>JAAONU010000008.1:31344245-32624546 GCA_012932295.1 Cyclina sinensis
TGCTATCGATCGACAGCTTGAAACACGCGGACAATTACATACGCTTTTAACTCAGTTATACATCTAATATGAACCGTTTCCTTAGTTTATGCCTAATGACTGACTGCTATATGAATAAACATTTATCCTCCAGTCGTCGCAAAGGTGTTTTTATATGTGTTTGCTCATGAGGAGATTATGTTAACAGGCATATAATATTTATGTCCAGACTTCCGTCTTATACAGAAAAAAATGGTGTACATTTCATGTAAAACAACAAATTTATATGTTCTTAATATCCAGTAAACAAGAGTAACTAAACTCTTCTCATTATTCATAACTTCATAGCTAAGCAAATAGCGTGTCGTTTGTGTTCTGAAAACCATATAACATTGCTCAATTCTGTGTGATTGCAACTGAAAGTGATTAGGGAATAGTCTGTGTCCGGGATAATAGAAGATGGAAATACGAGAGTCAACCGAAACACTTTTATCTACACAAGTGTCAACCTTTTTAGTGTGAAACAAGAAAAAAGTGTAAACACGGCAAGAATTATTGATCTAAACATGTATCATCGCTTTGAAAAAATGGTATGATATGTTCATATTGTCACTTGTAATTAGATACTGTCTCATTAACATAAATATTTGTGATATTTTACGAATAATACATGATACTGAAATAGATATCATCTCCTTCAAATTATGTCATTTTCCTAAGAACGGTCACACTTAACAAAGTATCATTGTCTTAAACTGTGTTGCTGTTGTGTGTTTATTAACAGTTTAAAAATCGCGACCTCTACCATGTCTACCGACCAATATGATTATGTGAACTATGCAACAACTTTTAAACCTTTTGCTCGCGCTCCTTTCGGTATATAAAGCTTCCGAAATGTTACAATTGCTGCCAGCAGAAATTGAAGTGTTCAGTCACTCAAATAGTAATTATCTGCTATCAAATATTTCAGCAGAAAAAGATGCCGAAATTAATTTAATTGCTGCCAGCAGAAATTGAAGTGTTCAGTCACTCAAATAGTAATTATCTGCTATCAAAATATTTCAGCAGAAAAAGATGCCGAAATTAATTTAATCTTTTGAATTTACCTAGCGACACTTTGATAAGGAAGTAATTCCTAGACTGGAAATAAAGAATGCCTTGTGATTTTCAGCAGAACTGGCTGAAAATCAAACACTTAACGTGGAAAATTAGCGGAAATATGTCTTTTTTTTAGGAAAAACATGTCAAAATAGCAAAATATAAGTGTATTTTGACTGCTGAAAGGCTTCAAACCGTAAAAAGGAAAAAAGATTTTCCTTTTTTATTTTGGACCGCGTTATATAATACAAATATACATTCAATAAAACTTAAAATACATGTAAATGGTCATTCTTATAAAGAATTATAAGAGACTATATATATGTGTTTAGAAACATGTTACAAGTATCATAAAATACAATCCACATTTAAAAGGTTAGCTCAGATTAAACCTTACACAGATAGGTATTTTACATAGTCATATATGAGCAGTCCAGTAAGATCAAATAAAATACTGAGTAGTTGTTTGACTGATAATATTACTTCACTATTAGATAAGAACTTTAATTTGTTACAATCCTTTAAAACAGCTAAGATTTTAATTCTTTACACTTTAAAATATCTTTGGATACAATTTTCATTAATAACAAAGTCTTAAAACCATATAAGACTATATATAAAAAGACCTAATCATAATACAAGCATTTTGCACGTTTTTCTAAAATAAGGTAGCAGGATTTTTGCAATTTCTCTAACAATACTACCATTGGAAAGTAAAAAATTAAGCTTGCTCACATCATTTAACATAGGAAACCCATATTAATATTCATTGCTTTGTCTAACAAATTTTCTCTGATATCTATATATTGTGGACATTTCAAAAGAACATGAATTTCATTTTCTACTTCTGTATTACACAATGGACATATTCTATCATTGACTGCTAGTCTTTCATAGCGACCAGTTTCTAGTCTAATTGGAGCGACTCCACACCGAAATTTTGCAAGTGCTGATCTATGCTTATATGGAAGCAGTACTTTGATATAGTTCTCAGTTTCAAAATCAATTTGAAATTCCTGTATGTTCTCAATTTATTATTCCAGACCCATGCGAACTGTATAACCCATGTAAAGATTCAATCCAATTATCTAGATACTGGTTTAAATAGTTTACTTGCAATTTCTCTAATAAAGTCTGCTTATATAAATGTACATTTTCTACATTAATATATTCATTACAGTGATATTTTTGAACAACTCGTTTACTGTAAAGTGCCAGTTTTTACAATGCACACCAGATAAATGTTTACAATGATTGTACACCATTTTATTTATTCTTCTGTCTAACATTTTTGAAAATCTACAACACAAGTTCACTACACATATTAGTGTCTAGAAAACGTTGGCTCCCAGCCCATGTCACCTGCAACGGCAAGGTTAGGTGTGTATTTACCAGTTCCCATGAAAAAACGCATGGCCCTGTTTTGTATTGCATCTATACAACTGAACTGTCTAGTGCCCCAAATGCCTGCACCATATGCAATGACTGGCCAAACAAGGCTGTCGAATAATTTTGTGTAAACATGAAATGGCATACCACCTATTGCCTTGAATTTTTGCAATAAGTAATTCTAAGGCCCTTCCTGCTGCTTGTGACACAAACTTAGCAGTCACTTTATAATCTAAAAATTCATTAAGCGTCAGACCAAGATAGGTATACTTTTGAGTGTATTGAAGTACCTCATCATTGCATTTAAAAACAAACTGAGATTTTTTGCATAGACATTGTCCTAAAGTGTACAACATTACTTTTGGTCATATTGATTAACATGTGGTTATTTTGACACCATTCACATAGGCAATCTAACATCAATTGTAGATTTTGTTCATTAGTTGCAAGTATAACTATATCATCTGCATATAACAATATTGATAAACAACTACCATTTTCAATTTCGATACCAAGCCCTAATGCATTCAATTGTATGGCTAAATCATTTATGAAACAGTTGAAAAGTACAGGAGAAAGAATGCACCCTTGACGTAAACCAAACTTTATATCAAACCAATCAGACATGTATCCATTTAACCTAATACAAGACTGAACATGTGTATAAAGTGCTCTAACCGCTTTCAACATTTTATTATTTACCCCCATTCGAGCAATACGGTTCCACAAAGTGGATCTATCGATTCTATCATATGCTTTTTGAAAATCTATAAATGCAGCAAATGTAGGTAGTCGTTTTTTAAGTCTAGATTCAATAATTGATGTCAAACTCGCCAAATGATCAATTGTACTTCTCCACTTTCTGAAACCGTTTTGCTCATCTGCAAGCTTATCATTGATTTCCAACCATTTTGAAAGCCTATCATTTAAAACAGAGCAATATAACTTGTACATTGTTGCCGCTAAAGTTATCCCTCTATATGAGAGAGGGTCTCTAGGATCTAACATATTAGATTTTGGTATTAGGTTAATAATTCCCTTGCCCCAGTCTCTTGGTATCTTACCAGTTTCATAACAAACATTAAAAACTCTATGCAGAATGTGAACACAGGTAATATTTCTAAATATTTCATAGGGTATGCTATCTAAACCACTAGCTTTATCATTTTTAGCTTTCTTAATAGCTTTGTCTACCTCAAAAATAGAAATATTTTCACTAAATTCTAGAACATGTGTTTCACTATGAAAAATATTATCATCTCTATTAACACAGTTATTCTTACAGTTTAAACCCTGGTCATCATTGTATAAATTTTTAAAGCTTTTTTCCCATCTTTTCAAGACATTATCTGGGTTCGAAACAATAGAACCATCCTCATCAACAATTTCCATAGGAATAGACTTAATCTTACTTGCATTGATACCTATTTTCCCAATATCTTTCCAAAATTTATTTTGATCAAGTTCAACATTAGATAACAACTCTTCCTGTATTGTATACCAGTATTTCCTTTTACATCGCTGTACAGCTTTACTAAAAAAATTTCTATATGTATTATACTGTAGCCTTAATTGCTTTTTTCTATATGGACAAGAACATCTTAACCATTTTTTCTCAGCAACACATGCTGTATTCCATAAACCAGTTAATTCGTCACACCACCAAGGTTTTCCACACTTGCGTTTACGGTTCGAGATACTATTACTGTCAGCAACTACTTTGTGAGGAATATTTTCTATCATATCAGACTTAATTATGTTACATAATGACATATAACATTGATCAATAGAATCTTGTGAACGCAAACCCTGTTCAATCTCATTCACTGATTGAAATAGCTGTGTCACCACATTATCTCCCTGTAAAAAGTGTCCAGGTATTTTATCTGTTGCAAATCTAATTTGGTCAACTTTCTTAGTAGATACCAAAGGATCATGTACATTATCAAATGTATGTTGCACAGTCCAAGTCAACAGTAAATGATCTGGAATACCAGTAGGCTGTTGGAAATTTACTTCATTAACCAGATCTGAGGGACGAATTACTGAAAAATTATCTAGAAGATGTAGATCTGAATGGCTTGTTAAACAAAAGTCAACCACTGATGAGCCTTGTGGTCTTATACATGTGAAATCATTTTTAATATAATTTCTCCAATTAACATACAAAAGTTTGAGCTAATGAGAAAGTCCAAAAATAATTCACTATAATCATTAAATGTAAAATCTACAACATTTCTACAAGAAACGCAATCAACACCTTCAATGAAATCAGGTTCGTCACCACATCTGCTGTTAAAATCCCCGCAAATCAAAATTGTACCTTTATTTTGATACATATAGATATCACTTAGCAGTTTATCAAAAAACATATTTGCATCAACATTTCTGGTAGAATATTTTGGAGGTAAATAACAGACACACATGTAATATGAAACATCAACCTTCTTATCACTAAGTTTTATCCACAATATATCATCACTATTATCATCATTTACATCAATATCAAAATAATAAAACATTTCTTTATTTACCAAAAACCCCACTCCCCCTGAACCAAAACATGCACATTTCTAATGTGTTGGTTACATAATTGTCTGCAAATATTAAAGTTTATCATAACAGATAAAAGTCTAATGCTTATATAATATACTTTAATGACTAAGGATTGCAAACAGATAATTAAGTGAACTCTTATTTGTCTAATTAATATTGTGCTATTTATAGAAATAATTGTTCTATGTCCATTATTTCTTTTTAGGTTGCATCTGTAAGGGTTTTTTGGATGGCAAATGTCAACTGTTCTAGAACAAGGAAGGCACCTCAACTTGCCACAAAGAAGTACTAATGGACTTTTGGAAAAGGCTGTTCTTTTTCATCAGGAGTTTGAAATAGTTACCTGCAATATACAAGGTTTCAGAAAGTTGATGAAGATAAAATCATAATGTTACTGGTGTCTTTGTTACCTATAACATTATCTGTTAATGGTACTGCCGACAGCAAGATCAAAAATGTCGCTAATGAATAGATTGTTTTTGCAAATTAAGGCCCTTTGTGGACTTAAAAATTGGTGTTTAGCTTTTGCATGATGGTTATTTTTGTGCTTTGTTTCAGTTAACTGTTTTGTTCTTACTTGAAAAGTGACAGAAATAATCAGGGTCATCAAACAAGCAGATGGTAATACCTGACTGATTTATTTTGCAAATTATGTCTTTGTTAATGACAAGTCATCAAACCAGCAAGTTAGATAACTGTAGCTGCATTTTGAAATATAGAAACTGTTACCCATTTTAGATAATTAACAACTTTCAACAGCTTTTTTGAATAGTCAAACATCCTGTCTTACAGACAGCTTTTGTAAATATTTTGTGTCAGACATTTCTTGTTATTGTTTAAATATTTGCTTTGTAAATCTTTTGGTTAATTACTTATAGGTTAAAACAACATGGTTCTATTCATTTCTCCTGTCCTTTTGAGGACCGTGAGAGCAACTCATTTAATAGTACAAACCTACCACAGGTTAGCAATAATCCTGTTACCTAGAAAATTGTTCCC
This sequence comes from Cyclina sinensis, assembly GCA_012932295.1. Taxonomy (NCBI): domain Eukaryota; kingdom Metazoa; phylum Mollusca; class Bivalvia; order Venerida; family Veneridae; genus Cyclina; species Cyclina sinensis. Next base: position 31,350,267 of record JAAONU010000008.1, read on the forward strand.
TTAAGTAGGCAAACTATTTGGAGAGGTTATATCAATTTTTTATAAAAACTGTAATTTTTTCTTCCTTTTATATCCTCACTTCTTACCTGCCATTAGACATTTAAGCCATATGATAAAATTATATTAATTTGGCTACAGAAATCATTATTTGGCTAGAGGATATCTTGCCTTTGTTGCGCTATTTTAATAAAATTTCACATGAAATCAGAAAATCAATCAAATTAGCTTGAAGAAATTTTCATCCAGGGTATCCTTATATACATTTATGACAGTCATTTTTATGCTTTGTAGCACCAAGGTATAGTGTAGCTGTCTATGTATATTGGGTTATTTCACATTAAAATTAAGATGATTTCAAATTGTTTTCACTTTAGATTGCCTCAAACTGCTTGATAGGAACATTTTTTGGCATTATTTTTATATTGCAATTCCTATGTACAATAAATGCAACATTCAAAATATCTTAAATTAGATTACAGGTACTGACATCTAATATTTCACACATGAGCGATGTTTGATTGATCTTTGCTTTTTCATGAAACTCCCAAGTGTTTCAAATGCTCAGTAGTTGTTTAAACATTTGTTGTTTTTAAAATATTTCTGTTTGTGATCTTTGATCAAATACCTTTTTTTTTGGAATAAATATTTAAGTTTTAGTTTGTGTTTCTTCTTCTATATTAGGGACACCTTTGTAATATATCTCCGAATTACAAATGTCCAAACACTTTGTATTGTGCTCATATTACCTGTCCAAAATAGACTCCGATTAGTTAATTAGTGAATTTCCAAACAAAGTTCACCTAACATGTTCTGCTGTAGTGAATTTCCGTCTGTTTATTTCAGTATTGCTATTCTACGCAGTACTGCCACGCTGAGAAGTCTATTACTTCTGGAAGTGTGTGTACATATTATAGATTAGGTTAACAAACTACTGATATACCTGCCTCAAGTCAAAACAGCTAATTCAAAATATTTGCATGCAGCTCTTTTCGTCGGTCCGCTGTGACACTTTTGTATCACTGTTTTTCCTGTTTGAATTAAGTTGATGTATCATTTGTTTGCTGCAAAATTTTAAGATATGGGATTGTATTTAGATGTTTATATAATGAAATTGTTTGTTAAACATATGTGAATCATGTTATTTCAGGAAATATATCTTTATTTTTAAGTGAATCTGGGCCTTTGAAGTAGTGCTCGAGTATATTATAAATAACGGAATGCATTACACATTGTATCTTTTATTTATTGATTTTTTAAACTTTCTCAAATTATGTTTTGCTAGTGCAGGGTCTTTCAAATAGAACCGTGATCTGGGAAATAACTTGTCACGCATGCTCACGTAATCTATCTCAAATCGGCCTCCATTATGAAATCGTCATAGAAATTTGCTGTGAAAAAGTATCAAAGCAATTATGTTCAGAATTAAAGAGGTAAGTGTTTTTCGTTTCATAGATCTTTTACTTTACTTTTAGCTTTTCAATCAGCGGTGTGAAAACTCTGAAGATATTGACGGTGTTTGTGTGAAAAACAGCCGCCATTTTTGTTTGATAAAAAAACGAGTTCTTTTCGTTAGCGAGTTAACCTTTTATACTTGTAATTGGGTGTGTTTAGTACAATTTTTATTCAAGTAATGCTTTTTTACACCATCATGTTTTTGTTTTTACGCTGTTTCTCATATGTACATCAAATATAGCCGATGAAAGTTTGGGTCATATTGATTTGTTAAAAAAATCAAGTACATTTCGTAAGAGATTTTGCCTTAACTATTAACAATCGACTGTTTCTGCCACGATTTTTAGTTAAAATTAGACGTTTTTAACACCCTCATGTTCTTGTATTTGCATATTATTGCTCAAATACATGGTATTGACTATTGAAAATTATCATGTTTAGCACAGTCGCCATTGTTGCTTTCAAAATTTGTCGGGAGGGAACTGGTTTTCACGAACGATTTCTTGTTTAAAACAGAAGTATTAGGGAAAGAACCCAAACAATTATTGTTGTTTAAAGGTTTTTAAATGTCGTTTTTTATTTTCTATGTCAACTTAATTTGTTCTCCTGGTTTCTTTGCAAAATATACTGTTTTGACATTATTTTCATGGCCATATCTCCTTTGAATATGGTTTGTGTGGGATTTTTTTTGCAAAATGTTAGTTTGTTTGTATGGGCTTTATGCTGATTGTAACATGTGTTCATATCTCTGCGTTCAGTCCGCCTAACCGGGTTTTTTGGATGTCTGACCAGTAATTACCAATATCTCCGCAACTGACTGACTACTTTTCCCATATGATCTACTCTAGTTCAGATGCGAGACGGATGGCCATCAGACACAATGTGCGAGATCAGCCGTCACAGAGAAATATTCCACAGCACAGGGATCGAACCAGTGACATTTGGATTACTAAACCGGTGCTCTACCTATTGAGCTAACCGGTGGGCTCTTAATACTGAAGAGAACATTATAAGCCTTTTGATTAATGCAAGCAGACAAAAGTGCAAAACTTCTTACAATCCAACAAAATGTCTTTTGGTAGGAAAGGTACCCTAGTTAGTAGAAAAGGTGACTACAAAAAAGAGGAAGAAAGAAAGATGTAGCCAGAACACAAGGTACAGTATTTCAGTCTGCGAAATTAGCACTTGTCCTGTTGCTTGTTACAACTGGATTTTGTTTTGTACAAGTAATTTTTGCAGGAAGTTTGTGAAGAGTATTTAGGAAAATTATTAACATTTGGTAATTCGGACAAGTAGTTTCAAATCTTAATTTCACGGACTGGTATTTCAATTTATATTGCATGATGTGATTTCAGTTTTGGGAGTATCAGATGAAATGCCAATGATAAAACAGTATCAATATATCATTGTTACTTGTGTGTTGATTATCAGTACATACTTGAAAAAAAAACAGTAACTACAATGATAATAGATCATCCCATAAACATTAATAGAAACAAGTGCCCTGTCAGAACTATGCTGTCATTTTTTACTGGAAGACACTCTCCACACAGGAGACTGCAGTTGAATTTCCAGTGACACCTATTTAGACATTCATTAGACAACACACATCGTAATTTAATGCTCGGAACAAGTATTTAACTGAACCTGTGAAAATATAAATGAAAGTGAACTATAGGTTATAATATATTAAAGAGCTGCTTGTGTTCTTTTTTGAATAACAATTTATATGACGATGTTTTATTATTTCAGAACCTGTACCGGAATCTAGTGATGACTTCTTCAAAATGCTTTTCAGCCGACTTATCCGTAGGTAACAAGGTTGATGAATCGGAGGACAATATAAGGGCAGATGAATATTACGTAATACTAGACAAACCATATTAATATTATGAACATAATGAATTGCATGAATTTGTTTCAGCTAAGAATGCTAGAATATTTAGTGAATTTAGGGACCAAACAACAAGTATTGAAAGTAGAACATTTACTTCTTACAGGAGTAGCAACATTGTTAGATTTGTGAGTCTTTATGACGAAGACATAGTCAAGTTGAAAGTAGCTGTAACTGTGTCCAAGGATTATGTTTCACATAATTGTTTTCTCTAAGGCAACAACAATTCGATTACTTGTTAATCAGATTTGTCGCTGGCTTTTGTGCGAATTATGGGTCCTTTAGGACTTAGAAATTTGGTAAACCTTTTTCAGAAGCTAACATGTTTTACCTTTCCTTTGCAGATATAGTCATGCAACTTGAAATATTTTATTATAATCATAGTCTTAGACTGTCATGGTACTCTAATTTTATATTGCTGACACATTCACTTTGTAATAAGAAAGAGACTAGCAAGCTTAGCTAGCTAGTTTGGTAAAATCACTGAAGAGAAAGTGTAATTGTATTTTTCACTAGCACGCTCACTTTTGTAACTTCACATCAAGCATCTCATTTATTACAGTGAAGTACTAACATTTGAAGTAAAAAATATAAATATTTAATTCTCTAGACTTTGGTACATCTTAACTATGGATATTTTTTCACTACAGGTTTATTGTCCAAACAATTCTCGTCACTACTACACGTATATTCCCCTAGAATGTCTTCAAGATCTAGATCATCATCCCAATTAAAACAATCACTCTTTGAATAAGCCATGATACGAAACTTACAAGTCTGACACTAAACTGGCTAAGATGAATTATAATTCAAGACAACAACTTATCTAAAGTGTGATCCACACTTTAACTTGCTAAAGTTGTTAGATGCTAATTGCAGAACATTAAAAGCCCATTAGAATAATGATACCTACGTAAGAGCGGCCTTTTACTTCTATACTTTGCTCAGTTATAGTTTGTTTTGGATTAATTGATAATGTCTTTGAACTTTTTTAATGTCCTAAATAATTGGAATAATTACCCATATAAGCATTTAACTTTTTTCACAGTCCTCACACTCCCGATTATTTCCCAATTTAATTAATATTTCTTTTGTAAAACCGTGTTGCAAACAAAGTAAAAAAACGTCTATATCAAAACTTATAAGAAAATAAAAGTATTATGTTTATTTCTTTTTTTTAGTTTACCCAAGAATTAATAAAATCAGGATCTTTATCTACAAAATTAATATAAAATAAATATACATACCACGTACCGCACTTTGATACCGGATACCGACTATTGTTCGATATACATGACTTTTCTCCGATATACGTGACGGCATGACGGGATAAAAACCATCTGAGAAAAATCGATAACGAGACAAGCTAAATCGGCGCTATAAGCATTTACATAGCGCGATTCCAGACCATAGACTATTTGAAAGACCCTGGCCAGTATTAGGTCATTGACTTTAAATGTTAAGCTGGTCTGGCAATTTAGTACATGGCTAATTTTTGTTGTCAATTATATGATGAGAAAGAAAAGATACATTAATTAACAAAATAGTGTGGATATAAAAAGAAATAAAACAAATTAATCATGAGAGGAACCAATAAACATATCAGAATGAATGAATGAATAAATGAGAGGATGGACGGATCAAAGAATAAAGTTTCCTTTTATTTGGCATTTAGGGGGGAAAAAGTAGTATTCAGTTTTTATGTCACATTTATTCATATGTCATATCAAGTCCTGTACTCTTCGTCTTAAAATCAAATTGCTATGCAATGTTATTGTGTGGTTTGGGATTTTCTCAGTTAAAGTTTTATAAAAAATGTGACTTATGAGGTAAGTCAAACGATCGAACGACGAGTAAATTAATGAGAACTGAATATACAAATTAAATTGCTGAACAGCTATGTATACAATATTACCAATTCTTTATCTTGCATCTTATAAAACATATTTATTGCAAAGTTTAGTTGACACAAAAATGTGCAATTAATAACTATAACTGTTCTATCAAAATTGTACAAATCTGAAATCAAACAAATATTTGCTGTTATGTCTTTATCATTGCCAGTTTAAAATAGTAATGTTATCGACAAATCAGTTTGTTAATTCGTTCGCTATTTGATGATGAAACTTGTACAAGGTTTTTTTTCATACCACTTTTCCACAGAAAAGAAACGGTAAACATTGTCTGTAACCCTTAAACACTTTTTGTAAAATGTAATCATTTCATTAGTACGGCGATTTTATGGTAGCTGTTGAAATAACATAATATTATGTTATGTAAATAATGATTAATAATATAACGTTATGTTGTGTTATGTTAGATATGATTTATAGCATAGCATTATATTATGATTTGTTTGATATGATTTAAATCATAGCTTTGTTATGTTTTGTTAGATATGATTTATAAAATAGCATTAACCTATCGGCTTGGGTGATATAAAATCTTGGCAGGTAATATATCCATATATATCACTCAAAAACCCAAATAACATATATAATATGTTTCGTTCGATATTATTTATAACATAGCATATGTTATGTTTTGTTAGATATGATTCGTAAAATAGCATTATGTTATCTGAAGTTAGATATGATTCATAACATAGCATTATGTTATGTTTTAGATATGATTTATAACATAGCATTATGTTATGTTATGTTAGATATGATTTATATCATAGCATTATGTTATATTTTGAAAATAATTATTTATGATAAAAATATATATATTTCCAAAACAATTTTCATTTAGCACGAATCAGCAGCACGAATCAGCAACTCACACGTTTGTCAACATTCATCTTCTTTATTGTCGATGACAATAATGGTCATCGTGAAGGTAAAGGCAAGTAGTGTGTTGCTTACGTCACAAATAAACATCTGAACACGAAAAAGACAAAATATGATCTCATGCTAGTTTTAAATGTCACCATACACTTATTTGATAATAATATTACAATCACAAACACAAGTAATATTATTATTAAAAGGAACATTCATAAATTAGAGACAGTAACTTTACATACAGATTATTCAACAAAAAAGTATAACGTATCTTTACTTATAAATGACTGAACGAAAAATTCATTCAAGCAAGCATGTGCAAATAACACAATAATTTTCTTTATAATCGTCTTGGAAATAATAATCTTTGCTAGCAACGATATACGGCAGCCAAAGACAAACAATACTGCCGATTCGTAAAAACAAATCTGGCACAGTTAAAGTAAGTAAGTATGCAAGATGACTAAAAACGAACACATCAAAGAGCATAAAATATAGTTTGTGGTGTTTTCAGAATTACAAACATTTTCTGACAACAATACACACTGAATATGCTGATATATTCACCAGATGTAGCCAGCAGTTGAAAGAGGCGATAGCCAAGATCAATATTTCTTCTTGCGAGTATTATCAAGTGTAAAATAATGGCATGACAACATTTTATATTTGTATCTGAGAAATGTTATTTGTGTTTGTATTACTTACATGACATTGTTTTATGTTTTCAGTTACGTTGCTTCTCTAGTGACATGCGAAACAAAGTCCTCACAGATGCCTTTGTACATCTCCATACTACCGAAACGAAGTAACGTATCATTTAATCTACTCTCGGTTCACAATCCTACAGTTTCTGAAACTGAGAAACTGAATTTTACTGTGTGCCTTTCACCACTAAATGCAAACTTTTCCCGGGCCTACGAATTTGTAGAATGGGTAGAACTAAATAGAATATTAGGAGCAGAAAAGTTTATCATATATAACCATTCATCATCGAGAATCATGGGACGCGTCCTTGACTTTTATTCAAATCGAGGCTTGACGGAGGTTGTGCAATGGCCGTTACCGAAGGCCAAAGAAAATAAAACAATAGGAATACATTATTTTGGACAAATCGCAGCTCTGAATGACTGTCTTTATAGAAGTAAACGCAAGACAGAATTTCTCGTTAATCTTGACTCTGACGAGTTTATTATCCCTCATTCTAAAGATATGACGACATGGATTAGAATGTTGCAGCATCTTAACAAAGAAGCGGAGAAACAAAATAAGAGTCAGGCAATTGTATACATGTTCAAAAATACATTCTTTAGAAAAAATTGGGAAAAACGCAAATGTTGAAATATTAAACAGAACTAAAGTTGAAAAGTATAAGCTAATCACCCTGCATAAACTTTTACACGAACGGTATATATATAAATCTGGATCAAGAAGTAAATTCATCACGAAACCAGCGAATGTATCTAGTATTGGAATTCATCAGGTAAAAACTTCACGTGCGATTACTGTACCCTCTGATATTGGACTGCTTCATCACTATAGATACTGGCGTAAAAGTCCTAACGAAACTAAAGTATTTGATAACACTGTTCCACAGAAATTTTCTCAGGAATTGATCAGAAATGTAGAAAACGTGTGGGCTGAGCTAAATAAAACGGGAATATACTGATAAATGAGACGTGAAGACCTCGATTGAGGCATTTGAAAAGAAAGATGAAATCGTTGGTTCGACAATAATTTGTTTTAGTTAGATATGCTTTTATTGCATTCAGTCATTACCATGTTACGCCAAATGTATGCCCTGTCAACGTGGAACCTTTTGGTAATGAAAATCCGTGTATGGGATATTTCATTTTGACCGGCTGCAAGTCACACTGCCGCTAAACCATTATCTAACATGAAAGTTTCAATTCCACTTAAACACTTAATAGTCTGTTTGCCTTTGCTACCATTTTGTTGACAGCTGTAATAATAAGAGTCATTTAAACATTTAACACTGTATTTTATCGACAGCTTTCTCGTCGTGTATGCCAAATATACAGCACAATCACTACACGGTGTAAAGTATTTCAAGTTAATTAATTGTAGTTTGACTAAGTCATCGATGGGGCATAAAGATAGAAAAAAATAGTAGGACATTTCAGAAGTGGAGGGCTTTCTTTGAAACGAAGATACTAGTTTATCTGAATTAAAATGTAAAAGGCATATATTTAGTTCAGTTTCGATTTTAAGCTCATTGATAGGATAAGCGGCTATTATTATGTTATGGGAAAATTCTAATTAAGTCACATATCACATAAGTTCAAACTGCTACTTACAGAGTGCAATTATGGCCCTTTTTTTTCAAGAAGTCATTTCAGTACTTCATGAGCAATCGAAATTTTTGTAATTCTTTATTGATTTTCCGTAGTTCTTATAACTTGCCCAACGCAAGATATATCTTTCCTTTAAAAATACATTTTAGACTTTAGTAAGTTGTAAGTAAGGAACTTTAAACAACAGTAACAACATATTATTGGCCCTTTATTACAAACTGTTCAGTGTCAAAGACAATGAAGTAAATTGAAAATATAATTCATTTTTTGCTGGTAAGGCCTTCCGTAAAGAATACAAGACTAGGATAAGTTTTTACAATTAGTAGTTTAAAATGAATGAACAGTGGTCGCAATTAATGAAGACCTTTTATCTGAGGCTTGTACTACCTATTATAATGAAGGAAATATCCTTCTTTGCCTTTTATATGGTAATCGCTTTTTTTAGCTGGCAGGGAATTCTTTTATTAAATGACAGAGTAAATTACACATTAAAGATAACTTAATTTTAAATCTTGCCAGAATTCCATTTAAGTTTTTACCGTCATTCTTCTAAAACAGCCTTCTTTAACACATATACAAATTAATGGGAATGACCACATATCATTATGAAAAAAAGTTCAATTGTCGCTTTTAAAATTGTGGTACTACAAATTCGTTACTTAAACTCTTTTCTTGATATACGGCTTTGTATAGCCGGATAAAAGCAAATAAACCGTCTATAGCCTGATGGCACGGGCTATATCAAATGGACAAGACTTTAAGAGTCCGAAAATAAATATCACGTGTTTTAAAATGTATGTATTGCCAACTGGCTTCACTGAGATCACCAGGGCAATGAAATAAAGCCTACATACACATTTAAAACAAACATGTCATATATTTTTATCTTTACATATTGTTAGATAATGCTGTACATTAATGTTTTGTTAAATGTATATTCCTGTTATCACCGTATGATTATTCTGTTGCTTATATAGCATGTATTGTGTATTTACCAAGCAGAGTATGCTTGGGCAGCAATAAAAATATACTCTAAACTGTGTTCATTACTTTAAGTGGAATAACGATAAACCCCAAAATATATGACATGGTGTCAAAATAAAAAGAATCTACTTCAAAGTTGTGGAATTATTTGTAACTTTTTAGTTAAATACATTCGTGTTACCGTTTGATGGAATTAATATTTATATTAAATTCCACAATGGATTTAACTGATATTCCAACTCCAAAAATGGCTTTCAAGAAATTTAGACAACATGTAGAGCTTATTTTGCTGGTGCCCTAAAAGAGAAATCAGACCAAGTCAAAGTCACTAATTCATTATTGTGCTCGGGAAAGCATTTACGGGAGATTTACAATACATTCCAGTTGTCAGAAGGAGTAAATAAATCAACAAAATTTATTTCAGATAAATTTCAAATCTATGTTCAACCCAGATCAAACCCAGTCCTCAGTCGTTACAAATTCAAAACTGAAAAACAAGGAGACAATCCCTTTGAGCAATTTATCACAAGCTTAAAAACACTTGCTGATAATTGTACGTTTGAAGACACAGAGACGACATGATAAGTGACCAAATTGTTTTTGTAATACAGGCATTGGTCATCTTCCGGACTTTATAACATTAAACACATTGTGTCTAGGATCTAATTTAATCAATTAATACCAAAGGTTCTCACAACGACAAAATCAAACGATTTAGTTTAATGAACAAACATCGTATAGAGTTGTTTTCCTTTGTTGAGTATATTTGATACTAAGTCATCAACAGATAACAAACAAACAGACATTTAACTGGTTGTAACCATTTAACTACGTAACAGAATACATGAACGGCTTTAACTTTCAACACTTGGCATTAGGTGTACACAGTGACACAAGTTATGGTTGTCCTTTTTGGCAGGCCAAGTTTGTTGTGTAACCACTTTTTCTATTGCGAATAAGATTATAAAAAATCAAAGCGTTCGTTTTCTGTGGGCCAATTTTGACTGCTAAATGGAGGTATTGCTTTCAAGTTACCACATGTGAAGAACAGTTGAGTTAGCTACAGATGTATTTCAATAGAAATCGAGTATAATTTGATAAGGGTTTTGGTTGGCTGGTCTTGTTAAGATACGTTTTATTCCGTGATAATTTATCTTCTTGATGCGTTGAATGTATTCATAAAGACAGTTATTCCTGGTTTGAATAGTTTAGAGTGTAAAGTGTGATTTCAATGTTTACTGAATATGCTTGCTTAGCTGAAGTGTTAGTTTCATGAGTCGTTAAAAGTTTGAAAAATCAAACTCTCTGATATCTGATTCTGAATATCATGTTAAACTGATTTGAGGATTTGAGACGGAACTTAAACATGTCATATGCTTTTCAGTTCTTTAAACTAGCTGAAATGAGAAGTCATATATCAGTGGACTTACACAAAGGAAGAAAAACTTTTCTTGGATATTTGTTCGTTTCTTTCTACTTCTAAATATTTTACAGGGCAATACAAAGATAGTGTCATTATTTTAAATGGTTTGAGGACAATAGTTTTTTAGTTGATGTGTGTATGTGAATTTAATATGAAAAAGAAAATATTTTTTACACTAGCTTCATTGTTGACACTTTTGTTTGTGATAGCATCCACTGTTTTACAGTATAGCACCGTACCATGGATTAGATATTTCCGCATCGGCAACTTAGTAGAAAGAAATAAGCTGAGGCCATTGTTAACTTCTGTAAATGAAAGTTCAAAAATAAACAAGAAAAGGCCATGCGCTAATTCAAAACTGCCTTTTAACCTTTTGCACAAAGAGACTTGGCTTCCAGTAAACAAGGAGGGAAGTACCTTTGTTTTCTCGGCATATTTTATCAAAAACACCGTGGGAGATGTGATAATTATTGGAGTCACCTCAGAAAAGAAGGGCAATTATTACTGTCGGGTTTGGTACGAGGTAAAGCAAAACGCATCATGCCAAGCAACAGAAATGCCCGCCCGACTACAAAGACTCCCTGATGGGCATGGAAAAAGGTATTCTTAAACATGTTTACAACAATCAATTATAACGTTTCAATTTCTTTATTGAGATTCAAGCTTAACACGCTAGAAAGGACCTATGTATCAAAGTATGGATGTTTCGTCCGTCGTCTATTCGTCGGCCTCTTAGCATATTTTGTGAAGATAACTCATCCTGCAGTTTTTATCAAATTAAGATGAAACTTTCTACTCATTATCTTAACTGAAAGAATCTTTGCATGACATTTTATTATTTACAGGGCAGTCGACTAGTTATCTGCTTTTAAATATATCTGTTAGGTATTTTTTCGAATAAATACAGTTATCATCTAATGAAATGAAACTTGCTACTAAGTTAATATTTGTAAGAAATGTCTTGTGCGAAACACTTCCACAGCTGTTTTCAAGCGATTGAAATGAAATTTGTTTCACATAAGCCACATGAACGTGGATGGGCATTGTTTGTGATGGTCGGCTCATGACATATTCGGTGATGAACTACTCTTGAAATTTTCAACTAGTATTCCTCAATCTGCACTATACAATACACAAAATAGAAAAATATGACACTGACAAAACTCTTTCTCACTATCTTTCATTAACAAGTACAGTCTTCGAGCGTACATTGCTTTGTCTCGTAGCTATCTTGTTCACATGCATGAGACATATATAATCATAAAGGAAATATCTAGTGTTCTGATTTCTGATTGTCAAGATAGTCTGGTAACTGTGTTTGCCAAACTATCAAACACCAAGTGCTCTAATATTTAATTAATATAATAGAAAAAGTATATTCTGTCAACAGATAAATCAGGTTTCAGTGTCATAAAAATGAACATTTATTTAGCTGTATTTAAATCAGAAACAAGTGTTTCTTCAAGTAAAAGCTTTAATCATATACTTTAAGGCCTCAAGTTTTATACTCACAGTGGTAAACAAATGTATAACAGCAGCATTTAACAATATTTTACAGGTCAAAACGTACCTGTCAATTGAGATATTCTAGTTAAATCTAAAACATTTTTCTACCAATGAATTATCGTTCACTGACTTTTTATTCATCACGTGACCAAAGATTATTGCGGACCGGTAAAAAGCCGGTCCGCTATATTTAATCCGGTGTTTGTAAAAGACCTATGGGGTTATGTAATAAGTAGAATGTGTCCTAGCATAGGTGCAAATATTGTTCAGTTGTTACGAAAATTTCTAGACATAGTCTATTTTTCATAAAAAAACATGCAGTTGTCGTTCCTTCCCTACAGTTTAAAGTAATTGTTCTTCGTCGCGCGCCCTCTTCAATTATTAGGCCGCCATCTTTGACGAAGTCGTGAAGCAAATTGGTAAGAGTTATATTATAGCTATATACATGCTTATTTTAAAAAAAAATATGGATTGTTAGAAACATGCACATGATATTGATAAAGAATGCAACAGTCGAACAAAGTAGTTTCATGGATGAAACGATTATTCTTACATTAATGCTTAAATGCTTACGACATGTTACAGTTGTTTACATATCTTGGTGAGAAGTGTTCTCGATAGTTTAACATATTGTGTCATTTTTTTCAATAAATTAAAAAAATATCACCTCCTTCTTGCTGATAACATTATAAAACAGCATTATTTTCCAGTACATCTGTCGCAGGTAATGGTAAAATTTCCAATGCTTGTCGGCCTATATCTATTTTGATCCAATGACCTACTTTCCGTTTTCAGGAAACCGTGAAAACTATTTTTAGAAACAGAAATTTCAGTGACAGTTATAATAATCACATGGAGACATGTGTTCTCTATAGTTTAACAAATAATGCTTAACTACAAAAAAGTGGAAAATCGTAAGGTTTATGAATTTTAATATTGAGGTTTTGATACGTATTTGGTAAAGAAAGCCTTTGAAAAGTCGCACACCAAAATGTGTAAACAAAAGTCGGCCATATTGGATTGCACTTTGTCTGCTATGCATTTGTTTGTCACATTTCGTAACCATATATGGTATGTGCTTTTACTGAATAACATACACAGAAATGACACTTATTATCAAAATTAAGTGCATAAGGGTATTGTACTTTTTTTGTCATTTAATTTTTTTTGTAAAAATGAGCATTGCTAATGCTTAGCTTTTTTCACTAGTAATTTAGTGACACGTTTATCTGTAGATATTGTCGTCCATAACAAGTTTCAAACCTACTTGAGCGTTTCAGCATCGAGCCATTTTAAATCTTTTTAATCTGCTGAGAGGAAAAGGATCCCAGTAAGTCATAGTTTTCTTAGCTGCTAGAGTTCTGTCTACACCAATGAAGAAAATTCATTCTTTCACAATATCCGTTGAAAATAATTACCAATAATTGATTAGCAGTGAATTTTAGTGAAAGAAATGATTAAATCTTATTTCATTTTGACATCTGAATAATATTTTAAGTGTATTTTCTAATTATAATTTGGTGTAAAGATATCCAAAATATAATCAAGAAAAGAGGACTCCAGCGTTAACATTCAACTTTCTTATATGTTTATTTTGTTACACTTGCCAGCCTAAATGTTTGTTTTTGTCGTTTTTTGTGACAGCGTAATGTTACTTCAAAACCTACAAGTTATACAACATTTAAAGTTATTAAAGGGTGAGTTGTTCTTGCATTTCATTCTAGTGTTAAACTATATCAAATATTATTTGCATTTACAGTGATGAATCAGTATTGATGCAGATGACACAAACTTATTTCAACAAGAGTAATAGACTTAGGGAAGCTGAAAAAGTGAAGGTGACCATTCTTGAATTTTGCAGTATTTCTGTGTACCCGTATTGCAAAAAAGAAGGTACATTAATCATTCTAAACTTTTTAACCATTTAACTTTTTGTCCTACTAGCAAATAAAGTTTATCCTAAAGTCCTAAAAATAATAAAAAAGAGTTCTAATTATTTGAATTATATGGAAACATCAAATGGGAGACATTGTGATGTGTGCTATCACTTGTTATTGTATAAACTTAACTTTTTTCCAAATCAAAATGCATAATAAAGAATGTACATGTAATGTCAACCTTTATCTTGCTGAGACATTTAATACAAGCATGTGTCAAGTCAAATATAGTCATACCAATGTCATTTCATGTTGAAATATAGATGAATTTAAGATTGCAACATAGCAAACTGAGATAGTTATTCAACGACATAAATTTAATATTTTTCCACTGTAACTTGATAATTGGACTACATAATAACACAGGTACAAAGGCCCACATTATTTTGCAACTGATACTTCCTTTTCAGTACAGTAAACACTGATGATAAACATGTCACTGTTATATTAGAAGGTAAATACATCTATACAAAATGTAATCTTTCTTAAACAAAAGATTTTTCCTTTTCAGTTTTATTATTGTATGTCCATTTTACAAAACAAAAATGGGGGGGGGGGGGGGTCATAGAAATATTCATACATGTGTACACAGCTAGAAACAGTTAAAAGTTGGGGTTTTTGGCAGAGATCATAGGAAACATCATTTTCAGATAGTATACATGCACATTTCTAATGTGTTGGTTACATAATTGTCTGCAAATGTTAAAGTTTATCATAACAGATAAATGTCTAATGCTAATATAATATACTTTAATGACTAAGGATTGCAAACAGATAATTAAGTGAACTCTTATTTGTCTAATTAATATTGTGCTATTTATAGAAATAATTGTTCTATGTCCATTATTTCTTTTTATGTTGCATGTGTAAGGGTTTTTTGGATGGCAAATGTCAACTGTTCCAGAACAAGGAAGGCACGAAACTTGCCACAAAGAAGTACTAATGGACTTTTCGAAAAGGCTGTTCTTTTTCATCAGGAGTTTGAAATAGTTACCTGCAAATGTACAAGGTTTCAGAAAGTTGATGAAGATAAAATCAAAATGTTACTGGTGTCTTTGTTACCTATAACATTATCTGTTAATGGTACTTCAGACAGCAAGATCAAAAATGTCGCAAATGAATAGATTTTTTTTTGCAAATTAAGGCCCTTTGTGGACTTAAAAATTGGTGTTTAGCTTTTGCATGATGGTTATTTTTGTGCTTTATTTCAGTTAACTGTTTTGTTCTTACTTGAAAAGTGACAGAAATAATCAGGGTCATCAAACAAGCAGATGGTAATACCTGACTGATTTTTTTTTTGCAAATTATGTTTTTGTTTAGGACAAGTCATCAAACCAACAAGTTAGATAACTGTAGCTTCATTTTGAAATATAGAAACTGTTACCAATTTTAAACAATTAACAACTTTTGACAGTTTTTTTGAACAGTCGAACATCCTTTCTTACAGACAGCTTTATTAAATATTTTGTGTCAGGCATTGTTTGTTATTGTTTAAATATTTGCTTTGTAAATCTTTTGGTTAATTACTTATAGGTTAAAACAACATGGTTCTATTCATTTCTCCTGTCTTTTTGAGGACCGTGAGAGCAACTCATTTAATAGTACAAACCTACCACAGGTTAGCAATAATCCTGTTACCTAGTAAATTGTTCCCTTAAGTAGGCAAAATATTTGGAGAGGTTATATCAATTTCTATGAAAACTGTAATTTTTCTTCCTTTTATATCCTCACTTCTTACCTGCCATTAGACATTTAAGCCATTTGATAAAATTATATTAATTTGGCTACAGAAATCATTATTTGGCTAGAGGATATCTTGCCTTTGTTGCGCTATTTTAATAAAATTTCACATGAAATCAGAAAATCAAACATATTAGCTTAAAGAAATTTTCAGCCAGTGTATCCTAATATACATTTATGACAGTCATTTTTATCCTTTGTAGCACCAAGGTGTAGTGTAGCTGTCTATGTATATTGGGTTATTTCACATTAAAATTAAGATGATTTCAAATTGTTTTCACTTTAGATTGCTTTAAACTGCTTGATAGTAACATTTTTTACATTATTTTTATATTGCAATTCCTATGTACAATAAATGCAAGATTCAAAATATCTTCAATTAGATTACAGGTACTGACATCTCATATTTCATACATGAGCGATGTTTGATTGATCTTTGCTTTTTCGTGAAACTCCCAAGTGTTTCAAATGCTTAGTAGTTGTTTAAACATTTGTTGTTTTTAAAATATTTCTTTATTAAATCTTTGATCAAATACCTTTTATATTTTTGAAAAAATATAAAGTTTTAGTTTGTGTTTCTTCGTCTTTATTATGGACACCTTGGTAATCTATCTCCGAATTACAAATGTCCAAACACTTAGTATTGTGCTCATATTACCTGTCCAAAATAGACTCCGATTTCTTAATTAGTGAATTAGTTCACCTAACATGTTCTGCTGTAGTGAATTATGTCTCCCCCCAAAAATGGGGGAGACATATTGTTTTTCCCCCGGTTGTCCGTCCGTCCGTCTGTCCGTCCGTCCGTCCGTCCGTCTGTCTGTCCGTCACAAAATCGTGTCCGCTCTGTATCTTCCAAAGCCCTTGAAGGATTTTTATGAAACTTGGGTCAGATGTTCACCTCATCAAGGCGACGTGCAGAACCCACTTTGCGAGTGTGGTGTCTCAAGGGCAAGGTCACACTTGGAGATTAAATGTCAAATGCCACAAAATCGTGTCCGCTCTGTATCTTCCAAAGCCCTTGAAGGATTTTTATGAAACTTGGGTCAGATGTTCACCTCATCAAGGCGACGTGCAGAACACACTTTGTGGGTGTGGTGTCTCAAGGTCAAGGTCACACTTGGAGGTTAAATGTCAAATGCCACAAAATTGTGTCCGCTCTGTATCTTCAAAAGCCCTTGAAGGATTTTTATGAAACTTGGGTCAGATGTTCACCTCATCAAGGCGACATGCAAAACCCACTTTGCGGGTGTGGTGTCTCAAGGTCAAGGTCACACTTGGAGGTTAAATGTCAAATGCCACAAAATCGTGTCCGCTCTGTATTTTCAATAGCCCTTGAAGATTTTTATGAAACTTGGGTCAGATGTTCACCTCATCAAGGTGACGTGCAGAACCCACTTTGCGGGTGCGGTGTCTCAAGGTCAAGGTCACACTTGGACGTTAAATGTCAAATTTTACAATCGTCTGACTCAATACTACCTGCAGCAACTGGCTGGGGGAGACATATGTTTTTGTTCAATCAAAAACCCATTTCTAGTTTCCGTCTGTTTATTTCAGTATTGCTATTCTACGCAGTACTGCCTAACCTCGTTGAGAAGTCTATAACTTCTGGAAGTATGTGCTCATAGTATAAATTAGGTTAACAAACTACTGATATACTTGCCTCAAGTCAAAACAGCTAATTCAAAATATTTGCATGCAGCTCTTTTCGTCGGTCCGCTTTTGTATCACTGTTTTTCCTGTTTGAATTAAGTTGATGTATCATTTGTATCTGCAAAATTTTAAGATATGGGATTGTATTTAGATGTTTATATAATGAAATTGTTTGTTAAACATATGTGAATCATGTTATTTCAGGGAATATATCTTTATTTTTTAAGTGAATCTGGGCCTTTGAAGTAGTGCTCGAGTATATTATAAATAACGGAATGCATTACACATTGTGTCTTTTATTTATTGATTTTTTAAACTTTCTCAAATTATGCTTTGCCAGTGCAGGGTCTTTCAAATAGACTATTTGAAAGACCCTGGCCAGTGCTAGGTCATTGACTTTAAATGTTAAGCTGGTCTGGCAATTTAGTACATGGCTAATTTTTGTTGTCAATTATATGATGAGAAGGAAAAAAGATACATTAATTAACAAAATAGTGTGGATGTAAAAAGAAATAAAACAAATTAATCATGAGAGGAACCAATAAACATATCAGAATGAATGAATGAATGAATGAATGAGAGGATGGACGGATCAAAGAATAAAGTTCCTTTTATTTGGCATTTAGGGGAAAAAGTAGTATTCAGTTTTTATGTCACATTTATTCATATGTCATATCAGGTCCTGTACTCTTCGTCTTAAAATCAAATTGCTATGCAATGTTATTGTGTGGTTTGGGATCTTCTCAGTTAAAGTTTTTTAAAAAAATGTGACTTATGAGGTAAATCAAACGATCGAACGACGAGTAAATTAATGAGAACTGAATATACAAATTAAATGGCTGTACAGCAATGTACATAATACTACCAATTCTTTATCTTGCATCTTATAAAACATTTATTGTAAAGTTTAGTTGACACAAAAATGTGCAGTTTTGTACAATTTTGATAGAACAGTTATAGTTATTAAACTATAACTGTTCTATCAAAATTGTACAAAACTGAAATCAAACAAATATTTGCTGTTATGTCTTTATCATTGCCAGTTTAAAATAGTAATGTTATCGACAAATCAGTTTGTTAATTCGTTCGCTATTTGATGATGAAACTTGTACAAGGTTTTCTTCATACCACTTTCCCACAGAAAAGAAACGGTAAACATTGTCTGTAACCCTTAAACACTTTTTGTAAAATGTAATCATTTCATTAGTACGGCGATTTTATGGTAGCTGTCGAAATAACATAATATTATGTTACGAACCAGCAGCACGAATCAGCAACTCACACGTTTGTCAACATTCATCTTCTTTATTGTCGATGACAATCATGGTCATCGTGAAGGTAAAGGAAAGTAGTGTGTTGATTACGTCACAAATAATAGTCTGAACACAAAAAAGTCAAAATATGATCTCATGCTAGTTCTAGATGTCACCATACACTTATTTGATAATAATATTACAATCACAAACCCAAGTAATATTATTATTATTAAACGGTACATTCATAAATTAGAGACAGTAACTTTACATACAGATTATTCAACCAAAAAGTATAACGTATCTTTACTTATAAATGACTGAACGAAAAATTCATTCAAGCAAGCATGTGCAAATAACACAATAATTTCTTTATAATCGTCTTGGAAATAATAATCTTTGCTAGCAACGATATACGGCAGCCAAAGACAAACAATACTGCCGATTCGTAAAAACAATTCTGGCACAGTTAAAGTAAGTAAGTATGCAAGATGACTAAAAACGAACACATCAAAGAGCATAAAATATAGTTTGTGGTGTTTTCAGAATTACAAACATTTTCTGACAATACACACTGAATATGCTGATATATTCACCAGATGTAGCCAGCAGTTGAAAGAGGCGATAGCCAAGATAAATATTTCTTCTTGCGAGTATCACACCACGTGGATTTTATCAAGTGTAAAATAATGGCATGACAACATCTTATATTTGTATTTGGGAAATCTTATTAGTATATTTATTACTTACATGACACTGTTTTATGTTTTCAGTTACGTTGCTTCTCTAGTGACATGCGAAACAAAGTCCTCACAGATGCCTCTGTACGTCTCCATACTACCGAAACGAAGTAACGTATCACTTAATCTACTCTCGGTTCACAATCCTGTAGTTTCCAAAACTGAGAAACGGAATTTTACTGTGTGCCTTTCACCACTAAATGCAAACTTTTCCCGTGCGTACGAATTTGTAGAATGGGTAGAACTAAATAGAATATTAGGAGCAGAAAAGTTTATCATATATAACCATTCATCATCGAGAAGCATGGGACGCGTCCTTGACTTTTATTCAAATCAAGGCTTGACGGAGGTTGTGCAATGGCCGTTACCGAAGGTTAAAGAAAATAAAACAATAGTAATACATTATTTTGGACAAATCGCAGCTCTGAATGACTGTCTTTATAGAAGTAAACGCAAGACAGAATTTCTCGTTAATCTTGACTCTGACGAGTTTATTATCCCTCATTCTAAAAATATGACGACATGGATTAGAATGTTGCAGCAGCTTAACAAAGAAGCGGAGAAACAAAATAAGAGTCAGGCAATTGTATACATGTTCAAAAATACATTCTTTAGAAAAAATTGGGGAAATGCAAATGCTGAAATATTAAACAGAACTAAAGTTGAAAAGTATAAGCTAATCACCCTGCATAAACTTTTACACGAACGGTATATATATAAATCTGGATCAAGAAGTAAATTCATCACGAAACCAGCGAATGTATCTAGTATTGGAATTCATAAGGTAAAAACGTCACGTGCGATTATTGTACCCTCTGATATTGGACTACTTCATCACTATAGATACTGGCGTAAAAGTCCTAACGAAACTAAAGTATTTGATAACACTGTTCCACAGAAATTTTCTCAGGAATTGATCAGAAATGTAGAAAACGTGTGGGCTGAGCTAAATAAAACGGGTATATACTGATAAATGAGACGTGAAGACCTCGACTGAGGCATTTGAAAAAAAAGATGAAATCGTTGGTTCGACAATAATTTGTTTTAGTTAGATATGCTTTTATTGCATTCAGTCATTACCATGTTACGCCAAATGTATGCCCTGTCAACGTGGAACATTTTGGTAATGAAAATCCGTGTATGGGATATTTCATTTTGACCGGCTGCAAGTCACACTGCCTCGAAACCATTATCTAACATGAAAGTTTTAATTCCACTTAAACACTTAATAGGCTATTTGCCTTTGCTACCATATTGTTGACAGCTGTAATAATTAGAGTCATTTAAACATTTAACACTGTATTTTATCGACAGCTTTCTCGTCGTGTTTGCCAAATATACAGCCCAATCACTTTACGGTGTAAAGTATTTCAAGTCAGTTAATTGTCGTTTGACTAAGTCATCGATGGGGCATAAAGATAGAAAAAAAATAGTAGGACATTTCAGAAGTGGAGGGCTTTCTTTGAAACGAAGATACTAGTATTATCTGAATTAAAATGTAAAAGGCATATATTTAGTTCAGTTTCGTTTTTAAGCTCATTGATAGGATAAGCGGCTATTATTATGTTATGGAAAAATTCTAATTAAGTCACATATCACATAAGTTCAAACTGCTATTTACAGAGTGCAATTATGGCCCATTTAATTTTCAAAAAGTAATTTCAGTACTTCATGAGCAATCAAAATTTTTGTAATTCTTAAATGATTTTTCGTAGTTCTTACAACTTGCCCAACGCAAGATATATCTTTCCTTTAAAAATACATTTTAGACTTTAGTAAGTTGTAAGTAAGGAACTTTAAACAACAGTAACAACATATTATTGGCCATTTATTACAAACTGTTCAGTGTCAAAGACAATGAAGTAAATTGAAAATATAATTCATTTTTTGCTGGTTAGGCCTTCCGTAAAGAATACAAGACTAGGATAAGTTTTTACAATAAGTAGTTTAAAATGAATGAACAGTGGTCGCAATTAATGAAGACCCTTTATCTGAGGCTTGTACTACCTATTATAATGAAGGAAATATCCCTCTTTGCCTTTTATATGGTAATCTCTTCTTTAGCTGGCAGGGAATTCTTTTATTAAATGACAGAGTAAATAACACATTAAAGATAACTTAATTTTAAATCTTGCCAGAATTCCATTTAAGTTTTTACCGTCATTCTTCTAAGGCAACCTTCTTTAACACATATACAAATTAATGGGAATGACCACATGTCATTATGAAAAAAAGTTCAATTGTCGCTTTTAAAATTGTGGTACTACAAATTCGTTACTTAAACTCTTTTCTTGATATACGGCTTTGTATAGCCGAATAAAAGCAAATAAACCCTCTATAGCCTGATGGCACGGGCTATATCAAATCGACAAGACTTTAAGAGTCCGAAAAAATATATCACGTGTTTTAAAATGTATGTATTGCCAACTGGCTTCACTGAGATCACCAGGGCAATGAAATAGAACATACATACACATTTAAAACAAACATGTCATATATTTCTATCTTTACATATTGTTGTATAATGCTGTACATTAATGTTTTGTTAAATGTATATCCCTGTTATCACCGTATGATTATTCTGTTGCTTATATAGCATGTATTGTGTATTTACCAAGCAG
This sequence comes from Cyclina sinensis, assembly GCA_012932295.1. Classification (NCBI taxonomy): domain Eukaryota; kingdom Metazoa; phylum Mollusca; class Bivalvia; order Venerida; family Veneridae; genus Cyclina; species Cyclina sinensis. Next base: position 31,372,565 of record JAAONU010000008.1, read on the forward strand.
AGTATGCTTGGGCAGCAATAAAAATATACTCTAAACTGTGTTCATTACTTTAAGTGGAATAACGATAAACCCCAAAATATATGACATGGTGTCAGAATAAAAAGAATCTACTTCAAAGTTTTGGAATTATTTGTAACTTTTTAGTTAAATACATTCGTGTTACCGTTTGTCGGAATTAATATTTATATTAAATTCCACAATGGATTTAACTGATATTCCAACTCCAAAAATGGCTTTCAAGAAATTCAGACAACATGTAGAGCTTATTTTGCTGGTGCCCTAAAAGAGAAATCAAACGAAGTCAAAGTTACTAATTTATTATTGTGGTCGGGAAAGCATTTACGGGAGATTTACAATACATTCCAGTTGACAGAAGGAGAAAATAAATCAACAAAATTTATTTCAGATACATTTCAAATCTATGTTCAACCCAGATCAAACCCAGTCCTCAGTCGTTACAAATTCAAAGCTGAAAAACAAGGAGACAATCTCTTTGAGCAATTTATCACAAGCTTAAAAACACTTGCTGTTAATTGTACGTTTGAAGACACTTACAGATATGACATGATAAGTGACCAAATTGTTTTTGTAATACAGGCATTGGTCATCTATCTGACTTTATAACATTAAATACATTGTGTCTAAGACCTAATTTAATCAATTAATACCAAAGGTTCTCACAACGACAAAATCAAACGATTTAGTTTAATCAACAAATATCGTATAGGGTTGTTTCCCTTTGTTGAGTATATATGATACTTAGTCATCAACACATAACAAACAAACAGACATTTAACTGGTTGTAACCATTTAACTACGTAACAGAATACATGAACGGCTTTAACTTTCAACACTTGGCATTAGGTGTACACAGTGACACAAGTTATGGTTGTCCTTTTTGACAGGCCAAGTTTGTTGTGTAACCACTTTTTCTATTGCGAATAAGGCCATAAAAAATCAAAGCGTTAGTTTTCTTAGGGCCAATTTTAAGTGCTAAATGGAGGTATGGCTTTCAAGTTACCACAGGTGAAGAACAGTTAAGTTAGCTACAAATGTATTTCAATAAAAATCGAGTTAAAGTTGATAAGGGTTTTGGTTGGCTGGTCATGTGTAAGATATGTTTTATTCTGGGATAATTTATCGTCTTGATGCGTTGAATGTATTCATCAAGACAACCGTTCCTGGTTTGAATAGTTTAGAGTGTAAAGTGTGATTTCAATGTTAACTGAATATGCTTGCTTAGCTGAAGTGTTAGTTTCATGAGTAGTTACTTTTTGACGATATTTGATTCTGATTACCATGTTAAACTGATTTGAGGATTTGAGATGGAACTTAAACATGTCATATGCTTTTCAAATCTTTAAACTAGCTGAAATAAGAAGTCATATATCAGTGGACTTACACAAAGAAAGAAAACTTTTTGTTGGTTATTTGTTCGATTCTTTCTACTTCTAAATATTTTACAGGGCAATACAAAGGTTGTGTCATTCTTTTAAATGGTTTGAGGACAATAAATTTTTAGTTAATGTAAGTGTGTATGGGAATTTAAAATGAAAAAAAATTTTTTACACTAGCTTCATTGTTGACAATATTGTTTGTGATAGCATCCACTGTTTTACAGTATAGCACCGTACCATGGATTAGATATTATCTCATCTTAGTAGAAAGAAACAATCTGAGGCCATTGTTAACTTCTGTAAATGAAAGTTCAAAAATAAACAAGAAAAAACCATGCGCTAATTCAAAACTGCCTTTTAACTTTTTGCACAAAGAGACTTGGCTTCCAGTAAACAAGGAGGGAAGTACCTTTGTTTTCTCGGCATATTTTATCAAAAACACCGTGGGAGATGTGATAATTATCGGAGTCACCTCAGTAAAGAAAGGCAATAACTACTGTCGGGTTTGGTACGAGGTAAAGCAAAACGCATCATGCCAAGCAACAGAAACGCCCGCCCGACTACAAAGACTCCCTGACGGGCATGGAAAAAGTTATTCTTAAACATGTTTACAACAATTAATTGTAACGTTTCGATTTCTTTATTTAGATTCAAGATTAACACGCTAGAAAGGACCTATGTATCAAAGTATGGATGTTTCGTCCGTCGTCTATTCGTCGGCCTCTTAGCGTATTTTGTGAAGATAACTCATCCTGCAGTTTTTATCAAATTAAGATGAAACTTTTTACTCATTATCTAAACTGAAAGAAGGTTTGCATGACATTTTATTATTTACAGGGCAGTCGACTAGTTATCTGCCTTTAAATATATCTGTTCTGTATTTTTTTGAATAAATACAGTTATCACTCTAATGAAATGAAACTTGCTACTAAGTTAATTTTTGTTAGAAAAATATTGTGCGAAAAACTTCCACAGCTGTTATCAAGCGATTGAAATGAAATTTGCTTCACATTATACACATGAAAATGGATGGGCATTTATGTGAGGGTCGACTCATGGCATATAAGGCGATGAACTTCTCTTCAATTTTTCAACCAGTATTCCACAATATGCACTATACAATACACAAAATAGAAAAATATGACACTGACAAAACTCTTTCTCACTATCATTCATTAACAAGTACAGTCTTCGAGCGTACATTGCTTTGTCTCGTAGCTATCTTGTTCACATGCATGAGACATATATAATGATAAAGGAAATATCTAGTGTTCTGATTTCTGATTGTCATGATAGTCTGGTAACTGTGTTTGCCAAACTATCAAACACCAAGTGCTCTAATATTTCATTAATATAATAAAAAAAGTATATTCTGTCAACAGATAAATCAGGTTTCAGTGTCATAAAAATGAACATTTATTTAGCTGTATTTAAATCAGAAACAAGTGTTTCTTCAAGTAAAAGCTTTAATCATATACTTTAAGGCCTCAAGTTTTATACTCACAGTGGTAAACAAATGTATAACAGCAGCATTTAACAATATTTTACAGGTCAAAACGTACCTGTCAATTGAGATATTCTAGTTAAATCTAAAACATTTTTCTACCAATGAATTATCGTTCACTGACTTTTTATTCATCACGTGACCAAAGATTATTGCGGACCGGTAAAAAGCCGGTCCGCTATATTTAATCCGGTGTTTGTAAAAGACCTATGGGGTTATGTAATAAGTAGAATGTGTCCTAGCATCAGTGCAAATATTGTTCAGTTGTTAAGAAAAGTTCTAGACATTTTCTACTTTTTACAAATAAAAACATACAGTTGTCGTTCCTTCCCTACAGTTTAAAGTTATCATTCTTCGCCGCGCGCCCTCTTCAAGTATTAAACCGCGATCTTTGACGAAGTCGTGAAGCAAATTGGTAGAGTTATATTATAGCTATACATCCTTATTTTGAAAAAAATATGGTTTGTTAGAAACATAATATGTCCCAGGTATCTATTTTGATTCAATGACCTACTTTCCGTTTTCAGAAAATCCTGACAACTATTTTTAGAAACAGAAATTTCAGTGACAGTTATAATAATCACATGGAGACATGTGTTCTCTATAGTTAAACAAATAATGCCAAACTACAAAAAAGAGGAAAATCTGTAAGGTTTATGAATTTATTGAGTTTTTGATACGTATTTGGTAAGGAAAACCTTTGAAAAGTTGCACATCAAAATGTGTAAACTTAAGTCGCCCGTATTGGATTGCACTTTGTCTGTTATGCATCTGTTTGTCACATTTCGTAATCATATAAGGTATGTGCGTTTACTGAATAACATACACAGAAATGACACTTATTATCAGCTGTAAAATTAAGTGCATATGGACATTTTACTTTTTTTGTCATTTATTTTTTTTTGTCAAATGAGCATTGCTAATGCTTAGCCTTTTTCACTAGTAATTTAGTGAAACGTTTATCTGTAGACATTGTCGTCCATAACAAGTTTCAAACCTACTTGAGCGTTCAGCATCAAGCCATTTTAAATCTTTATAATCTGTTGAGAGGAAAAGGATCCCAGTGAGTCATAGTTTTGTTAGCTGCTAGAGTTCATTCTAAACCAATGAAGAAAATTCATTCTTTCACAAGTTCCATTGAAAGTAATTACCAAGATTTGATTGGCAGTGAATGTTAGTGAAAGAAATGATTAAATGCTTATTTCATTTTGACATCTGAATAATATTTTAAGTGCACTTTTCTACTAATAATTTGGTGTAAAGATATCCATAATATAAACAAGAAAAGAGAACTCCAGTGTTAGCATTCAACTTTCTTATATGTTTATTTTGTTACACTTGCCAGCCTAAATGTTTTTTGTCGTTTTTTTTGACAGCGTAATGTTACTTCAAAACCTACAAGTTATACAACATTTAAAGTTATTAAGGGTGAGCTGTTCTTGCATTTCATTCAAGTGTTGAATATATCAAATATTATTTACATTTGCAATGCTGAATCAGTATTGATGCAGATGACACAAACTTATTCCAACAAGAGTTGCCAGGGAAGCTGAAAAAGGGAATTTTGCAGGATTTCTGTGTACCCATATTGCAAGAAAGGAGGTACATTAATCATTCTAAACTTTTTAACTTTTTGTTCTACTAGCAAATAAAGTTTATCCTAAAATCCTAATAATAATAATAATAATAAAAAGGAGTTCTAATTATTTGAATTATAAGGAAGCATCAAATGGGAGACATTGTGATGTGTGCTATCACATGTTATTGTATAAACTTAACTTTTGTTTCCAAATCAAAATGCATAATAAAGAATGTACATGTAGTGTCAACCTTGATCTTACTGAAACATTTAATACAAGCATGTGTCAAGTCAAATATAGTCATACCAATGTCATTTCATGTTGAAATATGGAATCAGGACCTAGCACAACTTTGGAAATCCATGAACATGAAAGAAAAAGAATATTTGAAATGTAAAAATGACAAGCGTCGGCGAAACACTTTACGAAATGAATATATATGGGCTCGTAATCTCTTCGAAAAACGTTTGCGCAAAGAAGAGCGTGCCTATTGTCATGCACAAGCAACAGACATTGAAGAATTAACCACAAATAATCCGACTGAGTTCTGGCGTAAAATAAAAAAACTTGGCCCTAGAAAAGACAAAACTATCCCTATCGAGGTAGTAAGTGATGAGGGAGAAATTATTCGTGAACAAAATGAGGTGTTTGAAAAATGGAAAAATGACTTTCAGAATCTATATAACAGACAAGATAATAGCGACTTTGACGAGACTCACTATAACAGATGTAAATTGCATAAACAACTACTCGAACTCAATATGGAGGATCCACTATATGAATCAAATAACACACTAAATGGACGGATAACTATTGAGGAGATTAGTAGCACATTCCGGATTTGTCTGCGGTCTTGATGAAATTCCGTATGATGTACTTAAATACCCATCAGTGATTGCAGTATTGCATAAAATGTTCGAGCTGATATTCGATAGCGGTATTATACCATCATCATGGCGTAGAGCAATTATCTACCCTATTCACAAAGACCCTAATACTGATAAGCGTGTCCCATTGCACTATCGAGGAATCAGTTTACTCCCATGTATAAGTAAATTGTATACATCTTTTATGAACACAAGACTATCGAAGTATTTAGAACGTGAAAATATACTAGCAGACGAACAGAATGGATTTCGCTCAAATAGATCGTGCGAGGACCATATTTTTACTCTAAACAGTATCATATGTAACCATAAAAACGTATATACAAGTTTTATAGACCTGAAAAAATGCTTTGACTTTATAGATCGCGAAATGCTTCTCTACAATTTACTACCAAACAATGTTGATGGCAAAATGTACAAATCAATAAAGAACATCTACGCTAGTTCGTATGCGTCAATACGTATAAACAACACGTTAAAGAACTGGTTCGACTGCACGGTCGGGCTAAAACAGGGATGCAATTTGTCGCCAACGCTTTTCTCAGTGTTCTCAAACGATCTAGTCGCTGAAATAAATGCCTTGACCTAGATGTACCAATTGGGGACACCAAAGTCTCAATTTTGATGTATGCCGACGATATAGTATTAATGGCAAACTCAGAAAATGATCTTCAATCCATGCTTAATGTTCTACAAGAATGGTGTAAACGTTGGCGTGTGTGTGTGTGTTGACGTAACAGAACCAATCGAACAAACTTTACTTTTAAAATCGGGGACAACATATTAGAAATCAAGGACCGTAATATTACAAATACCTTGGCGTAACTTTCCAAGAATATAATAACTTTTACACCAACTGCGAGGCATTATCTATAGAAGCTGGCCGGGCACTCGGTGCAATTATCAACAAAATACACTCCCTAAAAGACTTCGGATTTCGGGCATACGAAAAACTCTTTCAATCGTGCGTGATTCCAATTATGGATTACGGCTCTTCCACTTGGGGCTATAAGCCATTCCAGTGTAAAGATAATGTACAGAATCGAGCTCTCAGATATTTTCTCGGAGTTCACAGGTTTGCTCCAACGCTAGCTCTCCATGGTGATACGGGTTGGATCCCGAGTTTATATAGACACTGGATTAACATTCTAAGATACTGAAATAGACTACTTGTCATGGATGAAAATAGATCAACTAGGAAGGTGTTCGATTTCGACTACGCACAACGTAACAATAACTGGTCTTGTCAAGTAAAACAGATCATGGACAAAGTTGGGCTTACACAAAATTACTTAGAAAAGTCTTGTGTTAACTTGCAAATTGCCAAAGAAAAGATCGCTGATTATTATTCAAGGAAATGGTCAGAAGAAATAAATAACACGCCAAAACTGAGAACCTACCGACTGTTTAAAACAGAGTTTAAATGTGAAAACTACGTCCTAATGGACATTAAAAAGAATGAGAGATCATTATTATGTCAATTGCGTTGCGGAATATTGCCTCTTAGAATAGAAACCGGCAGATATTCCGGCGAAACTCCCGAGCAAAGACTTTGTGTTTTCTGCCCAAGTGGTAAAACAGAAACTGAACTTCATTTTATTTTTGACTGCGCACATTACAGTGATATTAGAATCTGTACTCTGGGTGATAAATTAAATACTGACACGTTTAGAAATCTTTCAGAACAGCAACAACTAGCAAATCTGTTAACATCACATCCCAGACAGACAACAAAATACATTGTAAAAAGCTATCTGCGTAGACGTAAAACCCTTTACTCAAGATAATATCATATAAGCTATCTTGAGATTTAAACGTACACAATGTTCCATGCCTTTAGTACATCTGTAATATGTTCAAAAACAGTAGTGAAAATCTTCCTTGTTAAGTTTTGTAAACGCATACAAAAGCTAACAGCTTTGTACAACAGTTTTGATTAAGTGATACATTTATAACAACACTATGATAAAAAACCCTAATGACTTTCTTTTCCCTTATATATATATGTATTACTGCAAAGATGGACATTTTGGAATTTTAATTTCTAGCTTTTCATAGGCCAAATTATCTTTTCGTTTCGGATAAAACAGGCCACTGTGATATATAGCTAAAGTTTTGTGAAAATGTTGTTATATTTATATGTACGTACAAAGTATGAGATTGCATTAGATAACGAAAACGATATGTTTATATATCCTTCATGAATTATTACTTTAATACAACATTGTGCAATGTTAAGAAAAGTTGTATGTGCTTCATCTCTCTACATGAGTTTAATATTTAAAATATATTTACAGTATGTTAATACTCAAACATCGCCTCTAGGATTAATTAATTTGTCACTATATTGTCCACTGTGAAAATATTTACCATATCAGACTATGTACTGAGTGATAACGTTCAAAACATATAACCACGTTAATTGTTAACTAACATTTCATCTTAAGGTGTCATATAGGCCCGCTGGGCCGGGTACTTGTTATTTTTACGTAAACTGTATGTAATTATACGATGTACATGACACTATAATAAAATATTACTTACTTACTTACTTACTTACTTACTTATAGGTGAATTCAATATTGCAACATAGCAAACTGAGATAGTTATTCAACGACATAAATTTGATATTTTTCCACTGTAACTTGATAATTGGACTACATAATAACACAGGTACAAAGGCCCAAATTATTTTGCAACTGATACTTCCTTTTCAGTACACAGTAAACACTGATGCTAAACATGTCACTGTTATATTAGAAGGTAAATACATGTATACAAAATGTAATCCTTCTTAAAAGATTTTTCCTTTTCAGTCTTATTATTGTATGTCCATTTTACAAAACAAAAATGGGGTGGGGGGGAGTCATAGAAATATTCATACATGCGTACACAGCTAGAAACAGTTAAAAGTTGGATTCGGTGGCAGAGATCATAGGAAACATCATTTTCAGATAGTTCACATGCACATTTCAAATGTGTTGGTTAATTAATTGTTTGCAAATGTTAAAGTTTATCATAACAGATAAAAGTCTAATGCTAATATAATATACTTTAATGCCTAAGGATTGCAAACAGATAATTAAGTGAACTCTTATTTGTCTAATTTATCTTGTGCTATTTATAGAAATTATTGTTCTATGTCCATTATTTCTTTTTAGGTTGCATGTCTAAGGGTTTTGTGGATGACAAATGACAACTGTTCCAGAACAAGGAAGGCACCTCAACTTGCCACAAAGAAGTTATGTTCTAGTGTACTAATGGACTTTTTGGAAAAGGTTGTTCTTTTTCAGCAGGAGTTGGAAACAGTTGCCTGCAAATATACAAGGTTTCAGAAAGTTGATGAAGATGAAATCATAATGTTACTGGTGTCTTTGTTACCTATAACATTATCTGCTAATGGTACTGCAGACAGCAAGATAAAAAATGTCACATATGAATAGATTGTTTTGGAAATTCAGGCCCTTTGTGGACTTAAAAAATTGTGTTTAGCTTTTGCATGACAGTTATTTTTGTGCTATATTTCAGTGAACTGTTTTGTTCTCACTTGAAAAGTAACAGAAATGTTTAGGGTCATCAAAGAAGCAGGTTAGATAACTCCTGACTGATTGTTTTGCAAATTATGTTTTTTAAGGCCAAGTCATCAAACCAACAAGTTAGATAATTGTAGCTGCATTTTGAAATCTAGAAACTGTTACCCATTTTAAACAATTAACAACTTTTAACAGCTTTTTTGAACAGTCGAACATCCTGTCGTACAGACAGCTTTTGTAAATATTTTGTGTCAGACATTGCTTGTTATTGTTTAAATATTTGATTTGTAAATCTTTTGGTTAATTACTTATAGGTTAAATCAACATGGTTCTGTTCATTTCCTCTGTCCTTCTGAGGATCATGAGAGCAACTTATTTATAGAACAAACCTGCCACAGGTTAGCAATGGTCCTGTTACCTAGTAAATTGTTCCCTTAATTAGGCAAAATATTTGGAGAGGTGATATCAATTTCTATGAAAACTGTAATTTTTCTTCCTTTTATATCCTCACGGCTCACCTGCCATTAGACATTTAAGCCATTTGCTAAAATTATATGAATTTGGTTACAGAAATCATTATTTGGCTAGAGGATATCTTGCCTTTGTTATGCAATTTTAATAACATTTCACATGAAATCAGAAAATCACAAATTAGCTTAAAGAAATTTTCAGCCAGGGTATCCTAATATACATTTTTGACAGTCCTTTATGCTTTGTAGCACCAAGGTATAGTGTAGCTTCCTATGTATATTGGGTTATTTCACATTAAAAGTAAGATGATTTCAAACTGTTTTAACATTAGAATGCTTCAAACTGCTCAATAGTTCTATTTTGTTACATTATTGTTATACTGCAATTCCTATGTACAATAAATGCAACATTCAAAATATCTTAAATTAGATTATAGGCACTGACATCTAATATTTCACACATGTGCGATGTTTATTGATCTTTGCTTTTTCATGAAATTTCCAAGTGTTTCAGTGGCTCAGTTGTTGTTTAAACTTTGATCAAATATCTTTTTATTTTTAAATAAATATAATGTTTTTAGTTTGTGTTTCTTCTTCTATATTATGAACACCGTGGTGATCTGTCTCCGAATTACTAATGTCCAAACACTTAGTATTGTGCTCATATTCCCTGTCCACAATAGACTACGATTTCTTAATTAGTGAATTTCCAATCAAAGTTCACCTAACATGTTCTGCTGTAGTGAATTTCCGTCTGTTTTTCTCAGTATTGCTATACTACTCAGTACTGCCTAACCAAGTTGAGAAGTCCATTACTTCTGGAAGTGTTTACTCATAGTATTAATTAAGTTCCAAATTACTGATATACCTGCCTCAAGTCAAAACAGCTAATTCAAAATATTTGCATGCAGCTCTGTTCGTCGGTCCGCTGTGACACTTTTGTATCACTGTTTTTCCTGTTTGAATTAAGTTGATGTATCATTTGTTTGCTGCAAAATTTTAAGATATGGGATTGTATTATAAGATATAGGATTGTATTATAAGATATGGGCTTGTATTACAAGATATGGGATTGTATTTAGATGTTTAGATAATGGGATTGTTTGTTAAACATATGTGAATCATGTTATTTCAGGAAATATATATTTATTTTTAAGTGAATCTGGACCTTTGAAGAAGTGCTCGAGTATATTATAAATAACGGAATACATTACACATTGGTGCAGTTCTTTTATTTATTGATTTTTTTAAACTTTCTCAAATTATGCTTTGCCAGTGTAAGGTCATTGACTTTAAATGTTAACCTTGTTTGGCAATTTAGTACATGGCTATTTTTTGTTGTCAATTGTATGATGAGAAAGAAAAGATACATAAATGAATAAAATAGTGTGGATATAAAAAGAAATAGAACAAATTAATCATGAGAGGAACCAATAAATATATCAGAATGAATGTATGAATGAATGAATGAATGAATGAATGAGAAGATGGACGGATCAAAGAATAAAGTTCCTTTTATTTGGCATTTAGGGGAAAAAAACAAGTTGTATTCAGTTTTTATGTCACATTTGATTATATATATATATATATATATATATATATATATATATATATATATATATATATATATATATATATCATGTCCTGTACTCTTCGGTCTTAAAATCAAATTGCTATGCAATGTTATTGTGTGGATTGGGATTTTCTCAGTTACAGTTTTATAAAAAAAATGTGACTTATGAGGTAAGTCAAACGATCGAACGACGAGTAAATTAATGAGAACTGAATATACAAATTAAATGACTGCACAGCTACGTATATGATATTACCAATTCTTTATCTTGCATCTTATAAAACGTATTTATTGCAAAGTTAAGTTGACACAAAAATGTGCAATTTATTACTATAACTGTTCCAACAAAATTGTACAAATCTGAAATCAAACAAATATTTGCTGTTATGTCTTTATTATTGCCAGTTTAAAATAGTAATGTTATCGACAAATCAGTTTGTCAATTCGTTCGCTATTTGATGATGAAACTTGTACAATGTTTTTTTCATACCACTCTCCCACAGAAAAGAAACGGTAAACATTGTTTGTAACCCTTAAACACTTTTTTGTAAACTGTAATCATTTCATTAGTACGGCGATTTTATGGCAGCTGTCAAAATAACATAATATTATGTTATGTAAATAATGATTAATGTTAGATATGCTTTATAACATAGCTTTATGTTATGTTTTGTTAGATATGATATATAAAATAGCATTATGTTTTTTACGTAAGATATGATTTATAACATAGCATATGTTATGTTTTGTTAAATATGATTCGTAAAATAGCATTATGTTATCTTATGTTAGATATGATTCATAACATAGCATTATGTTATGTTTTTAGATATGATTTATTACATAGCAATATGTTATGTTATGTTAGATATGATATATATCATAGCATTATGTTACGTTTTGTTAGATATGATTATAACATAGCATTATGTTATATTTTGAAAATAATGATTTATGATAAAATATATATATATTTCCAAAACAATTTTCATTTAGCATGAATCAGCAGCACGAATCAACAACTCACACGTTTGTCAGCATTCATCTTCTTTATTGCCAATCACAATAATGGTCATCGTGAAGGTAAAGGAAAGTAGGGTGTTGCTTACGTCACAAATAATAAACTGAACACGAAAAAGGCAAAATATGATCTCATGCTAGTTTTAGATGTCATCATACACTTATTCGATAATAATATTACAATCACAAACACAAGTATGATAATTTTTAAACGGTACATTCATAGAGACAGTAACTTTACATACAGATTATTCAACAACAACAAAAAGAAAAACGTATCATTACTTATAAATGACTGAACGAAAAATTCATTCAAGCAAGCATGTGCAAATAACACAATAATTTTCTTTATAATCGTCTTGGAAATAATAATCTTTGCTAGCAACAATATACGGCAGCCAAAGACAAACAATACTGCCAATTTGTAAAAACAATTCCGGCACAGTTAAAGTAAGTAAGTATGCAAGATGACTAAAAACGAACACATCAAAGAGCAAAAGAAATAGTTTGTGGTGATTTCAGAATTACAAACATTTTCTGACAACAATACACACTGAATATGCTGATATATTCACTAGATTTAGCCAGCAGTTGAAAGAGGCGATAGCAAAGATCAATATTTCTTCTTGCGAGTATTATCAAGTGTAAAATAATGTCATGACAACATCTTATATTTGTATCTGAGAAATGTTATTTGTATATTTATTACTTACATGACACTGTTTTATGTTTTCAGTTACGTTGCTTCTCTAGTGACATGCGAAACAAAGTCCTCACAGATGCTCTGTACGTCTCCATACTACCGAAACGAAGTAACGTATCACTTAATCTACTCTCGGTTCACAATCCTATAGTTTCTGAAACTGAGAAACTGAATTTTACTGTGTGCCTTTCACCACTAACTGCAAACTTTTCCCGGGCCTACGAATTTGTAGAATGGGTAGAACTAAATAGAATATTAGGAGCAGAAAAGTTTATCATATATAACCATTCATCATCGAGAAGCATGGGACGCGTCCTTGACTTTTATTCAAATCGAGGTTTGACGGAGGTTGTGCAGTGGCCGTTACCGAAGGCAAAAGAAAATAAAACAATAGGAATACATTATTTTGGACAAATCGCAGCTCTGAATGACTGTCTTTATAGAAGTAAACGCAAGACATAATTTCTCGTTAATCTTGACTCTGACGAGTTTATTATCCCTCATTCTAAAAATATGACGACATGGATTAGAATGTTGCAGCATTTTAAAGAAGCGGAGAAACAAAATAAGAGTCAGGCAATTGTATACATGTTCAAAAATACATTCTTTAGAAAAAATTGGGAAAATGCAAATGTTGAAATATTAAACAGAACTAAAGTTGAAAAGTATAAGCTAATCACCTTGCATAAACTTTTACACGAACGGTATATATATAAATCTGGATCAAGAAGTAAATTCATCACGAAACCAGCGAATGTATCTAGTATTGGAATTCATCAGGTAAAAACTTCACGTGCGATTACTGTATACTCTGATATTGGACTGCTTCATCACTATAGATACTGGCGTAAAAGTCCTAACGAAACTAAAGTATTTGATAACACTGTTCCACAGAAATTTTCTCAGGAATTGATCAGAAATGTAGAAAACGTGTGGGCTGAGCTAAATAAAACGGGTATATACTGATAAATGAGACGTGAAGACCTCGATTGAGGCATTTGAAAATAAAGATGAAATCGTTGGTTCGACAATAATTTGTTTTAGTTAGATATGCTTTTATTGCATTCAGTCATTACCATGTTACGCCAAATGTATGCCCTGTCAACGTGGAACATTTTGGTAATGAAAATCCGTGTATGGGATATTTCATTTTGACCGGCTGCAAGTCACACTGCCGCTAAACTATTATATAACATGAAAGTTTAAATTCCACTGAAGAACTTAATAAGCTATTTGCCTTTGCTACCATTTTGTTGACAGCTGTAATAATTAGAGTCATTTAAACATTTAACACTGTATTTTATCGACAGCTTTCTCGTCGTGTTTGCCAAATATACAGCACAATCACTACACGGTGTAAAGTATTTCAAGTCAATTAATTGTCGTTTGACTAAGTCATCGATGGGGCATAAAGATAGAAAAAAATAGTAGGACATTTCAGAAGTGGAGGGCTTTCTTTGAAACGAAGATACTAGTATTATCTGAATTAAAATGTAAAAGGCATATATTTAGTTCAGTTTCGTTTTTAAGCTCATTGATAGGATAAGCGGCTATTATTATGTTATGGGAAAATTCTAATTAAGTCACATATCACATAAGTTCAAACTGCTATTTACAGAGTGCAATTATGGCCCATTTATTTTTCAAAAAGTCATTTCAGTACTTCATGAGCAATCGAAATTTTTGTAATTCTTTATTGATTTTTCGTAGTTCTTATAACTTGCCCAACGCAAGATATATCTTTCCTTTAAAAATACATTTTAGACTTTAGTAAGTTGTAAGTAAGGAACTTTAAACAACAGTAACAACATATTATTGGCCCTTTATTACAAACTGTTCAGTGTCAAAGACAATGAAGTAAATTGAAAATATAATTCATTTTTTGCTGGTAAGGCCTTCCGTAAAGAATACAAGACTAGGATAAGTTTTTACAATTAGTAGTTTAAAATGAATGAACAGTGGTCGCAATTAATGAAGACCTTTTATCTGAGGCTTGTACTACCTATTATAATGAAAGAAATATCCTTCTTTGCCTTTTATATGGTAATCGCATTTTTTAGCTGGCAGGGAATTCTTTTATTAAATGACAGAGTAAATTACACATTAAAGATAACTTAATTTTAAATCTTGCCAGAATTCCATTTAAGTTTTTACCGTCATTCTTCTAAGGCAGCCTTCTTTAACACATATACAAATTAATCTGAATGACCACATATCATTATGAAAAAAAGTTCAATTGTCGCTTTTAAAATTGTGGTACTACAAATTCGTTACTTAAACTCTTTTCTTGATATACGGCTTTGTATAGCCGGATAAAAGCAAACAAACCCTCTATAGCCTGATGGCACGAGTATCAACCGCATTATATACAACTTCTTGCTAAATTGCTAAATTTCTAAAATTGATTTGTCCATCTTTCAATCTTGGTAGTACAACCTAGCATTTACAGGGATAAAAATACTGACTGAATAGTGAACAGTGCAGATTATGTTTAGACTGTATGAATATGCAGGATGATCATGGTCTGCACTGGTCACAAAAGCAAACAAAATAGCCGTCAGCAGGACTAAGAAATTATGAGAAAATGAATATATGTGCAGGACCAACAAATGTTAACCATCATAGCATTGATGTTGAGACAATCTTTTTTGTACGCCACTTTCTATTTAATTTACACTTGCCGTAGGACGGAGTCTCTATTATCGCGGCACTAAATTTTAAACGAAAAATAAAACACAATGAATACTTACCGTTAATTTATTTCATTATCACGATGTTATGCCATCTTACCACTGAAGTTCACAAGAAACATTTTCAACATCCAGACAATAATATTCACTAACTCCTTTTCCTCACATGGAGTAAAAAACTCTAACCAAGGTTTACATTCAATACCAACGTTAGTCCTGTCACGAGGTGTGGACTCTGACACATTATACTGTCTTCCAGCCCTGTATACTGACATGTCCCTTTGTGTTGCTTCAAATGCACCCTGAAGATTTGCCCTGTCATACTGGAGGCGTTGTACTTTGGCAGGTAGACCCTGTTGAAGAAAGATACTAATTAACTTTTACAGTAATTAACTAAATATTTTTTTCTTTTTATTTAGCAATTTATTAGTGTTTTCTTTAATAACAAAATCCCTGGTTGGCCTCAACTTCCAATACCACAGGATATGATCAGACATGTCATCACGAGTATGCCCAGACGATGCAGAGAGTGCCTAAACGCCCGAGAGGAATACACTCATTACTGACACTGACTATGAAACATTTCCAGGCCTGAATCTGCTTTTACAGACATTGCTTGTTCTCCTGTAAGACCACCATTTCAAAGTTAATTTGATAGTGTTCATATCCTGGACACTGTCTCTGTTCAGGAATGTGCCTGTTGGCGATGAAAATGCTATTTTGTTTTTGTGAAAACAACGATTTTGTTATTTCTGTAAAAGATATTCATAAATCTACTCAACGGGTATGGTATTTTATAGATTAAATGGACGCTCCTTTAATTAATTTGAGCAGTGTATTTGAAACGCGTAATTGTTTACTACTTTAAACCAAAAACGGTGTTGTGAATAGAATGCTGATGTTCCTATCTATTCTGTTATATTTTATTCAACTCTATGTTTGACATTGCAAAACTTAATGCCATTTATTTTTGTATTCAAGTATCAATATCTTAAGTATCATCAGCATTAATTTGTTTTAAATTCTTTAGTTGGTGTTTTTGATTAATCATTTCAGGGTCTCTGTTGTTTTAAAAAAATAATGTATGTTTAAGGTTTATTAATTTTATTGCGTACATTTACCCTGGACTTGCCTTTTATTGTCTTTTACAAAAGGAAATAATTACGCCAATAATAATTTGTATCTGTTTGATATGAATTTTTCTTCATCGACTAACCTTCTTGCCAAAACTAGTGGGGTGGTGAACGCAACTAATAAGTATACAAAGTAACACATGATTTATATGCCTAACCGGGGCAAGTTACGACGTCACGTTCAGGATACGTCGTCAAATATCACGACTAAACACACACACACACACACACACACACAAACACACACTTGTCGCGCTGTTTTATCCACTGACGATAGGTTTCTTCATGTACTGTGTTATAAGTGGCGACTGTGAGCTCTTGACGACCCTGGAAATTCGACCGTGAATGATAAAAAATCTTAGAGGCGCATTTTATCGCTTACGCCACTTTCCTTGGTGATCAAGTAGACTTTACGTCCAAATGCAAAAATAAGGTTACAATTGTGAAACATGAAGATTTATTTCAATTTTTATACGAACTTTCCGAACAGTCCTCCTAGTATTGCTTATATACTGCCATATATTTATCTGATATTTGCATTATCAAAGAAATGCGAGACGATTTTCTTACCACAGTACCTGTTTTCCTTCTTAAACAAGAGCGATCAGCGATCACATGTGTCGCCTGATGACGGCCAATTAAGCAGTTGTATTGAGGGGTGATTGGACAGTTTGTTGGAAAGTAAATTGAGGTACCGATCAATCCTGTAAGATTTCATTCAAATTGCTTTAGTAGTATAAGAGAAGGAGTCCGGACAAACTTTAAAAATAAAAATCATTAAAGGACCATAATTCTGACAAAAATCATTAAACTGGAAAATGCCGATGACATGCACAACTAGACTTGGTACTGATCATTCCTGTAAAGTTTGGATGAAATTGCACAAGTAGTTTTTGAGGAGTACTCCGGACATGTTTTGTGAGGGACGGACAAACAGACAGACGAGGGAGAAGTGATTGCTATATGCAACGGCTTCTTTGTAGCATGTTGCAGCTACTGTGTAGCAGGCGACACATAAATCATTAACGGGCAAAAACGCCTTTTTTATTCAATGCCCATATCTCAGCCAAAAATCATTCAACCAACAAAACCGTTAAATATGCACAAGTACTTGAGGTACCAATCAATCCTGTAACATTTCATTCAAATTGCTTTAGTAGTATAGGAGAAGGAGTCCAGAAAAACTTTTTAAAAAATCATTAAAGGGCCATAACTCTGACAAAAATCATTGAACTGGAAAATGCCGACGACATGCACAACTAGACTTGGTACCGATCATTCTTGTAAAGTTTGGATGAAATAAAAGTAGCTTTTGAGGAGTTGTCCGGACAAGATTTTGTGACGGACGGACAGACGGACGGACGGAGAGACAGACAGACAACGGAGAAGTAATCCCTATATGTCGCGGCTACTTCGTAGCAGGCTACACAAAAATGATCTATCCATGCGTTCTGCTCCTGGGATCTGTACTGAACGATTGGATTCGGTGGAAACTACTATAGATATCCGTTTGATCTTTATATTGCATGAATGGTATGTCTTGATTTAAACATTCACAATCACATCTCGTGTCTATCTTATGAAAGTCTTTTCAGTCATAACAGCTTTCTTAAGAATTCATGTACGTGCAACAATATGCCTGGTTTCAAATAACAAGCTATTCAAATTGTCGATCAGTTTGAAAAAGAACAAACAACGGGTTAGAAACATAAATGCGAATCACTCAGCTAACTTACAAGTCAAGTATGCGGACAAATAATAGCTTGAAACTATGTCTTTATTTTATTTCTTTCTCTTTTTTGGTGACAAGTTTTGTCATTATCTCATCAAATATGCCTCGTAATACTGATAATTTTGTACAAAGTTTAATGCTTTATAAGTCTACGACGTTTGAGTTTTCGAAAAGGTGTAAAACAACTTTCACTCTAAACATCCGAAGACTTGCAAGATTGTCCATTTAAGCTGCTACTGAAAGGGTGGCGTTAAATGACACTAGACTTTTTAGTTTCTCACAGTAAACTGTCAGGAACCCATTCTTCATTTTAACAAAAAATCGAATTTCTTTCTTAGTATGTTGTTTACTCACAAAGAGAATATTAACAAAAGAGCACACGTAGTATTTATATTGGAATCGATAGCAAAACACACTATTTTTTATTCCATAGTTCATAAACTTGTAAAAAAAGTTCAATTTGTTTTTCTTTGTTGTGTTTCCATTTCTTTTATGCTGTGATGCATATACTTAACTTTTTTTCATTTCTTTGAGCACCCAGTGTACTTGAGACTTTTCGAATTGCGACAGATCGTCTACGGGTATGGACAATGAAAATGCAGCAGAGCGTCTGGAGCTAGAGAGTTTCTAAACTATGTTTAAATATTTCGCCGATGTGTTCTGTGTCTGCGAAATAGTGTACGGAGATACGGCCGCAATAAATCAGGCAATTATTGCAACTTCGTCATTAAAATTGCGCTCTGTAATAATTTCTTATATCAGTATTTCTGAACAATGTGTATCTTAATCTAGTTTAAGCTTTATATCATAGTGAAGTGGTTATAATAAAGAAAAAATAATAATCTTCTTGACGAGCGTAGCGTGAATTTTGTGACGGAAAGATTGACAAAACCGACAGACAAAAAAATCTATATACCCTTCCCCCGCGTCCCAGATCATTAGAACTGTTGGAAACTAAAAGAAGCCAGATCATCAAATGGTGATATAAGCATGTTGAAAGTGGACGTGTTCAACTAAGGAATAAATATGTTTCACAAAAGATTATTTTTCATTTGATTGCGTCATATTTATTTGTTTGCATCCCAAGGTCACGATAACATTCTGTAAAAGAATATGTGTTCTAATACCTCTCATGTTTAATCTAGTGTTAATGACAACAAAACTTTTAGCAAAGAGAATATCTCTATGTTTTAACTGCCGGGTTCAAAATGAATAACGAAACTTGACTAACTATTACTTTATAGCGTATTCAAACAAATACTCGAAACGCAAAGACATCTCACTACGTTAAAGACAGCAGTCCAAACAAAACGAAAGTATTGGATAACACTGTCACGGAAAAATATGGTCAGGTATTGATCAGAAATGTAGAAGACGTGTGGGCTTAACTATAAACAGACAGAAGCATTTAAATCGATCAACGGTACCTGAAGATGTGCATTGAACCATTTTGAAAAGAAAGATAAAATCTGCTCAGACAGAAATTTTTATAATTCAATCACGGTATCATTGCTTTCAAAGACTACAATGTTAACGTCAAATCTCCCGCTGATAAGATACCTTGTATGGCCTATTTATTTCAATGATGATAATTTGTTAAAAAAAATTCTATTCCACTTACAGAACAGTAACAAACTTAAGATAACTTTGTCATACATTTTTTTAAAATCGGGGTCATTGATAAATCTAGAAAAAATAGTTCCTATAAAAAGATAGGCGGAGTTTGTTTGCACAGGAAAAATATTGTGAAAATTGTATTTTCGAGGCGCATTCAATAAAAGAAAGATGTTTGAAATTGCTTGTTTGAAGAAAAAGGCAACATAAGTCAAACAGAATGTTTACACATGCGAAAAGATTTCAGCAAAAGAAAGAAAGAAAGAAAGTTATTGAATTAACAAAGTTTTTCTACATTCAATTCTATTGAAATAAAACAACAAACTGAAATCGATATTTGCACATATATAATTTATTTTGCATCAATTGTGAAAGTTCTACCAACTTAAATAAGTCCCTCCGGATGACTGCTTCATTCCTTCGACTAAGCGCTTGCACTGAAATTGTGGAATGTGGAAATTCACTATAGCCTTTGTGGAATTCGATGCAGCTATTTTTTTCTCTATTTGTCCTTCTAAAACAATAGATAGAAAAAAATGAATGAATCATGATCTTGTGTCAAGATACAAGTCAAAGCATAAATACTCGCCGTTACATTGAGTAAAGATCTTGGGGAAGAAACTGGGTGGAAAGCGATTTGTTACATTTGAACAATTTGTTAGCGGTTATAAGCCCTAAGGACAATTTTCTGAATTATGTTCTTCACATTATCAATCATTTTTCATTTTAAAGAGAATGAGCAAACAGAATGATGTACATCATCGCTTAAAGTTAAACCGCTTTAAATTATTCAATGCCCTTTATGAACAAGGCCTTGCTGTCTTAAACCATGAGTTATGCCGTTATCTTTATCCCATTAAATATAGACGTCATGATTGTCCACTGAAGACGGGAAAGAAACAGTCTAAATTATAACATATATTTGGGCGTGAACAGAGCATGAGTCGCTAGAATGAGAATGAAACATGTAGATATGTACCATTAATATAAAAGTACTTTGAATGACAAATCTATAAGTAAATAGACTTAAGTAAACTTTACTAATCATTTACAGTACATAACTATCTAATTATTTTATTGATCACAAAAATCTTAATCTCAGCGGTTGGTTGAGTGGGCCGATGTTAAAACCATACACAACACTGATAATAAATACATTGTATGTAATCTTAATCTCAGTGGGTTGCTGTGCTGAACTAGCAACCAGCTTCGCGGACAGATTTGATTGGGGAAGGCCCTAAATAATGTTGCAGTAACTTTTGGTCGTAACTATTATAGTTCAGACAAAATTAATTGTGATTATGATTGTGTATGTAGATATACAATAAAATATGATAAAACTAAGATTAGATTTAGTTCATTCACAACATTTTGTTTTGTATTATTATATGCAAAAATTGCACAAATTTTTGTTGGGTATAAAATAAGAAAATGTGATAGTACATTATTTTGTGTATTTTCATTATAAATACCGCCCAGAAGACAGCCCAAAAATACATTATAATCAGCTCAAAAAAAATTGAAATGCTTGAGAAATTGGAACAGTTTTTAGGCACAAAGAATATATCTACAGAATTTCTTAGATGTGGTGTGAGGTGGACACTTATATCTCGAGTGGCCGAGTGGTCAAGACGTCCGTAGTATGAGTTTCTAGGCCGATTGTACCGTTCGGTGAGGGTTCAAATCCCAATGGGAACTTGTTTAGGCATTAGCCTATTATTTCTTTTCTTTTCTTTTCTTTAATAAATAAAAGACTGTTATTATTACACTCATTGATTTGTTTGTTTGTATTTTTCCCCTTTTTCCCTCTAAAAACTGGTATTGTTTGCATTTTATGTGTAACCACTACAAATGTTAATATGTTGTAGGATAGAGGCGATATTAGATATTGCTTTATACTGAATAAATTAATGTTGTTGTTGTTGTTTAGAAAACTCAATACTCATTCATTTTTGTCGCACTGTTCAGTCATAAAATACTAGTTTACTTAGACATTAAAATTATTTTTAAAACATATGAAAGTAACTGAATATATGTTTTATCGTATAAACATTTTAATGTAGCATAATAAATATAAGAAATATGATACTATAAACAATTCTGATAATAACTGTCATGGTTTCTTTCAAATATACACTTGCAATTCCCCTGTTGGCGTTAGACAAAACCTCATAACTTCTCAACAGATACTAAACTCATGTCTATTTTTTTCTTTTTCTTTTTTATGTCTTATAATTTTGGATGATTCAATACAAAATCGCCCAATATAAATGATTTTTTAAATGGTGTCATAAAGTACGTATTCTAATCTATTAATATTCGTTCAAACATATTTATTCATATGTCATATGGTATTCTGGATTTATCATAAGTAATTTCAAAAAGAAGAAAAAAATAGGCATACTTTTCAATAAGCTGCAGGTACACCTTTATCCAAATATAAATATGTATGCAGAAATAACTGAAACGAAAAACGGGATGGTGAAAGGGTCTGTGTGTATGTGAGCGGCGTGGGAGGGGGGGGAGGGCAAATAATTGAATTATCTATTTTCCGATTTCCGGCCTTAAAGAGGCATGTCCTAAAGTTTTGAGTTCCAAATACCGCAAAACACAAGTGTGAATGGTATTGGAAGAACTAATACCTGATATCAAGATGTCAGTTGAAAATTATGATTAAAAACGGCAAACTGAATGCATATAAATATTTATATAGAGAGTTGGTGTTCCATTTTGAGGTGGATAGCCATTTATTACAGTTGCACACATATTTGGTTACTGTATGCCTTAACATTTTAACAAATGTTCTTTACATTACCAATTACTTTTCGTTTTAAAGAGAATGCACAAATAAAATACATACATCATTGGTTAATTTTATATTCCTTCAACCTCCCTGGCTGCATGTTCTATATTTTATCATTTAAACTCTTCCTTGTCTTAGACTGAAACATATTTTATGACAACAAATAAATGTTGGGTCTTTTTTGGACCTTAATAATATTTTAATAAAAATCCTGTGAAGGGTACGTTTCACCCTGCAATCATCTGAACCAATTCATTCTGAAATGTTCAAATAAATACAAAACTTCTCCATCTGGAGAAAAGAATCTATTTTCATGATTAACTGACTTATGATTATGCGTGTTTGAGTCTTGCAGTTTTTGTTTCTGTTTTAGAACTATCAAACTCGTGAAATTGCGACTCGAGATTTTCAAATTGCGACTCAAAATGCGGATTAAATTATGGTTAAAAACATGGTCAACATAAATTCCTCCAGTGATATCCTCCAATATAAAGTATGACCTAGTACACTGGAGCCCACTTGATGTGAAGAAAGCGTTATTAAGTATTTGAAAGACCCCTGGCAGACATTGCGCGGTTGAATGGTGTTGGAATAAAAACGTAATTTATTTTTTATTGAAAGAAAAAATATTCATTTTGATGAAATCCGTGAAAAAAATTAAAAAAAAGAAAGAAAAGAAAGTAGGAGAAATCAACGGAGCTCCTGGGCCAGTGAAATTGACATACTGATAAAAGATCAGTCGATGCGGATTATGAGAAAAAAATTTTGGTTGAAAGTAAATATGAATAAATAATGAGTAAATAAATGTGAAAATAAATCGCGTCTTAAAATTTGATTATTTGTCCAAAATCGCATATTTGTATGTTGTACTCACGTTATAACTTAAGCGCGGCTTAAACACCTTTTTCTTCCTTTTTTAACAAATAAACGAAAAATAAATAAATTATATTCAAATCTGTTATTTTAAGTTATTTTGGAATTCACTGGCACTAACAGCTGTAGCACTGTAGCCAAAACACGAAAAAGTTATGCTTTTTTTAGGAATGAGATTAGTTAGCCCGTCATCTGTTTTGTAATGCCAATATCAGTATTTACAAACTGGGATATAATTTCATTTAAATAGTATAGAATTGTGAAAACATACGGTGTTCTGTTAAAGCCATGTTTCATTTACATTCGTGGATCGGTTGAATGTTAGAACGATATCAATATGAACAAACAATACGGAAACACGAAGTCACGATGATGTTTTAGATAGTTAATGCAGATATTGAAAAGACTTCCTAAGACGTTATTCTACATGGAAAAATGATAAATGAAAATAAGAGAAGGAAAGAAAGAAAGAAAGAAACGAGAGTTACATAGAAGTTGAAGTCGTTTGCGTTACCTGCTGCGTAAAGATATACTGGCTTTAAATTTTAAACTTAATTACATTAAAAATATTGTTTCTAAGACCTAATTAAATCAATTTATACCAAAGGTTCTCACGAACGACAAAATCAAACGATTTAGTTCAATCAACAAACATCGGATAGAGTTGTTTCCCTTTGTTGAGTATATGTGATATAAAGTCATCAAACACATAACAAAAACACTGGATGTAACCATTTAACTGGCTGTAACCATTTAACTACAGAACAGAATACATGAACGGCTTTAACTTTCAACACTTGGCATTAGGTGTACACAGTGACATAAGTTATGGTTGTCCTTGACAGGCCAAGTTTGTTGTGTAACCACTTTTTCTATTGCGGATCAGGTTACAAAAATCAAAGCGTTCGTTTTTCTGCGGGTCAATTTTAAGCGCTAAATGGGGGTACGGCTTTCAAGTAACCACATGTGAAGAACAGTTAAGTTAGCTTCAGATGTATTTCAATAGAAATCGAGTTTAATTTGATACGGGTTTTGGTTGGCTGGTCTTGTTAAGATACGTTTTATTCCGGGATAATTTATCGTCTTGATGCGTTGAATGCATTCATAAAGACAGTTATTCCTGGTTTGAATAGTTTAGAGTGTAAAGTGTGATTTCAATGTTTACTGAATATGCTTGCTTAGCTGAAGTGTTTGTCTCATGAGTCGTTAAAAGTTTGAAAAATCAAACTCTCTGATATCTGATTCTGATTATCATGTTAAACTGATTTGAGGATTTGAGACGGAACTTAAACATGTCACATGCTTTTCAGTTCTTTAAACTAGCTGAAATGAGAAGTCTTATATCAGTGGACTGACACAAAGGAAGAAAAACTTTTCTTGGATATTTGTTCGTTTCATTCTACTTCTAAATATTTTACAGGGCAATATAAAGGTAGTGTCATTATTATAAATGGTTTGAGGACAATAGTTTTTTAGTTGACGTGTGTATGTGAATTTAATATGAAAAAGAAAATATTTTTTACACTAGCTTCATTGTTGACACTATTGTTTGTGATAGCATCAACTGTTTTACAGTATAGCACCGTACCATGGATTAGATATTTCCGCATCGGCAACTTATTAGAAATAAACAAGCTGAGCCCATTGTTAACTTCTGTAAATGAAAGTTCAAAAATAAACAGGAAAAGGCCATGCGCTAATTCAAAACTGCCTTTTAACTTTTTGCACAAAGAGACTTGGCTTCCAGTAAACAAGGAGGGAAGTACCTTTGTTTTCTCGGCATATTTTATCAAAAACACCGTGGGAGATGTGATAATTATTGGAGTCACCTCAGAAAAGAAAGGCAAGTATTACTGTCGGGTTTGGTACGAGGTAAAGCAAAACGCATCATGCCAAGCAACAGAAACGCCCGCCCGACTACAAAGACTCCCTGATGGGCATGGAAAAAGGTATTCTTAAACATGTTTACAACAATCAATTGTAACGTTTCAATTTCTTTATTGAGATTCAAGCTTAACACGCTAGAAAGGACCTATGTATCAAAGTATGGACGTTTCGTCCGTCGTCTATTCGTCGGCCTCTTAGCATATTTTGTGAAGATAACTCATCCTGCAGTTTTTATCAAATTAAGATGGAACTTTCTACTCATTATCTTAACTGAAAGAATCTTTGCATGACATTTTATTATTTACAGGGCAGTCGACTAGTTATCTGCTTTTAAATATATCTGTTAGGTATTTTTTCGAATAAATACAGTTATCACTGTAATGAAATGAAACTTGCTACTAAGTTAATATTTGTAAGAAATGTCTTGTGCGAAAAACTTCAACAGCTGTTTTCAAGTGATTGAAATGAAATTTGTTTCACATAAGCCACATGAACGTGGATGGACATTGTTTGTGATGGTCGACTCATGGCATATTCGGTGATGAACTACTCTTAAAATTTTCAACTAGTATTCCTCAATATGCACTATACAATACACAAAATAGAAAAATATGACACTGACAAAACTCTTTCTAACTATCTTTCATTAACAAATACAGCCTTCGAGCGTACATTGCTTTGTCTCGTAGCTATCTTGTTCACATGCATGAGACATACATAATCACCGTGTCCAATCGTTACAATTGGAAGGAGGATTTGTAACGCATCCGCAGTCGTGTATTTCAGGGATTTAGGAAGGGGTGATGTAAATATTTTCCTCATTATTTCTTCATGTTTTCTGTCTGGTTTTTGTTTAATAGTCTAAGATGACCTTTAATCAATGTAGATTCTTGCTCCAAAACTGTTTTGTCTCAGAACTTTGCCATTTTCAAGATCATTCAGGAAAACCTAGCGTTTGAAAGAAAAACGCTTGATTTTAGCACGATGTTTTGAAGATTTCTTGACATAAACGTATCAAACAACTTTATATTTTGTTTGGTTTACAAGAATTTCATAGTAAAAATTGATTTAAATATAAACTTTATCCCTGCGTTTCCAATTAAATACTGATATAATCGTTTTTGCTAACGAAACACATGTAACGTAGACGCAGTTATTTTTGTGACGCACGCGGAGCAAGGATTCAACAACTTTCAAGTACCTTTTCTCACCGTATTTGACCAAATAAAAAATAACTAGATATATTTATAAAGCGTTAAGAAATATTCATATATCGGAGATTAATAGAAAGAATTTGCCAGCATGCAATGTATTTACTTTTAAAGCTAGAGAGGGTTTCCGCCTAATGAGACTGGAATGAGTTCCAGTTTTTAGTTCCAGAATATTCAAAACTTTTCCTAAAAAACTGTTCTTAGCTTTGGGACATGCAAGTTCAGTTTTGAGCCTATTGATCTGGTATCCATAGTGTGTATATTATACTTGTGGTAAGTATTGGGGACAGATATGTTAAATATAAAGTCAATCCTCCCATAACGTCACCTCCCACGAACGGCATCCTCTTTATAACTATATTTTGATTCCCGCCCCCGCATTGGAAATCTGTGTATTTTCACCTCTCTCGAGCTGCACCTCTCCCAAACGAGCATCACGTTACTTTTTCTCCCTAATGACAAATGAAAATCTCCCATGAATGCCCCAAAAATAATCAGTGAGTTGTATATATCCGGGATTACCCAAAAAATATTAAATAGGTATTTTCAGCGCATGTGCGCATGTATTATGTCAAAAATCATAAAGTTGCTAACAACCTGCGGTTTTAAATTAAACAAACATGAAATACCTGCGTGAAATGATTAAGCAATTTGTTTGTCAACTTGCAGGTATTCTTATTATGGATGTGCAAGGTTGTTTGTTGATTCATCCAAAAATAGCAGACATTGAATGTGAGAATTCACATCTCATTAAAACTGAATACAGCAATATAGTAATCTGCAGTTTGAATCGTGAATTCTCTGTTGAGTTTTATGTATGGTAATACTTATACTCTGCTTTTTCCAAACCATTAAAATATGTTATCTCTGCTTGTGCATCCGCGTCATGCATCACAAAAACAAGATTTCTGTGAAATCAAATTTAAAAGGTGCAATGTTTAGACTTAGTTTAGACTCATTTATTTTACTTCGATTGCGATACAAGTTCTTACAACTTAGAATCACCACGCTCGATGACTGCTTCCTGGGTTCCACACCAGTATTCGCGCCGAGGTGAGGAATGTGAAGATCGTGAGAGAATCTCGCATCTGACGGGATTCGACCCCGCGACCTCCGGATCCGGAGCCCTACGCTCTACCCCTGGACCACGGTGGCTCCTCAAGGAGTGTAAAAGATAAATTTGATGAAGATTTTTAATAAAATCAAATGTAAATAAAGAAAGCTTTTTAAGGAAGCAGATTCTCGGCTTAAGCATGACGTCATTCTAGCCATTAACCAATCAGATAACAGTAACTAACTAATTTAAGCATTCGGTTGTCGATCGTTACTCGGACTTTATCGTTAGAGCCTATTTGACTTTAAAGTCGTTTGTTATGAAACCTAACAACTTTGATTAATTAGAATCGTTACAAATGCACTTATCAGGCCATAGGTCTTGGAAATTAGGACAGTTTCTTTTGTTATATTCTTGTTTTTGTAATTTTTAATCTTGAAGTTACATATAGCTCAACGATAAAATCCGAGTTACACCTAAGTACGGATATACTACTTTAAAAAGTACCCGGATGTGTAAAGCCGAGAATTGGCTCTAGTCATCCTACTTGATTGTAAAGCATTATCACCGTGTCCAATCGTTACAATTGGGAGCAGAATTTGTAACGCATCTGCAGTCGTGTATTTCAGGGATTACGAAGGGGTGATGTAAATATTTTCCTCGTTATTTCTTCATTTTTTCTGTCTGGTTGTTGTTTAATAGTCTAAGATGACCTTTAATCAATGTAGATTCTTGCTCCAAAACTGTTTTGTCTCAGAACTTTGCCATTTTCAAGATCATTCAGGAAAACCTAGCGTTAGAAAGAAAAACGCTTGATTTTAGCACGATATTTTGAAGATTTCTTGACATAAACGTATGACGACTTTATTATTATTATTTTTTTTTTTTTTTGGTTTACAAGAATTTCACAGTAAGAATAAAAATATTAAATACATCTAGTTATTTGTTATTTGGTTAAATACGGTGAGAAAAGGTACTTGAAAGTTATTGAATCCTTGCTCCGCGTGCGTCACAAAAATAACTGCGCCTACGTTACATGTGTTTCGTTAGCAAAAACGATTATATCAGTATTTAATTGGAAACGCAGGGATAAAGTTTAATTTAGAATCAGTTTTTACTATGAAATTCTGGTAAACCAAACAAAATATAAAGTTGTTTGATACGTTTATGTCAAGAAATCTTCAAAACATCGTGCTAAAATCAAGCGTTTTTCTTTCTAACGCTAGGTTTTCCTGAATAATCTTGAAAATGGCAAAGTTCTGAGACAAAACAGTTTTGGAGCAAGAATCTACATTGATTGAAGGTCATCTTAGACCATTAAACAAAAACCAGACAGAAAACATGAAGAAATAATGAGGAAAATATTTACATCACCCCTTCCTAAATCCCTGAAATACACGACTGCGGATGCGTTACAAATCCTCCTTCCAATTGTAACGATTGGACACGGTGATAATGATAAAGGAAATATCTGGAGTTCTGATTTCTGATTGTCAAGATAGTCTGGTAACTGTGTTTGCCAAACTATCAAACACCAAGTGCTCTAATATTTCATTAATATAAGTAAGTAAGTAAGTAAGTAATATTTTATTATAGTGTCATGTACATCGTATAATTACATACAGTTTACGTAAAAATAACAAGTACCCGGCCCAGCGGGCCTATATGACACCTTAAGATGAAATATTAGCTAACAATTAACCTGGTTATATGTTTTGAGCGTTATCATTCAGTTCATATTCTGATATGGTAAATATTTGCACAGTGGACAATATAGTGACAAATTAATTAATCCTAGAGGCGATGTTTGAGTATTAACATACTGTAAATATTTTTTAAATATTAAACTCTTGAAGCACATAAAACTTTTATTAACATTGCACAATGTTGTATTAAAGTAATAATTCATGAAGGATATATAAACATATCGTTTTCGTTATCTAATGCAATCTCATACTTTGTACGTACATATAAACATAACAACATTTATCACAAAAATTTAGCTATATATCACAGTGGCCTGTTTTATCAGAAACGGAAAGATAATTTGGCCTATGAAAAGCTAGAAATTAAAATTTCAAAATGTCCATCTTTGCAATAATATATATAAATATACATATATACACACACATATATAAGGGAAAAGAAAGACATTAGGGTTTGTTATCATAGTGTTGTTATAAATGTATCACTTAATCAAAACTGTTGTACAAAGTTGTTAGCTTTTGTATGCGTTTACAAAACTTAACAAGGAAGATTTTCATTACTGCTTTTGAACATATTACAGATGTACTAAAGGCATGGAACATTGTGTACGTTTAAATCTCAAGATAGCTTATAAGATATTATCTTGAGTAAAGGGTTTTACGTCTACGCAGATAGCTTTTTACAATGTATTTTGCTGTCTGTCTGGGATGTAATGTTAACAGATTTGCTAGTTGTTGCTGTTCTGAAAGATTTCTAAACGTGTCAGTATTTAATTTATTACCCAGAGTACTGATTCTAATATCACTGTATTGTGCGCAGTCAAAAATAAAATGAAGTTCAGTTTCTGTTTTACCACTTGGGCAGAAAACACAAAGTCTTTGCTCGGGAGTTTCGCCGGAATATCTGCCGGTTTCTATTCTAAGAGGCAATATTCCGCAACGCAATTGACATAATAATGATCTCTCATTCTTTTTAATGTCCATAAGGACGTAGTTTTCACATTTAAACTCTGTTTTAAACAGTCGGTAGGTTCTCAGTTTTGGCGTGTTATTTATTTCTTCTGACCATTTCCTTGAATAATAATCAGAGATCTTTTCTTTGGCAATTTGCAAGTTAACACAAGACTTTTCTAAGTAATTTTGTGTAAGCCCAACTTTGTCCATGATCTGTTTTACTTGACAAGACCAGTTATTGTTACGTTGTGCGTAGTCGAAATCGAACACCTTCCTAGTTAATCTATTTTCATCCATGACAAGTAGTCTATTCCAGTATCTTAGAATGTTATTCCAGTGTCTATATAAACTCGGGATCCAACCCGTATCACCATGGAGAGCTAGCGTTGGAGCAAACCTGTGAACTCCGAGAAAGTATCTGAGAGCTCGATTCTGTACATTATCTATACACTGGAATGGCTTATAGCCCCAAGTGGAAGAGCCGTAATCCATAATTGGAATCACGCACGATTGAAAGAGTTTTTCGTATGCCCGAAATCCGAAGTCTTTTAGGGAGTGTATTTTGTTGATAATTGCACCGAGTGCCCGGCCAGCTTCTTTAGATAATGCCTCGCAGTTGGTGTAAAAGTTATTATATTCTTGGAAAGTTACGCCAAGGTATTTGTAATGGTCCTTGATTTCTAATATGTTGTCCCCGATTTTAAAAGTAAAGTTTGTTCGATTGGTTCTGTTACGTCGGAAGTGGACACACTTTGATTTTTCACAGTTAATCAACACGCGTCAACGTTTACACCATTCTTGTAGAACATTAAGCATGGATTGAAGATCATTTTCTGAGTTTGCCATCAACACTATATCGTCGGCATACATCAAAATTGAGACTTTGGTGTCCCCAATTGGTACACCTAGGTCAAGGTCATTTATTTCAGCGACTAGATCGTTTGAGAACACTGAGAAAAGCGTTGGCGACAAATTGCATCCCTGTTTTAGCCCGACCGTGCAGTGGAACCAGTTCGTTAACGTGTTGTTTATACGTATTGACGCATACGAACTAGCGTAGATGTTCTTTATTGATTTGTACATTTTGCCGTCAACATTATTTAGTAGTAACTTGTAGAGAAGCATTTCGCGATCTATTAAGTCTAAGCATTTTTTCAGGTCTATAAAACTTGTATATACGTTCTTATGGTTACAAATGATACTGTTTAGAGTGAAAATATGGTCCTTGCACGATCTATTTGAACGAAATCCATTCTGTTCGTCTGCTAGTATATTTTCACGTTCTAAATACTTCGATAGTCTTCTGTTCATAAAAAATGTATACAATTTACTTATACATGGGAGTAAACTGATTCCTCGATAGTGCAATGGGATACGCTTATCAGTATTAGGGTATTTGTGAATAGGGTAGATAAAGTAAATTCTGTCAACAGATAAATCAGGTCGCAGTGTCATGAAAATGAACATTTATTCAGCTGTATTTCAATCAGAAACAAGTGTTTCTTCAAGTAAAAGCCTTAATCATCTACTTTAAGGCCTCATGTTTTATACTCACAGTGGTAAAGAAATGTATAACAGCAGCATTTAACAATCTTTTACTGGTCAAAACGTACCTGTCAATTGAGATATTCTAGTTAAATCTAAAACATTTTTTCTACCAATGAATTATCGTTCACTGACTTTTTATTCATCACGTGACATAAGGTTATTGCGGACCGGTAAAAAGCCGGTCCGCTATATTTAATCCGGTGTTTGTAAAAGACCCATGGGGTTATGTAATAAGTAGAATGTGTCCTAGCATCGGTGCAAATATTGTTAAGTTGTTACGAAAAGTTCTAGACATAGTCTATTTTTCATTAAAAAAAAACATGCAGTTGTCGTTCCTTCCCTACAGTTTAAAATAATTGTTCTTCGCCGTGCGCCCTCTTCAATTATTAAGCCGCCATCTTTGACGAAGTCGTGAAGCAAATTGGTAAGAGTGATATTATAGCTATATAATGCTTATTTTGAAAAAAATATGGATTGTTAGAAACATGCACATGATATTGATGAAGAATGCAACAGTCGAACAAAGTAGTTCATGGATGAAACGATTATTCTTACATTAATGCTTACGACCTGTCACAATTGTTTACATATCTTGGTGAGATGTGTTCTTGATAGTTTAACATATTGTGTCATTTTTTTCAATAAATTAAAAAATATCACCTCCTTCTTGCTGATAACATATAAAACAGCATTATTTTCCAGTACATCTGTCGCAGGTAATGGTAAAATTTCCAATGCTTGTCGGTCTATATCTATTTTGATCCAGTGACCTACTTTCCGTTTTCAGGAAAGCGTGAAAACTATTTTTAGAAACAGAAATTTCAGTGACAGTTATAATAATCACATGGAGACATGTGTTCTCTATAGTTTAACAAATAATGCGTAACTACAAAAAAGTGGAAAATCGTAAGGTTTATGAATTTAAATATTGAGGTTTTGATACGTATTTGATAAAGAAAGCCTTTGAAAAGTCGCACACAAAAATGTGTAAACAAAAGTCGGCCATATTGGATTGCACTTTGTCTGCTATGCATTTGTTTGTCACATTTCGTAATCATATATGGTCTGTGCTTTTACTGAATAACATACACAGAAATGACACTTATTATCAAAATTAAGTGCATAAGGGTATTTTACTTTTTTTGTCATTTAATTTTTTTTGTAAAATCAGCATTGCTAATGCTTAGCTTTTTTCACTAGTAATTTATTGACACGTTTATCTGTAGACATTGTTGTCCATAACAAGTTTCAAACCTACTTGAGCGTTTCAGCATCGAGCCATTTTAAATCTTTATAATCTGCTGAGAGGAAAAGGATCCCAGTAAGTCATAGTTTTCTTAGCTGCTAGAGTTCAGCCTATACCAATGAAGAAAATTCATTCTTTCACAATTTCCGTTGAAAGTATTACCAAGAATTGATTAGCAGTGAATTTTAGTGAAAGAAATGATTAAATCTTATTTCATTTTGACATTTGAATAATATTTTAAGTGTATTTTCTAATTATGATTTTGTGTAAAGATATCCATAATATAATCAAGAAAAGAGGACTCCAGCGTTAGCATTCAACTTTCTTATATGTTTATTTTGTTACACTTGCCAGCCTAAATGTTTGTTTTTGTGGTTTTTTGTGACAGCGTAATGTTACTTCAAAACCTACAAGTTATAAAATATTTAAAGTTATTAAACGGTGAGCTGTTCTTGCATTTCATTCTAGTGTTAAACTATATCAAATATTATTTGCATTTACAGTGATGAATCAGTATTGATGCAGATGACACAAACTTATTTAAACAAGAGTAATAGACTTACCAGGGAAGCTGAAAAAGTGAAGGTGACCATTCCTGAATTTTGCAGTATTTCTGTGTACTTATATTGCAAGAAAGAAGGTACATTAATCATTCTAAACTTTTTAACCATTTAACTTTTTGTTCTACTAGCAAATAAAGTTTATCCTAAAGTCCTAAAAAAAATAATAAAAAAGAGTTCTAATCATTTGAATTATATGGAAACATCAAATGGGAGACATTGTGATGTGTGCTATCACTTGTTATTGTATAAACTTAACTTTTTTTCCAAATCAAAATGCATAATAAAGAATGTACATGTAATGTCAACCTTTATCTTGCTGAAACATTTAATACAAGCATGTGTCAAGTCAAATATAGTCATACCAATGTCATTTCATGTTGAAATATAGATGAATTCAAGATTGCAACATAACAAACTGAGATAGTTATTCAACGACATAAATTTAATATTTTTCCTCTGTAACTTGATAATTGGACTACATAATAACACAGGTACAAAGGCCCACATTATTTTGCAACTGATACTTCCTTTTCAGTACAGTAAACACTGATGATAAACATGTCACTGTTATATTAGAAGGTAAATACATCTATACAAAATGTAATCCTTCTTAAACAAAAGATTTTTCCTTTTCAGTTTTATTATTGTATGTCCATTTTACGAAACAAAAATGGGGGTCATAGAAATATTCATACATGTGTACACAGCTAGAAACAGTTAAAAGTTGGGATTTGGTGGCAGAGATCATAGGAAACATAATTTTCAGATAGTGTACATGCACATTTCTAATGTGTTGGTTACATAATTGTCTGCAAATGTTAAAGTTTATCATAACAGATAAACGTCTAATGCTAATATAATATACTTTAATGACTAAGGATTGCAAACAGATAATTAAGTGAACTCTTATTTGTCTAATTAATATTGTGCTATTTATAGAAATAATTGTTCTATGTCCATTATTTCTTTTTAGGTTGCATCTGTAAGGGTTTTTTGGATGGCAAATGTCAACTGTTCCAGAACAAGGAAGGCACCTCAACATGCCACAAAGAAGTACTAATGGACTTTTGGAAAAGGCTGTTCTTTTTCATCAGGAGTTTGAAATAGTTACCTTCAAATATACAAGGTTTCAGAAAGTTGATAAAGATTAAATCATAATGTTACTGGTGTCTTTGTTACCTATAACATTATCTGTTAATGGTACTGCCGACAGCAAGATCAAAAATGTCGCAAATGAATAGATTTTTTTTGCAAATTAAGGCCCTTTGTGAACTTAAAAATTGGTGTTTAGCTTTTGCATGATGGTTATTTTTGTGCTTTATTTCAGTTAACTGTTTTGTTCTTACTTGAAAAGTGACAGAAATAATCAGGGTCATCAAACAAGCAGATGGTAATACCTGACTGATTTATTTTGCAAATTATGTCTTTGTTTAGGACAAGTCATCAAACCAGCAAGTTAGATAACTGTAGCTGCATTTTGAAATATAGAAACTGTTACCCATTTTAGATAATTAACAACTTTCAACAGCTTTTTTGAATAGTCAAACATCCTGTCTTACAGACAGCTTTTGTATATATTTTGTGTCAGACATTTCTTGTTATTGTTTAAATATTTGCTTTGTAAATCTTTTGGTTAATTACTTATAGGTTAAAACAACATGGTTCTATTCATTTCTCCTGTCCTTTTGAGGACCGTGAGAGCAACTCATTTAATAGTACAAACTACCACAGGTTAGCAATAATCCTGTTACCTAGAAAATTGTTCCCTTAAGTAGGCAAACTATTTGGAGAGGTTATATCAATTTTTATGAAAACTGTAATTTTTTCTTCCTTTTATATCCTCACTTCTTACCTGCCATTAGACATTTAAGCCATTTGATAAAATTATATTAATTTGGCTACAGAAATCATTATCTGGCTAAAGGATATCATGCCTTTGTTGCGCTATTTTAATAAAATTTCACATGAAATCAGAAAATCAATCAAATTAGCTTGAAGAAATTTTCAGCCAGGGTATCCTTATATACATTAATGACAGTCATTTTTATGCTTTGTAGCACCAAGGTATAGTGTAGCTGTCTATGTATATTGGGTTATTTCACATTAAAATTAAGATGATTTCAAATTGTTTTCACTTTAGATTGCCTCAAACTGCTTGATAGGAACATTTTTTGGCATTATTTTTATATTGCAATTCTTATGTACAATAAATGCAACATTCAAAATATCTTAAATTAGATCACAGGTACTGACATCTCGTATTTCACACTTGAGCGATGTTTGATTGATCTTTGCTTTTTCATGAAACTCCCAAATGTTTCAAATACTCAGTAGTTGTTTAAACATTTGTTGTTTTTAAAATATTTCAGTATGTGATCTTTGATCAAATACCTTTTTATTTTTGAATAAATATTTAAGTTTTAGTTTGTGTTTCTTCTTCTATATTATGGACACCTTGGTAATATATCTCCGAATTACAAATGTCCAAACACTTAGTATTGTGCTCATAATACCTGTCCAAAATAGATTCCGATTTCTTAATTAGTGAATTTCCAAACAAAGTTCACCTAACATGTTTTGCTGTAGTGAATTTCCGTCTGTTTTTCTCAGTATTGCTATACTACGCAGTACTGTCTAACCACGTTGAGAAGTCTATTACTTCTGTAAGTGTGTGCACATATTATAGATTAGGTTAACAAACTACTGATATACCTGCCTCAAGTCAAAACAGCTAATTCAAAATATTTGCATGCAGCTCTTTTCGTCGGTCCGCTGTGACACTTTTGTATCACTGTTTTTCCTGTTTGAATTAAGTTGATGTATCATTTGTTTGCTGCAAAATTTTAAGATATGGGATTGTATCAATATTATGAACATAATGAATTGGATGAATTTGTTTCAGCTAAGAATGCTAGAATATTTAGTGAATTTAAGAAACAAACAACAAGTATTGAAAGTAGAACATTTACTTCTTACAGGAGTAGCAACATTGTTAGATTTGTGAGTCTTTATGACGAAGACATAGTCAAGTTGAAAGTAGCTGTAACTGTGTCCAAGGATTATGTTTCACATAATTGTTTTCTCTAAGGCAACAACAATTCGATTACTTGTTCATCAGATTTGTCGCTGGCTTTTGTGCGAATTATGGGTCCTTTAGGACTTAGAAATTTGGTAAACCTTTTACAGAAGCTAACATGTTTACCTTTCCTTTGCAGATATAGTCATGCAACTTGAAATATTTTATTATAAGCATAGTCTTAGACTGTCATGGTACTCTAATTTTATATTGCTGACAAATTCATTTTCTAATAAGAAAGAGACGAGCAAGCTTAGCTAGCTAGCTTGGTAAAATCACTGAAGAGAAAGTGTAATTGTATTTTTCACCAGCACGCTCACTTTTGTAACTTCACATCAAGAATCTCATTTATTACTGTGAAGTACTAACATTTGAAGTATAAAATATATATATTTAATTCTCTAGACTTTGGTACATCTTTACTATGGATATTTTTTCACAACAGGTTTATTGTCCACACAATTCTCGTCACTACTACACGTATATTCCCCTATAATGTCTTCAAGATCTAGATCATCATCCCAATTAAAACAATCACTCTTTGAATAAGCCATGATACGAAACTTACAAGTCTGACACTAAACTGGCTAAGATGAATTATAATTCAAGACAACAACTTATCTAAAGTGTGATACACACTTTAACTTGCTAAAGTTGTTAGATGCTAATTGCAGAACATTAAAAGCCCATTTGAATAATGATACCTACGTAAGAGCGGCCTTTTACTTCTATACTTTGCTCAGTTATAGTTTGTTTTGGATTAATTGATAATGTCTTTGAACTTTTTTAATGTCCTAAATAATTGGAATAATTACCCATATAAGCATTTAACTTTTTTTCACAGTCCTCACACTCCCGATTATTTCCCAATTTAATTAATATTTCTTTTGTAAAACCGTGTTGCAAACAAAGTGAAAAAAACGTCTATATCAAAACTTATAAGAAAATAAAAGTATTATGTTTATTTCCTTTTTTTAGTTTACCCAAGAATTAATAAAATCGGAGTGGCGGAGTGGCCGAGTGGTGAACGCGTCGGACTAGTAGTCATAGGATTGCTAGCCGCACGGGTTCAAACCCAGTCAGGGGCAAGCCGTTGTTTCCTTGAGCAAGAAACTTCCTTGAGCAAGAAACTTTACATTCATTGCTTAGTACTGGTTAGTTCCAGGAACGGATTCGAGAGTGTATATATAAGCTATAAGCTTCCTACACAATCGAACTAAAATAAATTTGGTATAAACTAATTAATAAAATCAGGATCTTTATCTACAAAATTAATATAAAATAAATATACCTACCACGTACCGCACTTTGATACCGGATACCGACTATTGTTCGATATACATGACTTTTCTCCGATATACGTGACGGCATGACGGGATAAAAACCATCTGAGAAAAATCGATAACGAGATAAGCTAAATCGGCGCTACATAGCGCGATTCCAGACCATAGACTATTTGAAAGACCCTGGCCAGTGTTAGGTCATTGACTTTAAATGTTAAGCTGGTCTGGCAATTTAGTACATGGCTAATTTTTGTTGTCAATTATATGATGAGAAAGAAAAGATACATTAATTAACAAAATAGTGTGGATATAAAAAGAAATAAAACAAATTAATCATGAGAGGAACCAATAAACATATCAAAATGAATGAATGAATAAATGAGAGGATGGACGGATCAAAGAATAAAGTTTCCTTTTATTTGGCATTTAGGGGGAAAAAAGTAGTATTCAGTTTTTATGTCACATTTATTCATATGTCATATCAAGTCCTGTACTCTTCGTCTTAAAATCAAATTGCTATGCAATGTTATTGTGTGGTTTGGGATTTTCTCAGTTAAAGTTTTATAAAAAATGTGACTTATGAGGTAAGTCAAACGATCGAACGACGAGTAAATTAATGAGTACTGAATATACAAATTAAATGGCTGCACAGCTATGTATATAATATTACCAATTCTTTATCTTGCATCTTATAAAACGTATTTATTGCAAAGTTTAGTTGACACAAAAATCTACAATTAATAACTATAACTGTTCTATCAAAATTGTACAAATCTGAAATCAAACAAATATTTGCTGTTATGTCTTTATCATTGCCAGTTTAAAATAGTAATGTTATCGACAAATCAGTTTGTTAATTCGTTCGCTATTTGATGATGAAACGTGTACAAGGTTTTTTTCATACCACTTTCCCACAGAAAAGAAACGGTAAACATTGTCTGTAACCCTTAAACACTTTTTGTAAAATGTAATCATTTCATTAGTACGGCGATTTTATGGTAGCTGTCGAAATAACATAATATTATGTTATGTAAATAGTGATTAATAATATAACGTTATGTTATGTTATGTTAGATATGATTTATAGCATAGCATTATATTATGGTTTGTTTGATATGATTTAAAACATAGCTTTGTTATGTTTTGTTAGATATGATTTATAAAATAGCATTAACCTATCGGCTCGGGTGATATAAAATCTTGGAAGGTAATATATCCACATATATCACTCAAAAACCCAAATAACATATATATTATGTTTCGTTCGATATGATTTATAACATAGCATATGTTATGTTTTGTTAGATATGATTCGTAAAATAGCATTATGTTATCTGATGTTAGATATGATTCATTACATAGCATTATGTTATGTTTTAGATATGATTTATAACATAGCATTATGTTATGTTATGTTAGATATGATTTATATCATAGCATTATGTTATGTTTTGAAAATAATTATTTATGATAAAAATATATATATTTCCAAAACAATTTTCATTTAGCACGAATCAGCAGCACGAATCAGCAACTCACACGTTTGTCAACATTCATCTTCTTTATTGTCGATGACAATAATGGTCATCGTGAAGGTAAAGGAAAGTAGGGGGTGTTGCTTACGTCACAAATAATAACCTGAACACGAAAAAGGCAAAATATGATCTCATGCTAGTTTTAAATGTTACCATACACTTATTAGATAATATTACAAACACATGTAATATTATCATTAAACGGTACATTCATAAATTAGAGACAGAAACTTTACATACAGATTATTCAACAAAAAAGTATAACGTATCTTTACTTATAAGTGATTGAACGAAAAATTCATTCAAGCAAGCATGTGCAAATAACACAATAATTTTCTTTATAATCGTCTTGGAAATAATAATCTTTGCTAGCAACGATATACGGCAGCCAAAGACAAACAATACTGCCGATTCGTAAAAACAAATCTGGCACAGTTAAAGTAAGTAAGTATGCAAGATGACTAAAAACGAACACATCAAAGAGCATAAAATATAGTTTGTGGTGTTTTCAGAATTACAAACATTTTCTGACAACAATACACACTGAATATGCTGATATATTCACCAGATGTAGCCAGCAGTTGAAAGAGGCGATAGCCAAGATCAATATTTCTTCTTGCGAGTATTATCAAGTGTAAAATAATGTCATGACAACATTTTATATTTGTATCTCAGAAATGTTATTTGTATTTGTATTACTTACATGACATTGTTTTATGTTTTCAGTTACGTTGCTTCTCTAGTGACATGCGAAACAAAGTCCTCACAGATGCCTTTGTACGTCTCCATACTACCGAAACGAAGTAACGTATCACTTAATCTACTCTCGGTTCACAATCCTATAGTTTCTGAAACTGAGAAACTGAATTTTACTGTGTGCCTTTCACCACTAAATGCAAACTTTTCCCGGGCCTACGAATTTGTAGAATGGGTAGAACTAAATAGAATATTAGGAGCAGAAAAGTTTATCATATATAACCATTCATCATCGAGAAGCATGGGACGTGTCCTTGACTTTTATTCAAATCGAGGCTTGACGGAGGTTGTGCAATGGCCGTTACCGAAGGTCAAAGAAAATAAAACAATAGGAATACATTATTTTGGACAAATCGCAGCTCTGAATGACTGTCTTTATAGAAGTAAACGCAAGACAGAATTTCTCGTTAATATTGACTCTGACGAGTTTATTATCCCTCATTCTAAAAATATGACGACATGGATTAGAATGTTGCAGCAGCTTAACAAAGACGCGGAGAAACAAAATAAGAGTCAGGCAATAGTATACATGTTCAAAAATACATTCTTTAGAAAGAATTGGGGAAATGCAAATGTTGAAATATTAAACAGAACTAAAGTTGAAAAGTATAAGCTAATCACCCTGCATAAACTTTTACACGAACGGTATATATATAAATCCGGAACAAGAAGTAAATTCATCACGAAACCAGCGAATGTATCTAGTATTGGAATTCATCAGGTAAAAACTTCACGTGCGATTATTGTACCCTCTGATATTGGACTACTTCATCACTATAGATACTGGCGTAAAAGTCCTAACGAAACTAAAGTATTTGATAACACTGTTCCACAGAAATTTTCTCAGGAATTGATCAGAAATGTAGAAAACGTGTGGGCTGAGCTAAATAAAACGGGTATATACTGATAAATGAGACGTGAAGACCTCGATTGAGGCATTTGAAAATA
Source organism: Cyclina sinensis (assembly GCA_012932295.1). Taxonomy (NCBI): domain Eukaryota; kingdom Metazoa; phylum Mollusca; class Bivalvia; order Venerida; family Veneridae; genus Cyclina; species Cyclina sinensis. Next base: position 31,413,844 of record JAAONU010000008.1, read on the forward strand.
AAGATGAAATCGTTGGTTCGACAATAATTTGTTTTAGATAGATATGCTTTTATTGCATTCAGTCAATAAAATGGTACGCCAAATGTATGCCCTGTGAACGTGGAACCTTCTGGTAATTAAAATCCGTGTATGGGATATTTCATTTTGACCGGCTGCAAGTCACACTGCTGCTCAACCATTATCTAACATGAAAGTTTTAATTCCACTTAAACACTTAATAGGCTATTTGCCTTTACTACCATTTTGTTGACAGCTGTAATAATTAGAGTCATTTAAACATTTAACACTGTATTTTATCGACAGCTTTCTCGTCGTGTTTGCCAAATATACAGCATAATCACTACACAGTGTAAAGTATTTCAAGTCAGTTAATTGTCGTTTGACTATGTCTTTGATGGGGCATAAAGATAGAAAAAAAATAGTAGGATATTTCAGAAGTGGAGGGCTTTCTTTGAAACAAAGATATTAATATTATCTGAATTAAAGTGTAAAGGGCATATATTTAGTTCAGTTTCGTTTTTAAGCTCATTGATAGGATAATCGGCTATTATTGGGTTATGGGAAAATTCTAATTAAGTCACATATCACATAATGTCAAACTGCTATTTACAGAGTGCATTTATGGCCCACTAATTTTTCAAAAAGCCATTTCAGTACGTACATAAGCAATCGGATTTTTGTAATCCTTTACTGATTTTCGTAGTTCTTATAACTTGCACAACGCAAGATAGATCTTTCCTTTAAAAATACATTTTAGACTTTAGTAAGTTGAAAGTAAGGAACTTTAAACAACAGCAACAACATATTATTGGCCCTTTATTACAAACTGTTCAGTGTCCAAGAAAATGAAGTAAATTGAAAATATAATTAATTTTTTGCTGGTAAGGCCTTCTCTAAAGAATACAAGACTAGGATAAGTTTTTACAATTTGTAGTTTAAAATGAATGGACAGTGGTCGCAATTAATGAAGACCTTTTATATAAGGCTTGTACTTCCTAATATAATGAGAGAAATATCCTTCTTTGCCTTTTATATGGTAATCTCTTTTTTTAGCTGGCAGGGAATTCTTTTATTAAATGACAGAGTAAATTACACATTAAAGATAACTTAATTTTAAATCTTGCCAGAATTCCATTTAAGTTTTTACCGTCTTTCTTCTTAGGCAACCCTTTTTAACACATACACAAATAAAAGGAAATGACCACATATCATTATGAAAAAAGTTCAATAGTCGCTTATAAAATTGTGGTACTACAAATTCGTTACTTAAACTCTTTTCTTGATATACGGCTTTGTATAGCCGAATAAAAGCAAATAAACCCTCTATAGCCTGATGGCACGGGCTATATCAAATCAACAAGACCTTAGGAGTCCGAAAAATATATCACGTGTTTTAAAATGTATATATTGACAACTGGCTTCACTTAGATCACCAGGGCAATGAAAAAGAACATACGTACACATTTAAAACAAACATGTAATATATTTTTATTTTACATATTGTTGTATTATGCTGTACTTTAATGTTTCGTTATATGTATATCCCGTTATCACCCTATAATTTTCGTTTGCTTAAATAGCACGTATTGTGTATTTACCCAGCAGAGTACGATTAGGCAGAGATTTAGGCAGCAATAAAAGTTATACCCCCAACTGTGTTCATTCCTTTTAGTGGAATAACGATAAACCCACAAATATATGACATGGTGTCAGAATAAAAGGAATCTACTTTAGGAATGTGGAATTATTTGTAACTCTTAAGTTAATATATATTCCTGTTATCGTTTGACGAATTTGATATTTATATTTACGTCCAAAATGGATTTAACTGATATTCCAACTCCAAAAATGGCTTTCAGGCAATTCAGACAACATGTAGAGCTTAGAGCTTGTTTTTCTGGTTCCCTAAAAGAAAACTCAGACGAAGGCAAAGTGACTTATTCATTATTGCGGGTGGAAGAGCATTTACAATACATTACGGTTGACAGAAGGAGAACATAAATCAACAATAGTTATTTCAGATGAATTTCAACTCTATGTTCAACCTAGATCAAACCCAGTCCTCAGTTGTTACAAATTCAAAACTGAAAAACAAGGAGACAATCCCTTTGAGCGATTTATCACAAGCTTAAAAACACTTGATGTTAATTGTGCGTTTGAAGACACTTACAGACATGATAAGTGACCAAATTGTTTTTGTAATACAGACATTGGTCATCTTCCGGGCACAGTTTCATTGAATTTTGATCCTCAAGTGCAGCCAGCTGTGCACTCACCACAAAGATTACCTGTTTTCCTTCAGGAAAAAGTTGATAGTGAGCTACAGAAAATTTTCAAAGCCGGTATTACTGCAAATTTCTGTAAATGGAACCATTTAAATGGTTGTCGTCAACAAACCAGTTTCAGAGATAAGGCCAGAATGTGCCTTGATCAGAAAGACCTCAACAATGCACTATATCGTTCTCGTTCTCTGATGAGAACACTCGACGATATTTTTCCCCAAATATCTGCAGCTAATTTCTTCACCGAGTTAGACTGCAAACAAGGTTACTGGTCAATTGAGCTCGATGAGGAATCGTCGTATTTTACTGCATTTGATAGCCCATTAGGTCGTTTGCGCTATACCCGCATACCTTTAGGATTGGTAACAAGTCAAGAGGATTTCCAGCGTCGCATGGACAAATGTCTTGAAGGATTGAAGTGTTGTTCTGCAATAGTTGATGTTATATTAGTTTGGGGTGAAGACGAGCAAAAGATGAAAAGAACCCCAGGAAAGTTCTCATTAGATGCCAACAGAAAAAAAGCAAACGTCTTAAAAAAGACAAGTTGAAATTGAACTAACTAAAGTTCAATATTTTGGTCATATCCTCTTCTCTGAAGGTTTAAGGCCTGACCAAGAAAAAATCTTACACCCTTAATTCCTGAGTTCACAAGATTAATGTTATTACGTCGAATGCGTACCGAGGGATGGTGAAATTCATTTATCTTCCGGTTTCTTTTTTCTGATTCTTTGTCCCGATGTTACTGTTACGAGATGAAGCATTAGGGATCGTCAGCTACCATATAAATGCCATACAAGAGTACAGCAATTCTTAAAATTTTCAAGTTAAGTGCAAAATTGGCAAAACTTGGAGTCTTTATTTTTTGAAAACAACATAGCTAGAACGCCCCGAATTTTCATGCCCCTATCAAAGATTAGGAGGCATACATCATTGCACATTTCAGTGGGACGGTCAGTCGGTAAACACTTTCGTTTCAGATCTATATCTGAAAATCATCTGGGCCTAAACTCCTAAATCGTAAAAAGACCGGTTGGGCATGATCAGTACGCGACCCTTATACTTTATCGGGTTACTAGTTCAAAGGTAAAAAAAATGTTTTTGCATAGCAAAACCGTTTCCGATCAATATCATGAGAACGCTTAGCTTAGCCTCGTCAAAAGGGACATGCCAGATGTTCATGATCATTAGTTTGCGCCTATTCTTTTTCGTGTTACTAGGTCAAGGATCAAAGTAAGGGTGATAATGAACAGCAAAACCGTTGCCGATCAAAATCTGGAGAACATTTGGGCCTAGGCTTTTCGGTGGGACATGATCAGTAATAAAGTCCTTTTCCTTTAGGGATCACTAGCTCAAAGGTCAAGGCCAAGGTGGCATTGAACATCAAAACCGTTTCCGATCAGTATTTTGACAACGCTTATGCCTAAGCTCCTGAAACTTGACCAGAAGATGAAATTTATTTTTTAAAGATCACTTGGTAAATAATTAAGGCCACAGAGACATTGAATAGCAGAACTGTTTCCAATGAATAATGCAGAACGCTTCAGCTGCAATTCCTCGAACTTTGTAGTCCCATTGTTCATATCCAGCATAAGGCATAGAAACTTTATTCTGTCAGTAGGTCAAAGGGCAATGTCACCGTGACATTGAAGAGGAAAAAAACTATTAAACTAATTCAGTCATTATCAGCGATTTTCGAATAGTCCCTGAAGTAATGCGTGAAAATGTTCGAACAAGTAATTTGTATTCGATTGAAGACTTATCACCAATTCCAAAATTATGGCATATCTATCTGACTTCAGATAATAAAATAGGTCATAAGTTTATTCGTGCTTGTTAAGAGATCGAAAATGTACAAAGTTAATGCACATTGTTTACTCTTATTAATATGTCTTGGTTGCGCTCATGGTAAAAATGAAAGCTGTTCTCGTGATATTGAAAAACTGAAACATCTGTTACTAAATAAAATTGTAGATGTTCAAACAACGTGTAATAATCGGATTGCAGAACTCGAGAAGAAACTAGAAAATCAAAGTAAGTATTGCATTTTTAGTCTATACATACATCACGATTTAGATAATTTAATTTGAAACGGAATCGACAATGTCTGAGGTCATATTTTAATAAAAGTGCGACTCACAATGTTTTATATCTGAACAGTTGACAAAGCTTATGTAGTAACTATATTTAACATACTTTCAGTCTTCATTGGTCCTGCCTGATTAGGAAATGATCATTCACATGTAGGTACATATATAAATTAGGTTGTAAGGCAATCAAAAATACCTACTATGCCTATTTCACTGGTTGTCATGATAACACACTTCAGCTGTTAAAAGAGAGAAAAATTACAGAAGCTATTATTTGTGCATGTAACGATTTAAAGCAAAATCGAAATAGATCGAACGTAAACCTGATTAAGCAAATGTAAGCGCACAGATTCTTTGTATTGTTGCTTCAAGTCTAACATTTTAGAAGCGATTGTCAATTATATTAAGAGCTTTCATTAATGAAGAGGTTTTTTTTTTCTCAGCTAACAAGGAAAGATATTTATCTTGAATTCCAGGTTCAAAAAGGGCTGTATTAGGGGGTATAGCTTTTTCGGCACAACTAACAGTCCGATTTTCCAACTTGGGACTTGGAACCACCATAAAATATAACAAAGTTCTTTTGAATGATGGATCAGGCTACGATACTCAAACAGGCATTTTCACGGCACCGGAAACTGGAGTTTGTGTTTTTATCACAGCTTTTTATGAATCTAATATGAACAAAGTTTCTAGATTTAAAATATAAAAAAGTGTGGACCTATTTGTTTATGTTTTCTTAAACCAACTTAAGAAAATACATAAATTAACTTGACAGCACTTGAATTTGCGGTTTTAACATCAAATGTAGAGACAAGTCCTTGCAAAACTGAGAATTCACCTGGAACCCACAGCATTTGCACCCCAACAGAAGTAATGTAAAGAGTTAGTCAAGTCCTACTGACGAAATCTTAAAACACGACTCTCAGTGCATTAACCATAGTCATGGCATTAAAATTACTTTCATAGTCAGTAATCACGAGTCTTTATGTCTTTTTTTTCAGGTCTACATGTTTACCTATTTCCATGGACATGGAAGTGAACCTGGTCAAGCCTGGCTTCGGTTGATGCATAATGGTCATAAGATCAACGGTGCTGTAACAGATTCGATTCATGAAAATCAAGATACACAAGGAGGTAACTCTGCCGTCTTCCGTGTAAACGCTGGGGAGGATGTATTTGTGCAAACATTCCATCAACCAGGTGCGTATATCGACGGCCAAACTGGTTTCACGTCTTTTTCTGGAATATACTTGTATGGTTAATTGTAACTTTTGCAATTTGAAATATGATAACATATAAAAATAAAAACAAAATAAAAGCAAGAAATTAAAACTCTTACGTATCAAAACAATATTAAAAAGCAAAAATTGGTGTACATCTAAAACGAAACAATCAAATGAAAGTAGAGCTGATTAATCGATATTTTTATATCTACAAATAAATAACAAGTATTTGATATCAGACTGCAAAAAAAATCATAGCAGTAATGAGTGAGGGCTTTTTAAATTATGTGACGACAATAAGTGGCAAAAGAACTCAATATCGTAGGCTCTTCAAAATATGATACATGTACAGGAAATATAAGGACTTATTAAGGTGGATCTTGCAACTATTTGCAGACAAAATTGTGCAATGTTGTAACAGTCTTCAGACAAAAATTTTGTTGAAGTTCATATTGTTTGTTCGTTAAACCGTAATACAATATTTCTTTTATGCTTCAAACCAAACGTTTTTACTGTACCTAAATATTTTTTTTAATTCTTTTCTGTAAGTTGTAATACCCACGCGCGTCGGTTTCTACCAGAACTTATCAGTTATAATTGTTTTCTAAACGGCATCTTTATTCATGATTTTTAACCTGTCTAACACATTTTTAAGAACTGGAAATTGCTTTAAGTTTAAAAGTAAGTACCACTTTATCAGAATAAGTACCTTAATGAAGTTTCAGACTATACAAACATTGAACACTTCTCTTACGTGCAAAGGTTTAAAGCAAACAAAAGTGACATGGTGGCCCCTGAATACCGCTGGTTTAGAAACTAAGGACATTCAACTGAATGGAACATACTCTGACGTTTACAAATATAACTATCTCGACACTGAGTTCTATCGCCTGACTAGATATAGTTTAAATGTTGTTTAGGATAAGTAACTAGTAACTCCTGTCACAGGGCTAGTTTTAAAGTTATATTCTGTACCTTCAACAAGAAAGTCAGATAGTCAATGTAAGTCCCAATCACAGTTGAAATTTACATGGAAAACATATACACAAATATATATACATGTACAAATTCTATGGATGTAGCGTGAACAACTAAAAAATACATATTGGTCACCCAAAGTGAAAGTTGAAATGTGCAAGCAAAATTTCACAAGAGGTTAAAATTTCAATGTTGTGTAAATGTTCCAGTATTTAGCAAACAAGAATGTAGATCTAAGTAAAGTTCATTCAATGCTGAAGTTGATATCTTCATGCAAAATTGTACATATGATCCAAATTTGATGGAGAGCTTCAAAAAAGAAAAACAGTCAAAAATAAATTTGCGTGCACTGATATACAGAGTATATATATTTCTATATATACAAATCTCAATGATGTTGCCTGCAGAACACCAAAGACGTACGCCAGTATGTCAAGGTAAAGGTTTCAAGAAGGACAAGGTCAAAGTTTAACATGTCAAATGAAGGTTCCCTCTAAAATTAGTTTTTTTTATAGATTTTCCCTATATAAAACAATATCTATCTAATGACCCTCAGAGAAGTTATTTGTAACCTGTAGACAAGACTTGCACAACTTTGGTACAAAACCTCTAGACAATACTACACACCAAGTATCTTAGCCTTACGATTGAAGACAAGATTCTGAAGGTTTAAAACAATCCTTTGTATGTGAAATCAGTATCCACCCTGGTCCACTAGCCGATGCTACACGCCAAAGTTCAGAGCGTTGGAACTAGTTGACTTAGACGATGAGATTTTTTCAATCTTGTTGCCTTAGCCATAACAACAGGAGTTTGGCAAGAAATGAAATTCTTTTAAAACACTGACAGACCTTCCTGCCAAGTTTAAGAAATGTTATGTTGCTAAAATAAAGTGGTGGACACTGGATAAAATGTTATCACAACAGCTCATTCTAACCTCTGGCGTAGGTGAGCTAAACGCTAGCCTAGGCAAAGTAATTCAGACCATGACTTTCGTTTCATTCTATGCGATTATACCCACAAGGACGACGTGGGCTTGTACAGTATTATGCAGAAGCCGCTGCTTTTAAGTGTTTTTTTCCTTCTTTTTTCGAGACTTGTATATAAGTTTCAACAAGATATGAACGTCAGTTAATAATGAGCATCAGGACTTAACAAGAGCTTATTTTATCACGTTTTTAAGTACGACTAAGCTTAACTAAATTTGGCATCATTTAAAACCATTAAAATATGATGACGAGGCAAATATGTTAATTGGAATAGAAATGTTTTATACATATATCGCACTGGCAGCCGGATACCGTAAACCGAGAAAAGCTGAGAATTGTTTTGGAATTTATTGCATAATAAAATAAATTATAAATTTTGGCGACCTGCCCCAATATTTCATTCTTCGAGTGCAGAAAATGTCTACAATATTCTGTAGAAACGGTATAGAAGTAGGTTTTGATAAAATTAAAACTCTCAGTTTTAATATAAACTAAAAGCGAAAAGAGTTGAAATTATATTTTGTTTACTGACTTATCTAGGGAACATAACACAGTCAGCGGCGAATGGTGACTTACTTCCATATAAACTATCAACAAATATAAAAATATTTCAGTGTGATTAAAGGAGATAAAAAGACAACCAAACGAATTATGAATAAATAATGTCACTGATTTGTTATTCTGTATCTCTGATTGACTGGATGACCTTGAACTCGGGACCCCTGCCTATCATGATCATGTAAAACTATGTTAGATGGTTGCTAGGTTTCGTCTGGACAGAGATCTAGAATTGGTCCTCTCCTCCAGGCTGAAACGATAGTATTGTAACCTTTGATGGAAACATGTAGTGTCCTTGACCTGGTGACTTTTTGTTTCGTTCACTAAGTTTGTCAAAACATTGCAGTTTTGCTTTTATAAAAACACTTACAATAACTTTGTTCACGAATTAGATTAAATTGAAATCTGGAAAGAGTTTGTTGTATTATTCAATGGAAAAACATAAACTCAATCAATATGTACAAATAGTACATGAATGTGTATTATGAATTTAAATAGAAATTAACAGCCCTGCTTGTGTAGCATAGGAATGGTCTTCACAGCTAGTATGAAGAACTGTGAATAATAGTTTGCATAATAAGTAAATATCTATAGTTTTCTATACAAATTTACCGGATGAGCAGTTTGAAACATCTTATCTGTCAACGGCGGTTGAAAATGTTCAAAGACGAATATATCAAGAAAGGAAAAGTTTGCAGGAAAAGATTTTTAGTTTGTGAGCAGTTATTTTTAGGTAAATATCACACCGGTCTGATATATGAATCATACGCTCTTTTTTTCTGGTTATAACCTCGACTAGTTTCAGTAAAGCGTTGCAGTCAATAAAACAATAGTAAGGCTAAAAAAATTAATGTTTTGTTTCTCAGGCCCCGCCGCATACGTTTTAGAACGCCCGCTTCGATTTTCAATCGCTGGCCAAAAAAATTTTATTTATTAAAACGTCTTTTTACTATTCCCGGTGTGGCAAGAAGCACCGCAGTAAACGGTTTATGTTAATAGCAATCGTAACAACTCGGCCTTTGCCGACAACTTCGTATAAAGACCTCGTATGTAAGTATATGAATACACCAAATGGTCATTCGCCTCGGCTTTATTAAATATAAACAAACTTGGCAGAACTCAAGCAGTTTCTGTCTTATGCATTAGACAAATATGAAAATAAATGTTAATTTAAGTTATAAACAGATAGAGGCATTAAGAAATGTTTTTAATTTAGCAGACACCACCTGTATAAAAAATAGTCCAATATGGCGCCTACCACATTATTTCCGAGGTGACTTATTGAAGTCGCCCGAGGTGTTCGGAATGTGTCAATAGGTAAAGCACTGGATTAGTCGGTCGTTGGTTCGACCCCTGGGCAGGGCAAAATTTCTCCGTGACAATTGTTCTCAGACATTGTGTCTTATGTTCATTTGTCTCTCACCGCTGATTCAGAGTAGATCATATGGGAACGGTAGTCAGTCACTTGCGGAGAAATTGGCAATTATACTGGTTAGGTGGACTGACCGCTGAGATATAACATATGTTGAAATCGGCGTTAAACCCCAAAACAAACAAATATATGCGTCTCAATAACTTCGATCGAGCGAGTGCTTACGACACACTGATTCAAATACGGCCACGTTTTTGGTTTTCTACAAATTTGCGACAAATAGGTAAAAAATAAAGCTTGTAAAACAAATTTTATTTTCAGAACAATATTCCATGCTTTTGTCAATGCCTTTCTCTTGACGTAATTTTAAAAGATTAAGACTAATTTTCGTGTGTTTAGACTGTCTTAAATTAGGATTTTATTATTCATGTATCAAATAAGTACATGTAGAAGTACATTCTTGCTAAAAAATTTATTGGTTTTTTTTTCACATGACATGTTATTTCTGTTTAGAAAAAAGTTCTAGCAAGTCTTGTTAAGGATAAAAAGTGTTGTTGCATATCATAAAGTATTTTAATACAACAGAGACTGATGAGCAGTTAAAGTAAAATATGATTTGATTTTATTGAATGCTCTCAGTAGATGTTTTAGGTTAATACTCTGCAACACATTAAACACCATCTTAATACAGATGGTAATTTCAACATATCCAGTGCCATTGATCATTAAAACTGTATTTATATGAATTTTTGGGGATATGAAACCTCATATTAAGTGCAAAATCATGAATAAATAAAAATGAGTGTATAAAAAAAAATTCCGCCCTCCCTCATATAATTTTGATAAAAATGGCCTGAGAAACTAAACATTAATTTTTTTTAGCCTAACGATTCGTGACCAATATGATAAGTATCAGTGGCATATTGGTTATGATTACCATCATGAATTATTTTGCAGGGATGTGAGTCATTCGTATTTCTTTTTTCTTACATACCTTTGCATGTTTGATGCTAATACGGTACAAGTTAATTTTGAAAGTTTTATTGTGCATTAAGATTAACATTTCAAATTACTGGAATCACTTCCAAATGAATAACCGAAATATGATATACTAGAAAGTAAAAATTATAATAGCAAATAAGAATGGAGGTAATACAAAGAGAACCACTCAAAACAGAAAAAAACTTTAAAATGTTCAAAGAGATGAATAGAACGTTCTGGACTCGAAGTTAGGTCTATGGATTTAAAAAATGTATGTCTTATCTCTAGTTCACTGCAGTTTAATATTTATAAATTAATAAAGTGACACGTCTTTTCCCAACTTTTCTCAAGCTTTATTATCAAAGTAAACAGAAAAATAAGTATTAGAAGTGAGAAAAATAATATGAAAAAATATGAAATAATACTTGCAACGGTATTAATTAGTGAAAATTACTCCATAACTGCGAAGTAACTCTTAACAGAACAGAGACACACCTTCATCAGAAGTAGTGCTGTCTCAGAATGTCAGGAGAGAGCGGCATGCAGCATGCAGCGCACAAAAACAACGGCAGAAGGGCACAGCTGATAACACCAAAATACAACCACAATATAGAAGATACATAACAACCCCGAAACTACATTAAGTCAAACTCGCCAAAATACAGCCACCATCCAAATGAATATTTCGGAGAAGAGCACAGCCATACAACTATCACGTACAATCCAATTTAAAAAAAGAAGAATTGCTGCATTGACAACACCCATCCATCTAAATCAACAAGCTGTTACATGCCTTACGAATGGAATGAACTGTTTTTATCTAATGATGTCAATTCTGTTCAAATGATTTTTGTCTAGTAGTTCTACATTCATCTAGCAAACATCATAAGCAATGGAAATGTTACGGATAGTCAAGGGAAAGACAAAATATAAGGTTTTTTTTCTTACAGAAATAAAACGACATAACTACTCCTGACAGATTGTTCAGGTTTGCAAATCGCTCTAAGATTTTAGTGAAACAAGGATGAAATCAGCTTTTTGTTTCTACAATTATTTCAAAACTCCGCAAGAATCAGGAATTTACACACACAAAAACAATACGAGGGCCTCGTATCTAAAATTTAGAAGAAATAAGGTTTTTCGATCGATTCTTTATAAAGACTAGATTTGCAAGCGAAACTTCCCTTCCTAAGTGACGCAAAACCATGGTTGCCAAGCGTAAAATAAATGTGTTCCTTTCCACCTTGTAAACACGACTCAAAAGTGGTCATGTACAGAACAAATAATTGTTTCGAGCAAATATAAACAAAAATTCTGTTGGTTGCACTTCCTTCGAACTGTGTAAATCTGATTTAATTCTTAAATTTTAATTCGTATATGTTTTGGAAGGTGGTTTCAAGAACCAAGTAAGTAACTGCCTTTCACATAAAAAAAATCAATTCAAGATTCTATGGTTACATCCAAATACTCTCTCTTTAGCGACAAAGTTTAATATATTTCAAAGTGCTCTGTGTCGATACTAAGAGAAAACATGACATTTAAAAAGCTATCTTGCAATCGAAATAATGAACTTACACGATCAAAGGCAAAATTTATCTTGAACCTTATTTACATAGAATTTTTAAAAAAAAATCAAGTCTTTATATGTCTGTAGGGCAGTTACTGAAGTATGTATTCTTATTTATATCATCATCCCATTCTGGTATTGATATTTCGTGATCATATCCGAACATATCAAAGTCTCTTCTAAATGCCTCTATCACCATCTTTCTGACGTTCTCCGGAAGTGAAGTAATAGCTTGACGCAGTGCTCCTTTGCGAATATTTATGGCTTCTTCTGGAACAGTTTTCCTATGGGCTTTTCTTAGTTCTGTTTCAAAGTCATCTTGAGTGATAGTGTTTTCCGTTAATGAAAACGGAAAAGAAATCTTACAACTGATGAAGCCACGGCTTTGAAGTCTCTGCCACACCCGGAACAAAGCACATTGAAAAGTGAGTCCACACTCGGGTATTTTATCCTTTTGGTAGAAGACCCAATCTGCGGCGTCTTTTATTGCATTCTCGGCAGCGTCATCTTCAAAATCCGTAAATTTTACCTTATTCGTTAAGTTCAAGTTGTCTAGAATAAAAAGTGTATCTTCTTTCATTGTTTCGTATTTACCAATGTAATCAAATCTTAAGTGGCATGGATTACAATGTTTATAGTTCGGAGAAAAATGGCGATCAATGCAAACACTCTCAGAAAGAATTTGTTCTACTGTGTGATTAACAAACTCACTAAATGATATATCACTTACACATTTTTCAACTCTTTGTCTTTGAGATTTTGCTATGATCCTTGCAGTTGAATTCCAATACATAACGTTGGGGGAATAAAATTTATCAAGCCATGCTGAAAACAATCTTGCATATGGGTCCCTTACAAACATAATAGTCTTAGAAGTTTCGAAGATTTCCTCTATTTCGGACCAATGTTTTTCGCTCATATCCTCAAAGCTGTCTTCACTGTACTCGGCTTTAAGTGGTTTAATGTCAGTTGGATTAGAAATGTTGCTTTTTCCCCCTATGATAAAAAGTATACGCTTCCAAAAAGTACTTCCGGTCTTTTCAATGGCACAATACACGGTTTTCGTTGCTGGAGAGTATTTCAAATTTCTTTTCACATCTGTCTCGTCACAATTCAGTTTTTGTCTCTCGTACTTTTGTAGTATGGCAAACTGTCAGCAGAACGTTGCTTCGATCTTTGAATCGATTTTGTATCTGAAAAAAAAGAGAGGGAAAAGATCAATAGTCATGGGTCTTTCTGAAAAGTTTCATGCTAAAAGCTTATTACAGATTATTGAATCGGTGTTTTTGTTCTTACAGCTAACGATTCAAGAAGTTTGAAAGTTTTGAGAGAAACATCTACTTATTCATGATGTTACAATTGTATGTTTGTCGAAGGTCGAACGGCCTTTTGTCAAAGAGAACTATGCCACAATGTAATGAAAACTTTAACAGTTCTTTTTATCAGTCATTTTAACTATTTCATATGACTGTTTATCAGAACTGATGTAGAGGTAATGAATTTTACTTTGTTATCCTCAGTAACACTGTTTGTAGTAGTGTTAGAACAATTGCCTTCCAGTTCGATTGACTCTGTATCGCTTGGACGTCCAGAATGCTCAATAATTTGCAGGTCTTCGCTGTGAAGAACTAAAACAAAGGTTATTTATCATTAGCATTTAAAACTGTCAGATTCTTTGTTAACAAAATGAAATGACAAGGAACAAATTTCTAAACCAGTGTATTTAGAGCACCGAATCGTCTTTTTTGACCATTATATAATTTTAGCTCTTACCATGCTATCTAAATCTATATCTAAAATGAGCTTGTCCGTCTTTCAGTTTGGACGGATCCATTAATTGCTTATGGGGATGTTTACTGAAAATTTACTGACTGAATGGCGAATAGTGCCGAATATAATCAGACTGCTGGGATGTGCATGTCGATCTTGGTTGGCACTTGTCGCAAAGACAGAGTCAGTTACCTCGAACAGAGTAAAGCTTAAAGATCTTTTAAAATGTATGTGTTTATAAACTTGCGGATATTGTTGTGTACCAAATGAAGCTATCAAATGTTACAAGAAAGAGAATGTTATTTACCCCCCCCCCCCCCCCGCCAAAGGCGGAGGGGATATTAGAAATATCCTTCGTCCGTCCGTGCGTCCGTCCGTCCGTCCGAAACAATTTTGTCCAGCGCATAACTCCAAAACTACTTGAGGGATTTTATTCAAACTTCATACACTGACAGAGCACATTAGTAGGTAGTGCAGTGTGCAAGTCCAATAACTCTACCTTGCCTTTTTTAGAGTTATTCCGCTTTATCAGATTTACTTGATAAATTTTGTCCGGTGCATAACTCCAAAACTGCTAGAAGGATTTTATTCAAACTTCATACACTGACAGAGCACATTGGTAGGTAGTGCAGTGTCAAGTTCAATAACTCTACCTTGCCTATTTTTAGAGTTATTTCCCTTTATCAGAATTACTTGATAAATTTTTTCCGGAGCATAACTCCAAAACTACTTGGGGGATTTTATTCAAATTTCTTACACTGACAGAGCACATTGGTAGGTAGTGCAGTGTGCAAGTCCAATAACTCTACCTCGCCTATTTTAAAGTTATTCCCCTTTATCAGAATTACTTGATAAATTTTGTCCGGAGCATAACGCCAAAACTACTTGAGGGATTTTATTCAAACTTCATACACTGACAGAGCACATTGGTAGGTAGTGCTGTGTGCAAGTTCAATTACTCTACCTTGCCTATTTTTAGAGTTATTTCCCTTTATCAGATTTACTTAATAAATTTTGTCCGGAGCATAACTCCAAAACTACTTGAGGGATTTTATTCAAACTTCATACACTGACAGAGCACATTAGTAGGTAGTGCTGTATGCAAGTTCAATAACTCTACCTAGCCCATTTTTAGAGTTATTCCCCTTTATCAGAATTACTTGATAAATTTTGTGCGGAGCATAACTCCAAAACTACTTGAGGGATTTTATTCAAATTTCATACACTGACAGAGCACATTGGTAGGTAATGCAGTGTGCAAGTCCAATAACTCTACCTTGCTTATTTTTTAGAGTTATTCCCCTTTATCAAATTTACTTGATAAATTTTGTCCGGAGCATAACTCCAAAACTACTTGAGGGATTTTATTCAAACTTCGTACACTGACAGAGCACATTGGTAGGTAGTGCAATGTGTAAGAACAATAACTCTACCTTGTCTATTTTTAGGGGTTTTTTTTCAAACTGCAAACCCACATTATCACATTTGCTTTTTAAGTCTTTCTATAACAAGAGTTCAACAATACAGCACTTTTCTTGAACAGAACAGAACAGAACACATACCATACATGTGGGAGGGGACTTCAACATGCAACCACTTGAAAGTACAACCTTCAGGTAACTTATTTCCGGCGGGGGGATTACCATGTGTAACATGGCTCTTGTTATAAATTGCAACTAACTTGCATATACAAATACATGGTATAATATTACATTTAACTTACATTAATGACGACAAAAAGACTAAATAAAAGAGAAATCATACCTTTGTTAACACTTTTTTGTTGTCTTGACAAAACAAAACTATGTGTAGATTCATATTTTTCATGATTAAAATTTAACATCAATACAGATAAGAATGCCAGAAGAATAACTCCGGTTGAGCAGAGCAGTTTTAAAGATAATCTGCGCATTTTGACTTTCTCGCTGTCAGTTTAAAGGAATGAATGCATTTGGTGTAAGAATATTTAACCTTCCAAACTGATAAACAGATAACGTACTTTTGGCAAAAAAGTTAGGTTTTATACAAGAAAATAGAAACAGACTGCCTTCAAATTTTCAGTGGTTATTTTTGGAAACAAAATGTTTAAACACTTAATTTATTCCGTCTAAAAGTCACCATTTCTTTTCTTTCCTATACCCGTGGGTCTGGCCTGTTAAAATCCGTTAAATTGTAGCCACAATAACATGTCAGTAAAAGTATTGATAAGAAACAAATTATATATCATGGCCTTAAACTGAATATCTAGACGAAAAAGCAAAATATATTGCATTCATTTTCACTTTTGCGTTTTTGATCCGTGCAACTTCCTGACAAGAATTTCTATAAGTACTGAATACAATGCGCTTTATATAAGAGATTACCTGGCGTAAGAAATCTGTCGAACTGATTTTATAAATTATGGCAAAAAAGTTTGCTCTGCCCAACATTACAATATGTTTGTTAAAATAAATTAAATCATAAAATTCGGCTTGATGTTTAAGGGTTATCAAATAAACAGAAAGGTTATCTCCATTGAAACTTCTACATTTGGGAGATATTCTCATTTATGCATCAATTTTCACATTGATTACATCAGACAAAAAAAATTGGTAAAGTTTTCATCCGCTTCTACAAAAAACGCATGTGTTCATCTGTGACTTTTTCTAAATCCTTTAAACAATCGTAGTGATACTCAAGATCTAACCAGTCGGTCGAGAAAGACATCCCTGTAAATTTTCTTGTTTCACGTGTTGACCAAATACATCTTCAAATTTACTATCTACATCTCTGTATTTGTAGTAAAGATCTTATCAGAACGATTAAGTTTAAGACGGATAGGGAAAAAGAGGAACAAAATTTAAAAACAAAAATGTATATTCCTGCTATTTCAATAAGCTGAAAACTCTAGAAGCCATAATTTTGACCCAATCTTCATGGATTATCCTGTTGAAAAGTTTGAAACAGGGCACTTGGAGTAGAAAAATAGGTCAGTAACTAAAATCTTGTGAAAACTGTAGACGTCACATTGTTTATCCAATCTTCATAAAGCTTGCATAAAATGATTTGTAGGGTCAAAATCTAGGTCAACCATCCTAACCAAAGACAAACCTTGCGAACACACTAGAAGTTACATTTTGGCCCAAACTTCATTAAACTTACTCAGAATGTTTGTTTTGACCATCTCTTGGTAAGGTTTGAAACTATATTACATTAGGTAAAACTGGTTCACCAACTCATAACAATGAAAAACTTTGTGAAGACTGTAGAAAACATATTTTGGCCCATTCTTGTGAAGACTGTATATAACATATTTTTGGCCCATTCTTGTGAAGACTGTAGAAAACATATTTTTTGCCCATTCTTGTGAAGACTGTATATAACATATTTTGGCCCATTCTTGTGAAGACTGTAGAAAACATATTTTTGGCCCATTCTTGTGAAGACTGTATATAACATATTTTTGGCCATTTTGTGAAGACTGTAGAAAACATATTTTGGCCCATTCTTGTGAAGACTGTATATAACATATTTTTGGCCCATTCTTGTGAAGACTGTAGAAAACATATGTTGGCCCATTCTTCATTAAGATTTATCAGAATATTTGTTTTGATAATTTACCTGATGATTTTAAAGCTTGGTCATATTTTGATACTAGTTCAGATCATCGGAAAACATTATTCTCACCTAAAAGGTCACTTGTTTCTGAATACATGTATTTCAAAAACATATCCCGAATGTTTATTCAGATGATCTTTAGGTAATCATTTTTTTTTTTTTTTTTTTTTTTTTTTTTTTTTTACTAGGTGTCTTGCTCTAGCAGTGATACTCAGGTGAGCGATATATCACTGACCTTTTAACATTACTACAAGTATTTGTTCAATTTTTTGTTTAAACTTAAAGTACACATATGTTAAAATGTCTTTATAAACTGACGGACGGACTGACAGAGATCTTATCTCCAGCAACAGATGAACGGACTGTAACAAGTGTATTTACTGCCCTTCCGCTGACGGCTGACGTGTTGAATTTTCTGCCCTTCCGCTGACGGCTGACGTGTTGTAATTACAATTGGGGCTGCAATCTTTATATGAGGACAGTTATGGATTTTATTATTGTGGAACACTTAAAACCGGCAACTGACACTGACCTTCAACTTGCATGTGGTACAAATCTGGAAATCGGATACATGATGCAATATATGTTATAATTTCGAAGATTATCTGGTCATCTGGCAGGTTTTATATTGCCAGGTAGAGCTACGGGCGCATAGAGCTCCCAGTTAAGTTATGCCCCTGTAGCTCTGCGTGCCAAATGTACATAGATCTATCAATTTAAAAAGGGCTCTGTTACCTTAACGCTTAGAACTACCCACTTCCAAGATTTAAAAATTGCTAAAAGAGCAAGGTTTGGTGGCGCATAAACACCTTCATCTTTTAATCTGAGAGTCGTGAGTTATTTATGCATATCCCACTGTTAAGTTGTGATTGTTTTTATATTTATGTCAGAAATTCAAGTGGTCTGTTAACTTTTACAAAATTTACGATGAAAAAGAAGACATACGGCTGCTGCAAAAAGACCATTGCGTTCATTGTCTCAAATACTAGTACTTACAAAACCACAAACGCAGCACTATTTTGGATAACAATTACAAGGAATTATTAATTTTTGTTATTTTTTTATCGTTTAGTCGCTAGCCGATACTTTTTATATCATATCCATGTAAGACAAACGTACAAAAATTTTATGATAATAAATGTTAGATTATCCTTTTCAACATGACTCAAATTACGATGTAAAATGTAGTAGATGTATAAAACGGCACTTATACTCCTTTGCCTGACAGGAGCGGATTAGTGTCCCAGTGGTAACGCGTACGACTGGTGACCTAGGGGTCGCGAGATCGACACCCACCTCCTCCTCCACTTACATTATCTTTTTGTTTTTCGGATGAAACGTTAAACCAAGGTCCCATGTATCAGTGCTGTACATTGAACATGCATTTAGAAACCAGATGTTTCTCTGCATGGAATGGTATGCTTTTTGTGTTTTGCTCAAGCCCCCACAACACAAAATAACTCATTTCTGCGGGAGGCGTCAGTCATATGGGCAACCGTTACCGACGATAGAGATTTTCCTACCAGCTAGGTTTTTAAAGCGACGAAGTACAGTGCCGCTTAGCAATCGAAAGTACCTGAGTCCAAACCCAGCTTCGGGCTCGTGATTTTTCTCTGGGATATATAGATCTATCACCCTTAGGAAGACCCACTGACATTGCTCCATGACTCCGAGGACGAATTCTATAAATAAGAGAATGTGTGTAGATTGTTCCGGTTTACAAAAATCTACTGTTTATGTTTTTAGTTTTGTTTTATCTTTCTACATTAAAAGGGCAAAGTCGTGGTAACATCTTTTGATGTTCTTTTACTAGTATAATTAATTAACACCAGCAGCCAAACGTTGTTCAACTTCCGAATCAAAAGTTATAACATTTTGGTACATCGGAAAAAAGCCCCACACAATTATAATAAATACTAGACTTACTTCATCACTTGGAAACCATTTTCTTTCGCAGAAATGTCGCCGTATACAATGCTTAAAACAACGCGCGTCGATAATTTTGAGGAAACTACTGACATGGGCGCCGCCATTTTGAAATAAGGACGTCAAGTCAATTGCATTACGCTAGACAAAACAATAAAAAATTCGATTTTTGACAAAACTATGAGATAAAAAGAGAACATGAAAAAATAGAGTAATATTATTGTATTGGAATGAAAGATGTGTTTTTAGCGAATATGCTTGTAATACAGTGACGCCAGTGAGATTTCAAAATTAGGTGGGACAGACTTTAACTACTTATTATTTGGTGCTGATGATCTTGTCGCTGTTCCGGTTAAAACAGCTGTAGAAGTTGTACTGTAAATAGTTTTATTATAAACTTATAAATGAAATATTGAGAAATATTGATGAAATAAAATGCGTATTTTCATTTTCCGTATTTTCACTGTAAAAATTTATTTTTCACTGCAGTGAAACCTATTTTCCGTATTTTCACTGGTGTCTTGTCTGACCACTTCTTCTAAATTCGACCAATTCACAAAATTAAAGGGGAATTCTTTCGAATCGTAAGGTCAAACAAAAGAGAAAGTATATAATAAACAGTAAAAAGTTTTTTTCTGTAAATACGGGATTTATTTTTATCTTGTGGTATGAAAAGTATCATATTTCACGAGTGGCGATAGCCTCTCGTAAAATATTTATTTTCATACCATTCAATGAAAATAAATCCCGTATTTTTAGAAAAAAAAACTTGAACATCATCTAAATATTTGTTTCCCAAGTCGATACATTAAGATAAAGAAGCTGTATGTGGCATGATCGCGCAAAGCAACGCAGCAGCCTTATGGTTTGGGAGCTCAAGGCAGTACCGAAATCGACGAATACGGCTCTTTCGGGTACAGTTTTGGATTACACCTAAAGTCACTCATCGTCGGCGTAACGACAACTTCAGTCCAAAAATAAATTTCTATACTGTCTGCAGGAACGTAAGACGTGTCTTTCTATACATTTTTTCAAAGAAAAGAAAAAGAAAAAAATACATAAACAAAAATTATATTTTATCATAGGCTTAATACAATGTTACAACTGAAGTTTTTTGTTCACGTTTGGCGAAATATCCTAGTTCTTGTATATCCCCCGCCGTTCATCCTACTACCACGTTTTCTTTTGTAGCATCGCATTTATTGCATACTTTGATGGGAATATTAAAAACTGTGAATTGCCGTCTCAAAACTGCCTTCTTCAGAAAATGCATGCCCGGGAACTTGGACAGATAAACCAGGCCCTGGAGCCGGCATTCCCGAAACCTCCAAACGTGCAGTAATGGATTGATGAGACTACAAAGTATCAGCAAGTTAAAACTGTAAAGTCTTTCCTGGGAATGTAGTTCATGTCTTCGAATGAGGCCTTCAATATCTATTGGTATATGCAATATACAATATAACATGCAGAACACTGAAATCACTCCGTTATTTCTGGTTACCAAACGCATTCTTGGAGGAGCATTGGATGTTGCGTGTATTTGCGCCACGTGCCGCTTCCAAATGAGAACCGCTTTGAAATTACATATCACACAGATGATACTTAAAGCAGCATGCAATCCTAGGGCAACCAAATAAAGGCTTTTTTCTCGTTTGTTCTCTCGGTAAGTAATGACAATATTTAGAACAGAGACACTGAAACAGAACAGTTCCGCCAAAACGAATACCTTAACGTAAGCCTTTTTGAAATATTTCCTGTAGCTGAGAGGTGATACCAGGGCAATAAACCTTTCTAGTGAAAATCCTGTTATAGCGAACCATCCGAAAAGAATGCAGAACTGATTTACGTTAAACAGAATCCATCTGGAAGAATTCTTTGTCGCTGAGTTTTCGAATATAAAAGAGATTAACATAATTATATCGTAGATCAGAATGTTGTTACACAAATATTTCAAGTTTGAGCCGATTCTTGGCGCCTTTATCATGACCAAAAATGACAGTATACTAAACGAAGCTATCAGAGCGGAAAATACGACGTAACCGTACGTTTTTACATCATCCAACACAGACGATTCTGACTGAATCATGGTTAAATTTGTCCCGTTCATTGCGCTTTGACACAACGTTCTGCAAATCTTAGAAATACTTCCCTAACTACTTTGCGCTTAATCCTTGGTGTGTTTTCTCAAAGTCATGTTGCTCGAAAAACATCCACTATTTATACTTTCAAACTGTAAAGGCAACTTCTGCTGACTGTAAAATTAATAACTATCTTTAATTGCTTCGCTGTTGGCTTTCACACAGATACGCACATGGTACATGAGCTTATTAATTTAATGGGATGGGTTTTTTTAATTAAAACTATGGAGGTATTCCATTCATAAAAAAGCATGAGCCAATGATCTGACAATATATATGAGGAATCTGACAGTTTATGATCTATAAAAACTGGACAAGTAGGCGGACCCATTTTTCCCCTTTTTTTAGCTAGCTGTAGAAATACTATTTAATCTGAATGCTTTAAACTCAATTTGTTTCCAAGTAATTGTATCTTTTCTTTTAATTAGAATAGTATGGTCCCAAGAGCTATAGGGACTACCGTTTTGACCAGTATGCGGACACCTCTTTTAAAAGAATAAAGTTCTCACGTACGGTGGTGTGTCACACGGACAGTCGAAGAATGGTCTGTATGTATCCCCATGTATAAAAAATACCCTTAGAGGTATAACTACATAATGGCTGAAATGCTTATTACAACCAATCTGGGTGCCTTCTAATTAGTTCGAAGTTGAAGTTTAAAGTAATGTTGCCTTTATATTATGTGTCTATTAAACTAATTAATTTATAGTCAGTAGCAATTCGATCCTTAAACAGTTTAGTTCTATTAGTGTGTGGGTAATAGTGCAAAATAGAGAAAGCTTTCCATTTCTAGGAAACTTCTGATTTTCTCCGTGATTTTTAGTGTCACAGCTACATGCGACCCCGGATTAACGACAATGAGTAACGTTAGCGGAGAGGCGAGGGTAATATACGCGATCCTTGGATTACAAGCCATTTTCTCTAAAATCAAACCATGAATTCGCTACTCTTTTATTTTTTTAGATTAATTGTATATAACGGGTATTGTAGGCACTGACTAAATAAGTTAAACATATCACCTATATTATCAAAATTCGACAAAGTCATGTCAAACAGACGACTAACAAATTTATGTTTCATGTGATTTCATCCAAATTTGGTCTATTACATAAGCAAAGCCACAAACAGGTTAGGATGGGGATTTCTGCAGTGGAGATAGGGTTTCTTCTGCACAATTAAAAAAAGACACCAGAATTTTCATGCCCTTGTAATTTGACTTTTCTTTAATGTACAATAAATTCAGGCTTTGCTGTTGGTTTGAAATGTGTTGTATAAACGACTCAAATTTTTGATGCGATAGTTTTTACATTAGATTAAAGGGTAGGTTTGTAACGAATTTTTACTGATTTCGTTTTGTTGTTGTTTATGGTGGTGGTGTTTTATTTTTTTTTTTTTTCTCTCATTTTTCTTTTTTTCGTCTTGGAGAAAGTCTCTGATAGATATTTTACTCTGTACTGGTATGAACAGATGAGAATAAGTCTATAAGCGATACATAGATATAGGATCAGACAAAGCAAAAGACCAATCCTTCTGCGAACCACGTGGTTTTGAATGTATGGAGTTAATTTACACATTCACAGTATAAAATTCTCAGACACCGGCGGCAATAATAATCTCTGAAACAGTCAGTCTTCTCATTCAATCCTTAAATTTTTTCACCAAATTATATATTTATAGTTTTATTAATTAATGACACACCTGAAATCCTGAAATAGCTTTAAACAATTCTTTCAGCTGCCAATGTATGGGTTAGCAGAATTCCTACTTATAAATTATCTATATAGGGTGTTCAATCATCAAAATACATGCTGTGCACCCTACTGGTCAACTCATTTTAGTCATAAAATTTGAGAAGACGGAGACAGATCACAATCCTAATTTACATGTAGGTGGGGTTCAACTCATACATGTATTCCTCCCGGTGTGCGATTGAAATCAGTCGGGTGCTTCCGGTTTTGAATTTGAGTTTCGTAAAAATGATCAAGTTCTACATAAGTGTCTCGCTGCAGTTGGAACGAGTAAACTTTACCCAGTAAGCATAACATTTTTAGAAGCGAAAGCTTCTTCAGCTACACACCAGATTTTCTAGTTACAATCACATGACCGCCTCTTATCCATACATTCGCGTTGAAAAATAGCACCACAGGTTGTATGTGTTTTCATTGCAATTTCGAAATAAGTTCTTTGATATTGCAGAATTCTGTTTATTTTGAAAGCATGAGGTATAATTTCATTTTTTTTTTGGCAAATCAAACTGTAAAAATAACAAGTTAGTAATTTGATTAGTATTCATCCGCAGAAAAAATTTTATTCATAATATTTTAAAAGTACTAGGCATTGAAACAAACGTTTGCTAATCGGCGATGTATTCCGAATGCGTGTAATAGGACAACGTAAACACGAAAACGTACGCGAACAACCAATCACGCTTTTGACTCTGTAGAGTGTAGATAATACTTTTTGTTGTTTTGTTGACAAATCAATCAGAATAACTCAAATATTTTCTTCTAATAAATGTGCTTAAAATATTGTTAACATCCTTGCATTAAGTTTGCATGTTGATTAAATTATCAATGTCAATATATTTACCTGACTTCTCTAATCTTGACCGAAAAAAACAACCCTTGATACATTATCAAGTGTCGGTATTTATGGCGATAATTCGCGTTTTAAACAACGGAATATATATTGTGTTTATGCCAATCACAAAAAGTATTTCAGGCTTCCATTAAACAAGTCATTTCTTGATTATACACAGCAGTTTCCCGAGACACGTTAGTCTGAACGAAATCATTTAAACAGTACCTATATTCGGATATCGAAATTCGGATAACTGATGGAACGTCCGAAAATCGAAAATTCGAATCTTTTCCAATATGGCAAAACAAATATTAGAATATTTATTTCAGTATTCGTTCGAATCCCTGCTTTTTGATAACCTTTTACTTGTATATTATGTATATAATAATGTGTATATTTTAATGCTTGTCTTGAAACACCTTCAGTTCATCATTGATAAGCACAGATCCCCAAATCTTGGTCATAAAGAATGTAAGGATTAAAACAGTTCAATGAAATTATTTGAGGTTTTATCATGACCATGTTTTGCCTTAAATTAATTTCATGCCACATTTCCTATACAAAAGATAAAATTTGATCCTGTCTGAAATTATTGATACCTTAAAAAAGTTTTTTAAAGTATCTGATAGAATAGGACTCTTTATGAAAGTTTACTTCATGTAAACATTCGTGTCACATTATAAACTTGTCGCAAGAGGTTATTCTACATAGTCTTTATGTAGGTCTAGGGAAAATCTGAGTAGATTGATATCCAAATAACATCTAGTAAAACAGCACTGAATGTTTTGAACATGGTCATGGAGTCAAGAAATTAGGTTCTGTTAACTTCTGTGTTGTCAGTAAAATTGCATTTAAGGCAGCAATATATATTTGCAGTATTTTTTTTTTGTAAATTTGAGGTTATTTTTCTAGTGTTTTCAGATCTTAATTATTTGCTTAAATGATTTTGTTACATTTTTGTGAACAGTTTACTTTCACAAAAATATATTTGATTTCTGTTTTTCTCTTGACTTGGATATAAGCTATTGTCAAGTATTTCAGTTTAATAGAGACCACCTTAGTATTTCCCCTATTTTTAGTTCAACTGTTTCGAATATAAACTCGAGCTATTATGATCGCTAGATCGTCTTCGTTGTCATGCAAAAACTTTGATGTAACCTGTTACTGACACACATAAAGGTATCACCACAAAACTTGGAATACTTGCTTATAATGAAAAGGTGCAGTTGTAAGACAATGGGCATTATTCTGAAAGCTGTTTTTAGAGTTCTGACCCATTTCAACTTGAAATTTTTGTTGAAATGGGTTATTGATACAGAAAATTTTGAAAACTATCAAAAATATTGTACACATTCTTGGCATACTTGCTACTGCGGACAAGGCACATCTATACCGCAAGAACATTATTAAGTGATAAGTGTTTCTAGAGTTATGCCCCTTTTTCAAATGGAAAATAATCAAACTTTTGTATAAATACTAATATCTTGAACATTTACAATCACAAAGTTATTCATCTTAAGTGAAGTGCATAACAGCAATTATTGAATAGCACCATAACACTCTTGAAATTAGTATTATTAAGTCGTTGCTCTTAGCATACAAGTATTGGCACCGCATGCCATGCTCTTATTAGAGTCTCAAATGACCATAGTGTCTCCCGTCACATCTGTACGTCACAACTCAGAAATTACTTGAGGGACTGAGTTTATACTTTATACAATGGTCATATATATACTTATGTGACAAGGAAGTCCGAACAAAGACTCTACCTTGGCTCATTTTTTAATTATCTCCATTACTTTAATGTTGAAATTATGCTCTTCTAGAGCATATCTAAAAAGCATTTGAAGAATTTGATATGATTCTTACCACATGGGTGCAGTGACAAAGAACAATCTTCACACATTTTAACTTTCGCTTCTGACAGTACTCTCTGTACATTGATTTTCATTTATCTGCGCACGCGGAAATAGCAGAATTAAAAATGTAATGTCAGACATCGAAGTGGTTTTTTTTCCTGACTCTAAGTTTGTCAACAGATTAAGATTTTCTCTGATATTTCTTCGTTTACATACAAATGAAAAGCTCATAATTATTATACTTCGTAATAATATTCAAGTACCGTTAATAAAGTTTTAACCTTCTAGGGGATTTTTTTTTTCTTATTGTTCCGAATGTATCGCGTACATGTGAGTCCCCCAATTGTTCTTCGGTTTATTATGATCAAAATATCTGTTCAATCACAGAAATACATTTTTTGTGCTGATAAAATCAATACTATGGTACATGTACTGATAAAAATATTTTCTGAACTCCGAAATGATTATAAAATATGTATTTTGATTTAAAAATCAAGAAAACTTAAGGACAGTGTAAACGGCTGTAATGTTTGAGTTTAACGATATGAATAATATTGTATTGTCACAGACCCATAAAGGGATGGTTTAATTAACACAGACCCGAAGGATTGTTTCTATACTTTTATTTCTAAACTATAACAACATATCTCTCTGAATACCGAATGTAAACTAATTTCATCAAACAACAGTGTGAATGCATAATGAGTAGGCGGGGGTTATCAGAGCTCACTGACCACTGGTGCGTTATTACAACGACTACATTTGCTTCAACACAAGCAGGAATAAATATGGTGCTGAGACTTCATTTTAAAGAGCAATCGTTTACAAATACAAATGTAAGAGTTCAAAAGATAACATAACCCTGCAAAAACTATGTCTTGAAAACTGAAAAAGTTTTAATGTAAACTAGTACAAAATGGCCTTTTGAGCGCCAAGTGTGAAAGGCTGCTAAATTGTGTCTCTTATAAAATCTTGATTTTAAGTGGTTTCTAGACTAAGCATTGACTTCATTTTTGTTCTGGAATTAAATGAATATGTGAGCATTATGAATCTGGCATTCGCTTTTGGATTACTAATTGCATTTGTGGAGTATTTGTGTCTAAAAAAATTGGATTTTAACAAAGGATTTTATCATAATTTGGTGAACACCTTCTCAGTGTACACAATGGATTATCCTAAGGGCAATATCAAAAAATACAGTGCAAGTGACCTAATGAAATATAGATCAATGCCCAGACAATGGATTTTACCTGATCAGCAATTATTGGCAAGATTAAAAGGTCTGGGTATTTTGAACTTTAGAAGTTACAGATCTGGAAACAAAACATCCAAAATTAATAAACCACAAAAGAAACAACCTGGTGTAAATATTTCAAACCTAGTATACCCAAAACGACAAAATACCCTAAGTAATTTCAGAGAAAATGTGACATGTTTAACATTAAATTGCCATTCAGTAGTCAACAAAGATGTACTAGTTGGACAATTGCTTCGTGATGAAAACATTGATTTTGCACTTTTGACGGAAACGTGGTATTCAGATGACAAACAATCTCATTTCGAAACATCAGATTTAAACCAAAATGGCTATAAACTCAGTGTTGCAAATCGTAAAAATCGTGTTGGCGGCGGTATTGCTTTGACTTGTAAAAGTACCGTCAATATGCGGAAAATGGAATCCGGTGCGACCCAAACTTTCGAGTATGGAGTATGGCAATTGATATTCAAAAACATTACCATCAATTGTGTAGGAATTTATAGACCCCCATCATTGGCTACTCCTCTGCAATTTGTGAAAGACATCTTTGAATTTATGGAAGACATTGTTTCAAAATATCGAAACCTCTTGACAATGGGGGATTTCAATCTTCATATACACGACGACACCAGTGCTATTTCAGAATTTAATAACTGTTTGTGTGCTATGGGATTAGAACAACATGTACATTTTCCCACGCAAGTGCTCGGTCAAAGTCTCGATCTTGTGATCACAGAGGTCGCAAATGGTATTGAACTAGTCTCATGTGAACCTGGTCCATTTCTTTCAGACCATCGTGTAGTGAAAGTCATCACAAAAGTGAAAAAAGAAAACATTATCAGCAAATCCATCACATACAGAAACTTTAAAGATATTGATCGCTCAGAATTCGCCAGTGATATTACTGATGTAAAAATTGAAAGTGAATCAGTTACTGAATATGTGGAACTTTTTGAATCCGAAATGAAAGTTATCGTTGATAAACATGCACCTGAAATCGAAAAAACAGTTATTTGTCGAAATCCGAAGCCATGGTTTACTGAGAGTATAAAACACTTAAAGAGTATTCTACGCAAATCTGAGCGCACGTGGAGAAAACACAAAAATCCAAATGACTATGAAATCTTCAAAAATGCATTGAATAGATATAATTATGAACTTAAACTTGAAAAGGAACGCAAACTTAGTCAGAAAGTGCTCGAATTCAAGGGAGATTCCAAGAAACTCTATAACTTCGTGATGGATCTCACCGGCGGCAAGTCCGAAAATCCAATGCCGACCGTTGACAATGAAAACAGTTTAGCTGATAAATTCGCCGATTTCTTCATGAACAAAATTGAGAAAATACGAGACAGTCTTAAACATCATAAGAACTATGAACCATTGTCGAAAGATGTACCTAAATTCGAGGAATTTGGAACCTTAAGTGAAAATGATGTGAAAAAATTGATTAATTCCATGCAAACGAAATCTTGCGAAATTGACGTTTTGCCGACGAAAGTGTTGAAGTCATTTGTGACTGAACTGCTTCCCATCATTACGATATTAGTGAATCTTTCGTTGTCACAAGGTGTCTTTCCACCAAATTGGAAACAGGCAATAGTTAGACCTCTGTTGAAAAAACTTGGACTCGAACTCATATTTTCTAACTACAGACCAGTGAGCAACCTACCATTTCTGTCGAAATTAATCGAAAAGGCAGCATTATTCTACCTTAACAAACATGCAAATGAACACAGTCTCCTTCCAAAGAACCAATCAGCGTACAGACAACATCATTCGTGCGAATCAGCGTTACTTCGTCTTGTTAATGACATTCTTGCTGCCATGGAAAATAAAGAAGTAACTGCATTAATAGCGTTGGATTTAAGCGCAGCTTTTGACACCGTCGATCATGACATCCTTCTCGACGTTCTCAATCGTCAGTATGGTATCTGCGGAGTAGCACTCGACTGGTTAGACTCATATCTGCGACCCAGGAGTTGTCGCGTAAGTGTGAACAATATAATGTCGTCAGCACGCGATCTTACGTGCAGTGTCCCCCAAGGCAGCTGTTTAGGGCCGTGGCTCTACCTCGCTTATGCAGGGACCATATTTGACATTGTTCCGCCTACCATCTCCGTGTACGGCTTCGCCGACGATCACACTGCCGGCAAACGTTTCAAACCTACACCCGTTCTCGAGGCCGAATCCATTGTGGAGCTAGAAGAGTTCGCATCACAAGCAAATGATTGGATGAACAGTAATAAATTAAAAATGAATTCTTCAAAAACTGAACACATAACTTTTGGAAGTGCTCCTCAGTTGAGTAAATTGTCTAAAAATGAAATTAACATTTGTGGTGATAAGATCAATCGACAAAATACAATCAGATATTTAGGGGCTTATTTGGACGAAAATCTGACTTTCAAACATCACATCAAGGTCAAGTGTCGAACAGCTATGTTGAGCTTTTTTCGCATAAAGAATATTCGCAAATTCCTCACACAAGATGCAACAGAAACTCTAGTACTCTCACTCGTGATTTCTCACTTAGACTATTGCAATGTGATTTTGTATGGTATCTCAAACTGTGATATTGCAAAACTACAGCGAATTCAAAACATGTGTGCCAAACTAGTATTAAATCGTAGGAAAAGAGACAGTTCAAAGCAGGCACTATACGATCTACACTGGCTGCCCATCAAGGCCAGAATACAATTCAAGATTCTTGTATACATGTACAACTGTCACGTTGGAAATGCACCACCATATTTGACTGAACTGCTTACACCTAAAGTTCAAAAACGTTCTCTGAGATCATCCTCATCTTCAGTCGACAGTTATGAAGTGCCTTTTAATAAGTGTAAAACATTCAGTGACAGAAGTTTCAGTACGATCGGTCCGAAACTCTGGAATGATTTTCCATTAAATATCAGACAATGCTCATCAGTTGATAGTTTCAAGAAACACTTGAAGACTCATTTCTTCAGAGACTATTTCAATCTTTTCTAGTCAAAGTCAGTAGAGTGTAGAAACACTAAACAGTGAACTGAGAGACAATGTTATTCAGTGCATTAATTCTGTGATAAATATCTGATTTTACAATCTCTTTATTATCAAAGTAATATTATTATGTCTTTTATCATGTCCTTTAATAATATAGCCTTACTTTTAATTATCTTAAATACCATTATTTTCTTTAACTTTTGATAATATGCTATAGATTTAGAATTAATTGTTTTATCATTCTTAAACTACATTTATTTAATATTTTTAATGTTTTGATATAATAGTGTACAACGCCATTGAATATGTATTTTATGTAGAAATAGGCGTTTAAGCAAATAAAAACAGTTTCAGTTTCAGTAAAGGGTAATCAAAAATGTAAATATTATGACATAAGTTTGATACAAACTACCTAAATTCACTTGTATTTCATTGTCTGATCGTTTTATTTGCCTAAATAAACATGCAATCGATTCTACTTCTCTTTTTGTTTCTATTAAAACAACCTACCCAATAAAAAGATGTACCTATCCGTTTCATTACATCCCGGCGTCCCGGATACCGGACCCCAGCTGTTGTATTCTTAATGGGTTTTACTATATGTCACGTGATTATAATAACTCTACAAAGAAGAATTTCTGGAATTGAAAAGAATAACACGAGGCTTTCAGTGAGCAAATGGACCACACACACCCCGTAAGTTCAACTTATTTGTTTCATATTGATGTGTTCAGATGCCAGCATTTCCCTTTATAAAAAAAATCAAGTGCACCTCTACCTTAATTGATGTGATTTGTACTCAATATTCCTCGTAACTAGTGAAAAATGCAGCTGGTGTGTCCTCATGCTTCAGAGTTATGTTATGATATTGTTGTTTCACCGAGTTACATCACTTTATCACATAGTTTGTTTAATGATTATAAAGCAGATCTGTAGCTAAAGTTCGAAATTTTACAAGTTAGCATTTAATGCCAGTAATGGATACTGGTACGTATATTAACCGGGTATATATTATATTTAATGTACGTACCTGGTCACTTTCATTCTTCATTCAGAAGTTATTGCTGGGTAGAAATATTTTAGAACTTTTTTTCTTACTGCAAACTTGCTAAACATTGATTTGTATTTACCATAGCACTGTCTTAAAATTAAAGATCTAGATAGTCCTACAATATATAAGCCATCACATTAGTGTTTTTACTTCTATAATTTTTTTTGTATGCTATTTAGTGTTTTTTTTTCACTTGTCACATAACATCAAATATAAGATAAACCAAATATCATACAAACTGAGTTACATGTGAAAATAGTAATGTAGCTTATTTACTTATGACTGATAAAGATCTATCAACTATTTTCACATGTTTAACTTGTGTTCACACTCACAGTTGAACTGAATGAATAGTGTCAAGCTTGCTCTTTCACTTCTCAATATAAATACCTTGGTATTTTGGTGGTTTCAAGATTCTGATCACAGAGTCCAGCATAAACATTGAGAGTATGACTATGTGACCAAAGACAAAGTACAGCGTGATGATGTGGTAAAATCAGAAAAAGAACAACTCGCATACAGAGGAAAATGTTATGAAAATGTTTCAATATAGTTCGCTTCTAATGAAGTGTCTTTTTCTCTATATATATTTCAGTTCCATAGAGCAAGTTTCAAGGTAGATGATGTCGCTAAGGTTTGGTAATGGCGAGTCAGGATAGTGGAAATCCAGTGATTCTTTTAACGTTGCTGCTTGTCATTGATTATGTTACATCAGAGGCCTGTTTTCTGAATACGACATCATGTGTTGCTATCAATACATCCATGTGCCTAACAACAAAGGTGACATTCACACATACGTCTCTCATGTACACAAACGGAACATTGTCACAAAATGAGATTCTAGACCAGTTAGACATATGGCGGCAACTGCAGGGTGTACCAGAGTGCTGGAATCTGATACAGCCATACCTTTGTTCAGTGTACCTACCAAAATGTGATAAAGCTAATTCAAAGGTAACTAATTGAAACAAAGTGTTAATACAAAGTTGCTAAGGTAGGGGATGAATATGACTTTTTAGATATTTCGTATACTCCACTGCAAGATAAATCATTTTGTTAATTGATATTACTTTAAATATAATTGATATTTTCAGTGAAATACCAGAGAAAATCTGCCAGTAATTGCAAAGCCAGTATTCTATGAAATTGCCTGTATTTTTTTCTGTTCTTTGTGTTGACCATGATAAACTAATTGCATAATTTATTTTGTAATGTAGTTTTTTATATGTTTATCTTGTAATACTTGATGTCATGACCAAACTAGTGACACGGTGTATATGTATTTGTATTTTAGGAAGAATTGGAAATGTTATATAATACAAGAATACTGTTATAGTGTGATAGTTTTGTGGTGCATACATTCTGCTGGCTGTGCTTTTAAATTAATCTATTTATACATTCCAAAAGTGGAGAACAGTATTTATTATTAAGGGTCTTTTCTGAGCGATATACATGGAAGTTATTTGTTCTGTTGTAAATGTAGTTGACAGCTAACTTAACATAACACTGAGCAATGATTTGAATAAAGCTGGATTAATGTACTAGTAAATAATGATTGTTATTTAATATTTTTCTAAAAATGGAAAAGATGTGACCACTAAATCAGATTTATTCACCAGTTTGACTATGCTTACATAGTGTTATTTTTCAACCTGTAAATAATTGTGTTTGATAATTACATTGAAATTCATTCAATATCTCACTTCACTGGGGTTATGATTTGAATATTATGATATTATTGCCACTTGCAAAATTTTTCGATTTACTGAAATTTTAACTGGTATAATCTACTTTCAAAAGCATAAATAATATTTATAACAGTTTTTTATGTTTATATGTTATTCATCATTGCTTTTCTGTTTTTGATTTTACTTGTTGATTCTACAAGTTGACTGACAGTTGCATTTGGCAGTAGAAAAGGAAAGAAAATATAAAATGAATGCAGAAAAGTAATGCTACAGCTGCTGTCTCATGGTATTAGGTATTTTTCAGGTTGAAATGCCAAACAGAGAGTTGTGTGAAAGGGTAAGGGAACCATGTGAAGTAGTGAAGCATTACAATGGTTCCTGGCCTTGGTTCTTGCAGTGTGATCAGTGGTTCTATGCCCAGAGTTGTGGGGTAAGTCCAGCTTTGCTTCCATCTTGTTAAAATAACACTACTTTTCTCATTTGCCATGTGTTATGTGAACTTAATTGTCTGTACTTCATTAATATGAACTTTCCAACTTTGTTAAAAAAATGACTTTCAAATGCAAGGTATTTCATACACAGCTTGTCCTCTTCAGTAAAAAATAATAGACTCATTTGAAGTGAATTAAATGTATTAATCATGATTAAAGTTACCAAAATAGCAAGTCCTGAACTTAACTGTAAACAGTTTACTTTACAAATCTCTACTAACTTCTTATTTACAGGGTGTATTTTCTTTTGCATTTTCAGCAAACAGTGTATGAGACTTCAAACTTTGACACAAGCAGCAGTTGTGCATCTCCGCTGGTAGACACGAGTCTCGAATCCAACTGGTATGATAAAATCAAAGGGTGTGGGTTACAGTGTGAAAGTCCGCTATACACGTCATCGCAACACAAAACTGCACACATTATTGTGGGGATAATGGCAGGCCTGTGTATTCTCAGCACTATGTTTACACTGGTAAATTGATTCTAAATATAAAAGATATTTTATTTATTATCATTTCATGACAAAATCATACTGTAATAAAAAAACAATATCTTCCTACATGGTACCAGGTAGATTTGGAATAGGGAAACATGCAAATTAAGAATGGAGTTAATCATAATGATTAAAGTTTGATTTTTATTTCTGGTAGAAGAGTTCAGTCTTAAAATTATGAGGGACATAACTTTTTGGTGTTTTAAATTCCAAGTCGTTCTTCTTGAGAGTAAAGATTTTATAAGTTTCTTGAGATGTTTCACTTTATCTTTTTTATTATGAACTTGACTATTTAAATTGTTTGCCTAAAAAAAATTTTTTCATAGAAAGTGTTAAGTTGGTTAATTCCACATTGCATAGTGGGTAAAGTGTGTTTTGCTTAAAGTTTGACTTTGGTCAGTATTTGTTCCTAGTATACGATTAACACTTAGGCGGATACTAAAACCTCGTATGATAACGCATGTTGGTTTGGAGGCAGTGTTTTCATCTTTACTTGCTTCTCTTTGTATGTACATGTACTGTTTGCTTTACAAAGTCAACAAAAACTTGATTTGAAACTATAATGATTGAATTCGTGTGTTCTATTTAAAGAAAATAATACTTGTGAAATGCTATTCTTTGAATCATCAAAAGCCCTGTTCATATTTTTATCAAATTACATCTTTAATAAATTGAGTCTTTCATTTTGTAAAACAAACTGAAAGGTCAGAGCAATATTTTCAGAGTAAACTGTAATTTCGACCTGTCTCAATTTGCTTAATTGTGTTTGAACTGTATATAAACCTCTTGCTTTGACTCTTTTAATTTCATTAATACTATCTTATTTGACTCTCACAGAACAGAAAGAACTAGCATTTACTAATGGAAGACAAAATTTCCAAAAGTCATTTCATCAAGTTTTTGTTTGTTCAGATTAAATAAGAAATGTGTTTACCTTGTGGTGCAATATTTTTCTTATCTTTAATAAGATGATATAATTCCCCAGTCAGTTACTTATCTGTCTTTTTAGAAGGTAAACTGAAGAATAAGTTTTTAGAAATTGATAAAAAAAAGTACCCAAGTGAATTTGAAATTAAAATATGTGGTAATATTTGTAAATGTGTATGAGCCATATTCATTATATACTCTTTAAACCTTTGTTAGCAATATCAGTGGCTGAAATGTCCTCTAGCTGCAAAAAAAATATCCAAAATTATCTGAAAATGACTGCTGGTAAGTATTTCTAGTAAAACTATTAAGAATGACTCATATTTTTAAAGACTGAAACAGCTGAAGAATAGGCTACTTAATTTAATAATTTTTTTAGTAACAAAAAGTATACAATGCATTTTTAGCTCCACTTTTCGAAGCAAAAAAGTAGAGCTATTGTCATGACCCCCTCGTTGGCATTGGTTAACCTCTTTGTTTATGTCCATTTCTCAGATCTATCAAAACTATTTACTTCAAATTAAGAATACATGTTCACTATCAAAATGTGACACCACCACCCCCTGCATGGGACGCTTGCCCCCCAGTCACCAGACATCCTCTTCTTCCCCTCCCCCACCCCCCTTGTTTGACTTGCCTTATAATTTATTATCCAGCACTGAGAAAAGTGGAGCGTGGTGTCTGTGGACAGGTCTTGTTTGAAAAGAAAATAAAGTTTCACACAAACGTGAACACATTTTTTTGTGTGTGTCATGATGAAATACATTTATTGTAGCAGCTTACTAACACATATCTGGCTTGCATTGTTTACTGACAGACAAAGGACATGCATTGTTTACTGAGGTGAGTTTTATATATACATATATACCTACTATTAACCCAATGATGCAATGTTTTGCTGTAGTTATTCATGCTTGCTTTTTACTGTGTTGTTTGTATTCTAATACAGTTGCTATGCTAATTACTTTGAAAACTTGTTCTCGTACATGGTCACAGTGCTCCGTCTAGTAAAAAATAGCAGGCCAAAACACCCTGTTGCTTTTATTGTGTGCCCTGCCATTTTCTCTGGCACCTACAGCTGTAGCCTTTTAAGACAGAATTTGCATTTACTTATTTCATGAGGATTTTATGAACTAAAAGGGCATTGGTCTTCAGTTATGAGGCACCAAGAGCACCAATAATCTTGCATATGCCCTTTTTGCAGTTTTTCTCAGGAGCACCCTGCCATTCTTAGTTCTAGCTAGAGCACTGTGTAAATCAGTACCAATAGTTGTAGCATTAAAAAAAAGCCTTTTAATCTTTAGTAATTTATTTAGGGTGCTGCAGCATAAAATATGTGATTTAACAGAAAAAAATCCAACATTAAAGTGACTACTTAAGAGCAGTGCTAAGCCAGTTTGTGAGGTATCCCCACAACAGTGACCCCAAACCCAACCCCTCTTTTCCCTTCTTAGTTTAACCTACATCTGGCAGCGTTCATTTCTCTTGCAAACATTTAGCTGTCACCCTTCTATTAGTTCAAGCCCTTATTACCTGTTATAATTATTAAAATATAAATCATTATAACATTCTCAAAATATTTCTTTTCATCAGTCATAGAAAAAAAAATCTTTTTTTATTCTTAAGCATTTGTCTTGTTAAAAACAGATTGTTGCACTATACTTGCTAAAATTGTTATTTTTTAATGTTGTTGTGCATGTTTGTTACACACAGTGTTTTCATTGTTAAGCAATTTACTTAAAATAATACTTGAGTATGCAAAGCTGTTGTTAAGTCCAGAGCTAACTGCAAAATTGGTTTAATGGAACTCTGGCTTGTTGTTGTCAGTTTGCTGCTGTTGTTTTTGCTACGCTGAACATATAGTATTACCATAATTGTTGCTTATTTTGCCAAAGGCTGCCTTAAAACATAAACTTCCCTCTGGATTCTGTATATGTTGTAAAGTGTAGATGCTATTAAAACATTTTGAGAGGTAAATGCAAAAAACTGCTATCAGCTTTTCGTTTCAAGCACTTAGAACATTTTTCGGATTTACCAACTGATTTACTGTCTCCCTATTCTATCACAGTGCAATGGGGAGATAATAGATGGTTTTATACCATCAGCGTTACACTGCATTCATAAAGTGGAGCATTGATCATGGGGTTAGAGCATTTGAATATCCTTCCAAATTCTACACTGTCGGCGCAAGTACTGGTTTGAATCCAGTTAGCAATCGTAGAGAAGTATTAAATTAATATAAGTTGCTAAGTCGGTAACAAATGATGTAAAACAAATAAAACTACAAATAATAATAAAAAATTAAACAGATTAAACTGAACTACATCTACAGAATCCACAAGAATAGTTGGTTCCCAAATAAAAATGTTCATCTCATAATAAAAGTGAATGGCTCAAGTTTATAGCATCTTGAGTTATGTTCTGCATGTCATGACCAACATGAAACACCGTTACGATATAATCTCTGTTTCCTTACTTACTGTGAAATAGAATTTTTTCATGGAAGTGTAACACATTTTCATTGATTCATCCCCTATTTTCTTTTCTTCCATTCCATGTAGTGCCTTGTTTGCTAGTCATCCAATTCATTGTACACTGTACACACATCCTTAAGATTGGATAGAATTGTAGTTAAATTATAAATGAACTATCTCGGAAGAAGCTGTTTATGTAGATAACCATTTCTATCCAATAGAAAAACTATTAATTTTATTCAGATATCTGCCATACTGTCGTCTCAGGAGTCACACTTTATTTAAAAGTTTTGCACGTAATACAGATAGAAATTTCAAGTAACTGTTGCATGTTTAGATTTTAACAGACAAGAGTACAACAGAGTTACAAACTGCAGTTTTTGTGATTTACCAGAGGCATCCTGCTGGAATCTTTAACAGACAAATTCCTTACCCTTTAGGTCCAAAGTGCATAAACATGTTGCAGGTTAATGATGGACCAAGAAATTCCTAGACAGTTTTATATGTTTATGCTTCCCGAAGGGCGAGCATATAGTTGCCGCTTTGTCCATCCGTCTGTCTGTCCGTCCGTTCGTCCTTCCGTCATAATTTTGTCCGGAGCATAACACAAAAACTATGAGAGAAATCAAGACCAATCTTCATAGGTAGTTAGATCTCATTAGGAGCAGTGCAGTGCACAAAAACCATAAGTCTTGCTTTATTAATTTTTGAGTTATTGCCCTTTGAAATTTCTCATACTTATTTTTTGTCCGGGGCATATCTCACAAAGTATAAGAGATATTAACATGAAACTTGATTGGTAGATAGATCTCTATGAGGAGAAGTGCAGCATGCAAAAACCGTCACTCTATTTTGCATAATTTAGGAGTTATTGCCCTTTGTTATTTTTCATACTTTAAAAGAAATACATATTAAACAATAGCCCTTTTGGAATTGGCATTTATTCGGGGAGCCTCCATTGGTTCTACCAATTCCTTGTATTGATTAAGAACATTCTAGGGGTACAGTGCTGTCAATAAATTTTGATCCTAAAAACTGAAATATGGATAATAAAGAAGGTATTCCTGTCCCCCAGAAAATCTGTATGACATCAAAGCCATGCACGAAGAGCCATAACATTGTTTTACCTTGCTAGTTGTCATAATAACTAATAGTTTGTTTTATCACAGATAACCTTCATGCTGGATTGGAAAGTAGCAAGAAAGTACCCAGCCGTGATACTGTTTTATATCAACGGCTGTTTCTTCATAGCTACCCTTGGCTGGTTGGCACAGTTTATATCCAGAGAAGATGTGATTTGTCGTAAAGATGGAACAATTCGCAAAGATGAACCATTGATAGGGTAATAATCAGTTGAAATCAAAAAGATTGACTAACAAGTTGAAAAGCTATAAAGTCAAAACAGTCATTATAGATGGATGGCTGACGGAAATAATATGGCGAATTGGTTTGAATAAAGAAAGTTTAATTTATTGTTGTATTTCATCGAGTCATCAAGATGTAAAGTGTTGGTTTTGGAACTAGTGATCTTTGATGTAAATGGCAGCCATGACAGACTGGTTTAAGTGGTTATAAAAAAGTAATCGGTGGTCCTTCATATAATGTATTGTCTTCATTTTATTGGTCTTCTCTGACAGTGAACCGTATAGTATGTAAGCTAGTTGGCAAAAGTCTTACAATGGTTCTGAGTAAAATGAGGCCTTTTTTGGGGAAAAGAATTATGGTAAAATAAATGTCAACTTTTGTTAACATGACTTGGTTTTAAAATAGAATACCTCTTACCAAATCAGAGAAATTCTAAAATAATAAAGAATATATACTTTAATATGTACATTCAGATTACATTGTATAATCAAGCAGATCAAGGAAGAATGGAAATACCGGTACTGTAAACTCTGGTAAAAGTTTGCTAGGAAAGTACTGTAACAGTGAAATACAATGATGAAGATTCTACACAAAAATGATAAGATCTGTCTCTGATTCAAAGGAAATAGTTTTTAAATTCTTATTATATCTTGTATAAATATTTTATTTTTTCAGGTCGGGTGAGTCGGCCTCTTGCACAGTTGTATTCATCCTCATTTATTACTTTGTAATGGCGGCAGTTGTGTGGTTTGTGATGCTAGCATATTCATGGGATATCCACTTCAAGGCTCTTGGTACTGTACGAGATGACCTTTCAAAGAAGACTGCATACTTCCACATCATCAGCTGGTGTTTGCCTCTGGTTCTTACCATTGTCTGTCTCTCAATCTCTGTAGTAAGTGAGACAGTTTGTTTGCTTCTGTAATCTGTTTTTGTGAGGTGGCTCATTCCATTTTGCTAATTTATTTAATTTGATTATTTCAGATTATGGTGGATTCCCATAGTCAAAATGTGTTTGAACAAATAGGTGATGGACCTAATGATTTTTTTTCATAATATTACATTTAGCTTCATAAGCATCATTTGGTACTAGCTAAAAGGAATATTTTTATTGTTAACTTAATGTCATTGTACACTGATTTGTTTGATCCTGTTTGGGCTGTAGCTTCAAATATACTTAATGTTATAAATGTTTTTTTTGTGTCTTTTATAGATTGATGCAGATTCTCTAAGTGGTATATGTTTCCCAGGGTTTTATGACAGCTGGATCAGAACAGGCTTTGTGTTAGCACCTATCGGTGTTGCTCTGATGGTAGGGGCATTCTTTTCCATAAGAGGTAATTTAAATTTCCTTATGACATACTTTTATGCCAGATGAAGACACTTAAAACATAATTTGATGCCTGGTAGATGAAGGTATAAGAGAGATTGTCAACAATGGATGTTTTTCCTTACATTTCTAGTTTATCTTGCTTCAGATTATCTTCTTGCTGATACAGAACATTAGAAAGGAAGTTACAGGTTCATTACGCAGAACAGTGGCCTTTTACAATTTTTAAAAATCCCAGTTAGATAAGCTGGCAATTACAAGAAAGATTTGTAGGAGGGGTGGGGAGGGGGGTTAAAGCATTTTACTAATTTTACTAGCTTAAGCAAAACTGTGGGTGTAGTTCCACGTAAGATAATTGATACCTTAGTCCAATTTCCTAAACTTAATCAAGAGTTATTGAAAAAGTATAGGTTGTTTCACTTTTAATTGCCAGAGAAATCTTAAGATTCAATGATATAAGAAAAATTGTAATGTAGCTTCAGCTTCTCTTAATCCTTTTGTTTTATTACAGGGCTTCTCACCTTGATAAAAGTGCAGAAAGATTCTCCTCCATTCATTGGAGAAAAAGCCACAGCAAAAATACATGATACCATTATTAGATTAGGTAAGGTTACATAAATGTATGTTTTCTTTGTTCTTGCAGTCGTGTTAGCAGGCTGCATGAAATGTTTTACTGTTTGCTAATTATTAATTAACTTATAAACAATTAGAATCCGTTAAGTTCTGGAGTTTAGTCTTGTTAATTTCAAGGAAGATGAATTAATTTCAAAGCTCAGTATTCATGTCAAAGTCCAAAAATTATCTTTTCTGACTCATTGAAGCAGTATGGTTAAGTTGCTTTTATTTAAATTGAGTAACCTTAGTTTTTACTTACGAACATTTTGTGATGTAAGAGGCTGAGCCAGTTGCTAGGGGAAACTGCCTTAACTTTGTACTTGTTTTTTCGTATGGTCCATGACTCTCTATTCTTTGCAGGAGCGTTCATTGTACTGACATTCATCCTTGTCATAGTATCAACCAGTATTCATGTGTATACATTTGTGAAGTCTGACGATTGGAAGACCAGTCTTATGGACTATACATAGTAAGTGAAAATAATCTTTGCAAATAGGTGATTGGAGCCCTCCATTTGTAACATGCGGAACCTGTAATCCAGGGGTTGATAGTTGAATCTCTGGTTCCTCTGCTAACACTAATTATTATTAATTAAAGTTGGCCTCTAGATGAGATGTTTACCAGAAGTCCTTTGTATCAGTGCTTTACACTGAGCATGTAAAGGAACCAGAAGGGTCTAAGGGAACAGGATGCTTTCTGTTTCTTGCAACATCATCAGCAACCTAAAGTAACTAACTTTTTAGGGGACATTGGTAAATCCATACTGAAGATAAGTAAGTATATAGAGATCTGCAGAAAGTAACTGCTAGAAATGTCACATTAAACACACATTTTTTTTACCAGAACTATGTGAAGGGTTTTGCTGTCACTTGTGAGTCAAATAAACAGTGCTTTTTACCTATCATAGGTATTAGTACAGCTAGAAGCAAGATGGGCAGAAGTGCTTTAAGTATTTTTGAAACACATAAAACGTCTGAGTTCACCTTTACATCTTTAATGAAGACGGAGTAATTTTTGTTTTTCTCAAGTAGTTTTTGTAATACACTGTTGTGGGTAAGTGTCCGTTTGCTGTGATTAGTGTCAGTTCATTCTCTGAAAACTGCATTTTACATGTAAATTGTTTCTTTGGCTCAGTGGCCTAAAGCATTGGTTTTCAGAGTACTC
The DNA here is from genome assembly GCA_012932295.1 of Cyclina sinensis. NCBI lineage: Eukaryota > Metazoa > Mollusca > Bivalvia > Venerida > Veneridae > Cyclina > Cyclina sinensis. Next base: position 31,455,595 of record JAAONU010000008.1, read on the forward strand.
AGGGTTGAATCCAACACAAACAGGGATTTTAAAATGCTTTATGTAAAACAGTAGCTCAAATAATGATAGAGCCATTCAAGGGAGGCAAAATAAAGAAATTCTGACTGAAATGGTCTGTTTTTATATAGGGAGTCTTTTCTTGTGAGGTAAACTTCTGAAGGGAATTTGTCTATTTTGAAAGTGCCTTGCTCAGGTGGGATATATGTTTTACTTGAATAACCCTTGGCTAATTATCTGGCCTGGTAGAGCCTTAATGTTTGTAACTCCACTTAACTGATTTATTACTTACATAATGTTCATTAAACTTTCAACTTTAGGCTTTTCAAGGGCAAGTTTTGCTTTCATTGACACACCATGTCTATCTATAAATAACTTCTGACTTAAGTTAAAAGGCCAACTAGAGAGTGATGCATCTTTATTTCTTATTGTTACAGTTGTAAAGCAAACGTCTCAGTGATGCAGATTTTGGACAATGCTGCACCAAGCTCCTGTGAGATGGAGAGCAGGCCAAGCATGGTGGCTTCCATGATCCATGTTTTTGCATTTTTCATCAGTGGAATTGTGTTCAGTTCTTGGTCTTGGACCAAAGCCTCCTTGGAAGTCTGGGAGAGGTTATATAGAAGGTAAGAATGGTTTATTTCTAGACAAATCACTCTGAAGCTAAGTCATCATATTATGGTTAAGTTATGACTGGTGGGTTTGAATAAGCTTAACATCCCTTATAGCTGAAATAATATGATGAGATGTAAAAATAGAAAAAAATAAGAAAATGAGTGTTACTGTTGCTATGGGAAAAAAGTTTAAACTATTGTTTTGATTTAATTCAGAGTGTGTAATAAACCCAGTAATCGTCCCCAGAAGTTACGGAAGCATAGAATGGTAGCTAGAGCATTCAAGAAACAGAAAAAGAGGAGTAACGAGAGACTGTCCATTAGTTATGGCACAGACCATGATGATCCTGTTGGTAAGAAGTCTTCTTGTATTTAATGTCTAGTTTTGTGATTATGTTGTGAGTATGGTCATTTATTCATGTCCATGCCTCACCCTAGTGTAACTTGTCTGACCGATGGCTTTGAGATGAAACCCTTTTATCAGTCTGATCATTCCCAACCTACCCTCACAATGATCATTCCCAACCTACCCTCACAATGATCATTCCCAACCTACCCTCACAATGATCATTCCCAACCTACCCTCACAATGATCATTCCCAACCTACCCTCACAATGATCATTCCCAACCTACCCTCACAATGATCATTCCCAATCTACCCTCACAATGATCATTCCCAACCTACCCTCACAATAATTTTATTTGTTTCTAGGAAGAAATTTGCTTCTTTTAAACTTTAGTTCTAGCAATTAAAAAAAATGTAGGATACAATAATACCTAAAACAGAGACATTTCACTAGAGATTGGGTGATTTTGTAATCTGAATTAAAGATTAATTAGCCAAGCTTTAATTTCTCTTGCCAATGTCAGCTGCATGAATTTATGATTGCATCTCTGTAAGTCTGCCATAAAACTTACAAGGATGGGTCAGAAAAAAATGATTTTACTATTTCATGAATTCTTATGGTCTTCGATCTATGCCAGAATGCACAGTTTTACATTTAGGCTATGCCAGAATGCACAGTTTTACATTTAGGCTATTTACATTTAGATCTATGCCAGAATGCACAGTTTTACATTTAGGCTATGCCAGAATGCACAGTTTTACATTTAGGCTATTTACATTTAGATCTATGCCAGAATGCACAGTTTTACATTTAGGCTATTTACATTTAGATCTATGCCAGAATGCACAGTTTTACATTTAGGCTATGCCAGAATGCACAGTTTTACATTTAGGCTATTTACATTTAGATCTATGCCAGAATGCACAGTTTTACATTTAGGCTATGAAAAATATTCTAGGGAGCATGGTCGTTCTGAACCTTTGTATAATTATGGACTAACATTTTTTTTTTACCAAAGCTGTGTTCTTGGACACATTAAGACAGCATTATCAGCATTTACCCTGGCTTTTTCCAGGTATGAGGTTTGACAGGAGCAGTGCCAGTTCACATTCCCTGTCCTCTGGGTTTGCAGTTTCCGTACCTAAACATCACAGGAGACATCTGCGTGGCATGATGGGACGCAGTATGGGGCGCTCCAGGCACAGACATATTGATCCAGGCAAGTAAAGATTTAACAAAATAATTATGTAATTAGGTTTCTGATTCTTGTTAACTTATATTATCCTGTAATTATGAGAACAGGTATTTTTGTTCACAGAAAGATAGCATGCTAAATACTTTTAGAATCTGTTCTCTAAGTTAATAATGGATATAATGATTAATTGCCTTGGTTGGAAAAATAAAATTGCATATTTATTACTCATTAGTGATTTTGATTTCTTTACAATTATTGTTGCTCATACATTTTGCTTCTAGGGCTTTGGTGATATACAAGTATGGTTTCACTAACAAAATTTCTTGTTCTGTAAAATATTATTATGTCTCCCCCCACCCCCATATAGTGGGGTGGGAGGCATATTGCTTTTGTACTTTCCATTTACTTTCTGTCCATGTGTATGTCTGTATGTCACAAAGTTTGTCTGCATTTCTTCTGTATAACAGGTTGGATTTCAATGGAACTTGCTATGATTTATTGGCACCAAGCTTAGTTTAGCATATCATCTAGGCATTATCCGGTTCAGTGATTTTCAGCAAAGTTATGGGCCTTGATCTTCACAAATTTGAACACATATGGGCATTATCTCCATAACTGCTTGTTTGATTTTTTAACAAAATAAGCTTCACAGGAATGATTGTTAGCAAGTGTAGTTACAAATATTATTGATGTGTTCCGGTCTGCTGATTTTTAGTACCATAAACGCTCGAATATTGTACGCTAGCGTGTATAAAACGCATCCCTGGTCTGGCCTCAAGATCTGGGGAAAAAAGATTGCATTGGAATATAATACGCACACAAAATTTGTCTGGAAATAGAGAGAAATTATGCATTTTTTCATATTGTACCAGTTGGATTATTTGAGCGAAGTTACGGCCCTTATTTGTCCAGATTTGAATACAGTTGGGCATATCTACATAACTGCTCATTAGATTTTGAGGAAACTGCACAACAATTATTATTAGCAAGTGTAGTTACGCATTTTATTGGCTAAACTGGTTGTATGATTTGCATTCATTGATTTTTCCAAATTTGAAAACTGTTTAAACTAGTATTCTTCATGTAAAATTACATGGGGGAAGGTGGAGAGACATATAAATTTTTTCAAAAACAATCTGTAGTTTTTTTTCTGTCATCAACAGATGCAGTTTCAATTGGCTCAAAAATTTCATCTTCACGACATTCATCAAGATCATCTAGAAGACAGTCATATGAGTCGAGCATGAGTCAAAAATTGAGTGACATTGAACGTGAAATACGTGCAGAAGAAAGACGTAAGCGGAGACAAAAGCGTAGAAGAAAACGTCAGAATCGTGTTCAGCCTATCCTTGAACCTATATCCAGCAAAATGGCCGCTATTCAGGCTCATCGACAGAAACATTTAAACAGACAGCAGAGAGACGTTAGTGACTCCTCTGATGTGAGCAGGTTATCAGGACAACCAGTGAATTTAGGCCTTGATAAAAATCATATACCTTTACAGTCACTTGGTTCATCTAATATATTGTCAGACTCTGTTACAGGCAATAGTATTTCTGAAATAGAACTACCTCAAACAAAACCAAAACTACCAGATTTTTCTATATTCACAACCAAAGCTGCACTACCACCTACAAACCATGAAGGAAACAAGGAAGACAATTCTAATGGAAATAATTCGAATTTAAAGGGAGCTAACCCATCTCCTAGTGGCAGTTATAGAAGGGGAAGAAGAAGAGAGGTTAAATTGGAAATGACTGAGACAAGCTTTTATCAAGAGGATGAAGATAATATTGAGATTGGAGGTAATAAAACAATTCATGCTGAAGAAAATTGCCATGAAACTGGTGAAATTAGAGGAAATTTGAAAGATTTAGGTCCTTTAGTGAACGAAATATTTGAACAAGCCAGAGCAAACTCAGCAAACAGCCGAAATTCAAGAGATGTGATCGGAAGTGGGCGCTTGGGGTCAGCTTCTAGCAAGGGAAGTAAAGGAAGTCGAGGCAGCCAAGCAAATTCAAGAGATTTACTGAAGTATGCAACAGCAAAAGTTACCTTACCTCCAGAAGTTCCGAGAAATGATACTGATAGAACTGAAAGAAAAAGGCCTTTTTCTGGTAACTATGTTCTAGACCAAAGAAGGAATAATGCAAAAAGAGATGAGGGAGTAAGAAAATCTCAGTCACAACCAGGCAGTCGCGTTTCATCTGCTACACGTCACAAGCGTCAAATTGGCCATAACGGCAAATTTGAGTTTGGGGATGGTCTTAGCTGGTCAAGATTTTTGCACTCGAAAGGTCATGCTCCTGGCCAATTATTTGACCCTCGACAAACATATGATGTAATTGATCAAAGACAGTTGTTTAATGCTCCAATAATTTTTGACAAATGTCAAGGTCCCTATCCTGGTCAGCTGCAGATTATGGACAAAAGTCATTTAGAAACTCAAAATACTGGTGCTGAGGATAAGAATACAAATGTTTTGAATGTAGAACAAGAGCATAAAAAGAATCAACCATATGAACTTCAGCGTCCTTACACTAATCCGTATCGCAAGTATGAAACAACAGGTGATGTCCTACCAGATGATGCCGATGAAGAAGAGGATAGCGGGATTTCATCGCGAATCTCACAAGTGCAGACAGCTCAGGGAGTAAATATACTAAATGTGGAGGCTGAACATTGTAAACATTGTGGCGCTCACAAAAACTATGCACAGAATGTTGATGTTTTGAACGTTCAAGCAGAACAAGCAGGAACTACGCTGAATGGTAAATCAGAAGTTAACGTAGATGTATTAAATGTTGAATCAGAGCATCGCAAACACGAAAAACGTAAAAACTCTCCGGAAGTGCTCCGTGTAGATAATGATTCAAATGAACAAAGGAGTAGCCTGAAAGGTGTTTATGGAGTTCATGATGAGAGAAATTTTGAAAATCAAACATTTACAAAACAGTATTTAGAAACAGGTGCATTGGACATTAATGCATTTGGTGATGGGAATAGACATCTAGAGAAGGCAAGGCAGGGAGATGTTTTAGCAAATGTTCCTGATGATGTTAAAGAAAATTTAAGGTCAGAATCTCAACAAACAACTGACTTAGAGGAAAGACTGCAGCTGAAAAGACCACATACTGGTCCAGGGCATGCAGAGGATGAACCCCTCAAAGTTAGGGGTAAACATGAATTTGTTAGTGCTTTCTCTGGAAAAAGTCATAAAACCCCTACTGTTCAGAACAAGACCAAAACTGTTGCAACTTTAAATTCAAATGTAATGAATGACTCGAAGCTTTCAGGAATTCAGGGTTCAAACAGTGTACCAGTAGCAAATGTAGGTCTTCTAACTTTAGAACAACAGCGGCAGCATTTAAAACAAAAACTTGGGTCACAGGGTTCATTATCATCAGGGTCAAGGTCGACATCAAGGTCAACAAGTGCATCCAGTCGTAACTCGAGACTGAAAATGTTACAGCAGAATAATGCACAAGTTGCTGAATCTAATAAATCTCAAGTTAATAGTAAACTCAACAAAGTTATTAATCAAAAGCCAAAGGAGGGTATTGAAAGAAACTTGGGTATGTTTGATTTCATAGATTACGAGGAATTTAATTCAGAGTACGATGATATTACCACTGACGACCTGACAGACACGTACACATACACTGATTATGACGATGATCTCACAGAGGTGTCCTCCCTACCTTGTTAATTAGGAGTTTGTACTTTATGAGAGGGTTTTTGGAAAAATCCCTGTAGGTAATTATACATTGTATATTAAAGATATATCAGTGGACAGTGACTCTGAAATTATTTTGTAAATCAGTTTGCAGTGAAGTTTACTGCTTTAAAAACAATCAGTACCAATGTGTTTTAACATGTTGTGTACAATACAGGGTTAAAAAAGTTTTTTGTATCAATTTTGAAGAGGATTTTTTTATATTTCAAAAAAATTTGGAATTAAGACAGTAAAATGAATACCCAGATAAGATTTGTTGTTGAAAATCCAAAAAGGGAAAAAGACTCTGATTAGAAATAATACAGTAGTAAATGAAAACAGCTGAATTTTGTGGAAAGGTTCTGTCTTTCAGTCATTCTCTTGTAAAAGTTTCTTAAGTTCATTTGAAAGTTATAACTGCCACTTGAAATGTTGTTTGATCAAAATCACCTTAACATATCCACATTTTTTCATGATTTCTTAACAGCTTTAAGTGTGAATTGTACTGTAGGTGCTTTAAGTTGAATGCCTAATATTTTATTTACTATGTACAATGTATGAAATCTTGTTCCTTTGAAAAATTCTGTTAATTTGTCTTCAGTGTATAACTTTTTTATTATTGTGTATATAGTAAAGTTAATAAGGAAATGTAAAGAAAATGTCCCCTCTTTGTCTTGAAGAATTTTTTTGCTGAGTAATTGTTAAAGGCTGTCTGTTTTCTTTTTGTGAAAAAACTTTTTTTTTAAAGTCCTTAAGGAACACCATTTCAAAAAATGTATATATGTTAGGTTTTATGTATACTGTGTATTAAATAGATAAATATATTGTACATGTGATAATTAAAGCATATATTATAATTGTGGTAAAAAACAAAATATTCTTTATATTTAGTTAGAATAATGTAGGAAGAATCTCATTTTACAATGACTTACATGAAAGCAGTAATATTTTCTGCATTCTCTTTGAATCAGGCATAGTCAGAATGCAAAAAAAGCAAACTCTTAAAGGATAAAATTACTTCAACAAAAGATACAGTACAACTCTAGAATGGAACTTCACTAAGACAATGAACAGGTCTTTTGTTGGTTTTAGTTATCGCATTCGCACTGTACTTGATATACTGTTGTCAGGGCATTTTTTTACTAAACCGCATTAAACTTTGAGACATGAAACTAAGATATCTTATTTGAAAAGCATTGAAAGTTACCTGATTAACTTGTTCATTTAACCAAAGCATGTAAACTTTGATGGTTTTATTATAACTGATTTTGTTTTTTACTCATCAAAGTAATTTGAAATAATTTTCAAATTTTGTATTTACTGTGCATTTTTCATTCGGCAGGTACTTCCAAAAATGATTTCAAGATATGACTTTTTTTGCATCAGGGCAAAGTGCATATTTTAATTCTGAAATTATAAAATTGATTTGTTTTATTTTATTTCGGAAGCAAGTGTGTGCATTTTGATATTACATGCTTTTGGTGAATATTTTACATATAATATAAAAAATACTCGGGTTCTACCGCTGTCTGAAATGTTGTCCATTGTCTTTTGGGTTACAAGTTTTTGAGTGTTTTTTTTTTTCATAAAAAACCCTTTCGTTTCTAAATTGTGCTATATGAAATGGTGCTATAATATTGTAGATTTTTTTGTTCAAAATAGTGCCATTTGAAACCATCACTTTTACATTTTTAGCAGTAAGACTGACATACATAAATACACTTTCATTTTTAGCCCATACAAAGATAGTCAGGTCTATATTATAAAATCTGTTGGACAGCTGTTTTACTGGTTCTAAACATTTGTTCAAGGTTAACTGTCACATGAACTGTTGTGATCTAATAACCCAACCAAAAGGCTGGGTTAAAAAAAAACTTAAAACTGTTAACACCCAGCCATACATCCTTTTAAAAGTCTCTGTAACAAATTTAGGGAATTTTCAGGTTGGTTTTTGTTGTTTAGAAATTAATTGATCTACAAATTGACAGCATAGTCTTCATACATTAAACAGTTTTTGTATTGTGTTCATTTCTAACTGGTAGTTTCACAGACCATGTCTGGTGATGTAATTTTTATGATGTCATAGATCTGTCAAACTCTGTCTGTCTCTCCAAGTGTTGGATGTACAACTTTAAGAAATATTCTTAGGCAAAATTTTCGTTTATTTTGTATTAAGTGAAATAAAACTACAAGTTCATTGAAGGCACATCAGTGACTCCTGCAGTCATTTTGAAATGATAATACTGAAATGAAATGTTTGGCTAAACAAGAACTTGATAAAGAAACAGTGTATTGTCATGTGTGCTAGAGGCTCTGAAAGGGAAGTGATCTATCTCTGTGACAGAGTGGTTAAAGTCACAGATTTCAAATCTTAAACATTTCATTAATTGATGTCATCACAGATTCATGGTAAAAAATAGGTTTAACCCCATGAGCATTTCTGTGAGAAAGTTTGTGGTATCTTACCAATAGAAAGAATCCAGTACTGAACCTTCTCGGGAACATTGGTTAGGTGAACTCCCAGCCAGATATGACATAGACTGTCAAACAGCGTAAACTGTATTAGGGAAATCATTGAGGTATTTTAATAAAGAGCCATTAATTAACAAAGTTGTCCAATGAAGAAGGAGAAAACAGCAACTATGGGGGGGGGGGGGGGGGCATTAATGGATTATCTCCCCTGAATACTCTGATATTACATTGGTCCACCCACTTGGATTCCTCTGCTTTCATTGCTAATTTCTTTTTTGGTATGGTGATAATGAACTATCACAAAGAGAAACAAGGATAAAGTTAGAGGATTCCAACTGAAAGGACCAATGTGAAATTTGATCTACCTTTAATTTTGTCTGAGTAAGGGAGATAATTTGTTAACAGGAATGTCCCTCATTACTGAAAATACTTAGTGATGATAGAAATGATCATGATGAAATCAGTAATCTGTTAAGATTCTTAATCGTGTTATGTGATACCGAAATTGTATGTACTCTTCTGTAGATAGGAAGTATTTGCTCTATAAATTGAATACTGAATCTCATATTGTAATATGTGTGAGTATTATAGTTGAATATATTTCATGCAGTGCCTGTAATTTTACATATGAAATGTTTTCTTGTTTTGTTGTTTTATTATGAATTGTGCTTTGTAAAACTAAGTGCCTTGTATTAGCTGATATATTTTACAATATATTTTACTTATTGAATGTTGCATGCATTATGTTTTACACTATGCATTGTGGAATCTTTCATTTGATACTTCAGTTCAGTTAATTGTTGATGGATTTCTTTTGTATTTTGTTACTTTCTGTGTCATATTTTAGTGTTTTTAGAGAAAGATCTATTTCATAAATATTAAATGCATAATGGTTTGAAAGATAAGTTATGTTCATTTCTTTGGCCTTACAAAGATTATGTTAAAAACTAAATGGATATGATCGAAAGAACTCACCTCTGATGACAATAAGTTAACCCCCACCCCACCTTATTGAATGTCTGTAAGACTCTGAATTATGCATTACATTTGTAGCTGTTGTGATCATATTCCATCTGTTGTCCAATAGGGGTTTCCATCATTTACCACTTTCTTTAAAATATCCTCTAAAACCACTTGGCCAAAATTGATGAAACATGGCTGGGTATGTATACATGCAGTATAATGTCTCATCTTTGCTTGCAGATTATAAATTTCCTTTAGAGCAACTTGGACCTTGACCTACTTTCTGTTTTTTAGCTCACTTTGGAACAGTGTGCTCAAGGTAAGCTATTAGGGTCATTCTGTGTTAGTCATTTTCCATCAACATTTTGCTTGAAATGACTTCGTCTCCAAAAGTGACTTCTCAGAAATGTTACGAAAAAAAACAAACTGTTCTGCTCTGATGCAGGTAAGGGCTGCAAAAGCTAGAAATATAGAGAAAAATAAAAATAACTTGTCCTTAACTGCAAGATCTTTTTCCACCAAATTAAACAGAAATGTTCCTTTTATAGCCCTCTGATAAATTGCATAAATGGTTTCACTCCATCGTACAGAAGCGCTGCCAGAGCTGAAAAAGATTTTCATTAAAATTTATCTTTCATTGACTTCTCTCAAACTCGCAGCAGTCATTTTCCATCAACCTTTATAGAAATGTATGTCACATTACTTTTTCTTAAATTGCTCAAAGGGTTATGTTCTGTTGCATTTAAGAGCGGCAAAAGCTGAAAATAGAAATTCAGACAATTTTCCTCCTAAACCACAAGGTTCTTTCATACCAAATATATTAAAATATTCTTTATATTTCCCTTTTCTAAAATTGCTTTAAAGGTTCTTCTCCATTGCACATAAGGGCAACTAGAGCTAAAATTGGAAAAGTGTACAAATGAAATTTTCACTTGAACAGCAAGATCTTTTTCCACCAATTTCACAGAAAAATGTTTGTTATGTATCCCTCTATTAAATGCTCAGATAGTTCCACTCTGTTGTACACAATGACAGTTTGAGTTAAAAATAGATTTGTATTGACATTTTGTTTCAGATGACATCTTTTCACAAAAGGCTTTGCCATTTTCCCTGAAACCTAACAGAAATTTTCTTTTATTTTATGCCTACCAATGAAATATAGGGAAATATCAGTGAGATAAAAGTGATAATACACTGTTTTGAATCAGTTAATTACCATTTTGATAATACACTGTTTGTGCCGGAACTACTGCTTGATGAAACTTCAGGAATTTCCCCACCACAAGAGAATCCGCTGTATTTCAGACTGTGTCAGCGAGTGAAATTTATTTACCTTGTTAAATCCAGTTATAATATTGAATTCCTGAGCCTAACTAGTTGTGAACAATGATGAAATTCGCCATAAATTATTTAAAATGTCTGATTTGTTTACATAACTCACATGGACAATATCCAATATGGCCGACTTTCAATTCAATTGATTGAATATTACTCGGTATTAATCCGCTTTTATAATTAAAGTATGTATGGCAAAAATTCAATAAATATTGATAAACTGTGTAGACAAAAATAAATGTTATTTGATGAAAGTGTATTCAGTTTATTTCAGCAGAAGTAAAGTTATCATATGTATTGGAGATTGTCTGCACTTTTTTTTTGGTGCGGAGTAACCAAAGTACGCATTAACTGATTTGGGGCTAACCATGGGGAATTTATTGAAGGCCCTGATTAAAAATATCATAAAAAAAACCCATTTTTGACGTGTTGGCATAAAATAAAAAGAAAATTTGTTTGTTTTTTAGTGGAAGATGGGAATTTATTTCATCTCGTGAACACCATATGTTGATATTTTCACTCGTGGCTGCGCCACTCGTGAAAATATCACATATGGTGTTCACTCGATGAAATAAATTCTCATCTTCCACAAAAACAAACAAATATCCTCTATATATTGCCCTTAAGGTTTATGATCCCTAATAAACTTTTTTAAAATTAACTTTTTGAAAAAGTATATGTTATGAAAAAATATAGACAATGTAAGACACTTTCACCATGAACTTTTGAAGATATGACAAGAATTAACTTTAAAACATCACAGTCAAGATTTGATGGGCCTATTTGGTATAGAGAAACACATTATTTTGCCTTAATCTGATCATTAAAACAACCGAAGTGTCATATGTCATCATTCACAATATAAAGTCTTTATGACTGCTAACAAAAAACACGAAGAAAACACAGCCAGTAGAAAGAACTAACGAGATGTAATTACAAACGTGGTACTTATTTACCCCACCCATTTCATGATGAGGGAATGTTGTCAATGTAAACTTAAAGATTTATCTTAGGGGCTTCAAATTAGCTATTATTAATTTTATCCATACATTATTCTGAACAATCTGGCACATTATGTAAAAGGTTTATTGTGTAGTTTTGGAAAAAATAATAATTGAAATTAACATGATTAAGGGTTGAAATCCATGAAAAACATATTAAATTCTATTTTATTCCAATAAAAACTAATATTGCAAAACCAGAATAAAAGCAGGAAGCCAAAACAAAAAAAATGAAAAAAAATTGGCTTGATTGGGGTTTGAACCCATGTCTTTCAGTGAAAATGTCTCAATCCTACACATTGCAATTGAATTGAGTATTTACTCTTCAGCATGGAGGTGCAGCATTATAGACCATATACCTTAAATTGCTCTAACAGTTCTGTTCCATTGCAAATAATGGAAGCAAGAGGTAAAAGTAAAATTTAGAAATTCAAAAAGAAATTTAGAAGTTAAAAGAACATTTTTTCCTGAAATATGAGGTGTTTTTTCACCACATTTTGCAGACATATTTCTTACATAGCCTTATATTAAAATTGCTCAAAAGGTTTCCCTAAATTGCACTAAGTTTTGTCAGACATAGAAATAGGATTTCATCATTTTTTACATAAGCTCAGCTTAGCACAACCTGCTTAACGTAAATGACTTAGATCGGCCTGTGCCGGTGGTGGGTCTTCTATTGTCCACCAGCATTTTAAATTTTGAAAAGGCTTATTTAGGGAAGAGTTTAAAAAATCTTCTTCTCAGAAACTGTATGCCATACACCTTAGATATTTTTTGTCTGTTGTATTGTCTATCTTCATTTTAGAAACCTTAAGCAGTTAATCTTAAAGGTTTGGTATGTAGCAGTGTGTAGTTGCCCTCAAAGATTGTACACATTGTTTTCATAGGGATTTTATTAAGTTGTATAGGAGAAACTTTGAAAATTTTCTTGTCTGAAAATTTATAGTGACCTACAGCCGAAGATTTGGATGAGCGATCCCGGGTATTCATCAGCCTCTTGTCGCTGCTTTAACCATGAAATTAGGACATTGTGTATAGTTTGTATGTAAATTTCAACATTGATTGTGACTGACCTTGACCTTCTGACTTACTTTTTTGCTGTAGGTCATTAGTTACTAATCCAGATGATATTCACACAGTATAAAATTTGGTCAGGGTCCAGGTAACGAGCTTGCCATTCAGTGAACATTATGTTAAATGTCTGAGTTTGCTATACTTTCTCTGAATGTCTTTCACTGGCAATGCTGTTTAGAATAGTAATACTCAGGTGAGTAGTTTAGGACCATCATAGCTCTCCTATATTATAAATAAATTCTCTTTTACAATGATTATGTCTCCCAAAATTTTTGGGAGACATATTGTTTTTGCCTTTCTGGTCCGTCTGTCCGTCCATCCGCATTCGGCTTGTCTGGCTTTCACAGGTCAAACTGCTGGCGGGACTTCGAAGAAACTTCACAGGATTGATCAGTACCAACCCAAGTTGTGCATATCACCGGCAATTTCCGCTTGTCTGAACAAAATGGCCACAAGAGCTAAAATAGAAAAACCTTGTCCGGCTTTCACAGGTCAAACTGCGGATGGGATTTTGATAAAACTTCACAGGAGTAATCAGTACTAACCCTAGTTGTGCATATCACCGGCATGTTCCGCTTGGCTGCGTAAAATGGCCGCAAGAGCTAAAAATAGAAAAACCTTGTCAGGCTTTCACAGGTCAAACTGCTGGCGGAATTTTGACAAAACTTCACAGGAGTGATCAGTACCAACCCTAGTTGTGCATATCACCGGCAGGTTCCGCTTGGCTGCAAAAAATGACCCCCAGAGCTAAAAATAATTAAAAACAAAAAAACTTGTCCGGCTTACATAGGTCAAACTGCTGGCGGGATTTCGAGGAAACTTCACAGGAGTGATCAGTACTAACCCTAGTTGTGCATATCACCGGAACGTTCCGGTTGTGTATGTCCCCGACATGTTCCGCTTTGCTGCACAAAATGGCCACCATAGCTAAAAATAGAAAATCCTTATCAGGCTTTCACAGATCAAAGTGCTGGTTGGATTTCGAGGAAACTTCACAGGAATGATCAGTACCAACCCTAGTTGTGCATATCACCAAAACGTTCCGGTTGGCTGCACAAAATGACCCCCAGAGCTAAAAATAAAACTTCACTGGAGTGATCAATACCAGACTTAGTTGTGCATATGGCAGGCAAGTTTCGCTTGGCTGAGCAAAATGGCCGCCAGAGCTAAAAATAGAAAATCCTTATCAGGCTTTCACAGATCAAACTGCTGGTGGGATTTCGAGGAAACTTCACAGGAATGATCAGTACCAAGCCTAGTTGTGTATGTTCCCGGCATGTTCAGCTTTGCTGCACAAAATGGCCACCAGAGCTAAAAATAGAAAATCCTTATCAGGCTTTCACAGATCCAACTGCTGGTTGGTTTCGAGGAAACTTTACAGGAATGATCAGTACCAAGCCTAGTTGTGTATGTCCCCGGCATGTTCCACTTGGCTGCACAAAATGGCCATCAGAGCTAAAAAACGGAGAAACCTTGTCCAGCTTTCACAGGTCAAACTGCTGGCGGGATTTCGACGAAACTTCACAGGAGTGATCAGTACCAACCCTTGTTATCTTTTTGACTTTAATGCACCAGAGTCAGCTAATGAGCTCGAACAAATCATGACTAACTTCAGTCAACTTACAACAACTCCCAGTACAAGATTGATCTCATATATGTGAAAAACCTTGCAGTTGTACAATCTGGAACTGAGCTATCATGCAAATATATATGCAAACATTTGGATTAACAACAACACAGACCCTCTATGAACAACTGATAGATAAATTCCATCTGTGTGAATAGATTAAACTACTTCTGATGTTCAACACCAGTTGTCACTAGGTAACCAATATATTTACTTTTTGATTGTAAAACATGAAGTATTTCCTCATTTCCACATCACTTTTCAGCTTCACCTTCATCTATTAAATCTGTTAAAACCAACTGTGACTTATGTTTTGACTTCCACCCTCCATACCAAAACACATGCCGCTGTTCCACACTTAGAATACATATTTGGGAGACATATGTTTTTGTGACAAAAACCCCTTCTAGTTGTTTCATTGACTTTTTGTCATCACAAAAGAAAGCAATAAATATTTGAAAGCAGAAAGACTTGCGTGTTGTTTTACCCAGTTTGGATTTATGTAAGATCTTAATCAAAATTAGGCCTTATCTTTAATTTATTTTGAGTAATTGTGTACTAAATAGCCTGTGATATAAAGTGTGTTTAAAGTAAACCATGGAGTATTATACTTAAAACATATTCAGTAAAATGTTTAATCTCATGTAACATGCATTATTGAATAGGTTATGATGATGATTGATAATATTACATAAAAAATGCGAGGGATACTAATTCAAAAATGTATTGAACATGCTTTGAAATTGATTGGTGATGTATTCATAAATTTAAATATAAAGACTCACGGTCAAATATTTGCAAGCGAAAATGTAACTGGAACCAATATGAATAGGAAGGTCTACTCAACAATGAAAGTCTTCACTGAAATGACGTACCGACTGGGTGACTGTTACACTGATATTTGTTTTAATATAGCCGAAGTTTGAAGTTCTTTTCCCTTTTTTCAAACCATTTATCATTGATAAGATTTATTAGCTTAAAAGAAAAAAAATGTTTCAAAATCAAACAAAGCAGACACTAAGATCATGTCTGGTAATAGTTAATCTGCTCAAATAGGTCATCAAAACTGCTATCCCACCAGGTTCAAGGTTTTGTTCTTGTGAAAAATGTCTATATTGGTCTTAGATTATTCAAATGCACAAACTGAATATGAATTACCCTTCTTATGAGTATGCATATTATAAAGTAAACATTGACAAAGATTGGCAAGGAACGTTGACAAGAAGATAGAGATTTAGAAATTTTATTCAACTATCTAAATTGTGTGACATTTAAGTGTTCTTTCTTTACTCCACGCTGGTGTCACTACCTCTCCACTTATCTGTAGAGTGTGTCTGTGTCTGTCTGGGTATGTGCCGTCCAAAATCTTTCGGTCAAGTGTTTTAGGTATGAAAAAAAACTTGACTATACGAAGTGTATGGAGAGCTGTCCTCACCCGGCGTCCGCGTCCAGATTTCTGATTAAAGTTTTTGTGCATTAAAAAAGTTTATACTATAACTTCTTTATTTCATGATGGATTTACTTCAAACTTTAAATACATATTCTTTATCATCACTCACATCATATGTGGTAAAGCTCATAACTCTAGCTCCCATATTTTCAAGAATTATCTTCCCTTTAAACTTCTTCCTCAAACATCTAATATTTTACTATAACTTCTATATTTTTGAGGGATATTCAATGAAGAAATAATTATTTTATCTGATATATCATCTACCATGGAGAAGATTCTTGTCTATATATCTATAGATCTATAGATCTTGAATTAAATTGATTTTAATAGATTGACCTTTCTTAACAATCCATTTCTAAAATAGTCGAGCGTGCTGTCTCCTCTGACAGCTCTTATTTTTAATGATTTGCCATCCTGTTACACTTAAAGCATGAGGGCGATCACTAGAAATGACGACTGAATGCATTACAAAATGTATCAATTTATTTTTTTATAGAACGTGGACATTTACAATCTCTTTCAGTGATTTCCCTTTCATTCTTCAATATTATATTGTAAGGGAGTTAACCGCTATGTGAATAGTGGCGATATTAGTAGTTCGCTATATGTATGCACTGCTGTAGTTTGTACAGTGTAATGAATTAAAATGTAGGTCAAGAAAAACAAGTTAGTAAAGTTATGCAGACGTATGAGATTTGCTTTGTTAGATACAGGTTAGGCCATTCGAAATTGTTTTTTGTTTAGCGTCCACCCTAAGTTCAAAAACCTATCTAGCTATCCTGAAAACACAAACGAAACCCAAAAAATAAACAAGTCATACCAACAAGTCTGTTCACCAGGATATAATTACCAAGTTTGATATTCCACTTTACAAAGACTTTTAATTGACTTTTTAAATAAGACTTGAATTTCTAAAAGTAATTTCAATAAGATAACTCATACATTGAACTGAATTATGTTTCTGCACAGGTAAATTTACAACTGAGTCAATATTTGGTGTAAAATTGAAATTAACAACTTTCAACAATCTATAAAATTGATCTGATGCACTGAGTCATGATATTAGACAGGTCCTTCCATCCTATGTCACTAAAACCAAAATAAGGTATCTCGGTAGAAAATGTCAACACTACTTAAACATTTTGTCCTTAACATTTAGTTTTTTCAAGTTGCAACTATTATGTTAATATGTGGCATTGTAAGCATACATCTTTTATATCAGTATTAATATTGACCTTGAAAGAAGTTAAGTCAAGGAAACTGTTACTGCAAATGTAATGTACTACAAGCATTATAATATCTATTGGGTTTAAAAAAACAACACCTAGAAGTGTACAGATCAATTCTCTCTCTCTCTCTCTCTCTCTCTCTCTCTCTCTCTCTTTCTCTCTCTCTTACAAGCACAACACCAAACTATATCTTTTTAACTGTTTTTATATGTAAAGGTAAGAAAAAAACAATGTTTTTTTTCTTTCCTCAGAAGCTCAAACTATCCGTCCTCGGACGCTAAACGAAAGAACGATTTGGTATGGCCTTATCTTGTCGTCAAAACGTAAGTATACTGATCAACGTTTGTAACGCATGGTTTGTTTAAGGTATATTGGGAAAAGAAGAAACTCGATTTTTAAATATCAAGAAAAAAAAACGCACTTACTAGTGATCTCTGGATTAGTGTAAAACCTGACGTATGTGACTTCTGATGATATATAAAAGTTCATTTAAAGTGTTTGTTTGTAACTTTGTAAAAGTCTTACGATTGAAATGTTTAATACGCCTTTTCCAATCTTAACGCAACTCCTGTCCCGGAATTTGCAAAAAGGCGGACTTTTTTTATTGTCTTCAATGAATTGACGCAAAAATGCGTTAGGTATTGTTGATCTATTCAATTTTAAGGAACTTTGTTTAAGGTGATCGCTAACTTCACCTAGTGACTTCTTCCTATTTATCTGTCTACTTCTCAGGCCAAAAAAACGGGAAAGAGGGTCAATGTCAATTCAACGTACGCGATTTAAACCCGTACGCTATGCTGGTTCAAATATATAAACTTATGTTTAACTGTAAAACTTCGAAAGAGGGGATACGATATACATTTTGAGCAGTATATATTTATCGATCGCACATGTATACATCTCTTGACATTTTTGTAAATGTGTGCTAAGCGTACAACTTCAGTGCTATTTACGATTTACAGCGGATACTACATCATGTTCAATTTTGCTTCTAAGAAGTATTTGGTCACTGGGGCCGGACGAGGCCTGGGGAGAGCAATCGCTAAAACACTGTCTGAGCGCGGGAGCAAAGTGTACGCTTTAAGTTTATCGAAGGGACCTCTCGAAAGTTTAGTTTCCGAAAATCCAGATATCGTTCCAATTTCTGCAAATGTGGGAAATTGGGAAGAACTTCGCGAAAAACTAAAAGACATAGAGGTTTTGGATGGATTAGTCAATAATGCTGCGGCTACAAAGGATGCATTGCGTCCTTGTTTTGAATGGACCAAGGATTTATTCGAAACTGCGGTCAATGTGAATTTATTAGGAGCCATTAACGCAACACAAGTAATTGCTAAGAAGATGGTGGACGCAAAACGACCCGGATCTATTGTAAATATCTCGTCTGTTACATCTTTACAGGCGCATGCACAGGCATTGCCGTACGTTGTAAGTAAAGCTGGACTGGACATGGCCACTAAACAATTTGCTTTAGAACTTGGACCGTATAATATACGCGTGAATTCCGTGAATCCAACGCTTGTGCTAACCGATAATGTTAAAGAATACATAGAATCAGGGATACGGTTGGATGAACTTTTCTTGTCCAAGACACCCATGAAACGCCTACCGGAAGTAAGCGAGGTCGTGGAACCAATCCTTTATCTGCTGAGTGATCAGTCATCTATGGTGAACGGGACAATCAACATAATAGATGGTGGAATGATGTCATCACTGATAACGGAGCTGTAACGGGGCGTGTCTTATTTCGGCGTATGGCGTAGTGCTCTTCTTAACTTTTATGATACTTAACAAATCAGTCAAAATTGAGATTATTATTAAACAGAATAAGATCAACTTAAAAAGTTAACGTTTTGTTTATCTATTTGCAAAAACATTTGGGGACAGTTTGTGTTACAAAAAGGAGCTTTATCCGATAAAAAAATATGATGTATTAAAAACATATCACAAAAAAATGTTACCTCAATCGACATTTTGTTTACAAATTTCAGACCCACACATATCCATTTAAGTCACGTGGTAGCGGCAGTGTCTGTTGTTAAAATTGAAACACATAATGCATGCGTAACAAATAGTCGCCGAATTTAACACACTGTAACATTAAAGCACTTTGTATTGTCACGTGTTTGCCTTCGAGGGTTTATTCTAGGGCTTGTCAAAATATATTCATACCTTGAGCAGACGATACGTGACCGGGTCGAATTTTGGCAAATTGAATGGAGTTAGTGTGACCGCTGGCCGCGGACATAAAGTGACCGTTTAATTAACGTGTTATTTAGAAGGATTATTGACGGGAGCGTCATGAAATGACCTTTGACGCCAGGTGACCGCCGATATAAGGTGACCGTTAGGGCAGGTTATACTGTATATAACTATGCATTATTTTTAGAATCTTTGTTTTGAGGTCAGTAGGTCAAAGGTCAAGGCCACGTTTAGAAGCCAATGCAACGTAACTAATTAGTTGCCATTGGGGGGAGGGGGAGGGGCATACATGTTTCACAAACATCTTTTGTAATTCCTATTGTCTTTTAAAATGCTTATTGGAATGTTAAGGATTATGACTAAAATAAAAATCATGAGAGGGATGTTAAATTTAAAAGTGTATTGAACATGTTTGGAACTGGTTGGTGAAAATGTATCTGGGTCTAATTTGAATGTGAAGTTTACTCTTTAACCAGTAATAGTCTTACTAAACTGACAGACGCACCGACTGACTGACGGACCAGCCCTATTGATGCACATAACTCCATCTACGAATAGTTTTTGATATGGCCAATATAGTGATTCTCTTTCTTTTGTCTCCATTTTTCTTGACAGACCCCATTTAGCATTGAATAGATTGATTTATTTAAAACAAAACTCACTGTCTGAAAATTAATCTGGCAGACACCATGAGCAGTTCGTAAGACCTGATTAGGCTGATCATGGTCAATCAGTTGCCACTCGGAGGGTCAAGGATTTTTCTTTTAAATAGTCTATTTACATATTTTGGTCCTGAAATGCACGTACTAAATTTTATTATCCTCCTAGTTTATACACATTGTAAACATTGACCCGAGATTAGTTGACTTGCAAGTTGAAAGGGAACAGAATTAAAAGAAATGCCAGAATTAAAAAAGAATACACTGCTGACATATGAATACTTGTGTTTTAAACTCATTACATTTTCAATTTCTTAGTTAATGTATAATAATGCAAATAAGTGGGCTATTGTCCTAGTGGGCTATGAAGACGAAGAAGAAGACATGGATCTGGAAAGTTTACTTCGTGTCTTGGATAATGAAACAGACATAAATACAATGCCTCACGGTGAAGTTTGTACTGATGAATAAGACGTAAGTATAGACTCTAGTGACAAATATGAGGGTGATTATGATGATTATGCTATGTTTGATATATTCAATGCTAGTAGAGAATGTACACACATGTCAGAATTAGAGCAGTCAATGGATCAGATCAAACTTTTTGACGCAGACGATAGCTTGGTTAATGAGACTCAAACTCAGAATCTGTTACACTCATTCTGATTTTCCAAATTTATTGTTCCCCCTGTCTCTCTCCGGTAGAGATGATGACATCATAAAGATCCAAGAAATACTAGATACTGTTCTAGTAAAGATGGGATACGCAGCTGACTAAGAACTTCATTTAGACCGAATATTGGGCGGACCAGACAATAAAATTGGAAAAGTGTGTATGAGGTCTGATGAGTGTGGATGCAAAATACAGAAATACAGAATATTTCTTCCAGAATGTCCACTTCTTCACTTAAGGAAATCTAAGACCCACTTCTGTTTAGTGCATATCAAGATGATGGATTGTTGCAACTAATGATGTTCATGCGTGATAATGATCGAGACGACTGGAAAAACTTGTATCGGTGCAGCATATTGACGCCGCAACAAAATATGTCAAACGTATAGCTTTGTCACTGCATTTTGCATTTCTTATTGTCTTTTCAAATTCCATTGGGAAAGAGGAGAATGAGCTGTTTTGGAGCGACCTGGAGACAAAAGAAGCCCACGAACTGTCAGTCAAATGGTCGGAGTGCTTTGGATCTTTCTTGACTGTAACAGCAAAAGTCAACGCAACATTTGCATTACATGTTCATATGATGCATCGCTGTGGCCAAATAATACAAATAGCCTTAGCATAGCGTCTTGGAGGTTCAGATGGATATGCACTTTTGCTTGCTGCTGTGAAGAAATCTCTACAGTTTTTGTTTGTAAATAATGCATCATCATACTAGCAAAGACAGAAAATTAAATTAGTGAAGAAACACGACAAAAGAAACTTCTAAAAAGTTCAAGTTGATCGACTGTTTATCATCCAGAAAAAGCACATGTCAAGCAATTGTTAAACCGGACAGTTCGAAACCCCGCGTATTCAAATCTGTTGGAATACAGAAGGCTTTATAAACACACTGGTACAAACATGTGGGGGCGATAATACAGCCATCATGCTAAATCAAACACATATTCAATCACCAATAGCCTCAACTATTGCTGTCTGTGCGGTAGAATTTGCTCGATTCAAATTCAAACTGAATTACATCAACACTGGCAAGGCATATATTCAACAAATTGAAATGACAATTTAAAAAATGGCTATCGCAAATGCCTTTATTGCAGAATGTAGTAATATGCCAGGAGAAATATCAGTTTACTCCCGATAGTTTTAAAGCTGCTACACGGTCACAGAGGAGAAGTAAAACTGAAAAACCTGTAGACCATTTAAAAACTGGTCGAAATATTATCAATGATAACATATTTAACAAAGATAATGTAGCAAAAACCACATAAGGAAAAGCAGCCATAAGCACATACCTGGCAGAGAACGTAGAACAACTTTTATTTGATCACAAATTCAGCCTAATTGTATACAGCGAGCATTACATTTCCAGTTGCAACTGTGAAACTGTCTGTAAATGTGAAATATTTTGCACCCCAATCCAATGTCGTTATGAAATGCCAGAAGTACAAGTGGAAGCCCTACATGAGATAAAACAAAGAAAAGGTCAGGGTGAAATGGCCTTCGCTGACTAATTAGTTTCACTTTAAGACACTCTCCAGGATGGACTGTCAGCAGCACCAATAATTTCTTCAGGTTATATAGATGCTGTATATATTTTCCAGTATGCAGAAAGCTTCCCATTGTTTGTTGTTTTGCAGAAGCCAGGAGGTCGAATGGATATATATAATATCACTAGGTTACTTTTAATGTTTGAAAGAAAATATGTTGCAAAGATTGGTAATATCTCTTGCACTCTGCATCGGGAGGGAATGATTTTATTCCCAAACTGTTTCAAATCAGCCATGAAGCTGTTATGAAATCAATTATCTTTAATCCAATAGTGAGTCAATCTTTACTGCATTCTTAAATTATGATGTTTTGGTTGAATTCTACAAATTTTGTATCGGCCGAAGAAGTATGCAAACACTGAGCTTTCTTTTGATGAGATGCGGGCAATTACAATAGCAAAAACCAAGACAACACAGCGAAAGGTGGTTACCAAACAAATGATCAAAGAAAATGCTTACCCCCCACCCCCACCGCGAATCAGCCATAAGAAGACTGTGTGAATTAGTTGGACTACAATTAGCTTATCTTGAGACGATTGGGAATCATGAAGCAGGAAGTCCCGATTTTCTTAGTTAGCGAGTCCTCGTTCAAAATTCATCTAAAGAGGTCCAGTACGACTTTGGTTCAGAGAGCCGCTTCAGTTCTTTGGACGAACGTTCTGCTGCCTATAGCTCTAAGACATCAAAAGAATTTCGGAGAAAACGTCCAGTCACTTCAACACCCAAGTCGAAGAAAACAACTTAAGAAGTTGAATATCTTGTGTATGTAGTAATTTGCAGCAACGCATGTTATTTTCTGATGTTATTTATTTATTGTAGCTCTATTCATTTTCATTTATACAGAGGTTTTAAATACTTGTTTATAAGAATTGGTATCACTTTTTTCTGAACTCCTAAACCCCCTTAACAGTTTTTATCAATTTGAGAAACTAAATAGCATCTCCCATCTCCTGCATTAATATGAGCATTTGTTGTTGTTGTTTTTGTAGAAACATGAATATTTTTGTAAAAAAAAACATAGCTAAATGCAACTTTCTGCTTTTGAACTATATGTTTAACAGAAATTCTGTAAATGAATGAATGAATGAAATGTTTCTCAATACATGTTGTTCTTAGTCATGTCAGAAAGTCTGGGCATCAATGAGGTAATAAAACCATTATCACCCTATGATTGTTTATGGCCATTCGAATTATCTGCTGGATATTAAAGAGATACAGATCTTAATCTGCCAGTGATGTCTTAACGTTGGAGTGAATACATTGTAATTTACAACCGTGGTAACAAGTAAGTCAGGATAATACAGACATATGATATTTGAATTTGTCAAGCATATACTTTTCATCTTGTAATCAAAACGTTACAAGTATACTGTACACAGCATTTAGGCATGGTTTGCTTTAAGATGATTAAGATGACCAAAAATAGTTCAACATTATTAAACCATTTTTGTAAACATGGAACCTGTTCCAAGCTAGGTAGCTTAAACTCTATCCTTTTTTTTTTCAATTTGGCGACTGATGCATACTCTTTTTTGGCTGTGGAAAAGTTTGATTTTCTTGGTGAAAAACCATACTCGACTTTGAGGGGCAAGTTATCACGAGTCTGGATTAACTGTTGGGCTATGTAGAGAGAACATCAGGAAGATTAGGCGAAAATTCGACAACAAATTATCAGAAATCAGGGAACAAAGAACAGCAAAAATGCGCCAAACAAGTGATTTTTATTTATCAACCAAAGGATTAGCGTAATGCCTGGCATATATGCCCTCTGATATCTGATTTATTAAAGTTCATTATTTAGTATTCCTGTTTGTGTCTCTGAAACATTAATGGTAAAATTGAGTTAATAGTGTGTATTACACCTGAAAATCTGACAACTTTTTAATATACTTACCTTCTTTGTAAATACGTCTGCACTCTGATTGTCCCAATAATGCGGCTTTTTGTTGCTTATCTGACTGCTACTCATGCCAAAGGAACGAGGGGAGATGGTCAAGGTTAATTCAACGTAGCGATTTGTACGTATACGCTGTGTCGACTCAAACCTGTCAAACATATCATGTTTATTAGAAAACTTTCTCTGAAAGGGAAACCATATAATTTTTTAACAGTATCTATTTACATTCATACGTTTTACATTTCAGACTGTCCTTGTGCTTTTGTTGTGCTTGGCGGATAACTTCACTCAATTTGCAATTTTCAGCGGATACTCAATCATGTTTAATTTTGCTATAAAGAAGTATTTGGTCACTGGGGCTGGACGAAAACTGGGACGATCAATCGCTGTAACACGGTCTGAACTTAGGAGCAAATTGTACGCTTTATGTTTATCGAAAAAAGGTCTCGAAAGTCTAGTTTCCAAAAATCCAGATATTATTCCGATTTCGATAAATGTCGACAAGTTGGAGAAACTTTACGAAAAAAAACGTAAAGACATAGAGGTTTTCGATGGTCTAGTCAATAATGCTGCGACTAAAGCGCAGGGATTGCGTCCTTGTTTTGAATGGACCAAGGATCTACTCGAAACTGC
Source organism: Cyclina sinensis (assembly GCA_012932295.1). NCBI lineage: Eukaryota > Metazoa > Mollusca > Bivalvia > Venerida > Veneridae > Cyclina > Cyclina sinensis. Next base: position 31,480,229 of record JAAONU010000008.1, read on the forward strand.
GATAAATGTAATCTATTTGGAGCCATCAGCCCAACACAGGTCATTAATAAGAAGATGGTGGACGCAAAACAACCCGGATCTATCGTAAATATCTCGTCATACACGAGCGCATACACAGGCATTTCTGTACGGTGTTATCAAGCTGGACTTGACATGAGCACTGAACAATTTGCTTTAGAGCTTGGACCGTATAAAATTCACGTGAATTCCTTGGACCCAACACTCATGCTAACTGACTTTATTATATAATACATATAATGTACTTGATATACACGTAAATGCGCCAGCATTCCGATTTCTCCAATCATAATGTTACTCCTCCTGCTTCTTCACAAACGTTATTTGTTGTCTGAGCGAGGGAGCAAAGTGTATGCCTTTAGATTATCAAAATGACTTCTCGAAAGTCTAGTTTCCAAAAATCCCGATGTTATTCCGATCTGATTTTGGCAAATGTGGGGAATTATGAATAACTTCTAGAAAAATTAAAAGACATAAAGGTTTTACATGGATTGGTCAATAATGCTGCAGCTATAACGCAGGGATTGCGTCCTTGTTTTTAGTGGACCAATGATTACTTGAGACTGCCGTCAGTGTAAATTTATTAAGAGCTTGAAACGCAACAAAAATCATTGCAATGAAGATGATGGACGCAAAAACCGAATCTGTAATAAATATCTCGTCAACTTTATCGTAACAAGTGCATACACAGGCATTTCCGCACGTTGTAAATAAAGCCGGGCTGGACATAGCCACCTAGCAATTTTCTTTAGAGCTTAGACCGTATAATATGCGCGTGAATTACGTGAAAACAACGCTCGTGCTAACCAATTACGTAAAAGAATACATAGAATCAGGGATATGGTTTGATTATTTGTTCTTGTTCAAGACACCCATTAAACCTCAGCCGAAAGTAGGCAAGGTTATGGAACTCATCCTGTATTTGCTGAGTGATCAGTCATCGATGGGCAATGGGACGATCAATATAATAGATTGTGAAATGAGGTCATCACTGATTAAGGAGCTTTATCGTGTCTCTCTTTTTTTCGTCACACGGCGTAGTTTGTAAATTTTGATGTACTTAACAAACCAATCCAATTGGTGGTTATGATTCAACAAAACTGTATCCAACAGTTTCATGTTGTGTTGACCGTATATATACCCTTCGTTTCTTTAGTATTATATTGTAAGGAATGTAACCGCTGTGTAAAAATGATATACATTTAGCGTAGTCACTACTGTATTCTTTTATCTAATATAAATGTACACTTGACCATCTTAAATGATAGAACAGTCAGTTAAGGTCACGCAGAAGTATGGACATTTTTTATCTTGTCTTCAAAACGATACAAGTATAGTGCTCACAATTTGTAACGCATTGTTTGTTTTTAGATGACAAAGTCGTAAAGTTTTATCAAACCATTTATAAACGTAGAACGTTTTCCTCAATATGTAGCTAAAACTCATTTGTTTCACACACTTGAAAAAAAAACAACTGTCTTGCATATGCATAAGTAACTCTTGATAAGCTGATCCTAAGCTCGCTCTTTCAAATCTCACCATACGTGAGTGTCTCCGGTGACTTTGCACAAAGCACTCTTTCAGCGCAATTACTGCTAAGAAGTAGTCAGTCATCGAGCAGGATTAGTAAAAGTCGCAAGAACCTGCTTAAGCTTACATCATCAGTTAATTTCTCCAAACCTTTTACATTTTAAATCACTTTCAATATATTTTACCACGCGAAGAATAACTTTTACTTGAATTTGATTCTATGGTTGACACATATAACTAAAGAAGTTACTCTCACGAAGATTCCTAAGATGATGGTGTCTTTTTTCTGTCTACATGCTGCAACCACAAACGATATTACCTCTCAATAAAGCTTAGGCAATTTGAAAATAACGTTCCTTGCACGATGCTGTATAAAATTTCTAATAAACATTCTGTGCATATACTAGCTACCATTGCAATCAGAATGGCTGTAGTAATCAGAAAAGCTGTAGCAAACAAAAGTGCTGTAGCAATCAGAAGGACAGGAGACAGAAGAGCTGCAGCAATTAGACGGGCAGTAGCAGTCAGACGGGCCGTAACAAACAGAAAGACTGAGGGAGTTAGAAGGGCTGAAGCAACCAGAAGGGCTGAAGCAGTCATACGGAATGAAGCAATCAAAAGGGCTGAAACAATCAAAATGGTTGTAGCTATCAGACGGGCTGCAACAATTAAGGATTGTGGAAGTCTGAAGGCAGTAGCAATTAGGAGGACAGAAGCAATCAGAGGGGCTGAAGCAGTGTAGAAACCAGAAGGGTTTTAGCAATCAGACGGGCTGAAACAATCAGAAAAAAATAACTGAGAAAACTAGTTGTCCTGTACCAAAAGTTTAAGAATAGTTGACAAATTTTGTACTTATTAACCCGATAAATTCCGCAGCCGAGCCAGATAAATTTTCTCATATAAAGACACTAACCTATTATTCTATTTATCCTGTCACATATGGCATGTGGGAATAATTTACTAAATATATTGAAAACCTATCTTTAACGTGTTTTAAATTAGGCTAATGTCAAGGTTATCCGCCAGGTGTACATATACACAAAAATAGTTCCAACATTTCAATAATTTTATTTCCTTAAATAATCACTATATTGTAAGATCTACATATTGAAACATTTAAATTTTATTCAGTAGTCTCTGTTTGTAATAACAACAATTTTATCGCTTCCTTCTGATTATAAACACAAAAGTAGTCCGTGACGTATCATGTGCCGTATAAAGCAAAGTTTATACGGCACCCCTTTATCTGGTCGAATATGAAATAATTGACAGGATAAATATGAACAAAGCACTCAAATTTGCATGTTTATATTTACCTAGAGACTGTGATACAATGAGTCATATTTTCAAACATCTGTGTTTTCAGCATAATAATTTTACAGCTCTAATTTCGATCTCTGTATCTCCCTGTATGTTGTGAGGTTTGTTATATCTCTCTGTAGTTAATTACCTTGCATTGTTTTCTTTATTAGAAATTCTAGAAAATATTGCATGTTCATGTTTAGATACATCAAACATTTATTATTAATTGTTGGCATAATTTGCAGACATGTAAAAATGTATAAATTCAAAATGATTGCGAACCTTTCGCCTGAATTCAAATTACTACTAATTTTGAGAATATGTTTAACGCAGATATGCATATTTAAACTTTGTTTTAGATTGGACTTATATTTCGGTGCTTGTGTTTATCTTGCATACAATTTGCTAGCATGACATGATAACCCCATGTCTGAAAACCTGAGCATTTAAAAATCATTTAGTTAAATAGCAACATATATACACATGTATATACATTGTCAGATACATACAACATATCGAAGTACTTATATAACATTATTATTGTGGCTTGATAAACGAGTTTCAGAGAAACTTAATAAATTAATTCATTTTCCAAGATGGTCATTACAAGATGACAGCAATTTCCACGCTCTGCTTGTATTAACTACGATATGACAGTTCCTACTTCCATCATTTAATTAGAAAATACAAACGATTTTATGCTATGACAAACATGTATTTCTGATTTGCTATATTATTCATGAACAGTTCAGGATGAAGTGCGGTGAATGTGCTTGTTTTTGGTGTATAAAATATAACGTAAAAATATCGTCTGCTCTCTTTATGACGGCATTACTAGATTATTACTAAATCAACATAAAGGCTTTATTAATATTTCTTCTTCAAGTTTTCAGTTCTTCAAGTATATTGATAACTGGGTCTAGATGTTAAGAACTATGCTTACGGAGCGGGAGGACGAAGGTTTAAGTCCTGTCAGGGTTTTGTTCTTAGGAGGCCGGTTGGTGCGCCTGTGTGAGAAAATACGAATCTGCTTTTTGTGTATCTATGAAATTGTAGCCATCATCAGAAAAAAGCCTGAATCTTTACAGCTTCATTAGTTTTGCAAGGAAAGGATACTAACAATGTATCAGGGACTCGAACCCAGGGCCTTCCTCTTACAGGGCGGACACTCTACCAACTGAGCTACCAAGCCACCAGTTCTGCCTTATCGATTTATCACGTATAAACCTGTACCCGGCTACAGTAAAAACCTATTAATACATACAGTCCGAATCACGCTGCTACGAATCGCAGTATAACGAAATAACGGTGTACTACGAAAGAAGTGTTCGGTCATGTCATTTTTTCTTCTTTATTCATTTAAGATATAATGCGATTTAACGAAATGCGATTTAGAAATGCGATTTAACGAATATTGTCGTTGAGCGAACAAGTATCACGGTCCCATAATGTAATTAACGGTGAAATAAATATGCAATATAGCGAATCGCCGTCATACCTCTTTGAGTGATATCTGTTGCTCGCGCAGATCGCCTTGTGGCAAAGTGGCACAATATGCTGTGCAAACAACAAGCGGTTTTGTTTGATCGTTTCATAAAACTTTTTGAGTGATAACATGTCAAAAGTTTCAAACGGTATAAAATCTGGACAAGTTGTATCGCTTGAATTAACATCTTAGCTTAACTAATTATTATAAGTCGCGCTCGGTCATATGGCTCAGGCCGGTACCGAGGATAAACAATCCTAATCAGGCAATCCCTTGACATTCTTGATTTTGCAATTTAAATCTGCAATAAATTACAACGAATACAAAATTTACGATTTCCTAGTAATCCAGTGAAGGGTCCGGGTTAGCCTGGATTGATTGTATTGATAACTTGTAAATATACAATAAAAATTACATCAAATGTTCCGTTCTTCCTTAGTTGACTCCGCTATATCACGACAACCATATAAACGACACTAACGGTTTACGACAGTATCAACAACATGTAAGAATAAAAATGCGATTCTACGAAAAAATGCGATATAACGAAAATTCTACAGGGTCCGATGCATATAAGTAGCATCGCGAATGGACTGTATTGTCATTTTAAGAAGTAAAATGAAGATAAGAAGCCACCAAAAACAAGGTAGTATCGAATAACGATAATAATATTAATTTCTACGGTCGCTAACGTTTAGCGAATAAAACCCAACATGGCATTATGTAATGATATCTTTATACGATATGGACTGATTTTGCGTTTCATTAAGATGCACAAATGTAGAAAATTTTTACACTGTTTTTTAATCTAAACAGTGTGTTTGAGCTTCGGTGCGACTGGTTAACTGCGGAAAACGCAGCTTCTTTCTGAATATATATCACGAAGAAGAAGCTCTCTCTCTCTCTCTCTCTCTCTCTCTCTCTCTGTTGGAGTTGCCTATATGACCTACGCTCCCTGTAGAGATTAGTTATTTTTGTTATAGGTGGATCGTGATACCGAAAGCAGTCCATTCCAGAGACACTCTTGGTTCTTTTCCATCCTCATAGCACTGATACATGGGTCCTCGGTTTAACGTCTTATCCAAACGACGATTAGTAATGCTAGTAGAGAAGCCGGGGATTGAACTCGAGACCTCTGGATTACCATTTCAGTGCATTACCACTTGACCGCTTTCTGTCAAATTATTCTTTAGCTATGCGCAGGAAAGAGCTGTCACAATGTCACAGTGCATGTGTTTACTCACATTATGCAATATGCAAGCAGGATAAGACAAAAGGAATAAAGCAGAGCTTATATATTATACCAGAGTTAGTGAGTATCAGAACTGAATGATATTTAATTTTTCGTGTGTCTAAATCAAAACCAACTATAACTCTTAGGGGGGGGGGGGGGGGGGGGGGATGGGGCGCCTCCGTCTGGTACCGCTAGTGGGGTGTATTGTTTTTACTTAAAATTATATAATTTTGATGTGTTTCTGTAATAACAAGAGACAGTAACTTATTTTAGATATGTTCTCCACAATTACAGTCGCCGTATACTTTTTCTAGTGGAGGGGTACAAAGTTACCCTTTTGTCATGGTAGCCTGATGGTTATTAAAGTTTAGTGCTATTCTTTCGTTATCATGTTGATAGTAGTTTAAGATAATGCGCTCGTTGGTGATTGGTTGATTGACTGAATGAGTGAATAAGTGAGCAAACACATCATTAGCCTACATCAAGGACATTTTTTGATGGAAGGAAGATTAATCTCAGTTGACAAGTTGTGTTTGATTGTCAGAGTTGTGTCCCTTTTATATTCGATAGCATCGACACTGTCGAAGAATAGAATCGAAATAATTATGCATCTGTCACGCTCGAGTGATTTCAGGAAATGTATCCGGAGACAGCCGAGTCAGATAAGATCGATAGCTATGAAATGATGTGTTCCCTGACATCATAACTAAGATGAGAGACAACTCAGCGGTTACTTTCCTTTCAGCCGGCAGGCGTGTTACTTGATGATGGTCGAAAGTAAAAAACAAAATGTTAAACTTTCTTTTCAAGTAGTTTTCTTTTAATTTTCTGAAGTGAGAGAAAAAGTATTTGTTTTAAAAAATCAGAGCACTGAAATGAGTTATGGTTTTCAGTTCTTGAAAGACTTGAAGTACGGATACATTATCCATTTTACGACGATAATGTCTGAACAGAAGCTGGTATCTTAATGGATACAAATTTGATAAATGCATGATTTATAATTATACCTGAATGAAGTATATAACCATTATGTGTCGTTTTTCATATATCATTCTACATTTGGAAAGATATTCATGAACTGCAAAAGTTAGTTTGAGACAAAACTAGTGACTTTCTTTATTTCTTGATATGTTTGTACGTAGATAATGCAAAAACTCAGTTCTTTGATAAGAACTGCAATGTGACTTGCATGTCATACGTAGTGTTAGGAGGCGAGCAGAGGTCGAGAGATTAGGGCACCAGACTCCCGGTCCAGAAATTGCTGGTTGTTATTCAACAGCCAGGGGCGTGATTCTCAAGTGACTCTCCGCCTTTCGCATTTTCGATGAGGGTACATGTTTGAATCCAAGAAGAAGTCATTAACCGTTATTAATTAAAGCTGCAAGAATAGGTTTCCGAATTAACAAAAATTTGGCAGATATTAACTTAGAAGAGACTGATGAAATATGTGCTCAACAATCATAAAATCATACCAGTTATTAATGTTAAAAGTTAATATCACTCTTTATCATGCGCTACAACAAAACTGTTATGCAAAATTATTTTTCTCGGAGTTGAGATAAATACTCAATCTCTTGTAGTAAACTTTGATATTTATTAAACGCTCGTGTCTCTAAAATACCATTAAGTGATAGCTCCAAGTCTTCTTTTGATCTGAAGGAGAATTTCGTCCAAATATAAAGTGAAATATTTTATTTCAAGCATGAGATAAAAAAAAACATCAGCTTTTAAAGTCACATCCGGGTAGATTTTGTATTATTATGATAGTTTATTTTACACTAAAAACGCTATTATGTCGGCAGTTATTGCAAAAGCAAAACCTTTCTAGTCTAAACAATGCGGCAGACAGGTAGTTTTTGTTGCGTAATAGATAACTGAAAAGTGTACGCTTGAAACATGCGACCTTGACTTAGTCTAGCAAAACACCCACTTTTGAAGGTTATTCTGACCCGTGTCGAAAGTGTTACTACATTGTTTACGATTATAGGGAAAGATAAGTAAGCGGGAGTTGTTTTCTGCACTGCAATAGAGCGGATCAGTGGCCCAGCGGTAACACTCTTGATTGGTAATCCTGGGATCGTGAGTACGATTCCCAGCTCCTCCACTAACATTGCTTATTGTCTTCCGGATGAGACGTTAAACTGAAGTCCAAAAAATCAGTGCAATACAATGAGCATGGGAAAGGAATCAGAACCAGGAATGCCTCTGGAATGGGACGCTTTCTGTATCTTGCACTATCCCCCTCCCTAAAATAACTAAACTCTGCAAGGGGCGTCTTATAGACAACCGGAATCGACAATATATAAACTTAGATTGTCAGTCTGCGCTGCACGTGGTCACTGCAAAATAAATTCCTACACAAATATGTAACACTTTACAGCATTTCAATTTTCCATTAACTTTTCGTCTTATTTTGCACGTATTAATATGACGACGTTGTTTGCTGACTTTGCAAAAAAAAATCTGAAACTTGATATAACTTGTTATCTTCGTAGGAGTGAGGCAGGTGCCCTTGCGAAAGAAAATGCATGACAAGACTCAGCCTGTTTTTTTTAATCAAGCTATCCCGGATACATAGGATTATATAACTTCAACAAGAATGTTAATTAAATTGCATAAATAAATATATGTATCCTGTCTTATACTTTTATATTTCCTTTAATAATTACAACAAAATAATATTTTAACGACAAGAGACAGAGCGAGACAGAGAGTGAGAGAGAGAGAGAGAGAGAGAGAGAGAGAGAGAACGAACACAAAACATATAAAAAAGCAAAACAAGTCCAAATTGCTAGCTAGGCAGGATACGCTTTAAAAATTAGTTTCAAGCATTGTAGGACACTTTTTTTTCTTTGCGTCATCTTTTTCTCACACGCAGGAAGTATACGTCACTATTTCTCTCTCTTCCAACTGAGAATTAATTATGTGATTCATCACCATCATCATTGCCGTCATAATATGATTCATATCATTATTATCATTGATTTGTTGTTGTTGTGGCTGTTTCTTGTTTGTTTGTTTTTTTTTTCAAAATTTATATTTTGATTCTGAACATGAAGAAATATGACTGATAAGTAATGACTGATTACTGTAAATCAGTAAAAAAAACTGTAATTTATGAATGACTTTTTGTTTTGTTTTTGTTTTTTCATGTATTTTCCGTACGGTTATATAGAGTCTGTAGAGCAAGGTGTTTTTTTGTGTCGTCTGCTTCAAAGTAGCCTCGACATATAGGGATCACTTCTCCGTCGTCTGTCTGTCTCTCTGTCCGTCTGTCACAAAACTTGTTCGGACTACTCTTCAAAAACTACTGGTGCAATTTCATCCAAACTTTACAGGAATGATTAGTACCAAGTTTAGTTGTGCATATCGTCGGCATTTTTCAGTTCAATGATTTTTGTCAGAGTTATGGCCCTTTGATGGTTTTTATTTTTAAAGTTTTGGCTATCATCTGGAGACACATGTTATCACTGATCGCTCTTGTTTAACTTAATGGGAATTAAGAAAATTTCCAGATGCATTTGTTTAAGTTGAAACCACTTACATATATATTGAAATTTACTTCAATAACTGTGACCGTACAAAAATAATAATTACAACAACTGTATTTTCCCTTTCTTCTTTCTATCGAAGATGGAAGATCGTGTCAGAAATTTTTCATTTGCTTCGAACTTGATAAGAGGGAAATACTTGGAATTATTTTCCTTGAGAGATTTTCAGAAAGCAAAACTGTAAAACAAATAAAATCTTATGTGTATTATGTAAACTTTATTTCTTTTGAAATTATCTTATAACGTGTTGACATTCCAAGATCAGATATCCCCTTAAAATGATTTCTTTTTTCAAATTTTGAAATACAATTACTTGATGTGCCGTTTATTATTGTCAAATACAATGCACATCCGCGTATCTACGCTTTATGACTGTCAATGTCAGAAAAAAGGTTATAAGAACATAAATCCTAAAAAGATAATAGTTTTCCTTGCTTGACAAAACAACCGGATACCCTTTTGTTAAATATCCGTTTTATCTGGGAGCAAGCTTTCTTGTAAGAAAGTTGGAGGTGTTTGCACGAGACAAAACAGCACACCAGACGGGACAGTACACCAGACGGTAAGGCACACCAGACGGGAGAGCACACCAGAAGGAATATTGCACGAGACAGGAAGGCACACCAGACGTGAGAGCACACCAGAAGGAATATTGCACGAGGCAGTGCGAAGGTATCAGTGCTCATTTGTTTCTTTTTATGTCTTTTTTGTTTCTTTCAAGTCGGAGAACAATTCGATAAATATGTATGAATATAACTTGCTATGCCAAGAAATTCGGAACATAAAAAAGTCTGTGTGGTGATTTTGTTGAAGTTGAAGTTCGAAGTCTTGTAATATGTACATGTAGACAAGAGATAGGAAAGAACCTCATCCTTTACGGCATATTTATTTATTTATTTATTATTTATTTTTGAAAAATACAAAATAAGCCTTCAATTCATTTAGCATGTTTTCAAACAATAAACAGGCATTCTTCCGAAAATCTTACCTATTGTAGTCGTTACTTATTTAGATGAAATAACTAAGTCACAGCCTAAATGGTCACATGGCAAGATGGCGCGTTTCATCGGTCGACCGTTGACTGAAAAAAAAATCGCTGCATCTAAGTAAATATTCTTTCAATATTCGTAAAATTTTCAAAACAATAAATCCACAAACTTTATTATGGTGTCGGTTGAATTTTTGACTTTCTTTTCGCATTAACTGGCGAAATATAGTCAATAATGTAACATTCACGAAGATATTTAAAAGATATGACAAGTATTAACTTGAAAGCTCGCCGGACATAATAGGCCTACCAAGCAAATAAGCAAACATTTAAATACTACATGAAACAAATGCAACTATTTTCTATTTGTGATAAATGTTATGTATTTGGGTATATTTCAAAGGTCATTTTCTTCCCAACGCCCGTTGCCAGTTACTTGCGGAGAGATAAGATACTTCTTGTGGGAAATCGAAGAAAACTGGTTAGGTTAACTAGTCACCTTCACTTTAGTATACCAGCTGGGCATAAAACATCAACCATACAAAACTGCTGACAATAATTATGCATTCGTTTACAAGGTCACTATTGGTTTTGTTTTATCATTTCTTTAAAACTTCATTAAAATCTGACTTGTTGTTTAGACGAAGAAGCGTAAAAACACTTTGTGATAAACAGGCATCCACGCAGCAGACGCACGGAAATCTGGACATCAGAATTTTATAGGAAGACAGGATAAGCTATTCTGTTGCATAAGTTTTTGTTGCTGTTTAGGTGAAAGCAGACTGTATTTAGAATAAGTGAACTTTGGAATTAGTTATATTTGTGTCCGTAGTCAATACATCAAAACGGAAGAGCTGTGGGGAAGCATGTTCGGATATAATGACGCACAGTGATCAGAAAGCAATTGATTCCAAAGAAACGTCTCGTTCCATTATACGCCCAGTGTATAGCACCTCGGTTAACGTCAGTAACAAAGAACAATTAGTAGTGGGGGTGTGTGTGGGTGGGGGGGGGGGGGGGGTGGAGATAAACAGGCGGAGGATCTGCACTTTCGCGTTACCAGTGGACCATTGACCTGTTCCTCGGCAATATTATCGAATGTTTCAATGACTACTTTATCAAATGTTTCAATGGCTACTTTATCGAATGTTTCAATGACTACTTTATCGAATGTTTCAATGGCTACTTTATCGAATGTTTCAATGGCTACTATATCGAATGTTTCAGTGGCTACTTTATCGAATGTTTCAATGGCTACTATATCGAATGTTTCAATGACTACTTTATCGAATGTTTTAATTAAGAAATAATAAGTATCCAGGCGTGGTTTATCGTAGAATAACCCACGTTTTGAGTTCTTATGCGTAGGAATATATCACGAAGGCCGTAGGCCTGAGTGATATATTGTTTTGCATTAGAACGTAAAACGCGGGTTATTCTACGATAAACCACAACTGGATACTTGTTATTTCGATTCTAACACGACCAAACAATAAACCACATTGTGAAATAAGTGTTAGCTACTTCTTACGATCTTGCGCGGTACACCCCTAGGTTTGGCCGTTAAAATTTCCTCCCTCGATATATGTAAGAGTTGGCTTCCACATTAAATTTGATCAATCCAATAAATGAACAAATAAACAACACACTTTTCATCAGTTGATACTTTCTTTTTTTTTATTTCGAACTAAAATTGCAATTTACTAATAAATTAAATGTTCAAACAAATAAAAGATGTTCATGTTCTCAGATACTAAAAATAGCATATGTAAACGTCACAAGGTCGCTTACACGAAAGTCGGCATACGTGTGTGAATTTTAATGTAGACACCGGGTGTAGACACAAGTAACATTTACATTGATAATTGACAGAAAACATTGCTCGGCTATTATTATTTCACAAATTGTGCCCATTCTAAGTAAATTGGCTTTTTTTGTGCCATTTTGCAGCCGAACTTTGTTCGCCGGTAATACTACGATTCCTACAGTAGTTATCACGAGACAAACCGACCAGACTATAGCCTGGGTGACGTCATACCACCTGTATGACGTCATATCGTTCTCATCTCATAATATGTTCTCATCTTGTACAGTAGTTTGTTTAGTTGGCTTTTATTAGGTTGATATGACTATGTGTGGTTGTATATATATATATACTTTTGAGGATATGACATTTGGTTGTAATTTTATTTTCATGTTGAATTTAAAATTACAAATAAAACGGTTCGTTTGTCTTAGTATTTTCAAATGGTACTTACAAACATCACGTGACTTTCATTCATAAAAATTTTATACGTGGGGTGACGGCGGTTCACGGAACAGCCTAAACAACAAGCGCACGCGAGTGGTATACTGCAGAATAACCCCGACTTTATTTTCTTCTTTGTATATATAGGCTATTTTTAGATCGTGTTAGAATGACTATTATATCGAATATTTCAGTGAATACTTTATCGAATGTTTCAGTAGATACTATATCGAGTGTTTCAGTGGCTACCTAATCGAATGTTTCAATGACTACTTTATCGAATGTTTCAATGGCTACTTTATCGAATGTTTCAATGACTACTTTATCGAATGTTTCAATGGCTACTTTATCGAATGTTTCAATGGCTACTATATCGAATGTTTCAGTGGCTACTTTATCGAATGTTTCAATGGCTACTATATCGAATGTTTCAATGACTACTTTATCGAATGTTTTAATGACTATTATATCGAATATTTCAGTGAATACTTTATCGAATGTTTCAGTAGATACTATATCGAGTGTTTCAGTGGCTACCTAATCGAATGTTTCAATGACTACTTTATCGAATGCTTCAATGACTACTTTATCGAATGTTTCAGTGGCTACTTTATCGAATGTTTCAATGGCTACTTTATCGAATGTTTCAATGGCTAATGTATCGAATGTTTCAATGGCTACTATATCGAATGTTTCAATAGCTACTATATCGAATGTTTCAATGACTACTTTATCGAATGTTTCGGATGTTTCAGTGACTACCATATCGAATGTTTGAAATCATTAAGCTTTTCCTCAAAAGTGGTTTCCGTAAAATCACTTTACTTTTTATTGTATGTAGACATTTGATTGTCCATAGACCAGTCATTTTCGACGACACAGCCGTTTCTTTGGCTGTAAGCAAGCACACACAGATAGAGAAGAACCTGGTTGGTAAAACTTATTGTCTTTTTTTCTCGCCCTATAAATCTCGTACTAACCGAGTTTTTGTGTCACTGTAGTAGTCTTGTATAAGGATTATTCCTTAACGTAGGGCATTTATACTTTTGAAATGACAGGTAAAAACGACGTCAAACAAACTAACACTAAAGTTTCTTACAAAGCTTTTTAAAAGCAAAGTTTCTTTTATCAATTTCAGATGCTAGTCTACGGTTTTCTAGCTATTTGGGCGGTACATGTTTGCCTCGTAGTTTCATTTACAGATGTCAATGACGTCACGAAAGTTGACTCTGCCCATGTACCAAATGAAGCTGAAATCGAGGATGCATTGAAAAAAGCAAGGGAGATAAATCTTCTAAGGAGTAATAAAAACCTGATTGACAGAAGCTGTAAGCAATTCATTAAGTCGATAAATATCATTTTAACGAGGATTTTAGTGTGCTTTTGCTACCAGTACACTTAACACATTTTATAATGGACCACATGAAGTTTATCAATCGTATCAACTCGGCCTTTTCCGACAACTTCGTATAAAGACTTATTGAAGTCGCCCGAAGTGTTCCAAATGGAAGTTTATTTCAACAGTTTAACAATGACAAAAGAAAAATCAAATGAAATGTTCAGTCCCCGTTCCAGATGAGGACTCTTGATAACGATACATACGCCATAGCTGATGTAAACAATGGAGAAGATAGGAAAACAAAATACTGCAAAATTTCAAGTCGTTCTCATTTTCAGTTTTGGTAAATTACAGTTTTACTGGCTGGCCAATTAGAAAAATGTAATAAGTGCACTTATAACTTAAGATACAATTATATTTGCACTTGTATTTCCTTTGTTTTTTTTATCTTTTCCTCATTTTAATTAACTAAACAATAATCAGTATATGTCTTCAATCAAGGCTCTCTTCTTTGCACAATTTTATTCAGATCAAATATGATTGGAGATGTACAGTATTTCTAAAGACATAATTCCAGGCCCACTTAGATGAAGTTTCTCCAAGTGCCGTTTTCTAGAATAACGTTATTATTTGTGGTGTCATGGTGATATTAAGAATGCTCTCACAGTCTGATTGCATTGATTGGATGTTTATCTTTCTCATATGCGTAATGAAGTAATTTACAATACACATGTTTCTCGTAAACGGTTTCAAAAAACATTAACGAATATTTCTTGTACAAAGCTTAAATGATTTTAGACTTTTTTTGTGAACAGTTTAAATAAGAAGTAACAATTATAACTATGTTTTAAAATAAAAATTTACTGTGTTCCCTTTGTCTGTGGTTTCAGACGGCAACTCGAGTAGAGCTCGATGCCCACTTTCATTCCATCATGGGGTACGACAATATACTGGTGATACAACAGCCAGAAGTAAATCGAAAACAGCCCTGCTGGCTATGCGGATTCTCATGGAAAAGTAAGTATATTATACAGATGAAAGTTAGTGTATAAAATGTAATAAAATACAGATATAACACATATAATAAACAGAATGTTATATACAGATTATACTTAATATGTTATTAACAGATTAAGGGGGTATGCTAGGTACATATAAATTTTAGTATGAAGAGTACAGTTTAAAGTAAATACCAGTATATAGGATACAGATTAAATTGAGTATGTAAGATACAGATAAAACTGGGTATGTAAGATACAGATAAAACTGGGTATGAAAGATACAGATAAAACTGGGTATGTAAGATACAGATAAAACCGGGTATATAGGATACTGATAAAACTGGGTATGTAAGATACAGATAAAACTGGGTATGTAAGGTACAGATAAAACTGGGTATGTAAGATACAGATAAAACTGGGTATGTAAGATATAGATTAAACTGGGCATATAAGATACAGATAAAACTGGGTATGTAAGATACAAATAAAACTAAATTTGTTAGATACATATAAAACTGAGTTTGTAAGGTGCAGTTAAAAGTTTGTATGTGAGATGAAAATTAAAGGGGGTATGAATGATACAGATAAAACTGAATTTGTTAGATACAGATGAAACTGAGCTTGTTAGATACAGATAAAACTGAATTTGTTGGATACAGACGAAAGTGAATTTGTGAGATACAGATGAAAATTAATTTGTTAAATACGGATAAAACTGAATTTGTTAGATACAGATGAAACTGAGTTTTTTAGATACAGATGAAACTGAATTTGTTGGATACAGATGAAACTAAATTTGTTAGAGACGGATAAACCTGAGTTTGTTAGATACATTAAACATTGATTCTATAAGGTACAGATAAAAATGAATTTGTAAGATACAGATAAAACTAAATTTGTTAGATACAGATAAAACTAAATTTGTTAGATACAGATAAATCTAAATTTGTTAGATGCAGATAAATCTAAATTTGATAGATACAGATAAATCTAAATTTGTTAGATACAAATAAATCTAAATTTGATAGATACAGATAAATCTAAATTTGCTAGATACAGATAAACCTAAATTTGTTAGATGCAGATAAATCTTAATTTGTTAGATACAGACAAATCTAAATTTGTTAGATAAAGATAAATCTAAATTTGTTAGATACAGATAAAACTAAATTTCTTAGATACAGATAAATCTAAATTTGTTAGATACAGATAAAACAGAATATGTACGATACAGATAAAACTAAATTTCTTAGATACAGATAAAACTGAATTTCTTAGATACAGATAAATCTAAATTTGTTAGATAAAGATAAAACTGAATATGTACAATACAGATCAATCTAAATTTCTTAGATACAGATAAAACTGAATATGTACCATACAGATAAATCAAAATTTGTTAGAAACAGATAAATCTAAATTTGTTAGATACACATAAAACGGAATATTTACGATAGATAAAACTAAATTTCTTAGATACAGATAAATCAAAATTTGTTAGATACAGATAAAACTAAATTTCTTAGATACAGATAAATTTTAATTTGTTAGATACAGATAAAACGGAATATGTACGATACAGATAAATCTAAATTTCATAGATAAGACAAAACTGAATTTCCTATATACAGATAAATCTAAATATGTTAGATACAGATAAAACTGAGTTTGTTAGATACAGATAAAACTGAGTTTGTACGATACAGGTAAAACTGAGCATGTACGATACAGATAAAACTGAGTTTGTAATATACAGATAAAACAGAGTATGTACGATACAGATAAAACTGAGTTTGTAATATACAGATAAAACTGAGTTTGTAATATACAGATAAAACAGAGTTTGTAATATACAGATAAAACTGAGTTTGTAATATACAGATAAAACTGAGTTTGTAATATACAGATAAAACTGAGTTTGTAATATACAGATAAAACTGAGTTTGTAATATACAGATAAAACAGAGTATGTACGATACAGATAAAACTGAGTTTGTAATATACAGATAAAAATGAGTTTGTAATATACAGATAAAACTGAGTATGTACGATACAGGTAAAACTGAGCATGTAAGATACATATAAAACTGAGTATGTAAGATACAGATAAAACTGAGCATTCAGATACATTTAAAACTAAATCTGTTAGGTTCAGATAAAACTGAGTTTGTTAAATACAGATCCAAGTTGGTATGTGAGATACAACTAAAAGTGGGTATGTTAGATAGAAATAAGAGTGGGTATGAAAAGAATTAGTTATTGGATGTGATTAGATCTTGTTCTGGCTAGCAATACAATTATTTAACAATATAGTGTTTTGAACAGTTTCTTATGAACACTGCCACATGAAAAAATGCAGGATGTAAACAATTAGGTTGCATTTGTTACTGTAATAACTGCCTCATTATTCATCTTAGTGGCGGCTACAGTAGTAACGATTTTCAACAAGAGAAGGCCAAAACAATGTTCCGACGATATCATGAATTATCCTGTGACCTGCCGCAACCGGGTGAGTGCGATTTCGAAAGTAAGTACCGCACGGCCGACGGATCTTGTAACAACGTCGAAAATCCGGACTGGGGAATGACAGGAGCTATGCAGCAAAGGGTTCTAGCGAATGATTACGGTAAACTTCTTTTTTAGAAAAGCTAAATGTTTAAAGATAGAACTAGGGTTTCTCTACCGTGAAACGGAATTAATACTGAAATGATTGATCTCTCTTTTCCGGCTGAATAGTCACCTCAGATTGCTGGTAGTCACACATTATTGGCTAATACATGTCTCTGAACTTTCAACTTTAAGTTTTTTTTATTTTTTTTTATTTTTTTTTTCGAAGGGATCTATCTCATCATCATTACTTCGTTTTCATTTATCAAACAACCGGAACATTTAAAACATAGAATTGTATATTAAAACACGTCTTATATGACAGTTTGACACTTTATTCGGATTCAAAGACCTAAACAAAATGTATATCCTCATAAAACATTTGCTCATAAAGAACAAATAAATGGTGTTCCAAATTATGAGTGACGCATGCGCAATGGTGATGGGGTTTTAGGTTCGTTCAAATTGCTTAAATTTTCACCAATTTATTTTCAGTCCCATAGTCACTTTTAGAACCTGTAGTAAACGTATTATATACGGATTTATAACTGCAAATGTTGTGTTGTTGGTATTTAGATACAGAGTGATAGTTAAAAGAGTGAAACCTTTACATAAAAGGGCTTGCACTGGTTGCATCAATGATAGCGTTTACATGCATTGCAGATGATAATCTCGGACACCCAAGGACAAAAGGGTTCCGAAAGAGGGCTCTGCCTAATCCGCGGAAAGTTAGTAATGTTGTGCACAAGAATCCAACCTTTCGGGAGAACCGCAGCAATAGACTGACCCTTCATGTGATGGGTTTCGGTCAGTTCTTAGATCATGACATTGCTATTACACCTGAAGGAGAAGGTAAGTATTTAATCTTAAAACTTTGAATAAAGTTAAATACTTTAGTTTAATTGTATGTCTGTTATTATTCTTCAGATGTGACGAAAAGATATGGGTTTACTTTGTATGATTAGTGTAAATAATATATTAAGCAAGAAATGCTGCAGTAAGGGCCAATTTTTTACGTAATCCGAACACAACTTTTATTGTTTTAGTCCTTGTCATTATTTTTACTTGAGTGTATTGCACATATGATAATTTTATTTTCCATAAGAAGGTTGAAATTCTTCACCATATTTTTTAATTAGGGGGAGGTTACTCCAGGTCAGAGTCGGCTTTCTCCGAAAAAATCATTAGTGACAAAGTGTGTCTACCAGTCAGTTTATTATTTCTAAAAACTAATTCTTTAAAAATAACATATTTAAAATTTATCATTCCTAATATGTATGTCACTATCATATTCTATTTACCAGATGTCCCGGACTGTTGCGAGGGAAGTGCAAGAGATGAGTAAGTTTGTATAGTTATCGGGTGATATGAAAGTTCGAATACATATATTTTTTATTATTTACCACTTTGCAACAGCGAATATATCAAATATGTGACTTTTCATTTAAGAGTGAATCTAAAATGAATACTCAAAAAATAAATTTATTCTAATTAGGGCCGGGAATTATAATCGAATATTCGAATATTCGAAACACGACCGAATATTCGAACGTTGAAAAACGAATACGAATATTCGATAAAAGGAAAGGTTTTGATTTTTTTTCATTTTTTTTTTTACTTTTAAATGTCAAAGATCGTAAATTAAAAAAAAAAGCTTAGAATAGCATTAACGAAATTTCGAATCTCATCTCATGATCTTGCAATTGAAATGGGGAGACATGTGAATGTTCCAAGAAAAGACAGAGTATGTAATCAGTGTAGATCAAATTTTATTGAAAATGAATTCCATCACCTTTTAATATGCTCACAGTTTAGAGATTTTAGACAAAAATATATAAAGAGATATTATTATACATGGCCGACACTCCAGAAATTTGTTAATTTGTTATCTAACAGTTCAAAAAAGGATGTAATAAATCTGTCCAAATTTTTATACCATGCTAATAAAGGTAGAAACTAGAATATTGAAAATTTCCCTATATAATACTTAGTTTATAGAGATGTCTTCTCTTCGGTAAAGCTGTGCCTTGATGGAAATTGTAATTGTAATATTGCTATAAGCATTTGTATGTTTTATGCAATAAAAATTGTTGTTGTTGTTGTTGTTGTTTAAATTAAACCCTTGACCTTCACTTGACCAGGTGTTCATATGTTTGTATAACGCGTGTCACCGATTATCGCCAATTAACTGTGAAAAGTTTGGGGTATAGTTGATCGAAAGGGCACCCGTTTCACAGTTTGTAATTTACCTGTCTAACAGTTTATAATGTAATATTTCCGACTTTAATTATCTTACTTTATTGTTTTTTTTGTGCTTTAATCTTTCCGATCAATCGATAATTGTGTTAATTTTTGTGAAGAGGAATAAATCGGCACGTATTAATCCTGTTAATCATTCTAGAACAATCGACCAATCGATATTCATCACTCTAAAATTAACTCTTTCACCCAATGGAAATTTAAAGCTCTACTCGGAACCAGTAACTTTTTGCAAACATTGTTTTCAGATTTTTTTTAAGGGATGATTTTGGACGTATCTTTCTCACTCTGTTGAAAACATCAAAGTCAATATATCGCAATGCCGTCACGTGTTTGGAATTAGTTTTCACGTTCTATTGATAAGTCTAAAGGATTATTACTGTCCGGAAAAGATAGTTTAGTGCAACAATGCACGTTAATGATTACTGTAATCAAGTACTGGTGTGACCCAGGAACAAATGATAAAAGCTGAAATACTGCAAAAGGAGGGGAACATAAACAAATATTCAGCTTGTTCGTAAGAGCGATGATTCACGGTCAGTCGAGTGTCATGTGAGTTACCTCCCGTTAATAAGACAAATGATCAGCAGCCGGATAAACTGACAATCAAATTATGAATTTATTTCAAAAGTAAGAATATAAACAAATATATCGATTTACAATCAATAAAACAAAAAACTTTAACATAATAATAAAGGTCTTCTTAATCGTCGATTATTTCAGCATATTAAAGTAGTATAGTATTCGACCTAATCAATTTCGGATACTACGTAAAAGAGAAATATTGGATCAAATTTTGTAAAAACGAATATTCGAATATATTCGAACATGGAAAACGAATATTCGAACATCAAATTCCTTATTCGTTCCCGGCCCTAATTCTAATACTAAATTCTAATACTTCTAATACAAAATTATCGATACAAAACATGTAAAAGGATCTATGGAAAAGGGACCTTTTGATGAAATTGGGAAATACGCGTGTTATTGTTTGAAAATGAACTGATATTGTGCTGAGTGTTAACTGAGAGATTTGGTGTAGCATACAATAGCACTAAATTCTTTTTTTAGCATAATTTCGTTCCTAGAATGTTTCACGCTATACAGTTCACGTCGATGTCTTATGGACCGTTATTATCCGGTGCACACCGGCCTTACAATTAAATCAATAAAACTTTTGACAACTGCGTCAGGGAATCGATTCATTATCTCAGTGGTTAGAGCGTTGACTTTTTATGCTGGAAGACCTGTGTGCGAATCTCGCTCAAGGTTGTCATTTTCAAGATGCATTGCATCTTCTTGTTACGAACTTTCATGTTTGTAAAATGTGGGGTCGGGCAGGATAATCCCTCCTGGACATAGAAATAATAATAATAAAAAAAAAATCTTGAAAGATTTCTTAAATAAAAATAAATTACACCAGTCATCATCATAAAGGATGATTTTTTTAAAGAGGGGTGTGTTATGGTTCAGTGCACACCGGCCTATATAAATACAACTTTGACGACTGCATCAGGGAATCGATTCTTTGGCTCAGTGGTAAGAGCGTTGTTTTTCGATGTAGAGGACCTGGGTTCAAATCATATTCTGGGTGGACATTTTCAAGATGTATTGCATCTTCTTGTGACAAACTTTAATGTTCGTAAGTGGGCGAACTACTCATGTTATGAAATCCTGTTTACTTTAATCAAAAACTTGCCTTTAAAGGCAGAATAGATGGTGGGGTAGGGAGTTAGTGTGGGGTGTGTGGGGGTAGGGGGGGGGGTAAATCCGTTAGGAAATTATATTTTATTTCAATGAGGAGTTCGTAATATGTGAATTATTATTCTTTTTATGAGTCACGCACGGTGAAATTGTTTGTTTTCTCCCCTCTGTTTTAGACGTTATTCTTCAGTGCAAGAGACACCGATATTAAAAAGGAAACCTGATAGATTTTTACAACTTTTGCATTTTATTTTACATTTGTATATTTAAAATCCATTATGCCTGCTGGATTATGTTAATTGGACGAGTCCATTTTCAATTAAAAGGGTTTCTGGTATAAATTGTCAGTTTAATTCTATTAAGGGAAGAAAGTCCTTTATGCAAGCAGTGTAGACCATAATCAGACACTGCATATCGCATGTTGCGGAGTTTGATCTGAGTCTGCACTGTTTGCCTGTGTTTGGTATTGCAGACACTGGGCATTAATGGGTTATATTAATATTTGTTTCATTTGCTTTTATATGAAGACAGTTTACTAATGTGTTGTTGTTTTTTTTTTTGTAAATTTATGTCAAATCAAAATATATTTTTCTTACCAGCACGGAAAGCTGTTTCAATATAATAATTCAGGAGTCATCTATTGAAACGTCACCCATATTTGTGCCCGGATATTGTATGGAAGTTAAACGCTCAGCACCAGTTTTCTGTCCAGACGGTAAGTTCATACACGTGACTTCCGGTATTTGGTAAGCCATTTGCACAATTTGTCCCGTCCCAGACATTAGCACTGTCATTTCCTTCTAATGAACTGGATCAATTTATTACAATTTTTTTAGGAACAGGCAGAATTTAGTTTGAAATTATTTTTACATATTTCTGATATTGTTAAGTTGAGTACATGACAATGCACCCGTGATATAAACGAGATAGCATTTTATAAGATTTACCTTGAAACCGTGCTTGCAAATTTTGAAATGAAAATGAGGTTCTTTTACTAATTTGATAGCTATCTGACAGTGTTTTTCTTTTTACATCAATAACCTAAATTAATATAGCAATAAAGTTATGTTGTTTCTGTAGCTACATCAGAAGGTCGGTCTGTACGGCAGCAGACAAACGGGCTGACGTCTTTTATTGACGCCTCTAATGTGTATGGTTCGACTGTAGAGAGACAGAAGGAGTTACGAGAAAATGGTGAGAAGAGTTAACTGAATAGAAATTTTAAACACATAAGTGGGTGAAGAAAATCGAAGAAAACAAAATATGAGTAACTTAATTTTCTTTTACAGTATTTCATTATTAACTTTAATTTGTGCAAAATATGTTAACGTAAATGAATAGTTGGTGCCATCGGCGAATATTGATCAAGTGCTGCAGAATAACAGGACAATGTCAGTTCAGTCAGCTGGTCTTAAGTATAAAATCAGAGTAACTTTATTTAACAAACTTGGTGTTTCTTTCATTTTGAAAATCAGTGAAAGTTTATGCGAGAATATACGTGAAGAAAGACTCATGATTCATCGTTGTCATTACTGCATGATTTACTAATGATTTTTCGTCGTCATTCATGCGTGATTATTCATAATTCATCGTGGTCATTCCTGCATGATTTATTCATGGTTTATTTTGGCTATATCTGCATGATCGGTTCATGATTTATCGTTACATTCCTGCAAGACTAAACCATGATTTATCGTCGTCATTCCACAAAAATTAATTCACGATTTATCGTCAATCCTGCATAATAGATTCATGATTCATCGCCGTCATTCCTGCATGATTCAATAATGATGTATTGTTGTCATTCTTACATGTTCAAATCATTATTTATGTTCCTTATTTCTGCATGATTTATCAGCCTCAGTACCAATCCTTATTGTATACCCTCTGACTAATACTTGTTTCAGGAAACGGCTACCGATTGGCGACGTCAACCTTTAATATCAATTCTTTAAAATTTCAAAGAATTCTTAACGGCCCTGATGATGGGTGTATTTTAACTGACCCCACACAGCATTGCTCTTTGGCAGGTAAATTTTACGGTGTTTTGACATCCAATTAACCCATGGCTGTACAAGCTGTAGATTTTTTATAGGAACTTACAGCCTTAGAAGTAAACATTGATCTGCGGTTAAGTGCAGCGTTGTAAAATTTTAGTGAATATAGTTTTTTTTTTAGATCCATATCTGCTAGGACTGAAATATTCTTTAGAGGGGGGAGGGGTAAAGTTGTATTGCAATTACAATATGTGAGAAATATTATGTTAAGATTCAGTCAGTTTGATTAACTTTACAGGTGACATTCGTGTAAATGAAATCCCAACCCTGACATCGTATCATTATCTGTTTGTGAAGGAGCACAACAGAATCGCTGAGGAAATCAAAGGTTTGTTTCATCAAAAAAGCAATTTGCTATAACATTATACATATTACCTTCAGCTATATTCTGTAAGAATGTTGTCTGCAACAAATCATCCGACAGAGAGAAAAGCGAAATATATTTAAACAGCAAGCATTTACTGTATCACAAAATGTCAGAAACTGAGCAACTGAAAGCCAAGTTCACAATCTCGCTGCCCGCCAGTTCGATGAAATAAGTTCTCAGCATGCAATGTATTAGAGATTGGAAACTTGCGACAAACTGCAAGATTATAACCCACCCCCACCCCACCCCCGCAAAAAAAGAAGAAAGAAATAGAAATTCTCTGAATTTTGCATTCGGAACACCTCGGGTGACTTCATTTTTACGAAGTTGTCGGAAAAGGCCGAGTTGTTACGATTGTGAATGTTGTTAACGGTAAACTGGAAACGGGAAGTCTGTTCTCATTTCACATAAACGTATAAATGGTTAAATGGAAACTGTCAGAGAGATGCCAGTTGAAATAATTTTTAAAAAATCACCCGTTTGCAGTAAATTGTTAATTTGCAGCCAGCCACAGATTCGTCACATAATTCGTCAAACTGAAACTTGCAGCGACAGCTGATTCAATTTTTATGAGAAGATTTAGACCTAATTAGGTATCTGGTCGCTAGCTATTTCATCAAAACATAGGTCAAATGGAAACTGGCACCCGGATGACAAAGTTATTTGATAAATTTTAAATATACAATGAACTGGTGTCAGCAAACATGAAAAATGTAGAATAGAAGGTTAACTGACTTAAGACAGAGAACTTTTGACAAAAAAATAAATTTGTTTTTCGCTTTAAAGTTTAATTTGATGATTCTCGTTGTTTTAATGAGCTCACATCTGGCTACCAGTTTCCAATTGTCTCTTCACTACATGTTTGATTTCTTTATTCTTTTTTTTTATTTATAACAAATCGTGATCTCGTTGCAAGATACTAGTTGACCATTCTCTTAGATATTGTCGAAACGGCAGCAAACAACCAATTTGCCAATTTACAACAAAATATGAGCTTTTAACTCCACTTGAAAAACCATTTGCATATTTTGATAAGTTTCAAGCCCATTCACGTATTTTACTAATTTTTATCTGGTTGCAGTTTGGGAGTTATTTCATACTGCAAGCTAGGGTGATTGGCTTTCAGTTGCCAGTTGTCGGTTAAATATGCTAAAATACAGTTCAACGTCGTAGCTGGGGATGTGGAAAAGTGAAATGTTATATTCATACTAATAAAACAAAACAAAACTTTCCTTTGGATTCGAAATAAAACAAATATTTCAATTGAGGCATAGAGGTCGAGGGACTCTCGATCCGGAAGTCATTGGTTCGAATACCAGCAGGGTGAGAGTCTCTAGCGACTTCGTTGCGGTACTGGTTTGAACTCAGGAAGCAGTCATTGAGCTGGCTTGCAAAAACTTTCAAATCAGCGTAATATAAATATCTATAAACTAGACATAATACAAATAAAATGCAGAATACTGGTTTGTAAGTATTTCAAAATTAATTAATAGAATCTTTGGTACTTAGTGTTATGTATATTTTCCATTTCACTGCCTGAGTTTTATTTGATGCATTATTGTTTAATTTTTCATACAGCATATTACGACGATGACGAGACAATCTTCCAGGGAACCAGAAGAATTTTGATCGCTATCATGCAGAAGATTGTCTATGATGAGTTTTTACCGTCTTTTTTCTCGCCGGAGGGACTAAGGACGTATAGACTGAAAAGCACCGCAGACTACCGTTATGAGCCGTACACTAACCCGACGCTTTTGAATGCGTTTGGAATAGCGTACAGGTATGAGACATATTATGACTTTTTCCTCTATCTATTTGAATTTATTTATCGTCGGTACCGGTTGTCCATATGACCGACGCCCACTGCAGAAGTTAGTTATTTTATGTTGTAGGGGATAGTGCAAGATAGAGAAAGCATTCCGTCCCAGTGACACCCCTGGGTCTTTTACATGCTCAGTGTACAGCACTGATACATGGGACCTCGGTTTACAGTCTTATTAGAAAAAACAATTAGTATTGTACGTGGAGGAGCGGGGGATCAAACTCGAAACCCCTGTCGACTCTCAATCTTCTCTCACAATAAGTCTGTCTGTCTGTCTGTCTCTCTCTGTCTCTCTCTCTCTCTCTCTCTGCCCGAAATCTCGTGACTATCCACGTGACCGAAGCTAATTTGCATTATGTGGAAGTAACATCCAGTTAGTGAAACAGCTGGTGATTGGCAGATACGAGTGATGGATTGTATTTACTGCTTAAATAGTTGGAATCATCGTTCGAAGCATAAATGTTAAACATGAATAAATCCTTTTTTCTTAGAATATTTATCTTTGTAAATGAAACTGGATTTTTAAATAGTAAACATTCTGACATTTGTTATGAAAAGAATATTCAAAAGCGGTTTGTCTGTAGCGCAATGTATTACAAATACTAGACTAAATTTAGACCAGCTATGTTTTCATTTGATGTACTTAAGGGTTGGTCATTCGTGGGTCCCACAGCAGGTACAGCTATTGGACAGAAACTTTAGACAGATCAATCGGGAAGGTTTCACAAGAAACACAGAAGACGTATTTCTTAACCCGGATTTGACCTATGAATGGAACGCATTTCCGCGACTTGCGTTCTTCATGTCAGGAAGACGCTCGCCAGAAACTGACCGGTATGTTTTCTTTAATAATTTTTCAGTCAAATGTTGGAAATATCATAGTCTTATTTTCATATTTAAAGGAAAATTAATGCACTGTATAATAAATTTTGGTTGCTAAGGACGATAGACCATTTTTTACATTTTTATCATTCATCCGGGACGATTTAGTTATGCTATTGCTCAAACTGATCAAGGTTACGGTAAAGATAAATGCTGAATGGTTGTATAGAAATCATGTAAATTTAATGTAACAAAGACTTCTTTCTCTTCTAAGAGATATATATTTATGAAAAAATACCTCCCAGCATAATTGTAACCTTGATTTATGACTGGTTTCTACCGCATTCAACTATTTTTCTCAGTGTATATATATTTAGGTGAACTGTTTATATTACTCGTTTTTCTAACGATACACACCAATGGTATTTTCTACAAAAAAAATCTCGAATTTAACGAATAACAAATCTTGCCTTTTCGTTGAGGAGTCTTTATGAATTTATGTGTTATATGTCTTCAGTGTCTTAGAAGAAGCCATTCGAAGCCTGCTGTTTTTCAACGCGAATACAAATACAGCGTTTGACCTTGCTGCACTGAATATTCAGAGAGGACGAGATCACGGCTTACCGTCTTATAACGAGTACAGGAGATGGTGTGGACTATCCTTGCTCGACAGTGAGTGGCACAATTCTGGACTTGTTGATCACACAGTGACGATGCAAAGATTGTTAAAAGATGCTGGATACCAGTAAGTTCATTTTTCATAAGTCATTGTAATCACGCCCTATCAGCCCATTTGATAGGCATGTCCCTACAGGGTCCAAAAGCTGAAGTGGGGAAAACTTTTTTTAGTTGGGCTTCCTACAAAATATTGTACGTAATTATTGACCTGTCTTGAAAACGCTTATTTGAAAGATTACAAATTAATCGTATATTAACGGCTTATGAAATTGATTAGGAGACATTACTTCCTGCGTTTATGTGTATTCTCTAAAGAAGGTATAACGTGCAAAAATCTAGAAGTGTAACTCAACTCCACTTCACTCCGCACAAAGGTTAGGTCAAATGATTTATTTTTTCAATGAAAACTTGTGTCACATAACATAAATTACATTTCTGAGTTTTTATTCAAAGATCCCCTTTAGATATTGACCTGTTTGTCGGCGGAATGACTGAAACCCCTCTCAGAGACGGCAACCTCGGACCAACGTTTGAATGTATAATAGGACGTCACTTCAAAAATCTGAAATTCGGTGACAGGTTCTGGTACCAGAATGATGACGCTGGCTTTACAAGTGGTACGTTTAGGTGTTAAACCACCAAATCATTTCCTTCTTAATCCTCCATGGAATATATGGTAGTAAAAAAATTTCCATATCAAAAGGCTTTTACTTACATATTCGTTCAACTTGTTTTTCGAAGTAAAACGTTTCTGCCTTCATGCCAGGAACCTAAGTAAACAAATTTATTTTTGATATTTTGTTATGTGATAAAACTTCCAAGACCATTCCGTCTTGAAAATCTCCGAAAATGGATTGCTCCCGCCCATTCACATATAACTAGACCACGTGCTCACATGTACCTAGACCACGTGCTCACATTATACTTAGACCACGTGCTCACATATACCTAGACCACGTGCTCACATATACGTAGACCACATACTCACATTATAATCGCAAAAAAAAAAACTTAGTAGTAATGAGTCATCAATATCACGCTGGAATAAATAGTTTTCAACAACTTCTGTTACGTTTCTTTTTTCAGAACAAATTTCTGCTATACAAAAGTATTCTCTCGCAAAGGTGCTTTGCAACAACTACAACTACAAAAACATTAACTGTCCAAGTGCGTTCGACTCACGGTAAGCAGACAGTTGTCAGTTTTCATTATATTAATAGGTACTTAACAATTACCTTTGAGAGAACGTTGCCTTTTTTATAATTATAATACTTTTCGGTAATTTTGCGACCATGTTGTCTTTTTGTGTTTTTATCATATTTTGTTTTTTTATTTAAATGGTAGACATTTTGCGTAAAATGTAATACTTTAAAAATAGCCAATACTGTATAAACATAATGTGTGCTAAGCTTTGTCTAGCAGGTAAATATGAACAATCTGTAAACAAATACTTGTTTTGACAGTTACCTTTAAGACCACGCGTTTATTGTAATTTAAATGAATATTACAGTTCCATAACCAAAACAATTAGGGGCTCAAAAATTAAACATATTTCCACATGCAAAAATCCGACGAATTTGAAAAAAACACAACTTGAAAACAAAACTTCAAAAGACATTTTCAGATTGAAAAGGTTTCAATTTAAAACAATGTGAGTTCGTCGCCAGTTCATAGAACCACAATTGGCCTGAAGTTTTCATGATAATATAAAATCCATCTTTACTTTTCTTTTGTTTACAGTGACCCACTCACACTGTGTCAACATATCCCCGATCTCGATTTGTCAGTTTTCGGTCCGAAGACAGGTGGTTCCACTCATCATGAATTGGGCTGGTGGTGGTGGGGTAAAAAAAGATCTGGCACACATGACCGTATTCGAACGGAAGCAGATGGTGATGTGTCCGCTGATGATTTAGGCATAACCCAAGTTAATAATAAGCTGGCTAAGGATAATGTTGTGACGACTGAGGCAGATAATGCTCCGGCGTATGAGAATAATTTAGTGGCAGACGATGATAGTAATGCGGATGAGGAAGATTACTTAAACATCGGCGAACAGCTCGAAAGAATGATTCACGAATTAGAGAAGGCAAAAGAAAAGAAAAGTATGAGTATTGATAACTGAAATGGTCACCTCGTTTGGACACGTCAACATATATGGACTTATTTGTAATGCTTGCTTTAAGGATTATATTCGATTAATTTTAGTTATTTCTATTAACAGGATGGTGCTCGTTTAGCTTTATTCAGTCAGTTTGTATTCCTACACTATTATAAATGCCTTTGCCAAAAATGACCCCAAACAAGACGTTGTTGTTAGTATTACTAGTATGTTTGCGCGGTTCTACATATCCTACTGGAAGCAGGGCCTCAATTAAGGCCCTGCTGGAAGTAAATGGCTAAAAAATAGTTAAACACTGATCCCGCTCATTCAAAGGTTCCGTTACTTAATTAAGTACGTAAAATTATGTGTTTACACACGCATGCACCACAAAATGCACTTATTATAATAATTACTGTAACAGGGTTCAGTGTGTATTACAGCTATTATTTCCCCACCCACTTCACTAAACAATTCCGACCAAATTTTGCAGATAATCTTCGGACCACATAATTTTTTTTGAAAAATCCCTTGTCGCCTTTTCAGGTGAACATATATATACTGGTGAAAGTTTGGAAACCTCACGAGGAAGTACATGTGTCACTTTCATCCGTGCGAACAGGCGATATTTTTTCTCAATAAAATCTCTGTTTAAGAAAAGTATTCTAATATACAGTCTATTTAATTTACTGCTTTTCAGAATTTCCAATAGCTTATGTTTATATGCACGCTGAAATACTATCTTCACCATTGTCAAGTCGTAAAGTTATTATTCATTTCAGTTTCATATTTGTAAGTCTTTTGAAATTGTGCTGTTTCTTGAGTAAGCAGGGATGATTTTAATATAACAAACATGATTTCATTGAACAAAATTGAGTTGTGAAGTACATAATGCTTTTTTTCCTTTTTTCAGTGATAGTTAACAATAAGGCAATATAATGAACTATTTGTCTGCACTCCATTTGTATAACGGTAATTCAGCTGCCAAGGGTTGTAGAATCTGTGGCCTGCTTTGTCTTATTCTGATGTAGAAATCGAAAGAAACAGAGTGGAGTTACATAGTTTTATTTTCTATTTGTAGCAACAGAGTAAATCAAATACACAGTTTGTACCGAGATGGGAAAAGTTTAACTGGTTCAGCGCCCGAAGGCTTACATATTTCAGCAGTCTCACCAAAGTCATTGCTAGCCAAATAAAAAAGTCCTGCAATGAAGCAACCATGGCGTCATAGTTTTGCTTTGTTACGGCTTATTGATAACAAAGATTGTATGACAGTAGAATTTTACATGACATAAAATACAACTTTCTCCATCTCAGTACCAACAATATATTCTCTATAACAATCGTCTTTATTTACCGTGTTGTTGTTGTTTTTGTACAAAGTGTAAAACAGCAATTTATTACAAATGATCACTCTCCTGGTGTCTATATGCCACAGAAATATTTTTGACTATTTACATTATCTATTATTTTTTTCATTTAATACAGGTTGAACAAAGGAAATACATATAATGTATATGATTGGTTAGGTTATGTCCCTTTCCATATCTATAGAACTCTAACAATGTACGTCTAGGTGTCAAATTTGTCCTTGAACATATTTGTTTTCATATTATTTTTCGCTTTTACAATTTTACTTTTGTGAAGATATTATTCATCTCTATTATTCTAGTGCTTTTAACATATCTGTCTTTGATTATCATAGTGTATATCTTTTATTTGTCTTCTGCATATGAGAAGTCTGGCTCACTTGTTATAATCATAGATTATTTTGCATTTGTCTTCAATGGTTAATAAAAAAAGTAAAACCTAAAGCAAGAATGTTTTAACTTCTAGAAATATTGAAGAATAGTTGCCCGTCTCCATGGTCGTGTGGTTAAAGTCGCTGGCTTCAAGTCATCGATAGTCATGGGTTCGAGTCTCGCTACTGACTATAACCAATTATGTAAGAAGGAGGGTTCTTGTGGAGAAAGGGAATGTAGAACCAGCTCCTTCCCTGGAACGATGATTATGTAAACACTCCACCTGAAATGCCTTTAACTGTTAGAGAGCGTTTAACACAATCAAACCAATTAGACAAACTAAGCTGGATTTACAGGACTCTTCCAGGATGACTAGCAAGTGTCTGATAAATGTCCTGCCTATGTATATTTGTATCTGTTCGTCCACAGGATCCTTGCCCTATATCTCAAACTGTTTTAAACAATGTTATCTGTACGCAGGACATTTACTGGTGAATTGTTGCATAATGTATTTAAAAGGATCTATAAAAAAAGTTTATTTATTTTATTAAAAACGTTTTAATAAATGAACGAAAAAATCAAAGAAATTCTTTGTCCATCCGCAATTTGATAACCAAACCGGATATAACTGCTATAAAATACGACAGTAGGGCGTTCCATGTTTGCCTATAATAATAAAACGAAAATTCTGTATCCTACCGGTGTGAGATAAATTCAAATGAGGCCATCAGATGTTTATAATAAATTGCAAGCAAACACAACCCATAAGTAAGTGCATTCATCACAGATAGTGTCACATTCAACACCTTGACGATTAAGTTTTAATAAGTGTGATCTTAGCTTTCGAAAAAAAAAAGATCTATGTGTTTGTAGGGAAGGGAATTAATATGGATTCGCATACCGGATATAATAACCAAAATAAGCAGACAAAAAGGTATCGGTACAAGTTCATCAAGATAGCTTTATGCTAGATTAGCCCCCATCCCACATCCACCTTCACCTGTTGACACCAAAGGTCCAAGCGTTTAAATTGCGCCCGATACGTTTAAAAAAGGGCAGTCACAAATATAGAGTTGCTCACTGACAAAGAAACTTAGGTATATCAATTTGCTTAAGAAGGCAAGATAAGGCAAAAACGACATAAAGTGCCAGTAAGGTTTAATGTGCTATTTTCCGTTATTCTAGTGGCCCCATTGTAAAATTTACAAATAATAATACTGATCCTTCTCCTTCTATCTTGAGGGTTGACACAACAAAAGATCTTAGACTTTCATTTATTCTGATAAAAATCAAAGAGCTTGTG
Source organism: Cyclina sinensis (assembly GCA_012932295.1). Taxonomy (NCBI): domain Eukaryota; kingdom Metazoa; phylum Mollusca; class Bivalvia; order Venerida; family Veneridae; genus Cyclina; species Cyclina sinensis. The sequence continues at coordinate 31,512,391 of JAAONU010000008.1, forward strand.
TGGGGGCGGGGGGGGGGGAGGGGTTCGGGGGAGGGGAACTTCGCCTCTAATGATGTTATAGACAGTCAGCTCTTGCGGTCTGAGTGGATCAGTGGTCTGGTGGGTTAAACGCTGGACTGGTAATCAAGGTGCGATCCCCCACTACTCCACTGTCGCTGAGACGTTTACATGGTTTAGCTGAGGTCACATGTATCAGTGCTATACGGTAAGGACAAAAAAGAACCAGGGATGTTTCTGGAATGGGATACTTGCTATATCTTTCCCTAATCCCCATAACCTAAAATAACTAAACTTTGCTGGGAGCGAAAGTCTTTTGGCCTGCCGGTACCTTTTTACACACTTTTTTATTCATGAGCACAAAAGGTAGTTTTAAATGTTAGTTGTTAATCTGTCGACTAGAACAAGTAAAAGATTTCCAAAAAACAGCTTCCATGTACAACGATGAAAACATTCTTAATCATAGAAGGAAAATGACAAGCTATTCAGAATGTGTTTTAACAATACAAGATAAGGGAAGCAATTCTGTATTGAATTTGAAGCAGTTTCAATGCAGAGTTACTCCCTATTACTCATCTAAGTAACCATCAATTTTATTAGAGCTAGCACAACTTTTAGCAATATTTTTAAAAAAATTCTCTAGTTTATTTTGCATATGGAGAAAGCTATTTGTAACCGATTGCCAGTTTGATTGATACACCGTTGAAAAGCAGGTTTCCGTAGGTAGGTTTTCGCCCAAGCCGAACCGCCAGCATTCAAACCTTCGTGAAAAACGTTTCCCCATAAGTTTTTCATACGTTTTCTTTCCAGTACAGCATGCAACAGTTATATCCCAGGGTCATACATAACCGCTCAAAACACGAAATCTTTCCAAGGCCCCAAAAAGTGCCCCCTGTGGTGTCTCGGGCTCAGCCGGCAACATACCCGTACCAGTCCAGTTCTGTAATGTCGACGTACTTTCGCATACTGTGGCTCAGAGATGCAACCCCACTAAGGCGAGTGTGATACAATGACCTGAAACTGGGATGTATTTCTAGCGAATGGAACTAGTTAGCACTCGAAACTAAAGCTAATAATCACCGTAGAGCTAGGAACGTCAGTTCTCTTGAAAACCGGTCTCCCGGCACCAGTGACGTTTGTTCATGTTATTAGTGTTTGAGGGTTAAGATTTATGGTCAGTGTTGACCTAGAGTCTGACATGCACGGGTAGCTTATTTCGCATTATTAATAACAATACAGTACAGTTTCAATATTTATTATTGCCGTATGTGTTACTGTTTAAACATTTACAAATCGCAAGAAACTTTCAAATCATAATGCCATTTTCAGCCTGTCTCGATAGTAGATGAGTGAGTGATCTTACGCCGTATATTTTGCAACGTCAATTTTGATTGGATGGTATAACCTTTAGATTTAAATACGAACAAGCATGTGTTCACTTTTCACAAACAGTATATTTACTTCAAAAAAGAGGTATTATCCTTCAACTTGTTTCTTTTCAATCATGATTCAAGAACTTTGTAAACCTATTATGTATATGTACCGAACCTCCACCTAGCATTGCTAAAACAGAACATTATCATCTCAATATATGGTAACTGCCTTTAATAAAAAGATTCCTTGAACAATACTTGCAGAAAATATGATTTCAGTATACATGTATATCTATTATGGTGACGAAAAAAAATTAGCACTTGAAAAATACTTCACAAATCATGTGTTCTTCTTACTACCCTCTCCCCCCCCCCCCCCCTACCCCCACCACACACACACACACACACACCTACACACACACACACACTTTTTTTTAACTAAACTCCCTTTTATTTTTCAAGTCTTTGAGATATACCTTTGTCTAAAATATTCAGTTTACCTTCTTTCTAGCATATATACAAGCATATATAGGTAAATAGAAAATAATCAACTCGTTTCAGGGTAACATCCTTTAAAATATGCTTTATGAAATAATCAGTCGGTTAAAGGGAATATACCTTTAAAGGGTTTTCATTATTTGCTTGCAAGATGTTACCTGAATTGACCGATAGTCAGAAAAAGATAAAATATTTACCACCATTGATTGTTTTCGCACTAACTAACTTATTTACGGAGAAATACAGAATTATTCATGAACATCATCTAATCAATTGAGCACCTTTGTTTTGGATTAGCTACTGTACTTCCGGTTTAGGAAATCTGATGTATGATTTCTTTTGTAGATAGACGTAGAAGTAATAAAGTAGTTTGCCAACTTTTAGTCATTATTTTTCACTCATATATTACAAGACTGACATAGCAAATACAAAAAAAAATAATACAAAAGTCTGCTTTAAAAAACAGATTTAGATGGAACGGATAACTTCGGACATTATCGATGACTCAGAAAATAGAAAAAACTATCATTGTATTACACGTGTTTGAATATTAACTGAACATAAACGAAGGAAACAAGTTAAACAGAAACCTGTTTGATACAATGAAGAAAAGACGATGTTTATATTATTCATGGTGTGGATTTTATACATACATCAAGGTTCGTGTTTATCAATTTATTTCAAAGATACAAATATCTGCTTTTTTACACCAAACTTGGTCTTATTTTCTCAAATCAAAAATAAATGAAATAATCTAATTTCTCTGCTGTATTTTATCTGTTGTAGAGTTGTTGCAAAAATATTTTCGTCTTGTAACGTCTCTCTCCATTCCCCACGCCCTCTCTCTCTCTCTCTCTCTCTCTCTCTTTCTCTCTTTCATTCAGCTGGTAAGATGCTGCATTAAGAAGTCCCGGCTATCAGGTTTTTCGTTATATTTTATTCTAATTCTATATAAGATGGAATATTGTTGATAAGAAATATAGATAAACTATTTTTAATGAAAAATGGCTGCTTCACGCTTAGATACTCCTGCGATTCAGATGCTTATAAGGACTTCAGTTATGAATTTAGAGATATCCGTTTAGAGATATGAGACAATTACATACAAATATTTATTAAAAGTTACAAGAGTAATGAAGAATGCTTCCCACCAGCTAGACTGATTAGATGATCAGATGGTTGTTCGCGTAAAGGCCCAACTGCACAACGTAGTTTGTAATTTGACCAAGAAAAATCACTTAACTGATAATGTCCTTCAAGAATGGTTCACACGTGGTTTATTCTCGGGGTTCATTGCATGTACGACCTGACCGTGCCACAGTGGTTCTTATTTGTATAATGCCTATTAATAGAAATGTTCTTGCAGCGGGACTCGGAAGCAGTCAAAGTATAGATTGCGCCAGCGGACCCTGCCAGAACGATGCTCTTTGTCAAGACACTGAGTCTGGGTTTCAGTGTTTCTGTGTTGATGGTACGTTTTTTTTATTATGATACGCTCATATCATCTAAGGCTACATAAAGTGTTACAGGGTCTACGTTTTAAGTTCAGTGCTAAAAGATTGCTTTCCTTCTAAAGAAACACAGTTCTGAATTAGTACACACTAAATAACGGCAAGTGAAAATAGAAGTCACGTCATTAAGACAATATATATAAATATTCAATTTCACCTTGTGTAAGATTGTCAAGTTTATAATCTTTCCATATCTAAGAACAATTTAAGTGTATGCTCGCAGAGTTCTTTTCCAGTTAACGTTTCTATGATACATGATTTGGATATATTTAATGACATATTCACATTCTCTTTACAGGATATGCCGGAGAATTTTGTGAGATCAATTTTAATGATTGTAGCAGCATTCCATGTCGGAATAATGCCACATGCATTGATCACGTTGCTAGTTACACGTGCGTGTGTGCAGAGGGTTTCGCAGGTCCAGATTGTGAGGTAAATTAGATTTATCACCAACAACGTTAGCGATGTGTGAAATGTTTACAATAATTGCACAACGAAATGGTCCAAATTCATCAAATTCAACAAAGTCGAACAAAAATAGACGAATTTCTATTCTAAGATAAGGCCCTATGTGAAAATTTATATCTACATGTCGGTGTAGCTAAAATTAAAAGTTTGAATTTTTTGTGTAGCCACTAATACCACACGTAACAGACAGTTCGTGCTATTCTTAATTTAGGATCCTGAGCAATTTTAAACAATTTGACGACATAAAATTTCCCTGAGTACAACATACATGTATTTCAGGTAAACGTTAATGAATGCGAGTCTAGCCCTTGTCCAGGGAATGGCACATGTATTGACATAGTAAATGGATATATTTGTGAATGCACTCCGCCATTCCGGGGAGACCACTGTGAGTTATTGCCATGTGACACGGTGCCTTGTGAGAATGAAGCATTATGTAGAAATGATCTCAGTTTCAACGAATCACTGAGCGGTTTTGTCTGTGAGTGCATCACCGGTTTCTCAGGTATGTATACAAAAACGAAGCTAACAAGCGTATTCTTGTAACAGATTTTGATTTGTCATATATCTCAAGAGCCTCAGTCAATTCCAAATAATAGTCGCACCTGTATTATAACTGAGGCCACATGTGTATATGTGTAGATAATAAAAATGTGCCATTAGTGATAACGAAAGTCGTCGTAAAACTTTGAAAACAATAACACTTAAATTAACAAAGGGCAGGCGTATTTCAAACGGGCAAGTCATAGCTATATCATTTTTACTTTCAGAAGTTCAAAGTGTCACGTCATAGACACTAAAAACAAAACCACGTGTCTCGACTGCCAGATCTAAGTATAAAAAACCACTTCAATTGTCAGTGAATCAAAGCGAAAGAACACATAACTGATTCTCCAATGTAAGCATAACAAAATAATTTTCAGGACCACGCTGCGAAATAAATTTAGAGGACTGTGACCTAGAAAACTACACTTCCTGTTCCGGTAATGGACTGTGTATCGATGGGATTAATGACTACAGTTGCCTGTGTGAACCTGGGTGGGTGGGAGATTACTGTGAATTTCCAGTCGATGATTGTATAGGTGTGTGTTTTATCCATTTGTTACTTTACAGTGACATTATTTACAACATATTTTTAGTAGATAAAAATAACATTCTAACTATTGTTTGATTAAAAACAATTCATGCATGCCTGAAACATTAATATATAATGCTCTGATCGAAAAAAAAAGAAAGAAAGAAAACACCCCCATACCAACAAGAAAAAAAACAACAACAACAAAAATCGCCATTCCTAAAGACATTCTAGCGGCGTTAAAGATAGAAATACAAATGTAATGTCTAGTGCAGGTCTATATAGACACGAAATATAAATGAAGTAACACAAGTACACTACATAATGAAACCAACGAAGTTCTAGAAGTCTGTATGTCTATATCTATCTACTGTAATATCTTGACTAAAGGACATTTAGATGATTTTAAAATGCTACTCCCCATTTTCTCACACAAGTAGTCTGTACGTTATGCAACCAACGACGTACTAGAAGTCTATATCTAACTAATATCTTGACGCAATGACATGTAGTTAATGTTAAAATGCAACTCAACATTTTCTCACAGGTAACTCGTGTAAAAACAATGCTACCTGTACGGATCTGCACCTGGGCTATCAGTGCACGTGCGAGCCGGGATATGAAGGTTCTTTATGTGAACGAGAGAGAGACGAATGCTCGGAATGGCAACCATGTAAAAATGGTGCCTCTTGTGTAGATCTTTTCGATGAGTATAGGTAAGATGCATTTGACATGCTATTGTTACTGTTAAATTTCTTCACTAACTCTTACTTCACTCTTTTTCTACAAAGACAAGCAGAAAATACCACATTACTTAAATTAATTTTAAGCATAAAACTGTAGTAATTCAAAACCTTAAAATCGAGGTAGCTCTCAAAGCAAATAGCGCAGATCGTGTGCATAAAAGTTTCAAATTTTTATCACGCATTGCACATGTAAATGCTTTTTGATTCAGATGTGAATGTGCCAAAGGATGGTTCGGAGTTAATTGCACAGAAGAAGTAGACGAATGTGAAACAAACGAATGCCAGAATGATGCCCAGTGCTTGGACGTGATTGGTGGATTTCAGTGCAGATGTGCTCCATTTTACACCGGACTACTTTGTGAGACACAGTACAACCCATGCGCTCCGGAATATAATCCATGTCAAAATGGCGCTAATTGTGTTGTGCCACCTGACGGCATATTCATTTGTTTCTGTGCTACAGGTATGTAGCTGATAAGATTTTTTTGCAAAGCAACATGGAAAAATATTTGTTTTTATTAAGGGAGTACGGATATCATTCAATACCTCCTAACTGAAGAGTTCTCAGTACGTTTATTCATTTGCGTTGATATGAATCCTTTTTACTGAAGGCCGTGGGTTCGATCCCCATTCAAGACATTTCTTTTCCTTAATGTTTGCTTTTTGCTTGTATTTTGGTTTTGAAACTTAAGCTTTAATTAGAATAAGATTGTTTTTTTTTAATTAAAGTTTGCTGAGATGTTCAGAACGGTACATGAATACATTTATCTAAGCTATTTTAAGCACCGTTTATATACAATGTATTTTGAAATTTTCTTTAATAATAGGAGTGCTTACAATTTGTTGTGCTTTTTTGTCTTTATTCTTAGCAGTCATGCATAAGGCTTTTATTAACTATGAATGCACCACTGCAGTTTTTGTAGTCAGACTTAGGATAATTTTCTGTAGAAGTGTCGTTGAAAAAAACGCCCTCATTTAAGGATAAACGTGAGTACTGCTGTTCAGTCATGGAACCAAAAATCATGTTCTCTATATCTTTTTACCGTTTTGGAACAATGCTTATGACGTTCGGGCCAACAACACTTCATTTTGAGATGTCAGTTCTTTTTTCGACATGTTCCTCTTAAAGTGTATCAAACAATACTTATTTACGTAAGTTTAAATCATACATTTATTTTTCTTTTGATATTGCACAGGTTTCACGGGTGTACATTGTGAAGTAAATGTGAACGAATGTCTGTCTACGCCATGTGAAAACAACGCGACTTGTGAAGATATAACCTCTGGATATATATGTCACTGTACCCAGGGATGGGAGGGCCAGAACTGCCAGGATAACATAGATGATTGTGCTTTGGGACCTTGTCTGAACGGAGCTGACTGTATTGATTTACTTAACGGGTATGAAAGATCAGACAGATGAGACTAAACATTAAATAAATATACGGAATAGGGATTTATTACATCGACAGCACCTGTAATCTTGGTAACCAATAAAGTTTACAATTAAAAAAGATGTATATAGACCAAACAAATAAACATTTAACAATGCACACTACATTCTTAAAGACAACTTTATCCATTTTAGATTTTTCCAGGTTGCGTTGATATTAATTTTCTGTAGTAATGATTAGCCAACTATTTCATTCATTAGAAACAGATTTTATATGCCTTGCAGTAAACTCATTTGACCAGTTGTAACGCTTCGAAGATTAGCACTTTTGTAATGTTCAAGTCTTGTATAGTTTCTTATTCTAAGGACAAAGGTGCTTCGCAATAAAATTTCTTCTTCGGAAGCTTCATGTAATGATTCTTTTTTTCACGCGTCATTGAAACCAACTTTTCCGTGTCTAACTTGCTTATATATTTATGTACAGGTTTGAGTGTAACTGTACTCGTGATTACCAGGGTCCAGTCTGCGATGAAGCTGTTAACTATTGCCTTAATCAGCCATGTTTCCATGACAGTACGTGCCTTAGTTTTGTCGGAGGATATACGTGCATGTGTTCTTCTCCGTATACCGGAGACCATTGTTTAGACTTAATCGATTCTTGCCAAAGTTTACCGTGTTTGAATAACGGCACATGTATGAACACTATGACGGGATTTATCTGTTCATGTCCTTTACCGTATACCGGAAATACTTGTAGTGACCGGATAGATTTCTGCAAAAGTGAACCATGCTTTTTGGGAACCTGCGTATCACTCGATAATGATTTTGTATGCGTGTGTCCAGAGTATATAACCGGAAAACAGTGCACTGACCTTGTAGATTATTGTGGAGATTCACCATGTAAAAATGAAGGAAACTGTATAAACGGAGAATTTGACTTCCGATGCGTTTGTGCATATGGTTTTACAGGTAGAACTTGTACCGAAATGATCGACTTTTGTAGTGACATTCCGTGTCTTAACGATGCTAACTGCACGAATATCCCTGGAGGATTTGAGTGTATTTGTCCAGTGGAATATACCGGAGACTTGTGCCAAACATTGTTACCAACTGTGATATCATCTAATAGCGCATTTGCTTCTTCATCGTTTAGTGAAATATCATCACAAGAAGCAATATTATCCTCTATACAACATTCCTCTGCGTCTGCATTTTCATCTCCGTCATCAACAGTTTTATCATTCAGTGCACCATCAAGTATAAACATGACATCTTCAAGTATTAAACTTGATTCTTCAGAAACTGCAAGCTTAGTGGAATCTGTTGAAATATCTACAGATTCCATTTACCCATCGTTTTCATTTTTTTCAACAAAGCGAGTTGTAGTTAGTACTTTATCTGCCAACGTACTAACTAAAACACAGAGCAACCCAGTCAGTCTACAATCCCTGGAATCATCGGCATCTATGATTAAGCCATCATTTTCCAGAACTGAGAGGAGTGATGGAATTGTGTTATCTTCGAGAACTGATGCCACTTTAATAAACACTGAGGTCAGTTCAGCAACAGAAAAAACAAAACCGTCTTCTACAATAGAATCATCCATACTTGTTTCTACATATTCGACTAACATTTTTATTACTGGCAGCCTTAAAACGACAGCATTGACAGATGAACTAGTTCTCGTATCATACTCAACGCCTGTTTTTGTGTCTTTGTCTGTCAAAGATAGCGTCTCTTCAACAGAGTCATCAGAAATAATTTCAGTATATGCGCCGCCGTCTAGTAGTACATTTTCACAAATGCTTTACCTGTCAACAGGTAGAACATATTTAGATTTTTCAGTTTCAACTATTCTGCTTTCGTCAGTCATCTCAGACTCTATTACCGACATCTCAGACTCTATTACCGACATCTCAGTCAGTTCTAAAAGTCCTTATTATACATCCACAACGCATTTCTTTACTTCCGGATTACCAAACTTTTCAACTTCTGTTACAGATGGTATTTCTTCAACTCCTCAAGTATTTAGTGGATATTCGATTTTATCCACTGAATCATCTTACCGCACGATGAAGGTATCCCAATATTCTGATCTGAAATCCAGTTCTACTTCATTAAACTCTGCATCCTTGTCAACTTTTACTTCAGAATTCTTCAAGAATACTTCTCCAAGTCTTTACACGTCTAGTACTATTTCATCGACAAGTGCTTTGGATATATTTTCGCTGACATCAATAGAGTTAGCACCTGAATATTCTTCATCAAACTTAAAAGATTCAGTTACTCTAACAAGTGTCTCTACCATTGCATTGACTTCAAATACACCTGAAACACCTACCTTAACTAAAATACCTTCATTAGTTTATTCATTAGAGTCATTTGGAACATCAACATTTATAGCAATGAAGTCAGACTTTTCTTCAATATCCACGATCAAAAGTGATACGTTCTTTAGTGAAAAGACTTCCACAATATCTTATGGCTTGAAACCATCAAGTGTCGATGCAAGTTACCTATCACCATCCATGTCTGAAGATACAAGTACTGTCTCTTATAGCATGAACAAAGATAGTGGCTCTTCGTACAAGTCCTCGTTATCTGTTTTGTCATCTTTAGGATCAGTTAGCTCGTTTTTAGCAGATTCTCTGACAAGCCCACAGTTTACAAGTTTTGCTACAACAGGATCATCTACTAACGTTATAAAAGAATCTTTAAAAGATTCAATGACGTCTTCTGTATCAGTGTATGTTAAGTCAAAATTATCTTTAACATCAGAATTGATAGAAACTGCCTTCGAATCATTCTCTTCAGGTTTACAGACATCTGTACTCAAATCTGTGTCAATGAATTATGAATTTCCCTCACAAACAGTGTCAGTCACGAGCAAAATCCACGTGCAGTCTTCAAGTGATCAACGATTCATACCAACTTTTACTTCCATCGGAAAGACAAAATCCTCTGTGTCAGAGTTTACACAAGATTCGACGATGAAATTAAGTGGGATAACTTTATCGATATCTCATACCACTGTTCAGATTGCTAGTACATCTTTATCTACTTATGCAATTATGTCTGACAGAAGTCTGCAAATTGAATCATCCATTTCATTTGGTATCTCCAGACCGTCGTCTTCTGAACCTGACATCGTTTCTCTTCAACCAAGTGAGACATCTTTGCCTTTTAGATCCACGTATACTATATCACTTAAGGATGCACCAATGTTTTTGAGTTCAGAAGTATTTGATGCTAGTTCAAGCAGAACTTTTATTTCACCTACAGAGACACTTAAACCAACAACATCTTTGCATTTTAGCTCCACGTATACTATATCACTTAAGGATGCACCAACGTCTTTGAGTTCAGAAGTATTTGATGCCAGTTCAAGCAGAACTTTTATTTCACCTACAGAGACACTTAAACCAACAACATCTTTGCATTTTAGCTCCACGTATACTATATCACTTAAGGATGCACCAATGTCTTTGAGTTCAGAAGTATCTGATGCCAGTTCAAGCAGAACTTTTGTGATTTCACCAATAGGGACACTTAAACCCACAACATCGTCTAAATTCCACTCCAAAGAAACGTCATCTTTGCAAAGTTCACTGCTTGCAGGATCTGTTACATCAACAACAACCCGAATGTTTCAAAGCTCATATAAATCTTTATCTTCCAATTTTCTAGTTTCAACAGATCATTCAACAGAGTTTCAAAAGACATTATTTAAGTCATTCATCAATACCATTGTTACAAACACTGCGACTTTGCCTGAGGTAGTTCAGTCTTCGTACACAATAAAGCCTAGCAAAACAGTCCGATCTACTTTTAATTCAGTTCAAAGCGAAGACATTTTTCCAACACAAGTATCTAGCGAAAGTGCATTAAAATTCATTTCTAGCAAGGGAGTTCAATCTACATCTACGATTACCCCTAGCGAATCAAAATGGTCCCAAAAGACTTACATTCTATCAAAGACAGTTTCACCTATTGATTTTATTTCATCTTCGTCAACCGTTCAGTTTTCAACACCTATCTCGTCTGTCTCAACGACGACTACAGCGCCACCTACTTCCTGTGAAAATACTGTTTGCCATAATGGCGGCGTATGTCGGGCAGATGTCTCAGGAACATATTGCGATTGTGGAGATAGATATCTTGGACCTCAGTGTGACACAGGTACAGACATAATATGTTTATAACTTTATTTCAAAAACACGATTTTGATAAACGTAGCTATTCCAACTGTTGTATTTTATATTACAAAATCATAGTCTTGATGTTGAAATGGTACTGTTCATTCTTGTTAGACAAAAAGAAAATTCAGTAATGTAAAACAAACTACAACGTGTGTATTCTTGCATGCTGAATACATGAAAATACAAGTAAAAATAAATGTCTATAACTTATGATTTTAGAAGTTGAAATAGCTCGGTTCATATCGTAAATTTGCTTTTAAAAATCTGTAAAATGATTTTAAAATGTGTCCAAGTTTTGCTAAAAAACCTGTATTTGAAAGTAAATAAATTATCGTCTCATTTTAAGGATATCAAGATCACTTAAAATGGCAGTTTTGATTTATAATGATCCGGTAAATACCGATAATACCATTTTTGATCTTAAAAGGTCAAGGTGGAGCTGTGTATATTAAATGTATATATCTGAACTGAAATACATTGCTAGAATCGACGGCTTGCAGTGGCTACGTGTGCGAGAACGGTGGGGTTTGTGTTGTCACTTTAACCATCTACAATGTCCAAGTGCCGAGGTGTAATTGTCCGCTGCCATTCGTCGGTACAAGATGTGAAAGTGGTATGTGACATTAGCTCTTGACCATGATGAAAAACCTGTTATCTTAAAATACTACAGGAAATGATTGTCTTATGCAGAGATGAAACGTTTCTACTTGACTAAAATAGTAGATGTTTTTTAGCATATATGTCTCAGACTGTTTGTCGAAATTTTATTTAATTATTTATATTTTTCTTCCTTAGTGTTAAAGAGAGTGCGAGAATATCTCAGCTGTTACTGTACTATAAACGTAAATGTAATTCTGACATATTAAAATAAATTTATTCTACATATTTTTACTTGATTATTTGTTCCAGAAAAGCTCATATATTACCCAGCATTCATCGGTTCCTCATATTTGGAGTTCCCTTCACTCGCAATATCCCCAGGCCAGTCGAATGAAATCTACATCACTGTGAAAACCACACAGCGGGACGCTACTATTCTTTATTCAGCCAATCATGACGTCGATAACAAACAAGCAGCTTTCGTTTCTTTACAATTGACCAGTGGGAAGTTGCGTTACTTGTTTTCTTGTGACGGAATTATGATTGGTGCAGTAGAAACCGACATGATTGTCAATACGGGAGATGTACACGAGATTGTCATAAGGTAAAAGTTTCATTAAGATGTAATATAACCGTAATGATGATTAAAGAATGGCTTGAAAGCTCTATAACGTTTTTCGATCTAATATATATGTTCTTTACGACTTTATGTTATCTGGTCAAGGATCACTATTTATTTCCTTTTTCACGCATTTTATGATTTCCAAAAATTTTTTTGTAAAAATACGTTGAAGACATAATGGAAGTATTGCACCTTATATGCCAGCGCATTATTTACTTGCATCTTTTTATAGGCAAGTATGGTCGGCTGGCCCTGGAGAATGGTGTACTGCTGCGATAATAATTAACTCAAATCCATTTGTCAGCGATCCAGTACTGACCTTAAGGCAGTCACAGACTCTGTGGAAACTGTATATAGGTAATAACTTATGTTTTTGAAATTGTCGAAAAACGGATAAATCTTCAAAGAAAATTGTCAATACTAAAAGCAGTTCAACAGCCTATACCAAACTGGCTTTGTGATTTCCATGGTAATTCTACAACTTTTATTTTGCATATTGAACTGTAAAAGCAACGTTATTTTAATTAAGCATGTTTAAAATATTACTCTAAAAGCTAAGACTCAAACATCTAAAACTCTTTACAGGTGGCAAGCCACGCTTCACTTACCAAGGTCAGTCTATACAACAAACTCATATAATGGACGGATTCATAGGTTGTGTCCATAACTTTCAGGTCAGTCAAAGAGAAATTGACCTTATTACCATGGCAATAACAGGAATTAATATTGACAACTGCAATATCCCGGTGTGTCAATATAATCCTTGCAAAAATGGAGCCACATGTTACAGGTACGGTCTGTTTGAGATTTTTTAAGGAACAAAGTGCTGAATAAATATTAAATTTTATGCTAAGTGGCCTAATTAACATAAACGACGCTTTTGTGCTCTCTCTGATAATGTTAGTATTTTGAGCTTCATTTTGCTTTGTGTATAAATGTAGCAGAGATAAAATACGGCAGTTCTACTCCCTTGCCTCTCAGATAGCTTTTAAGGCGACGTAGTAGATTGTCTGCTTAGCAGTCGAAGGTATCCGAGTTCAAACCCAGCTCGGGGCAGATGGATTTTTCCGGTTTACATAAACAACACTTGTTCTTTTATTTCATGCCACTGATGAATGGCCGCTTATGTCACAGTTAAAACATGTGCAGAAGACCCAGCATTCAGTTGATCAACTTTCCAGTTTCGTATATGATTTCTTGTTCCGAGTCAAGTAGGTTATAATCATCACTTTTACATTCAAATTATTTGTTTCAACACTATTTCAAGCTCGGGTGAAGAGTGGCACTGTGGCTGTCTTCCTGGATACGGTGGCGCCCTCTGTGAGCGGAAGTTGTGCGGCGTTAATCCGTGCCAACATGGCGGAACATGCATAGTTCTCGAAGAAGAGCAAGATCAATTATGTTTGTGTGCTTATGGAAGAGGTGGCGTTTTCTGTGAAAATGGTAAAGCTAATAAAAGCCTTTAAAGATAACTTTAGTTGTTGTTGTACAATCATTTGATAGTTCGACAAATATTATGGAGGTTAAAAGAACTTGGCCTTTAACAGTTTAAGTGTTGCTAAAGTTATATATTTCACTGGTTATAAATAAATTGTTCATCTCCTTTAGTTCTGATTAATAATAATTGATAGTTTTTTCTGCATGTGATTTATTTGTGAGCGTATCAAATTCCTGTAAAATATCGCCATTTTGAGTAAGTACATGTATTACTAAATCATATTGGCTTTTACAAATACACTTTGCATACTTTGATTAACTACGCTTATTCCTGTAAGCAAACCGAAACACCTACGTCTTTTTAAATTTCAAAATATGCTGTAAATTGTCAATGTTTGCCTGAATATTTTCAGCCATGTCTGTAACATTACCTCATTTCGTCGGTAACCAGTTCGGATACAGCTCATATCTAGCGTACACTCATCCGCACTATCTAGAGAACGACTTTGAGATGGAGTTTAGCCTGATCATTGACAATGCTTCATATGACAGTAGTTTGATTGCCTTTATGGGCAATACAGGTAACAATTTCTTTCTAAGAAAGCATTTTGCAAAACAGCTGGCAGTATTTTTTTCTGGTTTTAGGTTTCCCTGAAGGGATGTCCTTGTGTGGCATGTCATTTACAGTAAAGAACTCAAAATTAAGGAAAATGATTTTTTTTTTAAAAAGCATCGTCAATGTGTTTTGAAGAATGAAGAAATTAGATTCTCACTCGAAATTTTGTAAGAACTGCTGGGATCGATACACTGAGTCTTTACGCTTACACTTGAGAGTATATTATTCAGTGGTAATCTAATAAAGACACTGGACATATATTTTTGAAATGTCTCACAAAGATGTTAGTAATTTTGTGCTCAGTGAAGAAAAAAGTCATTCCATCGTAACTTATTTTTGTATGACTAAATCTTTGCATTCTGTCCTCCACTCAGGTTCCTACGATGGCAGAAGAGATTTTATGGCCATAGGTGTTGAAAGGGGATATGTCATCTTTAGATTTGATTTAGGTTCAGGTAAGAATATCTTCAACTTAAAGTACCATGTTATCTATGAAAGATTACGTGACAAAAGATTCCATCGATTTTTGTCATGGTATATTTCGCTCGGGGTCCACTGTGCTTGCCTGAGGACAATAGAATTGTGGTAAAGGAAAATAGTAGGACACTATTTTGTTTTTATTTTCATTGGCATTTTTCTCTTGAAAAAAGCATCGTCTTTATATTTAAGCTGTTATAGAAATTCGAAAATCAGTAAAGTTTAGAACAGAACCAGAAAGCATGCTGTCACCCGCCGTTGTTAGGTCCGCATTGTGTATTGGTCCGCATTGTGTATTTTTTAGGGGTGAGGGGTTGGTTAGGGTTGGAAGCGTGGCTATGCACCCAAAGGTATTGTTTGGAAGTCAGTCCTTATTTGTCATTTTACACACATTTCCTATTCATGAGTAAAAATGTAGTTCTAAGTATAAGCAGAGATCTCCGATACACGCAGTTATACAGCTTACCTCTACAACATTTAAATCATAATTTATCAGAGATGGAAAATGACAAACTATTTCTGGAATGCTTTTCAATATTACTACTTTTACGTTCGATTTCACACTATGTGTGCAAAACAATGACAGGATAAGGGAAGCAAGTCTGCATTGAGTTTAAAGCCATTTCAACACAGAGTTACTTCTCCTGTCATATCAGTAACTATCAAATTCATTCAGGATAGAATGAACCAATTACACTTTATAAACTTAAAGAAATGTTGTTTTTTATCTTTTCCTTTTTTCTGCTTATATCAAAAGCTAAGGCGTGTCTGTCAGGATACAACGTTGAGCCCGAGGGCTGAAAGCATCGTCCATCCATGCGTCATTGTCACGTAAGGTTATGATAGTTGTAAAAGTTTAGCAGCACGGGTATCGTTCAAGATAACATTTTTCAGTGACCGCTTTGTTTTTCGAGAATCACACATTGTTGTCAATATTTATGACACGGTAAAGATAATAAATTATTATTTACACACGTTTTTTGTCTTTTTACATATAAAACGGAAGAAGTCTTTGTGTTTTCAAGTTTAGAGCATGATATCTGTTGATGTTTGCATCTAAACTTAAAAGGGATGAGATAAAGTGGGCTGTATTTAAAATTGTAAATTTAAATGAGACTTAAAGATATTGATGAATAAGTAATATTGCTTGAAAGTGTAAAAAAATGCTAAATACACAAAACATTAGCAATGCAACAGACAAATACCTAAGGTTATCTCACGCTGGAATCTTAACTTAAACATTAGTAGATAATTATAAGTAATATTTGTATTTCTGTCTGATTTAAGATCGTAATGTTTGATAACGAACGTGACCCCATTTTGGAGACGTGAAAGTCAAATTATCGTCAGGAAATACGAAAACAAAATATTGGCCGAGTCTTAGGGGTAACATTCATTTTTTTACTTTCATAACTATGTTCATAAGAAGTCAGTAAACAGGATTGTTCGAAACGGCTTAAACATTGAGCATTTAAATTGGTACAGTCTGAACACAAAATATCCTTCTAGATGACATGTTTACCTGTATTTACTTTCTAACAGTAGTAAATTACTTTAATCGAACTTTTTATGTTTTCTGTGTAAATTGTGTATGAACCCACATCCAATTGAAGTGCTTGCTTAAAGTTTTCTTCGAGAATGTTCAGTCAAAACATATTCTAAAAATCCGTGGATAACGACACTGGTTCCAAAAATATTTATGAAAACCTCTTTTAATAGACACATTCTGGTGTGAGTAACTAGTAACCTAAAGGCAGACGACAATCTTTATTACATATTATATCTGCAGCTATGATGTTGCTTTTTGCGTTTGTCTAAACTCGACAAGATTCCTTTCTTTAAGGTGGGGCAAAAACTCTTGCTGCCATGAACTTAGAATTTAGATTTAGATTTTCTTTAATTCAAAACAATCTTTATATAAATTTAAAAATGATTCTAAGTAGATAAAAAAGAAAATACCTTATTCTGTTTACAGCAGAGATATCTGCTTTCCAGAATGTTAGCATATGTGGTTGCGTACAAAAAGGTGTGAAGCAACGTAACCAAAACGTTCTACAACAAGAGAAATTGATAAAATTGCAATCTCATTCATTTAATCAGTGAAAACAAAAATAAAAAATAACATAATTATATAAATATAATACAAATTCTCACATTCTGCATATATTTATATTATTGTCATTAATAAACTTAATTAACAAAAATTAAACTACGGCTTGGTATATAAAATGTTAAAATTTGTCAATATATATGTACCTGCCGATTGCTAATCCCCTCCAAATATCCTAAGGGTATTATGTGATAATCGGTTAGGAGTTCGTACTGCGAACAAGTTGTTTCCCCTTCTTTTCGGAGAAGGGGAGGAAACCTGTGATGCGTGTATGAGGTCGCACGGTCACGTCGCGTTAATTCAGTCCTTATCCTAACGCAGTTGACATTAGCAAAATTGCTTTAATTACATTTATTTTTAGTCAAAGCAATAACTTCGTTTGAACTCTTTTGAAAATGTTGATAGATCCACTTTTCTATCATATTACATATAAAATTACACATTCTGTCAAAAATTAAATGCTGATCAATCTAAGTCTGCAGAGAATCTTTCCATTGCTGTTTACAAATGGCAGACCACAACAGTTTCGGAATAGGGCTCAGTATCTCCGCCTAGATATTACAAAAAATACATTGAAACTAACGAAGTTATTCATTTGACTAGTGATAAATGTAATTAAAGCAATTTTGCTAAGGTAGTCCGCTACCTTGATAGACCAGTAGTATCTGCTACGTTGCGCAGAACTATTTTATCTAAGAATAGCACCACTTTTATTCGTCCAAGGATCACAATTACAAATGTAGTTCTTATGTTACCCAGAAAAATGTCTTAACGGCGGAAATTCTTTTACATATACCAAAATTGATCCTCACTTTGCTATGATAATCATCGAACATGATAGAAATAAGGTGCAGTCATTGTTTTCAATGATATTGGAACTAGTGATTGAACGCCTCTTTCATGAAGAAATGGGTTGAACACGAAAGCAAGATATATGTCAACATTGTTTTAGAGTGAGCAGATCATGGTTCGACCATTATCCTATCAGTACATTTGTTATACTATACCATTAAAAACAACGTCAAAATTAACAAATAAACAAGAGGTCTGAGTAAATAGTAAGAATATATGAATTCAGTTTCGTCCGAGTACGTGATCACTGACACGACCATGTACATGCGAAAGAAACTGATGTGCATATTAATGCATAATGATAAAACAGACGTGGCTTCGATGGTTTGATTTGGATTTTGGGTACCTCAGTCTGAAAACCAAAAAATTCACAATTCCTTTCAAACTAACGCCCCACAAGCACCTTAAGTGCTTTGCGCCCCCACCCCCACATAGTTCTAGTTACGAGTTTCGGTAAAACTTGTCTATATTTTATTGAAACAGCTTCCGTTTTCCAGGATATGGACACATTTACAGTGCAGAAGAGCTTGACCAGTCTCTGCATCAGCATGCGATTAAACTTGGACGGGATCGATATATGGGATGGCTTCAAATCGACAACCAGAGAAACATGACGGGGAGAAGTCCAGGCGTTCTTACCGCTCTGAATACTAACTCTAAGTTATATATTGGAAACATTGAATATTCAGAGATAGGGGTCTTACCATCTGGCGTTGACTTTGGTGATGGATTTACTGGTAGAGGATTACGAAACACTAATTTCATCATTAAATGAATACACGTTTTCGTTAGAATATGAACTTGTCGGTACTAATACAAATCCATGTACCATAAATATGGAAGTGTTTGGTAACAAGTATATTTAGCAATCGTCATATGCAGATACAAAGAAAGTTAAATAACAAGTCTTTATAGTTCTGTGATAACCTTTTGGTATGGTCATATCTATGCACATATAATTTGGTGACAGATACTTAAGAATTTTACCCATACATGTATTCTACCTATTAAACTGCATTGCTTTCATTCTAAAGAAATACAAATGCATCTTCTGTATAACATCTAGAATTTACAAGTTACCTTGATTTCTTTGGAACAATTTCAGGTTGTATCTTTAACTTGAAGATAAAAAGTCACATCTCAGAATTTTTAGCGCCAGGAAATCCACCAGGTCATGTAGTCGAAGGCAGAAATGTAGGTCAATGTTCGTCCATGTCTTGCGAGAAGAACCCTTGTCAGAATGGTGCAGAATGTCGTGAACTTGGATCTTCTATATAGTAGGTTAAATCCCGTTTAACCCGTACCTTTTCGGATCATTTTAATTACCATTATGAATGAGTTGGAGACTGTCTTTTACTCAAGTTTAACAAAAAAAATAAATAAAAAAAAAACAATAAATGGATTGCAAATAACTGATATATAAACAATATCTAGTTCACATTAGAATCAGTTTTCAGTTCAAATACTTCAATATCGGTGGTCAGCCCAACGTTTTACAATAACCCAGATAATTTATCGCATACACTCATAAGATCATCAAATTTCATTACCAAGAGTGATCTTCCCCTTTCTTGCAGTTGTATATGCGTACAAGGCTGGAAGGGTACGTTCTGTACGGATGAGATATCCGTATGTGATCTTGCGCATGCGTGTGCAAACGGAAGTACTTGTGTTCCAACAGTGTCTGGAGGTTTCTCATGTTTATGTCCTCTTGGAAAGAAAGGAGTAAACTGTGACCAAGGTAATGGTCACATTTGAGTAAACACGTAAAACACATGTTTGACATTTTCTTTCTTGAAATATCTGCAATGAAATATTTGCTTTATTGAAATGATTTATTTCATTATCTAAATTCTGTTAGAAAAAGAGAGGTAGATTTCGATTCTTTAGTTTTTTTAAGAACCACTTGCAGTGTTTCTGGTTAATGCCCATTTCTTTTCAATAAGTTACTGCTTAAAAACATTAACATTTTTTTAAAGTTTTCATCAAATGATGATTTTGTATTTATTTTTAATTATCTTCTGGTATGTAAAGGTGATTATTATTCTCAATATGAGCATCTTGATAAAAACAATTTATTCTTATTCATCAGAACAGTTAATGATTTTTTTCTTTACTCTTTCTAAAATTCTAAAATTGTAAAAATCTTTTCACCATTTGTTGGTCATTACAGACCTAACCATAAGCGACCCGTTATTTCTCGGGGAAGGTTCATATATGGCCTTTGATCCTGTGTACATAAAAAAGAAAACAGATATTCGGATACAGATCAAGCCAAATAAATCGGACGGTCTTCTTTTTTACGTCGCTCAACACCTTCACAGCCATGCCGGTGATTTTCTATCAATAACCCTTACCAAAAGAAAGATTGAGATGAGAGTAGACTTAGGAACAGGGGTGAATATGATTCGTTCTGAAATGGAGCTGAATATTGGTAAGTTGACGATGTATTTCAATTCTTACATGGTTATAAGACATAAATCATTTTCAAACGTTTACTTCAAGTATTTGTAAAAACAATGCTCTAGCTTTGTCGGACACAAATCTGTGCGCATGAAGCTAACGTAAAAAAAAGAAATACCCTTTGTGTATTCGACTTTTAAATACAGTTATCTGTTTGTAAGCAATTCCTTGTCATATTCTTATGTATTTATTTCTCGAGCCGATTCTCTTGTCAAACTGATTTTGATTATTTCAAATGTATCCTTACCGTCTTGTCATCTTTAATTGTTTACTCTATAGCTCAGTTCTAAACTGAATATATTGTTTAGCTTTTGGAAGAATCGCAGCAATATGTCTAACTTATAGGTACATGGTATACCATTGAAGCCGGCAGAAATATAACACATGGATATATCACAGTAGATGGTAGTTCTACAACAGTCCAGATGACAGGAATGATGACATTTCTGGATACAACAAGCAATTTCTACATTGGTAATCATGAACATCATACTCGTATACATACTGCATTCATTATTTGTTTTCTAAGTGAATCTAAACCCTGCTTTAAACAATGAGTCTGAAACCTGCCTTCAACAATGTGTTTGACTCTCTTAGTCTGAAACCTGTTTTCTACATTGAGTCTGAAACCTGTTTTCTACATTTAGTCTGAAACCTGTTTTCTACATTGAGTCTGAAACCTGTTTTCTACATTTAGTCTGAAACCTGTTTTCTACATTGAGTCTGAAACCTGTTTTCTACATTTAGTCTGAAACCTGTTTTCTACATTGAGTCTGAAACCTGTTTTCTACACTGAGACTGAAACTTGCAATTTTTAACAGGTGGTCTTCCAAGTTTAGATGACGTTTCTCCAGATGCATTTGAAAATGAGCCAGAAACTTTTCAAGGATGTTTTCGAGAATTCGTTGTCAACAGCAAACACTTCCAACTTGACCATAACGGTAATAGAGGCAATATCCTAATCATGCCACCTCGGTAATCTTCGGCATTTTCCGCGAAAATAACTTAATGGGGTAAGGGGGCCAAGAATACATTATAGAATAGTCCGGATTGAAAGTTGTGTCAACATTTTCTGAAGCTGATTAATGACGTCAGTGTGACTGTTTCGTTTTCCCCCATCTTCATCGATTAATAGGCAATTTTTTTTATCAATGAAAACTAGATGGTACTGTTTAAAAGCGAATATTACAAGTTTGTCGTTTGCTTATGATGTCTGCTGATCTTACTCATTTGGGCACTTTACCTAATAGTCACATTGATCAAGCGATGGAGGACTGACCAGCACTTCAATAATATTTTGTAAGGTATAAAATGAAAAGGGAAAATATGTGTGTCGATGAATATAGTTTTCTTCAGCAGTTTTGGTAAATCTTAAGTTTTCCTTTCTCTAATTTTTCCTTTCTCTAGGTTCATTTCTTTCAGTTTACAATGTATTAGTAAAAACTCTAGTACCTGCTTGCTCTCAGGTGCCAAAGATGGCCGTAACATAGAGGACTGTGATGGTACTAGCTGTGGATACAGTGTCTGCCAAAATAAGGGAAACTGTTCAGTGTATGATAATAACACATTCAACTGCTTCTGTAGTCCGTTCTTTGTTGGTACGACATGTGAAATACCAATAGCGTGTGCCAATCATACATGTGTGAACGGAAATTGTAAAGGGAGCGGTGAAGATAGTTACGTGTGTGACTGCTCCCTCGGTTGGATTGGAGAATTTTGTGATACAAGTGAGTTTATCTTTCACAGTTGCCTTCAAATATATTGTGGTTGTTAATGTTATTTACTTTTTCAAATACAAAAAAAATACAAGAAGGATTTAGGATTATTTTTTTGTTGTTGTTGTCCTGTTTTTCAAACAGGCTTGAAAAATATTTAAATATTTACAAAACCAGAACCATTTAAAATTCAGTAGCATTTTAATGACTAGTGTAGGGAGTTGGGGTCTTTTAAATTTAGGTTCGTATTTCAAATTATGTGAAGTTTTGATACAAAATGAAATTACGCCTGCATGAGTTTGTATTGTCAGAACACGCACTTATGTTTAGAGCAGCAGTTTCATGAATATTGTGAGTCATGAACATGAAAAAAAAGTCAGCAACATTCTGAACAGTAACAATAGTCTTTGAAACCAAAGCAATATAACAGACAAACTTTGCTCTTTTTAGATAATTGTTCTAGAATTATTTAGAAAATGGAGCATTGAAGAACCTCATTGTGAAATACCTTATAAAGATATTTTTGTAAGTCTTGTAAACACTGCTATGTTGAAGTGCAAAAAGCGTGTAGTTATAGATCGACTTTCTAAACATCCAATAGAATAGGGTTTTTTTTTATTTCAGATATTGAACTCAATACATCTGTCGGACTTACACCTGGTAGTTTTATATACTTCGTGGACGGAAACATCATGGCAAGAAATAAATCGAAATCGGATATTTCTTTTGCATTTAAAACAACAAAACTTTCTGGTCTTATTGTATGGAGTGGTCAGGTATGTTTTTTAACTGAAACGGGCATCTTTATTATACGTTAAAAAGTTAACACAAAGATATCGTTATTAAATTTTTTATTGTACAACTGCAAGTAGAGGTCAGTACCCAACTTAATATGTTGTTTTCTCCAATGGGAGAAAATTAAGTTGTTAAATGATAAATGTAGATGTTATTTTGTATCATTCATTTAGTGTTTTTTGTGTTTATCATGTGACATTTTCAGACTTACTCAGAGGATGAGGATTATCTTGGCGTAGGGATACAAGATGGCCTCCTGAAACTTGTCTGGAATTTAGGCTGGTATTCGCGCAGTGAAATTGTTACTTCTGAGAAGTTTAATGATGGGTTATGGCATAATGTTGTAGTCAAGAGGTATATGATATGTTACTTAGACTTTAGCTTTGTAAATTTTAAGATAAAAAGGATGAGCTTACTGTATCGACTGTAGGATAATGCATGTATATAAAAAAATAATCGAGCAATACTAACATGTAACATAACTTTAAAAAAAGAAAAGCGTCAAAGGTTTTCTCAAAATTGACCTGACGCAAAATATTAAAAACAAAATTACCATGACATAATATTAACAAAAAATGACCACCACATTAAAAACAAGTCAGATATTATGTCATAAAATATAGCAAGACAAAGTGTAGGACACTGGTCGGAAGTTAGAACCCTGGACTTACGATCTGGAGTTTAGAGGTTTGAACCACCAGGAAGCATGGCCTCTAGTCATTTTTCAAATCGATGTAAAATAAACAAGTTAAAACTAATAAATCGTGCAATGACTTTCAGGGTGAAACAAATGTTGATATTAGATATTGACGGTGTAATATATGACAGTAGAGTGTCTGGAGACTTTGTCGACTTAGACACATTTGGAGAATATTTCATAGGTAGGCAAAATCTTCTAACCAGTGTAATATAAAAGACGTATTTCAATTATGACTTTTAGTAATATTTTTTTTACCTTTGCAAAAAATGTTTGGCTATAATTGTAGTTTGATAAAGTCTTACATATACAAAAAAGTAATAAAAATAACATGACAGCATTGGCTTATTAATTAATGAAGTTTAAGACATTTAGCATTTAACTATAAAAAAGTGCACCTGCATATAATTTTGTTACCATTTATTATAGAGAATTTCTTACAACAGTTATATTCGTTATTATTAGTTATAACCACCATTTTTCAGGCTCATTCAAGGAAGGCAGTGTAGAAGATATGACTCTTGGACATTTCACAGAAACATTCAGTGGTTGTCTGAAAGATTTCAAAGTCAACGAAGATGATGAGTACATAGTATTTACTGCAGTGAATGACGGGAAAAATATTGTACCATGTGATCCTGATTGACCAATGAGAAGTGGGGACATCGTCTTTAAAATGGATGACGGAAAATATTTCGCCATGTTTTCCTGCATCAAGAATTAGAACCTGTGACCCATATGTAGCAAACTGAAGACCTATCTGAGTCAGTTTATAAGTTTTGTTATCTGAAGTCTAAAACAAACCATTTCTGAAACAGAAGTATACATGATTTAATGAATGAATTAAATCACAATCCGTGAACATATTGTATATGTTTTATATAGATATGGTGAATGTATATTTTTTCTTTAATAAAAAGGTGAAATGAGAAAGCACTTTTCCCGACTGGTCGTAACTGTATTTTTGCTTTTGTTACCAGTTAGCATCATGATCAGCCTTCATCACATCTATGCAGCCTGATCATGGACTGCACCTTTCTGTCGTTGAATTGATATCCCTCTAAGTGATAAACTGGCCTATCTGAATTGATAAGTAAATTTTAAGAAATAGAGCACAAAACGATCATTTAAACTTTGTCAGAAGTGTTATCACTTTCTGTATTTGCTTTGTCAAAACTGTCATTATTATTATCGTCAGAACAGAGTGGCCTCGGTACGTTTTTCTCGAACATTCCATGAACATTTCCTGCCGGGCTGTAGTTGGCGACAACATAAAAACATCCTTCAGAAGACTTCGCCCAAGCCATGCCAACACACTTAGTATCTCTCCATACAACTTGTGTAAAATGTCCTGGAAGATAATATAGATTTGCTTTATACTGAGATACAAGCAAGTGGTTTTTTCCGGCTGTTGAACTTTTAGAGCGCAATATTGTATCACTCTGCAAAGAACGAGTGTAAACAAAATAACCTTACATTGCAAACGCTTGAAATTTTGAAATAGAGAACATGATAAAAAAAAAGTTAGGTATATTTAATTGTATTTGTTAAAGAACGGCAACAACAAATTACAAATTATAAATCATTAAACTGCTTCATAAATGCAATCCGTATCAGTTTACACATTGGATAAAAGATTTGATACAGACCCTGAATATGGAGAAATAGTGACTCCTGTAATTGAAATACTAAGGGTAAATGGAATTTAAGTTTGCGTGTGCAATAATATAATATGTTTTTAATACAAACACACACAATTTAATACAAACAGACACAATTTAATACAAGTATTGAAAGGTCACTTAATCTAGAATGCTTATCTATCCACTCCCAACCTCTACCCCCGAAAAAAATCTTTGGGCATTAAACTTTTAGCAACGTCTTGGAGGAAAATCATTATTTTTTGTTTGACATTAGACTATAGTCCAGACACAAGAGTAAAGTAGGTTACCTGTTTTGTAGGAGAAACTTGCATTATTGTAGTTATAAATGCTTTGTTCGTCGTACCAAGATCGCACGGCGTCACGTGCTGCAAGTATACAAACATTGATTCAGATTAATGAGGTTGAAACTTTAACTGGCGATTCAGAAAAAGAACCTCCTTTTTTGAAACCGTAACAGGAGATAACGATAAAGTGACAAAAGATTTGAACAAGTTACATGTTTTTTCTTTCTTTTAGAAATATGCAAAAAATACGCATACTGTAATCGTACGGTGTAACACATTTCTGCGTTCAGCTTGTGTGTAACGGAGTTGATGCTCAGCTACACAAATCGTGTCAAAATTACAACAAACGATATAGATGTTTTATTCATTTTCAGAACACATACCTGGAGCTTTCTTGTTCACGTTCGATGACCAGCACATATAAATGTTTTCTCCGACAATATCTCCGTTTTGCAGAACGCATTTACTATGTATCATCATGTCTTTTCTCGCCAGTTCATTTGCCCATTCCTGAGCATGCGCAGTAAGACTTTTGGAAAATTTCAAATTTTGGACGCCATGGTGAGCTCTGAAATTGCGGAATTGAAAATGAAATTATTTTAAAAGTTACACATTAATGTTGCAATTGAAGTCTATTAAACCTTTAAGGTTTCTGATATTGTGCTCAATCACTTTACTGTTCATATTATTTACTTTTCCATTTAATATTATAAAGTTAGATCTAGTGTTTGTTTACATATTCAGTATATGCTTACTTATCAGTTTATTTTCATCATACCTGTATTTATTATGAGCATTTAACGCTTCAGTTTCAAATTCTTTTTCCAAATCTTTTCTTTCTTTGTCCTTTATACGTTCCGCTTGATTCCTATTTTTAGATGTTATTGGATAAATCCCGTTACATGCCGTACTCTGTCCGGATTGCCTCTGTTCAGATTGCTTTCTTCCAGTTCTTGATATATTTCGATAGGAAAGACTACTGTCGCTAGGAGCAACGAGTGAGATTCCACATCCCATTGTGTTTTTAAAATTCTTATATCAGTCCATTCTCAACTGTAGTTACCGCTATGACGATACGTTCGCACAACAAAGTTTATGTCAATGTAAAAGAGAAATACTGTTTTAAACCCTAGGTATTTTTTTTTCAGTTATCGGATTTTCCAAAATGTTTGCAGTGTATGCTTTAAAGAGAAAAAAAATCAAACTTAAGCTGATTGTTTAATATCCATTGCACATGTAAAAACATAAACTTCCCTAGATGCAAGATTTTGATTTTTTCTATCAATTTTACATTGAGATCTGCTTTCGACAACTTTAGTTTGCGTGAGGTTAATTAAACTTACTTGACACTTTTAAAATATCTATGTTTGATCAGGGTCTTTCAAATAGAAGACCCTGGTGTAATCAACAAAATCAAAAGTTATGACTACTGTAGAGTGGTGTCAGATTTATCTATGTAGCTATCTGATAGTGCAAAGACAATAGAAATCCACTGACCTACATAGCTGACTTTTCTTTACTATTGTATTTACTGCCAATACAAGGTATGCGCTGCATTTGGTCTCGTATTGAAATAAAACATTCAGAAATCATTCAAATATACCACAGCAGTGTCGGCTGATGTGAAGTGTCTTTTTCCAGAACAAACATCTAACGGATGGACGAACAGATGGAGTGAGTAAGGAAAGGAGTGAGTGAGTGACGGACGGAGGGACATACCGTAATGGCCGCTAAATTGATTGAATGACTGATGTTTTTACGAACAGTTTTAGCACTGTTGTTCTTACTTCAGACGGAAGATCTCTCTGAATGCATTGCTTAAACTCTAATTTTTAAAAAATGTCAAGTTATTTCCCTATTATATCTAAACGTCACCAATTGTAACTGAATATAATACCGTTATTTTACTGATAATATGAACAAGGATAAAGTAACGATCAAGCAAATGAGGGTGATGGCGTCAGAAGGTAAAGTTGGATGACTTTTATGTACGGTAGACGCTTCATCTCCGAGGCTGGGTAGGGTTGGGAGATAAATAAGAATATCATATAAAATTACTATATGCAATGAACAGATTACAATGCCTGGTTTGTATTTACATACAAGCGGAGAAATATGTCATTTAGCCTATCTTATAAACACGGTACGGACAAAAACCAAAAAAAAAAAAGAACACACCAATCATTAGTTTTCTTTTATTCTGTTTCTAAAAGTACAAATATCATTATCATGTTAATATCAACTATGAAATATGAATTGAAAAAAAAGATTACTATAAATGCCATAGTAACGAGAAAAAAAAGAGTACTTAAATTTCCGGATATTAAAGTTTATGCAAGGGAGACAACCCGTGCTCTTGAAATTATAAAACATAATAGTCTCCCTTAAAACGAGAGACTGTAAAATCTTCAAATGTTATTACAAATTTTACGTTTCCAGAAAAAAAGAACGAAAAATATCGATTCACGTTTAGAGTTATAACGGTTTGATATAGTTACATGCCATTAATCTTAAAGACTTACAATAAAATTACAAAATGTTCCTTTTTTCACTCAATTCTGTCTATTTCTTTAGATTTTCATGTTTACCAAACACGAGCAATCAGAATTTTGGTATAACTTTTGATAAAACAAGTTAAAAGTTTTGAAGAACAAAATCCATCTCTTGTTTTGCTCTGATACACCTTAAATGACCAAATTCTAGCATTACAATGGAATATGCATATTGCCTCTTTTTTGTTTGCTATTCCAGTAAAATTTGTTTCATCTGTAAATAAGAAATTTGGAGCAGTTGATTTCTCAATATATCATTCGGGATTTTACAGCAACGCATGCTTTTTGTAGACTTTTGAAATTACAACAGAAGTCTAAAAGAAATACAAACATTTAGAAAAAATACACAAGAATAAAAAGCAAAATCCTTATTTGTCTACCATTTTTAAATAAGCTATTTTCTACTCTGGCTAACACAATATGCATCAGTGGGGAAAAGGGGCATATCCTGTCATGCTCTGTTAATATCGATACATCAAAATCAAAGCAATTATTTGACCTAGGAATATCAATCGTTTATACCTCTGTATTTGATAATCAAAGCCTCATTAAGGGCTACAAGTTTAATAATCTGCAATGTAATTTAAAGTTTTTCTTTGAATTTCAGATAGCTTACCTTACTGAATGTCTGACTGAATGTGAAATAATGGAAAAACACTCTCAATCCAAACATCTACATATACATATTGAGGGAGAATGCAAAACAAGTTCTATGTATTATGAAATAAAAAAGAACCTAGCATTTTTTTCTTTCTTTGTTTTTGCATTCACCCCTCGAAATTTATTTATCATGTCTTACAGAAAGAATATCCGAATGCAACATATGTTACTCTATGTCTATTTTTAGAAATGACATAAAAGAATCATTAATTTCAAACAAACAAGACGCATAACGAAAGTTTATCCAAAGTCAAAAATGATTTTCATCGAGTAAGATATTGGCACTATGGAAGGAGGAAATGTATGAATCATAAATAACACAAAAATGTGGACATACAATAAACAGTCAAATCATATGATTAAATTAAAAAAAGTCTATATATTAGTGGCACCCTCATGACGATTGTTACAGGCATTTTAAAAAAGTACTTGAAAATCGGTACGTATAATTCTAAGTTATACCACGTTTGAAAAAATATCATCTGACAGCTTCCTATGAAACTAACATTTCAAAGGGTAATAATGCTTTTCAAATTTGAACAAATGTCACTAATTTTTTTGAATGAAAGAATCAAAATAGCATTTATTTACATCAAATTTTTCGATTCGAATCTCTTCTTTTTTCTAAACAAAAAAGCGAACTTTTACAGATGATAGCTTGTCAAAATGAGGCTCTTCAAGTCAGCTTTTTTGTGGATATTTTTAATCGGATGAAACAAAATCGAAAACAAAATTCTATTTTGCATTTTTTTCAACAATTTCTGGTGTCTTGGGACACTTGTATGTTTATTTTTGCGTAATTCATGTTAAATTGAAAGGTTGAAAGAATGACAATTTAGCGTTGACTAAGAATGACAAAGGCACAGTCTAATTCCTCCACTATGACGACAACGATTGTTTGATGAGACGAAGGTGAGATGGCTACTTGATTGGTTGACAAATGAACTTGGCAAATTCTGAAAAGAAGAGAAAAATAATTGAGTTAACGTTTGGTATAACAATTATAAACGTCTGTAGGCGGGCATGAAATGATAACAGCTTCTTTTATACAAAACAATTTAGGCCCATTCAACATTTATACAAAGGACTGAACAAACTTTTACGACTGTGCTAATCAATCTCAGGCACAAGAGTGTACGATTTAGTACGTCGGACCTCTGATCCAGAAATCGCTAGTTAACTCTGGACGCCAGTCTCTAATGAATGGATTCTCGGTATATCATGTAATGGTTTGAATCCAGGAAGGAGTTCTCCACCGGGTTTGATACAAAAAGTTGCCAGGACTTGATTCACAGTCAATGAAAAATGAACAAAAAATTTAAGGCTCAAGTCATTCCATCCGCGTAAAATAAGACAATCTGATCCTTTATTTAAATACAAGTAAACCAACAACTGAACATAATGGACAGTCTTAGCAAGTTATAGATCATCTTCAAATATCCGAATGAAGTCTCTTCTTTGATTCGGATATACTAAACTTCTATAACATGGTAGAATCTAATTAACAACTGAAACTGAAAACGCTGACTTTAATAAATGACTTAGAACTTGCTGTAAAATGAATTATCAACGGGAAATAAAAGCTTATTTTAGGTTTTTCAGTGATAGACATAGCAGTAAAACTGTCATTTGTTCCACTCAGAAAATGTTGTTAAAGAAAACGACCCTTTTCAACGGTTAGAAAGATGTACAGATTGACAAGCGCATATCATAAATATTTAATAAAAGTACAGCGAGCGTCTCTAAAATGTCTGCTATCGTACATGGCTGTATTGCCCTTGGGACGTATATAACCAATGCGATTTTTTTTTCTGTGGTCGATACTGCGAACTTTTGTCTCATATATATCATGCAGAATGCAGGTTCAAGCGACTTAATGAAAATTTTAAGATATGCATACCTGGGGAAAGTCGGCAATAATAAGAAGCAATCTATTTTCTTCAGAGTGGCATAGGTACCTGGGGCTGCATGCAGGAGAAAGACCATATCGATCCAGAGGTAACGCGTTGGACTTTTATCCAAGGGCCGCGGGTTCGATGTCATATGTTAGTATACACTGGTTTAGAAAGGGACAAGGTCCATCTTTAGAATGGGATGCAATGTAAATTATTGCGTTGTATATTGACAGTGCATTCCAGTTCTCACTATATGTATTTTGCTTTACATATTTGGCAACACGTGTCTGATTTTGTATAGCCGTGAAATAAATACATCACCTATATTGACTTTCTGGGCTCATCTCATTGACGTGTCTGAAGCTGCACGTTATTTTAATCTCGAATCTAAGAGCTCCTTTTAAATTTTCATTTTTTACGGTTTATTTGAAGGCTCATAAGCCACTGTGCACTAGTCCATCGTATTGTGTCATCGGTAGAATTTAATACATCATACAGTCTTCTGGGCCAAAAGAAGAACTTGACACAGCTACGTCATAGGGTCAGATATGTCATGTAACATGTAAAGTAACATTGCTACTAAGCTTAAAAGATCAAGACTTTAGTCCAAATCAAGAAACGTTTACAAAGCTATAAAGTTTTCTCTTTTCAGGAACTGTGACCACTCAAACAGATCCGCAGGGGAGAGAACCGCTGACCAAAAGTAGAAAAGAAATCACGAAGGACCAATTTAATATTTTCAGCGATCATATACAAAATTCGCCTCTGAAGTTCTGACTTCTTCGAAATATTCAGTTAAAAGGATGAACAAGCTGCATTGTAGTTTCTGAGTATTCTTGAGCCTTTTGAGTCAACTCTTATGGAAAATTCCGACAATGGCCGAGTCGACACGATGACTTTGGACGGGAGCAAGTCTGTGTGTAATAAAAGTAATAGAAAAAGAAAATATACCACTGTAGTTAATCTTTCCGTCTTTATCAACATCGGCCACTTCGATCATTGCTTCCACTTCTGAGTCTTGGAGAACTTGTCCACATTTTGTCAGAATCGACTTTAAAATGAGCAAATCAAGTATATAAAATTTTTGCAATATAATTTGCATTTTTTAAAAGAAATTCAAAAGTAAAACCTGGCCCTTACACCAATCTTTATTTGCATATCGTACAAATATGAAAACTTTTGACAGCCTTCCGCATTATCAATATAAATATTTTTTTCCGAATGTGTTAATTACTGGAAATAATTAAAATTATAAAATACATGTTCTCTACGCATATATAATACTAATTGTTTATATACCCCTAATACACCTCTATCATGAGTATCTACTTTCCTTTTCCTATTCATCTGCATAAATAGTGGAGGTCATTTGTACCTGACCTTTACATTTGCATATTTGGTTAAGTTATTCCCTTCAGTTACTTACAGTTTTGTTCTAAATGTATCTGTACCTAAGCAAGTATGACAGATCATTATTTTGCCAGGCTGGGACTCAAGAACATCTTCAAAGAAACGAAACGACATATATGTCAAATACAAAAAGAAAACTAAAGACATGAAAAAGTGTGCATATTCTACCTTCAATTCTTTTGTTTCGATGTAACCATTCCCATCTTTATCAAAAACTTTAAATGCATTTAGTATGGCTTCTTGACTATTTTTGTGTTTCTTTTTGTAATCTTCCACGTATCTTTTAAATTCACCAAAGTCCAGACGACCGCTACCTGAAAAACGTGAATCATAAAGTAACAGACAGTACACTGTGTTTTTATTTCTGGAAGACTAATACATTCGAAACTGGTTCCCTACTTCTCTTTCTAGAAAATAGTAATGCGGAAATGACGATAAAGTACCAGTCTAAGAATTTTTTTTTAATATCAGCTTATTACACTGTGACACAAAAGTTTTACTTTTAAAACCGGATAAGTACATTATAAATGAGTTTCAGATAAATTGGTTATCCACACTGTTTTTTAGATATTTTGACGTCATCTTCGATTCTTTCCGAAGCAATATGGATACAAGTTGGAACTACTTTTATTATTCTCAATTAAAGGGCAAATCTTATTTTTGGTGTATCCTTACGCATTTTCATCAGAAATGTGACGCATAAGAAAGGTTCTTGAAAAAAGAAAGGTTTGTATGTCATTCCATTTATGTAATTAATTCATACTGTTCTGAATCAGTTTGGAAAATAAACAATGGAGTTGTTTCTACCTAAATATGTTCTAGTATTTTATCTTTTCTGTGGTAGAGGAAAGATAGGTAAGGTGAAGAGTCTTGCAAACGTTATAGCAGTTTTGATAATATATTGTGGAACATCCCCAGGGTATTCAAAGTTTGTTTGTTGTTGTTGTAGTTTGTAAAACTTTCACTCTGTTTAAGTTTCATTGGGATTTCTTTTTGTTCCTCTAAAACGTCTTTTTGTCAGAAACTGTCGTGATAGTGAAAAATTATGTTCATCAACGTACTTAAAACGTGACTCCCTGAAAATAAAGTCATCTTTATAATATGATTTCTAAGT
Source organism: Cyclina sinensis (assembly GCA_012932295.1). Classification (NCBI taxonomy): domain Eukaryota; kingdom Metazoa; phylum Mollusca; class Bivalvia; order Venerida; family Veneridae; genus Cyclina; species Cyclina sinensis. The sequence continues at coordinate 31,545,617 of JAAONU010000008.1, forward strand.
AAGACCAAATATGAAGATTATAAATCAACCTTTACTTACGATCTAAATCAAACTCCTTGATTGTTTGCTCGATTTCATCGTCGCTTGGGTTAAATCCTATGGCTCTGACAACGGTTCCAAATTCATTGGTACTAATTGTTCCACTACCATCCTTGTCAAACAAATTAAATGTTTCAAGAAGAACTGAAAAGAATAAACCAACAAAGAATTGAATAAGATTGTCTGCTTATGAAAATCTATGTTTTCATAAAACAAAGTTTAGTTTAACTCTTACTGTGCTTAGCTTACACTTAATTTTTGCACATCGATTGGGAAGCAAGTTCTTGCAACTTATAAAATCACTCTCGATGACTGATTTCTGTGTTCAAACCAGGAATCTCGCCTAAAGTGAGGAATGTGGAACGTCACTTGAGACTCTCACCCCTGGTGGAATTCGAACCAGCAATTTCTGGATCGGGAGTCCGGCGCTCTAACCCCTCGACCACTGCTCCTCTTTACCCTGCTAGAGGCAACTGACTCTGCATTATCGTTTAGTGCAGACCAAGATCAGCCTGCACATCCGTGAACTCTGATCATGGTCTGCACTATCTGCCATACCGTCAGTAAATTTTTAGGTATATTGCGTGGTAAAGGTTACACCTATTCATCTTACGTCGCCTGAAGAAAGGAGTTCTTGCAGCCTGCAGTTAAAGTCCCGTTCGAGGACAGCTTCCTGGGTTCAAACCAGGACTGGCACCGGAAGTTTGGATTGTGGAATGTCATCGGAGTCTCATGCCTTTTAAGATTATAACCTAAAGGGCTTGTCTAAAAGAAGACGTTACTGATAAAAATCGGACATTTCTTTAAAAACGGAGCTTGTGTAAGTGGATGAATTGGCCCGAGACATAAACAGGTCATAAATTTATTACAGATGTGAGTAGTTATGACAAGGTATTATTTGTTAAAGACTTTGACCAATCAGTATGTCCAGTTTATGGTTCTTTCCGGTATTGTTGTTGTTGTTGTTTTGTTTCATAGACTGGTAGTTTAATGGAATGTAAGACTGTTTCAGAATGAGATATGTCAGTTACACGATTACGACCGCGTTATATACTTGATAACTTGTTGGTAGCGGGACACTGTTGATGCATGGTTGATACACCGGCCATGTCGGTCAAGGCTGGTTTAACTAAACCATGTCTTATGTCAGAACACTCCTGCTTATGTTATAAGAGTTGGTAAGCGGACTGACCTGGACAATGCTGGTACAAAAAGTTACCGAATCTTTATTGCTGGTTACGCTGGGCCATTCTTGTTCAACCAGGAAGACTTTAAGAATGGTTATAAAGCACAAAATTGGTAAAACCGTATATTGTTCAGTCGGCACAAGTGAAAAAGGAATGATTTTAGGTTTTAGATTTTTCAACATTATTTGCTCAATCGAGTATAAGTTTGTATGACCGGACAATTCTGGTTCAATCTATGTATTTTCAAAACAGTTATAACATGTATATTACGTGTTAACCATGCAATGTTAGTTTAATATTAGTGAAGACGTATCTATTCATATCTGGCAGCACTAACAGTGGTATGACCCCTTCTGAACTATTTTCCAGCAGGATTTCATGATTAAACCGATAATAGCAGAAAATGAAGAAGGATATGGCACTGCAACAATATGGTGGTCTTGGTGAAGCGGAGGTTTTTTTTAATATTCGCTTAAAGTTGATTAATTAACAAGAAGTTATAATTATTGGATGGCGACAATAAAATGCCTTACCTTCGTCTTCAAATGACAGGTTCATGCCCTTTCCTGACTGAAACAAAAAGAATATAAATTATTTGTTATACTAGACCTATGTTTTAAACAAGGACGCATTTATGAAGATTTCTGAGAGAGCACTGAATGTTGTGATAAGGTATGAAACCACTAATTCAGTCTGTCAGAGCTCACAAAATGGTACCCGCATAATGGCGGCTAGAAATAGTTGTCAGTTTTCTTATTCGCCCTAATCTGTGTATTTCTTTTTTTTCTTCTTTTTTTTCTTTTTTTGGCTTAAATCATTTTTTCTTGACTATTTCTGATAGTGTGGTAGCAATTTAATGCTCATATACATTCAGAATAGAATTCATAATAGGAAATTGTTTCACATATCCCAATCTGAAAATTGGCTAATATTTTTTGTTAATTTTATGGGTAAGTTCACATAGCAGAAATATCTTTTTCTTTGGAACACCACACCCACTGTTCTTGCTACTTTTCATGAGTACAGATATAGATCTACAAGAATGTTTAAGTTAAACTATTTAAAAGGGATTTTGCTATGTTTTACAGCCCTGTGAATTTTATGAATTTTATAGAATAAAGAAGGAATTCATTTGGTGGTTTCTCACCATATCAAAGGAGAGAATATAGCGATTCATAGTAAATGCGTGTCTGCTTTAAAAGTAAGCACCAAAATCTAATCACAGTTATATTTTTTATCCCTTTTCTTCAGTGCATACGATGACGTTTTTTATTGAAAAGGGTCGTTTATCCTCTCAAGAGCTCAATTTAAACTGATGTAAGATTCAGAAGTAATATGGAGTCATATTAAAACTATTTTTAAAATATTCTACATAAACATATCACACTAATTTGGATGTCTTGTGTACTTTCGGGCCTTTCCGCCTGCGGGATTATCAAAACGGAAGTTACGGAGATGAACGAGTTGCTTGGGCTGATTTACGTACAAAATATGGACTACCTCTAACACGTCGCATTAGTCGTCCAGAGATAACACATGGGACTTGTAACCTAAGGATCTCGAACACGATATTCCAACCCCACTTACACTACCCATTGTCTTTCGTATGAGAAATTAAGTATATAAAAGAACCACGAGGGTGTCTTAAAGAAGGTGGTTTCTATGTTTTGAACTATCCCAACTCAGACAGAGACGTCATTGGGGGATTATTAACAGTCGTCCTATTGTTAAGCTGAGGATTTGTTATCCAGAGATCGCAAGATTACCCCTCTCTTCCATTTACGACAACAGCCTTTCGGGTGTGATGTTCAATCGAAACCCCATGTACCAGAACTAGAAGTGTCTCTTATTGTATGCTGCAATATATTCCATAACAAAAATAAACGTCGGTCATATGTACATCCGGTTCTGACGATAACCAGTCTCAAATAGATAGCTACACGTCACGGAACCGTAATAACCTCTCACTAGTTGTGTCATGCGTTTTAAAGCGACTGACTCACAGATGGCCGAGGATGAAAAACAATATTTATATAACTTGAAATTCTTGCTGAAATTGTGAAGAACATATCTAAATTTAGTTACTAACTTATTTTTTGTTGCAGAAAAATATCAAAATATAAAGCTTTACGCAATCTTATCGGTAAAAAATTTACCCCGTTAGTCATACTTTACTGAGCGGGAGGTCATGGGTTCGAACCCTGGTTGTCAAAACTTTTTTTCTCAGTTTTCATGGCGTATGGAAGCATAATATTGCGTTTTTTTTCATGGTATATTATCTTCTCTTAAATTTAAAAAAAAAAAAATCAGCTAAATTCTGTGAGTCAGTCGCTTTAAATCTGCAAGGGTCTTTTATGCAATTTCTTATGAGAATATACTAGTATGGGGCTATTTCTTGTGAAGAAAAAAATGGTTTCTTTCAAAAATATCAAAATATTGTATCAATAATTTCTTATGTCAAGTCTTATACCCTAAGTCGGATTGTCCCCACTTTATATGATAAGACTAAAATTATTACGTAAGAATTCATATGATAAGATAATCAAGACTTATAATAGAAATTATAAACTTATGTCTGAAGTATCAAGGTAACAATCCACACTGTCTTCTGTAAATTTTGAAATCTGAAAGACATTCCTTAAACTACTTACCTTTTTCACAAAATTTATCGAAAACGCGAAATCTGATATACGCTTTGACTACTTTGGATAAAGGTTTACTTTTCAAGGTCCCGTTTTTTTCCAAATACGAAAGTTTGCCCTAGATTCACGTTCGCAATTTTATTTCAATATAACTTTACATCAAAAAGATATAAAGATAGTGTTTCATTCTTATAACTTGATCAATATTTTTGAAGGTATATATGATTAAATCTCTGAGTTAGTAGTAACCTCAATACTTGATATGTTTAAAAAGCCGAATAAACATCTAAGATGATTCAAATTAATAATTGCACGGAACATTAGAATATCTTTGCTACCTATACGCATGTCTACTTTTCAAGTATCAATCACTGCGCTGCGAAACTCGGACAAATTGTTTAGGTGTGTACTAATATTGACAGATTCTTGGTACTTTCTACCGGCTGAAACGAGTTATTACTTTAATAACGTACGTAACAATCACATTAAACATATTTATAGTTCAATATGCTTTATGAAAATACAATAAACTGGTCGATATTTATTTGGAATTCTTGTACACGCTCTACTTTCGGTTTTGAAGGTGCACATGAGGTCTCTCTGCACAGTTTTTATAGCACAGATAGACTTTCTGCATACAACGCAGGCAGGCTCTCTGTCAGCGATTGATTTTAGCAGGAAAGAAGTTTTCTATCGATCAATGTGTGAATTATTAAAAGTGCAACCTTATATCACTATGTCCCTTACACTACATGGAGTTTCTAAAATAAACTTTTTCATTCTCTGTAGTGCAAGAAGCACAACGTAATGTTGTTTGTATTAAATTGTTTTCGCAGTCAGACAGTGTACAAATCTACCAAACATCTATGTGTGTATTGCTTAATGTAACCATTTTAGCTCTGAATTTTGTTGATACATTTAAGATAAATATTGTCTATTTTACAGTAACAATTATAAATTTGAACTAAATGACTAGGGCCCGAATCACAGTTGTTCCATTCAGAAAATGCAAGTTTGTCATTATTCTTTTCGTAAATTTTCAATCATACCTGCATTTTCTATTAAAATCCCAAAGTATTAAACTAAAGACAAAAAGAGAAATAATTTATTCCCAGATTTTAACTATACCCCCCCCCCCCCCCCACACAAAAAAATTGTACTACCGTTGAAAAAAAAACGTGTACATCAGATAAACTGGCAATGTATGATTTAATGAATAAATGTTTGCGTTGATGGAAAGACATTTAGACTGATGAAAAAGAATGAATGAATGCGTCGTTAAATGAATAGATTAATGAAAGCATGAATGATTGACTTAGTGAGGGAGCGAGCGAGCGAACGATGAAGAATATAATTTCGATAATTTGTCAAAACATGACCACCAGGGGCGTGTCTAACCTTATGAAATAAATTATGAAATAGAAGTGGTAATTTTATATAATTATTTCATTAGTTTGATACTTTCTTCTCTTAAAGACATCCCATACTCGACAAGAAATACTAAAAAAAATTAAGACTACCATCTCAAAAAAAACCCCAGCAATTTCTTGAATCGATCGCTGTCAGAGAGCTTGCCTGTACTATATGCAGAGAGCCTGCCTGTGTTGTATGCAGAGAGTCTACGTGTGCTGTAAAAGCTGTTGTGCAGAGAGACATCCTGTGTACCATCAAAAACGAAAGTAGATGGTGTAAAAGAATTCTAAATAAATATCGACCAGTTTATTTTTATTTTCTTAAAGAATATTGAACAATGGATATGTTTGATGAATTGTTACGTAATAACTCGTTTCAGTCAGTAGAAAGTGGCGAAAGTCGATTCATGTCAGTACACCTCTGAACAATTTGTCCGAGTTTCGGAGCGCAGTGGCTGATAATTGAAAAGTAGACACGCGTATAAATAGCAAAGATATTTAATTTGAAGCAATCAGCTGTTTGAACTGATGTCTGTCCGATTTTTCTGACTGTCTTCCATCACGAACTGTGTTTACAGCTGAGAATAACCGGTGCCGACGCAGAGAGACCGCCAACAAGGCAGATTTCGCAGAGAGAATGCCGATATGGCTATGACAAGCATGCTTTGTTCATGATGCTCTTTATTAAACAACACACACAAAACGCTAGGTTAAAAACAAGAACATGTTTATAAACGATTAGAATCAGTCTGGACTTGACTCGGATAATAGTTCCTTAATATCTTTATATACATTTTAGTTAACTTACCATTTTGTCTCCTTATAAGTCCTCTAATTAAAACCGGCTTCCAAATTAAAAAAAAAAGGCTAGCGCTGTGTTATCAGTTTATATCTTCACCCTGTAGAAAACAATGTCATTTTACAATACACGTTATAAACCAAACACAAATGTAAACAAATATGGCAGCTAACGTATAACGGTATAACAATTTACAAATATCGGTATTACCCGATCAATACCGACCTGTTTGACTATGGAGGTATTTGTCAGGTAAAATAGATCTAATGCAATTAAAGCGACTGACTCAAAGAAAAATGTTTTACTTTAAAATTATGGAGAGTTTAATATACTACAGAAATAAAATCACAAATTTAGGCTTCTACACATCATAAAAACTGAAGGAAACAGAATATAGTTTCAACCGGGATCTGTTAGGTAAAATAAAGAGCTGCAAGCTAACCCAGTGAACGACTTGTTAATTCCAAACTGTAAAATTAACACTATAAACTTACTATCTACCGCGTGACTAAAGGGGCATACTTTTACTGATTAAAACGTATAAAACTTTGTATTATGGTGTTTTTTACAACAAAAGATGAGACAGTAACTTAGTTTAAAAATGTTCTTCACAATTACAACTAAATTTTCTGTGTAGAAATATTTTCTTTTTTTATGCATCGTCGACCCGTTCGTGAGTCAGTCGCTTTATAGTCGTATCTCCAATAAACCGAGGGAAATAACCTCTTTAGGTAGGCTAGAAATATGGGACAAAAGTTACCTACTGGTCTTACTCTTGTAATGAAAAAAAAACAAAACAAACAAAGCAATCCAATTATTGTGCTCTGCACATCGTCTCATTATGGTGATGACTTTATGTAACAAGTTATTTCAAAACATTTTCAGCGGTTTAAAAGTTATGGAGCGGACACGAAATGTAGACGTTTTAACACTTGACCGTTAAGTGTGACCTTGACCTTGTGGGTAGCAACCTAATAATTGCGCTCTGCACATCGTCTCATAATGGTAATCACTTGTGACAAGATATTTAAAAAAATACAGCAGTTTGAAAGTTATAGAGCGGACACGTAAGTGTTTCGGACGGACGGACAGTAGCAACCCAATTATTGCGCTCTGCATATCGTCTCATAATGGTGATCACTTGTGCCAAGTTATTTCAAAACATTTTCAGCGGTTTAAAAGTTATGGAGCGGACACGAAATGTAGACTTTTTAACACTTGACCTTTGAGTGTGACCTTGACCTTGTGGGTAGCAACCCAGTTATTGCGCTCTGCACATCGTCTCATAATGGTGATCATTTGTGCCAAGTTATTTTTAAAAAAATTTAGCAGTTTAAAAGTTATGGAGCGGACACGAAAGTGTTATGGACGGACTGACGGACGGACTGACTGACAGAGGCCATTCCTATGATCCTCTCCCCGCTTTGCGGAAGGGGATTAAAAAATTGCATTCTAGGATTTGTTTGTTGATTTTGTTACGATAAATTTGATTGGTTGAGGGAACCAACAAAGCAGCTTTCCTTGTAACTTATGTGTGCCAACTGTTTAGGACTTAAAAACAAGCCAGTTGTTTTCCGGCGCTACTATCATTTCTTCCAGAGTGTGTGAAGCTTGCTGATCATTGTAATTTTGGAAATGAGAATGTTTTTGTCACAAACTGAAATGTCTCTTTTGAAATGAATGACAGTGAAATAGTGGCAGAAATTATATGAATATTACTTTTTAGAGTTTTTCTAGAGATAACACTTAACAAATAATTAACTAAGATGGTGAGTGATAAAATACCGGATGAATATGCATGTGACAAGACATAATCTTCACCATTTTCCGTGATTTACTTTTTCAGTCACTTTAAGTAACCCCCATCCCCACTTTCGCATTACACACACACACACTTCACGTTGGGTACCGCCATTTTAAAGACACCATTTGCAATCAGGGGACTTTACTCTTGATTTTGTAAGTAAAGAAGTTTGACGTGCCTCCCTTAATTGCATTAACACCATTTGCAATCAGGCAACATAAATTGGGATTTAGCTTACGTCCTTACTTTAAAAGATGCCAATTACAATCATACGGCAGTCCAGTATTTCACGTACTTGATGACTGATACGCCTTATACCATTTCCTTACTAGTAAATATCGCAGCTTTTGCAAAGATAAATGAAAGAGCATCTTTACAAGCAATAAGTGAACAAAGGAACTGTTCATCTGATTATCTCCTTTATTTTTATTTATGTAACAGAATGCTGAACACATATGGTAACAATTAATGACAAACAGATAAAAAAACTCCAGCGGAATCCGGACATTGCCCCAGGACTCTTAAAATGTATAACTGGACATTTGCCTCCTGATGAAATATCACCTTGGACATTTGCCCCAGTAGAAACATTACCATGGACATTTGCCCCAAGTAGAAACATTACCATGGACATTTGCCCCAGTAGAAACATTACCATGGACAATTGCCCCAGTAGAAACATTACAATGGACATTTGCCCCAGTAGAAACATTACCATGGACATTTGCCCTAGTAGAAACATTACCATGGACATTTGCCCCAGTAGAAACATTACCATGGACATTTGCCCCAGTAGAAACATTACCATGGATATTTGCTTCAGTAGAAACATTACCATGGACATTTGCCCCAGTAGAAACATTACCATGGACATTTGACCCTTGTAGAAATACTACGAAGTTAGACTCTCAGCTAGGTTAACATGTTTATTCATAAATTTCTTAAATAACATATGCTTAATCATTTTCCTTTCAGAGAATGTTAATTTGCAGTAATTTCTTTTAACTTAAAGTATATTAATATTAGATTAATAATATTAGATTATTCCTAAGTTTAGTAACTTTATTACAATGAACAGAACATTCAAAGATATAAAATGAGACATTATCTATCATTACAAAATCTCCAACATTGAAATTATAATTGTTCAATTAAATGGTATGCAGTGTTTCATGTACTATATATATTCATGGTATTATTTATACTGTTGGGCAAATGTCCAAGGTGATATTTGAGGGGGCCAAAAGTCTAATAATACATTTTAAGGCCAAGGGGGCAAATGTCCCGGATTCAACTCCAGCATTTCTTGAAGAAAAAAACAAAAACACGCTGAACACATCTGTTAAAATGCAATTAACAACAAATACAGATCGAGCATATTTGTTACAATGTAGATGAACCACAAATTAAGAGGTATCAACTAGTAGGTTCAGTTTTAACAACGAATATGGTAATAGGCCTAGCTACTACAAACAATGAAACAATCTTAATAAGCATATTATAAACCCACAATTTACAATAACACTTAACAAAAAACATATAACAATGGTAAATCTAGAGGTAGTTAAATTTATCTCTCATACTCATAATCAGTGACAATTATAAGTCTTCTTGATACATCACTGAAAAAACACGTAACAAAAGAACAGAAGTTTGTGAGATGAACAGGCTTAACCTGTATCGACAATAGAAACTCTGAACACATTTACTTAATCTGATAACAATCTGTCAACAATGTACACATACAGTGTAGAAACTGGTAAAAGTCTAGATGTGTGTGGTATTTCTTTTATGAAACAAAAGGGTCATGATGGCTCTAAATCACTCACTAGAATATCACTGCTTTTAAAGGCAAGCCTGTGAAGACATTCAACTGCTGCTGAAGTAGGGCAAATTTGGAGATCAAAAACTATGTTCACTTAGCAAGTTCATTACCTTGACCTTGACCTATATAGCCTGACTAGATTTTTTTACTGTGTACTACATCATTCAGATTAGTACCTAGTGTCACAGGGACGGAGCCAATTATGAATTTTTTTTCTGCACCTTCAACAACAAAGTTAATCGGAGAGTCAAAGTCAGCCACAGTCAAAGCTGAAATTCAAAAGCACAACTATATACATGGTCCAAATTTTATGGATTTGTATAAAACAGAAAACAAGTCAGTAGGCAAAGTCATAGTCACCTAAACTGGAATTAGGTCAATGTTAAATTCACATTGAATTCAAATTGAAATCTACATTCAAAACTGTCAAACTTTTGTTAACAAAAAACAGGAAATTAATCAATATTCAAGGCTAGCCAAGATCGAAGTTGAAATCTGCATGCCTAATTTATTAATCATATACAAAATTCAAATTTCAATGCTGAAAAAGACAAGGAAGTAGGTCAGTAGGTCAAGGTCAAAGTCTCAGAAGGTAGAGGTCAAAATATGTGACCATGAAGATTCAATCCAGAATTATTTTGCAGACTTTTATTTTTTTCAATACAAGACTGTATTAAACTAGTAACCACTTGAGCAGGGTCACTTTTGACCCAGGTCAATGATTTGAACATCTCTGCTACAGAACCAATTGACAATGCTCACACCAAGTATCTTAGCCTTAAGAGAAGACTTTTATTCCCTATTTAATTTGCTACCCAAGGTAGTGGCGTGTTATGACCCAAGAGCCATAATTTCAACATTATTTTTAAAAGGAACACAACATAATGCCAAACAATGTATTTTCAAGGTTTAGGTTTTGAGGTTTCAGACAAGAGATGTTTTAGATTTTCCGATTTAAGTTAATCTCATTACAAATGACCACTGAGGCAGGGCTAACTTCTACCCTATGGACATCATTTCAACAATCTTAATAGATGTTTATTAAACACTGCTACACACCAAATATCTTGAATCCAGGCCCTGAAGACTAAGAAAGTTTTCTTCTATGTGTCAATGAGCAACTAGAGTTCTGCATTGAGTAATTTTTTAACAATTCTGGTAGAGCATCATACAAGATTCATCTCTTACAAGTTTCATCAACACAGATGGAGAGGTTTTTGAGGAGATATTGTTTAAACTAAGGGGCTGACAATGGATGGAATGTGATCACAATTAACAGCTCATTTTGAGCCTCTGGCTCAGGTGAGATGAAAAACAAAAACACCTGATAATTAGCAATACATAATCAAAGAAAACGTTAAATCAAGCATTCTAACACTATCTGCAATTTGCCGACAATAAACAAAGAAGGAATTGAGCGTTATATATCAGGCAGTATAGCACGCTGAATACAAGCGCGCGCCCGCTGACGTCACTGAGAACGCCACTGTTAAATAGTGCACATACTTACGTCCTTTATAAATATACGTACGTGTTAGAATGGAAATAGATTTTAACATTTTCGTGATCTACCGTCGTATATATCACGGTTTCTCGTTCATATGCGTAATTATTTAATCACTCAGGCCTACGGCCTTCGTGATTAAATTACTACGCATCTGAACTCGACACCGTGATATATCAGACGGTATATCACTCAAACTTAAAATCTATTTCCTAAATAAATACACGGAACTCCTTTTTGATACATTGACATAATGGTAACACTTAGGACTAAGTATCAATTAAAATAAACACAATAACATTTGTATTGACACAGAATGACTGATATCTGATACATATGACATTTAAAGCAATAAATATAATTAAAATCAACAGAGAAACATCATTATTTATGCTTTTTTTCAACAAAAGTTTTGTTTTTATCAAAATAAACTGTTGTTTTGTTCTTTTTTAAGAGGAGGGTTTTTAGAAGAAATAAATCAATTTTCATCCAGAAGAGATCTCCTGCCAAAAAAGTCGTTTTTCAAAGTGCAGGCAGATGCCTGAATAAAATATAAGAATATTTGACTAGATCCGGTAAAAATAAATAAAATTATGGCTTTATTGATTGCAATTTCATTGACACAGAAAGGTTCAATATGTAATATAAATCAAACCATAAATATTTAATTGTGGATCTGATCTGTTACAAACAAACAAACAATAAATAAATAAATAATTATAAAAACTGGCTACAGCCAATCAACAAAGCAGTGGTTACATCTTGCAATATTACAACACATTAAACAGGTATTTACAATAAACCTTTTTATTAAATATTAATAAAAATGATTGTTACTATTTTAAATGAAATCCTTTCTCATATGGGAGAAGCATTAGAGACATTCTGGCTGTCACTAATTACCATATTTGGTATCTTTCTATGGTTTAACCACTCAAAAAACTGTGCTTCTTGTCCCAGTAGAATGTTCTCAAAGATGAACTGAAAGGTTAAAGGTTGCAACATGGATTTTGGAGAGAATAAACCAATATACAGGACATTAACACTTCAAAACAAAGCAAATTGTGATACTGGTTAGTGAATAATCTGTCTTTTCACAGTAACTGTGTTTGCTATCAAATGTAACTGGCTCAAAGTTGGGAAAAAAATTCTCACGAAAGACATAAGGTACTGTATAACAAGAGGGCCATGATGGCCCTGGATCGCTCACCTGAGTACTTTGGCTGTAGGTTTGCTGTTAAGCAGTATTTCATTTTCTAAATGAAAACATATAAGTGCCTACAAACCAAATATGTAAAATATCAGTCAATAAATAAAGGCTCTGTGACAGAAAGTAGAAATATCTATTATAAGCTATGGTGACCTTGACCTTGACCTAGTGACCTCAAACCCTACCCATGGGTAGAGGTCCATGCAAGGAACCTATATCTTGAATATCAAAGATATTGATCTATAAATGAAGGCGCTATGAGGTACAGTAGATAAATCTATTTTTAGCCTCTGTGACCTTTACCTAATCTAATAATTTGAAAAAGCTTGATAAAGCTTGCCAAATTTTAAAATTCTAGGCCTTGTGGTTTCAGACAAAAAGATTTTTAAAGATTTCCTTTTTAACATATTAAGGCCCCCTGGGGCGCGGCAAATTTTGCCCCAGGGCCAACATTTAAACAATATTGGTAAAGGTTCTTTACACAATACTCAACACCAAAAATCTAAGGACTAGACCTATTTGTTTTGGAGAAAAATTATTTTTCATGTTTTTCCTATATAAATCTATGTAAACCAAGAGAACCCTGGGGCGTGACCAATTTTGACCCAGGGGACATAATTTTAACAAACATGGTAGACATCCACTAGACAATGCTGCATACCAAATATTTAAGCTGCATGCATTAAAGTTTCCAGTAAGAAGATTTTTAAAGATTGCCTTTTTTACATATTAAGCGCCCCCGGGGCGGGGCCAATTTTGACCCCGGGGCCAACATATAAGCAATACTGGTAAAGGTTCTCTACACAATACTCCACATCTAATATCTAAGGTCTAGTCCTATTAGTTTTGGAGAAAAATGATTTTTCATGTTTTTCCTATATAACTGTATGTAAACCAAGAGAACCCTAGGGCGTGGCCAATTTTGACCCAGGGGACATAATTTGAACAAACTTGGTAGACATCCGTTACACAATGCTACATACCAAATATCTAAGCTGTAGGCATTGTTGTTTCTGAGAAGAAGATTTTTAAAGATTTCCTATATAAGTCTAGGTAAAATGAAGTGACCCCTGGGGCGGGGCCAATTTTAACCCCATGGAAATAATTTGAACAATTTTTGTAGAGTTCCATTAGATGGTGCTAAATGCCAAATATCTAAGCTCTAGGCCTTGTGGTTTCAAACAAGAAGATTTTCAAAGTTTTCCCTGTGTAAAATCAATCGACCCCTGGGGCGGGGCGAAATTTGACACTAGAGGCATAATTTGAACAAACTTGCTTGAGGTCTACACGACAATGCTACATACAAAATCTTAAGGATCAGGGCCTTGCGGTTTCAGACAAGAAAACTTTTAAAGTTTCACTATATAAGCCTATGTAAAATCCATTGACCCTCGGGACAGAGCCAAATTTGACCCCAGGGGCATAATTTGAACAAACTTGGTAAAGGTCCACAAGACAATGCTACATACAAAATCTTAAGGCTCAGGGCCTTGTGGTTTCAGACAAGAAGATTTTTAAAGTCTCACTATATAAGCCTATGTAAAATCAATTGACCCCCGGGGTGGGGCCAAATTTGACCCCAGGGGCATAATTTGAACAAATTTAATAGAGGTCCACTAGACAATGCAATATACCAAATCTTAAGACTCAGGGCCTTGTGGTTTCAGACAAGAAGATTTTCAAAATTTTTCCTTTAAGTTGCCATAGCAACCAGAGTTCTTGATGGAATTGAATTCTTTGAACAACTTTGGTAGAACTTCATGCAAGGAACATCCCTGCAAAGTTTCAATAAATTTTGCCAAGTGGTTTAGGAGGAGAAGTTGTTTAAAGAAATTATTGAAGCACGGACAGACGGATGGATGAAGGACAATGGGTCATCACAAAAGCTCACCTTGAGGACATTGTCCTCAGGTGAGCTAAAAAGACCATTTAGTGGCTAACTAGACTGGCTGCAGGCTATATGATCCTTTTCTATTTATGGTAGTTCATTGATATATTAAAGGTTTTTACCCCTCTAATAGCAACATTTTTTTCCTCTGCTAGCAATCTAATTCCAGCCAAGAAAAGATAAATCTGTAGTTAGAAAGGGACTTAATAGTCATCAAGTTTAACATTACTAAGGAATAGCATTAATTACTGGGTCTGAAACCAGTCTTGTAGCTAACACACAATTGAGTTCTTTTTGCTCCTTTTTTACATGCCCTTTGACTTCATTCCATGGTCACACTGAATGTACAAGGGACTAGTTGTGCTGTTTCTAGATCACTGATTATTCAGGAATACAGGATTTTAATATCAAAATTGGGCAAACTTACCTTGAGAGCTTGCTGCATGTAAATCTGACAAATGTCGTATGCAGGCAAGGACATCATTAACAAGCAAAGCTTTGCCTGAAAATGTGTGTATCAAAAGTATAGCAATTGTGTATTAGCTTATAGTTAACACACATGTAAATTATGCAAACAATTGGTACTCTATTTTCAATACAAACGCTACACTTTACGCCAACTAAGAGCATGAATTTCAGCCCAGGCTTATCAGCAGCATTAATTAGCCTAACTGTTAGAGAATGATAAATCTTTTGTGAGTGGCCTGATCTTTAAAACTAACTTACAACTATAATGGAATGTATACCTTCATTTATATCCATCTTATAACTGACAGAACTCCTTGTTAATGCACTTATATCAATGTCTGTCCAAGGGAGAAGTTAGCAGGACTAACCAGTAGAATTTGACATTTTCCTTTTTTGGAGTATAAATCCCCAAACTAGTGCAATGGCAATAAGTCAAAATATCCAAAGTGGGAGATGCTTTACATATCAAATCACCTGGGATCTAAAATTTGGAAAAAGTTATTTCCCAAGACCAGAACCATTTTGTCTGCCAATTTTCCACCATCTGGACATGGTCTTCTGTCAAAGGTCCTGTCTATGCCTGCAGTTACCCACTTGGGCAAAACATTGATAAGTGCATAATTCTAATTTACAAAATTTCTGAATTTTCACTGTCCATTCAGCAGTTATCTTGACCATGCATCTGCATATATCGAAAACCAAAACTTTTAGATTACTTAAGCTTATTTTAATTTACAGATAACATCTTAACATGAAAGTTTTATTTTTTAAGATCAAGAAAAAGCATTTTACCTTTGCATAAGATACAGTTTTACTGTCCATGTGAGCATAGGTCTGTATTTTAGAAAGTGTTTCCAACATTCCAAGGTGATTGGAAACCAGACTGTTTGTTCTCTCTTTAAGCTCTTCATACCTGGAAATATTTCAAGTGGCATACTTTGTACATCTGTATTACGTAACCTAAGACAAACAGTTTTGTTGACAATTTTGCCTTTAAATTTCAATGACTTTTCCATAACTATCCTAATACACAAGGAATAGGACTTCTTTTATTTCTAGTGTGTCAAGATGAGCCATCATCAGTGCCAGGTGGGCTTTATACATCTTCTGGAGCACATCTGACTTCGTAAATCTAAATCATATAATCGTCTAAACATTAGTTTATATGGTCCCTTTAGAGGATGTAGCATTATACCAATGTAAGATTTTTTTTTTTAAGAACACACTTTCATTTTCTCTTCTACTTTCACCCTCCTGAAAACTGCACCCTTTACTTTTTTATATATGACTACAATAAACTCACCATTTGGAAGGCTGTACATCAAAATTGTCAAGGTGTGCTTTGTTCACATTGTCCTTCACATCAAGAAGCTTAAGTTTCTGTTCATCAAACAATGGACTACATTCCCCGCAGGTCAGTGCACCGAACTTAAGTCTGAAATTAGCCATCCGCTCTCTACAAAAACAACAAAAATTTTAATGCAACATGTTTGTAACTATTGTATGCACTGTGATACAGAAATAAATCTATCTTTCTAACGACAAAGAGTTTAATTTAGTCTATACAGTTAGTGTGGCCATACCACATGGTATATGATGTCATTTAGGCTGTCGCAAGCAGCATTTTTTTGCCTCGATTCGGAGGGGAAAACTGCTGTAAGTTTTTTATTATTGCAATATTAGCACATTTTTCTAAGGACCTACATTACTATATTAGCACCATTCATAAGCACCTATATCTACCGTTTCACCTTTACCTTGTCATTTTCTCAAGTGTAGCTGTGCTTTCTTTTTGGACGGATCTCTTTAACTTGTTCAAGTTTTTTTTAAATCTGTGAATTACACCCTCAGGGTTTGGAGTTTTTTGTCTGTTGAGAAAAACAAATTGTTTATTATGAATCTGAAAGAAGTAATGACGTGTAATTCGCAAAGTCAAATTATATAATATGAAATTCTTCTCTATTAAGCATAATAAACAAGTTTTGTCAGTGACAGAATTTAAAGAAAGTATTTTTTATATAAGAATTACAAAACAATGCACACACAAAGGGATTTTGCTAAATTTCGGAATTTTAGATTTTACCAATAATTAGAGTCGAGAATAAAATTCTACAGGATCTAACATTACATAGTGGATTCAGTCAAGTATTAACACTTTTTCCAAGATTTGTAAGTTTTAATATTTTTGACTGATTTATCAAAACATGTTCTAAACACCTACATACCAAATACAAGAAAGTGGTAAATTATAAACATTAATTATGACAGTGGAACTTACTTTAGGTTTTGAAATACGGTAGACTTTTCTTGTGCCACCTGTTGCCATATTGGCAGTTTCTTCACCTTATCAGTGATCTGGGCTGTGGATCCAGGCTGCTGCGGATGCTGGCTATGGGTGTCCCGGTCTCCTTGAAAAAAAAAGTTCTAATTTTCCTTCTAATTATGCAAGACAGACATTTTGTAGTACAGGGAATCTGGTATCCAACAGTAAAAAATCAAGTTTCTAAGTTTTGCTTCTTATGTCAAAGCTCCTTAGACCAGACTGCAGAATTCTCATAATGCTTTCTGCTTAAGTCCACAGCAAATCACAGTCAGACCACTTTGTTCTAAGCAAACATCTTTGCAGAAACATTGTGTTTATTTATTTTATTGTTACAAAGGTTTGGTACGGTTGATGGTAATTTTAACTAAGGAACTCTTTTTAGGCGAGAAGAAAAAGTTTAGTTCTTTGTAAAGAAGATGGTGTTATACATTTGAAGTGAACTATGAGCTTTGTTATTTCTGCATGCTGTAAGACAAAGCTGATATGTACAGTGTGTTGTTAAATATAAGGTTAAACACCTCGTTAAAACAGTATTTCAGCTAGGAAGTCAGTGGTTACCTCTGATGTCCTTAATTTGAAGAATAAGAACTTGACTGGCTAAGTTTGACAACTCCATAACAGGATCTCAAAAGACTTCTTCAGATCTGGTTTAAGGTGGGTTAGCATGTTCAGACCAAAATCAGTATCTCCCAGTGAGTGAGAGTAACATAATGCAATGTCATTTCATCTCAGATTGTACACTTTCCTCTGAATAAACCTTCAACAAACTTACCACCTTGTGCCCCTTTTTCATGGATCTCCTGTAAATGAGAGAGCTGACCTTTGTCAATATTACCAGCACCTCCGCCCCCTATATGAGTAGGGATAATACTTGCTCGTCTGCAATAAACATGCAAATTAAATGTAAAGTTTTGTTTCTTGAAACACTCTTGGGCATTTAAACGATGAAAAAGTCCTTTTTTAAAAATAAAAGTATAACATAAGTATTCAGGAAAATTTTAAATTCAAGACCTGAAATAAAATAAGCCGTAAAATAGCAGCAAAAGAACAGAAAAGGTTTATTCTATTAGGTCCCATGAATGCTTAAACCTTTACAATAGCAACTTTATTAAAAATATGAAAGATAAATATACTCTTCAAACTCATTCACATTTGGCTTAAAGTCCCAGTATCACAACTACAGTAGTTCCGAGTTAAAAATGACCTTTTTTTGTACCAAAATCATTTTTAACCTTGCTTTTTAAATCAGTGAACATGTAAGAATTATAGTGCACTAATTTTTCCAACAATATTGAACAAAAAATGGCTTTTTCATGAAGAAATGGCTTGTATATGAAAAAACAATGTATGTTAACACTGTTTGGGTGGGTGGGGGAGTAACATAGTCATAATAAAAACTGGATTAATTCACTACCTTTTCTCAGTCTTTCTCTCAGCAACCTCATTCTCACATTTCCTTCAAACAAAAGAACATTTCAATAGTTGTGTTAAACTTATAAAACAGAAACAAGAAATCTTAACCATATTGGTGTGTTCTCATTTACAACAAACAGCTTATACTCAACACCTTATTCATGCATTCATCTGGAACTAGTTTTTTCCTTCTATCTTTTATCATAAATAACCTTTATTTATAAAGTCAAGCCAACAGACAGGTCCTTGAACTATTCTCAACTACAAATTACAAAATCCACCAACACTTGGAACTATTCAGTACAGTTGTTTCCACTTTAAATTTATCACAAGCATATGTTCAAGGTAAAATGTTTACAAAAATGTCAATCTAAATTTTAAATGTTAAAGCATTTGCATCTCTAAAGTTTATAAGCACTGGTCAACCTAAAAGTAATGAGAAGACACCAAAAACTTTAAAGAAAACTCATGCATTAAGTTTGAGATAGCTTTGTGAGAATACAATGGAACTCCCTAAAAGATTAAATGTCTTGCAGTGCAAAATACTTCTGAAACTGGTGAGCACACAGATTTTTAAAAGTCATTTAAAAACACATCATGTTACCATTTTCCATTTAGATCAGCAACAGAAAGGTCTCCTGCATGGATTTTAAAAGTTCTATGGGTCATATCTCACCCTAAAAAAAACAAAACAAAAACAAAACAAAACAAATTAATATTTACCTATACCAACGCATAAATTTGGTGAGAACTCCAATCTGGAAGGCCAGTCCACCATGGTGATCATCCTTGTAAGGTTCTGGCTGAACATTCAATAAATCTTCCCATGTTTCTAAAGCTGGCCGCTCAGTGGATATACTAGGTGCATTCCTGGATCTCCTGAAAGTTTTCAATCAACAATGTAGTGATTGTTCCATTTCTTCACAGTGGCTATTTAAATAAACTCTGCATAATAGTTATCTAGTCCAACTAACTGTACGCAAGTCGAGATATTGTGTAATTTTTTGTATGGGTCAATATGGGTTATAGCGAGATTCTGACCCATAACTAAAATATCTCAGAATGTGCTCAAGATGTCACTTAAATTATTTTGACTAGTTATTTCTCTTGTAATTTCAATTTTAAAATGTACTTCCATTCTTGAACTCAATTATCCATCAATACACTCACTGAAAATTGACTTCGGTTTAAAACAATTGAAATTAATTTTAAAAAATCAACTGTTTATAATGTAACCTGTTTAGGGGCCCTTGAAACCGAATGTCTTAAATGTTTTTCTAGTAACTCTTAAAAAGATGCTTATTCTAACTCAGAGATTAAAATAAAGCACTCTCCAAAAGCAGTATCTAAAACTTCAGCGGTCAGATAAAACTTAGCCAAGCAATATGAAAGGCAAACCAAGAATCTTGGCTCATCTATTGATCTGCTGTATCTGTTAAACTAACACATGTCATGGCAGTATTTCATATGAATCATGTTAATTCAAAATTTCGTATTGCATTAATTTAACTAATACATGTTAAATTCAATATCTAAACCATCAGTTTGACTTACACATGTCAATTTAACATCTAAAGCATTAGTTTAACATACAAATGTCAATTCAATCCTTAAAGCATCAGTTTAACTAAAACATGTCCATTTCATACCTAAAGCATCAGTTTAACTTGCACAATCATGTCAATTCAATATCTAAAGCATCAGTTTAACTAAAACATGTCCATTTCATACCTAAAGCATCAGTTTAACTTGCACAATCATGTCAATTCAATATCTTAAGCATCAGTTTGACCAGTACATGTCATTTCAATATCTTAAGCATCAGTTTGACCAGTACATGTCATTTCAATATCTAAAGCATCAGTTTGACTTACCTATGTCAATTCAATATCTAAAGCATCAGTTTGACTCACCTATGTCATTTCAATATCTAAAGCATCAGTTTGACTTACCTATATCAATTCAATATCTAAAGCATCAGTTTGACTCACCTATGTCATTTCAATATCTTAAGCATCAGTTTGACTTACCTATATCAATTCAATATCTAAAGCATCAGTTTGACTTACCTATGTCAATTCAATATCTAAAGCATCAGTTTGACTCACCTATGTCATTTCAATATCTTAAGCATCAGTTTGACCAGTACATGTCATTTCAATATCTTAAGCATCAGTTTGACCAGTACATGTCATTTCAATATCTAAAGCATCAGTTTGACTTACCTATGTCAATTCAATATCTAAAGCATCAGTTTGACTCACCTATGTCATTTCAATATCTAAAGCATCAGTTTGACTTACCTATATCAATTCAATATCTAAAGCATCAGTTTGACTCACCTATGTCATTTCAATATCTTAAGCATCAGTTTGACTTACCTATATCAATTCAATTTCTAAAGCATCAGTTTGACTAGCACATGTCAATTCAATATGTAAAGCATCAGTTTGACTTGCACATGTCAATTCAATATGTAAAGCATCAGTTTGACTTGCACATGTCAATTCAATATGTAACACATCAGTTTGACTTGCACATGTCAATTCAATATCTAACACATCAGTTTGACTTGCACATGTCAATTCAATATGTAAAGCATCAGTTTGACTTGCACATGTCAATTCAATATGTAAAGCATCAGTTTGACTAGCACATGTCAATTCAATATGTAAAGCATCAGTTTGACTAGCACATGTCAATTCAATATGTAAAGCATCAGTTTGACTTGCACATGTCAATTCAATATGTAAAGCATCAGTTTGACTAGCACATGTCAATTCAATATGTAAAGCATCAGTTTGACTTGCACATGTCAATTCAATATGTAAAGCATCAGTTTGACTAGCACATGTCAATTCAATATGTAAAGCATCAGTTTGACTTGCACATGTCAATTCAATATGTAAAGCATCAGTTTGACTTGCACATGTCAATTCAATATGTAACACATCAGTTTGACTTGCACATGTCAATTCAATATCTAACACATCAGTTTGACTTGCACATGTCAATTCAATATGTAAAGCATCAGTTTGACTAGCACATGTCAATTCAATATGTAAAGCATCAGTTTGACTAGCACATGTCAATTCAATATGTAAAGCATCAGTTTGACTAGCACATGTCAATTCAATATGTAAAGCATCAGTTTGACTTGCACATGTCAATTCAATATGTAAAGCATCAGTTTGACTTGCACAAGTCAATTCAATATGTAAAGCATCAGTTTGACTTGCACATGTCAATTCAATATGTGAAGCATCAGTTTGACTTGCACATGTCAATTCAATATGTAAAGCATCAGTTTGACTTGCACATGTCAATTCAATATGTAACACATCAGTTTGACTTGCACATGTCAATTCAATATCTAACACATCAGTTTGACTTGCACATGTCAATTCAATATGTAAAGCATCAGTTTGACTTGCACATGTCAATTCAATATGTAACACATCAGTTTGACTTGCACATGTCAATTCAATATGTAACACATCAGTTTGACTTGCACATGTCAATTCAATATGTAAAGCATCAGTTTGACTAGCACATGTCAATTCAATATGTAAAGCATCAGTTTGACTAGCACATGTCAATTCAATATGTAAAGCATCAGTTTGACTTGCACATGTCAATTCAATATGTAAAGCATCAGTTTGACTAGCACATGTCAATTCAATATCTAAAGCATCAGTTTGACTAGCACATGTCAATTCAATATGTAAAGCATCAGTTTGACTAGCACATGTCAATTCAATATGTAAAGCATCAGTTTGACTTACCTATGTCAATTCAATATGTAAAGCATCAGTTTGACTTGCACATGTCAATTCAATATGTAAAGCATCAGTTTGACTTGCACATGTCAATTCAATATCTAACACATCAGTTTGACTTGCACATGTCAATTCAATATGTAAAGCATCAGTTTGACTTGCACATGTCAATTCAATATGTAAAGCATCAGTTTGACTTGCACATGTCAATTCAATATGTGAAGCATCAGTTTGACTTGCACATGTCAATTCAATATGTAAAGCATCAGTTTGACTTGCACATGTCAATTCAATATGTAAAGCATCAGTTTGACTTGCACATGTCAATTCAATATGTGAAGCATCAGTTTGACTTGCACATGTCAATTCAATATGTAAAGCATCAGTTTGACTTGCACATGTCAATTCAATATCTAAAGCATCAGTTTGACTTACCAGTCTATGTCAATTAGCACCATTTGACTAGCGCATGTCAATTCAATATCAAAAGCATTAGTTTGACTTACCAGTCTATGTCAATTAGCACCATTTGACTAGCGCATGTCAATTCAATATCTAAAGCATCAGTTTGACTTACCAGTCTATGTCAATTAGCACCATTTGACTAGCACATGTCAATTCAATATGTGAAGCATTAGTTTGACTTCCACATGTCAATAAAATATCTAAAGCATCAGTTTGACTTACCTTTGTCAATTCAATATCTAAAACATCAGTTTGACTTACCTATGTCAATTCAATATCAAAAGCATCAGTTTGACTTACCTATGTCAATTCAATATCTGAAGCATCAGTCTGACTTACCTATGTCAATTCAATATCTGAAGCATCAGTTTGACTTACCTATGTCAATTCAATATCTGAAGCATCAGTTTGACTTACCTATGTCAATTCAATATCTAAACATCAGTTTGACTTACCTATGTCAATTCAATATCTAAAGCATCAGTTTAACTTACTTATGTCAATTCACTATCTTTTTCATCAGTTTGACCAGCACATGTCATTTCAATATCTAAACATCAGTTTGACTTACCTATGTCAATTCCATATCTAAAGCATCAGTTTGACTTACCTATGTCAATTTAATATCTACAGCATCAGTTTGACTTACCTATGTGAATTCAATATCTAACACATCAGTTTGACTTGCACAAGTCAATTCAATATCTAAAGCATTAGTTTGACTCTTCTAGGTCAATTCAACATCTAACACATCAGTTTGACTTGCACATGTTAATTCAATATCTAAAGCATTAGTTTGACTAGCAGAAGGCAACTTAATATCTAAAGCATCAGTTTGACTAGCATATGTCAATTCAATATCTTAAGCATCAGTTTGACTCACCTATGTCAGTTCAATATCTAACACATCAGTTTGACTTGCACATGTCAATTCAATATCTAAAGCATCAGTTTGACTTGCACATGTCAACTCAATATCTAACACATCAGTTTGACTTGCACATGTCAATTCAATATCTAACACATCAGTTTGACTTGCACATGTCAATTCAATATCTAAAGCATCAGTTTGACTTGCACATGTCAACTCAATATCTAACACATCAGTTTGACTTGCACATGTCAATTCAATATCTAAAGCATCAGTTTGACTTGCAGAAGTCATTTCAATATCTAATGCATCTGTTTGACTTGCACATGTCAATTCAATATCTTACACATCAGTTTAACTTGCACATGTCAATTCAATATCTAAAGCATCAGTTTGACTTGCATTTTTAACTGAAATAAATTAAGTAAAAAAAGGTCATAACTCTTTAAAATTAAAGCCCAGTTTCGAGAAGAATCTGTAATTTCATTAGATACATAAACACACAAAATATGAATGAAATCTGTGCAAGTGTTTTCCTTAAATAGTGTGGAAACTTCATTTTAACAGAAATTAAGTAGTAAAAGGGCCATAACTCTGATAAAATTGGAGGTGTCATGCCCAAATTCAAAAGGAATATATAGTTTCATAAACATGCAAAAAATGAATGAAATCTGTGCAGCATTTTCCTATAAAGGCGACAAAACAAAATGTGGACACATGGGGGCACCTATGGACAGGCTGGTGCAACACTTCTTCAAATGTTGGGGGCACACAAATGGACAATGAAGTTACCTCTTGTCATATAATGTTGTACTAAGAAAAACCACCTGAATGCTGCTTCAAATATAAGTGAAATAATAGAGAAATTAATCCAACGTTTGTGTTGCTTTGCATTTGATATTCTGAACAAATGACTTTTTGACTAATGATTTATATCAATGTCAGTAATGCAAAAAGGGACTGAAAAGCCTCATCATAGCATAGGACATGGGAAGCCAAACTGCTAGCTTATGTGGAATTCTTTAAAGATGAAAAGGACCAATGTTACCATTCAATTTTAATACCAATAAGAAACTACAGCTATCACTGAATGTGATCAATAACCCCGCAATTCCACCTTGTCAGAGGAAAAGGGGTAAATTAATATAGAATGCATCATGTACATCTACACTTATTTGTGGAAAAAAATGTGGAAGAAGTTCACAAGACTTGTTACTACAGGCTGTAAAACTGCAAAGCTGGCATTGGTGTACATGAAAAACATGTCACACACATGTACATTTATTGGTGAACATGCACACCAAGATTCAAATGGACAGACCTAAAATTGTGGATGTAGTTTGCTTCACAATATTTTGCTATGATTGGTTGTAAAACCGCATATTTGGCACTGGCATGCACACAGAACATGACATGCACATTTACACTTATTGGTGAACATGCACACCAAGTTTCAAATAAATATTCCTAGAAATGTGGAAGTAGTTTGTGTCACAAGATTTCTGCAACAGACAGATGAACTAACAAACCATCAAATGACTCGTATAAACCACTGCAAACAAAAGTTGTGGGGGATGGGGGAGGGGTGTATAAAAGAGAACTTTAAACTACCACATTATACAATAACACATATATATGTTAGTATGACAAATGTAAGTAAGTTTTTACCTTTGATCACCTCTGAGCTGCGATAATGTTTTATTCACTTGCTCAGCAAGGTTTACCTTCCTGGCAGCCCTGCTAAATGCTGCCAGTGCAGCACTTCCAAACAGTTCTTCCCCCATCTTTTCTACAGCTGACATTTTTCTGGCCCTTCTTGATCTAAAAACATGCACAGGGCAAAAAGGTGCTGATCTTGAACAAAATGACAACTCAACTAAGCAAATTATAAGCAGAAAATAAAAGACAGTAAAGTTGAGCCCAGCTATGTGAAAAACTATCATTCAAAATTAGTGATAGAAGATTAGATGAAGATTATAATATGATGATGATTTATAAAAAAAAAATTATTTAACATCTGTGGTGATGATGATGGTGGTGGAATCATGTGATGATGATAATAATGAGCATTTCTGAGAGTAAAATATGTTTATGTTTGTTTTCTTACACTGGCATTGTTTAAATTACTCACTGTTTTCCAAACAGATCAAATTCAGACAAGACTGATGTGAAATTGTCATATTTTCACAGGTCTTGCATACACTATTTTGACACAGCTGGGCTCAAATGTCAAACAAGAACAATAACTTCATTTTGATCAACCATTCTTAAACATTTGTCTACAAAATCCATTTTGAAGTCATACTTATTTAAGGACTGAAACTAAAAAGCAGCAAAAGGATGGCAGACTCAAAAAATGCTTTTTTCCTGAACAATTTTTTTTTAACAAGTATTTTTTCTTTTTTTACAAGATTATTTATACACCTCTCTCAGACAAAAACCATTTCCTTCAAAAAAAAGAAAAGAAAAGAAAAAGAAAACCTTTAAGAATATTGAAAATACAGAAAGGTTTTAAGAAATGGTTAAACAAAACAGACAAATTGTATAAAACACAAATATTTTTTTCCTGCAACCAAACACAACAACTTTTTATGATACCTCCTCCCAAAAACATTTCTGGTTGCTGTGTCAATAGAATTTAAACGTTTTGCTGCTCTAAAGACATTCAGGCAGCCTGTATCTCCTTGTTCACCACCCACTGGCATCACAGAATGTTGCATCCCCTTACCTCGAGTTCTATTAAATTCAAGTTATAGTAAAAGCATACTGAGAGAGTAAGCCCTTTTTAAATTAAACTCATTTCACCTTCTTTTTCAAAAATAAATCAGTATAACAGAGCTATTTATATTGGACACAGATTAGGATCAAGAACCTGGGGTAGATGGCACTTATGTTGGTTTCAGTATTGCATTTAACATAAGAAAAACATTTTCAACATTAAAATGGTTATTAAAAGAGCAATTCTAAGCCAATATAATGAACAGTGTGGGTGGGGTGGGCTGGGCTGGGGAATCAGGCCTAGGACTTGGAAATATTACAATTGTCAAATGACGGATCTCCCTTTGCCAAAAACTAAATTAATACCATAGACCTTTGAATCTCAATCTAAGTAAAATCCGAGAACTACAACATCACAACAAAGGAAGTTAGATAATAGATTACTGTGCAGGAATGCTAATTTCTTGCATACTGGATTCCAGTGTAAGGTATCCTGATAATTCACCCTCTAAACCCATTTCATAAGTTAAGTGCAACCTTTGATGACACAAACTATGTATATCAGTAAACCCATGATGTACTATGGAAAAAGAGTATAACATGAGTCGTATAACAATGTTTAAATTACAAAAAAAATTCCAAGAACAAAAACGGCACCGAAGTTTCATATCAGGTACCCCAAACAAAGGGTAACTGCATTTGAGTGGTCACAATACCATTGATCACCATTACCACTAAAATGTAGTTCCACTTGGGCTGGATCAACCAATCCTAACCTCAAACACTTGAAGGATGATAAAATTACTGCTCGTAACTCGATAAATTTAAGAGAAAAAAGAAATCTTTACACTGTAGGCTGATTTATCTTTGGTAGAAGTGTTTTTCGTTTCTGTTTCCTTGGTGAGGTGTCATCAAAGTCTCCAAATTCACTGAACACCTCGGACTGAGCCAGCGAGGTTCGGCGGCTGCCATATCCACCTCTGAAACCGTATGAGCTTTGCTGCTTGCCTCGCACTCGAGAGCTACATCAAAACAGAGGGAAAGAGAAATATTTAAATAGACAAAGAGTACGAGTAAACAGGACTAGTCAGAATCAGTGAAAAGTGATTAAACAAATTCAATACAAATACAGTAAGCAGTGTTGTGAAACTTAGAATGAACCTGCCACTTTTGTTTTCATACCATTGCATCTATCTTTCATAGAAATAAGTATAGGCAGGAATGAAGAATTTTTTTTGTAGTGTACCATAATTTTGTTATAAAGTTGCAATCAGTTGATTACATTTTTGCACTCTAAATGTACAATAAAACTGTCACTAACTAAACTATGCATTATCTAGGAAAGTGAATTATGTAAACAGAGAACATCCACACATTCACACACATATGTACGCATGCGATGTACTTACTGTAAAACTTAAACATCTACAAATTAAAGACGGCAATGAAATACAAAATTTTCAATGCCTCAGTACTGAGTAAACAAAAAACCAACAATAAACTCTTCAAGAATAATTCAATCACACAAATCATTGTTTCTGTCGGAAGTTTAAGAAATATCATAATGTCCTTGACCATCCTATAGTGTGAAAGGTCAGGGGGTCGATTTCCATTTCAAGTTATTCTTAGGTGGCTTTATGTTATACTAGTCACTGTTTGCCTACCTGTCTGCTTTCTGGCAAATGTAGAAGCGATTTTACAAGTAAACGTAAGGTCAAGGGTCGTATTACTAATTGTTGGGTGTTATTTTATCAATTTTTGTCGAGACTGAAAATTCAATTCTTTGGAGTTGCTGGTTTTCAATGCAGTTTTGAAATAATCAAAAGGAGCAACAGCAAACAAGAGAGAGCTAACTGTGGTGGTATGTTAGGTTCACAGGAACTTTACTATCACTGAACAGAATTGTGGTATACCTAGAAACATTTACTGTACAGATTTTGTCACAGATATCCTGAAGTTACAGCAAGGCCTAGGGTAAGTTTCTGTATAAGAAAGGTGAGATTTGATGATTTGAGCATGTTTACATCATCTGACCCCAGAGTAACTGTACAACAAACTCAGTGACAACAATACGCAGGAGAAGCCATATAGAATAGTCTCATTTATTGTTGCTGTTCTTGACTACCGCTATCAATCTCAGAATTGTAAATTACCATCAGTATTTATTTAAACATTCTTTTGTTTAGACCGAAACAGAACAGAATTACTATGAATTTTAAATGCAAATTAATAAACTGTCATCATATGATACCTACAGTTGGTCCATTATGTAACACTCCATTCTTATATACAATGTAGAATGTAGGGTAAACGAATTATATACTCAAGGTATCTGACGATGAGAAACTGTTCTTTAACACTAACTCAAAACATCTCAAATATCAAATCTCAAATGTGTCTCAAACAAGACAATTCTAACACAGTTTAATCAGTAGTGAACGCTGCTTAATTGATCCTTAAAAAATAGTCCTTTAAAACAATGACGGTAAAATATCAAAGCCTGACTTACACATATGCTCCTCGGCTTCCCCTTGGGTCATCTTCTCTGGCATTTTCTTTCTGCAATCTTTCCACCACATCTTTTGACAATGGAACCTATATTCCAACAATGAATAAAAGATAATGTTGACGACTGTCATTATTTACTATATCGTATATGTGTTTCTCTTCTGCGATCTGGAAATGTGAAATTTCTGATTTTCATGTACTAGTATGACTTTTTCCATCTGCATCAAAAAGGTATCCCTAGGTAACAACTCAAGCATAAATGATCACATTAAATTGCCACTTTTTTCCTCATGGGAAATGTCTAGTACTGTATATCGATGAAATTTTCACTAACCAATATATGAATATAAAAATTATACATATATATAGGTTTATTTGAGTTTATAAAGTTACTACAATGCTTATTCTACCATCAACTTGATTTTTTTATGTAAAATAAAAGTGAACATAGAGTGGTCAGACCAATGCTCGGCATAAAATCAAAGGAATTTCTTTGAAGAGACTAAACAAATTACTCATTTCATGTTATGAACTAATTATATTCAAGAGTAAACTTTGCTAAATCCTTACTAAGTTTCACCATGTGAAACAACCGTGACGTAAACAACAGGGCAGGCTATAAATAGACTGAGTAAAACATGTGCGGTTTGCACAAAATTGTACCAATACTCGGCGTACCGTAGATGATCTTTCAAAAAGAAATCTTTTGTAATTATGCAAAGAACTTTCTTGAACACAAAATGAATAAAGTATTAAATAGATTGTTTCTATTCATTGCGTATCAAACAGCGGAAGTACATGATCTCGCGTAGAAAACAATGCATTTTGTCTGTTTTATCCCCTTCCGTCTGCTATGCTTAAGTCACGTAATGATACTGGAAGTTCAGAGAACCGTGAAGAGATAGATGAAATGACACTTAACTCGAATTAAAGAAGAGTTTTAAATCACTTCTAAGAAAAAATATCAATTCTGTGAAAAAATAGATTTATGCTGAGCGTTGGTATACGCCGAGCATTGGTCCAAGCACTCTAAATTTCTAGACAATTATAACAAAAAGCATTACAGCATCCTTTTAACAAAACAGTATTAAAGATCCTGTTTCACTTCCAAAGATAAAATATAACAGACGAGCATTTAAATATAACAGACTTTTGACAGTCTTTATGTTTCGTGATAAAATCTGAAATTTGATTACCCACAGACAGTAGTTAGTTTGCATTTAGCTGATGTAACATCAGGTTAGTGAAACTATTGGTGTTTCTTTCAGATTTGTAGACTGTAGGGCTGTATTTAGCTGTTTGAATAATGAGAATGTTGGTAAGAAGCATGGCTGTAACACATACATAAATCCTGTAATTTCATAATACATCTATTTTATCTTTGAGTAAAACTGGGCCTTTAAAAGAAATAGCTTGGTCAAATCTGATGCATGACGCCTTCAGAGACCATTTTGAATGTTCATTCAACTAACAGGAGATACCTTTGACTTAATATCCCTGACTTTAATGTTATGAAGGGCTGTCAAGACTCTATAGATTGACTGTAGGTATAACAGATGGTCCCTTATCTGTCTCTCTTTACGCAACATTCTACAACAGAAATTAATAGTGCAAAATCAAAATGTACTACAAACTATAACAATGATTTTTTGTTTTGTTAACATACGATTTCTTCTGCTTCAAAAGGCGTATATACCTAAGTGTGTACTCTAGCATATACAATAGGGATGGGAACGAATAGTGAAATCAGTATACGAATTATCGGTTTGCCGAATTCAAAAATACATGTATTTGAATATTTGATTTTCAAAAGTTCAGTTAGTTATCTGAATTTTTGTATCCAGATATTGGTACTGTTTTCTTTTTGCTATACCAGGGCAGTGAACCTGCTGTGTATCATCAATAAATGGCACAGAACTGGCTTTTTTAAAGGCAGCTATAATTACTTCTTAAGTGGTTGGCATATGAGAATTCATTTAAATGTGAATTATCGTAATAAATATGGACTGATGGATAAGTTGGCATGGGCTTTTTTTTACAGTGCAGATACGGGAAAACGACAATTAAATAAATTTTGATATTTTATTGATAAAAATATCATTGATAATTTTATTTACAAGCATAAATAAACAATTTCTTGTCAGCTTGCAAAGACTGCACATTATTTGTGTTTTATCAGCATGCAGATTGCATGAAACAAGTCCAAATATGCGAAGAGGCATGTTAATTGACATGCAGAGCAATCATTTCAATATTTAGAGGAAGATATTTGGGTTACTCTAAATTGGGCAACGGAAGAGTAATAATTAACAGAAATATGAGTGTGATTGGCTGTTCATGTTGGTGTTTGTAAAACATGATGTTAACCTGGACAATTGTGAGACAAACCAACTTTTAAAACTTGTTACATAAAACAGATGCTTTTTAAGATGTACAAAAGAGAAGAAGGCATATATTTACACCTGTTACAAATGTTTATCTGTAACATGTATGTATTGCAATTTTCATGTTAATTGGACAATTTTTTGACACACGATAAACAAATACAACAACATGAACAATTTTATTCTGTATAATTAGCATACTTATATTGATCAAAATTAATATTTAATTTGAAAGAATGATGTTTCACCTAATATCTCCATTCTCATTATATCGGAATATTTTCTATGGAATAGCGCAGAAAGTGTGAAATATGCTAAATCACTAAACAAACTCAATTCTGGTTCACTTATACAGCCTACAGATAGAGATGTGTTGAAATTTCATCAGAAGAGCTATGTAATTCACCTTACAGTGCTGCTAACAACTTTTCACAGACAGAAAGAAATAAGTCTCTGTATAAAAAAGAAACAAAAAAAACCAAATAAAGCTACCTACAGTGAAGGCTGCCCTTCATTTATAAATATGTTCAAAGCTTAGCTCAAACTGGTTATAATAAGACTGTTTACTTTTGTTTTATAAATATTCTTGATAACTGTATGTATCAATACTTACAGAGCGGTGATTCCTGTGCTAACCTGTATCAGCGTCAACTTGTTCTTCAGAGCAGGGGACTTCAAAGTAGTTCTCCCACTCTGAGGTCTGACTGGTGATGGTGTCTTTATTATATCTGACATCATCACCTTATCTACCAATAAATGAAGTGTAAAAAAAATATTTCAAAGAAAAAGACATTACTCTATAGTCTGCATTAATCCACAATCAGCATGAAAGTTTAGTTTAGTTTATGTTAATAGTAAAATATAGATTTTAACACTCCCCCCACCCCCCCACCGCTCGCAACGCTCAAGCTCATCTAGGTCCATATAATTTCAGAGTCACAGGTTCTTGCATACTATGGACCTGACAATTACGCTTAGAAGTAAAACTGGCTATCTTTTATAATGTGTCATCTGATATCTTGAACCATGCTTGTAAGCATTTTAAAGTATGTAAAAAAAAACCTTTATATATATCCATTGTTAACAGGGCAGACAATGGTACGTCTTAATGTAGTCAGCAAGGTTGCAAAGGTAAAACTAATTGCCAACAGAAGAATAATTGTTATACCAGTAGTACCTGACTTTCCACTGTTTCTGCGAGAGCTTGCCCCTGAACTGTGTTGTGCCGAGCCTTGTGATTTACTGTTCTGTGTGGCCATGTAAGCTGAAGATACTGACCTTACAACCATTCCTGTATCATCAGGCTTGTTTGCTTCCTTCTCCATATCATTTGCTTTCTAATAAAAGTTGTAATAATTAAAATAATGATAAAAATAATAATATGAAACAATAATAATCAAAACTATAGTTTGATATACTCAAACATTTTGTTGTTTTCTGTATTATAGGAAAGTTATATAATTCTAAGGTATATAACAGCGCAATCCCTCCTGAGAAGGCCTATGCTAAAACACAGTTACTAACATTTTTATCTGCTCTTGGCTGTGCAAACCAAAACTGACATATACATGGTTTGCTTTAATGAGTTAGTTGAGTTAAATGCCCCCTTACAGTCAAAATCATATTGGGCAAGCAGTTTCCCCAACCACTGTTCCTGGTAAGAACCTGAACTAGACTCCTACCAACCATAAAAAGACTACCAACTGTCAACCTCACTGCAATCCATTGATGTGAGGTTATTATATAAGTGATTTGAAGTGAGATTCTTTAACCATTTGACCATGGAAAAAGGCCTCTATCTGTTTTGTGAAAAGACTTCTCTCTGGCCATAAAATGCAACTGTGCCTTATGAATCTTGATAGAATGAGATGAAAGCAGGAAGGCCATGACAAGGTAACAAGAGGGCCAAGTGGCCCTGGGTCACTCACCTGAAATGAGCGGTACAAGGTCCAAAGGAACACATGGCCACAAAATGTAATCTCTACAATATCAACATTTTCCTATGATTTAATCTGGTGACCTAGTTTCTGATCCCATGTGACCCAGTTTCCAATAAGCCAATGAATCAATCAAAGCAACATCCTGACTTATTTTTCATTCAGATGTGATAAAAAAATGATCTCAAGTATTTAAAAAGGTTTTCCTATGATTTGACCTGGTGACCTAATTTCTGATTCCATGTAACTGAGTTTTAAAACTGTTGAAGAATTCATCAGGGCAAACAATCTGACCATGTTTCATTTAAAAAGGATCAAAAATGTGACCTATAGAGTGTAAACAAGGTTTTCTTATGACTTTACCCAGTGACCTAGTTTTTGACCCCGCATTTTCCAGATTTTGTACACCTCCAATATTTCATTGAAATCAATATAGAGGTCAGGTTTCGAGAAGATACGATCAAATAATTTAATACAGATTCTACGGTGAAAAATAGTTTTTTCCATTATTAGACCCAGTAACTTAGTTTTTGACCCATGTCACCCAGTTTCAAACTCGTCCAAGGTTTTACTGACACTAACATCCTGATCAAGTTTCATTAAAATCCAATTGAAATTGTAGCCTCTGAAGTGTTTACAAGCAAATGTGAATGGACGCCGACCGGACGCCAGACAAAACAGCATACTAAAAGTTCATCCTGACACTTTGTGCTAGGTAAGCTAAAAAGTTAAAAACTAAAGTTCCTAACAGTCTGAAAATGGAAGTTTACTGAAAATATTTAGACCAAATGCTAAAACCATTTACAGAAAGTGTAATAGGCTGATTTACAAAAGAAGTGTTGACAATGCCAACCAATATTTAAGGAAAGTGTCCAGACAAAATTAGCAACTCATTTTACAGTGCAAGATCCATAGAAATCTCATTTTAGACTGTCTCCAAAAACTCTCCATAACACCAAGAGATGAAAAAAGAAGATAATACCTCAACAGCCCTCACATGGTCCTCATAATACTTCCCAGCACGTACACAAATGAGCCGATGTCTCGATTCCTTCAGTAATTTCTTAATGTCATCATAGCCTGCGGAAGGTGCTGTGTCCACCAAGTCTAAGCTTGTGAATGACGAATTCTCATCGTCAATCTGTATCTAGAACACAATCTATGTTTTCAGCAAATGATATTGCAAATGGTACTGACATAGTATTGCAATTAGAAAGGTTGTATTTCATGTAAGTAAGATATCAAAAGACAGTGCAAGTACGATAAAGGCCTCTTCTTACCCAGTGTTAAAGATCTTATTTAATACAATTTAACCATTACTGAATTACCTAAATTAGGAAAAACAAAATGATCATTTCTGAAAACCTTTTCAGCCATTTTGATTGATTTAAGACAGAGAAATGAATTTCACAAAACAATAATTTTCAATACTTTCTAACTTTAGGACATTCACAAGTCCTCACTCACTTCTGAAAATGTAGTAAGCGAAATCAAAATAAATATGTCATTGCATAGTTTGTCAATGCAATTTAATTTCATTGTAAAATTTTAGTGTTCATGTTACTAAAGCCAACACACCTTCTCTTTTGCACTTGGCCTGGCCTCAGACTTTGTTACTTCACAACTAGTTCCCTTTCTCGCTGAACGAAGGTTCACCTAAAAAGGCAATTGTGCTGGTTACAACTGTGTTAAACCATAAATACTCTTTTTTTTTTTGGATAAATTTGGTTTGTTACTTTACCAGAGAGATTGCAAAAAGTAGACTAAAGCTGGTAACAAGATTAAGTGCTCATTTATACAGCCTTTTCTTGCGAGTGGTTTAGTTTAGTTAGGTCAACTTTCCCATTGGAAAACAAGTTCTTGCAGCTATATTTATCTCTCATGATCACTGCTCCTCTGATTCCAAACAGTTCTAATGCTGAGCGTGTAGAATGTAAAGCGTCAATGGAGAATCTCACCAACAGCAGGATTCAAACGGAACCTCTGCACAACAGGATGGCATTCTACATTGTATACACTTGTCACTGTTCACTCATGAGCGGACTGGTCTATTCCAGTAGAGTGGATGTAAGAGATTTAGGACTGTGTTTTAAGGTGTAAGGCCCAGGCCTATCAATTTAATAAATCATCAAGAATTTAAAGAATTTTGACAAGTTACATGTATAATGAATTTTAGCTGTCCAAGGGGTCAGTATAAAACTAATATTTCTCCTTCTAACCTTATAAGAAGTTACAACAGTTTAGCAGAAACACCACATGGCTCTTCCTACCTTACTGTTAGCTGTTCCAGGAAAGTTAGACAACACAAGTTCAGAGGGATCGAGTATCAGTTCACCTCCGATGGGTCTGTAAGGCTCTGTGGCACTGGTGTAAAACCCTCGCTGTAAGTTAGACTGGTGGCGATGAAAGTTGCTGGTCCAGTAATCATCTGGTTTACTTTTCTGACAGGTGGTCTCTGTGCGACACTGTACCTTCTCATTGTTGTATTCTTGTACTGTTACAGTTTACAGTGAATAAAAAAAGTGGAACAGTTATTTAAAAGCATTTCTGTATCAATGTGAACAACAATTAATTTAAAATTAAGATTATTAAGATTGGGTGTGTGTTGGACTTTTCTTTTTCAAACCCTAAATGTTTAACTGATCTATCTGAAGACATAAACCATCTGCAGACAAAAACAGACAGAATTATGTAATACTTAGACCAGGAGTTTTAGAAGACATGACAAAATTTAACTTCAAACTTTACCAGATTTAAAACATCTATGAAGCCAAGGCTGCCAAGCTAACATTTCACTGTTTTTCTTAGTCTGACAATTAAAACTACAACTACCATTACGTACTCATTCTTTACCTAGAACTTTCTCTACCAAGTATTGCTTGCAGAATGTTTTTTTTATCATCGGCTAAATCTAAAACTTATTTCATTGATTTGTTTGCTTACCAGTTACAGGCTTATAATTGTGTCTCACTAATTTTGTGATGTTATCCGCAGATACTGGAGTTGCCCTGTTTGAAGAACTATGCAGCATGTCTGTATGTCATATGACTGGAAGACAAAAAGTCAGGTGAAAAATATACTCAACACAAAGCACTCCAGTTCTCACTGTCTACACTTATCTGCAAAAGGAATAGCAGCCCTTTATTGTTGGTCTAAATAACAGCAGCCAAGCGTCTTAAATATATGGTACTTGCATTTTTTTTGTTAGTGTTATCTAGGGATTGAAAATTATAACACCATGCCACAAATATACAATCTTTTAAGCATAATCATGTTTTTATGTTCACCTCATGTTACTAAGCTATGTCCTTATTACCTTATCCACCTTTATTCTGTTTAGTCTTACACTCTTTGAGAGTACATGTATGATACTAACTATACTTAGTGTCTAACTATTCACCCATGACATTGCATACTGTGCTCAAGACATTTTGCATTGCAGGTTAGAACATATTTTGATTAATTAATACAGAAGTACACTTGTATAGGTATTATTACATGTAAGTATTTTGTAAACTATGATACAAAATGTACTAACATATTAGTCTGTTGTTTTAATTCTGTTTACTTGTAATTTTTTCAGGCATGTACCAGCTGACCATATTTAGATAATGTTGTTTGGTATATTTCTTATAGCACATTAAAAGAATAAATATCTCAGATAAAACTGATAGGGGTTGTCTCTGAGGATTAATCGTGCTACTGTATTTGTTAAACACATGTTACTTTTAGTTTAAATTGGTCACAGATATAATGAATTTTTGTTTGATATAAACTTCAGCAAGTAAAAAAGGTATGTCTTTAAGAACTGCTGTCATAAGTCCTTGGTACTTTATTCATTTTGTGTTCAAGAAAGGTTCTTTGCATAATTACTAAAGATTTCTTTTTGAAAGGTCGCCGATCAGGTCATCTACGGTACGCCGAGCATTACAATTTTGTGCAAACCACACGTTTTACTTGGTCTATTTATAGCCTGCCCTGTTGTTTACGTCACGGTTGTTTCACATGGGGAAACTTCGTAAGGATTTAGCAAAGTTTACTCTTGAATATTATTAGTTCATAACATGAAATGAGTAATTTGTTTAGTCTCTTCAAAGAAATGCCTAGCATTGGTCTGACCACTCTAGACAAGAGGTTCTTGACTGAAATGTTTTCTTGGCGTCAGTTTCATTTAAAAATTTTTAATCTATATCGCTTTTCATTTAGACACGAAAATATACTTACAATAAACTGTTTTTAGTGAAGTACTCATTTTTCACTGGCTTTTATTTTTCATGTTTTTTGCTTTTATAAAAGTCAAATTTCCCTCTGTATCTACTTCCGTTGTGAGCAGCATTATGACGTCATCGATTTTTGCTTATTCTAGACTGGTGCTATTCTAAAAACCTTAATACTAAAAAGAATTAAATTGAACGAAAACATACCTAATTATCTACCTATTAACGGTTCTGGTTAGTTCAAATAAATCCCCTGTATGCTTCTTATATGCACCATCTACATGTCACTTAGTTATATCTTAATCTGGTGTAAATGAAGTATCATTCTTCAGAAATATATCTTTATATATTGGTGAGGATAAGGAAACTGTGAGCTGGATAAATGCAACAAGGGTGTAAAGTGTCTTATAAACCTAGGAAGCGTGTCTTTTCAATAGTAGTGACTTTTAAAGCAAGTTATTGAATTGTATTGACTTTTCTTAAAAGATGTCTCCCATTCATTTTTGTATACTGCCGAAGACAGTAGCAATTAAGAATACTAGAATCTACTTTAAGAGAAATGCTTCTATACATTGAGACGGTCAATAAATCAAACCACTCAAGTACTAAAAGAAAATGGGTTTAAAGTAAACTCAGAAACGAAAGAAGAAAATGGTGGGGAAAGTGTTTTCGAAGTTGCGTTAGTGTTCAAAATAATCTAGATGCATGACAGTCAGTAAAATGTTGAAAGAAAGTGAATGTTCAGAAAACATAATGAGAAGAAACAAAGACTTTTTCACACAGAAAATGGATAGAAATAGGATACTTCCGGTATAGTTGTGAATTAAATTCATAACTTGTTTGGTCACAGAAGATTTTTCCAATATTTTTATCAATGAATACTAATCAGTTATTGTCTGTAAGTAAGTTAAATTGAGGTTCCATCGACATCGACCGAGGGCGCATAAATGATCGACCATAAAAGGCAAAAATATTTTTTAAAGTCTACCGCAAACAGTTTGTTTTCTGAAGGCGTATATTTGACGTTCAACGGCGGAAAATTTGTCCATTTCTTTCATAATAATTTCAAAGGATATGAAAAAGCGCCATGGTGCTATCGGTAAAGTGAAGTAATTTTCGATTTTTAAATAATCACTAAGATGCTTCTTTTTTAATGTGTTCATGACCTTTATAGCACCTTATACCCTCGTGAGCAAAGAATAATACAGTGTTTTAAATGAATTAATGGAACGTATGATAAAGAGATAAAATTTTATCAACACATTCTGAGTTGTTTCATGTAGTCAGTCTTAGAAAAGCTCAATGCTCTGGTAGCAAGAGTCAGTAGAGATCTAAATGCAATATCCTATGAGAACGCATGGCTAAGAGTGGCCGATGCTTCTCAAAAACGCTGGTGCTGGAATCTTTTGAGCTCCCCGACACTTGAACGTCATTAAAACTGGCTTTAGGAGCACAGTCAAAGTCTCCAAAACATTTCTAGGATTTTTACGTCAAGACCAGTGGTAAGAAACAAGTCTCCATCAATAGCAAAAGTGGCAGTACTGATGTCTCATTTAAATCAATATGTGCATGTTTTTTTTGTGGATGGTTAAATAGAGAATAATAGGTAAGTGTCTTAATATGAGAAAGTTTATCTGGCAAGGCGTAGGAATTTATCGGGTGAGCCGAAGGCGAACCTGATAAATTCCGCAGCCGAGCCGGATAAACTTTCTCATTTAAGACACTAACCTATTATTCTATTTATCCTGTCACACCTGGCATTTGTCAATAAATTACTAGGATATTGAAAACCTATCTTTAAAGTGTTTCAAATGTCAAGGTTATCCGCCAGATGAACATATACACAAAAAAAGTTCCAAAATTCCGATATTTTTTTCCTTAAATGATCATGCTATATTATAAGATCTAGATATTGAAATATTTAATTTTTATTCAAGTAGTCTGTTTGTAATAACCTTTTAATCACTTCATTCTGATTATAAACACAAAAGTAGTCCATGACGTCACTGGTGATGACGTAGCATGTGCCGTATAAAGCAAAATTTTTACGACCCCCCTTTATCGGGTCGGATATGAAATAATTGACAGGATAAAGCAAGATAAACCGGTATTACCAGAAAGTTATTAACATCATTTGTATTTTCGTCCATGCTTTCAGATCAGCAATGCAAATCTCCATCTCAAATACTTGATGCTCCGTTAGTCACAGTTGCATCTTTGAGGGATGGGCAGCATATTCGTCAGTCTATATGTTTTCAGTTATAGATTTTAGTTAAGCCAAGCCATCGTTTATCTCTAGAGACAACGTTCAATGTTCGCATGTAAACATATTTTTTTGTAAGCAATACACGGGTCAGAAGATACAAACATAAGATGATTCAGGTCTTTGCAATGCACTATTTTACAATACACTAGATATATATATAAGACAATTTTAAGCAAAAACAAGAGCAAAACCTGTTAAAAATTATGTTACTCTCTCAAGTGATTTCGTTTCCGTTGTTTCTTCTGGAGGGTGTGTTCATATTTGGTTACTCTCTCAAGTGATTTAGTTTCCGTCTTTTCTTCTGGAAGGTGTGTTCATATTTGGTTACTCTCTCAAGTGATTTCGTTTCCGTGGTTTCCTCTGGAGGGTGTGTTCATATTTGGTTACTCTCTCAAGTGATTTCGTTTCCGTTGTTTCCTCTGGAGGGAGTATTCATATTTGGTTACTCTCAAGTGATTTCGTTCCCATTGTTTTCTCTGGAGGGTGTGTTCATACTTGGTTACTCTCAAGTGATTTCGTTTCCGTTGTTTCCTCTGGAGGGTGTGTTTATAATTGGTTACTCTCAAGTGATTTCGTTTCCGTTGTTTCCTCTGGAGGGTGTGTTCATATTTGGTTACTCTCAAGTGATTTCGTTCCCATTGTTTTCTCTGGAGGGTGTGTTCATACTTGGTTACTCTCAAGTGATTTCGTTTTCATTGTTTCCTCTGGAGGGTGTGTTCATAATTGGTTACTGTCAAGTGATTTCGTTTCCGTTGTTTCCTCTGGAGGGTGTATTCATATTTGGTTACTCTCTCAGGTGATTTCGTTTCCGTTGTTTCCTCTGGAGGGTGTATTCATATTTGGTTACTCTCTCAAGTGATTTCGTTTCCGTTGTTTCTTCTGGAGGGTGTGTTCATATTTGGTTACTCTCTCAAATGATTTCGTTTCCGTTGTTTCCTCTGAAGGGTGTGTTCAAATTTGGTTACTCTCAAGTGATTTCGTTTCCGTTGTTTCTTCTAGAGGGTGTATTCATATTTGGTTACTCTCAAGTGATTTCGTTCCCATTGTTTTCTCTGGAGGGTTTGTTCATATTTGGTTACTCTCCCAAGTGATTTCGTTTCTGTTGTTTCCTCTGGAGGGTGTGTTCATATTTTGGTTACTGTCAAGTGATTTCGTTTCCGTTGTTTCTTCTGGAGGGTGTATTCATATTTGGTTACTCTCAAGTGATTTCGTTCCCATTGTTTTCTCTGGAGGGTGTATTCATATTTGGTTACTCTCAAGTGATTTCGTTCCCATTGTTTTCTCTGAAGGGTGTATTCATATTTGGTTACTCTCAAGTGATTTCGTTCCCATTGTTTTCTCTGGAGGGTGTATTCATATTTGGTTACTCTCCCAAGTGATTTCGTTTCTGTTGTTTCCTCTGGAGGGTGTGTTCATATTTGGTTACTGTCAAGTGATTTCGTTCCCATTGTTTTCTCTGGAGGGTGTATTCATATTTGGTTACTCTCCCAAGTGATTTCGTTTCTGTTGTTTCCTCTGGAGGGTGTATTCATATTTGGTTACTCTCAAGTGATTTTGTTCCCATTGTTTTCTTTGGAGGGTGTATTCATATTTGGTTACTCTCTCAAGTGATTTTGTTCCCATTGTTTCCTCTGGAGGGTGTATTCATATTTGGTTACTCTCAAGTGATTTTGTTCCCATTGTTTTCTTTGGAGGGTGTGTTCATATTTGGTTACTCTCTCAAGTGATTTTGTTCCCATTGTTTTCTTTGGAGGGTGTATTCATATTTGGTTACTCTCAAGTGATTTTGTTCCCATTGTTTTCTTTGGAGGGTGTATTCATATTTGGTTACTCTCTCAAGTGATTTTGTTCCCATTGTTTCCTCTGGAGGGTGTATTCATATTTGGTTACTCTCAAGTGATTTTGTTCCCATTGTTTTCTTTGGAGGGTGTGTTCATATTTGGTTACTCTCTCAAGTGATTTTGTTCCCATTGTTTCCTCTGGAGGGTGTGTTCATATTTGGTTACTCTCAAGTAATTTTGTTCCCATTGTTTCCTCTGGAGGGTGTGTTCATATTTGGTTACTCTCAAGTGATTTTGTTCCCATTGTTTTCTTTGGAGGGTGTATTCATATTTGGTTACTCTCAAGTGATTTCGTTTCCGTTGTTACCTCTAGAGGGTGGTGCCATTTTCATCTTTTGTTTTATATAAACATCCTTTGAACAAATGTAATGCTCCCTTTCTAAGGTTCATAGATCTTATAAATATGCATATCCTCTGTCATCCCAATGTTAATTGAGCAAAGATAGTCTAGAGCCATGACATTAATGTCTTTGTCTGTATAACTATAGATACTTCATTATTAGTATTAGTATTATTTATGGACTGATTCAGACAACCCATTCTTCCCTTTAAAGGGAAAAGCAAGCGTGTTCTATTGCATGATTTATTTGCATTTAATTTATTTAACCCAGTCTCATCAACTTCAAAACGTAAAATGCGTTTTTCAATTATAGCATTCTTTCTAAAAGATGATCAATTTCTCAATTTGTTCAAAATGTGACTGACACGTCGTCCCATGTTAGAAATTAATTCCCTTCCCTCCTATGTAAAACAATAAGTGTCATTGTTTAATACTATCAATCACAAAGTAAAGAAACTACAATTGACGTAACAGAGTAAGGAGACATTCATTTTATGACTTTTTTGTCCAAGGTGGTATTTTTTGCGGTAGACTGGTCATAGGAAATGATGAATTTTTAAGGATAGAAACTATAGGATTGGAAAGTTAGCTTACGTTATTCATATTTTAAAATTAACGTTAATGGTAATATCAGCATTATTTAAACATAGACATGGAAAAAGGATTTTTTAAAGTGTGCGAATCGTAGAGATTGCCTAAGTTACAACATGAACGTTTTTAAAGGAGCTTTTTGTCCATTGTTATTATTTTGCATTTTATGTAAGACATTTTTTCCATTTATTTTTTAATGTATTTTCTCTGTTTTTTTTCTAACGCTTTTTAACTTGCATTTATAATATATAAAAGATGCTCTAATGTGTGTGTGTGTGTGTGTGTGTGTGTGCGTGTGTGTGTGTGTGAGTTTGTAAGGCCCACCAATAAAAGGCATGTTTCCGTAATAACACCAACGACTGAAGACAAAGTCGCCAACTGAAGACGTCCTCAGTTGGCAAAAATATAAATATGTCTCAATCACTCTAATTTTGCATTAAACATAAAATAAATTGGTGAAAAATGAGTGTCTTTGGTTGGGGGTATCAAAGGTTCGAGTGTGGGGCCAGTGCGTAATTTTTCCGAAGTTAGCCATTTTCTGTCTTTTTCGTTTCACGCACTTTTCACATCCGGTGTCCTGGTTTGGAGGTCAAAAGAAGACAAGTGAGTTTTTACTTTTCTATAATACTAAATATTGTTTTATCTTGTGGTTCCAAACTGAATTAAGTCAGGTTAACAGTTGGTTGTGTTGTGTTTAAGTGTTTAAACAAGACGTTTCAGTTAAATGTTTAGGACGTTTCTGATAAAAGTCACACCTTTTCGCGATAAAAATCAGATACAGTTTATTTATTACGAGGTACAGAAAAGGTCTTGGAAATAAGCATCTCGGTGATAAATTTGATTGAATTTCTGATTGTCCAGATCGTTATTTATAGATTAAATATTCACTAGTTTGTGTTTTAGCCACGGGAGGCTGTGTTGATAACGTGGGTGGGGAACTGTAAATTTATGAAAATATGAATATAAGAACTGAAGCTTAAATTTACTCTTTCTAAATGTTATGATGGGTAATCTCCAAATTTCGACATACATAT
The DNA here is from genome assembly GCA_012932295.1 of Cyclina sinensis. Taxonomy (NCBI): domain Eukaryota; kingdom Metazoa; phylum Mollusca; class Bivalvia; order Venerida; family Veneridae; genus Cyclina; species Cyclina sinensis. The sequence goes on from JAAONU010000008.1 coordinate 31,589,082, forward strand.
TAACAGTAGTTGCACATTTCTAACTATTTCAAGTACAATGTTTTTTTTCTGTTTTCTTAGCAAGATTTCCAGAAAGGGGAGTTCGTTTGGGGGCAGTCTTCGGGTAAGTACATGATAATTTTCAACTTTCTGGCCAAAATCTCCACGAAAATTAAATATTGCAACCCAAAAAGGGGGTCAGAGCAACCCCAATGAACCCCCTCTGGAACCGACCCTGATTGTAACCCAAGCATTGACTTTTGTAAAGCAATTTTCTTATTAAACCAAAAGCTTGTGGAAAAATACTTAATATTAAAAGTAATTATTCCCCATCAAATGATGATTTATACATAAATACTGGACATATAATTAAAATGCATAACATGTGCAGGACCGTGATCTGGGTTTTATACATTGGTAGACCTTCAACAACAACAACTTTCTTGAAAAATCGCGAACATTTTAAAGGTGTTTTGAGATGATTAAACAAATTAGTTGAGTTGGTTTTGTTGACATGTTAGGTCATTTGACAACATTGACCAATATGAAAACATTGGTAACTTTTGTACATGTGAGATCATTGTTTGCTAGCAGCATTTCACGAAAATAGGTAACAGTCATTTTACCTTGAATGATTTAGATTCGTCAGGTCTTGATAATTCAAAGAGCTATCGTGGGCCATTTGTGCCATATATTCACATAAACTTGATTAAGTTATTGTCAGAAACCTTTTTGTTCAAAATTGTTGAGGACATTTTTGTATTTTAGACAATGCAGTTACTTAGAATTATTTCAATACCTTGTTTATAATAGTGATTAATCCCAGAAAGATCGTGAAATGTCACAAAACATGAGTCCCCAGAGTGGGATTTGAACTCATGTGGCTGTGTTCAGAGTAAACTAGACACAAACAAATGAAAAATAACAATCCTAGTCTTCAATTCACAGATATAATGTTTTGTGTTGATGAAATGTATTTACAGGTTTGCACTTGCACCAGAGTCATCAAACCAACAAAATAATACTCTTTTCTTAAAAATCACCGACAATTTTATCAATGTTTGTTTTTTCTGACACATCCCCGCCCACACTTTCCAGTTATAGACAGATTGAAATAGAACACGGACGCTACCAGTACTCAGACACCCCATGTTCGGCAAGTTTAAAAACTTGTAAAACATCACGTACAGTATTGATGTTATATAATCGTAACTAACTTATCCTTTTACCGATATTATACATGTTTGTTTACACTTCCTGTTTATTGACTTATAAGCAGACAAACTCCACATAACATCGTAAACAAATCAATACTTGCAGTTTCAGTAGGTAAATAATTCAAGAGTCCCTGTGTTATTAAGGGCAAAAATCGCCATTAAAAACAAAAATTATATGTTTTTTATAATTATGACCCTTAAAAAAGAATCTTCCTTGAATAGGAAACAAAGACCTTGGATACATGATCGATGCTTGTTATATATTTTGAACTTGACAACCTCTTGATCTTTATCACTTTGGTGCTTGAACTATTTGACAACAGACACCCGCCAAATGTTTTGCTTACCATTTTGCTGCTTGTTGTATTCAAACTTGTTATACAATATTATGCTGTTTATATTTAGCATTATGGAAATATGAGACGTTTAGTTTGTTTGACTTTCAAACTCAGCATTGACATTTTGCACTGACTGTTTCAAACATGTTATTTTTATTAAAAAATAAAGTTGTTCTTTTCGTATCATATGAAAATAAAATAAATAACATATTTAAGAACATTTTCAGGTGAGTTCACTTTATTTTACTTCTTTTCCATCAATATAAACAGGTGTTTGGTACTGGTTAAAAAGAACAATAATTTTGAGTCGTATCTTTACCTGTCGTGATGCCTCACTGGGCATGTGTAGTGTTTTGTTTACAATCGCAAGTTCCTGTAAATTTGAAGGCAAGGATTCAACTTTAAAACTGCAAAGACTGGATGATTTGAAACACAACTTGATTTACACGGGTAAGTTACATAAAAGAAAAAGTGTCAGTGTTCTGTTCTGGTCCGTCTATATGATAGTGTGAGCGGGGATGTGTCAGAAAAAAAAAACATATTGATAATATTTCGGATGATTTTTGTGAAAAGAGTATCATTTTGTTCATTTGATGAATTTAAGGACTCTGGTGCAAGTGCATGCACTTAAATTTGGCTGTTGTACTGATAATCAAACTTGCAAAAAAATTATGCAATTAAGTATAACTCTTCCCTACTAAAAACCCACTTTAATAATTTTTTTTTTTTTGTATTAAAACATCATATTTATTCCTTCTGAATTACAATAAAGATACCCCTTATCTATTTTGTCACCAGACTGCTGCTAGTACATTAAATGATTACAAAGCTATGTCCTGAATGTGGTGGACAAAGATTGTGTAGGATGGATGTAGGATACTGTATGTGTTTTTGTGATTAAGAGTTAATTTTCAACAGTCTTTTCTTAGGAAATATCATCAGGAGTCCTGCACTTTAAAATAGGTGAAGTTTAAATTTTTGTCTATTGAAATGTTTGAGTGTGAAACCAGATTTTTAAACGCATCAGTTACCCAAGCAGACTTAATTTTGTGTATATTTTTTTTAATTAATAGGTTTTCGAGTGTCAAATTTTTTCTGCCTAGAAAAAGTTAAATAGAATTTATTCAACATAATATGCTAAATTTACAAGTATGTATAACTAATTAATCATAATGTGCTGGTATGTCTTGATACGTAATGATGGAGGAACCAACTTACACAATTTAGACAGATTATTAATAAGTTCTGCTGATACTTCGTGTCAGTCTTTTGAAGAAGTAGCGATAAATAGCGATCGTTTTAACCATCCGTCTGTCCATCACAAAAGCTTAAAATTGGTTATAATTGGTTATTTCTTAACATTTCTTCATCAAACTTACAAATTATATTGCTTCTCAGTACAGGGTCATGATGATGCCGTAATCAATACTATATCTATAGGTCAAGGTCATGTTTGAAGGCGGTATGCCTATTTTTGTAATTGGACTTTGTCGCGAACACTTTACGTAGACTATCTATAGGTCAAGGTCATGTTTGAAGGCGGTATGCCTATTTTTGTAATTGGACTTTGTCGCGAACACTTTACGTAGACTGTCTATAGGTCAAGGTCATGTTTGAAGAAGTTATGCCTATTTTTGTAATTGGACTTTGTCGCGAACACTTTACGTAGACTATCTTTAGGTCAAGGTCATGTTTGAAGAAGTTATGCTTATTTTTGTAATTGGACTTTGTCGCGAACACTTTACGTTGACTACAACTGCCCATTTCTTAATATTTCTTCATTAAACTCCAGTGAATTTTTTCTCTGACAAAGAACTGAGGACAACAAAAGTATTCAATTGAACACCCTTCTTGTAAGTATCTTGATTTTATCAAGTTCCCAAAAAGTAAAGGAAGTGTCTACAGGTGCATTCCCATATCTCAAGAACCCCATTTATAAACAATCATGTTACATGAACATTTTTCTATCCTAAATTCTGAGAGCTTGTCCAAATATGACTTAAAACCACCAATGAGGTCATGATATTTTCTTGATAAATTCACTTGTGTATTATGTAATGTAATATAAGATACAAAGCATTGAATGATTTCAGATTTGAAAGCATTTTCAGATAGTATCAAATGGATTCAGTTTTAGCTTGAATATTCAAAGAATAAGGGAGCTATCCTACTCACCCTGGCGTTGTCATAGGGAAATATCCTACTCACCCCTACGTTAAACTGTTAAACAAAATATGCACTTGGTCAATAACTTGGAATATGACTATTGACCATCAAAATCTACATCATTACCAAAAAGACCCATAACTCTGTTACAGATATTTTTAAAGGGGCTGGCCTCCAGATGACAAAAAAAATAGAATTTTCTTGTATTATAAATTTCTTGTAATATCTATGATTAGTGCTTAAAAATTAACTAACTGACAAGAAGTAAGTCAGATAATCCCATTATAAATTGATTTTTTATCCTTTCATAGTGCTATACTGTAACATGACGGTATAACTATATTGTATAAGATTTTAAGTAAATGTGTGTAATTTCATATGCAGCGATAGTGGTGAAGGTAAGAGTGTTGGAAATACTTTGTTAACATGAGGGTCCAGAGTTCAAATCAGGCTGAGGCAAATATATTTTTTCTGTTCTATTTTGACTTTTATAATCAGTTTGGAAGTAAAATATCATGTTGTTTTAATCTCACGGCATCTAGATATTTAATTTATGTAAAAAAACTTTTTTTACATCAAATCTGGAGTACAGCCTCTTTAAAGTGTTGACCCTTTTTCACTTACATTTTGCATTAAGCAAAATATGCACTAGGTCCATAACTTTGAAACTACTTGTGATTTCAACTTGAAACTTGGAACTGCCATATATACATCGTTACTATCAAGACCCATAGCTCTGATTCAATTTTATTTTAAATTATGCCCCTTTTTCATTAAGATTTTTGGTTAAAGTTTTATGCAGAACTTTGAAACTACAAACGATATCAACTTCAAACTTGAAATACATTTTCACCATCATAATCTACATCACTTTCAACAAAACTGATATTTGTAAGGTTATGCCTCTTCTTCACTTAAGGGTTTGTGTAAATATTGATATCAAATTTAAAAATCCAACATTATGACCTTCTTCATTTTCAACTATCCATGAAACAAATGTTAGGTCCTTTTTTTACTCAATACGTAAATTAAAATTTTCTGCATCTAACCTGTATATTATTAGCTCACCCGAGCTCATAGTGCTCATGTGAGCTTTTTGGATCAGTGGTTGTCCGTCGTCCGCCCTTATCCATCTGTCATCGACAGTTCATTCAAACGACATCTCCTCTGAAACCACTGGGCCAGATTTTGATGAAACTTGCCTGGGATTTTTTTTGCACAAAGCTCTACCAAGATTGTTCAAATGGTTCTGGTCCATTGCATTGCTGGGTCAATGAAGCTAAAAACAGATTTTAAAAGTTGGATCTTTAAAATCTTCTTCTCTGAAACCTCAAGGCCTGGAGCTTAGATATTTTAAAGCATCATCTAGTGAACCTCTACAAAGTTTGTTCAAATCATGGCCTCTGGGTCAAAAATGGCCCCGCCCCAGGGGTCACTTCTTTTACATAGAATTATATAGGAAAAACTTTAAAAAAATTTCTTGTCAGATACCGTAGGCATAGACCTTAGATAATTTTTGTGTAGCATTGTCTTGTGGACTTCTACCAAGTTTGTTCAAATCATGGCCTCTGGGTCTAAAAAGGCCCCCGCCCCAGGGGGCACATGTTCTACATAGAGTTATATAGGAAAAAAATTTGAAAAATCTTCTTGTCAGAAACCGTAAGGCATAGAGTTAAGATATTTGGTGTGTAGCATTGTCTAGTGGACCTCTACCAAGTTTGTTCAAATCATGGCCTCTGGGTCTAAAATGGCCCCACCCCAGGAGTCACTTCTTTTACATAGAATTATATACATGTAGGAAAAACTTTAAAATTTCTTCTTGTCAGATACCGTAAGGCATAGAGCTTAGATAATTGGTGTGTAGCATTGTCTAGTGGAATTCTACCAAGTTTGTTCAGATCATGGCCTCTGGGTCTAAAATGGCCTCCTACTCAGGGGTCACATGTTTTACATAGAATTATAAAGGAAAAACTTTAAAATTCTTCTTGTCAGAAACTGTAAGGCATAGAGCTTAGATAATTGGTGTGTAGCATTGTCTAGTGTACCTCTACCAAGTTTGTCCAAATCATGGCCTCTGGGTCTAAAATGGCCTCCTACTCAGGGGTCACATGTTTTACATAGAATTATAAAGGAAAAACTTTAAAATTCTTCTTGTCAGAAACCGTAAGGCATAGAGCTTAGATAATTGGTGTGTAGCATTGTCTAGTGTACCTCTACCAAGTTTGTCCAAATCATGGCCTCTGGGTCTAAAATGGCCCCGCCCCAGGGGTCACATGTTTTACATAGAGTTATATAGAAAAAACTTTAAAATTCTTCTTGTCATAAACAACATCGCATTTATTTCAAATGAATTAATTAATGCTAATTGTATGTTCATGTGTCTGTCAGTCCAATACATGTGTAATTTCTTCAGAAAAACACCATGCTTGGTATATAGCACTGCCTAGTGGTCCTCTACATAGATTTTTCATTTTATTCCCCTGGGGTCACAACTTTTACATAGTTACAGTACACGAAGCGCAGACTTTGACAACGAACACCTGTCCCTGTGATTTTACTGTCTTTACTTTACTGATTTTACTCTGAGGAGTAAAATGACCACCGCGTCCAGTGTTCATTCATATAAAGTGCATATCATCACTTTGTTCTGGTCAGACCCTTCATGACAGAGTTATGGCACTTGATTAGTTGTGCACTTTGCATACATGTATAGAGCAATAATCATTTCCGTGCTATTTCTGTGTAGCTGCTGGATGCATTTCAGGAAAACTTTTTGGAAAAATCAATATCAATAGGAGATGTGCATATCATCACTTTGTACTGGTCAGACTCTTCCAGACAGAGTTATGGCTCTTGATTAGTTGTGTAGTATGCATACATAGAGCAACAATCATTTCTGTGCCATTTCTGTGTAGCTGCTGGATGCATTTCAGGAAAACTTTTTGGACACAATCAATACCAATAGGAGATGTGCATATCATCACCTTGTTCTAGTCAGACCCATCAAGACAGAGTTATGGCCCTTGATTAGTTTTTCATTATGCATATAGAGCAATAATTGTTTCCGCACTATTTCTCTGCAACTACTGGCTGGAATTCAATGAAATTTTATAGGAACCATCAATACCAAGAGGAAATGTTCATATCATGGCTGTGATCTGGTCATACCTTTCATGACAGAGTTATGGCTCTTGATTAGTTGTGTAGTATGCATATATAGAGCAATAATCATTGCCGTGCTATTTCTCTGCAACTGCTGGCTGGATTTTAAGAAAACTTTGTGGAAACAATCAGTACCAATATGAGATGCGCATATTATCATTGTATTCTTGTCAGACCCTTCAACATAGTTATGGCCCTTGATGAGTTTTGCAGTATGCAGATAGAGCAGTAATCATTTCCTTGAGCCAACATTGATGAAACATGCCTGGGATATTCCTTGCATGACGCTCTACAAAAGTTGTTCAAAGAATTCAATTCCAACAAGACCTCTGCTTGCTATGGCAACTGAAAGAAAAAACTTTGAAAATCTTCTTGTCTGAAACCACAAGGCCCTGAGCCTTAAAATTTGTTATATAGCATTGTCTAGTGGATCTCTATCAAGTTTTTTCAAATTATGCCCCTGGGTTTAAATTTGGCCCCGCCCCGGGGGTCAATGGATTTTACATTAGGAATACTTTGAAAATCTTCTTGTCTAAAACCACAAGGACCAGAGCCTTAAGATTTGGTATTTATCATTGTCTTACGGACCTCAACCAAGATTGTTAAAATCATATACCTGGGGTTAAATTTGGCTCCACCCTGAAGGGGGTCAATGGATTTTACTTAGGCTTATATAGTGAAACTATAAAAATGTTCTTTGCCTTAAGATTTGGAATGTAGCATTGTCGTATGGACCTTTACCAAAAGTTTGTTCAAATTATGCCTCTGGGGTCAAATTTGACCCCTACCCGGGGGTCAATTGATTTTACAGAGGCTTATATAGTAAAACTTTAAAAATCTTCTTGCCTGAAACCACAAGGCCCAGAGATTTAAGATTTGGAATGTAGCATTGACTTGTGAACCTCTACCAAGGTTGTTCAAATTATGCCCCTTGGGTCAAATTTGGCCCCGCCCTAGGGGTCGATTGATTTTACATATAGAAAACTTTGAAAATCTTCTTGTCTGAAACCGCAAGGCCCTGATCCTTAAGATTTGGTATGTAGCAAAATCTAGTAGACCTCAACCAAGTTTGTTGAAATTATACCTCTGGGGTCAAATTTGGTCCCGCCTGGGGGTCAACTGATTTTTACATAGGTTTATATAGGGTAAACTTTGAATAATCTTCTTGTATGAAACTACAAAACCATGAGCCTTACGATTTGGTATGCAGCAATGTCTGGAGGACGTCTTCCAAGTATGTTAGAAAAATTTTCCTTGGGTAACTGTTTGCCCCCTCCCGAGGGGGTCACAAGTTTTAAATAGCAGTGTAGAAGAAAAACTTTAAAAAATCTTCATATCTGAAACAGCAAGTCCTAGATTTTTAAAATTTGGCATGAAGCAAGCTTTATCAAGCTTTTACAAATAATTTGAATAGGTTTAAGGTCACCAAGGTTAAAGAAAGTTTATCGAGATCTACTGTACTTTTTAGAGCCTTCATTTGAAGACCAATATCTTTGATATTCAGTATATAGGATCCTTGCATGAACCTCTACCCATGGGTAGGGTTTGAGTTCACTGGGTTAAGGTCAAGGTCACCATAGCTTATGATAGATATTTTTACTTTCTGTCATAGAGCCTTTATTTATTGACTGATATTTGACATATTTATATTTACATTACTTACATATTTTTCATTGAAATATGAAATACTGCTTTACAGCAAAACTTGCAGCGATCTAGGGCCATCATGGCCCTCTTGTTTTTATTCTATTCTGATGTGTTGTTAATATGTAGGCAAAAGGGATTGTGTCAGATGGAATGAATTAATATTGTTATGTTTATTTAAAAGTTTTTTTGTTCAAAACTTCTGGATTCATTTCCTTTGGTTCTTTCTATAAGCATTGCATCTAGCATTTCTGTGTATTCAACACTCATCATCTAAATTATGCAGAATAATTTGCAATTAATATATTTGTCATTCCATTATCATTACTACATATTTGTCATTGTATTTTCAGTCTTGCCTGCAGCCCCACCACTATCAGAGCAGGAATCTGAGGAGATGCCTCAGCATTATGATACAGGCTCCAACAGTGCATTGTCTGGAGCTGACAGGATGCAGGTAAATTTTGCAATTGTCACAGGATTCTTATCATTGTGCTGTTGCTCCATTTCTGCCTACTGCAATCTGACTAAAACTATAGATCATAAGACAAGAACTGTTCTCAGTTGGCAGTCTAGTGTGTGGTTGTGTATGTCCTCATTTTGTGTGTCCTCAATTGGAGTTGAGTGTGTTTGTCAAAAGTTTCCTAATACATTTTAAACAGCAAACTCACATTAGCAGTGAAAAACTTAGAGCTTTTTTCAGGCAAAATTAAATCTTTAAAATTATACTAAATCCAATACCAACTGAAGTGACATGAGTCAAGAGACCAAGGTTTAATTTGATTACTTGTGTGTCCTCATTTGGTGGCATTTTTGTCAAGTGTGTCCTCTATTGGAGGTGACTTTTAGCCAACTGTTGGAAGTATAAGAACAATAAATTTGTACATACAACTGAAAGTGATAATTCTGTAATCTGAATATTTTTTGATAAGTTGAAAACATAATTTTCCACAGCAATTGACACAACAGAAGACACTTAGCTATGAAGACAGAAGATGGATGTTCAATATTGCCGTTGTTGAAGAAAGTGCTATTTAGTGTCCGTTTGTTGATAAAGTCAAAATATGGCAGGTTTAGCATTGAAAAGTTAAAATTTATAATACTGATCATTGCTCTATACAAGTATAACAACTAATACATATTTTGAAATAGAAACATATATTTAAAATCAAGAAGCACATATTGCCTTTATAACTCGAATGTAATGCTTGCAATGTTGGTCACATTGCAACCAATGGTGTGAAATGTGTTGCGCCAGAGCACCATTTTTTGAAAGCGATATTTTTAGACGTTGTTAATGCTTGAAATTTTGCATACTTGTAGCATTATGTAATAAGCGATGAATATTTTGTTCACATGTCAGGACTTATCAAAGAAATATTCTTAAAAGTTAAACAACTTTTGGATGATTCCTAATACACTGTATCCATTACTTTACTTACCTTTTTTTGCAAAATTTCTAAGCAAATTAATTTTTTCTATGCAGTTTCACCCAGAAAAATTTCAATTTGTCAAAAAATCCATACATTAAACAAAATTCTATTTAAAATAATGCTGTGCTTATCTTCTGCAGGTCTGCCCATTTCACAGTCTCAGTCTTGTGTGCCTCACGTTAGCCTGGCACTAACAGAGTAAAGCAGTGCTATCATCAGAAATTTGTGAGTTGAGTCTGGCACTTCTTATAATTAAACTTTAACCTTGGATAGGTTTCCTTTTTTCTATCACCTCTTTGGTCATTTGTGACCATATTGATTATAAGGTTCCAAAATTTTTGAAAGTGGCCACAACAGTTTACCAAAGGAGATCATTCTTTTCAGTCAAAACTGAACATTTTAGCAAAGTTCCTTCTGCTTTGTAATAAGCCAGTGAAACCCCTGATACAGCTTGGATCATTACCCATCAAGACTGATTTTGGATATGCAAATAAAAATTCAGTGTTCTGCTTTTCAGTCTTAGCATTAATGGAATTTTTTACTGGACCTAGGAAAATTTACTGAACTTAGCTCAAAATGCTATGTTACCAAGTTGTATGGATATGATGCAAACAAAACACTATGAAACTTTTATTTTATTTGAAAGGAAGAACTTTTGAAAGATGTTTTCACGTTGTTCCAGAATGTTACAGAAAAAAGCCTTCATCCCTACAACAATCAGAGCAGAAATCTGAGGAGATGCCTCAGCATTATGATACAGGCTCCAACAGTGCATTGTCTGGAGCTGACAGGATGCAGGTAAATTTTGCAATTGTCACAGGATTCTTATCATTGTGCTGTTGCTCCATTTCTGCCTACTGCAATCTAACTAAAACTATAGATCATAAGACAAGAACTGTTCTCAGTTGGCAGTCTAGTGTGTGGTTGTGTATGTCCTCATTTTGTGTGTCCTCAATTGGAGTTGAGTGTGTTTGTCAAAAGTTTCCTGATACATTTTAAACAGCAAGCTCACATTAGCAGTGAAAAACTTAGAGCTTTTTTCAGGCAAAATTAAATCCTTAAAATTATACTAAGTCCAATACCAACTGAAGTGACCTGAGTCAAGAGACCAAGGTTTAATTTGATTACTTGTGTGTCCTCATTTGGTGGCATTTTTGTCAAGTGTGTCCTCTATTGGAGGTGACTTTTAGCCAACTGTTGGAAGTATAGGAACAATAAATTTGTACATACAACTGAAAGTGATAATACTGTAATCTGAATATTTTTTGATAAGTTGAAAACATAATTTTCCACAGCAATTGACACTACAGAAGACACTTAGCTATGAAGACAGAAAATGGATGTTCAATAGTGCCGTTGTTGAAGAAAGTGCTATTTAGTGTCCGTTTGTTGATAAAGTCAAAATGTGGCAGGTTTAGCATTGAAAAGTTAAAATTTATAATACTGATCATTGCTCTATACAAGTATAACAACTAAAACATATTTTGAAATAGAAATGTATATTTAAAATTAAGCAGCACATAATTATTGCCTTTATAACTCGAATGTAATGCTTGCAATGTTGGTCACATTGCAACCAATGGTGTGAAATGTGTTGCGCCAGAGCACCATTTTTTGAAAGCGATATTTTTAGACGTTGTAAATGCTTGAAATTTTGCATACTTGTAGCATTATGTAATAAGTGATGAATATTTTGTTTACATGTCAGGACTTATCAAAGAAATATTCTTAAAAGTTAAACAACTTTTGGATGATTCCTAATACACTGTATCCATTACTTTACTTACCTTTTTTTGCAAAATTTCTAAGCAAATTAATTTTTTCTATGCAGTTTCACCAAGAAAAATTTCAATTTGTCAAAAAATCCATACATTAAACAAAATTCTGTTTAAAATAATGCTGTGCTTATCTTCTGCAGGTCTGCCCGTTTCACAGTCTCAGTCTTGTGTGCCTCACGTTAGCCTGGCACTAACAGAGTAAAGCAGTGCTATCATCAGAAATTTGTGAGTTGAGTCTGGCACTTCTTATAATTAAACTTTAACCTTGGATAGGTTTCCTTTTTTCTATCACCTCTTGGGTCATTTGTGACTTTTATAAGGTTCCAAAAATTTTGAAAGTGGCCACAACAGTTTACCAAAGGAGATCATTCTTTTCAATCAAAAATGAACATTTTAGCAAAGTTCCTTCTGCTTTGTAATAAGCCAGTGAAACCCCTGATACAGCTTGGATCATTACCCATCAAGACTGATTTTGGATATGCAAAAAAAATTCAGTGTTCTGCTTTTCAGTCTTAGCATTAATGGAATTTTTTACTGGACCTAGGAAAATTTACTGAACTTAGCTCAAAATGCTATGTTACCAAGTTGTATGGATATGATGCAAACAAAACACTATGAAACTTTTATTTTATTTGAAAGGAAGAACTTTTGAAAGATGTCTTCACTTTGTTCCAGAATGTTACAGAAAAAAAGCCTTCAGCCCTACAACAATCAGAGCAGAAATCTGAGGAGATGCCTCAGCATTATGATACAGGCTCCAACAGTGCATTGTCTGGAGCTGACAGGATGCAGGTAAATTTTGCAATTGTCACAGGATTCTTATCATTGTGCTGTTGCTCCATTTCTGCCTACTGCAATCTAACTAAAACTATAGATCATAAGACAAGAACTGTTCTCAGTTGGCAGTCTAGTGTGTGGTTGTGAATGTCCTCATTTTGTGTGTCCTCAATTGGAGTTGAGTGTGTTTGTCAAAAGTTTCCTAATACATTTTAAACAGCAAACTCACATTAGCAGTGAAAAACTTAGAGCTTTTTTCAGGCAAAATTAAATCCTTAAAATTATACTAAATCCAATACCAACTGAAGTGACATGAGTCAAGAGACCAAGGTTTAATTTGATTACTTGTGTGTCCTCATTTGGTGGCATTTTTGTCAAGTGTGTCCTCTATTGGAGGTGACTTTTAGCCAACTGTTGGAAGTATAAGAACAATAAATTTGTACATACAACTGAAAGTGATAATTCTGTAATCTGAATATTTTTTGATAAGTTGAAAACATAATTTTCCACAGCAATTGACACTACAGAAGACACTTAGCTATGAAGACAGAAAATGGATGTTCAATAGTGCCGTTGTTGAAGAAAGTGCTATTTAGTGTCCGTTTGTTGATAAAGTCAAAATATGGCAGGTTTAGCATTGAAAAGTTAAAATTTATAATACTGATCATTGGTCTATACAAGTATAACAACTAACACATATTTTGAAATAGAAACGTATATTTAAAATTAAGCAGCACATATTGCCTTTATAACTCGAATGTAATGCTTGCAATGTTGGTCACATTGCAACCAATGGTGTGAAATGTGTTGCGCCAGAGCACCATTTTTTGGGAGCGATATTTTTAGACATTGTAAATGCTTGAAATTTTGCATACTTGTAGCATTATGTAATAAGTGATGAATATTTTGTTCACATGTCAGGACTTATCAAAGAAATATTCTTAAAAGTTAAACAACTTTTGGATGATTCCTAATACACTGTATCCATTACTTTACTTACCTTTTTTTTTGCAAAATTTCTAAGCAAATTAATTTTTTCTATGCAGTTTCACCAAGAAAAATTTCAATTTGTCAAAAAATCCATACATTAAACAAAATTCTGTTTAAAATAATGCTGTGCTTATCTTCTGCAGGTCTGCCCGTTTCACAGTCTCAGTCTTGTGTGCCTCACGTTAGCCTGGCACTAACAGAGTAAAGCAGTGCTATCATCAGAAATTTGTGAGTTGAGTCTGGCACTTCTTATAATTAAACTTTAACCTTGGATAGGTTTCCTTTTTTCTATCACCTCTTGGGTCATTTGTGACCATATTGATTATAAGGTTCCAAAAATTTTGAAAGTGGCCACAACAGTTTACCAAAGGAGATCATACTTTTCAATAAAAAATGAACATTTTAGCAAAGTTCCTTCTGCTTTGTAATAAGCCAGTGAAACCCCTGATACAGCTTGGATCATTACCCATCAAGACTGATTTTGGATATGCAAAAAAAATTCAGTGTTCTGCTTTTCAGTCTTAGCATTAATGGAATTTTTTACTGGACCTAGGAAAATTTACTGAACTTAGCTCAAAATGCTATGTTACCAAGTTGTATGGATATGATGCAAACAAAACACTATGAAACTTTTATTTTATTTGAAAGGAAGAACTTTTGAAAGATGTTTTCACGTTGTTCCAGAATGTTACAGAAAAAAAGCCTTCAGCCCTACAACAATCAGAGCAGAAATCTGAGGAGATGCCTCAGCATTATGATACAGGCTCCAACAGTGCATTGTCTGGAGCTGACAGGATGCAGGTAAATTTTGCAATTGTCACAGGATTCTTATCATTGTGCTGTTGCGCCATTTCTGCCTACTGCAATCTAACTAAAACTATAGATCATAAGACAAGAACTGTTCTCAGTTGGCAGTCTAGTGTGTGGTTGTGAATGTCCTCATTTTGTGTGTCCTCAATTGGAGTTGAGTGTGTTTGTCAAAAGTTTCCTAATACATTTTAAACAGCAAACTCACATTAGCAGTGAAAAACTTAGAGCTTTTTTCAGGCAAAATTAAATCCTTAAAATTATACTAAATCCAATACCAACTGAAGTGACATGAGTCAAGAGACCAAGGTTTAATTTGATTACTTGTGTGTCCTCATTTGGTGGCATTTTTGTCAAGTGTGTCCTCTATTGGAGGTGACTTTTAGCCAACTGTTGGAAGTATAAGAACAATAAATTTGTACATACAACTGAAAGTGATAATTCTGTAATCTGAATATTTTTTGATAAGTTGAAAACATAATTTTCCACAGCAATTGACACTACAGAAGACACTTAGCTATGAAGACAGAAAATGGATGTTCAATAGTGCCGTTGTTGAAGAAAGTGCTATTTAGTGTCCGTTTGTTGATAAAGTCAAAATATGGCAGGTTTAGCATTGAAAAGTTAAAATTTATAATACTGATCATTGGTCTATACAAGTATAACAACTAACACATATTTTGAAATAGAAACGTATATTTAAAATTAAGCAGCACATATTGCCTTTATAACTCGAATGTAATGCTTGCAATGTTGGTCACATTGCAACCAATGGTGTGAAATGTGTTGCGCCAGAGCACCATTTTTTGGGAGCGATATTTTTAGACATTGTAAATGCTTGAAATTTTGCATACTTGTAGCATTATGTAATAAGTGATGAATATTTTGTTCACATGTCAGGACTTATCAAAGAAATATTCTTAAAAGTTAAACAACTTTTGGATGATTCCTAATACACTGTATCCATTACTTTACTTACCTTTTTTTTTGCAAAATTTCTAAGCAAATTAATTTTTTCTATGCAGTTTCACCAAGAAAAATTTCAATTTGTCAAAAAATCCATACATTAAACAAAATTCTGTTTAAAATAATGCTGTGCTTATCTTCTGCAGGTCTGCCCGTTTCACAGTCTCAGTCTTGTGTGCCTCACGTTAGCCTGGCACTAACAGAGTAAAGCAGTGCTATCATCAGAAATTTGTGAGTTGAGTCTGGCACTTCTTATAATTAAACTTTAACCTTGGATAGGTTTCCTTTTTTCTATCACCTCTTGGGTCATTTGTGACCATATTGATTATAAGGTTCCAAAAATTTTGAAAGTGGCCACAACAGTTTACCAAAGGAGATCATTCTTTTCAATCAAAAATGAACATTTTAGCAAAGTTCCTTCTGCTTTGTAATAAGCCAGTGAAACCCCTGATACAGCTTGGATCATTACCCATCAAGACTGATTTTGGATATGCAAAAAAAATTCAGTGTTCTGCTTTTCAGTCTTAGCATTAATGGAATTTTTTTACTGGACCTAGGAAAATTTACTGAACTTAGCTCAAAATGCTATGTTACCAAGTTGTATGGATATGATGCAAACAAAACACTATGAAACTTTTATTTTATTTGAAAGGAAGAACTTTTGAAAGATGTTTTCACGTTGTTCCAGAATGTTACAGAAAAAAGCCTTCAGCCCTACAACAATCAGAGCAGAAATCTGAGGAGATGCCGCAGCATTATGATACAGGCTCCAACAGTGCATTGTCTGGAGCTGACAGGATGCAGGTAAATTTTGCAATTGTCACAGGATTCTTATCATTGTGCTGTTGCTCCATTTCTGCCTACTGCAATCTAACTAAAACTATAGATCATAAGACAAGAACTGTTCTCAGTTGGCAGTCTAGTGTGTGGTTGTGAATGTCCTCATTTTGTGTGTCCTCAATTGGAGTTGAGTGTGTTTGTCAAAAGTTTCCTAATACATTTTAAACAGCAAGCTCACATTAGCAGTTAAAAACTGAAAGCTTTTTTCAGGCAAAATTAAATCCTTAAAATTATACTAAATCCAATACCAACTAAAGTGATCTGGATGAAGAGGCCAAGGCTTAATTATACCCCACAAACAAAGTTTCAGGGGGTATATAGGAGCAAGGTTGGCAGTCGGTCGGTCGGTCTGTCCGTCATGGTTTCCGGACAATAACTCATGAAAGGCTGGACAGATTTAAACAATGTTTTGGTACACAGGTTTAACATCATAAGATACAGGTCAAGTTCGATATTGGGGCTTCTTGGGCCAAGGTCAAGGTCACTGTGATTGAAATTAGAAAAACGGTTTCCGGACAATAACTCATGAAAGGCTTGACAGATTTAAACAATTTTTGGTACACAGGTGTAACATCATAAGATACAGGTCAAATTCGATACTGGGGCTGGTGGGGCCAAGGTCAAGGTCACTGTGACTGAAATAAGAAACGTTTTTTCCTGATGATAACCCATGAAAGGCTCTACAGATTTAAACAGTTTTTGGTAAACAGATGTTATATCATATGATACAGGTCAAGTTTAATAATGGGGCTTGTGGGGCGAAGTTCAAGGTCACTGTGACTGAAATAAGAAAAACAGTTTCCTGATGATAACTCATGAAAGGCTTGACAGATTTAAACAATTTTTGGTACAAAGTTGTAACATCATAAGACACAGGTCAAGGTTGATATTGGGGCTGGTGGGGCCAGGGTCAATGTTTCTGTGACTGAAAATTGAAAAACAGTTTTGGGACAATAACTCATGAAAGGCTTGACAGATTTGAAAATTGTTGTAACATCATAAGATACAGGTCAAGTTCGATATTGGGGCTTGTGGGGCCAAGGTCAAGGTCACTGTGATTGAAATTAGAAAAACGGTTTCCGGACAATAACTCTTGAAAGGCTAAGCAGCTTTAAACAATTTTTGATACACAGGTGTAACATTATAATATACAGGTCAAGTTCGATATTGGGACTTGTGGGGTCAAGGTTACTGTTACTAAAAATTAAAAAATGGTATCCTGACTATAACTCATGAAAGGTAAGACATATTCAAAATATTTTTGGGACAAAGTTGTAACATCACAAGTTACAGGTCAAGTTCAATATTAGGGCTAGTGGGGCCAAGGTCAAGGTCACTGTTACAAAGAATAGAACACGGATTTTGGATGATATACATGAAAGGCTAGACAGATTTATTTTGGAACACAGGTGAAACATCATAAGATACAGGTCACGTTCGATATTGGGGCTTGTGGGGCCAAGGTCACTGTAACTAAATATAGAAAAACGGTTTCCAGACAATAACTCAAGTAATGGTTTGACAGATTTAAACGATTTTTGATACACAGTTGTATCATTGATATTGGGGCTTGTGGGGCCAAGGTCAAGGTCACTGTTACTAAAAATAGAAAACTTTTTCTGGACAATAACTCATTAATGGTTTGACAGATTTAAACAATTTTTGGTACAAAGATGTAACATCATAACCTATTGTCAAGCTTGATATTGGAGCTATAGGGGCCAAGGTCAAGGTTACTGTTATTAAAAAGAATAAAATAGTTATAAAATGGTTTCCAGGTGATAACTCATGAAATCTTGACAGATTTAAACAATTACATTACACAGGTGTAACATCACAGGATACAGGTCAAGTTTGATATAGAGGCTGGTGGGGCCAAGGTCTAGGTCACTGTTACAAAAAATAAATGATTTCTGCTCAATAACTTGTTTTAGGAATGAGATATTGTGATGAAATTTTTCTGTAAAGGTAGCTTCTGTGAAGACGATGCTTTGGATTGAAAATTTTGCCAGTTGGGTCATGGTCACTTTCGTTTAAACTATTATGCCATTGATTCTAAGCTTTCCAGTTCCTGAATCAAGCACCCATGTGGGGTATTAATCACCTTTAGTGATTGTTCTAGTTTGATTACTTGTGTGTCCTCATTTGATGGCATTTATGACAAGTGTGTTCTCTATTGGAGGTGACTTTTAATCTACTATTGGATGAATAAGAACAATTACTGGTATTGTACTTGCCTTTGTGTCAGTGTCACAGGACACCCTATTTAAGCTTTCATTTTCTTTAATGCTTGTATATCAAAGTATGAAATATATTGAATGTATTGGATTGAAACTTAGTTTAAGTCTTTTCATCCATCTAAATGTGTCAGCCAAGATAATTTATTGTATCTATGCCCCCAATCAAAGATGAGGGGGCATATCGTCCTTTACCCGCGAAAATGGCCAAGCTCGGTTTTGGCGCGAAAACGTTTTTAGTTATTTTCGCATTACCATAGCTGGCCCACCTTTCCCGCGAAATATTCTAAGTTCCTATCCAATTGGGTGTCAAAGTTATACTCATGTGCCATTTTGGCGAACAATCATTGGGTGGAAAGAATTTGTTCGAAAATTTCCAAGCTTGACTGTAAACAATTCGATGAAGGACAGACTTTGGAGTTTAATTAAAAAATGTAAGTTTTATTCTGTTTTTACATATTTAATCATTTAACAAGAATGTTCAGAATGTTCATGTTTATATTGATGTTCATGTTTATATTGATGATGTTAATTACTGGTATCTAACATTTTAACGCCTTTTTATCGTGAATGATCAATCCTACTATCAAAGAAAGGATCAACAAATTGCCAATCCTCCATATTTTCCGAGTCTGCAAATTTTTATTTCTATTTAGTGGTTTCTTGTTCTAAACAACTGTTATAGAAAGCATTATTATGTCTCCCCCCAAAAATGGGGGAGTCATATTGTTTTTCCCCCGGTTGTCCGTCCATCCATCCGTCCGTCCGTCTGTCTGTCCGTCACAAAATCGTGTCCGCTCTGTATCTTCCAAAGCCCTTGAAGGATTTTAATGAAACATGGGTCAGATGTTCACCTCATCAAGGCGACGTGCAGAACCCACTTTGCGGGTGTGGTGTCTCAAGGTCAAGGTCACACTTGGAGGTTAAATGTCAAATGCCACAAAATTGTGTCCGCTCTGTATCTTCCAAAGCCCTTGAAGGATTTTTATGAAACTTGGGTCAGATGATCACCTCATCAAGGCGACGTGCAGAACCCACTTTGCGGGTGTGGTGTCTCAAGGTCAAGGTCACACTTGGAGGTTAAATGTCAAATGCCACAAAATCGTGTCCGCTCTGTATCTTCAAAAGCCCTTGAAGGATTTTTATGAAACTTGGGTCAGATGTTCACCTCATCAAGGTGACATGCAGAACCCACTTTGTGGGTGTGGTGTCTCAAGGTCAAGGTCACACTTGGAGGTAAAATGTCAAATGCCACAAAATCTTGTCCGCTCTGTATCTTCAAAAGCCCTTGAAGGATTTTAATGAAACTTGGGTCAGATGTTTACCTCATCAAGGTGACGTGCAGAACCCACTCTGCGGGTGTGGTGTCTCAAGGTCAAGGTCACACTTGGAGGTTAAATGTCAAATTTTACAATCCTCTGACTCAATACTACCTGCAGCAACTGGCTGGGGGGAGACATATGTTTTTGTTCAATCAAAAACCCATTTCTAGTTATCTCAGTTTTAATTCGCCATTTTCGCACAATAAATTTCTGATGATCTAAATTTTTGGATGAGTTTCGCCATTTCCGCACACTCTAACTGAATGTTATAAGAGCATTTTGTGTATGTATCTTAACTTTTAAACAGTAATACCAAGCTGCCATTTTGTTTTATAAAGTAAAGAAAAACACAATTAAAGACATGTTAAAGGTTCTTTAGCATGAACATCAAATGAAAGTTGTAAAATGAAAAATTTAATACATTTTCAGGTCTGTTTGTGAAGATGATGTTACACTTTTCCATGTACAAAAGGTTACAAGC
The DNA here is from genome assembly GCA_012932295.1 of Cyclina sinensis. Taxonomy (NCBI): domain Eukaryota; kingdom Metazoa; phylum Mollusca; class Bivalvia; order Venerida; family Veneridae; genus Cyclina; species Cyclina sinensis. The sequence continues at coordinate 31,609,219 of JAAONU010000008.1, forward strand.
TGTTGAATATGAACATTCCTGTCGGTTCTCTGACCACTATTAATGGTGTGGCCTGTGTAATATATGGACAACACTGAGTCATACAAGTTTGGTCTTAAAATAGCAGGTGCGACATTATTTTACAAATTTTGAATGATGTGACTTAAAGCATAATAATGGTTAAATGCAATCAAAGAACATTTTACAATTTTCAATTAGTTTTGGATATATTAGGACATCAGAGAAAGTATGAAGTAGTTTTATTAATTTTAAAATCAAGACACCATCATGAATAAAATTGGTGGGATATGATACCTTTACATAATTTTGAAGCACAACTTTTAATTTAAAAAGTTTTAAGACACTTTCAAGCTGCATTAATGTAACTTTTCTTACTTTTTTCTTTCTATAGGTTAATGGAGGTATCAAGCAGCTTGTCTGATTTACCAGATTTAGTGATCATAAATATTCTCAGTTTCATTTCATTAGAGGAACTTATTCAACATGTTCAAAGCGTGTCTTAAGTGAACAAAAAACTTTATATATTGATCAGTGAAACATCTTGGCTGTGGAAGAATTTTGAATTCAGTTTTCAACTGGAACTGCAGAAGGACAACCTCATTGACATATTAAATCATTCAGTTGGAATAAAAAAGTTCCATATTCCAAACTCAATTATTCATGCATCATCAGATGTTTTGGACTTCCAATTCACTACAAAATTGAGACAGGCTGACTTACTATCACTTGACCTTACAGGATGCAGATTATCTTCTCTGTGTTTCGTAAGTTGCTTCAGTAATTTGAAAGAGCTGAATCAATCTGAATGTGTGAATTTAGTTGATGAAGACTTAGAAGCAGTCAGATCATTATCTCTTTTAGAGAGTTTGTACCTTTCTTTTAATAACTTTGAACCAAGTACAGTTGTTAGGGTGTGCTCCTCATAGAAACAGTTACACATTCTAGACGTATGTGGTATTAAATTGTCAGTGGAACACTGTTTCTGTATCTTAAATGATCAATTGAACTACTTTGCACTGTCTTTAGAGAGTATGGAAGATGAAATTTGGTTTTACAGGCTCTGTAAGCAATATAAAAATCTGAGTGTGCACATATATTATATTAGAAAATAATAAGGAAAATGTTTTCTCGGGAAAATCTTTTAGTACAAATATCGCTAAAAGCGAATGAAGATAAGTTTCAATCAAATTCTGAAACAAAAAGAGGATTTATGATTAAAGATGGCAAAATAAACGAAGCAAGTGAGAACACAACAACAAATCTATCATGTGAAAATTCTGAAACAAAAAGTGCATTAATTTTTACTATTGAAAATGGCAAAATAAATGGAACAAAACTAAGTACAAGTGAATACACAGCAACAAAACTATCATGTGAAAATTTTGAACATGTTCCTCAGCCATCTACGTCACAGGAAAACGTCGAATCAGTAGCTTTAGTACAAAACATACCAAATTTATTCACAAAGGATTTACCAAGTAGTGCTCTTAACCAAGTAGTCTGGCCTGAACATGAAAATCTAAGTGATTCTGATATAACGGTTGATTATGACGATGAACTACGAGATCCTAATTGGAAATGCCCGAACAAGAACCATAGTTCAGGAACTGATGAAAACAACAATATATCTCAAGAGATAGACCATGAAGAAGTTGTTCAAAATAAATCATTTGAAAAGAAAACGTAAATATGGTAAAATGAAGGAAATACAGAAACACAAAACAATGAAAGGAGAAAAGTACACAGGTGTAAAGAAGAATGAACAAGGGATTAAAATGTACTGTATGGAACATGCAGGCAAATATCTGTGTCCCGCTAATTGTGGCAAATAGTGTCAGAAGAGTAAAAACATGCATTGTGATTTATTTACAGATAAAGATAGAGGACAAATATTTGAAAAGTTTTGGCAAACAATGTCCTGGGCAGAGAAAAGGTGTTACGTAACATCGCATGTTGACAGAGTTGAAGTTAAGCAAAGGACTAAAGGTCCAGGTATAGAGAGTCGGCGCACCTACAGCTGCAAATATTTTCTTAGGAGAGGATCTGAAAGAGTGGAAGTCTGCCAAAACATGTTTAGTGCCACACTTGGCATGAATAATAGAACCATCTATAATTGCTTAAATAATGAAAATAGTGAAAGTAACAATGCTTCAATGGAAAAGGTACCAAATAAGAAAACGACTGTAAACATTAGCACACCAAATGAAAGTGAAAATAGACAGCAAGAGCAGATTGAAGATGAAAGTACTATAGATTATCATATTCTGAACGTATAAGATTAAACAAGGAACGAGAAAACGCAGCAAGGGAGTATCTGACCAAAATTGCCCAAGGTAGAGTCTCACTATTGTAGATCGAAATCAAAGAAACTGTATCTTGAGTGTACATTCGATAATAAGAGTCAACTACACCGAGAATATATTCGTGTAGCACAAAGTGAAGGAAAAATTCTGTTCAATAAATCTGGATTTTTAGAACTTTTTGAAAATATTAACTTATTCAAACCAAAGAAAGACCAATGAGACAAATGTGTAGAACATAATGTAGGGAATATTGATATTGATGACTATAACATTCATATTGAAAGGAAAAATGAGGCGAGAAAGTAAAAGTGTAGATAAAAGCCTAGCTTTACAAGATAAAAGTGTAAAGGTTATAACTATGGATCTTCAAAGTCTGCTCATTTGTCCGCATCTGGAGGCTAGTGTAATCTATTATAAAATGAAACTGTCATGTCATAATTTCACATTATTTGATCTTGCAACAAATAGAGCAAACAATTATTTTTGGCATGAGGGTGAGGGTGATTTAAATGCAAATGTTTTTGCCTCATGCGTTATTGATTACTTAGACGCTATTCCAGACAAGTCGAATGTAAAAACTGTTATCATTTACAGTGTGGCTGCACATACCAGAATAGAAATAGTATGGCAAACGCACTTCTTCTGTGGGCGGTTAAAAACAACATTACAGTTTATCAGAAATATTTAGAACGTGGGTACACTCAAATGGAGTGCGATAGTGTGCACTCCGTTATAGAACGAAAACTGCGTAAGCAGCCAATCTATGTGCCTCAAATGTATGTGGACAAAATTCTACTTGCTAAAACAACAGATCCCAAATACGAAGTGAAATATGTGGGCCATAAGTTTTTCAATGACTACGAGGGTCTGAATTATTATGCGTCGATAAGACCGGGTAGTGGAACGGGAGAAGCTACTGTGACTGATATACGGGTTCTTCAGTACAACACAAATGGAACAATTGAGTTTAAGCTCAGGTATAGTGACGTGTTTCAGGACCTTCCAAGGCCTAGAGCAAGCAGGGGCCGAGTTGTATCAGCATTGAACGTAGTTCAGTTATACAAAAATAGTATACCAATAAAGAAAACCAAATACATGCATTTAATGAAACTCAAGTCGGTTATCATTCGTGACTTTCATTGGTTTTATGATAACCTTCCACATGTAGTGTGAACTATCTCTTTGGTGTGAACAATTCTGACGACATTAACAATCGAATCAAGATTTTTGAATAACATTTAGGTGTTGCGGAAATGACTGATATTTGACTTAAAAATTTTTTTAAGTTCAGGGTGTTCCGGCAGCATAAAAATGAGGAAAAATCAACATTGTAAAATAGTGACTTTGCTTTATAAAAAAAAATTGCTTTTAAACACTTTTAGGTTGGTAAAATTTATTTGCCAGTTTGATGTTCAATACGATAACAAAAACTGTTTAGTTTCATTATTGTCATAATTCTGACTTATTTTATGATTTTATGTTTGTCTTGAGAAAATAAACAAGCAAAATTGATTAATACAATTTTATTCGTTTTGTCGTAAATTTCACAACTCGTACAAAATATAACAATTCTCAATTTTTTTCATGGGAAAAATTCGTAACTCAATATTTCTCTATATGATCAATAGAATGGGATCAATTAATATTTTATTTTATGCCCCCACAAAGGGGGAGCATATAGCGTTGCACTTGTCCGTCAGTCCGTACGATAATACGACCGTACGTCTGTAGGTACACCCCGAAATTTTGTGAACGCAACTCCTCTTAAACTGGATGGTAGATTTTGCTTAAACTTTCAGGGTTGAACAACCTTAATGTGTAGATAATAGTAAAGGAAGGAATTTTTGCTTCGACCAAATTTAACAGAAATATGGCCCTTTGTTGATTGTTCGTCTGTACATACGTCCTGAAATTATGTGAACGCAACTCCTCTTAAACCGGATGGTAGATTTTGCTTAAACTTTCAGGGATGAACAACCTTAATGTGTAGATGATAGTAAAGGAAGGAATTTTTGCTTCGACCAAATTTAACAGAATTATGGCCCTTTGTTGATTTTTTTCACTATATACCATAAAGCCAAATAAATTTGTGAACGCAACTCCTCATAAACAGGATGGCAGATTTTGCTTAAACTTTCAGAAATGAACAACCTTAATGTGTAGATGATAGTAAAGGAAGGAATTTTGGTGCGATCAAATTTAACAGAATTATGGCCCTTTGTTGATTTTTTTCACTATATACCATAAAGTGAAATAAATTTGTGAACGCAACTCCTCTTAAACCGGATGGCAGATTTTGCTTAAACTTTCAGGGACAACCTTAATGTGTAGATAACAGTAAAGGAAGGAATTTTTACTTCGACCAGATTTAAAGGAATTATGGCCCTTTGTTGATTTTTTCACTATATACCATAAAGTGAAATAAATTTGTGAACGCAACTCCTCAGAAACCGGATGGCAGATTTTGCTTAAACTTTCAGGGATGAACAACCTTAATGTGTAGATGATAGTAAAGGAAGGAATTTTTGCTGCGACTAAATTTAACGGAATTATGGCCCTTTGTTAATTTTTTCATTATATACCATAAAGTGAAATAAATTTGTGAACGCAACTCCTCATAAACCGGATGGCAGATTTTGCTTAAACTTTCAGGGATGAACAACCTTAATGTGTAGATGATAGTAAAGGAAGGGTTATGTTTTTTACGGGACCTGACACACGTGGGGTTTCTATACTTTAATCTGTAGTTAACTTTCATGTGTAACATTTTTTAAATTTTACCTGCTTACTTTAATATCAGCAACATGTAATTACTTGTGTGTCTCTTTCTTCATCTTCGCTTATGTGATTCCTCATAGTACATAAATATTTACAACATTTTTTTGTCGACTATTCAAAGAATAAGGAGGTCTATTGTACTTGCGGTGTGGCTTTTGGGTTAAAGTTTTAGGGCAAGCTTCTCATTTTCACTATTTCTTCCCTTTCTGCTGCAGATATTTGGTTCAAACTTGGCCGTAGACTGTGTCATTCCATCAAGGCCCATAACTCTGTTAAGCATTTTTATTAGTTATTCCCCTTTTAAGACTTTGAAAACTGTTATCACTGGCTTCTGTTGGAGGTAAAAGTGTTATCACTGGCTCCAGTAAGAGGTGAAAAGTTACTTCTGCTTTTCATTTAGAGGTGAAAATGTTACATCTGGTTACAGTTTGAGCTAAAAATATTACCATCAGCTTCTTTTGGAGATAAAAATGTTATCACTAGTTTCTGTTGGTGGGAAAAATGTTATCACTGGTTTCTGTTAGAGGTAAAAATGTTACCACTGGCTTCAGTTGGAGGTGTTAATTTAATCACTGGTTTCTGTTGAAGGTAAAAATGTTACCACTGGCTTCAGTTGGAGGTGTTAATTTAATCACTGGCTTCTGTTGGAGGTGTTAATTTAATCACTGGCTTCTGTTGGAGGTGTTAATTTAATCACTGGCTTCTGTTGGAGGTGTTAATTTAATCACTGGCTTCTGTTGGAGGTGTTAATTTAATCACTGGCTTCTGTTGGAGGTAAAAATGTTACCACTGACTTCTGTGGGTTGTAAAATTGTTATCACTGACTTCTCTGGGTGGTAAAATTGTTATCACTGGCTTCTGTTAGAGGTAAAAATGTTACCACTGGCTTCAGTTGGAGGTGTTAATTTAATAACTGGCTTCAGATGGAGATGAAAATGTTACCACTGGCTTCAGTATTGATGAAAATGTTATCACTTGTTTGTATTAGAGGTGAAAATCTTACCACTGGCTTTACTTGGAAGTATAAGTTTTATCAGTGGCTTAAGTTGGAGGTGAGACTGTTACTACTGGCATTCATTTAGAGGTGAAATTGTTTTTATGCCCCCAAAGGGAGGCATATAGTTTTTAAACTTTCTGTCCGTCAGTTCGTCCGAAAACTTTAACATTGGCAATAACTTTCTTATTCGTAAGTGGATTTAATTCATACTTGGACACAACACCCCTTTGGACAAGGCCTTTACGCTGACCTATAATTGTTTGACCTTGGCCCCTGATTGACCTTCATCTTTAAGATCAAATTGTCCAAAAACTTAAACATTGGCCATAACTTCCTTATTTTTAAGTGGATTTACTTCATACTTGGACTCATCACCCCCTTGGCCAAGGTCTTCCCACTGACCTTTATTTGTTTGACCTTGACCCCTGAATGACTTTTACTTGAAGATCCAATTATCCCAAAACTTTAACATTGGCCATAACTTCCTTATTAGTAAGTGGATTTCCTTCATACTTGGACTCCACAACCATTTGGACAAGACCTCCCCACTGACCTGTAATTATTTGACCTTGACCCCTGAATATCCAATGGTCCAAAAACTATTATTTGGCCATAATTTCAAAATAAGTGATTGGATATACTTCATACTTAGACACAGAACCACTTTGGACAAGAGCATCCCACTGTCCTGTATTTATTAGACCATGACCTCTGAATGATCTTCACCTTAGATATACAATTGTCAAAAAACTTTAACATTGGCCATAGCTTCCTTATTACTGAGTGGATTTACTTCATACTTGGTCACAATCCTCTTTGGATAAGACCTTCCTACTGACCTATATTTATTTGACCTTGACCCCTGAATGACTGGTTCTCAGATCAAAGGTCAAAGCACCACTTTGCATTGTCATCTTACAGTGACAGTTCTTGTTATTGGTTTATTTTAGAGTTGAGAATATTACCACTGGCTTCAGTAAGAGGGGTAAAATCTATAGCTTGCTTCAGTTGGAGGTCAAAATGTTACTTGCTTCTGTTTTAGGTAATAATGATAACACTGGTTTCAGTTAGATGTGAAAAAATTATCACTGGCTTCTGTTTGAGGTAAAAATGATAACCTTGGTTTGAGTTGAAGGTGAAAAGTTATCTCTAGAGACAGATGGTCTTTGTTCAGAGGTAAAATTGTTTTTTTAAAACAATGTGAGACAAATAAAATTGGTCTTTATTCACAGGTGGGTCTTTATTCACAGGTTGTTGTTTGCACAGGTTTGGCTGTATGCCAATGTCTTGCTGCTAGAGGCAAGAATGTTATGTGTACAATGTTGGCATAACAAGAACTTATTTATCAAAATTTGTAAATATAAGAAAAGCACTTTATCATATTTGTGACACAATTTTCAAAGACTGTATATCTATGTCATGGGATTTTCCCTGTAATTATCTAATTTTTCATACTTGCACTTCCAGGTAAAGGAAGAAAGGGTGTAATCAGAAAACCATGGACAAAGCAGGAACAGGAAGTTGTCTTCAGTGGACTTAAAAGCTGTTTTGTGCACAATGTTCTTCCTGGGAAATTGGAGTGTGAGACTTTTATTGCTAAAAATCCTATCCTTAAAAATCGATCATGGACTACAGTTAAAGGATTTTTTAGATCCAGTCAACTGGCTCTGAAGAGGAAACAGTAATGTGATGTGCTGACACCAGGATGAATTTTCTGATGGTTAAAGATGTAATTCCCAACTTCAGTTTATAAACAGTATAAATTTCTACAGGCAGATTATCCACTGTTACTAAAGACATAAATTTGCTGATATGTGACTGTGTGAAATTTATGTAGTTTAACTGTGTGCACTTATATGTTGTATGGCTGTGAAAAGCAGAAATAGAAAATTAGTGATCAAGTTTTAACTGCAGCTTGCATTTGATCTTTTGGTTGGAAATTGTGTGTTTAACCTGAAATTTAATAGTTTAACATTGCCATTTCTATCAGGCCATATAAGGTACATACTGGGCATCATAGGTGCAGATTACAAATTCATTTTTAATAACTTTGCGTTAGTCACTACTCAGTCACTCAAGGTCCTGTATTCTTCTATGACAGTTCTGGCAAGGTGTACTTATCAATAAATTTTGACAAGAGTAAAATGGGCTGGGGAAGGCCTTGACTTAAGGGTCAAAGCACGTGTAGTTTGTTAATCCCCTTCCACACAGCGGGGAAGGGATTATGGGAATGGCCTCAGTCTGTTCATCCGTCTGTCAGTCAGTAACACTTTCATGTCTGCTCCATAACTTTTAAACCGCTGGAAATTTTTTAGCTCACCTGTCACATAGTGACAAGGTGAGCTTTTGTGATTGCCTTTCGTCCGTCGTCTGTCTCTCCGTCTGTTCACAATTGTTGTCCGCGCTCTAGCAGTCTTAATTTTGGTGCGATCTTGTTTAAACTTGGTCAGAATGTTTATCTCAATATATCTAGGTCAAGTTCATAACTGGGTCATCTCACCCTTAAAACTCGGTCACTAGGTCAAATTATAGAAAAAGCTTGTCCGCACTCTAGCGGTCTTAATTTTGTTCCGATCTTCTTAAAACTTGGTCAAAATGTTAATCTCAATGATATCTAGATCAAGTTCGAAACTGGGTCATTTGACCTCAAAAACTAGGTCACAAGGTCAAATTATAGAAAAAGCTTGTCCGCACTCTAGCGGTCTTAATTTTGGTCCGATCTTCTTCAAACTTGGTCAGATTGTTCATCTCAATGATGTCTAGGTCAAGTTTGTAACTGGGTCATGTGACCTTGAAAACAAGGTAACTAGTTCGAATTTTATAAAAAGCTTGTCCGCACTCTAGCGGTCTTAATTTTGGTCCCATCTTCTTCAAGCTTGGTCAGAATGTGTATCTCAATGATATCAGGTCAGGTTCGAAACTGGGTTATGTGACCTTGAAAACTAGGTCACATTATAGAAAAAGCTTGTCCGCACTGTAGTAGTCTTAATTTTGCTCTGATCTTCTTCAAGCTTTGTCAGAATGTTTATCTCGATGATATCTAGGTCAAGTTTGAAACTGGGTCATGTGACTTTGAAATTTAGGTCACAAGGTCAAGTTATGATAAAAGCTTTTCTGCACTCTAGTGGTCTTAATTTTGGTCTGATCTTCACTTTCATTACCATAAGATCTTAGTTCCTTTCATCAAATTGCCATATTGCATTATTGGTTTCAGAGTTATAGCCCCTGAAAGTGCCAAAATTAACTATTTAGACCTTGTCTGCACAATAGCAGCTTCATTTTTTATTTGAATTTAATCAGACTTGTACAATACTTGAGTTACTATAAGATCTTAATAATTGCCTGCACCCTTTGAGTCAATTGGCAATTGTATTTGCATCCACTGACTCTTGAAACCATTGAGCAGTTGTTGGCAGGTGAGCAACCCAGGGTCCCATGGACCCTCTTGTTGAAATAACTTGGCACAAGTGATCAATGAGACGATGTGCAGAGTGCAATTATTGGGTTGCTTCCCACAAGGTCAAGGTCACACTTAAAGCTCAAGTGATAAAAAGTCTACATTTCGCGTCTGCCCGCCTGCTTAGCTCAATAGGTAGAGCACTGGATTAGTAATCCATCGGTTGTTGGTTCGACCCCTGGGCAGGGCAAAATTTCTCCGTGACAATTGTTCTCAGACATTGTGTCTTATGTTCATTTGTCTCTCACCGCTGATTCAGAGTAGATCATGTGGGAACAGTAGTCAGTCACTTGCGGAGAAATTGGCAATTACTGGTTAGTTATCCAGGAAAACCGGTTAAGTGGACTGACCGCCGAGATATAACAAATGTTGAAATCGGCGTTAAACCCCAAAACAAACAATCTGCTACATACTTTTATATGCTGAAATTTTTTTAAATAACTTGGCACAAGTGATCATCATTATGAGACAATGTGCAGAGCGCAGTTATTTGGGGTGCTAACCACAAGGTCAAGGTCACAGTTAAAGTGCAAATATCCACATTTCATGTCTTCTCTATAACTTACTTACTTGGCTTACATAAAGTTTTTTAATTACTTTGTACAAATAATCGCCACAATGAGGCCATGTGCATTGCACAACATCAAGCTCATGGTTGGTTAAAGGTCAAGAAGTGCACATTCATGTCTGCTGTGGAAAGGGATTTAGCTGTCCTTCAGGCTGCTTTGTTGGCATTTATGTTTGATCTGCATTTGATTCAGATTGAGATAAACAGATTGATTTTGAAAATGCAGATTTGCATATGGATAGTTTTTTTTTTTATCTGAACAAAATAAAAGGTATTTGATAAAAATATTTCAAACAATATATGACTTTTTTATCTTTGGTGTTCCTTGGATTTATCTTCATTTAAATTGCTCAGTAAATATGAAAACTACATGCTTATATGGTTCCTAACTCTCAAAAGTTTTGGTCTGACTTTGGTCTGTTTTATGTCTTGTCCGCAACTTTTCCGTTCATAGAAGGATTTTGAAATAAGTTTGCACAAATATTCACCATAAGACAACATGTCATGTGCAACACCCTGACCCCTACCACCAAGGTCACACTTAGAGGTCAAAGGTTAACATGGTCTGAATTTTCCTTTTACAGAGAATTACTCTGCAAGTATTAGACAGATTCAAGTGAAACTTGAAATATTAATAGATAACAGAGAGGAAGTGCACTGCTAGAGAACCATAACTCTGTCTTAAATAATTTTCAGACTATCTCCCTTAATGTACTTCTTTTCAGTGATAAAAACTGCACAAATGTTTTTCTGTTGATACACAGGAGTCATTTCATTTTATTGTCCCCCACCTTTTTGAAGAAAAAAAAGGGTGATGTAGGAATGGGCTCTGGCTCTCTGTCCATACACACAAATAGATACTTAAGTGTGCTATGGGAACAATTGGTAATAGTAAATTTCCTTGATGCTACTCATTCAGTAAGGTTTTTATGTGGCTAAAATTTGTTATGTGGCTGAAAGAAATGGGGAGAACAATACTGGGTAACTACCTGAGTATTAAAAAATTTAGGACGTTCATCTGTTCATGCGGCTACTTCGTGTCCGGTCCATAACTTAGCCATTCATCAAGGGATTCTGAAATAACTTGGCACAAATTTTTACCATAATAAGACGATATATTATGCAAAACACCCAGACCCCTTCCTCAAAGGTAAAGGTAACACTTTGAGGTCAAAGTTTGACATTTGTGATTGTACTGGAAATGACACGAGTTATTCCAAGATGTACTGTGTTGATGTTTGTATACTAAATTTCCAGGGGCGGTGTTCTTATCATGTGTTTGTCAGTATTCCTTTAGGTCATGGGTTTAATAATCACTTGGGTTTGAGTACTGATTCTTTTTACCCATGATTGTCTCTGAAAAGAACAAAAAATCCCACAGAACAGAACTGTCCGTCAATCTACTGATGGTCACGCACTCAAGTAACTCCTTGCTTGAATGTTGCATGCAGAAACCAACAGTGGTGGAGTGGTGGTTTAGTGAGTAAAACCCTTGACTACCAATCAGGAGGTTCCCAGATCGAATCTTGGTTGTGGCACTGGCAATTTCAGAAAGGTTATCCAGCATTTTCCACCGCTCTAGAGGCTAAGTATTGGTTCTTCCCAGGAAATATTTAACCTTACTAACAGTTTAAAACCAGGGTCCCATGTATTGAACTATACATCAGGCATGAAAAAGAACCAGGAGTGTTTCTGGAATGGGACATTTTGCACTTTCCCCCTATCTAAAGGACTAATCTTTTTAGGGGAAGTTAGTCATCTGGGAAACTGGTACCAACAAAAAAAACAACACCAACAACAATTTTTTTTTATAAAACAAGTTCACAGCAATGGAATTATGGATTGGAATAGACGGTCAAATATCGACATTTCACGTCTGCTCTATATCTTACTAACTTGGCTTATGAAAAGTTTTTTAATTACTTTGCACAAGTGATCACCAGTATGACACAATGTACAGAACCCAACATCCAGGTTGCTACCCACAAGGTCAAGGTTAAATGTTCTCCATAACTTTTTTACTTTATGGAAGATTTTCAAATAATTCATGAGACTATGTGCTTATGATATACATGGCAGAACATCAAGGTCATGGTTGGTTAAAGGTCAAGAAGTACACATTCATGTCCGAATCCACAGAAAGGGATTTAGCTGTCCTTAAGACAGCCTTGTTGATATTGAAATTCACCCCATCATGATCACTATATATATTGATGATTATGTCATTGATGGTGATGTAGATGATGATGCAGGCACTGCTTCAGGATAATGAAGGCAGTGAACACATGGTAGACAATAGGGACGGAACTTAAATTTAGCCTGAAATGTGCTTTTCTGGGCCAAGGGAACGTGCTCCCTGTGCCATTCCCCCCCTCTAAAACCGGAACTGTGATGATGGTTGTGATAATGTTTAAGGATTACACTTATGTCCTTACTTGGATGTGCAATTTGAATTGTCCTCATTTGGCTGTGTTGCACCAGTGTGTCAATGTCTTTACTTAGGGAAGCAATTCAGACTGTCGGCATTTGGATGTGCTGACATCAGTTCGAAATGTCCTTATTTGAAAATCATTTGACAAAAAATATATGACATACATTTAAAAGATTATCATTTTTAGGTTGATACACATATAAATGATGTCAATCAGTTAATATGGAGCCTGAATTTAGCCCAAAAAATGTGTATTTTGGGGGGCAAGGTGGGGGTGGCAAGTGCTCCCAGTTCTGCCCGTCTGGGACCTGACCTATGATGATGGTAGTTGTGATGATTGTTATACACTTATGTCCTAACTTGGTTGTGCAATTCAAATTGTCTGCATTTGGATGTGTTGTGCACAAGTGATTCAATTTCCTTAATTTGAGGTGTAATTTGAATTGTCCCTATTTGGATGTGCTGAACACCAATGTGAAATGTTCTTACTTGGGGGTCATTTTAGTGTGTCATTATAATTAGTTGGAGGTGCAATAAGTATCGTCTGCATTTGGATGTGCTGCGCACAAGTGTGTCAATGTCCTTAGTTGGAGGTGTAATTCAAATTGACTCCATTTGAATGTGATGTGCACAAGTGTGATAATGTCTTTACTTGGATGTGCATTTCAAATTGTCCCCATTTGGCTTTTCTGTGCGCAAGTGTGTCAATGTCCTTACTTGGAGGTGTAATTCGAATTGTCCCCAGTTGGATGTGCTACACAGCAGTGTGAAATGTCCTTACTTGGAGGTCATTTGACAAAAAAATATCTGAATGAAATTTTAACTAAAAATGTTACTTTCAGATTAAAGACATATATATGATGTTAATCTGTTAATATGAAGATAAAAAACCCACAAATAAAAAAGTCCTCTGTTGGATGTGGAATGACAAGTGTCCTCTATTGGCAGTGCTTACAAGTATGTGTGCGTGCGTGCGTGCGTTTTTGTGTGTGTTGGGGCGGGGCGGGGGTGGGGGACTGGAAACAAAAAAGTACAATGTTAAACTCTTAACTTGTATGACCCGAAAGGCATCAGTGATTTTGTAGTATATCATCATTTGGCAAATACTGTGCCAAATACTCTTTTTGACATTTTTTTAAAGTTAGTGGGCACAGTTTATTTGATACTTGGTAAATTTAGATAATAAAAAAAGATGTTTCCGAAAGAAATAGAAGAAAGTTCAAACTTGTGTGTTTGTAGTTTTGAAATAATTTGGGCCTGTTCCTGTTTGTCAATTGTTGTGTGATGAAATGTGATATACATATGTGATTTATTTTATTACAGGTTTTGTGAGAGGGAACTCCAGCAATTTGCTGTTAAGGCTTGTTGGAGAAAATGGAATACCGGATGCGCTTACTGACCACGTGATTGCAAAACGGCAGGCATCGTGGTATGGTTTTTTTGTTGCTTTTTCTTTCTTTCTTTCTTTCTTTCTTTCTTTCTTTTACATTCAGTGCTTGAACTAAAAGCACGCATCACTGTATCATTGTAAGGTAGGATGATTTAATACAGTTCCAACTTGTAAGTTATTTTTTTAAGTCAGATATCGATAGTGTAAATAGAATCCTGATCAATATAGAGGCTCAAATTCGACGTTTCCACGTTGACCATAGACCATAGGCCTAATTCTCAGAATGTCTCCAGTCAAGCGTATAACATGCAAACGTAAAGTCGGCCCAGGCCACTTGAAAACTCAGAATATGACGAACAAGGTTCCATTTTCATATAGTTAATAAATTTTTTCCGTTCACTGGCTAATTCTTTACAAAAGATCCCATTCATAGCTAATATTTAATACTGACTTTGATATTTTAGGAGTACAGATTGTCCATTTTGTGGATACAGTGCCAAAGAGCAGCCTACCGAAGAGGGCAAGATTGTCATAGACAAACGGATATACAGTTACGATTCCTTTAAAACCTCCCGGAGGAAGAGTATTTTATCAGACAAGAGATGTAAAGATGCACCAACTGTTTCCTTGTGTTTGATACTGAAACGGGCTTTAGGTGGATACAGAGGTTGAATTAACTCACCATATAAATATGATTGTTAGCAGCCCAACGAGAATAAACTGTTTGAATAACATAAAATTTGATGTTTTAGATATAAAAAAAGATATATACATTTGTGCCTACTATTCTAAGAACCCTCTCTTAATAGTCAAATAGTTTAAATATCAAGAGAGGCAGATTTACCTGAAAATTGCCTTTGGTTTTGTTGAAGCAATTGCATTCCTCTTGATCTAGATAATGTTAAATGTATTCAAACACATATTTAGGAGCATAATGACGTTAACGTATACTAGTGCTACACGCTGGCATTAAAGTTACTTACACTACGTATTAATTTTTTATATCGGGCATTTTTAGCCAGTCCATCCGTAAATGCTGACTGACTTTATATTAATTATAATGGCAAAGATGAGTATATCAAATGTGTAAAATAATTACTTTTTCATTATGAACAAAATAATAGATAACGGATTCATATTGTTTTCCAAGCTTCTGCCTTCCATTGTTGTGACAATATTTCTCGACTGAAGGCATTGCACTGTTGGAGATGTGGTTTGACGTTTGTACGTAATATTCATAACACACTGTAAAGTGAATTCTGCGGTCATTTAATGATGGAGGTGGAATCCAAAACGTATGTTTTAAAGAGAACAAAAAATGTTTAAAATTGGCTCATAATTTCTTATTCCAAAACACGTGCTTTTGATACATACTCGCTGGTTACACAGTAGATGTCCATCTACTTAAATTACATTTATAATAATTTGCCTCCATCGATAAATCTTTAACTATATAAAACGTACAGTATTTAAATCCTAATAGAATTAAGGAGGCATACTAAGTAACCTAAAGTTCAGAGCATTTCTTCTTCTTCAAAATTATGTTAATTGTTCTGAATGAAATATTACTAAAGATGTCTTTAAAAATTCTAAGTTGTGTCGTTTAAAAAATTGTAAGCTGACTACATTAGCTTTAGTCTTCCTATATAGTACATTTTGTGTGTTGGGGGAGGGGGTGGGGGAGGGAGTGGGGGGAGGGAGTGGGGGAGTGGAGGGGAGAGAGTGGGGGAAGGGGGTGGGGGAGGGAGTAGGGGAAGGGGGTTGGGAGGGGTGGGGGAGCTGGAGGGGTAGCCATTTATTACCGGTGAACACCCTCGTAGTGTGGTTATGCTTAAATTGATTTTATATACATACATTCTTCTTTAAATCATCACTTGCTTTTATTTTTAATTTTGTAGAAAATGAGCGTATAAAATACGCATACAATATGTCATTGATTAAATATAGGGTATGTCCAGATCTAAAGATGACGTACAATTGTGGAGGAGAAGAGGCAGTTTGACGAATTACCCATGCATACCCGTTGTACGTATTTCATGCTCAAGTTACTGAAATAAAATGTGTACCAGTGTTTACCACTTTCGTTTGTCGGTGTGTTAAAACAGAGATCAACAAAAAATGAAGAGGGAAATGATTATTCTAACTGTGATTATGGCGGCAGTTTTAACTGGTTAGTACGTCATATAATATTTCTAAATGTTTCATATTTGATTTGCCACAAAACACAGTTGCATAAGTCATTTCTTTATTGTCACACATTTGATAAACACTTATACATGTTTAATTAAAATAAAAAAGAAAATGGCTTTCACAAATGTGGTTAAATAATGCACCTATCGATTTTTTTATCGCCAGACTTGGGAAGATATGCATATATGTAATTTTAGATTGCAGGAGATTCTCAGCGGCAAGATTTTGAAATAATCGTAGAGATTTAGTTTTTCTATTATTATTATAGGAGAAGGTGGGTCATATTCTGACAAGTCCGACAACCGACTTCAAAAATAAAGTTCAGGGCTGGAATTAAAAACTTTTGAACGGGGTAGGAGAATCAACATCTTTAAACCGTGTGTTTTGCGTGTGTTTGACTAGAAAAATATTTTGATCAGAAGAACAATTTGACCAGACAAACAAGTTGACCAGGAAAACATTTCGACTAGACAAAAATTTTTACAGACAAATATTTGACTTTTTGAACAAGAATAAAGTTGTGGATTCACTAACTTAATCAACATTTCAACTCAAGTGTATAAGCAATTCTATTCCAATTTAAATCAAGTGATAAAACCGTGTTTATTTGTTAGTTTTAAATAAACAATGGAGATTCCTTATAGAAAGATCATCTTTATGTCGTTTTGTCGAAAGGACAGTTTGTTTCAGGGCTACATGAAATCTGAATGAAATAACTAACAAGTTTACTAACAAATATGACGTTATCGACAACCGTCCTTAGTTTTTCCAGACCACATCAAAAATTTGAATATTCTAGGAAGCGGTAGTGATTTATGTACGTAAACTTGTACAAAAAGTATAGGGCGCACATCTTGATTAATTTGATAAATAGATAAACATAGACACGTTGTTAACTTTTTGTAAACAAAGATCAACACTAAAAAGTGTTTTGGTAAATGATCCATGACTAGGGAATGTTATTTGAAAATAACTGTTTCACTAACGTATGAAAGTGACATTATCTGATTAGATCAAATGTGTGAATTTATGAGTAGCTACAGGACAAAGGCTTCACTGATAAAAGATAAATAGACCAGAAAATATAAATAAACGACATATCAGAGCATATTATATCTTTCAGTTGTAGCCGACAAAGACACACTGTTGAAACGTTTGATGAACCTACAGTCGAAGTTACAGAAAAGTAATGAAAGAAAGTCAGATCTCCTACAATTACTTGAAGAACGCTGGTTTGTCATTTACTTATTATTGAAATATTTCGTTTTTTTTTCTTTTAAAGTGGTCCATGAATGGAAAATGACGAGGTCACTGATTTATTTTTCAATGATAAACTCTCTTGAAATGTACTGAAATTGACAACATTACACAAACGCCCGGAATGCAGTCAGGAAGGTTGACTTTCATTGTCAAAGATATGACCTCATATGCTATCATGTTTCATTAATAAATAAAAGCGTTTAATTTTGTTGCTGCAAGAATACAGGTGTACAAGATAGCTATAACCCTCAAATATCCGCTGCCTGTTTTGAAAGGAGGACTTTCCCGTCTCTTTTGTCTTCTATAAAAATGAATACTTTGAAAATAACTGGAGATAAAGTCAAGCATTCTAGATTTTATTCTTATTTTTTAAAAAGAGCACCAGATAAAAGTAGTTTGAAAATGTATTAGAGTTTGTCATGAATAAAAATTGATACGGATCAAACAAAATGTTACTGAAATCTGCGTATGTTCTCATTTTTCACTCTTTTGCACTTGGTTTGAAATTTCTAATACTATTTCCTGTTTTATCTTTTCAACAAAAATCAGTTGCAACATGACATTTTATTCTTATTATCTTTTATTTCAAAACTACACGAGCATGCGCAAACAAACTGATACAAAAGCTAAATTCAAGAACATTGTCTACTTTGAAAAAATGCTTGATCAAAGAAAAATAGGTGTGAATAATTTAGAAACAAGGTGTCATTGTCACAGAAACAAGGTGTTATTGTCACAGAAACAAAGTGTGAATGTCAAAGAGAAAAAATAAGTCAATGTCACTGTAATGGATTATTAATCGTTGATATTCCATTAATTACGCGTAAATGTCATGCTAAGAAGGTTTAAATGTCTCAAAAATAAGTCTTAAATGTTGTTCTGAGTATACTTAAGTGTCAGCTTCAATGCCTGAAACGTCAGTTATGCTTTAAATAAAACAAACTATAGGAAAAGATAGGATAATAGTGTCTAGAATTAGGACCAAGTTTCGATCATAGCTGATTCTGACCATATATATCATAAACATTTGCTTTCTGTATTTCAGGTTCTGTTCTTACTGTTCAGGATATGGTACAAAAAGTGGCGGTAAAACCAAAATCAAAAACGACAACATTGTTCTACCTGACAGTATCATCAAAATTTTGAAGGAGAAAGGTCTGGGCAGACGCAAGTGATAATTGACACTATACATACACATGTATATATTTGAAGTTCATTTTCTATGAAAGTGACATTGCTGTATTTTAAGAAAGATAAAAAGCATAAATTAAATGCCTTTCAAAGCGACTAATTATTGTTTTTTTCTAGTTATTTATCCGTTTAAAGGGACTATTTAACATTTAAAAAATCTGTCTATACTGTCTTCCTGCATGTAAGATATCTTGTAAGAAAAAAATTGCATGGCGGTACGAGTTATTTATAGACCGAGGAAAAGATGTCCTGATGCAGGCACTGATGAGAAAAACTGGCAAAATATATCTTATAATACTTAATAGACTTAGTGGATGGTCAAGTCATACGTTTTATTTTCTATTTATCTCATTAATTTGTAAATGTTGCAAAGCCATATCAAAACATGAACTTGAAACTAGATACACATAGGTTGAGTCTAAACATGTTTGGAATTTTCTTTGATGACAGACGACCAAACAGCGGTTCACATTTTTAATGTTTAATTGTCAACACCTTGTTAGTTAAGTCTTTTGAGTTTTGAAACCCTAATAGAAGTTTGTCATACTCAAATTATCAAGGGAATTCATAAAACTTTTCATCAAACTTTTAAATGAATTTGCAATAATGAATATGTATGGCTTTGGATATATAACAGTAGTTTCACCATATCGTTTTGAATAGAAAACTATCTACAGTGGAAATCTATACGGTCTTCGCTTTTAAAATGTTTTATATCTTTTCAACATAGAACTGTGCAGGTAGTTTATACGAAAACCATACTATAGGAGCACTGTTCATGTCAACAACTCATAAAAAGAATTATTAACAGATCAACTTCTTGTAATGCCAACTAACCAACTAAGTTGGCATTTAAGTTTGGATTATAAGGCGTACATTAAGCAGGCTATAATCAAAAGTACATATACCTCTTAGTGACTGCATATGAATAGCATTTCATTTTGGTCTGAGACGTCTTGGGCATTATGCCTTTGTGCATTAAAGAAAAATTTTACCTAACTTTTTGACACACCATGAGCTGCAAAAATCAAAAAGCTCTTGGGCTCGGTAGGCTAAGTAAAACATCATCTAAAGGTATACTTTGCTTGACATAATTTGCTACCTGATACTAATCGCTACTTTGTTGTAGCTGGTTACTTGTAACTTTCTCGTGGAACAGGTAGGCAGCTTCAGATCGTTAACTTTCCATTCCTGTCTCCAAAGTGTGACCTTTACCTAGACATTAAAAACCTGTCCCTCTAGCGACATGGAATCTCACTGTGATTTGCATTTGTTGCAGATTCCAAAAATAATGTCTAATATACAGAGTGGACAATAATTTAACGTCACACGAACGGACGGACAGTTATGCGATATGATTTTGACTACTCTGTTTAAATGTCTTAATTCTAGAATAATCGGCGTGGTTAAGAATGTGGTGATGTTAAAATGTATTTGCAAGTCGAAGCAGACGTTATAAGATTCACCAGACATATTTGATATAGTATAGATAAATTTACGACTAAACTCATATACAATTCCCCCGGCATCTGGTAAATAAATTGTTCATTAGTCACTCCGTCCGTCATTGCTTACTTTCTAATGAATAATTTTAGCTCATCCTGTATGTTGAATATTTCACCGATATTACACCAATCATGCTTAAGTGTGAAGTCTGTTGCGACCATTTCATTAGTTATCTCCAATTTATATATATATATATATGTATTAAAGAAATAAAATCGTTATTGGAAGACATCCACATCATCCCAGAAAGCAAACATTTGCAGACATTTATGAACACAAATGCATAAACAATAGTTTTTACAGCAACAATGGTTCTTTTATATACATTCATACAAAATTTAAGTTAGAAATAATGATGGAACCTTTTGGAGCAAGTGTGGGGTTGGTGCATTTAAACCCCAAGTGACAAATGCTTTGCCACTGACAATTCAAAGGCAGTAACACTTCGGGTTTTCTTTTCGTTAATTATTTGTAGTGTGTTTGTATTTGTTGTCAGACCAAACAAATAATGGTAGCGCAATTTCAGCCTCTATCACTTCTTAGTTACCAAATCCGCAAATAGTCCGTCTGTATAAAATGACTGGCGCATTAACTTTACACCCTTATCAGAGAACAGAAAAATAGTTCCCGACTAGTCAACTTCAACTTATTACGACCAAAAGTCAATACAGACTTAAAGATTAAAGATTCCTAATATTATGTATTTTTTAATATATTTTAATTAGGTCGCGGTTCCTCTGTTTATTACTTACGAGTGACGAAGTCCAGATCTGTGAGCAGGTGTAAAACCTGGACAACCCGGGAAAAAACATCGATTTTCCGGAATTCATTTTAAATAAGTTTAGATTTATAAAGAATATGCACGATAAGCAGACAACAGTAATGGTTAAATTTACTAGTAAAATTAGAAAGATATCTATCTATTTGAGCTTATTTATCGTCGGTACCGGTTGCCAATATGACCGACGCCCTATGAAGAGATTAGTTATTTTAATTTGTGGAGGTTGTGCAAGATACAGAGAGCATCCCATTCCAGAGACACCCCTGGTTCGTTTGCATGCTCAGTGTACAGCACTGATAGCTCGGTTTAACGTCTCATTTAGTAACGTTAGTGGAGGAGCAGGGTGATCGATCCCTGGGTTACCAGTCCAGCACGTTACCACTGGACCACTGATCCGCTCCGAACTGATCCTGCACTAATCGTCCTATTTATAGTAATGATTATCTCCCTTAGTCTGTGAGAAAGGTATATTATATATTATCGAGTTTTACTCATTTACTGTTTGTTTTAAAACCAGCCTCCACACCAAAGCAAAAAATTAATCAGAAGACAATTTTTCCTACTGCATACTTGATTAAAATAGCACACCTAACTTAACGAATTTGATCTATCTATCCAACTGAGCTTATTTATCGTCGGTCCCGGTTGCAAATATGAGCGACTCCACCTGAAGAGATTAGTTATTTTATGCTAAGGGAGGAGTGCAGGATACAGAAAGCATCCCATTCTAGAGACACCTATGAATATAAATTTTCAAATTAACAGAAGACAATCTTGAAATGATGTAACTAATAACATATTATTACGGTACTGCTTATATAGCCTTTTCCCATAATTTCCGGGTTTTGTATTGGCAACACTGATTACTGGTTCTGTGACCCAAACAAATTCAGTGCCTTCAGTGCTTTGATTTTCGAAAAAAGGGTTCGGGACATACGCATTGTTTTGAATAAAATTTAAAGTTGACATTTTGCTTTAAACTAACGTGACATGGGTATAAAATAATTAATCTATTTCAGATACATCGATAACAATAGAAAGTGTCAGTAAACACATTTTAATGGAAAAAAGTGTACAAATTTGAAAAGCAGGTAAACATTTTTGCCATTGTTTTCTAAACTTTTTATTTTTGGATTTATATCTTACTTTAAGAAACCATATACTTTTTGCACTGGGAATGGGGCACTCTTTCGGCCCCAAATTATGTAGAAAATGAACTGTAGTATAATGCTGAAATTACTAGGACAATTCTAATTTAAACATGTGATCTCGATTCAAATTCAAACATTGCATATATACTATCTTAAAGATTTTGTTACGCACATAATTACAAAGCTTCACTCTGTCCCGTCATGCATATAAATGCATGTATTTGTGTTTTGAATATATTTATTTAACCCTGATCTCAAATCTAAGAAGCATGATACTGCAAGGCCAGCTACTGAAGGACTAACGAATACTGAGATGACAAACTTGCCAACAGGGGACATGAGTGGATTACCTACCCTGAATACTCTCTGATATTACATTGGTCCATTGGCTTTTGTCGCTATTTTCTCTTTTGGTATGGTGATAATATTAAGCCTGATTATTTGCAACAGTGGTAGTCAGATTACACATTAAGTTAGCAACATGTTTTGTTAACACCATTGTCTTTGTTTTTTGATAATCCTAACTTTTTATTTAATACATAAGTGACAATTTTCACAATTAAAAGTCAAGACCATCACAATCATATGCAGCTTTCCCTTAAAACCCGGTAAAAGTTGTCCCCCTTGGAAAACTGATAGCGATCAATCTGTAACAGCAGTTCGATAAATTTTTGTCAGTAGAAACTTATAGGGAAAATTTTGTTTAATCACTGTAGCAAATTTTATTTCATTTTCACAATTTTTTACAAGTTATTGAAGTAATCTTTAATTTATTGGCAATCCAATGATACCAAACTTAATTTGATATTTTATTTTTTTCTTGCTTCCATTTGAGATGAAAAACTACCACTCAATATACTCTAATTTATATAGTGTTTTAAAGAAAAACAGTAAAAATACGGATTTCCGTCAGTTTCAACAGAAGATTAACAGCATTATTTGCAATAGTATTGAATTTTACAAGATATTGAAGTAAACCTCAGAATCAAGCCTTTCTTAAGGTGTTTTTACTTTTAAAATATTTTAAATTTTTCTTGCTTCCATTTATGTTTTAAAAACATACATGAAACCGTTTGTCTCGTGTTTGACTTGGTATCGGCGCCTTATACTTAACTGTCACCCGACATCTATATTAGAATCAACGTGACAGCGGATAATGAATTAGTCAATAGGGGGATTATCAATATAAATGATAAATAAAAGAGTCATTATCAGTGTGGACATTATCTAATTAATTATCATTGTATGATAACTTCCATGGCGCTTTCTGCTAAAACAAATTAGGCGCTAATTTTGTTTCAAAATGAGTGACAAAAAGTTTTAAAATGATGTGTGAAAACTTGATTTCAACTAAAATCTTGTAGCATATGTTGATTATCTTCAGTTGTTGTTTGTGATGATAATGTGAAAAAATGGCAAAAAATGTTTTTGTACGTACTATAAAAGAAAAAAGTGATGTAAATATAAATATATAGATTAAGTGATATAATTACATATTTATGAATGAAAATATTCAGGAATAGGCATTCAGTTAAATGATATTATATTGCCAGAACGAAAAAGATTGTCGTATTGTAATACGAATATCAGATTTTTTTTATTTGCATCAGGACGCTATTGCTTCAAGAGTGAAATTAGTTGATGCTCTTTTTTTTATAATGTTGATATCGATCAAAAATGGTTATTTGATTGATAGAATAATGTTTTTACGTTATGCTATAGTAAATAAGAGATAACTATATTCATTTATGATAATATTATGATATAATAATTTACATTTTATCATTAGATATGTAAATAAAATTGCTAATACTTCACAAAATAGGGTGTGTAAACATGCTGATTTATGACGGAATGTTGCGTAATCTAATTGTCAACTGACGGGCAATCGGTATATTGAAAAGTTAATGACCCGTGTATAACATGTCACTTGACAATGTATGCCTATCAATTTCATATTAGTAAAAAATCTTAGCCAAATAATTTGATATCAATTTAAAATAAGAATAGTTTTATTGTAGTTATAATTCTCAGATTTTACTTATGTAACTCTTATAGATTATAAACTTGTCAACTGACAAAAACAATATTAACAATAGCTTGAAGAAAATAATAGTTTTAGTAAATTCAATTAATAATTAAATGCATGTTAAATCAAGACAGAAATTGTAACAGAGCAACTCATAAAATATAGAATCTATATAATGATTTATTTTTCCATATTAACAAATTATTTTCATATTTTGATATGCTAACATTTAAATTTGTATTTCTGTTCTTGAGATTTTTGTAAACTGTGTAATATTAAGTTTGTCAAATATATTAAATTGTTTATTTCTTGATCCCGCTTGTAGAACTTAAACGTTTTAACATAAGAAAATAAGATTGGACCATGCGAGACCTGTATTTTTGCACATGCTACATTCCACCGGAATATTCAACTGTTTATAATAATGTTTCATCATGTCTATTTGAATTCGACTTTTTTGAACAGTTAAATAATGATATTATTAAGTACAATTATTATGGTGACGTATTTATAACAGGTGACCTGAACTCTAGAGTAGGGCAAAAACGAGATTTTGTGGAAAATATTAGACTTGACCGTTATGTTGACCTACCTAATGATAATATGTATACATTATCTATTCCCGAACGAATTTCTCGTGATACAACGGTTAATACTTTTGGAAATAAATTAATATCTTTGTGCAAGGAAAATAATTTGTTAATAACTAATGGCCGTCTCGAGGAGGGTAATTTTACTTGTCACGATATAAAAAGACACAGACAGGCAGCGAGTGTAGTTGACTATCTTATCACGGATTATGATAATTTTCAGTTTATATCAAAAATGAATGTGCTGGGTTTAACAGAATTTTCGGACCATTGTCCTATTGAATTTTCCATAGATTGTGAAAATATGGTGTATTATAGCACGGATACGTTGACATATGATAAAATTATTTGGGATAAAACAGACCATGTTAATCTAAATATGTTTTTATCGGAAAGTAAAAGTGTTTTTGACCAGTTGAATGATGATTTAATACATAATAGATTAGATATTGATTCATGTATAAGTAATTTTTCAAACAAAATTTACGATATTTCTTTTAAATTACATGGTAAAACTTATGTAACAGGGAAAAAGAAACCAAAGATTAAGAAGTCTCCTTGGTTTAATGATCAGTGTAAACTAGCCAAATCTGTATTTTTAAACGACAAACGAGCATTTCGAATGACACCATCAAATTTAAACAGACAAAAGTTTTTGTCAAGCAGGAGTACATATGCCAATGTTAAGAGAAAGGCAAAAGGGCAGTATAACTTAAAACAAAAGTCTACGTTGAAAAATTTAAGTAAACAGAGTCCAAGAAAATTTTGGAAGTACGTTAAAAAATTTAAATCAAGTTGTCAAAATAATACTTCAAATGTTAGTATGGATGAATTTGTCCAACATTTTAAACATGTCTCAAATCAATCTAGGAATGATTTTGTTAATGTAGAACAGAATAGTAATTTGCATCAAAACAATACTACAATAGAAGATCTTGATTGTTCTTTTACTGTTGAGGAAATCTCTAAAACGATATCAACCTTACAAAGAAATAAAAGTAGCGATTTTTGCAATAATGTTGCAGATTTTTTTTATTGACGCTAATGAATTTATTTCACCATATCTTGTTACTATTTTTAACAAAATATATGATACGGGAGTATATCCTGATTGTGGTGTAAAGGGGTTATTGTCCCTATTCATAAAAAAGGAAGCTTTGACGATCCTGCTAATTATCGAGGTATCACACTTGTAAATGTTACAGCAAAAATATTTTCACTTGCTCTAAGAAATAGGCTGAATAGATGGTGCGAAACTCAACATATTTTTAATGACTCACAATATGGTTTTAGAGACAATCATAGTACAGCAGACTGTATATTTATACTTCATTCTATTATTCAAAAGGTAATTAAAAACAATTGTAAATTATATTGTGCATTTATAGACTATGAGAAGGCATTTGATACAGTAGTTAGAGATGCGTTATGGTTAAAATTGTTGAAAACTGGTATTAGTTGTAAAATGGTCAATATGCTGCAGTCTATTTATGCAAATGTTAAATCTTGTATCAAATTAGATATGAAAACTTCCGAGTTCTTTGATGTTACACTTGGTTTGAAACAAGGGGAGCCACTCTCACCCTTACTTTTTATTCTCTTCGTAAATGATATATCTGAAAGTATTAATTTTATGAACTTAAATGAAAATGACTTAGAACAACTCAACATGTTTATGCTCTTGTTTGCAGATGATATTGTTCTATTCACGACTAATCCAGTTAGCTTACAAACACAATTAAATGCATTATGTTTATACTCAGAAAAATGGGGACTGAAAATAAATGTGAAAAAAACAAAGATATGTATTTTTGAAAAAAAGAAAACAAAATCAATTGTTTGAGTGGTT
This sequence comes from Cyclina sinensis, assembly GCA_012932295.1. Taxonomy (NCBI): domain Eukaryota; kingdom Metazoa; phylum Mollusca; class Bivalvia; order Venerida; family Veneridae; genus Cyclina; species Cyclina sinensis. The sequence goes on from JAAONU010000008.1 coordinate 31,635,690, forward strand.
TATTGATAATGAGAAAATAGAGATTGTTGATCAATTTTGTTATTTAGGCGCAACATTTTTGTACACGGGTAACATTAAAAATATTGTGAAATCCTTATCAGAACAGGCACTAAAGGCCTATAATGGTTTATTCTCAATTTTTAGTAGAGTATCTTTAGATATAAAGACAAAGCTACATTTATTTGACACCATGGTAGTTCCAATTTTATTGTACTGCGCAGAAGTCTGGGGGATTTACGATATTAAAGAGGTTGATAAATTACACATAAAATTTTGCAAGAAAGTACTAGGTGTACGTATACAAACATCAAATTTGGCAGTTTTTGGCGAATTAGGTAGATACCCTTTATCGAATATTTGTAAAGAAAGGGCCCTTAAATTTTGGATAAAGATAATGAAAAATCAAAATTTACCTATATACAGAACATTTATAGAACAGTGTTATAGTAATGACAACAATTGCTGGGCACTAAAGATAAAACACTTGCTAGATTCTTTAGGTCTAAGCTATATCTGGACCGACTTTAATCAAGATGTAAATTATTTTCCGTTGATTAAACAACGGCTAAGAGATCAATATATTCAAAACTGGCAAGCTCAATTAATGACATCTCCGAAATTGAAGTATTATATGAAATATAAACACAATTTTGAATACGAAAAGTACTTTGATATAATATCAAATAATGCAATAAGAAACGAATTAACACGTTTTCGGCTTTGTTCTCATGATTTGGAAATAGAAACGGGTAGATTTTCTGGTATTGCTCGAGACATGCGCAGTTGTAAACTCTGTCAATATAATAGGTTAGAATCAGAATATCATTTTTTACTATGTTGTCCTTATTACTCAGATATTAGAAGAAAATATTTAGGAATTATTTCTTGGCCTAACATACACAAATTTGTTGCACTTTTGAGTTCTACAAATAAAAAAACTATTTTGAATGTAGCAAAATATATATATGAAGCTGTTAAAAAACGAACCGCAACCCTTGTCAATTTACCTGCTTCTTAGACTTGATACATGTGTATTTCATTTCTTTTTTATTGTTTGTAATTAGGATTTTGTTAATACTTCTGGTTTATGTCTTGGCCATATTTGTTGTATTTCTATGTGAATGGCCAAAGGCAAGCAATTGCCGATTTGCTTAATAAAAACTGAAAACTGAACTGATAATAAAAAGCATGTTCAAGCATGATATTTTTTTAAAGAGCAAATTTACCCATGGCAAAATGGTCACAAAGATACGCTTGACTACGTCTGTTAAACGTGGCCGACTATAGATTAGATCCCCGTTCACTGATAAAAAATTGCTGAAATCGATTTTTTTCATAAAATGGTACCAAGGGAAAAAACTCGTACTGTCAATAAAGAGGATAACGACAAGGGAGATAAATCGCGATTTTCGCTGGTATTTCTGGATTTGTAGAGACAAGGATAAAGTCAAAGGATTCCAACTGAAAGGACCAATGTGCTATTTGGTCTACCTTTGATGTTATCTGAGTCATGCCGAGAAATCCCCCTTGATTTTGCCGCTTTTCACTTTTACACAATATGGCTTATCAGCTACACATGAACCCATTTACCCATTACCATTGGCCGAAATTCTGGGGTCAACTTCATTCCGTGCATCGAGAGATTATTTCGAATGAAAACACAGAATATTAGAAATCCCCCTAAGCGTTACGGTGAATGGGAAAATGAAATTTTGTAGTTATAGCGATGTGAAGAAGTTTATACACACTTGTTTTCTTTATGGTTTTCAGTGTCAGTGTCCCAAAGAAAGAACTGCATTGCTGTTTTCAAATGTCAGTTCAACTTTAATCTTTTTGATAAATTTCAAAAATCTAAAAATATCTGTTCAGACATTAAAACTGATGACTTTGTTATTATATATTTCTCGAATATTTCTAACAGTACTAAAATTCATAAAGCAATCTCTTATTTGAAAAGAAACAAAACCAGTGACTTAGAAAATAATGTGACAGAAATTCTTTATGTTGCAAAAGATTTTACATCGCCATATTTATGTACTATATTTAATCATGTTTTTTATAGTGGAATATGTCCAAGTGTTATTTTCCAAATTTTTAGAAAGGTGATTTAAACGATTGTTCAAACTATAACGGTATTACTCTCATAAATGTATTAGCAAAGATGCTTTTATTACTGTTATAAAATAGAAAAAACAATGGTGTGAAAGTGAGTATGTGTTCAATGACTCTCAATTTGGTTTTAGGGATGAACATTTTTATTACAAACGCAATAGTTCAACTTCATTCTATTATCCAGAATGTTATAGCCAGCAGTTCAAGCATATTTTATAAAATGCAAGCGAGCGTTTGATACTTGAAACTGTCAATAGAGATGCATGTAGGAAAAACTTATTATGTTAGGTATGAGTTGTAAGTGATAAGAATGATCAAGTCTTTCTAAGAAAATGTACAGCCTTTTGTTTGTATTGGAAACTGTAATACCACATCATACTTTTTAAGCAGCTGTTGGTTTGAAACAAGGTGAGCCATTATTACCAACCCTGTTCATCTTATTTATTAATGAAATTGTCACAATTCTTGATTTTAATGTTGTAACGGAAAAGGACTTGGATATACTTTCAAAATATCTTATATTATTCGCTGATGATATTGTTTTATTCACAACTGATCCCAAAAGTTTACAATCTCAAACTGATAGCCTCTGGTATTATTCTACAAAATTGGGATTATAGATTAATATTGATAAGACAAAAATACTTTGGAAAACTAGGAAGACTACCGTTATCAGTTCTTGGTAAACTAAGGTCTATTAAGTTATGGCTGAAGATCACAAACATTCCTGGTTTAATTACCTATTTACCTAGACCAGTGAAGAACTAATAATGGTACACGTTGGGCAAATCAAGTCATTTCATTAATAGATTAGCTGGGTTTTACCAATGTACAATTAAATTTTGACATGAATCAAAATTATTTTCCATTATTCAAACATATGTTATACAGTCAATATATTCAAGAATTGAGTACAACGATAAATGGAATGCCAAAAGCTCAACAGCTATTGCAAATATAAAACAGATTTTTCTCTTGAAGAAAATATTTTAAAATTCGTAATAACGATAAGAAAAACATTCACCTTCGCACAATTAAGAATTGGAAACTGGTTGATATCATAGTATTCAAAGAAATAAACGACTCTGTGATTTGTTACCAGAATTTGTTTGAATCTGAATTTCATTTCATTTCATTTTTTACTTAGTTGTACAAAATATTCAGATTTAAGAAAAAAACATTCAGGTAATATTCAGTGGCCAGCTTAACAGAAATTTAAAAGTTTATGTCGACAAACAACACTGAATTAATAAATAACAGCAAGCTATATTAAAGAAGCGATGAAACATATAGAGATATTTATGTATGTATGTATGTATGTATGTATGTATGTATGTATGTATGTATGTATGTATGTATGTATGTATGTATGTGTGTGTGTGTGTGTGTGTGTGTGTGTGTGTGTGTGTGTGTGTGCGCGTGCGCGTGTGCGTGCGTGCTTGCATGTATGTATGTATGCATGCATGTATGTAAATGTGTAGGTTAATTTGTGCATTTTTCACATGCAATTTCTGCTTGTAATATGCAATGTTATCGTTATTATTGTTAATGACAAAAAAATGAATAATGCCGATTTTGCCAGATAACCTTTAAAACTTTGAATATCCCAAATGAACTGTTTCTTAAGCTGAGTTAAATGCTGTTTCTTACGCGTGTTTCTTTTTGTTCATTTTAATTCAAAATATGATTTGCCTTTCCTATTCATTTTTCTATTGAAAAAAATTATAAAGTGACTCATCTGATAAACCTGATACCCTCTCATAAGTCTTAAGCCTATATATCTGGTTAATTCAATTAAACATCAGTTTGCTTGTTTATAAACAATATTTTTTCCTATGACATTTTTTCTTTGCAATTGAAAGACTTTGTGTAATTACTATAAGCATTTTATTGGAAGTAGGTTTAGAAGTTAAAATATTGTCAAGGAGAGATGTACGAAATGAGAGAAATTAACAAAATTACAAATCTACTCTGCAAATGCAGTTTTTCGTAAACTTCTTCCACACATTAGTTAAACCCGAGGTTTAACAATTTATCTCTGCCGGCTATCGATAACTCGCAGATTCTGCATAAATATGTCGCTATATGCTACTGAAATGTGTACCAGGAGAGTTTGAAAAAGCGGTAGGGATTTCTTGGCATGAAGGGAGATAATTTGTCATCAGGAATGTCCTTCTGGCATTTGTGATTGGTCGGTCCATGAGAAGTTACCTTTCATTATGCCTTTTGGAGTTGTTCCCCTTGGACTTACTTTTTCAACTGAAATCTAAAGTTACAATCTATATTAAAAAAATAGTTTAAGCTAATTTCAGTATTTAATGTTTTTTTTTATTTTGTAGAACATGAAGATGAAGCGAATAAGTTTTAAAAGCAGTGCCCTACAGAGGAATACCCTTCAAAGAAATTTTTTGGAGAAAAAATACCTCAACCAATGTTATGTACCTCATGTGCATATAGTTGCAGGGGAGAAAATTGTAATTCCTGTGGCCTTCTGAGGCAGTTTGGTTTAAAATAAACACTACAGCTTTCACATTTAAAACATTTAAATACTAGCAGTTCAATTTTATTAAAAAGCATAATTTCACACAGCTAGTAAAAATAACTCTAACTGAAAAATGCATACTACTTTGCAGAATATCTAACATTGTGTGTATGGGCGGTTTACCTAAACATCGTTCCTGGGTAGAATCAGTAAAAGTCTCTAATTCACCGTATGAAACCCGTGACCAAAAGAAAAAAATCTTCTCACTTTTAACAGAATTTGTCTATCGAAATTTTTAAGAACTTGAAAAACAACTAACACTGTGCTGAACTGCCTTCATCTTGGAAACAACTTCTCTGTACTTCTGTAGGAAGTCTTCAACATGTATTCAACATGTCCATCTGAACTATATAAAATGCCATTTTTACTCTATTTACAAAACATGCATTAATTAAATTAAAATAAGAATCTCTGATAAGAAATATAAAAAAGTGCAGACTTCTAAATAAGACTGGTGCCTTACGTCATGGATTTGATTGTGATATTATACGTTATGACTCCGCAGGAACTTATAGATGACTGGAGGCTTACGTCATGGATTTGATTGTGATATTATACATTATAACTCCGCAGGAACTTATAGATGACTGGTGCCTAACGTCATGGATTTGACTGTGGTATTATACGTTATAACTCCGCAGGAACTTATAGATGACTGGTGCCTTACGTCGTGGATTTGACTGTGGTATTATACGTTATAACTCCGCAGGAACTTATAGATGACTGGAGGCTTACGTCATGGATTTGATTGTGATATTATACGTTATAACTCCGCAGGAACTTATAGATGACTGGTGCCTTACGTCATGTATTTGACTGTGGTATTATACGTTATAACTCCGCAGGAACTTATAGATGACTGGTGCCTTACGTCGTGGATTTGACTGTGGTATTATACGTTATAACTCCGCAGGAACTTATAGATGACTGGTTCCTTTCGTCAAGGATTTGACTGTGATATTATACATTATAACTCCGAAGGAACTTATAGATGACTGGTTCCTTACGTCATGGATTTGACTGTGATATTATACGTTATAACTCCGAAGGATTTTATAGATGAATTGTGGCTTACGTCATGGATTTGCTTGTGATATTATACGTTCCAAGCAACACGTTGATTTTTTTCTCACTTCTTACTAGGTCATATAACGGTCTATTGGTAGTACCATTTTGTTAAAAACAGTTTAATCTTCTCCCTTTAAGAATCAATAGCGATCTTTTTTTATTCTTTTTAAAAACTCTCCATGTGAATATCTACGACATTTGTATATATCGTAACAAAAGTACAAAATTTCAATACCAATTGGTTCAATAACATGAAACCTTGAATAAATGATCAGCATTTCTTCGATTTCAATTGAAAATTTTAATTGAATTTTCATGTGCATAATAGACTTACCACGTGTGAGTTCGAGGTGCTTTGAATAAGTATGAAAACCGCTGTTTAATATTAATGAAACCTTACTTCATGAATGTCAGGAGAGACGAAATTGGGAGGAGTTAAGGTTATAAGACAATGACCTTTCAAGTGAGTATCGTCGTTTTTACATAATACTTACATAGTCAGTATATACTAGTACCAGAAGGTTTCCGCCTCTAACGTCGATAAGATCAAGTCGTTGAATTCTTTTCTTTTATGTATGATAGAAGGTCATTTGGCGAAACAGAACGTCATTTGGCGAAACAGAACGTCATTTGGCGAAATATGTTGAATGGCAAATGGTACAGCAACATTCATGTCCAACATCATTGTAAAACTTGTACAGTGTTTGAGATATTCAACCAGTCTCACTTTTCATTGGATGACCCTCGTACATGTAAACTACAAGCCTCAGTACTAAGCAGTCTAAAGCTAGTCGATTTGTAAAATATTTTAATCTCTCTTACTAACTGAAAGTCGTTGGTTCAAGCCTTGCTGCCAGCTTGACTCTTCTAACTGAGGACCTAAAGTCTTGAGAAATGATATTCTTGTTTTGTATTTAGGGTAGAAAATCTTGAGGCCAGGTAGTGTTTCGTATTGAGGACTGAGGGGCTTGGGGCAAGATATCTTGTTTTGTTTAAACGACAGAGAATATTGTTTTGTTTTGAGGACACAGAGTTTTGAGGTCAGATAATCTTGTTTTGTTTTGAGGACAGATAGAATTGAGGACAGAAAATCTTCTTTTGTTTTGAGGACAGATAGTCTGAGGACAGATAATTTTGTTCTTTATTGAGGACACATAATCTTGTTTCGTATTTTTGGGCATAGAGTTCTAATTCTCATCGAGGACATTCAATTTTATGTCTCGGGGGAATCTTGTAGTGTACTGAGGATAAACAGTGTCGTCTGTAATAGGGGAAAGTTATGTTTCTTACTTAGGATAAAGAATCTTCTTTCTTTTCAAGGATAGAGAATCTTTTGCTGACGTAGTCGAAGAGAGATTAGAAATTTAATGATGCTGTTTAAATATAGGGATATACAACAGAAAGATATTAACCAAGACCACACAAAAGAAAAGCTGGGTCTAATTATTTTTCCATTTCTTAAGAGAGAACGGTGACCAGTCAGAAGTTCAGTGGATATTCAGTTCGATTGAAGTATAGTAAACTTTTTACAGCAACTTATTTCTAAATCTGCATTTAAAATAAATGCTTTCTTTTTTTTCACGTGGTATTATGTATACTTTCTATGTATAGGCCATTCACTTAGTTTACTTGTACTTAACAGATAGAATTTGTTTGATTTTTTTCTTCAATTAAGTCATTTATGTGTACAATGCACAGCATTACCCCAATGCAAGAATTTCATTTGTTTGTATGAACGTGTGCAAGTGACTTTTACCCCTTTAATTTTACAAAATTTCAAGCGGTCGACCGTTTAAATAAGAGCTTTTGACATATTTGACAATTATGATGTAATCGGCTCGCTCCCACTCAAGTCGAACTTTATATATTCAAACTGTTTATCTTTACAGATATCGATCTTCTCTTTATTTGTAAATCGTAAAATTTAGACATTTTTACCCACTCGAATTGTAAGTGGAAGTTTAAATGGAAGTTAAAATTAAATCTCCGGGTGGGTAGTGGAAAATAACATCATCTTTGTATTGGCGACAGCAGACGACAAGTAAACAGATTGCTGTTGTCATGGTGGCACGCGGTGTCACATGAGCCAATCAAACGCCGGGCACTGAAATCTTCGTTTTAAAGTTTACGCGTGTTGTCCATTTAAGAATTTCTGATTAACGGTGTGAGAAACCTATTGATCTTGGTTTGGTATATTCAAGTCCAATATGGTAAGTGATCGATTATTTGTTATATTTTAAAAGCTTTTGTCATTGCCAAATACAGATATGGCATTTCAAATAATGTTAGATATTTTCAGTGAACAGATTCGGTTAAATATTCTTTGGAAGTAAACTCAAAAACAAGTTCATCTGCACTTCCGGTTAGTCAGGCGTATAGTATCGCTATATTAGTACCACTAGCGGATCCAGGGGGGGGGGGGCGCACCCGGCGCACGCCCCCCCTAAAATTCCCGGAGCTTACATGTTCTTTGGTATGGAAACAATAAAATATACTATATTTTCCTATTTTTTCTTCGCTCGCTTCGCTCGCGTATCTTTATACAACATTGCCTTTTGAGATGTACTCGTACACAACACAGAGTGCACGCAATTTAAACGTTCCCGCCTTCCCTTACTGTAATAATTCGGCACTATATAACATGATCATGTTGATGCAAAATATACAAATTATATAAGCCACTTAGTCGTCCTAATAGAAACCTCGTTATTAGATATTAGAACTATAGGTAACGTATGCCCCTGGATCTGCTAGTGCAACCTTTAGAGTGATTAAAAGTTACGCCCCCCCTAACCCAAAATCCTGGATCCGCCCCTGAGTACCGCATTTAAAGGTTTCAAGTTCTATCAGTACTGATGAGGGCGTAATGTATTCATACTATAGTTACGTTCATGCCAAAGCATTTTAAACGCCATGCAGTAAATCAGGAAATGAACTGTAGAAATTTTGACGTTTTTGTAAAAAATGTTTTCTTCTAAAACTCTTGAAGCAGTTTCTGGGACTAGAAACTGCCATAGTTGATGCTGTTACAATTTCTCCAGTAAAAACAAACATCAACAACAAAAATTCTGGTTTCCTATGATAAAATCACGTACACTGCACCCAAACGTCACGTATATGAACGTAACTATAGCGTGAATACATTTCAATGTATAGTTGTCCGCTAACTGTAGATTGCTCGTGCTAGTTCTACTTCCGGCGAAAATCTTAATTCACCAGATCACTTCAGAATTGTAATCGTGACAACAACACGAAACATCTGATAATGCAAGAAAAAAAAATCTTAGCTTTTATAGAAATTACATTGAGAAGAATCAGACCATATGACTCAATATAGAGTATAGAGGGAATTGATTTAGCCTTCGATTTATTGCATTATTTTTTTCTTTGATCGAGTATGATTGAATGGAGTCGTTTTTTTATTTCATAATGTCAGTCTAACGTCAATAATGAAATGCTTTATACATTTAGAATTTCAGCGCTCTCTACCACATGTAGATAAGAACCAGCGGCTCCGAGGTCAAATTCAAAGGATGTATTTATTCTAATTTCTTAATGATGGGGAGTCTTCTGTTTGTCCTTTGTCAGCCACCTTATTATTTCGTAAAATAATGTTGTTTTTATTACAAAAACACCAAACTTTCCTGGCTACAGCCCCGTTACAGCATTAAAGTAACTGTCAGCTTACAGTTTTGCTTTTATATCACCATCGCCTTTCTTTAAGTTTGAACAAGCGTATACAAGGTAGAATGAACACATAAAATTATATAATGGAAAAATAAGGAGAACTTAATTCTATTTAACTGTAAGGGAAAATAAGTCTAAATGAGAGTGTTGACACCCCAGGACTAGATACTGTTTATCTGTTGTTGTCTTTTTGAAGACACATTCAAATATTTGTTATAAACACTGTAGTTGTAGGTCAGCGAGACCATGGCATATCATTAATTGTTAAATTATTAAACGATTTTGCTGTAGAGTATCGAGCGAATGGTTACTAAAGTATTGTACAAGGGTTTTGTCAACTTCTACTGTCAGTAATGAACTATATACTTATCGATTCGCTGGTCAAAATATTTACTGACTATAATTCGATTTTGTTTTTATTGAGCAGGTCATTGTGTATTGAATATCGCCTAAGCTGCTATACACAAAGATTTAAATGAATAGTTCTTCTGTATATTTTTGCCTTGTCAGCAGAACTTTGACAAGGACTTTTTACAGTTGCTGGTTTAGGGAGAATAGACGAGAACTGTAGAAGCAACATTCAAACACTAGAGGTTCCGTGTATCTATGTTATAGCATACATATATGCATCTAAAGAATAAGTATTGTCTCTATAACTGGCATGTATTCTGTATGTTGGTGATAGGGGTAAACTATTAAAACGAATCACTAGAAAGAAATAAGACATTGCTTTGCGAACACTCTAGCTATCTTCTAACCTTTGTATGTTCTCATTAAATGTCGAAAATAAATAAATAAATAAATAAATAAATAAATAAATGAATGAATGAATGAATGAACGAACGAACGAACGAACGAACGAACGAACGATTGAATGAATGAATGAAAAAAGCAGAATGACATTATGCCAACTAAATTTATTGTCTCACATTTAAGTGTCAAGTTTGATTCGGTGTATATTTTCATAAGATACGAAGACACAGTGACGGCAGGTTTAACTTAGGGGAACACAAAACTGCATTTGATTTATTTTAAAAATGAAATCGTCCAACGTGCATGTTTGTAGAAATAGTTTTAAAGGCTCCTTTCATAAATTTTTATTTCGATTTTGAATATATTAAAATTTAATGCTTCCCAACTCGGATTAACTCAATGAGAAGTCAAATATTAAACAACTTTCTAATAACTATGGCTTTAATGTATTCATTCATTTTAATAATATATAATAACTTCATGCAAACGTTTTATATTCGCCGTGGGAGTATACTAAAACAGGTATTTAAACATAGCATCAAGTTCATTTTTGAAGTACTAGATAAAACCCGTACTTTTGCACATCAAGAACGTATTATAAATCGTCTCATAACTTTTAAATAGAGCCTTCGAATGGAGTATGGTTTGGGACAAAAGGTTTTGATATCAGCAACACTAAGGCAATGAACTAATATCAACGGACAGAGTATATGAGGTGATCCTGGTCCTACAGACAGAATTATTTAGTTATAATTAGCTGTTTTTATTATATGACCAATCTCAATTGCACGTAAAAATATACATCTTGTAGTTTCTCTTTGCCTTATACACATTTACCACTATATTTAAGCATTAAACCCTGATCATTATACTGAAGAATATATATTTTGAGATTTCATAAAGTTATCAATACTGTAGTATTTTCGCAATAGAAGTGACAAAGTTTTGCGCAGTTTTGTCCGTATCAAGATCTTATACTTATAAAACGGATCGAAATGCCACAAGCGTAAATATTAGAAAGATTTTATACTAGATTATGACCCGATTGTTTCTTTGACTTGAATTGAAGCGCAACATTGCTTATAGCCGTCGTCACAAAATATTGAATGGGTCTGAAATTCGATTAAATTTATTAATTCGCTAAATAAACGCGCTGTGCATTGTACTTACCTACAAGCGAATATTACGGGATTGATTTTTAACGTTTAAACGTTCAACTTGTTTAATTTATGGCACAGATTGAGAACTCTCTTTTGAATAAATTGAAGTATTTCTCAAGTTGAGGCGAAACAGGATTTGGAGTCCAAGACAGTTGACATAGTGAAATATGGTAGGTTTTAAGAATTAGCTCACGTGTCGCTCTATATAAAAATGTAAAATATCTTTGGATTTATTTATCATTTTCGATTTAATTTTCATTTCAGGGTGAGCTGCCATCCAGGAAAGAACTGAAAGGTATATTTTTCCGATGTGCCTTCATTTAGTTTTAACAAAAAAAAAAAAAACAGAACTACATTTTATTAAGATCGGTATTTCTCTGCTGCTTAAAAAGCAGAAACTAAACGGAATTTGACAATATTGTCTGACGAAAACAGGATACTTTTAAGTTCAGTAAATATGTTAGTTTACTATTACTTTCTTCAATGAATCTGAAACAAAGTACAGTTAAGTCATTTAAATTTTTTTTATACATTTATTTGTATTATTTTAAACCACAGTAGCTTTTTCATCTTTCCTCATGGAAGGTCTACGATAAAACAATTATCTTTATGAATATAAACATGTATAACGTAATTGTTAAAGAAACTTCTGTTTAAAACTTTTGATTTATTTTCGCTCCATTTATCATAAAACTTTGCTGGATGATTTTTACAGCGGTGTTCAAAGAGTATTCCGGAGGTGATAAGTTACTCGACAGAGATGAATTTAAGCGAATGTGCTACCGATTCTTCATAAATCCAACCTGCAAAGATATTGATGAAGTGTTCGAAGAACTCGATAAAAGTAGTAAGTAGAAAAAAAAAACAGAAAGAACTAACTTGCTTTTACTTTATTAGTCACAACTGAAGCTCTAGCAATTATGGGTAGAGGAAAGATGAATTAGTTGTTTACAAGAGCACTTTCTTGAAAGGTTAACTCCCCTTTTTCACTTCTGTTACTGTGCTATGACCAGGATGGAACACTTCAAACTGCGTTTTAGTGCATCTGAACATAGGATTGTGCATAAAAATAAATACTTTTACTGGTCGAAATCTATGCTTATTAGTCCTAATACAACTGCGTCAAAAATTGAGAAGTGAGTTTAGGTAGGAAGTGTAATGTTTTGTTAATTTGTGTTTGTAAGAGACCTTTTCACTGAAGGCCGTGGTTTTGATCAGCGTCTGAGCCATGTTTTATTTTGTAAATTTGCCCCAAGACCTAAAATACCACAGATTGGCTACTTCTGTAAATCTCACAAAATCTCGCGCCAACTGGATAAGATATCGCAAAATCTCGTTTGTTTTATATCACAGAAAATAATTATGATGGAAACAAATTGAAATTATTGACATTATAGAATAGAGCATTTATTTGTCTACAAAATGATGCCTTATTTTACAAAATCGAACCAGAAATGATAAAGGTTTTATGCAAAGAAGAAAACCACCTGTGTGGTAAGGAATGTTTGGAATTTAACAGCATATCTGCATCTTGACTACCTAAAATCAGAATTCTTTCAACATATCACAAAAATTTAAAGTTAAGCCTTTTTCTTTTATATTGTAACGGTCACGTTATAATATGCAATTAACTTCTAGTACGGATTTTTTCCAAGTCATTTAGTTTTTAGACAAAATGTTGACTTTTCCTGTGATTAAACAGTGCATTTCTTTGGCTTACACTGGAGCTTCGAATTTGTGGTATCTTAGGTCTTTGGTATGCCTTTTTGTTTTCTGTCTCGAAAGTTAATCTTGTAGAAGTAGACAGATTACTTTGTTTCTTGTTTTCCCTCTTCAACTGGGAACATCAACGGAAATTGAGTATCAATGATTTCAGTTATAAATTTTCTTCGGAACTACGCTGTAAACCTCTTATATAATTTATCTTGTTAAGAACAGTACAGTAATAAGATTAATCAAAGCAATTTTGAAGTGCGATGTATCTATTTCGGAAATCACTTTGATGAGTGGGTGGGGTAAATCTATACCATGTTTGTATTCAGTAGTTGTCGCTATTCAACGTACTTTTGTTTTACTGTCAGCAAGCACTTACTTTCTTAATAATTACAGACTGTATTTTTTTTTTTTTTAAAAAAAGACAAAAGCAAAACTGGTTTAGAATAGTTGACCTCTGCAATGTTTGAAGTTTATACTTGCCATTTCATCTAAATATCTTGCTAACAGAGTAGTATATTGTCAATATTTTGCCCTTAGAAAGTTAACCGAGGGTTGGTAAAGACGGCCTCTACCTCTCCTGTAAAATGATTTAGAAATGCATTCAAAACCATTAACTTAATAATATTTATAAATCTTATTGTTAAATCAGTATTACATATAATGTAAAGGCTAAGTTAATACTAATTGAAAATCTGTATCAACACTTCAGAGGATGACAGACTGTCTTTTGATGAAGTTCGGAACTACATTGAGAAACACTGGAAACCAATCAATGAAAGCAAAATGCAATTCAGAAAAGACTTAGAGCAGTGTCGAAAAAATAAAGGTAAGTCTAAGTGGTAAACTTTGCCATAAATTGGTTTTGTAACATAAACAATCGTAATTTTATCGGGAGATACAATTCAAAGTCGTGCAATGCTCGCGATGAAACAAAATTTAAAGAATAGTGTAAGTTACAGATCAGTGTTAAAACATTTCTTTCGTCGCGCCGACCCGTAAACAAGTGATTTTTTTCAATTAATGTCAGTGACAGCTACCCTTGTTTGTTAAAAATATGCAGCTGTCACTGTTTGTTCCCAAAATTAGGCCTTCAATGTATCCTAAGCGCTGTTATTTGGTGAGCAAACAAGACTGTTAGTAGGCATAAAGACTAGCATGTCCCGAGGATAAATAATATAATTATGGATTTGTTTCGATGTTTAAAGGTCCTATAACTCGAAATGAACTCAGGGAAATACTTCAGCAGCCCGGAGAAGAAGCACTCACAGATGAAGAGTTAGAGGATATTTTCAATCTCATTGACTTGAATGACGATGGTGAAATTACTGCAGATGGTAAATCATAACATTTTTCTAAGCAACACCGTGCCGATTTGAAAGGGTTTTCACACTAGTTTAAAACATTGTACTGTGGTACGCCAACATATAGGTGTTATAATTGTTATTTCATATCTAAGGTAAAGTATGTTTGAAAATATGCATAATTATAAATGACAAAATTTAATGAAGTATTTATAAGATCAAATACACTGTTAACAAAGTTGGACGATATATGAATATTACTGGAAGAACTCATTATTAGCCGTACAATTAGGGTAATGCTTTCCGTGAAATTCCTTTCTAGATTTTATAGAATATATTTTCTGTTGCAGAAATTGCTGAAATGCTTTTCCACATTGATGCTGTGTCTAGGGCAGTCTCTCGCTGTGATTCTAGGCGAAGGAAAAGAAGCAAGTCAAGAAGCAAATCAAGAAGCAGAAGCCGCTCAAAGGACAGGAAACGCAGTGATTCCAGAGAGCGTAAACGCAGCAGAAGCCGGTCCAAGGATAGAAAACGCAGTGGTTCCAGAGAGCGTAGACGCAGCAGAAGTCGGTCCAAGGATAGAAAACGCAGTGGTTCCAGAGAGCGTAGACGCAGCAGAAGTCGGTCAAAGGATAGAAAACGCAGTGGTTCTAGAGAACGAAAACGAAGCAGATCTAGAAGTGGTAAACGCCGTGGGTCTGGTAGGCGCCGTGGTTCAGCAGGGAGCCATCGAAGCGGGAGTAGGCATGGGTCACGCAATGAATTCAGACAGGAGGAGTATAACAGGAACATCGAACTTGAAGTTAATCGACAAACTGTCGTACATGTTGAACAAAGTTATCAACAAGAACACGCTGAAGAACAAAAAGATGAAACAACAGAACAAGTAACTGAAACTGCTCAACAAAATGATGAAACCGTTGAACAAACTGCAGAAACTACCCAACAAAATGATGAAACCGTGGAACAAACTGCAGAAACTACCCAACAGAATGATGAAACCGTTGAACAAACTGCAGAAACTACCCAACAAAATGATGATGCCGTTGAACAAACTGGTGAAACAGCTGAACAAAAAGACGAAAAAAGTGAACAAGCTGTTGAAAATAATCAGCAAGTTGAACAGAATGCAGGACAAGCCCAGGAAGAACAGACTGAGCCAACAACTGATAATGTCGAAGAAGAAACTCAACAGGAGGCAGCTTAATGTTGTAACACTGTTCAATACCAAGCAGTGCTGTATTTTGCAAAGCAATATTTATATTTAAAGTTGCATGTTTTAAATTTAGAGCATTACTTTTCCTCATACATCGCGGGAAAGGTGACTGGCAAAACTCCAAGTACGATAGGTAAACAACATGAATTTTTGTCAGTTATCATGTTAGACAAAGTTGTTGCACCTTTGTGGTTAGGCTTAAAGAGTCTACATGGGCTATGGAGAATATTGTTCGTCATTTTACCATTTTATAGACTGTGAGTCTGTGGAAAACATATATAAAGTATACAGTATATTATCAGTAAACTTCATGGTATGTCCCTTCAAAAAACTACAATTTGGCTGCACCGAACAAAATATGGACATACACAAGCAAGATCGGAAGAAGTAACGTGAGGAAACATAACTAGATTATCGTAGATCTATTTTTTTTCAAGTTTTGGCAAAACATATGAAAATAACATATCTTATGACTACCTCGGTAGGAATTTATATTTCAAATAATAAATGAAAATAAAAGTTCCCAATAATTAGTCCGTTATCGAACTTGAAATGTTAAAGATTACAGCAAGCCTGGTTTTGGTCATTTCAATTAAATGATTATTAGAATTTCAAACAACGTATCTGTTCAAGTTTATTGCACTTCAATATAATGCAAGGAAACCCATTTTGCAGTAATAATACTGTTAAGATTTCATAACTACGCAGATAATTTTTAAAATCAAGCACTGTATCACACCTTTCTTGAAGGCTTTCAATATAATCTGAATGCTTTCAAATTCATCAGTTAAATTTTACTCAAATTCATGTACAACAATTGTGCTGTTAGAAGGTTTGCTCATGATTTTATACATTCTTTTATTTGTTTAGATTTTTTATGTATATTACATAGAACTAGTAGATATTTGTTTAATAAATTTAAAAGTTTTGTGCTCATACGTTTCCTAATGCAACTAACTAGCCTGGATAAGTTCATGCATGTTTCTTGGCAACAAATTCTGGAAATGTCTTCATGACCTGCAACAACCTTTTAAGAAAAATTTCTTAATTCCCAAAGCTAAACAAATAGGATCTATACATCATCTTTTGCCAAAGTGTCGTATTAAATAAAGACTACATACAATTCTCCTCATAACTTTTTAATCCTATTGCCTTTGGACTATTTAAAAACCGAACTGAGAAAGAAGAAACATACTAGTCGAAAAAAAATAACTGTTTTTAAACCAGACTCAAATCTATACAAGCCTGCTAGGTATCTGGATAACAGAAACGGGTCATATGTTCTGCGCCTACGTTTATGATACATGTGAAGAAATATTTTGTAATACCATCTGTTTCCATTAGTCTGTCCTATAAACACAACATACACAGTAATTGAAAGAATTGTTCAAACCTCCCTAGTGTATCAATCATGACATGTAGCTACGTGTAAAGAATTGATCTGGATGATTTGCACCAAACTTTCACAAATGAATTTTGTTGTGCCTAATTTTACTCGGGTTCAATGCCTTTATTTCACTGTATGGGGTATAGAGAAAATCTTCTGTATCGAAATCCTCATTCATCTTGAGGTGACTCGGTGGCCGAGTGGTTTGTGCGTAGAACTACGAAGCTAGCGACCCGGGATGATTCCGGGTCATAAGTGACCGAGATACTGACTGGGTTGCAACCTAACCAGGTACTGTTTCCAGCAGTATCGGCCTAGACTGGGGATCGGGGAAGAGAAGGACACGCACCGTGGGCTCTTCTCGAAATAAGTTGGTCCATCCACATCTGGTGGGGACTTTCGTTGACTACCCACGTTAAATAAGAAACCTTACGTTTTGTAATCTTCTTTAAAAATTTACTTAAAATTTTCACGGATTAATACCCTGGGTGTATAGCTGGTTCAAAAGGAATTTTTGTTGAGCCTATTTTTACTGGAATTACGGACCTTTGTATTTTGCAATGTATTAAGTATTGAGAAGATCTTGTTTGTCCCTATCTCCGTGCATTTTTTGGACAAAACTTTTTTTTACTTAGGGAAGGAATTTTCAACTGAAAAATTTTAAGATGACTTTTTTATGAACAGAGCAAGATGAAGATGAGCATAAAGGCAAGTTTTCTTCCGACTTTACCTTCAGTAGTTAGGTCAATTGACATAAATATGAAATTCTCGTGCAGGGTTTTAAGAACTAGTTCAAACTTACCAACTATTAACGTTAAGCGTAAAAATTGTGCAAATCATTTCGACTTTTCTTACAGCTGTTATGGCCCTTAGTCACTTACACTTCAGTCAAATAATTGTAAGAAACAACTGCTCATATAAAGTTTGAGAATTTTCTGATACATCCAAAGCATCATGTTATGCTACACCCATCATCATCCAATTTTCTGTCCATCCACGAGTGGTTGCGGTAGTAGCTGTTCTTCTAAGCGAATGCTGTTCATTAAATGTCATTATAAACAAGAACTGTCACTGAAAAATGACAATGCCCCCGAAGTGTCGCTTTGACCTTTGAGCTGTGGACCAGATAAAGATAAATTGTAAAGCCTTTAAAAGAAGTATTTTTAACAATTTGACATCAAGGTCAAGGTCATTTCTAGGTAATGGTAAAAATATATGACCACATTAAGATAATTTGCGGATCCTTCAAGAAAGTTTTTTGACAAATTGACATAAAGATCAAGGTAATAAAACACAAGGATTGTTGTGTATATATGAGATTAATCTGTTGAGTAATAAGGGACCTATCGTCAATATTACGTATTTTTGACATCTGGACCTTTAGGGTCATTCATTCTTTGGTCAAGGTCAAATAGATATATATAAGTGGGAAGGTCATGTCCAAAGGGGCTCAAAAACCATAGACTTCTTCTACTCAAAAAGTGCAACCACCCAATAAGGTTTGAAGGATGTAGGTGAATTGGTTCAAATAATTGAATGGAAACTATGTGGTCTACTAACCAACTGAGGGTCAATATATCGCCTCTTCTTTAAAGGGGCATAAAAACTATTTGCCATCCTTTGGGGGCATAAAAATAGGATGGTTTTCAACTTTGGATGTATATTGCCGTGTCTCATTTTGCTCTTGTTTAGTATTTTCATTTCATGTTTTCTAGACAAATACAAATGTAAGGAAATCCTTTTAGGAGCTTTCTAATGATCAAGTTTACCCTAATACAATGAAATAAACACTTCAAGGAACAAAGCCATAATTTGGAATCTTAAAATATTTTATTTCAATTGTAACAACAAAAACACAACACAGTTTAACAAACACGATTAAAGATTAAGAAAATAACAGGTCAACACACTGATTATATCAGAAACAATTTCTACATCATTATGATTTAAAGAAGACAAAACAGCCTCAATACTTACAGTAAATATAAAAGGGGCATCATTATTTTGTTATTTCTCTTCGAACAAGAAATGTGTCCATGGGACACAGATGACCCCGCCATGCTCAAATGTTGACAGAAGATCATATTAAGCAAATGGTTCAAATGCAAGAAAAGGCAGGTGGAATGTTGAAAGCAGTATAACTGTTGTAGGTATTTAATGAACAGATTACTGCAAAACATATACAGTCCTTTAATGTGAAGAAGTTTTTTTTTTATCAGAAATCAAGTGGAAAATGGGAGGTATCATGCCCAATTTCGATATTAGTCAAGTCTAGGAAGAGCCATAACTCTAATAAAATTGGAGGTGTCAAGCTCAACTTTGAAAGGAACCTGTACTTTTATAAGACAAATAAACATGCAATATATGATTAAACGTGTGCAAGCATTTTCCTTTAAATGCGCTAAAACAAAATGTAGATAGACAGACAGGTGCAACACTTAATGCCTCTTGGACATTCATTCTTCAAATGGCAAGGGCATAATAAATGGACAAGTTTAAACTACTACATGTTCTTAAAAAATTATTATGTCTGCATATGTACTTTCAAACAAAATTAACAAAGTTACAATATTGATTACATTATGTGAATCAACTACAACAATATCACTGCAGCAAAAAACCCAACAAATTTTTTTCTAGCATAGTTCAAACAACCAATTTTATAAAAGCCGATAATTTACGCAAACACGCTTTCGGAAGGTGGCAAAATAGCTAAGAACATAGAACACTTGATGTGCATTCTGAAAACAACAACAAAAACAACAACAACAAAAAACAACAACAAATATCAACCAGTCAAAGATAGATTTAGTAAATACAAAATGAATTATTTCTTCTATAATCAGCAATCCTCTGGCATGTTTTCATCTGGAATGAAATCCTTGTTCAAGACATATTCATTCCATGTTACATTTCTTGTCTTTCGATCCTTTCTGCTAGAACCTATAAGAAACCCAGTAGGTAAGAAATCAATTATTGTAAACAGAACACAAAAAATGTTCCTAAATAGTAACATGACAAAGTAACATTTAACCGATCCTAAGTGCACTATACAGACACTCTGACACAACTAACACAAATATTCAGACACTGCTAATTCAGACACCGAGTCTACAGCCACTTTGTTAAGCATTTTGTTGATAACTTGAGTGAGTAAAATCTATGAAAACAATTCAGGATTTTAGAACAGTGTTTTCTTTCCCCATTTTGGTGAAGTGGCCAGGGCCTTTAAAATTGGGAATTAAGCATTGTTTCGAAAAAAACAACAACAGAAAAAAACATGGTATTTGATATTTACCTTTAAAATTAAGGTAACAAGGGTAAGAAAGAGAGGATATAGGTTCAGGTAATTCTACTGAAAGTGGCTCTACATATATTTAAATGACAGAAAACTGGACAAAGACGATGAGATACTGGATACCCTCTTGGTGAGTATTTCTTAAACTTTTTGAGATTTATTTCTTGCTTTTGAGAAAAAGATATAAGTTTTTGGCATTTAGGAAAGAGGCCCTCTTTCAGCCCCAAATCAGATGGAAAATGACACATGTATACATTTCTTTTACTTTGTTGATAAAGTAAAGATGAAAATACTAGGAAAATGCTAATTTCACCATGGTGTAACCATCTAATCTCCCTTCTAATTCAGACACTGAGCATCTAAGATATTAAAGATTTTCCTGAAAACAAACTGTTTCTAATATATAAAGCTTCACTATGGCTAAATACATGTATGTGTTTAAGATGCAGTGATTTACCCTTGATCTCCAATCTTAGAAGCATTATACTTGTACAGAACATAACTTGAGATATGCTGCATTAACCAGTATCTGTAAGTGTTAATATGGAGCAGAAATTACTAACATGATACTGCTTTTAATTCTGTTGAATTATAATCTAATAACTGAACTGACAAACCTGCAAATGCAATAATCTACTTAGAAATTAGCTAATATAATATACTGAGCTAAGAAACTTGAAATTCATTGATTTTCTAACACTTATAAAACTTTCTCTTTGTGACTGGTCCATGACAAGTGAACACAAGCTATTTACCTTTCAATATTCCTTTTGGAGTTGTTCCCCTTGGGCTGACTTTCCTACTGAAATCTGAAGTTACATATTGATAAAACATTTTCTCATCAGTTTTTCTTTAAACAAATTTCATTATATAATAGTTTTATTTTGTAAAACATGAAAGATAATACATTTTAAAAATATTCCCAGCATTAGCATACCCTGCATAGGATATACTTGGAAAAAAATATCTGTACCAAGATTATGTACCTGGTATGCTTATGGTTCCAGGGGAAACAATTGGAATTCCTGTGGTCTTCTGAGGTAGTCTGGTCTGAAACAACCACAAAAGCTTTCACATTTTAAACATTTAAATACTCCAATTCAATTTTATAAAAAAAAAATTGTTTCACATAACTAGAGAGTAAACATAAGTCTCAATGGAAAAAAAACACATAACTTAAAACACATTCACATTCTTAATTTGTTTTTCAGTTTTTAACAGACAAACTAACAAAAAACATGTTTTTCATGAGGCATTCTCCTACACAGAAAAATCCTCACAAAATAAATGCAAGTAATAAGGGATCTCTCCATCTCTCTCACATTGCTAGTCTATGTAAGTGTTGGAAGTCTGCAGTGCAAGCTAGTAGCATTGTACTGACACATTAATTAACACCACACAGGTCCCCTCCCTCATTTTTATAAGAAAAACTTGTTAGAAGTGCTAAAATTAGCTGTAATTAGTTCACAAAGTTTGTTCTTGACAATCTTTAATTATTCTATTTAATGTAACTTACACATTCTGCCCTGTCAAGATTTCTGGAGGGAATCTCTTAATGAATGAGAGGGGAGTTGTGTGGAGGATTTTGTACAGGATTTGGAATTTGTCACATACTAAAACTTAGACAGAACTACAATACCTGGGGAACAACACTGTGTTGAACTGGCTTTATCTTGGCAACAATATCCCTGTACTTCTGTAGAAAGTCTGTACTGCTTTCTGTCTTTGATCTTTTATGATCTGATGCCTTTGATGTGTCCATACCAACAGGACCTAAAAATTAGATGTCATTTTTCACTTTATTCAATAACAAACATACATTTATGAAATGAAAATGAGAATTTCAGATAAGAAAATATAGTGACTGTAAACATTAAATTAGGACTCTTAAAACATTAAATCTGAACATGCTAAGTGCCAAAGTATGTTCAAATACCTGATATATTGTTGTGATATGTAGAATCAATTGACAAACAAGCTTGCTCAGGTTGTGCAGTATCAGCTGAAGGCTTCAGAATATTAAGTCCACTAAGATCTGGTGTCTGCAAGGCTGGCACAGTGGCTGTAGTAAAAGAACCTGTGGTTGGTATTACCATGCCAATGGTGCTGGCTGGAACAGTGGCAGCTGTAGTAACAGATTC
This sequence comes from Cyclina sinensis, assembly GCA_012932295.1. Lineage (NCBI taxonomy): Eukaryota > Metazoa > Mollusca > Bivalvia > Venerida > Veneridae > Cyclina > Cyclina sinensis. Next base: position 31,658,071 of record JAAONU010000008.1, read on the forward strand.
TACGGTAGGTATTACAATACCAATGGTGCTGGCTGGTACAGCACCATGTTCAATACAAATTGCATTTTCGAACTGTGGTAGCTTCTCTCTCAATGGAGGTTCTGTATTTGCATCAGAAACATCACAAACTGACTTATGTGAGACTTCATGAAAGGCAATCGAGCCAACTTGTTCATTCCCAATCAATTCTGTCTGCTGTAAAGAATGTGACTCCTTTTGTTTAGAGAAAGATGTTAATGTTTCAGTTTCCATTGGGTTAACAATGTTTAAAGCTTGTTGCATTGGTTTAGTGATAAACACAGGGGATGGAATGGCCTTAGAAAACACTCTGCTTCCTGGTCCAGTGTTGCTGTCTGCACTTGTCAAACTTGTAGTGTATTTATCCATGTGATCATTGTTTGACTGTCTGTATGGCTGTTCCTTTTTCTGAGCACTGCACGTGTGCTCAATTCCTGAACTGAACTGACAATGAGAATTTTCATGGCTATCAATTAACCTAGAGGTATGCCAAGATTCCGGTTTAGTTTCAGAAGATACTTTTTGACTAGGACTCTCAGAAGCTGTATTTCTAGCAACCTGAACTATTTCTTCATTATCGGTTATATGTTCCACTTGACTGTCTACACCAAACATTGAAGAATATTTCCTTTGTTTCTTTGACAGCCCCCTATTGTCAGAAACCTCTGTCATCTTTGGTACCTTTGGTTGAACTTCATCCTTACTAGTAGACTTTTGAAACTTCTCTTTGTTCATGTCAAAAAGGCTAAACTGATCTTTCACAATCTCTGCAGTAAACTTATGTTTCTTAGCTTTTGACTTAATAACTTTAACATATTCCTCTGACATTTCCCAGTTTTGTTCAATTGCTTTATCTATATCACTAGTTTCATCAGGCAGTTCTGTTTCATCCCTAGATTTACAGTATTTAAAATCTCCTTGCCTCACAGGATAAGACTGGTATTTACTTTTAATGTCAACTGGTATACTGTGTGCCACCTCTTCAGAATTTTGACTATAGTTCATCTCATCCTGTGTTAACTCAATACTAAACTCCTCTGGATCAACAGAAACATTTCCTGTTGCATGTAAGCTTTTTTCAATATCTATTTTTGGAATTACCAGTCCCACAGTATGCACTTTGTCAACTTTATCCAGATCTTCTATTTCTTCTGTGTAAGGTTTCAATATGGCTGAGGAGTCACCACAAACCTCTCCAATTTTCCTTTCTGATTCTTTATTCACCTCTTTCTTGATTTTAGTTGGTGTTTCAGCATCATATTTACCATCAGAACAATCTAATTTGAATCTCTCAATGTAAATACTGTTGTCAGATCTCAACTCAATGTCATTTACATCTTCTGTGTCTGAGATTCCATGAGCATCTCTTCTCTGTTTACCAGTCTCTCTTATTTCAGTAACAACTTCTCCATCCTTGCTCTGCTTTCTTAACAGTGTACCCTTAAAAGAATGTTGTCCCTGTGCCTGCCTGCTTCCTTCCTCTATATCCAATGGTTTTACAGCACTGTTTAGTACAGAAGCATGCCTGTATGTATTGCAAATGTTTTCATTGCTGTTTTTGAGATTCACATTTTGTATAAGGTCCTGTTGTCTAGCTTGCCTCTGTCTTTCTATTTCTACATCTGCATCTTTTATATCATATTTCAACAACCCCTCTTTGTATTCCTAGAAGACATAAGAACACATTTTTAGACTGGTATTTTAAAAAAAATTAAAATCTTATATAAAGCTTGTAATGCTTGTAATTATTTTTCTTATATATTTTCAAGTTACCAATTTGCTATACAACGTACAAGTCAAAGGAAACTTTGTTAAGTATGTTAGAGTTTTTACAACAAAAACAGGGAGGTCAAATATCTCAAAACAATCAAAACGAAATATCTCAAAGCCAATTTTTACCACTGTCTGTGTCACTGCATCTGTGAATTTTTTTGTGATATCAACTTCGCAATCAATCTGTATGTCAGTACTGATGGTAGGAGAATCATCTGTCTGAACTTCTGTAGAAACAGAACCACAAGATTCTGTCTGAGCTTCTGAACTGCAAATGGCTGGATCTATTGTTTGTGTTACTCTTGTGTTTGTATCAACCTGCACCTGTAATTCCTACAATGGAAATGAAATTAGATATATCAGTCAACAGCATTTCAGTTGTCCTATCATTAACCATCACATTCCACTAAAAAATTTACAGTAATCTGTCAGTTATTCACACTTATCAAGTTCATATCCCTTGTCAAGCATATTCAAATGACTTCTTGAAATTACTTCTGAGACACAACTCATAATGTATTACAAACAACAGGAGTGCAAGTAAACCTTATTCTGTTTCATTTTTTTCATACTATTATTACGCTTTGAGTATTTGTCTTATTCTTTCTTTCCCTTGTTCTTCACCATCTCTGAAAACATATATGCAGATTGTTAGTTTAAAGGATTCTGATTTAAACGTTTAGTTTGTACATTACTTTACCTAGGAACCTTTAATCTGTTTCATCATCAGGCAAAATGAAAGGACTCAAACATACCTGGTTTTGCAGCTCTGGATTCGCTTGCACCTGCGTACTGAGCATTTGTAACATCTGTAGATGGGTCTGGCAGTCCACAGTGAGCTTTTCAACATTCAGAGTTTTCTGAAATATATTAACAATACTGATTAAATATTAACAATACAAATCAAATATTATACTAACTACAACAATTATTCTAATTAAATATATAATTATAGTGTTACTTTTTTCTGAAACAGTGGTATTAAGAACTAAATGTAGAGTGGTAGGAAATTTGATTGTTAATGATATTCTGAAGCGTATCTTTGACTAGATGAGATCTGATCAATCTACATACCAAAGCTTCTTCTAATTGCTTCTTGAGGTCAACAATTGTCTCATTTGCATTTCTCAGTGAATTTTCCACCTCCTCTAATTCTGATGCTAGATCCTCAGTACCTGTCTTGAGATCCTGTATTTCAGATTTTAGGTGTTCTGCCTGAAAAAGATCAAGACATTTTTTAAGACAATGACTCAGTTCAATTACATTAAGAAGAACTTAACTCAGAACTTTTAGACTATGCACAGTGTACCAAGCTGTAAAAGGCTGTCTTATTCAGTGACATATTATGGTAACACAGTGTTTCTGTAATTTATCTTGCTCTAGAAGCTATGCCTGTAATATGAAAGTAACATAATTGACAAACAGACAGACAGTGTGTGAAGTGCTTAGTTGAGAAAGGCTGTCTTATTCAGTAACCTATTATGTTAACACAGGATGTTTCTCATACACCTTTCTGTTAAATATTGTAGTAAAAGAAAAAGGTTTAAGACTTAAAATTGTGTCAAAAGAACAAATGTTCCCCAAGAGGGGAGTGGGGGGGGGGGGAGGGGTCAGTTCCCAAGGTGACTGTTGGGGTGTGCATCGTCTAGGCATCTGTAAAATATTGGAACACAAAACAGATGGGAACGCTTTCTTGCTGTTACATATTCCTGTAAAGCTTTATGACCCAGGGTGCAATAGTGTTGGCTAAGTGTGTTAAATAATGTTTTGGGTAGTAATTTTTTCTAAATCAAGGGCCATAACTCTGATACAACTAGAAAGAGGGAAACAAAAACAAAATAAAACAAGAGGGCCATGATGGCCCTGTATCGCTCACCTGAGTATGACTGCTTTTAACAAAGTTGCTATGGACCTGGTTAATTGACCCCAGATAACCCATATTGGAACTTGACCTAGAAATTATTGAAACAATCTCTTTGACAAATTTCCAGGATATTTGGACTGAAAAAGTAGCATCGAGAGTGTTAACAAGGTTTCTCGATATTTAGGCTCTGTGACCTAGTTTTTGACCCCAGATAACCCAAATCCAAACTTGAGCTACAAATCATCAAAACAACCTATCTGACAAATTTCCAGGACATTTGGACTTAAAATGTAGCCTCTAGAGTGTTTACAAAGTTTTTCCATATTTGGGCTCTGTGACCTAGTTTTTGACCCAAGATGGCCCATACTCCAACTTGAGCTAGAAATCATCAAAAAAATCTGTCTGACAAATTTCCAGGATATTTGAACTGAAAATGTAACCTCTGGAGTGTTAAAAAGTTTTTTACATATTTGTACCATGTGACCTAGTTTTTGATCCCAGATGCCCCATATCCAAATTTGAGCTAGAAATCATTGAAACAACCTTTCTGACAAATTTCAAGGACATTTGGACTTATAATGTAGCCTCTAGAGTGTTTACAAAGTTTTTCCATATTTGGGCTCTGTGACCTAGTTTTTGACCCAAGATGGCCCATACTCCAACTTGAGCTAGAAATCATCAAAAAAATCTGTCTGACAAATTTCCAGGATATTTGGACTGAAAATGTAACCTCTGGAGTGTTAAAAAGTTTTTTACATATTTGTACCATGTGACCTAGTTTTTGATCCCAGATGCCCCATATCCAAATTTGAGCTAGAAATCATTGAAACAACCTTTCTGACAAATTTCAAGGACATTAGGACTAAAAATGTAACCTCTAGAGCTTTTACAAGGTTTTTCTACTTTTGGGCTCTGTGACCTAGTTTTTTACCCCAGAGAACCTATATTCAAAACTGAGCTAGAAATCATCCACAGAATCTTTCTGACAAATTTCCAGGTTATTTGGACTGAAAATGCTACCTTTAGAATGTTAAAAAGGTTTCTACATATTTGGACTCTGTGACCTAGTTTGTGACCCCAGATGACCCATACTCGAACTTGATCTAGAAATCTTTAAGGCAATTTTTCTGACAAATTTCCAGATTATTTGGGCTGAAAATGTAACCTCTAGAGTGTTAACAAGATTTTTCTATTTTTGGGCTCTGTGACCTAGTTTTTGAACCCAGATGACCCATATTTGAACTTGTGCTAGAAATCTTTGAAGCAACCATTCTGACAAATTTCCAGATTATTTGGCCTGAAAATGTAATCTCTAGAGTGTTAACAAGATGTTTCTATTTTTGGGCTCTGTGACCTAGTTTTTGACCCAAGATGACCCATATTTGAACTTGAGCCAGAAATCATAGAAGCAACCTTCCTGACAGATTTCCAGATTATTTGGTCTAAAAATGTTACCTCTAGAGTGTTAAAAAGGTTTTTCAATATTTGGGCTCTGTGACCTAGTTTTTGACCCCAGATGAGCTAAATTTGAACTTGATCTAGAAATCATCAAAGCAACCTTCCTGACAAATTTCAAGATTATTTGGGCTGAAAATGTAATCTTTAGAGTGTTAACAAGACTTTTCTATTTTTGGGCTCCGTGACCTAGTTTTTGAACCCAGATGACCCATTTTTGAACTTGAGCTAGAAATCATCATTAGAACATTTCTGACAAATTTCCAGGATATTTGGACTGAAAAAGTAGCCTCTAGAGTGTTAACAAGGTTTTTCTATATTTGGGCTCTGTGACCTAGTTTTCCAACCCTGATAACCCATGTTCAAACTCCTCCGAGATATTAATGAGACAAACATCCTGACCAAGGTTCATGACAATTGAGGCAAAAATGTGACCACTAGAGTGTTAACAAACCAATTGTTAAAGGACGGACGGACGACGGACAAAGGGTGATCAGAAAAGCTCACTCTGTCACTACGTGACAGGTGAGCTAACAAAAACAGGTGCACAATTTCACTTGCTGATATATACCCCTGTAAAGTTTTATGACCCTTGGTGCAACATTGCTGGCTGAGCACCTGACACAAACTTATTTCACTGAATCAAGAACCATAGCTCTGGTTTCCCTGTAAAGAGAGGTGAAAAGCCCTAGGTGCACAACTTCACTTGCTGATGTATATATCTGTGAAGTTTCATGATAATAAGTCTAACAGTGATGGCTGAGCCCACAACACCATTTTTTTTTAAGCTTTGACAAAATTAGGGGCCATAACTCTATTTTCCCTGGATGCAGGGATAAAGAAACCAAAGTGTGCAAATTCACTTGCTCATCTATACTCCTGTGAAGCTGCATGACTGTAAGTTTAATAGTGTTGACTAAGTGCTTGACACAAACTTTGGGACAGATGGACAAGAGCAAATCTAAGTGCCCCTAATGGGAGGGGGGCACCAAAAAATGGACAGATGAAAATAACATCAAAAGCCCATGTCTGAGTTAATTTTCATCAGCAACTTTTTATAACTATCATGCTGAAAATTATCAAAGAACAGACTTGCTAGGAGGAAAAAGTGAGATGAGGAAATAAAAACTACAAGTACATGCAGGTATTAAAGATCTGAGTTTTCTCTGTTTAAATTTTGTTAACAATACTCTAGTTATTAGGGTAGATAGTTCACACAATCAAAGTTCAAGGAAATACCATGAATATGATTCAATTGTAGATCTGACTAAGTTATATACAACAAACCCTTTTTTACAGTATGCATTTCACATATATCCTCTGCAAAAAAACTGTCAAATATATGTCACTTAGACTCAAGTGATAAAGGCACTATAAACAAGTACTCTTTAGTATTGGACAGAAATGTTTAACATGAGAATACTTGACTTGCATACATCAGTTCTCCAAGCCTCCTTGTCCTCCTTGTGTTCCTGTAAGACTCTCTCCATTTTATCTCTCATCTCAGTAAGTTCATGTTCAGATTCCTCAAGTTTGTCCTCTGTAACTCTCTGAAGTGTCTTAACACTGTTACATTCATCCCTGTAGCTAGCAGCATTGTGTAAATGCACACTGACTAATCTGTGAGACTCTTCCAATTTCTTTAAGGAATTCTTTAAGAGAAATTTAAACATATTATGATTTACAAACTCAACTCTTTTGAAAACTGCTTTTGAAATTTCCAAGGAATGGAAAGTAACGTATTATTTTTGTCTAGAATTCATTATTTTACATTGAATGATAGTTCTCAAAACTTAAATTACCAATGCTCAGTGACTGCTTCAATATAGTCTGACTCGTACAACAGGACAAAAAGAGGATTTATGAAGTTGCAATGACTTACCCAACATTTTTCCTTCCAGGAGTCATTATCTTTCTCAAGACTGGTAATATTTTCCTCTAACTGTAAGTGAAAAACATTTACCTTTGTTGAAACGGGTAATATACACAAAAAACTAGTTCAATGGTTGACTCACATATATAATTCTTTGTAAAATAAATAAAATTTTACATAAACAATGTTCTCTACAACTGTATGGCAAATCAAGCATATATTTTCTCCTTCTATACTGTTTTAAACTGATATGCACATTTCTAAGACAAGGTTTTTGAATTAATTGACTGTCTCTCCATTCTGAAACAAACTTTGTATTATTGTTTATTATAAAAGAATCACATTACACACAGATTAAATCATCTTTATATTTACATCAATTATATTATATAGAGAACAAATTGTAGAACTAAAACAAAACTAATAATTTTTCTTCTTTTAACTCTTCTCAACTCTTTCTTTTTTGCCTTAAAACAAAGATGCTAATCCTTGGCATAAGATACCTTGGCTACATGATCTTTCAGCCTTCTTATTTCTGCTTGCAGTTCTTTCTCCCTTTCTTGTACCCTGTCGGGGTCGACCTTGACCTTTATCTGTGTGTCTAGCAGCTGTTGGTTCAGCCTGACAAGATCTGCTTCCTTCATATCTAGCACACATTTCTGATGGCTGTTCTGGTATTGAAGACTTTTGGTCAGACACTGCACTGCTTTCACTGAAAATAAATAAGATTTATCTATAACACATTTTAAGAAGCACTGTTCAGCTGTTTGAAACAAATTTACCCCTCAACCATCTCTTCCCTATTATAACAGTCTGGCTATACATTATAAACAATCATAGGAATCATGGAAGAACAAAATAATTGTGTAAAATCAAAACATTAAATATCTCTACAGTATGTTTTGCTAAGAATGAAAGGTGTGGTACTTTGACAAATGCTTTGCTAGAAAAACCAGGTCAGCTGCTGATTTTAAGAACAGCATTTCAACTGTAAGGATGTGACAGAACCTCTCACAGCACTAGGTTAACTTACTGATTCAGCCAAAGTTTGATGAAGACCCTTCACCATTTACTTCTAAACTATTCTCTATTAATGACTCCTCTAAAAGCAAACAGCTCCCTGGTAGGGAAGCATTGTTTTAATTCCTTTAAAAGAATTTCTGTCTGACAACAAACTATAAAACCAGCACAATTCTAACATTCCATGATGGTGACAATTTCTCAGAAGTTGCACTGTAACCAATAACTACATTACAGGTGGTCTGCATAAAGTTACTTTTAAGATTTGTTCTGTCATGTAAAACATGAATCTCAAGCTTTTTCCTAAAAGGGTCTTAATCATACATTATCCGAAAGCCATTAAACCAAAATAATTTATCTTTTAGCTATACATTTGTTACAATACAAATGGATTTTAAAATCCAGGATCAATTCTGAAACCACACTGATTTTTGTTATCAGTTCTAAGTTTGATTATCGGGCAAAAACTAACAATAAATTAAACAGTTACAACAGTATCAAATGAATCTCTAACAAATTACAATCTTCAAATGGGCGTTAAAATACAGACTATATATTATTTACATGGAGTGTAAATTATCTCCTGTGTCAACAGAATAAACTGTTTTATTTTCCATTCATATATTCTTAAAATAAACTCAAGTACAATAAATAATATAAGAAGGTCCTACAGTTGACAGGTATAATACCTTGAGGTTTAAGGAGACACTTTGTACTGTAATGACCACCATTCTTACAGAGGAAGAAATGAGAAAACTAACCACAGGATATGAGAACTGATGTTTGGGAAGGGGAAGGGAGTCCAAATGTTACAAGTTTCGAGTTCCAGCACTGGATTTATCAAAATATCATTCCCTGTTGATCTGGCACAGATACTGTTTAATGCTGCATGGATTTTTACTTCAACCTTCATTGACAGTACTGTAAGATTTGAAATAAACACAGTAATTTATGATTACTTTATTTATCCCAGACTAATGATCCTCCGTTTCTTCTTGGTCCATACAATTTCCCCACTGATTTCCAAAATATGACTTCTTACTAAATAACCAGGCATAAATCTGACTGAATAAAAAGGGGTGATAATTTTGATAAACACCTTTTGTCAGTTCAATTCAATATTGGGGTACGTAAAAGCAATGTTACTATCTACATAATGGAATCACGCAATTATTTGATAATTAAAATACTATGCAGTGAACAGTAAAGTATCTCCGCTTTAGAATCTATTCAAATACCTCAGTGTGGAAATAAAAGAATGATCAAGGGCATTTAAATTTCAGTATAGAATCGATCATGTTTAATGTATCGGACTTGTTATAAGTCTCTATCACAGCAATAGTGGCCTGACTGATAAATCTGGAAACTTTACTAAAACAATAAAAAAAAATCCTGTCTACCATTCAAGTCAGATGGCAAATTACATTTATAAAGAGTACGGCAAACAATGGCTATAAACTACGTAACAATACAGTAGGTATAATAGAAAAATCTAATGAATACCTAAATGTTTGTATCTCTTGGGCAGAAGAAACGATTTAATATTTCGTATAACCTGTAATATTTTCGTTGTCAGACATGAGAATATCAATAAAATGGGAATAAACTGATTCAATTTGTCTCCATTTATTCAAATGGAGAGAAAATGGGACCTGTTTCAATAACTGAAGGTAAATCTATATTTTCATATTAAATTCTCATTAAAATTTTGATAAAGAAGAATCCTGTAGCAATTGTTCTTGTCTAAAGTATGTCTAGGTTGGTATGAAATCATATATCAATCACTGTTGAAAAGATTTATGAAGATGATGCAAATCTGAAATATTATATGACTATGTAAATAAAGTTCAAATACTTTGGAGATCAAATGAATGAAATTTTTTTTATATTAAAATTTTGTCCATAAAGTCGAACTGCATACAATCAGAAATATAGATTGTGTATATAGATACTGGGGGAGGGGGAATAAATATATACTGAATACTAAACAGACTATTTGCTATGTTCAAGTGACTTCTCAACAGAACTACATGTATAGCAATAATTATGTCTAATAATTTTTACTTTTACTATACATATAGAATATAAAGTACACATGTTAACATTCTAAAAATATGCATGCTAACTTTAAAAACATTTAATTTTGAAGATCACAAATCAGGTATCCTGTATAAAAAGATTTAGTATATTTTTTAAATACTCGAATTCAAGCCTTCTTTTGTTTCTGAATTTTTATCAAGCACTCAGGAGGGCAACTAACAACTTCTAAACAATTCTAGCAAGTGGGGCACATGTCTGTTAGGAGGTGGGGGCAAAGGTGAATGCCATTTTTTTAAAATAGAGATTTTTTCAATGTGTCAAAGAGATACAGTGTAATGCGATAACAAGAAAACTGACCCAGGCCATAATAATTTTCATTTGCTTGCCAATATAACTTCATATAGGATAATGTTACAATATTTCCAGTTGGCAATGTCAAACTTTTAAGGTCTTTTGTAAAGACAATAAAATGCTAAATATCTTTGTGAAAGTGCAGAAAAAATCCCAAGTCACGTTTTTTTATCAAAAGGTGAACTTTTAAAATTACCTTTTCATATAATTTTTTTTCAGTTTTGAAAGCACCTCATATGTCAGTAAATTAACAAATTGCCTCCTTTTGACATGACAGAACCTTGAATTCTTTATATGCAATCTTTAAAGGGAGGAATTAAATAGTAAACTGTATAGATATAACGTATGGATATTATTAAACAAACTATTTACATTATGGTATCTATAAAACAGACAAATTTGGCACATGATTTAACGGGAGATGCAAGATTGAGAGTTAAACTAAAAGCCATAAAATCAAAATGAAATATTGTTGAGATAAACTTGGATCAGACTTTACGGATGAATTTGATTTGGTAAGTTCTGGCATCATTTCAAAGTTGTTGTTTTTTTAACCCTTTTTTTCCTTAATCTTGTATAATTTGACTGAAGTTTGAAAAATAGATTCAATAGAATGAATTCTGTTTTGTTGGAACACTCTTTCTTCTTTCACATGCATTACTGATTGTTTTTTTTTTAATTGCAGTATACTGTATCAGAAGTCAAATAAATGGTCAAAATGTCTGTAGTGTGAAATGGATCTAAGACGTGTAAACATGCATCCATTACCAACATCACAGCATTTCTCGAATGTACGTACTGACGATGACATAACAGCAGCCGTCACAAACTTCTTACATAATGAAGGATCAAACCTGCATGGTAAAACATGGCAGGATACAACTGCTGAGGTCACCAAATGGCTTGCCAGTCAGATCCAACGTGAGCGCGAAGGATGGCGTCAGAAGACAAGGGCAGCAATGCAAGAGATTGAGACCCACAGAAAAGAGGTGCTTAAATTTCAGGGTGTTATCCAAGAATGTTTGGAACATATGAAAATTCTTGTAGAATGTTGTAACTTCCCGGATGAGGCGATATCACACATTGCTGAGCAAGAACCAAGGAAGGCACTGCCAATGTATATTGAGTGTTTAACAGAGACACTGAATTCTTTGATGGAAGACCGAATACTGTGCCTACAAATACTTCATGCTGATGAAAGTAATTCACAGGCAAGTTTGCCAAGTCTCCTTAAAGCGTACATCGAAGCTCTCAAACACCATGCTGAGCGTGCTCACAAAGAGGCTAAAAATAGACTTGAGTCACTGGAATCGGTAAATAAGCATAGTGTTAGTGAACTTGCAAAAATGAAAAAGGCAATTCATCGAAAACAGGAAGAAGTGGAAAAACTCCATTCAAAATTACAGGAAATACAAGAAATTACAATGAAAAAGTTCAAAGAGGTCAATGACATACAAATTCAAAGGGACGAAAAGGACTTTGATGACAGAGCATCCCAAACTGATCTGCCAGTGGCCACAAGTGGAAAATCAGTTGATCGAGGGTCTTCACCCTCTTCTCATTACAGTGCCCCAACTCCAGTCCCAGCTGCAGACCAGAAAAACATTCGAATCTCAGCAGAAAGATTGTCAAAACTACGCAGAAGTGCCAAAAAACTTGAAAACTCATTAAATGATGCTTTGTCTCAGATGGACACATTTCGTAAAGGTATGAAAACAACAAAAGTCTCCCAGTCCAGCATGTTTGGAACACCAAGACCTTTTGGTCTGCAGCATCTACCAGATGTCCCGCCTAGTCTTAAGAAAGAAATGAAACTTCTACCGTCACCAATGCATATGTGGTCAACAAAATTTGAAATCAATGGGCCAAAAGTCCATGATGCCGAACTAGAAAAAATAAAACAACAAGAGAGGGAAAAAGAAGAGAGGAAAAGGAAGGCTAAAGAAAGGAGAAGAGAAGCCCTTCAGAATAGTACAGAAAGGCTGGTACAGTCTCAACAAGAGGTTCCGACATTTCGTTCTCTCATGAAGTCCCTAGATGAAGTGAAGAAAAACAAAGGCCGGAATTACAAACCAATGGGACAAGTTACAAAGTGTCTAAGGTGTAATAAATTGTTTACCCTAAACGATAACCATAAAAAGGCATGTAATTATCATCCTAAAGGTAAAGAAAGGATTGAACAGTATTCAGATAGGGGAAAACTTGTTAAAGTTTCATATGTTTGGAAATGCTGTATGTTAGGACCTGACAACCCAGGCTGTACTTATGGACAACATGTTTAATGGTTGTCTACAGTTATTACAAATGCTGGAAATATTTATTGTTGAAATTCACTGTGATTATAAACATTTTATTAAAGCTAGTATCACTGTTTTGAAGTTGAACAATAATAAAAACTTCTGTTCTGATCTAACAATTTACTGGTTCTGCTTTAAGTCATAGATTCATTGTTGAAATCTGTTTATTAAATCATATCTTTTTTTCAGTTGAAAAATGAAAATGTTTTGTCTTTCGGTGAAAAATTCACTTGACTAATTCTAGCCTTCTGCTAAAATATTTAAGTTTCAACTGTGTGACTTTTTAAATATGTTTGTTCTTTAAAACAAAACAGTTCAGCACTGAAAAGAAACAGGCTTTGTATTCACATTCTGTATTTCAAAGGAAATCATTTTTTACTTCCTTCTTAAAAAGAAATAGATTTTATTCGTTCTAACACAAATTATCAGAGTCTACATGAGATACGTTGCAGAAGGAAATTATCATTGATAGAAAAGAACAGAATATGCAAAATTATACTGTATTATATATGAAATGTATTGTATGTATGTACATGCCTTTCATGTATTATATTACTGTTACTGTATTCTATCTTATTTATATGACAAATCTGGATTAAAGACAGCTATGCTTATGAAATGTTTCAACATAATTATTAAAATTAGAAGAGTACAAGCTAAAAATTTCATATACAGAAATTTTAACAGTAGCTTTTTTAAAACAATGCCAGTTGAACCAGATGATGCTCCCTGAAAAGGTTTTGGACACAGAATAGTGTGTCCATAAAGGCTTTGCCAAATTCAGCATAAAGATATTATGTTATTGGTAGTTGCTGAAAAAGGTTAAAACTGTTTAAATATGCAATGAAGAATGTAATACAGTTACCATTTTATTCTTTATTTTTCTATCAACTCAGACAGTGGCAGTCCTATCCAGACTGTGTCATAGTCACTGAAGTTAGGCAATGTAGAGTTATGGTTCTTATGCACTGCACCTCTACTCAATAAGATCTATCTACCTACAAAGTTTCTTGTTGATACTTCTTGTAGTTTCAGAGTTATGTCGTGGACAAGAAAATGTGGATGGACGGACGGACCGATGTGCAGCCGAAACTAGATAGGGGGCCTAAATTTCTTTTGTTATTTTCTATTGTTTAATAGAGGGCCACTGGCCCCTTATTCTATTGTTACGGAATGAACTCTATTGTTCTCTTTTGTTATGTTTACAGTTAAATGGCCCCCTATTTCTTTTCGGTAGTGCGGACAGACATACAGACATAGGGACAGACAATCTACCTACAAAGTTTCTTGTTGATACCTCTTGTAGTTTCAGAGTTATGTCCCAGACAAAGTTCAAAGTGTAAAAATGAACAAAGGGCAATAACTCAAAAATTAGGCAATGCAGAGTTATGGTTCTTATGCATTGCACTTTTACTCAGTAAGATCTATCTACCTGCAAAGTTTCTTCTTGATACTTCTTGTAGTTTCAGAGTTATGTCTGGAACAAGAAAACGCTGATGGACAGACATATGGATGGACAAAGCAGCTACTATATGCTCTCCCTTCAGGGAGCATAAAAATGAATCTGTTTAATTCTAGTGTGGTATTTTTAAAGCTTTTTCACAAATCCTTCTGTAGTATGTGGGTATGACAGTATTCAAATGGACTTCAACATGTGTTTCAAGGATTACGTTTGAGAAAAAAAACTTTTTGTATATGTTTTTCGGCATCAATAAATCAGTGCTTCTTTGCACTGGTTGGCAGTTTAAGTTATCACGTAACCATAGAGTCTGATGCCCTATAACAATCAAAGTTATATCAAACTGACAATTAACATTACCAACATTCCTGGGAAGAACCAGTACTACACTCCTATCCCTTATAAGAAACTACCAGCTTTCTCTCTTATAAAAAGGTAATGGTCAGTAGCATGGTTTGAACCCATGACCTTCAATCAGTGAGAAGTTTATTGATTACAAATCTTTAACCACTTTTATGTCACAGCTAGATCCCTTATTTTTCTTCTTTTTATTTTTCCTCCTTAGAAAATTGCACATCTTCCCACACCAAGATTCACTTGTGAGTTGTCTTCAGCAGAGCTAAAGCAACAACCATTCAATTTAATGAATTGTAACTGTTGTTTAAAATCTGGAAAAAAAGCTATAGAGCCTATTTATTTTAATGACACAATGGCCTAAATTAAAGGCTCTAACAACTTGACCACAGAGATAAGGATCTTGAAAACAGAAATAAACTAATGACTGTTCAGAAAAAGAAAAAGTCTCCCACCCCCATGCACATGTCATTTACCATGAAGAATGCTAGTTATAACAAAGGGGCAGAACCCAGGAACAGAAGACACATCTGTGAAATTAACAATAACAAGAGAGCCATGATCTTCTGCTATCACTCATATCCAATCATTAGTTACGGAGATAAGCCCAAATGTGTTCAGATCTGGACAATCAAGTAACTTTCATGAAAATCACTGAGCTGGAACTTGCTGATGAAATGCTCAACTAGACTGAAAACCAACCAGCGGTTAGGGAAAAAACAAACAAAGAAAACTAAGACAGACAGACATGTAAAATACAAAAACTGTGTATCCAAATAAATAATTCCTGTGGTGTTTCATCTAAATCTGACCATCTGTTAAAGAGATAATTATGCTGAAATGCACTCAATTTTGGACAAATCGAGCACTGCAACACCATTAAAAATCATCCCTCAGGAACAGGCTGACAATATGCGTAATTACACTTGGTCACAATCATTGCCGTGAAGTTTCCTTAAAATCCAGCTAACTGTTATGGAATATACCCAAATGTTTTCAAATTTTGACAAATCAAGGGCTGCAACTCTTCTACAAATCATCTGACCAGTATAAGCAGACAATATGCTTTACTACACTTGCTAATGATAATGATCACTGCTCTGAAGTTTTGTCAAAATCTTACAAGCAGTTGCAGAGATATGCCAAAATTTGGACAAATCAAGGGATGTAACTTCCCTAAACAAGAACTGTCACTGTCAGATGAAAATGGCCCCGAAGTGGTGCTTTGACCTTTGAGCTGAGTACCAGTCATTCAGGGGTCAAGGTCAAATAAATATAGGTCAAAGGGAAGGTCTTGTCCAAAGGGGTTTAGTGTCCAAGTACAGTCCAACCTTAAGTAATTTTGGCTGCTTAAGCAAGGTGACTGCCTATTTAGGGGATAATGTTGGCTCGCTTTCTTTAGTACTAGTATGCATGTGGTTACTTTAAACACAGAATCATAACACCTTTTTAATTGTTGTATCTTCATTAACTTTTTAATATGATAATTCAAGTTCAAAATACAATCCAAATAGTATCTTGCAGTCATTTAAATTCTATTAGATATTATATTATCACTGATTTTCTAATCGCGGCACGAGCGGTCTCATATTTAGTCCAAAAAAGTCAAAACATTTGTTTCTTAAGTGCTATCTTAAGTAACGTACGGCTCAGTAATAGCATGTTTGAAAATTTCTTTGTTCTAAGTTTACATTTTATCTTTGAAAGTAACAAAACATTCTAAAAAGACAGAAATTGATATTGATTTGATTTTAGGGTGAATCGCGAAAATTCATTCATTACATGGTGAAGAGTTCTTTCCCTTCCGCGTAATAGGGATGATTCGCAGAAGAAGGTGTTCTCCTAACGAGCCGAGATATAGAATAAAGCATAGTATTACTTAGCTTCGTTTTATTTTACTCTGTGACAGATTTAAAATAGAGTTCAATTAAAAAGCATGTTTGTAAGGGGCTTATATTCATTTTAATTTCCATTAACCGCTGAAATCAATACCTTTTGTAATTATAAAACAAACTTCTCAACACCTAATGAGATCAAAGGTTAAATCGACCGGTGACCTTATAGCATGCGTAACAAATAGTCGCCAAATTAACACACTGATACATTCAAGCACTGTGTATTGTCATGTATTTGCCTTCGAGGGTTTATTCTAGGGCTTGTCAAAATATATTCACACCTCCAGCAGACAATATGTGACCGCTAAATCGGGTCGAATTTTGGCAAATTGAATGCAGTTAGTGTGGCCGCTGGCCGCAGATGTAAAGTTACCATTTAATTAACGTGTTATTTAGAAGGATTTTCGACGAGAGTGTCATGAAATGACAATTGACACCAGGTGACCGCCAATATAAGGTGACCGTTAGGGCAGGTTATACTGTATAAAGTATATCCACTAACTAATAAGGAAGTTATGGCCAATGTGAAAGTTTTTGGACAATTGGATCTTTAATGTTAAGGTCATTCAGGGAACAAGTTCAAATAAATATAGGTCAATGGGAAGGTCTTGTCCAAAGGGGTGTTGTGTCAAACTATGAAGTAAATCCACCTACTAATTATGAAGTTATGGCCAATGTTAAAGTTTTCTAAGGGAATGATGGACGGACTGATGGTAGGACAGTTAAAAAACTATATGCCTCCCTTTGGCGGCATAAATATCATCCGATTGGAACACAATGAAAATATGCATAATTACTCTTGCTTATAATCATTCCTGTGAAGTTTCCTCAAAATCTAACCAGCAGTTATGGAGATATGTCTAAAATTGTACGCAAATTTGGATTTGGTCTCGTATATCACAGCAAGTTCCTTTGAAATCCAACCAGCGGTTATGGAAAAGAAGTGCAGACAATCTTTGCGACATACAGACAGACGGAATGTACAAAAACAATATGTCTCCAACTCCACCTTGTGGGGGAGAATTATGAAAAAGACTTTCTTGAAATATGACAAGTCCTCAACAGTGTTAGACAAGGCAGATACTGTAGTTTCAACTTGAAACGAAAGGTCTCTAGGAAATCTTCACACATACAGTTCAAATTCTGATACAAACTTGAACAACAAAGACTTAACAGAAACATGTGTACATGCAGGCTATGTAAGCAAAGCTGAAAAGTGCATGGAGATTCTGTTAAAACAATAAATCTGAACTCTGAAGTGCATAATTTATGACTACTCTGCATTTGCTTACTACAAATGTTGTTTGAAAGCAATTCAAAGAGATTTAAGACTGTACATACTGATTTATATGGGTGATTAAAATGTAATGTTTCAATCTTGTAAAAAGGATACCACTTGAAAACACTCAGATTCAAACTAAATGTCAAGCTTAAAACTCCAGCATATTGCTAAACAGGTAAATCTTTATACCCGTAACTTCACTAAAATAAGTACATCTGTCACAAAAATCACCTGTCCTGTATTTAATGAAGGTAGTTCAAAGACAATTTAAGGCATATTAAGTAAAGTGGGATTAACATAGCAAAGTTTTTGTGATCAAAGGGCCACAACTCCTAGGTAACCTTGCTATTTTGGCTTGTTCATACTGAATGTCTCCATATCGACAGACCTATCACGTGACCTCAAATAGGTAAACACTCCTCTGTCTTCACTACAGAGTATGCAGTTTACCACTATGCCCAAGATAATAAGCACAGTTAATCAACTGCTTATCACCGCTAATAAATAAACAATTATACTCTTATTAGCACCAAGAATGTACAATCCCAGATTATAACTGCATTTGAATATCAGTCCTATTAAATAATCTAAAATGGCCACTAGTAGTTCTATGAATTGGAGTAAAAAAATAAGTTGAATTCCTAAGTTGTCTGTAATACAAAGTAATTGCTGGTTATATAAAATAAAGAGGAAAAACCAGGGCTTTTGAAAAAGGATATATTTTTTATAGAAAGTTAAATACATGGTGCATTTATCTGACAAACTGACAAAAAGTTCTACCTCAAAGCAAAATGTTGGCGAAGTCAAAGGAAGGCAGAATTGCCACATATATTGTCCGCAAAGATTTGCGCAAAGGAATCAAAAGTGCTTGATGGATGATGCAGTTGTATTACAGGGTAAGTAAAATTGTGTGTTTCTATCTGAGTGATTCATTTAAAAGCATAATGTATATTTTTGTATATGTACTAATGTACTATTTACATCTTTTTAATCTTTATTTAAAAACAAACAAACAAACAACCTCCACCCTCTAAAAATAGAACAGGTATATAAAGATAATACATGTAAAACGTCATGCAGAATGATAATAAATGAGACAATAGTCAGTTGATTTTCTATTTATACTTTTTAGAACTGGAGGAGTCTGCAACCATATATAGCATTGATGTACACTGTGAATCACTAGGTTAGCAAAGAAAAATGACAGAGATTCCTGCAGATATGTCATGCACAGAAGTGGGACAAGCCTGGCACAAGCCGCCTGGGTACAAAATTGAGCCAGAACCAGTGATGAAACTCACCTATGCCAAGGCTACCACGGACAGACAGTTACGTTAACAAGAACCTGTGAAATATTCCTTATATAACGAATTTGCCAAATAAGTAAATTGACGCTTACACCATCAACAGAGAAGATAGCTTCTATACAATAAAGTATTAGTACAAGAAACAGGAACATTCCCATAGTCTTTTTCATGGAAGACCACTCAACAAAGTCAAATGACACCTTATTTGGAGATGCACCTACTGGTTCTCCACTCAGCAATCAATTACAAGATTATCAATGCTCAAAACTGGAGTTTTCAGCCTATATTCCTAGCAAAGTTGACATTGTTTTAAAAAATAACTTACATTTCTCTGATATACCAATAACACAGTCAAGTCTAAACATTGACATAACTCACGTTAGTGAAAAAAAGCAAAAAAATCTTGCAGTCATTGGACTTAAGTAAATCTTAGGCTGAAGAGATTGAACAATCGATTAACCAATCTCTAGTTAAACTATAGTATGAGGTGCGTAAAATTAGACTTACAGTAATCAAAGTCAACGAAAAGAAGCATTTCTAAAAAAAATATTTAATTCCAAAAAATTAAGAAATGTTGCATCAATTTCACATAGAAGAGACAAGGAGGATAGGGCATGAAAATTGTACACTAAAAAGATGATGAACAAATGTCATCAAGATGTGTAAGTATTTCGTACAGAGCTTTCAATAAATCCAGACTGACCATATCTTGGAGCTTCCCCAGACAGCAAAATTTTAGACAGGTCATCATATAACCACTTTGAACTGTTGGAATTTTAATAGGTGCCCATATAAATATAGAAATGCTACACCAACAGAAGCATCTTGAAATACATACTTCTGCCTTGAAGTAAAGAACATAATTATTTCTTGTTTTTCATCATTGGGAGATTTATGCAAAGACACATTTTCATCTAAGCCTGAAGCTTTACAACTGGGAACACATCAGTAAAACTCCATAATTTCTGGACAATGTTGATCTAAGTTCATAATATTGTTAATCTAGAGGTATACAAGTGTTATATACATACTGGCTGGGAAACTCTCTGTTTACCTGTTTCGGGTCACGTGATAAAATCTGTCGATACGGTGTTATACATAATATGCCTACTAAAAAATTTATTGGGAGGATAAAGGACATGTTTGTGGGGAGTGTGTGTATGTGTGTGTTGTTGTTGTTCGGGGGTGGGGAAGGTGGGGCAGCAGGCTAATCACATGGCACGGCATGTTTTCAGAAGGGTGAGTAGATACAACTGACTCTATTGTGACTTAAAAAACAGTCTCAAAATAAGCCTCAGACCTGAAGGCTCGAAAAAGTTTTGTAAGGCCTATGAACTACAGAAAATCATACACCTAAACTTGATTTTTATTGATTGGACCTATTCAATATGGTCTGAGTCTACAGGATTTCTGAATCTGTAAGCCCAAACAGCCTTAATGCAGCTTGCAAGAAGAGAGGGAGAGAATTAAACCAATATAAATCTTTATGATTTAGCATACAGTCCCCTGTATAGCTGTTTGTTCGTTTGTTTATAATTTTTTTAATACATTGGATAACTGTATAGTTTTGCATATTTTTAAAAAAATAATAGTTATGCTCCCCCACTTGTCATTACAGGAATTCAAAGAAGGAAAATCAATTATTTCTATTATTTTCGGACTTCATTCTTACCAGTAAATGAATGATCATCTGCATGTCTTTGTCATTTCATTCAACTGTCACAAACTATTTTACTTGCTGATCTTTAAAAAGAAAAAAAAAAAACAAGAAGTAAAATCAATTCAACACTAGTTTATATTTCAAACAGACAAATCTTACAAATACACTCTATTGATGACAATGAATAGTTACTTCCCTTGCAATTAAGAATGAGTTCACAATTTTTTTTTTCAGACCGACAATTTTCTCCACAAATTTCAGTATCAGTTACCTGTGAATCAAAGATTACCTATCAATCAATTACAAAACCAGTTTGTATCTAATACACAGTAAATTTGATGCAGTAAGGAAACACTGAATTCTCCCCATCAAATGCTAAGTGTTTTATGCAGTCTCTGATTGACTGAGACCACACGACAGAATGCAGCAACCAATCATGTCTTAATTTGCCTATATGAATGAAAGAAGTGCAACAGGCATCTTCTAGTCTTGCATTTCATGTTGCAGAATGTATATTCGCCCACAGAAGAAACAATACCAATGAAAGTCCTACTACCACATTAATTTTTATCCCAACAAGAAACATCTTTTTAAAAAAGCTGGTCAATGTAGTTACATTGTAGGGATGATGTATAAATCAATCAAAAAATAAAAAAAGGCTGACTGAAAAAAGGGGAAATCAATTAGGCTCTACTTCAAAGAATATCTACAATTCCCTATTACTGTAATCCTGTTAAATAATTTGAGTGTCCAGAAGACTTTTTAAAGGCATAAACTGCAACATTTTATACTGACTAGGCATTTATATTTTAAAACATCTCCAATTCCTTGCTTAAACTTGTATCTTTCATTGTTGATGCCAAATTAAATTGCATTCCATTCTTTGTTGCAATTAGGGTGTACTTGTTTCTCTGAATGGATTTCTCCCAGTGGATGAAAAAAATCAGAATTTTACCCGGTGGTTGAACAAAATCATTTTCTATGTTATATTGCCCATCTCCACATTCATCCATGAGATAGAAGATGCCATTGGTAACAAACTGCAACATTCTCTCTTTCGCAGTAACAGTCAGCTGTTAATTGTCTAAGACAGTGAGATAAAGTCGTCCCAGATGACTCAGATTCTTTAAAGATTTTTTTTTAGGAACGTGTCCATTTCAATTAAAGTTCAAACCAAAAGTAATCGACTACACCAAAACAGGAACATCATAAATATCCCTTTGATATGATAATGCATATGAATTTGAACAACATTTCACTGGAAAAAATCATTATAATTCCTGTCAAACAAATAATCAGGTTCTTGCACTGTATAAATGGATATTTTCATGTGTAAAAAAGTTTGCGAAATCACAATTTCTAAAGTTTTCAGAACGCTCACAGGCGGAAATGTTCGCGAATACTGAATCATTGACTGCAATTATAATAGTTTCAATTACTACAGTTTTCTTTGTACAATCGGATTAAGCATAATTTGCTGACAATTTCACAGTAACTATGTGATTATCACTATATAGAAAAGTTTATTTAATACAATAACATTATATTCTAGCACGTGAGATGTAACAATAAAGTCAAAACTGGTTTTGTTCACTTTCTTTTGTTACTTGACAAACTCACATTCAGTTGGGGTGATTTTCTTTTATAATTATACAATGCATCGCTTTGTTGCATGATCTGACGAAACTTTATTTTGTGTGAAAACAACTTCAAAATTGTTTTTGAATTTGATATTAATGAATGTTACTAACCTTCCAATTACCAAGAGTGTCATGTGATGATGATCAAAATAAACATTTTTCAAACTACTTCCTATTTCAGTTTTATCATTTCTAGGCAAATTAAATCAATGCACTGCTAATTCAATGAATAAGAAAATATAACTTCTTAAAATAACTAGAAGTACCAGCTACACGGTGCATGGGTAGAAATATATACCTTTCTGAATAATGAAATTTACGCTGGCTATTTTGGTGATTTAAATGAATCCGCGAAAATTCATGAACATTTCCACGTCGCGCACTACAACTTATACAGTATGTTCACTGCTGGCAACATGCACAACAACACAAACAGGTGACACAAATGAATTAATAAGTGTCTATTTCTTCTTGTTGTACTATGGCAGTCCACTTGCAAGTTTTTCACTTGCAAATTTTAACATTGTTGGGACATTCCAGAATGTCCAGTAAATTGTCAATAGGAGACAGGCCTGAAGAAAAGGCTGGCTTCAGTAGTACTTCTATGTTGGCAACATGAAGGCTATCACTTGATAAGTTGATATGTCAGAATGGGTAGAAAGGAATGAAATAACTATTTTCACAACTTCATTACTACATCTCTGTCCTGTCAAGTTACCCTACACGACAACCGTGAGCGCGAACTGTAAGACATTCCAACCAAAACTTTGATGGTGGTCCTGTTAGCAGTATAAAGTAAATGGGGGTAGGGCGTGCATATAGAAATATCTTTCTATAAATGACAATATCACATTAAAAGTACCCCAATTTTCACTGATTTCTTTCAGTAATTATTGGAAGAGGTTATGCATTTGAGAACTTCTGCGAATATGGTTTCAAGCTTACTGATTTTCAGTGATGCCTTTTTTTATTTTGTAGGGGCAGATCAATGGTCCTCTGGTAACACCCTGGACTGGTAACCCTGGGGTCTGGAGATCTATCCCACTTTCCTCAACTAACATTACTAATTTTCTTTCAGTTGAGACATTGAACCGAGGTCCCATGTATCGGTCCTGTACACTAAGCATGCAAAAGAACCAGGAGTGTCTCTGGAATGGGATGCTTTCTGTATCTTGCACTTTCCCCAACAACATTAAATAACTAATCTCAGCTGGGGGCGTTGATCATATGGGCAACCAGTACCGACGATAAATATGTTACATATGCTATGGGTCTCTATCATTCCGGGCGAGGGAGACAATGGAGCCGGAGCTGTAAATATAACAAGGCGCAGCTCAAAATAAGAGAACGACAAAGTACGTCCGTCTTCTACAAAATGTAATGAGTGAGTGCCAAATCCACACGGATTACATAAATAAACATAATACAAAAACAGAATGAAGATAAATGAATTCATGACAACAATATTACCTGTAAATATAACAAGGCGCAGCTCAAAATAAGAGAACGACAAAGTACGTCCGTCTTCTACAAAATGTAATGAGTGAGTGCGCAGTGGTATGAAAAAGCGAGAATATCGTGCCAAATGAAATGAGAGTGAAGTGTGAATAAAATCCGTCACCTTAGTGAATACGGATGTAATGAAAATGAATACATGAGAGGGGGGTTGATGGAAAGACCCACACGTACAGAACAAACAAACAGAGAAAACAAAGAACACTTAATAGGATACAGACACAGACATATTGTCCCTGTGACGAATAAACTCAAATGGATAGTTTTCATTTTGTCACTTCTCCCTGTCTTTAAAAACTTCACCCTTAACACCTGACAATTCTCCCTAAATTTTGAACCTAGGCTGATCCCTGTGACAAAATATTGCAATAGATTACGAATAAGATTAACTTCCTACATGTAAAATAACCATAAATTATGAAGGATGTGTTTCTACGTAGGTGACAATGTGTTGTAAGCCAGTCTTCTTATTCCAATGTACACCATTCTTGCAAAGATGCAAATTTAAATGCCTAAAAATCGAAATGTAAATGGATAAAACATAAACATTGTAATACTTTAACTTCAGAAAATCACATAAATCAAATATCTCAAAGCACTTTAAAAGCTTGTATCCAAATAATTGAGTAGAAATCAATTTGAATAGAGGGAAAAAAATCCCACTGTGAATTCATGACAGCAATTCAGGAATTTTACTGATTGTAAACAGTTTACATGCACCAAAGATTCTTTTTCTATCAAATTTAATTGCTCCGTCTTTTATTTTAGCCACCTCAAAGTGTTGTAAACTGGATCATTGGCGTAACATACATAGCACATAATACAAACGGCTTTAAAACTATTCAATATAATATAACAATAGATCTGGATAAAATAACAAATGTGAATATAGTGGATAAATACACACAACTGTCAAAAGATTAAAAAGTTATGAAAAACAATATGGATATTGGAAACTCAGTATGGTAAAATGCCGATAATGCACTTGGATTTTTTTTACAGAGTCAATTTTTACATTGGTTCAGATGCAAGTATGTTATAATCCTTTCAAAGTATTTAAATAAAGCAGAAACAATCAATGCATAAATTAGACATAAACGGTGACATTTTTAATTCAATGTTAATACAATAAGAGATTAGTATGGATTAATTTTGAAAAGTAAACATTTAACCTAGACTATGAATGTGTTGGAAAGCTAATTGTTCACTAACAGGAAACTGGAATTAGTTGAGTGCAAACGGCATGGCATAGGCTCCCTTAATTTGGTATGTTCTTGTTATTTTTGTTATAAAGAACCACCAAGATATTTTTGTTTTGTTTTTATGGTATGTGTCAAAACCATATAATATCTACATTGCATGATGGGGAAATTTATGCAAATTCTGTAATCTAATTTCAATGAATTCTGACTAGCAGTTTGCTCTGAGGAGAATTTCAAACCCATTACTCCTGGGTTAGGTGTCCACCACCATACCCCTACACCAAGACTGAATTATGTTTAACAGGGAAGTCCCTTACTTTACCTTAAAACTTACTAAGGACAACTCATTTGTTGATTATCAAGTTTTTCTGAAAAAGGTGGCAGTGATAAAAGGTTGAATTGGCAGGTTCTACATTAAATTCATTTTAGGTTTAATTTCTAAGCTTTGATTAATGTCTTAAATAAATGTCTTAAAATTTCTATCAGTTTTCCTGCAACAGAACAAATACACCATACTATTGTGCATCATCGGAAACCCACGTTCGATCCATTCCGTTTCACTCTATTTATCTACCGTGGGACAATTGGCTGGTAAAATTTCGTACTCATGAATAATTCATTACCTACTTTCATTGGTTTCTGTAAGATTTCCCTTGCGAATCTCAGCCAGTGAAATTACTTGTTACAATTTGCCTTCCGCGCCTATGTTTAAATCTTGGGAAATACGCCTATTTTAAGTAACTTGTCATTATGCCTACTCTCCACACTGAAGAGTGTCTATTTGTAATGCGGCATCTCATTCTCTCATTTGACGAAGAGTTACATCCCTTTGCTAATAAATATTCATGAAAACGAATAATCAGCAGTCAATTATCCCACGGTACATAATGTAGTTGAGAGGAATATGTACCGGGGGTCACCGACGATGACTATTGTGTTGAGGAGGAACATCATACACAGTCATAACTGAAATTCCTGAAAATGTCACAATCCTTAGACACTTTGCTACTAATGATTCTGAACGAAACATTCTGTTACAGAAATTTTCCAAGAAAAGTGCAAATATGAGACATCTTTTCTCACATATGATGCCAATTCAAGTTCATTTAAAATTCTTTTGCCTTACAACAAAAGACCCTTTTAATGAGACAGCATGAATTTTTTTACAATATGCTTATTTACACCTGGCTGCTTTTATCCCTTGTCAGTACAAAAAGTTTGACTTTATCGGGTTTTACAAATAAGCTTACAACCCTTTATGCACAAAGCTACAATTTAATAGCACCTCTATTCTGAACAAGAGCCATGTTACACATGGTTAATCCCCCCGCCGGGAAGAAGCTACCTGAAGGTTGTACTTTCAAACACTCAATGTAATAATATTTGAAGAAAATCCCACAAAAAATAGGCAAGGTAGAGTTATTGTTCTTGCAAACTGCACTTCCTACCAATGTGCTTTGTCAGTGTATTAAGTCTGAAGAAAATCGCTCTGGCACTATTGGAGTTATGCTTCGGACAAAGTTTTTCAATTAAATCTGATAAAGGGGAATAATTCTAAAAGTAGGCAAGGTAGAGTTATTATTCTTACACACTGCACCTCCTCCAAATGAGCTCTTTCAGTATATGAAGTTTGAAGAAAAACACTCAAGTACTTTTGGAGTTATGCTCCGGACAAAACTGGAATGGACGCACGCACGGACGGACATATACCCTCCGCCTTTGGCAGGGGGATAATAAGTTCAAGAATTCAAGAATTAGATATACATGTATATGCTGGGATTTTTAAAATGTAAACAAGTAAATCTGATAAAAGGGAATAACTCTAAAAAATAGGCAAGGTAGAGTTATTGGACTTGCACACTGCACTACCTACCAATGTGCTCTGTCAGTGTATGAAATTTGAATAAAATCCCTCAAGTAGGTTTGGAGTTATGCTCCGGACAAAATTTATCAAGTAATTCTGATAAAGGGGAATAATTCTAAAAATAGGCAAGGTAGAGTTATTGTTCTTGCATATTGCACTACTTACCAATGTGCTCTGTCAGTGTATGAAATTTGAATAAAATCAATCCAGTAGTTTTTGAATTATGCTCCGGACAAAATTTATCAAGTAATTCTGATAAAGGGGAATAACTCTAAAAATAGGCAAGGTAGAGTTATTGGACTTGCACACTGCACTACCTACCAATGTACTCTGTCAGTGTATGAAGTTTCAATAAAATCCCTCAAGTAGTTTTGGAGTTATGCTCCGGACAAAATTTATCAAGTAATTCTGATAAAGGGGAATAACTCTAAAAATAGGCAAGGTAGAGTTATTGGACTTGCACACTGCACTACCTACCAATGTGCTCTGTCAGTGTATGAAGTTTGAATAAAATCCCTCAAGTAGTTTTGGAGTTATGCTCCGGACAATATTTATCGAGTAATTCTGATATTGCACTACCTACCAATGTGCTCTGTCAGTGTATGAAATTTCGAGTAAAATCCCTCAAGTAGTTTTGGAGTTATGCTCCGGACAAAATTGTTTCGGACGGACGGATGCACGGACACACAGACGCACGGACGGACGAAGGGCATTTCTAATATCCCCTCCGCCTTTGGCGGGGGGATAAATAAAATTACTCCTCCACCCACAGGGAAGTTAAAATCATGATCTGCTGTCTGGCACTGGGATATGCTAACAAACAGGCCACCAAAGTCAGGCTATCAGAACTGACTGATGGACTTTGAATAACTGGTTTTTTCCAAAACACGCGTTAGCAAGATGTGGTCTTATAATACACCAACAACTGTGACTAGATCAAGCATCAAACTAATATTTTCAAAACAATATAAATAGGATATCTACTACCGCTTGCAAAACTGATTAGAGTTTACGTTTACGTTTTATGTGGTAAAAAGTGACATTATGATGTTTATTTCAGTAGTTTTAAACTGTCACTTTACAGATCATCCAATCACAGCAAGGCAGTTTTCTCAGGTATACCTGTCAATAAAACTGTGTCTTGCAATTAACCCGCAGCCAGAAAAATGTGCCTGGGTGGTGCCAAAGTTGTTGTGTCGTAATTGTGGCTGCACTGCTAACGTGTTACTAAGTCAAACCCCGTGCATGTCATATTTTTACATTACATACATGTACACATTTTATTTGTAAGTTGTCAACTGAACTGGAAAGCGATTTTGTTTACGTTCGAATTTCTTTGGGACGCTGATTAAACCTGTGGAAGACACTAGAATGACACTATTGACAGGTAAACTCTAATCAGTTTTGCAAGCGGTAGTAAGTTCAAATCTAAAACATCAGTTCAAAAAAGAATTTGAAATTGAAAAAATGACTAACAGTTATACACTTATTCCCTTTTTTTTCCAGATAAACACTTTTCAACAGATGTATGTACCAAACTGAAAAGACAAGAGAACTGGCCATAAATTTCAAGGTTAGTTAGTTTTTCTGTCCTGCAGAGTCATTTCATTGTCCAATTTCTAATATGAAACTCTGGTACAGTACAAACTGACACTTTTCAATCAGAGGAGTGTCCATACATGCCATTCTCCCGTTACTCGCCGGGTTCTCCTGATATTTAGACCCTTACCCTGGCGCAGCACCCAAATCTCCTGATAAATCAACATTTTGTCTTGAAAGAAAAAAAATCCATAAAATTCGTTGAATACACACTTAAGTCCAAGGTCAAAACCTTGACATGCTTGATCGATAATTGGTTGATTATGTGATGAAAGTTGGCTCTTTCTTACGCGCGTTAGTGTTAATTGTCAGTAACATCTGCTCATTGCCAGGGTAATACTATGTTGAATAAAGTGCCATGTATGACGTCAGAAACACATGTTTTTTGGTTTTCGATTTTACCCCGTTGTGATGTCCAAAAACCCGGAGATTTTCCACAAATCTCCCATTAATGATCCAACCTTAAACAGCGTGTATGGGAGTGTCCCCATGAAGGTGAACACAGTATTTCTTAAGACTAACTATTAGAGAAGATACCTACCATACTGTCATAAATGCTTGGTTTCCTTTATAGTTTAGCGTCTCACAGCTAACTATAGTTTCATGATGCATGTAGATAGTTACTGACTTTTTTCATGGAATATGATGTGATATTCACTGTATGGAAATACTATTGACCAAGGCGACAGTGCTAGAGACAACATTTCAATCAATCATTAATTATAACTTGAAATAAAAGACTTGTTTTAATAAAAGCTTTGTTATTTGATCAGGCTGCTTTAACAGAACAAGTAAATAATTATACTAGCAGTTCTGCCATAAAACATCAAACATAATTAACTGACAGACAATTGTTGATTTACAGGTTACTAATAAAAAAATAAGTGTTGAGTGAAATGTGGGTATTATTGCAGTTTGTCAAGCTTTTGTCTGATGTAAGCCTCCAGGCTGCCTTGCTTTTATTTTGAAAAGGCATATCTATCTT
This sequence comes from Cyclina sinensis, assembly GCA_012932295.1. NCBI lineage: Eukaryota > Metazoa > Mollusca > Bivalvia > Venerida > Veneridae > Cyclina > Cyclina sinensis. The sequence goes on from JAAONU010000008.1 coordinate 31,687,524, forward strand.
TCTCTCTTTGTCTTGATACATATCTACTATTTTAGCATCATTCTCTTTCTTTTAAAGCATAATCTTAAAGCTCTTTCTTGAAAAGTGTGTTCCTTTAACAACTTTCTTTCTATATTAACATTGTCCTAGATATTCCTAGATAACAATGATATCATTAATATTAATAATTTAAAAAAATGACATATCTATTTTTGGTACTAATGTCAAATATGTTCTGCTTCCTTCCTTAACATCAAGTAAATTAACTTGAGCAACAAGTAAATTTGTGAGCTAATGTTCACTAGTGATACCCCCGCTATCAGAAATTTGACTTTCATAATGTAATTTGCATTTGTCATATGTATAAAGAGTGTCAAATTTTTCCGAGTATTTACCTGAACTTAATACAACTTCATCCAAGGCACAGCTAGATGGATATGAAAATGGTCAGAATAATGAACAGGTATTACATCTGTGATTTCTGATTCATCGAAGTCTTTATTCACAAAAACACGATCAAGTGAACCTACTTTCCTGTGTGTTGGTAACTTCTAAGTATTCGGTAAACAGGAAGTAGATGAGCAAGGAGCATATAATCGCTTTATACCATATGAGAATATAGGATAAAGCAATATGCAAAATATCAGGCTGCTGCATCTTATAGTTGCTGAGAAAACTGTGACGGAAATTGTGAATGTATGTCAACTATGTGTAAAAATCTAAGTATTCGGTAAACAGGAAGTAGATGAGCAAGGAGCATAAAATCGCTTTACACCATATGGGACTATAGGATAAAGCAATATGCAAAATATCAGGCTGCTGCATCTTATAGTTGCTGAGAAAACTGTGACAGAAATTGTGAATGTATGTCAACTATGTGTAAAAATCTAAGTATTCGGTAAACAGGAAATAGATGAGCAAGGAGCATAAAATTGCTTTACACCATATGGGACTATAGGATAAAGCAATATGCAAAATATCAGGCGGCTGCATGCTCTAGTTGCTTAAAAAACTGCGACGGAAAATAAAGATGTCGTTTGGTTGATGTAATGCACCTATATAGTGACAAAATCTAAAAATATTCGGTAAACAGGAAGTAGATGAGCAAAGAGCATAAAATCGCTTTACACCATATGGGACTATAGGGTATAGCAATATGTGAAATATCAGGCTTCTGCATGTTATAGTTGCTGAGAAAACTGCAACGGAAATTTGTTACGGACGGACGGACGGACGGACGGACACACGGACAAGGGTAAAACAGTATATCCCCCACTTCTTCGAAGCGGGGGTATAAAAACCTCAATGGCCAATGTTAAGTCATTTAAAAAAGCAATCACTGTAGGCGATAGTGTGCACATTTTCATTTCGGCTGTTTTGTGATATGAGAGGAAGAAAAGAAGAATTTTAGTGACTACTTCCAAGTATATTAAAAGGTAAGTGGTATCTTTCTGAATCTCTTTTAAAAAGGGAAGCAACTTCTGATATGAAACGGTCTTTATCAATTCTAGTTAGTTCCCTTTACTCTGTTACCTCTACCTTAGGTAGTTTATAGGTTCTTTAGTTTATTTTGCTTTAATCTTTTTTTTCACTATCACATAAATGATCACAAACACGCATCTCTAAAATATGCATAAATTATTCTTTAGTTGAAATTAGACACCACATTTGCATATTAATCCTTTCATGTGAAATACAGCTTTTTACATCGAATTTGTAAAAAGATCCATACAAATTAACTAGTTTAAAAAAAGAGGAAAAACCACATTCCCTGTAATATTTTAAAAATGTATCATTATTGACCCAAAGTAACATTAACAAAGAAAAGATCTTATTCATGCACACTGAAACTCCATTTTTCATGATACCAATTTTCTAAGTTAAACATAAATACATAAACTTTAGTACCACCCTAAGTATGATTTCTTTCCTTACATTTTTTGAAATATTATCTCTGTTTATATAATCAGTGTACTTGTCTAATTTGACAACCATTATCTTTACGACATTAATGAGCAGAGATACTAAGCCTTACGAAAGTAATGAGCAAAGATACTAAGCCTTACGAAATTAATGAGCAGAGATACTAAGCCTTACAAAATTAATGAGCAGAGATACTAAGCCTTACAAAATTAATGAGCAGAGATACTAAGCCTTACAAAATTAATGAGCAGAGATACTAAGTCTTACAAAATTAATGAGCAGAGATACTTAGCCTTACAAAATTATTGAGCAGAGATACTAAGCCTTACGAAATTATTGAGCAGAGATACTAAGCCTTACAAAATTATTGAGCTGAAATACTAAACCTTATGAAAGTAATGAGCAGAGATACTAAGCATTACTGAAGTAATGAGCACAGATGCTAAGATTTACAAAAGTAATAAGCACAGATGCTAAGCCTTACTTAAGTAATAAGCACAGATTCTAAGCCTATAAAAGTAATAAGCACAGATGCTAAGCCTTACTTAAGTAATAAGCAAAGATTCTAAGCCTATAAAAGTAATGAGCACAGATACTAAGCCTTACTAAAGTAAAAAGGTTGTCTGAAGGACAGCTAAATCCCCTTCCACAGCAGACATGAATATGTACTTCTTATCCTTTAACAAACCATGACCTTGATGTTTGCCATACATATTTTAAGCACATAGTCTCATGATAGTAATTATTTGTGCCAAGTTTTTTAAAATCTTCTATAAAGTCAAAAAGTTATGGATAACATTTAAGCTTGACCTTGGTGGGTAGCAACCTGGAAGTTGGGTTCTGCACATCGTGTCATAGTGGTGATCATTTGTGCAAAGTAATTAAAAAACTTTTCGTAAGCCAAGTTAGTAAGTTATAGAGCAGATGTGAAATGTGGATATTTGACCTTTAACTGTGACCTTGACCTTGTGGGAAGCAACCCAATTATTGTGCTCTGCATATCATCTCATAATGGTGATCACTTGTGCCAAGTTATTTCAAAAACTTTTTAGCGGTTTAAAAGTTATGGAGCAGATACAAAATGTAGACTTTTAACACTTGACTTTTAAGTGTGACCTTGACCTTGGTGGTAGCAACCCAATTATTGTGCTCTGCACATCGCCTCATAATGGTGATCACTTGTGCAAAGCTATTTCAAAAAAATTTCAGCGGTTTAAAAGTTATGGATTGGAAACGAAATGTAGACTTTTTAACACTTGACCTTTATGTGTGACCTTGACCTTGGGGGTAGCAACCCAATAATTGTGCTCTGCACATCGTCTCATAATGGTGATCACTTGTGCCAAGTTATTTCAAACAATTTTCAGCAGTTTAAAAGTTATGGAGCAGACATGAAAGTGTTACGGATGGACAGACAGATGGACAGATGTTGGGTTCTGCACATTGTGTCAAAGAGGTGTTCATTTGTGCAAAGTAATAAAAAAACTTTTCATAAGCCAAGTCAGTTCAAAAAATTTTCAGCAGTTTAAAAGTTATGGAGTGGAAACGAAAAGTGTTACAGATGGACAGACAGATGGACAGAAGTTGGGTTCTGCACATTGTGTCATAGTGGTGATCATTTGTGCAAAGTAATAATGACCTTGGGGGTAGCAACCCAATTATTGTGCTCTGCACATCTTCTTATAATGCTGATCACTTGTGCCAAGTTATTTGAAAAATATTTCAATGGTTTAAAAGTTATGGAGCGGACACGAAATGTAGACTTTTTAACACTTGACCTTTAAGTGTGACCTTGACCTTGGGGGTAGCAACCCAATTATTGCGCTCTGCACATTGTCTCATAATGGTTATCACTTGGTCCAAGTTATTTCAAAAATTTTTTAGCGGTTGAAAAATTATGGAGGTGAAATCAAAGTGTTACGGACGGACAGATGGACCGACGGACTGACAGACGGAGGCCATTCCTATAATCCCCTCCAGACTTTGCGGAAGGGGATTAATGAACACAGATACTAAGCCTTACTGAAGTAATGAGCACATATACTAAGCCTAACTGAAGTAATGAGCACAGATACTAAGTCTTACTGAAGTAATGAGCACAGATACTAAGCCTTACTGAAGTAATGAGCACAGATACTTAGCCTTACTGAAGTAATGAGCACAGATACTAAGACTTACTACAGTAATGAGCACAGATAAAAAGTCTTACTACAGTAATGAGCACAGACACTTAGCCTTACTGAAGAAATGAGCACAGATACTTAGCCTTACTGAAGAAATGAGCACAGGTACTTAGCCTTACTGAAGTAATGAGCACAGATACTAAGACTTACTACAGTAATGAGCACAGATAAAAAGCCTTACTACAGTAATGAGCACAGACACTTAGCCTTACTGAAGTAATGAGCACAGATAAAAAGCCTTACTACAGTAATGAGCACAGACACTTAGCCTTACTGAAGAAATGAGCACAGATACTTAGCCTTACTGAAGAAATGAGCACAGGTACTTAGCCTTACTGAAGTAATGAGCACAGATACTAAGACTTACTACAGTAATGAGCACAGATAAAAAGCCTTACTACAGTAATGAGCACAGACACTTAGCCTTACTGAAGTAATGAGCACAGATAAAAAGCCTTACTACAGTAATGAGCACAGACACTTAGCCTTACTGAAGAAATGAGCACAGATACTAAGCGTTACTACAGAAATGAGCACAGATACTTAGCCTTACTGAAGAAATGAGCACAGGTACTTAGCCTTACTGAAGTAATGAGCACAGATACTAAGACTTACTACAGTAATGAGCACAGATAAAAAGCCTTACTACAGTAATGAGCACAGACACTTAGCCTTACTGAAGTAATGAGCACAGATAAAAAGCCTTACTTCAGTAATGAGCACAGACACTTAGCCTTACTGAAGAAATGAGCACAGATACTTAGCCTTACTGAAGAAATGAGCACAGGTACTTAGCCTTACTGAAGTAATGAGCACAGATACTAAGACTTACTACAGTAATGAGCACAGATAAAAAGCCTTACTACAGTAATGAGCACAGACATTTAGCCTTACTGAAGTAATGAGCACAGATAAAAAGCCTTACTACAGTAATGAGCACAGACACTTAGCCTTACTGAAGAAATGAGCACAGATACTAAACGTTACTACAGAAATGAGCACAGATACTTAGCCTTACTGAAGAAATGAGCACAGGTACTTAGCTTTACTAAAGTAATGAGCACAATTATTAAGCCTTACTACAGTAAGGAGCTCCGATACAAAGCCTTACTACAGTAATGAGCACAGATACTAAGCCTTACTAAAGTAATGAACACAGATACTAAGCCTTACTACAGTAATGAGCACAGATACTAAGACTTACTGAAGTAATGAGCACATATACTAATCCTTACTGAAGTAATGAGCACATATACTAACCTTTACTGAAGTAATGAGCACATATACTAAGCCTTACTGAAGTAATGAGCACTTTACTAATCCTTACTGAAATAATGAGCACATATACTAAGCCTTACTGAAGTAATGAGCACATATACTAATCCTTACTGAAGTAATGAGCACATATACTAAGCCTTACTGAAGTAATGAGCACATATACTAAGCCTTACTGAAGTAATGAGCACATATACTAAGCCTTACTGAAGTAATGAGCACTTTACTAATCCTTACTGAAATAATGAGCACATATACTAAGCCTTTCTGAAGTAATGAGCACATATACTAATCCTTACTGAAGTAATGAGCACATATACTAAGCCTTACTGAAGTAATGAGCACATATACTAAGCCTTACTGAAGTAATGAGCACATATACTAATCCTTACTGAAGTAATGAGCACATATACTAAGCCTTACTACAGTAATGAGCACATATACTAAGCCTTATTGAAGTAATGAGCACATATACTAAGCCTTACTGAAGTAATGAGCACATGTACTTAGCCTTACTACAGTAATGAGCACGCATACTTAGCCTTACTGAAGTAATGAGCATGGTAATGAGCTCTGATAATCAGTAATTTCAAACATACACTGCTTATAAATGGGGTTTCCATGGTTACAATTTATGTTTACAGATTTTTATGAGAATCATTGATTGCATATTTTTTTATGGAGGCTAGACCATTAATGAAAACAGATTAAGTTGATAAAACTTCATGTATCAGTAATCCATTATGCTCAAAATTATGTACCAGTTATAATGTTCAAACTGCATTTGCCATGACAGATTTTAACTAAGATATCACTTATTGTACAGAAAGTGCTTTTTAAATGTTGCACATCTTTATAATTACAGGGTGTGATGAAAATGTTTAACTTTTTACTGATAACTGTAAATTTAACTTTATACTGATAACTGTAAATACAATCTTAGCACCTTCTAATATATTTTGCAAATCATTTACTGATCATAAAATTTACAGGTTTAGGTACAAAACACTAGATTCAATTTCACATACCACTCAGTTTATTGCAGATTTTTGGTGTAAAACTGTTTTTACCTTAAAAGCTCTTTAATCCCTTCAATAAATAGACTTTTACCTGGGATTACATAATTCTGAAGAAAAAAAATGTAAAGTCACCGTTTACTGTAGCTATAATGTCACTCCTTATGAAAGGGCATTAATCACCTGTGCTTATCAGCCACCTCCACTACTGAACACATATACTCTTCAATGTAGGAGTCTCTAATGTACATGTATGTCATAGAGTAATTGAGAAAAAAATGCAAACAATTACACGTATGATTCTTTCCTTTAATTAATAGACTATTTCTTCCTTTAGTTTATCAAACATCTCATCCTTCAATTAATCCTGCATTGTGGTTACCTAAGAGAACACAAAGCTTACTGCAAATATTAACCCTGAACATGCTGAGATTTTGTAATGGATTTGCCCAGCTTTGAATTTGGAACAGTCCATTCAAAGTTTAAGGGATTTCAATATCAAAATACAAAAATGGAGCTACCAACAGTATAGAGCCTGGTCAGACTGCACGGATGTGCAGACTGGCCTGGCTCTATACTGGTGGCAAAGGCTAATCACTTTCGGTTCCAGCAGGTTAAGGGATAAAGAACAGTCTGTTTTCAGGACTCCTGGTCATGGTTCTAAAACACGAGCTGCTTACGTAGTGATGTGGTTATGGCCTTTGACTTGTTAACACTAAACCTTTCACAGATTGAATGCCCATGAGTTGAAGCCACTCTTCCAAACATGACCATTTATGCTTGTTTGGTAAGTTCAAGCCACTCTACCAAACGTAACCATTTATGCTTGTCTGATAAGTTCAAGCAACTCTACCAAATATGACCATTTATGCTTGTATGGTAAGTTCAAGCCACTCTATCAAACATAACCATTTATGCTTGTCTGTTAAGTTGAAGCAACTCTACCAAACATAACCATTTATGCTTGTCTGATAAGTTCAAGCAACTCTACCAAACATAACACATTTATGCTTGTCTGATAAGTTCAAGCCACTCTAACAAATATGACCATTTATGCTTATCTCTGGCTGCTAGAAGTCATACAACTGAAGTAATATTAACCAAATTGGTCTTATACCATGCTTCCAATTTTCATGAGTGAAATGCACGTAACTGACCACAGTATTCAACTGGTACTCCTAGGAGAATAATCAAGTACTGTTTGCCTTCCTGCAGACCCAATTTACCATATAAGGTAACTTAACTGCAGACTCAGTTAATTCATTTTTCATAATGTGTATAAATTGGTGCCATGCTTCACCTCATGCCATACTGAAGACTATAATCACCAAAGAAATTTGTTGTAAAATTAAAAAGTCAAAGACATCAACATAATTTAGATTAAAAAATTGTAGACAAAAATTCCAGATAAGAAGCAGGAACATCCCTGTACAACTTAAAGAATTTGCAATCATAAATTGAGTTTAGAAGTTATCAAATTCCATATATATTTCAGTGGTAAAAACCTATGTCTTTTCAAAACTCATATTCTGCTTAAAGAACATAACATTGTATTTTTGTTGTGTTCATTACATTAAACATTTAATAGAAAAGCTCCATAATTGTTGTTGTCTGCTTTAACCCTGAACATACTGAATTTTTGAAATGGATTTGCCCAGCTTTGAATTTGGAACAGTCCATTCAAAGTTTAAGGGATTTCAATATCAAAATACAAAAATGGAGCTACCAACAGTATAGAGCCTGGTCAGACTGCACGGATGTGCAGGCTGGCCTGGCTCTGTACTGTTGGCAAAGGCTAATCACTTTCAGTTCCAGCAGGTTAAGAGTTAATAAGACTGACCCTTATATATTCTACCAATGTCATATTTTTTCCATCTTTTTATTTATTTATCTTTTTTTAAACCATAATAATTTTATTTCATAGCGTGTTTAAACCAAATTTTGCTGAGATATTCACTAACCGAGTCCTTTTTTTCAAAATCATTATTCAATGTCCTTGACTACAAAGAACTATAAAAAACCAATAAATCTCTCCAAGGTATTTGCAAGTGTCATTTTATTTCAAGTGATCACTTAGGCAACTTTTAAATGAATTTTGTGGTTAAGATTTCAAACATACTTTCCTTTCTTTCTTTAGAAATTGGCTTAATCTGGGTTACAATCACCACTCTTTTGGTCTATCTGGGCTGTAAACAAAGGACATATTCAGGCCATGACAAAATTAATTAATTGTTTATCACACCATTTTCAAAAATATTTTCGAGTGTTTATATTCACTCTTTTTTTTTTAATTTTCTTTCAAATGTGATGACCTAAAAATACTGTATCAGGTTATTTTTTCTGAAGTTTAACTTGGGTTGCTCAAGCAGTACGCCATTATACTGTTGTCATGGCACAGTGGTTAAGATATCTGTCTGCCTACAAAGTGGAAGGTCAAAGATTTAAGCCCAGTCAGAGGCCAATGTTTTGACAAGGCCAGTTAGTAAGTCACCAGCTTGTTAAAGAATGAATACTGACAGTCTGTCGGCCTAGTACATAGGAGAAGGAATCTAGGAGTTATGTGTACAACAGCAAAGATGTCTCATAAGCCCATTAGGCTGGTCCAGTTTCAATGGGGGACTGACACTATTATAAACAAGCTTTTCCACTGCAGAACTTGAGCAGATAACTTCTTGTAAAAAAATCAGCGGAGTGATCATGCTTCCTGATAAACAACAAAGTAAACTTTGACCTCGGTGTGAAAAAAAATGTTGAACATGGTTAATCCCCCCACCGGGAAGAAGTTACTTTAAGGGTGCACTTTCAAAAACTAACATAGTAATGCGCATATGCAGTTTGAAGAAAATCCCTCAAAAAATAGGCAAGATACAGTTACTATTCTTGCACACTGCACTTTCTACCAATGTGCTATGTAGGTGTATTAATTTAATTAAGTTTGAAGAATATCCCTCTAGTACTTCTAGAGTTATGCTCTGGACAAACTTTTTAAGTAAATCTGATAAAGTGGAATAACTCTAAAAGTAGGCAAGGTAGAGTTATTGTTCTTTCACACTGCAATTCCTACCAATGTGCTATGTCAGTGTATTATATAAGTTTGAAAAAAATCCCTCAAGTTATGCTCTGGAATTTTTTTTTCAAGTAAATCTGATAAAAGGGAATAACTCTAAAAGTAGGCAAGGTAGAGTTATTGTTCTTGCACACACTACACTTCCTACCAATGTGCTATGTCAGAGTAATAAGTTTAAAGTAAATTCTTCAAGTACTTTTGGATTTATGCTCTGGACAAAACTTTTTAAGTAAATCTGATAAAGGGGAATAACTATAAAAGTAGGCAAGGTGGAGTTATTGCTTTTGCACACTGCACTTCCTCCTAATGTACTCTGTCAGTGTATGAAGTTTGAAGAAAATTACTCATGTACTTTTGGAGTTATGCTCCGGAAAAATTGGGACGGACGGAAGGAAATCATTTCTAATATCCCCTCTGCGGAGCGGAATTACCAGGTAATGTTAACTGCTAAGTATGACATAAAGTTTAATAAATTAGTAACTTTAAAGAAATGCAATGAATCATTTATAAATTGATTGGGTATACACATGAACTGTTTCAAATTCACCAATGAATAGTGATGCATGTAAAATTGTCCCAGTCGTAAACAAAAAAAAGTTTATCAGATTGAAAGGCTATTACGGGAAACATTTGCTGTCAACATGTGATGATGCGATAGATAGACAGGTACAAATTGCTTTTTCTCTCTTATTTACATTACAGTGCAGGGGTAATTGCTGAACGGCCATGGCTCAATGCTTTCAAAATAAATATGAAGATAAACCTTTCTTTCTTCCCCAGTCTGTCTGTCTGTCTGTCTGTCTGTCCTTGAAGTGTAATAAGACAGTTTCAAACTTAACTGGTGTCATTTCATGTGATAGATTTTTTTCCACAAAAATCTGTACAAATATACAACCTAGAACATAATGCATCAGTTATATTCTGTTTAAAATGCAACTTGACAATGGCAGTTTATCTTACCTGTACAAGACAGCTTATTTGAAGAGTTCCCTCTCACAGCAGGTGGTCACTATTTACAAGATGCAATAGATAATACTTTACTTTATTAACAGGGACTGTTTTACACCAAATTTGCTGCTTTAATGAATAATATCAAATTGTGCATGTGAAACCTTTTACTAAATAGTTAGAAAAAAATTCTGTTACTGGTGACCCTAATACTGACCTGAAATGTTGACTGAACTTGGTTAATCTATAATTACTAATTAGCAGAGACATTACAACTTATAAAACATCCAGATAAATCAAGATAGCAAAATAACTGATCATACAGCCAGAGTCTGGGCAGGAATGTTGTAATTATACATACAACACAGACGAAATACATTATTTTTACATCCAAACATTCTCCAAATAAATGAGTAATGATGCAAAACAGGGGAATTTTTCAGAAGTTTTACTAAAAAAGAAAGTAAAGTCTACTCAAGTTTACTGCGTAATATAATTTCAGTTTATGATGGATGAAATTTACTGAGGGTAAATGTTTCAATTTATTCATGTTTTTTTCTTAATTATGCTGACTTTTCAAATTTTCATAAAATAAAAATTACAGATATATTAAGAATTTTATTACCATAGGCATGATTTATGATTTATTTTATGCAAACGAACACAAAAAAAATATCTCCCAGAACATTATACTCATCTTAAACTTCACAATATCAAATTATTTGTGCTTTTGGTATCAAAATACTTTACCACAATCCGTCTTTTTCAACTGTTCCTTAATCTCATTATTATAACGTTTCTACATTATTGTAATCATCACCTACTTCATCATTATTAATTGTTTTCTTCTTTCATAAGTTTTTCCACAGGCAAAATGATACTCAGAAATAATAAGAATGCAAGATCATGTAATTTGTATTTTGATACAATCATTTTATCCAATCCTAAACCTACGCAAGTCAAGATATTGTGTAATTTTTTGTATGGGTCAATATCTCACCTCCTCGAGATTATAGCGAGATTCTGACCCATAACAAAAATATCTCAGAATTTGCTCAAGACGTCACTTGAACTTTTTTGACTAAGAATCGTAATTAAAGTTATTATAAGATTGCTTGGAACTAGGAACAAATTATCTAGGGGTGCTACCTGAAATAGTCAGCAAAACTAGAGTTACTAGACAACTATTAATGTAACAAAGAGAAGGGGATTGAACTGGTGACCATTTAACCACTTTGTCATAAATATGCTCCATAAAAGGTTAAGGGGTCATATTCATAAAGCATCTCAGTAAAAACTGAAGTCTTTTTCTTACATTTCATTTATTTACTGAGGTATCCCAAAAGAATTTCAACATTTATTTTCGTTTTCTATTCTTGACAATGTAATGAACACTGAAAGTTTCACATTTATGCAATAAGCAATAAAGTTGCAAATTGATTTGCAAAATTTTGACTTAAGTCAAACGTAACTAAGGAGATCTTAAAATGCTTTATTAATACGGCCTCTGGGAGCATGCAGACAGCTTACATTAATCAAAATGCAAGTAAAAAGAGTAAGACTTTTACACTACACTAAAATTCTTTCTAACAGGTTTCTTCCCGCAGTTGAAAATAAATGTGTTATAGCATTTGAGCATCTGCCCTTAAAAATGAAATCTAAATGCAAACTTATGCAATCTTTATTGACAGTAGTGATAAAGAAGTATCCAACAAGAAAAATCTTTTCAATTTGTGGCAGCTGTTTTCAAGAAGGATGCAGTGTGATATGAATTTAGGCTATAGAATTACAATCATCTCTTAACATCTATTTATCTATTACCTATTAATGGCTATATTTGCCTTTAACAAATACAAGAATAGGAATATTGAAAGACACAGCATGTTCGGAAATACTTCATGCAGAATCTTGCGACAGCAGAAGGGTGAACACAAAAGAACCATTCAATCATATGTTAGTTAAATATATTATCGTAAGAGGTAAAACAAATTTAAAAGTGATTTTAAGTTAACAGCGGAGAAGATTGTTTGAATACCTGCAGATCTGGAATTCAATGACATAAGTAATCTTTGTAAATAAATGGAAATCCACCTGAATCTATGATGTCATGGTAAAGTATATATGTAGCACAGTAAACTGTTCTATTCTTTACTTCTTTAGTTAATCAAGAAGAAAATACACAAACAGCAGATCTGTGCCCCTCCCCCCTCCCTCCCCCTTCACCCTGCAAAGTTATTCTTTGTCTTTCACTGGTACTTGCATTTATTCACAAAATCAACTTTTTATTACTTATTATTTCATCTTAAGTTTAAAGGATTTCATACAAACAAGAACGGTAACTCTTACAAAATAACTTTTCTGTTATATCCTTTTTATCATCTTAGCCCCAGTAAAAATTATTGTCATTAGTTGGGTTGTTCTATGAAATTTATCTAAGTTTATTTAATTATTATTATCCCTTTCATCCTAAATAAGAAAAACACAGAAATGGATTCTCTGTCGACAACATAATAATAATTACACACAGTTTTCACTGAACTTCTCGACCAAACTCCACGCAGTAATTACTTCCCTTTCTGTACGCAGGCATGTCACTTGATAATGGTTGAAAATAAATAAACAAAATGTTAATCTTTTATCAGGTTACTTTTTTTAATTTCATTACATCGAGGTAAAATCAATGCAATTTCAATTATAACTAAAAAAAAAAAAAAAAAAAGAAAAAAAAAATTTCTGAAATCCAGCTAAGGTTAAGAATGAAGGGGAGATCACTGCCAGGAGACTGCTTCTCAGCAAGATCTGAGTGTTTCCAGTTCATTGACACAAAGTGTATTTCTCGGTATTTGGTATCCTTATTTCAAAAGGAAAAACAAATTGAGACCAAGTGCAAGGTACTGAAAGTATCATTTACATTATTACTGATTTTTAGCAATACTGATGTGAACTGTTAAATAATTTGCGAGATAATAAAACAACCAAAAAATTTCTCCAAGCAGAAATTATATAATTCCATAGGCAAGAATGAAATTTAGTTTTTTTGTTGTCTTTTTTTTCAAATGTCAACAAGACGTAGATTTCCTGTTGCAGATTTTAGGTTAAACTGCCAAGTTCACCACATCTTGGTGTTAAGCCCATATAACTGTTACCCCATGAGACAAAGTAAAATCCGGGTTAGCGCCAATGACTGAAACATTTGTGTTTTTAGTTTCCTCTTCTGACACAATCATTCTTTCTCCAAATTTGACCCCTTTTGTCTTACCCATTCTAGGTGACACTTGCTTAAAGCACAGGCCACCGACATTAGAAGACGCATGTATATGGTCCTGTGACCAGAGGTGTTAAAATAACAATAGGTGTGAATTCACATGCTTACAATGCCTTTCTTACTTCTTCAAAACTTTATGGTTTCATTTTTTTATGATAACAAAATAGATATAAATTTTTTCCAAGCATTTGAATGCCAAAAATACCCAAAAATACATCCGAATGTTCGGCATGAGGTCTGAACATTCAAACATTCAAACATTTACTTACATCCCTAGAAAAAAGATTTAACATAAAACAACAACACAGGACATCAAAGAAATTTGACCTACTGACCTCAAAATCACCAGGGCTCACCTGCTGGTCATGCCCAATGTCCCTATTATGTTCCTAGGCTAGAATGTTCCCCCAGTTATTAACAGATGACGGCCTTTTCACTGGCAGTCACTCTGACCTTGACCTTTGACCTTGATGGACAGCAGCAATGCTATACTCCTCCCCCTTTTCAAGTTGAGACAGAAATATTGTGTGAGGTAATTCATATTAACTTCACAGAATCAAAGACAATATTCAGAAGTAGTCTACAGTAGGCTTAACCATAAAAACATCAACTTTCCTAATTCAATTACCTCCCTTTATTTAACTGAAGACTTCAGTCAAAAATGCAGATTTTTCTTGATTTTTTTTCAAACTAGTTGGGCAGGGCTTGCCACTGACGTATTAAAACTACTAATATCTGATATTTAAACAATTTTCTTTATCAGACATTAGAAAATCAATACCATTTAATGATCTTAACAAAAATATTTTGGAAAAGATGAAAGCCATGTTTTCATTTTGTAGCATAACATCCATGCAATCAAGTGATAAGGTCAAATTACTTTATTTCTGTAAAGTTTGAGAAAATTCTGAAATATATATATGGTTTCAAAAATGACTTACATCAACAGTAACTTCTATTTCATTTTTTTTTTCTGAAGATTAAAAAAAAAAAATATCTATGACTCAAACCATTATCTAGAACTCATACTATAAAGGGAAGTCTTGGAAAAATGAATAAACCCAAACCCTGTGCTCAAAAAGAGAGTAAAAGTATACAACACAATCATGACAGACACATTTTCCCTAATTGTTGAGCAGACACCTGGGGTAGGTAAATTACACGTAAAAATCAGATCTAAAAGTTGAATTTCAAAAAGTTTTGTAAATCATTATAGAGATTAAAAACCTCGGAGGCTATTAAGTCTGTTTTTTTTCTTTCACTCTAACTGACCTTTCTTGAGGGTTGACTGACAATGTTCAAATAACAGGTTTGAAACTATTTTTAATCCATTTCATACTTCTGTAATAATGAGTTTTGGCCCAGGTCCAAAATAAGATTTAATTTCTCTGTTTAAGAAGTTATCAATTACAATGCCACAGTTAAAGATCAAACTTTTTTTTCTATACTGTCTTGTAGAATTAGAAAAGTTTAAGGATTTAGGAATAGCAGATAGTCAATATATGGCCTGTGAATAATTGTTTTTCATAAGATTAATGAACTTCTTGTATGCACATCGAACTGAATTAATAAGCAGAATATGAATTTTCTCAATCACTTGGATTAACAATAATTTCTACAGTTTTCTCAATTAAAAAGGTTTGTGTCAGTTTTATTTTTATATAATTTTTTTTTAAGTATAAAAAATAATTTTCAAGTATTTTATTCAGATTAAGCAAAATTTTATGTCCTAGAACATTTTGATTTTCACTTTATTTCTCTCATTTGTAAAGAAATAGCAAAACCTCTCAAAAGAAAGCTTCGGGGGATCAAAAGTCCTCAGAAAATCTTCAAAGAAGTGAAAAAGCAACCATAAGAGTTGCACAAAATTGTAGTTCTGTTAAACCAAATCCATGAATTTATTTTAAAACATTTCTGCTTTAAAACTTTGTATTCAATTTCGACACAAAATGAAACTTTATCACAAAAAAGCGGTACATGCATTTCCATCTTCAGTGCTCAGAAGCAATTTGATATATGTAACATTAAGTTTAACTTGCAAAAACTAATATTATGCATTTAGTCTACTGAAGGCAGCTGAATGCATTAAAATCAAGTTATTTTTAGAAAAATAAGGTTTTTAGAAAATCTGTCATGCCTGTAAATCAGAAAACATCAGTTTTTGACAATAATTTTGCAAGTAACTGCACATTTTAACCGCCAAGAAAGTATGATTATCAGAAGAACTTTCAAGGATCCATCATCAAAATTATAATTCATATTTACTGAAATCATTCATACAAAAAAACTCATAAAAAACATTTTTTTCATAATTAAATGATACATCATGAAATTACTCATGTCAAGTTCTTCCTGTTTAATCTCAATTTTTGTGCCTTTTTTTCAGATTAAAAAGCTGCACTTGAATACTTGGAGCGACTGTTCTCACCATCTTGACGAAATCCAAGGACTTCAGAATAGCACTTGTCTCTGGCTGGAGTTGTTTAAACTGCTCTGTGAGCACTGCTATGAATATATTTCGAAGAAATTTGTCAGTTTGAAATGAAATGTATTACTGTTTGTTATACAATTGATTCAATATATTAACAAACAGTGAACGTCTGAATTTTCTTCAGAATACTGGATGAAGTGCTGTGTTAAAATTTGTGCAGTAACTTTGGAAAGACCACAACGAATGTCTATGAAAGTGTGCTAATCATTAACCTGGTGACTTCATTAACAGGTCAAATCTGTGACATCCAAATCTTAACAATTTCTACATTTCAAAGGAACTCCTCATGTTAAGTGTATACAATAAAGCTTAGTGAAGACATACATTTAAAAGAACACAGAATGAAAATACAGTAAAAGTGATCATCATTTATCAATATAAAAAACCGTGGCTAGTCATTTATGTATCTATCAGCAAATGATTGAAAAGAGTAGAAAAAACTTCACCCATGAAATGAATCAGGGGTTATCAATCTCTGTAGTTTGAAGTTAAACAATAGCATTACAAAGTAAATGGAAATACACTTAATAATGCAAACATCATATGAACTGGTACAACACAGCTGATTTAATGTGACATTATCTGCCGGTAGGAGTCAAATAAGTACTTAATTGGACAAAAAGCTACTGGCATATCACTAAATCTTGATATTAACTTATCGCAACTGAAGCTTCAAGATTTTTGTATAATTTCATGCCTGAAATTGGAACAAAAAAAACCATACTTCTGGAATATACAGGAATAAAGACTATCTCAGTTGTGACTATAAAACTGTGTGACATAAGGCCACTGAATACTTGAATACTTTGAAAAGCAATGATTATCTAAGATGAAAGGTTAACCTGAATGTAACTGACAGATTTTTAAAATAGTTTCGGTAACCAGTCAAGTTAAAACGACATAAATAAGTCAACACAAATTGGAGACCATTGATAACCCGAACTTTCACTTTATAACAAGGGTATTGAAATCTTTCAAAAACAAGAAAACAAACTCAAATGGACATACATTTGTGGATTAAGATAACTCTCAAATATTAAAATTTTGAGAAACACAGTAAATTTGAAGTACCCTAAAACATTTTTCTGCTCCAGATAAGATAGTGTGGTTTTCAGTTTTGTGGATTACATCGGCATTTGTAAAGTCAAAAGTGTTGTTACCAAATGTAGTTGAGAATATTATCATCGAATCAGCTCATTTAAATAAATTGAATAGACTGACACAACATCTAGTGATATAACTGCATGGGGATTTGGAAATTTTGAGTATATGCAGTCTCTAGGAATCTTTAATTACATACTATAACTGGAAATATATCACAAAACAAAGGAAAGCATATTTCAAAGGATTGCTTGATATTATTTCAAAAGAAGATTATTTAACAGAAATATTAAAGAATCATTAAATCGTGTTTTAGAATTTATGAAGGCAAATTCCAATAAGCAAACTTTTATAAGGATATCTGTCATTCAAAGAAAACTCATCTTGGTGTTTCAAGTTATTTCAAGTTAAACAATACAGCTTTGGTTTCAAAATTCAAAGGTTTAACTTGATCAGGCAAAAGCTGGAATTGAAGTAAAAGCAATATACAGTCCATGTTATTGCTTTATAAAGATTTAAGGAATCGAGAAACATATACACAGATATCAGTGATGGATATTTTCTGATCATTATGACAGCAGATACACGAATGAAGTCACCTACTACAATCCATACTTACACACAATTAAGATCAATGTGAATTCTCAAATGGGATTTTCAGGAACCAATTAGTAGGACAACAATTTTTATAATTCTTTGGACGCTACTGACCCATGAGGAATTCATCGCCGACAATAGATTTCCCTAACTATTTAAGGGAAATTTGTTAAATACAACCATTGACAAAGTATCTTTGTCAGCGATGGAATGATGTACCTTTGTGGATTATCTTTTCAGTAATAAACGTGAATGCAATTGATTTTGTAAAAATTGTGCCCGTCAATATTATGAAAACAAGGTGACAAAAGTTTTTATAATTTACTCGAAAAGAAAAAGAAATTGGATAAATTAGATATTGGCAAAGGCAGCTAAATGAATAACCTTTTATGTCTGAATGTGTAAAATATTGTTAACCTTGTCGTCAGCTGAAAGTAATTATATAGTAGAGTGATCGAATGATAGCACGAACTAGAAATACATTCAACATGGTTTAAGTTTATTTTCACAACTTTAGAAAAGACACATACTAAATAATGGCAAAAACTAGACGGATTTTAAGAATTTGAAACACGGAGCAGAAATTTTTGAGTAAATAGTTACCGGTACTCTGAATGATTCACAAAATAAGTAACTGGATACCACTCATACAATACATATATCTAACTTCATTGTTAAATTATTCAAAAACGGGTTAAGTTAACCAGTGGAAAAAAGGAGATATAGCATAAATATTTTCAAAAATAAGAAAACAGGAAATTGAGGACAATAAATAAAGCTATGAATACTAATGGGGTAAAGTTATATGGGCTTAACACCAAGATGTGGTGAACTTGGCTATTTAACCTAAAATCTGCAAGAAATCTATGTGAACAGGATTAATGAATCGTCTTGTTGACATTTGGAAAAGAAAAACATCAACTGTAAATTTCATTCTTGCCTATGGAATTATATAATTTCTGCTATAGAGCCACAGAAGTTGAATTTCTTACTTGTATTATTTTTCCAACATGACTAAATAACATGTTAAGTTTTTATAACTTGAATTCAAAAACGCTGAACACAACTGTAGAGGATTTATAGATTTTTTAATAAGTTAGATATAAAAATTACTAAACAGTGACAATGTTTGGCAATAACATGTTTGGACACCATTTGGCTGGCCAATTCACCAACCCAGGTTTTGGATCATCTGGTTTTGGCAAGCAGCAAGATCATAGTGCATTTGGAAGTAGTAAAAAGGGCCAGGGCCTGGGTTTTGGACAAGCAAATACTTACGTAGACCAGACTGGGATGATGCACCATGCTTATGATGGCATGCATCACTATGGTCATCATGGCATATTACGGCAGAACTCACTCCTGGGAGAAATGACACAGTCTAAAGCGGAAAGGGCCAAAGGAGTTAAACCATGGGCTTTTTCCAGCATCAGCTACCCAGATACTGCTGACAATGTTCTTTCATCTATGTATGAAAAACCACTTGAACATCAGAAACCTAAACCTATGTTGTCACGGCAACAATCATTCTCTATGGCTGACAGTGTTGACAGAAAGAGAGCTCCAAGTTTTAGTTCAGACCCTGAAAAGATGAGAAGCAGAACCTTTAGTTCTTCTTCTCTGCCTGCAGGACGTCCACGAGTAATGAGATCACTTTCAATAGTTGATGATTTAACTGAGCCTCAGAATATGGATATAGCTGTTCCATTTCTCAGAAGACAACAGTCCTTGGACATTGAAAAGGCAAGAAGAAAGTCCCTGCCAAAGAAACCTTTGATTCCTCTACATCTTCTTAGCAAACACAGGAGGCGCTCTTCAAAGGTGAAGGAAAATTTTGATAAATCTGAAAAGTCTGAGACATTAAGCTTACAGCCTTCTACACGGTCCAGAAGCAGCACTGTGAATAGTCAGCTCTCTTCTAAATCCTCTACCAGTTCAACAAAACAAAGCGAAGACAGCCCTGAAAATGAAGCATCAAAACCTAAAGACAGCAAGACTCCAAGTTCAAATGATGATGAAAAACTGATACTAAGTCTCTTAAATCCTGTTGTGCCAGATGACAATGTGTTTGAACCTCAAACGACACCTGAAGAAAGTCCACAGCAACCTACACTTTTAGACCAGATTCAAATAGAGTCACCTACCATGATAAGCAAAAGGGTACACCAGCTTATGACACCTGAGCCAGACAATGCTTCCCTTAATTCCAATGAATCTGGACCATTCACACCACAAGAACCGAGATCTCGGGTAAGCAGTCAATCATCAAGGAAGTCTAGATCCCCTGCAACAAGTCCAGTAGTACTTCCTATAGGACCTATGATAATAAATGCACCAAAAAGATCTGAGCCACAACACTTGAAACCAGTAGTGTATACAGAACCTGCTGATTCTGACAACTCAGATGTCTACTATGACTGCAATAACATAAGTCAAAGAAATTCCCCAGAAATAAACCAGAATGACACTCCTCATAATGTGAAAACTAAGAAAAGATCTGTCAAAAAAACAAGAAATATTCACAGTTCCAGTTCTGATGGCGAAGAAACTACATCTACTTGTGATACACCACCAAGATCAACATTTCGAGACATTAAACAAAAATACCAACCCGAAACACAAAATAAACTTGAAAATGAACATTTTCCTTGTGCAAATGACTCAATGCCAAAAGATATACATGAGGCTGACACTCTGAAAATTCAGGACAAAGGCTTTCGTCCAATTCTTAACAACGGCAGACAAAAAGAAAGACAAGGTTTGAAAAGATTAAGCAATGACTCATTTTCCAGAAAAATAAATGACAGTCATGATGTAGATAATGGCAAAATTCCAAACCCTGAATCACTTGTAATTCCTACTTATGCTCCTGTACTGAAAGCTGAACCAGGCTCTAAAGAGACAATAAACAATGAAACAGCAGACAGTTCTGAGAGTGGCTATGCAACAAGTTACATTCCAACTTCACCCAAAAATTATGACCATATCAAAGTGTCTCAATTTGTGAATTCTCTTCCAAATTATTCAGACATGGATGAACAGAGATCTGAAAGTAGTCATAACAATGCTGTTCTAAATGGATCTGAGACTGAAAGTGACTTAGATGAAGATAGTAAAGTCAACTATCCACCTGTTGATCTGGATTTATCAAATGTGAACTGTGAAAGTGGAAGTGATTCTGAGAATGAATCAATTAAAACTGATTGTTCTATTTCTAAACTGGAGGTAATGAAATTACTTGAAAGTCCGACCATTGTGAAAGAACGTGTGACAAATTCAATAAGAGAGAAATCAAATAGTAAACCACATACAACATTTGAAGACAGTGAACCAAACTTACACACTGTATTAAGGAAAGGAAGTAATGCTTCTGAAACTGAACTTCTTAAACCAGTTAAGCCCGAGAAAGAAGAAACCAAAGATGATGCATCAGAGAAAACTGTCACAGTGAAACATGTTGAAGTTAACAGTGTTGTTGTAACAAATGATTCACCAAAAGGTCAAATTGCTGAAACCAAACTATTAGATCAACCAGAGAAACCTTCTTTTGTTTCAACTGTGATTGAAAGGTTGAGTTTCCGAAGAGAATATTCTTCTGTTTATCAAAGCAAATCAACCAACTGTATAGACGCAATGTTACATTTTCTAAACCTCTTATTGTTTCTGTCAAGTGCTGGTGTAGTTGGTGTGGGAATCTGGCTTCAACTGAAAGACTTCAATGTCAATGATATAACTATTATTCTAGGTAACAATTTACTGCAAGTTATAACATATGTTGCAATATCTGGTGCAGGCGTCACACTCCTTGCTGCAATGTGTTTATGCTGTGGAATACAACAAGATAAGTCTGGACTAGGTTTCTATGCATTTGTTCTAGTGGCTGTGGTTATAGCATTTGCCACAGCTGCTGTGCTGAGCACTATCTTCTCAGATAAACTTAAGGGGATTGAGTTTAAATTCAATTTTCAGGACAGACTTGTGACAATGTATGGACTAGAAGGAGATGTGAAAAACAAATTCTTTACAAGTGCATGGGATAATATGCAGAGTGAGTTTGAATGTTGTGGTGGTGATGGGGATGGAAATGGAACAGAGTCATGGGCGTTGTATAGAAAGAGTGCTTGGTTTTTGGAACATGCTGACAAAGGCAAAGTATTTGTACCTGAAAGTTGCTGCAAAAAGAATTCAAACATTCAGATCTGCCAGGGTGGTGACCATGATTTACTTGGTCCACCAAGATATGCTCCACCAAAGAAACTCAAGAAATATTACGAAGAGCTAAACCCAAACCTCAATCCCAATGGTTGCTATGCCAGTTTTTCTGCCTATCTGTCAACAATGTCCATGTATATAGCAACTGTATGTGGAAGTTTAGCAGGACTTTACTTTTTGACTGTGATGCTTACATGGGTTTTCTGTTTTAAGAAAAGCCAAGACTATAGCGAAAGTTTCATGGATGACTCCTACTATGATATTGAAGAAAATGATGAAGTCTTCAACAGTGTTGAGAGTAACCTTGTAAACAAAGAGAGGGAACCAAAGCATGTCACTGAAGAAACAAAATTCATAAACACACCTACAAAATCTTCTCTAAAAGTACCTGATGTTATTATTAATGGTAATGTGAAACTGAGAGATACTGGTGACAGAACATATGAAAGTAAGGCAAATAATTTTACTAATTACAGTGATAGAAGTATGGAAAATTCAGACTCTAGTGAAAGTGATGACGAGACCGAATCGGGGCAAAGCACGCCACAAGAAGTGACTGACAGGAGAAATATGTGGCTGTCATCAGCGGCAACTGCAGGGCACCTGCTGTCTATTGCAATAGAAGAAGAGGACAGTAACTTTGAAGATTCTGATGTTGATGAAAATCAGAAATTCTCTGCAAATGTGTAGAATGCGGTGTTAAATTTTGTTTCGTAGCAGTGCTAATGCATAATTTTTGCATGGCTACCTATAGGGGTAAATACAACGTTTTATGTGCTTAACAATTAAATTGTAAAGTGTATGCTGAACACATTTTTTCATGCCTTAACAGGTAACAATTTGATCGATCTATGCTTCTTTGAAGTTTTATCTAGGTGTGAATCAAGATAATGCATTTACCTATGCTTTGTAAAAAAAGTTATTTTACAAGACTAAGGTTTCTGAAGACGCAAGTTTCTTGCTGTTACAAAACTTAAGGAGCAATTATCTGTTCCTCTTGAACATGTAAAAAGTTTTTGCTCATTTTAAACACCAGATTTACATTAAAAGATTAAATATTGAGATAAGCACCTTTAAGCAAATTTTTCAAATAACTTTGTGTACTTGAAACAGTTCTTGCCTTAGATTTTATATTTTTGTCATCTTGTTTGAGAAACCTAACATTAAGTTTCCTTGCCTCACAATTGCTGAAGGTCTTTTACTGTCATGAATAATCACTGTCTTGAAATCATGAATCCTTTTATTTATGTAACATTATGGATTTGAGCCCCCTTACAGATCATAACCACAGGATACTGGTCGATCCAAGGAAAAAGATGAACTATTGTCCAAGATGACCTATTGTCAGATGGTGTAAAACTCAAACTAAACCAAAACCAAGTTTCTTCTTGAAAATAGACATTTATCTTGCAATGGATTTTGAGCAGTCACAAACAGGACAAAATGAAATGAAAAATTCATAACTTCTTATAATTATTAATCAAAACACAGAACTGTTTGTTCAAGAAATGTTTGTCTTTTGGATTATATCTTGAAAGTTACAAGTAAAACACTTGAACATCTCTGCTTTATGATTCAGTGTAAAAGAAAATTACTTTACAAGAAATTTAGTGGCTGCTTCTTAAAGAAGTATGTCCTAAAAATTAAAGCATCTTATCTCTTTCAAATCTATAAAATTTGAATGAATCAGTACGGGATGTGAAGGCATCAGTGAAAATTTTCTGTACAACATTGATTTTGATGTTTATATAGAACTGCTGTTGTACAATTTTTGGGTATATCATGAATGATTTACTACCAACGAACATGATCTTTTTGTCTGGGATCCCCTCTCATTCATTTTTGTAGGTTTTTGTCACCCCAGACTCCTTCCGAAATTGTTATGAGAATGCCAAAAGAAGATGAAATGAAATTAGTTCAATGAACTTAGTCAGTGACAATTCTCAAATATATGTAATTGATATATTATGTCAAGAATATAAACACAATTTTTAAAGGAAGTGTCTGCCTTGTCAAAATTCATGTAAGGGAAATGTCAAGGTTTCCACAAAAAAAAAAAAAAACCAAAGAATGGGAGAGGAATTAACTGTCTGAGGGTAAAGGTCTGGGATATACATAGTCATGTCCCAGTAAAAAAAAAATTAACATACTTTTACATTATCAACTGCTTTTGCCTTATAGAAAATTAGCTAATATAAAATACATTATGCAAGTTATCATCTAGTAATTTTGGATATACCCCAGTTCAACATGCTAAAAGGTAACACAACACTTTCTTCCTAAATTCGGTGGACTGTAGTGAAGCTGAAATTACCAGCCATTTATTGACACCAGAAAGAATGATATCAATAGTATATACACATTTTTGTCAAAAGAGACAATATATGAAACCTGAAACTTGTATATGGGTATTATGCCTTCAAACATGTTTACCCAAAATGCTGGCCTGAATTTTAATTTTGTTCACAAACACCAGTCTGACACCTCACTTTACTAAAATCAAATTAAGTGTGAAATGTCAACCAGTCTAGGCCAGTTTATGTAAATGTTCATTCAGGATGTAACAGATTGAACTGCAATAGTTTTTCATCTTCTGTTTACCTGTATCCCTCGTAAAACAAAGTCTTTGTACTCAGTCTCAGATACACTTTTCTCTTAACAAACTATGCAGCATTCAATTTGTTATTCTACCAAATATCATTAGAATCACCAAAATGCCCTGCAAGTTTTTGGATTTCATGAGAAAAGATTTTCTCTTGGTCTTTCTTTCATTCTTGTAAAGCAGGTGTTTTTTTGTTGTTTTTATTTAAGTTCACAAAGAGTGTGTTAAGCATGCTGCTTTTTACTGAGCAAATATAATTTTTAAATATCTGTTGACTATGGAGGTATCTCTGATGTCAACATCACTCCTGGGGCTCAATGTTTTGAAGCTGGCCCTGATGGGGATTGAACCGGGTTTGAAAATCTGATTCTCTACTGATTTGGCTAGACAAAACCTTTTGTGAAACAATGATTCTGAGTCTGTTAAACTAGAACACAATACCCTCTCTGTTTCCATTACCAGCAAATCAGAAATATTTTCAATATAGCCCTAGGAATATTCAGTTACTGATTAACTCTGACCACTTCTGAACTATTAGAATCAATTGAATGTACATGTATAAGCATGTAATGCAAAACTTGGTAGGTAAACAATAATCAGGGCTCCTAAATCACAATGGGCAAGTAAATGACAAGCTACCAATAGGATAACTGAATGCTGCATATTTACATTACATTTCAGTTATTCAAAAGGTTTTCTCTGGTGTGAATAATACCCTCAGTTTTTGCAAGAAAGAAAAAAATACTTTTTTTAGTTAGTTTATGAGTTAATAAGACTACTTCATGGTGATGAAAATGAGGAAATATATAGGTTGTAATGAGTTAAGGGCAGATAAATTACAAAATATGAGAATGACTTTCCACTTACACACCAGCTGCATGTTTTGTATATATGATGGATGTGATAGTTAATTTTTTTTTTATAAAATGTGATACTGTTTTCTTTTTACTTTCTGATCAATCTTTCATTAAGTGCTTCTACCTATATATTAAACTGAGCTAGTTATTATAAATTATTACTGTTTTTTTGTAGATACATATATTATCAAAGTGATAGATTACATGTTACATGTGCGTTTTTTCTTGTTTTTCACTGTCTTTTTTTATAATTATGTTCTGACTTTAGCATTCATGTCTAGAAGGGACGTACTCTATAACCAACTGGAAGTATAAATACAGAATTTAGTGTAGAACATTTGTAAGCATACTGTAAAATGCCATTTTCACAAAAAATGAGCTAAAATTTTAGCAAGTGCCCACAAAGATACTATGGCACTATTTGTTCATTATTTAAATTAATATCTGGGAATAGAATTAGAACTCTTATGTTACAACTCTTAATATTTCTTGTGGCAATTTTTTTGGTACCTTAAACGTTGGTAGTCAGTGATAAGTGTGGAACTGGGTGGCATCAGCTGTTATAATATTTAAATCATATATGATTATAGAAGTTCTGAAATGTAGATACTTTTTCCAACATTTCTTATCAATTATATGATCTGAAAAGAGACCAAAAAAGAATGATAGCAATTCTAAAAATAAAATTTTAACTTCTTATCATTAAATTTTGTAATTTGCATAGTTCATTGAAGGATGGAAAGTTATTTTTAAAAAAACTATGTCACACTACATTAGGCATGTATAAAGCATTTTGTAATGTCCTGGTTTTAGTAGCGTATGTGAAGTGTTAATTACACTAAGTGCACAGCAACACAGATTATGTCTCGTGGTTTGAAATAAGTAGCTTCTGTAACAACATGGGCAGATAAAAATATGTAAAGCTTTTGTATAAAATAATTAGAATACAAATATAAGTGTTATCTTGTTATAATTATCATCTGCTTTACATTATCATACATGTATTAGTAGCATTTATTAAATATTATGAACATAGAAATATATTTGACAAATTTGTAAACCATGAACACCGATCTGGTCCCATATTTTTTCCACATTCTTACCTGATACTTCAGCAACTTTTTTCAAAATTATTTAAACCAGTATGGAGAGGGATTATATGATTATTACAAAGTATAGACCTGGAAACATGAAGTGTATTAATTTTGGAGCTAATAAAATGTTAATTAAATGCTATTTTAATGTGTTTTAATGTATAATCCTCTTAATAATGCATATTCATATATCATATCATATACAGCAGATTAATTTGTAAATAAATTGTTATCAATAGAGTATCAGGTCATAAAATCTTTTGATCTTTTTTTCAGATAGTATAGAGGCATACATGTTAATTCTGTTTAAGCTTTTATAGCATGTTCATTCAGTTATTAAAATGCTTGTACAAATAGCTTTAAATTGTGTTTGACCTTTTTTGTTTATCCATAGACGGATATCTTAAATTTTAATGATTACGATAAAAGACTATAAAATCCTGTCTAGAAGAGTTGTCTGCCCTTACTGTTTAACCAAGTGTGACTGTTCGTATAGAAATTTGATCTGTTATGCACTCCAATGAATCTACTCACTGATTAAGATTTGTCCCATTTTATGCCCTTAAACAATATTGCAGTTACTTTTAATAAATGTCCATAACTATAAAATATCTACCATTTGTTCTTTCAGATAAAGACATTAATTCACATTCCACAGGAAAAAAACTTCATTTTTCTTTTTACATTTAATATGCATATTATATAGAGGCAGATCTGAGATCATCTGCCCCTTCATTTCTAAAAGACTCAATGATCTTTCAAGTCAGCATTTACTAAGCAATAATATGGTTTAAGGAGGTTGCATAACATTTGTGTATTGTCAAAGCAACATTATCTGCCATCCTGTCCCACCTGCTTTTCTTTGTCTGTTCAAATCAAACTTTGTTTGCCTGCCTGTCTGTCTGTTTATTGGTCTTTCTGCTTGCCTGACTGTATGTTGAACAGCCTCTCTGTTTGTTAGACTGCCTCCTTATATTAGCCTTCCTCTCTGTTTGTTAGACTGCCTCTGTATGTTGGCCTGCCTCTGTTTGTTTGACTGCCTCTGTATGTTGGCCTTCCTCTCTGCTTGTTAGACTGCCTCTGTATGTTGGCTTGCTTCTCTGTTTGTAAGATTGCCTCTGTATGTTGGCCTTCCTCTCTGTTTGTAAGACTGCCTCTGTATGTTGGCCTGCCTCACTGTTTACTAGACTGCCTCTAATGTTGGCCTACCTCACTGTTTGTTTGAATGCCTCTGTATGTTGTCCTGCCTCTTTATTTGTGAGACTCTCTCTGTTTGTTAGACTGCCTCTGTATGTTGGCCTGCCTCACTGTTTACTAGACTGTTTCTTATGTTGGCTTTCTTCTGTGTACGTTAGACTGCCTCTGTATGTTGCTCTGCCTCTCTGTTTGCTAGACAGCCTCTGTATGTTGATCTGCCTCTTTGTTTGTTAGACTGCCATTGTTTGTTGGCCTGCCTCTCTGTTTGTAAGACTGCCTCTGTATGTTGCTCTGCCTCTCTGTTTGCTAGACAGCCTCTGTATGTTGGTCTGCCTCTTTGTTTGTTAGACTGCCATTGTTTGTTGGCCTGCCTCTCTGTTTGTAAGACTACCTCTGTATGTTGACCTGCATCTCTATTTGTAAGACTGCCTCTGTTTCTTGGCCTGCCTCCCTGTTTGTGAGTCTTTCTCTGTCTATTGGTCTGTGTTTTAAGACTGCCTATGTATGTTGGCCTTCCTCTTTGTTTGCTAGAGTGCCTTCTTATATTGGCCTGCCTTTCTACTTGCAAGACTGCCTCTGTGTTTGCTAGAATGTCTCTGTATATTGTACTGCCTCTACGTTTGCTAGATTGCGTCTGTAAGTTGGCCTTTCTCACTGTTTGCTCAACTGCCTTTTATGTTGGCCTACTTTTCTGTTCTGTAAGATTACCTCTGTTTATTGGTCTGCCTCTCTGTTTGTTAGCCTGCCTCTGAATATTGGTCTGTCTCTCTGTTTGTTAGGCTGTCACTGTATATTGGCCTACCTTTCCATTTGCTAGACTGCCTCCTGATATTGGCCTACCTCTCTTTTTGCTAGACTGCCTCCTTATGTTGGCATGTCCTCTCTTTGATAGACTGCTTCTGTATATTCATTGGCATGCCTCAATGTTTACCTACCTGACTCTCTGTTGGCCTGCATTTCTCTTTGATAGACTGCCTCTGTATATTGGCATGCCTCAATGTTTACCTACCTGACTCTCTGTTGGCCTGCATTTCTCTTTGTTAGACTGCCTCTGTATATTGGCATGCCTCAATGTTTACCTACCTGACTCTCTGTTGGCCTGCATTTCTCTTTGTTAGACTGCCTCTGTATATTGACATGCCTCAATGTTTACCTACCTGACTTTCTGTTGGCCTGCCTCTCTTTTTGTTAGACTGCCTCTGTATATTGACATGCCTCAATGTTTACCTACCTGACTTTCTGTTGGCCTGCCTCTCTTTTTGTTAGACTGCCTCTGTATATTGACATGCCTCAATGTTTACCTACCTGAATCTCTGTTTGCCTGCCTGAGACTCTTTATGTTGGCTTGCCTCCATTTCTGTTAGCCTCGTAGCCTTGTATGTCAGGCCTGTTATTCTGAAGACTGTAGTTATTTAAGGCTCATAATCAGTTTGAAGTAATAATGATCTAGTGTTGAATGTAGCAGGCATTAACATCTGCTTTAACCAGTTCATGCATGTATTGTTTAAATGCTGCTTCAAACAGGGAGGAAAAACCGAAGATGTTCAGTCCTTAACACTTCTAATTGTCTAGTTTTGATCCTCTGACAATAATATAGTTACGTGACAGACCTAAAGCCTCTTTACTTAAACAAAAGAAAAAATAATCATCATGAAAGAAAAAAGAAATATCTGTTATTCCCTGTCTGTCTGAAGCTAAAGTCTCATCCATTTTTGTGCATTAATTCTGACTTATGCTTCTGATAAATTGGACAGATGACAAGAACTGAAAATTCTGACATTTTAGCTGGTCCCTGAAAACATGTCTATCTTCTAAATACACAATCATGTATACATGAAATTAAGCATATATCACATCACACAGCATGCTCATTTATGCACAATTAGCATGTAGATAGTAAAGGTCAGCACAATTTTTTCAATTTTTGCAATTATGTATGTACGTTTTCTGTTCAGAATAACTTATCAAATACAGCTGAAATGTGATTCTTTGAATCAGAGACAAATTTTTTTTAAGTATATTGTATCTTTCTGTCAAACGTAGAAGTACATAAGGTATTGAAGAATGTGTTCATAGTTGGGGCCATGTTTCAACTGTATTCACAGTTGCCTCTGTAGTGAAATGATCTGTTAATTCCCATATCCTCGAAGCTTTGGTCCAACTTTCAACACAGCTTTATATGCAAGAAAATTGACAAAGACTGATTAATTCCAGTGGTACAGATTTTAAATCCAGTAGTTCATATGATTAATTAGAAATACTGTTGATGGGCATGTAACAAGACCAGAAACAAATGCTTAACAGAAGAAAAACAGCTCAACACAATTAACAGTTACCTTGACAGGACATGCCCCCAAAACTGAAATTACACTTAAATTTACATTACAAGCTTGGACATTCCCCTTGTAGGAGAGAAAAACTCTCCAAGTACTCTATTAAGCCATACAATATTATATCAACATTTTGCTTTTCCTTTCTTCTAGGCAGTTGTCCTGAAAGCAATATAAGAAAAATAGTAAACAGTTATTTATAATGATGCATTGAAGCCACTGACTGGAATTCAAGAGCAGCTATAGATTTTCACAAATTCTACTCTCCACATCTTTTAACATGCTAGATATCTAAAATGGACGTGTTGTCCATCTTTCAATGTTTATGGGAGTACTTATTGAAAATCTACTGAATGGTGAATAATGCAGACCATGATCAGACTGCACGGCTGTGCAGAATGATCTTGGTCTGACCAGGTCACAAAGGCATAGCCAACTGCCTCCAACAGGGTAAGGGTTAAAGCATCTTTTTGCACTTACTTCTAGATAAACCAAGAGAGCAAAAACAGAATTAGTTCTGAATTCACCCTTTGTGCTTAAAAGTCTATTATTGACATTGGTTCTATTAATTCCCCTTATACTGGTACCAAGAGATAACAATATTCTGTGTTTGTCTGATTAAGCATAACAGGAAATTAAGCTATTATTCAATCCAAACCCCACAGGGATGTTAGCAGTTATTGCAACTATTATTGCCAACATACTATTTCAGATATCAGCAATGCTGAACAATTCTCCTAAATTCCTGGTCATTTTATAATTTTTGTGAAATACATTCTGAAGTCTCTTTAGAATGAAAATGATCGTTTTGTTTGTTATCCACTATATTACTACTACTTTAATCAATCTGATTACTTTACAAATGTAAGTACATAATTATGTTACTAGTGTTCTTCACTTGAAGCAAGATGGAAATGCAAAGATTTTGGTGGTTTCAGCACCGAGTCCATGCCATTTTAATCCACTAGACAAAAAAGAAAAAAAAAAAAAACAAGACAATGACTAAAGCATACGAATGGAAATGAACTGGTTGAAACTGATGGAGAATAATCAGACAAAATTTCAGTGAACTTTGCTCTTTACAACTGTCCACAAGTCTGAGACTCTACAATAAAACTGTACATGTCAGAGCTAATCTACAACAAATATCAAAACCCTTGCTATAAAAACGAGCAATTTTTGTGAAACATGTATGCCCCGTTAATGGCAACCAATCAGAAATGTTACATGGACTCCTAAACATGACCTTGACCTTTACCCACTGACCTCAAAATCAGTATGGATCATCTGTAGGTCATGACTAACCACACCACTAAATCTGAAGATTGTAAAACAGCTTGTGTGGTGAAGGTCACTGTGACCTGGACCTTTGACCTACTGACCTCAAAATCGATAGGGGTCAACCTGTCATGATCAACCTCCCCACCAAATCTGATGACTGCAGGCCAAACTTTCTTTAGTTATTGCTTCAGACAAGCTTTCCTTGGTTAAGGTAACAATGACCTTGATGTTTTACCTACTGACCCCAAAAACGATAGGGGTCTTCTACAAGTAAGAACAACCATCCTATGAGGTTTAAAGGCTGTGGGCCAAATGGTACTCGAGTTATTGAGTGGACATGGTTTTCAAATTCAGGGTGACAGTGACCTTGGCCTTTCACCTACTCAATAACAGCAACCACCCTATGAAGTTTGACAGCTGTGGGCCAAATGGTACTTGAGTTACTGACTGGATGAGTTCTGGTCTACAGGACAGACCAACCTACTGACCAACCAACTAACAGACATGTGTAAAGCAATATAACTCCTGCTCCTTTGAAGGAAGCATGGGGGGGATAATGAAAATAAATGAAGAAATATCTGTTTTCTCAAACTAGACTGAATTTTACATAAGAATCTTTATCTTTCTATCACAGTCGGTATCACTGTCTCTGTATTAGACCTTCTCCTAAACTAACACAAAATTACAAAGCTCACTATTAACTATGGGGACCATTTGTTTGATTGCTTCTATAACGATAAAGGACTGTCTCTTAGTACTTACAACTTGCATCTAATCTAACACAACTATTCTTTGTTTTCATCACTAATATTAAATTCTTGCTTTTCTTTGTAACTGTCTTGTCATGTTACATGTCTATTTACTGAATAATCTGGTGAACATTATTACAAAATTTAATAATAGTTCATATTGAAATATTTACGATAATGTTCTTTTTCTTATGCTTAGTTAAACACCACTTTCTGCCAACAAATGATGAGAACTTTACTGATAAGAACAGTATTAACCAACAATTGCCTCTTAACTACAGGTGTACTTCATTATAAAGATATATAACTTACTGAACAAGGGAGAGAAATCCAATAACTTGAATAGTTACCTCCCTTGATCTCATAAACTTTTACTCTCTAATTTCAGTGAGGCACCGTATGGTTAAACTGCCTATTGAAGAAAGCTGGGAGACAAAATCTATAAAACATTCCAACAGTATGTTAGAAGAATTATGCCTGTGATGAGAATCATAAGCAAAACTATATGTCCTGTGGTATATTCCTAAACTTCCAGTTCTGTCACCCATTATTATAGACAGAGATGGATGAGGAGGAATTTGATAGGATGGCTGAACTAGAGGAGGAAACAGATGAAGCTGTGAAAACTCAACAGAATGGAGAATCTCAAGACCCTATTGATGATGACATCCAGCATACTGTTGGTCAGTTATTTCATGGGCCACCTCACCAGAGAAACAGAATCCGAAGGGACTCTAAAAGGGACATTGAGGAGATAGTGAGTAAAGCTCTGCAAGCAGAAAGGAACCACTGGAAAGAGAGACTTCAGATGTCTATGCATGAGATAGACAGGCAACACAAGATCATTTTAACTACACAAGGTGGATTACAAGAAATGGTTAAGTCACTCAAACACACAACTCACAGACATGTGGTCTTTGATGAGGAGGAAGAAGAGGACAGTACTGATGATTTAGACCATGAGGTTGTAACAGCACGACTTATTGAAAATCTTAAATTTCAAGTAAGGCAGTTAAGAGTAAGAGCTGGTGTTAGTGAGGTGACAAAAAGCGAGATTGAAGACAACAAACAAAAGCAAAAAATGCTTGTTAAGGAGCTAAAAGATAAGGTGGAACAACTTGAAGATGAAAAGGAGACAATGGAACTAGATCTGACCCAAAAGGCTGAGAAAATTGCCTACCTACAGAGGGAGAATGCAACTTTACACAAACAAGTTCAGAAATTCCAAAGAATTGTTGCTAAATACAATGAAAGTCATAGTGGAGCAAATTTTCACCTAAATGCCGTTGAAAAACCATCAGAAAAATTTCATGAGAAAGCGAATGACAAGAGGTACTCAGTCACATCTTATAGGTCCAGTGAGAGTGGTTCAAGCACAGTTCGAGAGAGGACTTACACAGAGGGAGATCAGCTTGTGTCATACCCATACCCAATAGAAGAATCAGCAATAATCAAAGACAGGCTGAAACGTAATATCTACTCAGCAAGAAAAGCTGACTATAGATCTAGCAATGTGGCACAATGCTTGAGGTGCCAAACATTATTTAAACCAGCAGAAAATACACACAGATCTTGTCAATTCCATCACAAAGGTAGGGAGATCAAGGAACACTTTCAAGAAAATGGGAAACTGGAAAAAGTTATGTACAAATGGGCTTGCTGCAAAAAGCCTCTCGAAGCTCCAGGATGTTGTTATGGTTATCATGTGTAGAAATATTTTTACTTAAGGTGATGGTTTGTTAAATCCACAGTATTACCCTATCCTGAGGAGTGGAAAGGAAAAGTTTCTGTTATGAAGTAGAGATGCAGATAGAATCTTTTCAGATTCACCCCTCTGCTTTGAGCGCTGATTTATTATTTAACTAGAAATTGTTACTGCCAGTAAATAAAGTTCTTCCAGGTCTAGTGTGTAATTTCATACTATTTAATTCAAGACTTAAGAATAAAGAAAGATATAAATCAATCGGAAAGTCTAAATGTACTTTTCAAATAAAACCAATCTGTTATTTTGTGCATGTTTTAAATTTATAATGTGTATATTGGCAGCATTGTACACAATTTTGTTATAATGTATGGCATTTTTTTTTTCAACTTCAACAATTTAGTTCCCCATAATTCAATACAAAGAGCATTGACAATAATATTGAGCTGTCAATTAATTTGTGGTTATGTAGTAAGTTTCAGAATTCCATTTTCAAACAATGACTTTTCTTTTCTTCATGCATTAATTTTTGGTTCTGTTTTGTTTTCTACTTGTTTGTTATTTTATTGAGTTTTTTTTTTCAAAGTTTTTTCCCTAATTCAAGTGACAAGTAACAAATCAGTTGTACAAATTCCGTCTCCTGTTAGCAATATATAAGGTATTTCAACTCTCTGTGATACAAGCTTTGTTTTTAATATTTATGCTGTTTTAAATATCCCAGCAATTTTGTTTGATGTTTTGTCTTAATGTGTCGTTTGTTATGTTTTTTCTTCTATGCAAACTTTGTTTGATACTTCTTCTTTAATAAAGGGAGTTGGTTACAAATACGGTGTATATGTTCCTGACTATTTAAAAGTAGAACAAATTTCAAAGAAGAAAAAAAAATTGTCACTATTTTACCTGAACCAAGTTTGCTAAATTTAACATACAAGGAAAATATTGATGAAAAGCATCAAGTTGTCATAGAAGATTCTAAAGACATGAATGTGTCCGATATATGTATTGTCATAAATAAAGAATATTTACTGTTAGTGCATTTAAGCAGACCATTCTGTAAGTGCAATTCATACTCATGCCACCCTAATCATATGTAGGTTGCTAAATCAACTCTCTATAACCCATCGTCGGAAACCCATGTTCGATTCCGTTTCAGTCTATTTATCTACCGTGGGACAATTGGTTGGTAAAATTTCGTACTCATGAATAATTCATTACCTACTTTCATTGGTTTCCAAAAGATTTCCCTTGCGCAATCTCAGCCAATGAAAGTACTCGTTATAATTTGCCTTTCGCGCCCATGTTTAAATCTTGGGAAATATGTCTATTTTAAGTAACTTGTCATTATTCATACTCTTCACACTGAAGAGTATCTATATGTATTGCGGAATCTCATCTGATGAGGAGTTACTTCCCTTTGCTAATAAATATTCATGAAAACGAATAATCTGCAGTCAATTATCCCAAGGTACATAATGTAGTTGTGCGGAATATGTACCGGCGGTCACCGACGATGTCTATAACCATAAAGCCAAAGAATTGTGTCAGTGGTAAAACTATAGTAAAAGTTAGTTATTATCGAACAAGATATATCCAGTTTCATACTGATGAAAATTTTCAAACAGGATCCCCCTTGGGGACCTAATTTTGATTCCTGGGACAGAATTTGAACAAACTTTGGTACATATCCACTAGACAATGCTACATACAAAATATGTAAGCTCTAGTGCACACAGATTCAGACACGAAGTTTCATAGTACATTCTCCTACAAAAACCAGTGATCCTGTGCAGGGTCAATCCTGATTCTAAGGAAATAATTTGAACAATCTTTGTTAAAGGTCAACTTAACAATGCTACATACCAAATATGTAAGGTCGTGAGCTCAGACAAGAAGATTTTTAAAGATAAAACATTTTTTACTGGTGCCAATTTCTACCCATGACAAAATTTGAACAAACTTGGTAGAGATCCACTTTAGGCAATGGAACATTAAAAAATTATCTATGTTCTAAGGCATATGGTTTCAATCAAGAAGACTTTTTTCTTGCCTATGTATCCCTATGTAAAATCAAATGACCTTGAGGGGAGTTAAAAAAAAAAAATCATCAATAACAACTTTTCCTCAACTTTTGCCATAACTTTGATAATATCTCTTTGAATTAAACATACAAGCTTATTCAAGTATATATTAACTGTCTTGTTTTCTTGAGTAATAGAAGAGCTTATCAAAGACACACTCTTTTATCTTAACTTCTCTTAAAATTAATCATAGTAATACTTATTCATGTTACAAACATATATAACAGAAATATAATAATTATGTCACAATTGTTCTTATCTTAAAGCACAGTACACACAATGTATTGGCATTTATCAAGACATTGAAAGTCATTGTAAAACAGGGTGGTCTCATTACTGGGTTGTGCAACCATTTAAAACAGAGAGAAAAAATGAGGAAAAAAAATGTCTTAATAGTATGAAATAGATTACTACTGTACCATGTTCATATTGAATTTCTTGTTTTCTTTCAGAATTATACCCCTGCACAATGAGGTGGTACACTGGTATCAGTTTCAGCCAAAATGAGAAGACATACAACAACAACTCCTGGATGTTTTCCTTTACAAAGAAGATCTTACTGAAATGATTAACTAGAACTGCCATTGTGCTGGCACCAATATCCCTACATGCCTCTTAATTTGTCAGTGGGGTAGTGATATATGGGAACAAGTTACTTTATGCCCCAGACTAAAATTAAGTATAGAAAATTTCAAAGGGCAATAACTCAAAAATAATGCAAAAGAGTTATAGTTCTTGAGCAGTGCACTTCTCCTCATTATGGT
Organism: Cyclina sinensis; assembly: GCA_012932295.1. Lineage (NCBI taxonomy): Eukaryota > Metazoa > Mollusca > Bivalvia > Venerida > Veneridae > Cyclina > Cyclina sinensis. The sequence continues at coordinate 31,724,235 of JAAONU010000008.1, forward strand.
CTATTTATCTATGATGTTTCAAGTTGATACCTATTACTTTTCGAGTTATGCCCTGGAAAAAAATTAAGCATGAAAAATTTCAAAGGGGAATAATTCTGAAATTATGGAAAAAAAGACTTACGGTTCTTGGGCACTGCACTTTTCCTCAATGAGATCTATCCATCGATGAAGTTTTAAGGTGATACCTCCAATACCTTTTGAGTTATGCCCTGGACTAAAATTAAGATAAAAAAATAACAAAGGGCAATAACTCCAAAATTATGCAAAAGAGAGTTATGGTTCTTAAGTAATGCACTTCTCCTCACTGAGATCTATTTATCTATGTAGTTTCAAGTTGATACTTCCAATACTTTTTGAGTTAAATATGCCCCAGACAAAAATTAAGTCTGAAAATTTCAAATGGGAATAATTCCAAAATTATGGAAAAAAGACTTATGGTTATTGAGCATTGTACTTTCCCTCAATGAGAACTATCCATCTATGAAGTTTACAGTTGATACCTCCAACAGTTTTTGACTTATGCCCTGTACAAACAAAACCCGACAGCCCAACAGACAAACTGATACCAGTGTACCACCTCATTGTGCAGGGGTATAAAATACAAATTTGTACATACATCTTTCTCAATTATTTTAAAAGATACAGAGTTTTGAAAGTTCAACATAACAAGCAAGCAGAAAAAAACAAAAAAGTTCTCTTTTGTACTTGAATACTGTTTCATGGTGTTTTATTTTTCCTTTAATTATTTTGGATATTCTTTACTTACATGTACTTACTAGCCTAATTTATTATGCTTAAAGTTTTGAACCCCTTTTATACATCTGATATTTTTTAGTTGTTCAGCCTTTAAACTGCAAATAACCAAGGGAAAATCTCACAGAAGGAACACCTCGGATCATTTCCTCTGCAACAATCACATCATTGCCTTCACCACCAGGAATTCCGAATGCCAAACTGCTAAAGTGGCGAATATCAGCTTATACTTACCAAATTTTATCTTAAGGTCATCATTTTTTTGTTTTGTAAACTCTGCAAAATGTGGGACAAACAAGCGATAATATGTGCCCAACTGCATTCTATTGGGCAAATCTGCATAAGCAGACTCAAATCAAAGTGAGACGTGGAAGGTGAATAACTCTTTTATGTCAACCTGTAAAACTGATTCACCTTCGGAGGCGAAATAGTGAGACTACTTACTAACCAGCTTGATTAAAATGATATTATAAATGCTTTACATTAAGAAGTGATTTTGTTCAAAAATATTAATTGCATTTAAAATAATATCAATTTAATTTACAATTTCTTGATCTGTTCATGAAAATGCTTGCAGTAATATTAAAACATCATCACAATAAGAAATGACAGAAAAAAACAGACTGGAAGAGTAACAGACTAAAAACCTACGTCATTTCCCACAATAAAAAAATGACTGATTCACATCTAACATTTCATGTTTCAGTCACTCAGACATGGTCTAATGTTCCAATAATGTTCGCCACAGATAATAACTCAGATATTATTATCTACCACATTCTGGGTTCAATCTATCATACAATAGTGTAACATATATTATACATCAGATCATTTGTAATTCAATATAAATTGACAATCAAAGAATGCTAAAACAAAGAAGTTTACACTTTGTTGTATAGATCGCATGAAAATATTGTATGTCAAAGAAGATGTCTTAATATTTGAATGATCTGTTTCAATCTCTGCCAAGTACGACGGACAATTTTACCTAGACTGTCTTTGTTTCATTAATATGTTATGGATGCCATTACCCAACAATGAAAACAAGAATTTCTATTGGATTACATAACACTTTATATTATTTTTAAACTTAGTCAAATTGTTGTTTGTGCAGCAAAACTTTACTCATTTTAATATTTACATGAATGGATGGGAGGCAGAACAGAAGCAAATTCTAGTATAAACACAAAGTTTTAAATTCAGTATGGATGTAAATGACTATGCAGATTTGTTTCCTTGGATATCAATTGAGTTGCTTAAAAGTATTGAGGATGGTTTTCTTACACAACAGCTCATAAAGCCGGCATGAGAGCTGCCTAAAAATTTTATCTCAATTAAGATGAAAATAAATTTTTGGATATAAAAATTGTGAAAATGAACATTGTTGAGGATTGGTGGAGTTAAAAATATTCAGAGAGATATTAACAAAAAATTAATTTTACAAAATTTATGACATAACTATATACTTCTAATAGAATAAAGGGAAAAAAACAAACAAACATATATATATTTACTTTAATTAGTTACTTTTTATCAACATTTACTTAGGTAAGATAATTAGGGTTTAATTTCCTAAAAAAAAAAAATATAACAAAATACTAAGTACAATCATTACTTATGTTTGACCTGAAACAATGAATGACGCTCAGAAGAAAGTGTTGCGTAATCACCATGGAGACATATTGAAGAACCTAGTTTTGGATCAGGACATACTTGGCTTCCTACTGCACAAGGATGTTCTTTCAGAGGCTTTGTTACAGACTATACAGGTAGTTTAAATTTCTGCTAGATAAATACTAAGTAAATAATGAAATGTAGTCACCAAATATTCAATAACATCAAAACAGGCAAGTCATTTTAAAATCAGTGCTTGTGAAAGTAGGTGTCAATTTTGAACTATTCTGGATATATTAGCAGCCAACATCTATTTCAGCTACTGATAATTGTTAATATAGTTGGTTGTTACCAGGGCTCTTGCTTATTGAAGGAATCTAAGTTCAGCTTTTCCAAAGACATTCAACACACTGCAGCCTGCAATGGTTAGGTATAAAACTATGGCAGAAGATCCTGCAACCTTATTTCTTTCTTGTTCTTCTGCTTAGAAAATGAATCATTCTGCTGTCCATTTTGTACACAGTAATCGTCACTTTTCTGATAACAGAAAAAGTAATTTGGTAATAATTTCAAAAACTTTGAAACTGTGGTTCTCCTTCCTAGCCATATTCCTGAATATCAAGATTATCACTGCACTCATTTCTACTCAGTACACAATAAATCCAACCTGTTTTCCCAAGTACCCTCACACACATCCCAACCTTTGACACCATTGATTCTTATTCATTCAGTAAGACATTCATGTCTCGATCTCTTTGACACAGATGTCTATCTCTATAAGGTTCTGTTGTTGTTGTTTTTTGAATGCTATGTATAAACAAATGTCAAAGTAAAACTATCAGATTCTGCCTTTAAGCAGGAAATCACAGGTCTGACTTTAAGACAGTATCATTCAGTTATCATTCTTAAAGTTTTCTTTAAGTCTTTTACTAAACTATCACAATTATTTTTCTTCATTCCTGTTCAGTCTAAGACAAACCAGCATGAGAAAATCACAGAATTGTTGCTTGTTCTGCCAAAGAGAGGTTCAAAAGCTTTCACTGTATTCCTGGAGGCTGTCAAGAAGTACTCACAGCACCTTGGGGATAAACTTGAACAAACCTATGAAAAAGGTAATCACTACATTTATTCATTGTTTTGTTGTTGTTTGTCAACATTCTGTTTCTGAACAATAATTTCTGTTATGTCCAGTAAATAGTTTATCTCTTTTGAAGATCCTGCACTAAAACTCTTCCCTACTTCAACTATTCAGACTTAGCACTGAACCTACCAACCAACTAACGTTACCTTTCCACAAACAACCAATCAACCTTCAAACTCACAATTTTCTCTATCTACAAACCTTTCATGTCCTCAATCAAATGTCATTACTGACATTGCTTCTTTTTACACTGGACATTAAAGCTAACTTTAAAGCCATCTGCAAACACCAGATAAAAAATAATCATGTTTACTGTATACTACTTGAATTTTAGAACAAAAACTGCTGGCCTCAGACCAGAAAGAGGAAAGCCAGAAATCTCCGAAGGAAGCAGAGACAAATGAGCAACACACTTCAGTTAACACAGAGAAATCTAACAAAGTTGCTCCAACTGAGAAAGCATTTGAAAAAACCTTTAGAGCGAGAGATGTGACAGAAAGAAGACACTCCTTGACTGTGTCAACCTCAGGTCATACCATCTCCTCTAATATCATGCAGCAGCATCTGAATAGTATGTATGCCAAGTTAAAATCCCGACTTCATAAGCACCATTCTGATCGGGAACACCAAGACATTACCCCTGAACCAATCACAATAAAGATGGTAGAGAAAATTCTGGATGAAGTCTGTAATCAGCTAGATGAGCATGAGATGACCTTCTCCCAATGTCATGCCCTGCTTGGTGGAAGAGACAGAAACTACCCACTTGTCTCTCACATTATAAACATCCAAAAGTCCAAAAGGCAGCTGGAACAAGATCTTAAGGAAAAGGAGATTCAGAAAAATAAATATGCTGACCATATCAGCAAACTGGAAAACAGATGCAGAAATCAGGTAACATTAGATTACATGTGTGGCCTCTGGATTAAACCTGTGAAATTTTTCCACTCTTGTAATTTTATTTGATAATGATTAAAAACTGATGTATTTTCATATTGAATACTATTTACAACAAGCATACCATGTGTTTGGTTTTCTTACACAGCTGATACAAAACATATAATCAATATAATTGCTGTACTGATCTTTCCAGTTCCTGCTATTCAAAATGAATATCTAATGAAAGAGTTTTCACCATCAGCCAAATTAAAATTATCTTATAACAAAAACAACTGTATAGTCATAAAAAGAAATTTAAAAATCTTTCGAATAAACATTTTGCAAATTAAGATAATCAATAATGTTAAACAAACACAATAAACTTCTCTATTTCAGGCCACAGAAGTCAACCACCTCACTGAAGAGATCAAGAAATTAAAGGAAGAAATAGAAAAACTTCAAGCTATCAACAGTGAACGTGAAGAAAAACAAAAGATAATTGATGAACTAAGAAAAATGGTAATGGATGCTGACACTTCGAAAAAGAGTAAATTAAGGAGTTCTTACTTGGCCTTGCATTATGACACAAACAGTTCAGAGATAAAACAATTACGAGCTGAAGTAAGAAGTCTTAGACTAGATAATGAAAACCTGAAGACAGAAAATCTAATGCTTAAAAAGTCAGATAATCTTAAAAAGCTTGCTAAAATGAGAGAAGATCAAACTAATCCTAGAACAGAGGTAGAAAATGGACCACAGTCAATGTTTGAGGAGCCAAAGGGAGGTAACTCAAAAGTAAGACAAAGACAAGCTTTTGGAAGCATTACTTCCCAACCTAGAAGTGCATTTGGAAGAAGATTAGAAGTGGACAGAGGTATGTTTGCTGTTCAAACGAGTGGAGAAAGACCTTACACCAGAGGGTCAGTTGACAATTTACATAACTTGGACTCAGATGACAGGGCAAGAGTTTCAAGGTCACATGAAAGAGATAAAGATTATCAGGAACTAGACTTCAAGTTTTCCAATAGCCAAAATGGAGCTGTTGGGCAGAAAAGAAGCCCAAGTAAAGATAGAGCAAACAAAAGAGTTACCTTTTTATCTGACACTGGAAATCAGAATGAGAATAATGACAATGTTGTAAAAATTCCAACTAGAAATTACCATGGTGAGGATAGCACACACAAACAGGGGGCAACTGAAAATGGTCCAAGTGAGGTTGTAAATAGCAAACCTACATCAAAACCTGAGAGAAGTAGGTCTAAGTCAAAGCCCAGTCATCTCAAGACAAAAGCTCAGTCAAAGAGGTCTGCATCTTTAAACAGCCTGACAACAACAAAGGATATAATGAAAATGTCTTCTCACTTAATTCATAAAAGTAGAAACCTGAGGCATCCCTCAGGAAACTAGAATAATTATAGTGCTAATGAAACAACAGTATTTTGTATTGTCAAGTAGATATGATCTCATCAATGTTTTTTGTGTTAGAAAAATTACTGCATCAGCTATTTTAGGCACTCAGACAGGGATGAGTTTGAAAATCATAAAATAATCAAGTGAAACATCATTTATACTGTACACTGAAAAAAGAGCTACAGGGTTTTGAAATAGGACTTGATACAGAGAAAAATTCTATTGAAAACTTCTCTGAAAATGACTGTGACAGTAAGCAGTAAGTTCAATAAAAAGTACTTCTGTAATTTTTTTATGACCTTTTTCTTGACCTTAAGAATAAAAATATTAAATTATAAAGTTTGTTTTCTTCAAAAATAGCTTTCTAAGATTGTCAACATTGTATGAATGAAGAGTGCAACATTTCACCATTTTCACTAAATATCAATACCAAACACTTGCCAGTACGGATTTAAACTTGATGAGTTTTCAGCCTTTGGAATAACTTTGTAAAAGACTTTTCTACATCAATTATTATGACTGTTTTTTTCTTCGTTATGTCTAATAATCTTCTAATTTACTTAACATGCCAATTTAATGTGTCTCAGAAAATGGCCAATAAATACATGAATGCATTGTCTAGAGATGGTGAAACTGCGTAAAAAATGATGCCATGAAAATTTTTAATGCATATTAGATGATGTAAAATAAAAAACCTTTTTCCTAGCCGTACTAATGATCAATTCTAAAGGACTTCTTCATAAAAGAAACTTTTTTCAATGAACTGCATCTTTTGTCCTTGGCACAATGTACCACACAAACATTTACTGTATTGATAATTACTTGTTTCAATCTTAATGATAACACTATACATGCCTTACTCTAGACAGATCTGAAGTTCCTGAGAGCCTTTAGGGTAAACACCTATAAAAGACTTGAAGTAATTGCTCACTAAGCATTATTCATTTCTGTGGCCCAAGTGAACATAAAAGCTTTTAAGATATTCAAATCTTAGTATGTCATACAATGGTGTAAAATCACAAAAGTAACACCTCTGCTTTAATTATATAATTATCGTCCTCTACTGTTATTGTGTCTTTGGTGTAATTTGATAATTACTCTCATATCCTTTTGTATTTATACATGCAAGTCAGAAAATCAAACTTTTTCCAGATCTTGGCAAGCTAAAGTTTCTCATTTCCTTCAAGTAAGTTTTTGAAAAACATGGTATTCTGCAAGACAGCCTATATGAACATTTTAAGAAATATCTAAAGATTCTGCATCTTCAGCTGACAATGATACATGGAAAATAGTGAAATAATCAGAAATAAATGTAACCATGGATAACGCTGCTAGAAAGGTGCTAAAGACTAAAAAACCATTAATAAGGGAGAACCTTATACTAACTGATGAAATTCTTGACTCACTGGAAGACAGAGATGTTCTTACAGAAGAAATGATACAACGTATAAAGGTTAGTTTTCCTTTTTCATATTTCTGTATATGATACAAAAACTAAAGGTGTGTTTACTTTTCCTTATATGATACAAGAGATTCGGGTTTTGTTTCAATTTCTGTAACTGATACATTATAAACAAAGGTTTGTGTTGCTTTTCCTCATGTGATAAACATAATTATAAATGTTAGTATTCCAGTTTCTGTATATTTTGTTTTCTTTTCATGATACAAAAAAAAATAAGTTCTACTTCCAATTTCTGTAAATAGTACAACAAACAAAGGTTAGTATTGCTATTTCTTTACATGGCCCAATATACAAAGGTCAGTTCTTGAAGTTCATAAACATACCTTCTTATATAAATTATATTTATTACACACTTAATTACTCATCTTGATATGACAGGTTTTCACGAGTTATACCATCCCTCTATATCATCCCAAGGACAGTCAGATTCATCTATAATCATCCCTGAGAAAGTCATATCATCCCTCAAAATCTTTCCTGTGAAAGTCATAGCATCCCTCTATATCATCCCTGTGAAAATCATATCACCCCTGTATAATGTCCCTGTGAAAGTTGTATTACCCCACTATAATGTCCCTGTGAAAGTCATAATATTCCTCTGCAACATTTCTGAAGAAGTCATATCATTCCTCCATATCATCCTTGCAAGGACACATCATTCTTGTTAAGGTCATTACAACCTTTTATAACATTCATGTGATTCATATCATCCTGCTGAAAGTCATATAATCCCTCTTTATCATCCCACAGAGAGTCATATAATCTCTCTATATCATCCCACTGAGAGTCATACACTCAACAAAATAAAGTAAGGGTCAAGACTTCGGTTCATAGATTTTTTTAAATGCAAAAATGTTCATGTGAAAGTTAAATTGTGTTTTGCTTTAGACACACCAGTACTTGTGTATATGTGTTTATCAATCCATAACACTCAATTATCCAGTGCAGGTCCTTGCAAACACACCCAACCCTCAAAATCAAGTGAAAATCAAATGTGTAGAATAAAAGCAACCTGACGTGAGCAGGTTATAATTTGAATTTTTTAATCAAATCATCTGTTACACTATAGAACTGATTAAAGTGAAGAATCTCTGATGCCTAGAAGACACATGTCGGAGGTTCAAGCAGCCAGAGCAGTCGGTCATCTGCTGGCTGGGCAAACGCAGTGGCCTATGAGCATGGTGTTAGCCAAAGTGTAATCCAACGACTTTGGCAAAAGTACCTGGACACAGGCACTGTCGCCACACATCCTAAGAGTGGACGTCCAAGGTCAACATCTGCTCGGAAAGACCATGCCATGGTTGTCCTGGCAAAACACCATAGGTATGACTCAGCTGTTGCTCTAAACAGAGACTTCCAAACTGCTTCAGGTGTTTGAATCTTGGCACAAACATAACGCAACAGACTCTACGGCGCTACTTTAAGAGCTCGCCGTCCTGTGATATGTCCTCCTTTAACGCCAAAACACCATGCGGCCCATCTGGAGTTTGCCAGAGACCACATTGATTGGCAACTCAGGCACTTTTGTAATGTGCTATTCACCGACGAGTCCAAATTTTGCCTGGACTTCCATGATGGATGTTGGCGTGTACGGTGTCAGTAAAATGAGCGCTTCTGCGAGTGCTGCATATCCAAACATGACAAGTTTGGTAGTGGCTCTGTAACTGTTTGGGCGGGCATTTCTTACGATGGGCGTACAGACCTTCATGTGTTTGTTAACGGCACAGTTACTGCTAGATGTTATACTGACGAGATTCCCGACCTCACGTCATTCCATATGCTGGTGAAATTGGCCAAAAATTTGGGTTAATGGACAACACTGCTACAGCTCCATGTGTGAGAATCTTCAATCAGTACCTTGACGACCAAGTTGATGAATGTATGGAATGGCCAGCTAGGTCTTCAGACATGAACCCAACAGAACATGCCTGGGACGTGCTGCAGTGCTGTGTTTCCACACGACAACGTCAGTCGTCAACCAGAAACGAGCTAGCTGCTGCCCTTACTGGGGAATGGGGTCTCATACCACAAAGGGACATCAAAAAGCTCATACACAGCTTCCTGACTCGTGTCAAAGAGGTTATTCAAGCACGAGGAGGTCATACCCATTTCTAAAATTTAACTGGTTTCCACAAATTATTTCATTATGATAAGCCATTGTGTTTACCCCACCCACCAAGTCTCAAACACTTTAAAACTGATAGGGGTTGTTTTTTGGGGATTAATCGTGCTACTGTGTTTGTGAAACACATGTTACTTTCAGTTTAAATTGGTCACAGATATAATGAATTTTTGTTGGATATAAACTTCAGCAAGTAAAAAAGGTATGTCTTTAAGAACTGCTGTCATAAGTCCTTGACCCTTAATTTCTTTTGTTGAGTGTATTATCCCTCTTTATCATCCCACTGAGAGTCATATAATCCCTCCATATTATCCCTTTGGAAGTGACATAAACAGAATGTCAAGTGAATTTTGGTTCAAAATATGTAGGACAAACCTCTGAAATACAAGAAATTTTACACAGAAGAATATAGGGAAATACAGGACAAATAAAAGAAATATACAGTACACGCAGCGCGGACTTTGACGTTGTTAACATTGTCGCGGGGGCCGGTATCGTCTCCGGGTGGCCAGTCGCGGTGGACTGAACACCCGAAATTTCGGGTGTCCGCTAAAATGACCACCGCGACAACTGCCGAGGGGTATGAACACCGCGTGTCGCGGTGACAAAACGCCACGCGTCCCCGCGATGTTTTGACTTGGAGATTACTGCATTTTAACATACTGTGCGTAGAGTATTTGTACGTGGTTTTCATTTTACTCATAATTATTTTACTTACATCTATTTTGTGGTCAAATTAAAACCAAATTTCAAATACATTTCCGGTGTATGTTTATTGTGTACTTTCGTTTTTGGAATTGAAAAACGCTTGTTATTATATAGCCAAATCGATCAATTATTTTGCCAAGCGCCTAAACGATACAGAAGTTGAAAGCAGTTAAACACGTGTTGATTCATTTTCTGAAAATACGATCAACTTTTTCCGGAAATAACTGCTTTGAATTGTTGGGTTTTTTTTGTGTAACAGATAGGAGCGTTTGTACACAAATGAATCGGAATTAGAGAGGATTTGTTCGAATTTTGACTGTTTAAATTAGATCTATTAACTTTTCGCAGTTTGGTTATCATTTGTAATTTAATTGCGAGAGGATTAACGCAAACACGGCACCGATTAAAGACTTGAAATATATTAATTGCAGCAATTAAAGTTTATTAACAAGATGTCATGTAGGTGTGTAAATCTATTCATTATCGGCTGTTACTTTTCTACAAATACCCTCAATTATACAACCAAACATCGTTCGTCAACAAACAAAAATTAAACTGGATGGGGTATTAAAAAAAAAAAGAAACAACTTCAACTGGTAATAATTACGTGTACTTTGTAACTATTTTGAAAAAAAAAAATTTGGGAAAGTAAAATTAAGTTGTGGCTTCATTTTATCGGACACTGCGAACCCCGCGACACGCCGCGGTACTGAACACCGCGAACGGCCGCGCTGACCACCGCGTTTTATACGATTGAACACTCGACGCGGTGGTCATTTTAGTCCTCAACGCGGACAGTAAAATCGCGGTGACGGGTGTTCGTTGTCAAAGTCCGCGCTGCGTGTACTGTACTTTAAGCATCCTCCTCCACTTACTACACATTTCCCTTTTATCAACATATTAACTGAAATTAAAATATTCATATTTTTCAGTAGCAAACAAAAATAAGGAGCAGTGACAGCTGCCTACATCTAATGAGTGTAGGACATTTATAGCCCACTAGGACAATAGCCCACTGGACAATAGCCCACAAGGACAATGGTCCAGTGGGACAATAGCCTACTAGGACAATAGCCCACTTCAGGGCTCCCGAAAACCGAAAATTTGCCGGTTTTGACCGAATTTTATCTCTATGGACCGATTTCGATGTCCAAAAGTCCTCAAAAAATCGGTCCAGATAATTTCTAAAAAAAAAAAAAAAAATTGTAAAACTTTTCAAAAAACAGTCAAAATCTCACACCAAAACCTCAATTGATCGCTAATCCGGTACTTCACACCTATCATAAAACCATAAAACTGTCACTGTTGCCCGCGGCAATTATCACCAATTAACTTGTAACAAGTAAAAGTGTGCTTGATTTGCAGCCGCCAATCGATTAAAGTTGACCAGCCCCAACTGTGAAATATAATTTCATCGAAATCATACTCCCCGCAGCGGTTACTTCCCCTGATCAGTACAGAAAGAAAAGCGTGACGTAACCGGTGCGAGGAATGTGCATCGAAATAGGCGATAACTGTCGTCTGCTTTATTTCATTAAGGGCTTAATAGTAATTGTAGTGGCTAGCTGCAGCACAAAGCACACTTTAAAATATCAGTGACTAGTCTAACGTTGTAAAATTAGCTCTAATTCTACTTTCGCTTTGAAAAACACGTATTTTCGCGACGTCAACACTATCATAACTCAAATTGTTCTTTGCCCTTAAATCGTTTCTATTTTTTTTGTTGGTTCTTAGTCTCGGGGGTGGGGGGGGAGGGGGGGGGAGTCGAGGTCCCGGACCGATTGAGATTTCAAAATTTTAGGAGCCCAGGCCCACTTATATGAATAATTTTGCATTTAATTAAGAAATTGAGTATGTAATGAGTTTAAAATATAAGTATTCATAAGTCAACAGTGTATTTTTTTTTAATTCTGACATTTCTGTTTAAACAAACAGTAGACCCAGATCCAATGGTTTTTTTACCAGCTCTATACTTTTTACTGATGTTTTATTTGGTAGACTCAGGGTATTTAAATGAGTAAAAACACATTGTATATATATATAATTGAATATGAAAATTAATGCAGACAAAGGATTGAATCTGTATTTAAAATATAGAGATGTGAATATTAAAACAATTAAATATTTATATTATCAGTTTATTACATCTGCACCCTTTTTGATAAGCAGTGGGCTATTGTCCTCCCTGCCAAATTTATCAGTGGGCTATTGTCAAGTGGGATATTATCCAGTGGGCTATTGTCCTAGTGGGCTATTGTCCCAGTGGGCTATTGTCAGATCATGGTAGCAGTGGTCCAGTGGTAACGCGGTGGACTGGTATACCAGGGGTCCCGAGTTCCATCCCCCGCTCCTCCACTAAAATTACTAATAGTCTTTCGGATGAGACGTTAAACTGAGGTCCCATGGATCAGTGCTATACACTGAGCATGCAAAAGAACCAGGGCTGTCTCTGGAATGGGATGCTTTCTCATACATGTGATAACTTGGGTAACTCAAAACTGGATTTTCAGCTGGATTTTTAGCTTGAAAACTGGAATTTTTTATCAACACGTTTTCACAAAAAAAGAGAGAAAAGAAAAACAAAAATTAAAGCTACTGAAGTGTTTTTTGTTCTTATTTAATGCATAAAGGTTGCACTACTTGCAAAAGGCATAATCTGTTCCCTTAGCTCACTTTCCTATCTATTTATATTCAGATTCCCACTGATTATTGAATTTTGTTTTTATCTTTTGAATTTTAGCTTTTGGACCCGAGTCCTTACTTTGCTAGGGTCAAAATTTTGGGAGAACTGACCTCCCTAGGACAAGATTTTTTTCACCAGAATTTTTTTGAACAAAATTACAAACAATTTTAAGATGTAAATTTTGTTGATTCATTATAATTGTTGCTTTCAAAAGTAACTACGACAAAAGTATTCAAGTCTTAGAGAAAAGGAAACTTTTCACTGTTTTCTATAAATATTAAAATACGGCGGGGTCGCGGATATATATGACAATCGGAATTTATCCGAGATTTTCACTCGCTGATTCATGTTTAATGAACTAATTATTTTCTGAAATTGGTTTCCTTCAATTTGTTAAGTTTGTCTTAAATCTACTTGACTTTTTCTTATAAATAAATCCGAGTATTAAAACAAAAATACCAAAAACTATTTCATTCATTTTCATACACTGTGTATTCTGTATCAAGTGTCAGCACGGGATTAAATCAATGGAAGTAGTAAAATGCGCTCTGATTGGTCAATGCTTTGAAGGTAGTATTTATTGATCATCGTTTCCGAGTATAAGCTCGCCCGCCCGCTTAGGTCAATAGGTGGATAAGTAATCCATCGGTCGTTAGTTCAACCCCTGGGCAAGGCAAAATTTCTCCGTGACAATTGTTCTTAGACATCGTGTCTTATGTTCATTTGTCTCTTACCTCTGATACAGAGTAGATCATGTGGGAACAGTAGTCAGTCACTTGCGGAGAAATTGGCAATTACTGGTTAGTTATCCAGGAAAACCGGTTAGGTGGACTGACCACCGAGATATAACAAATGTTGAAATCGGCGTTAAACCCCAAAAACAAACAAACAAGTATAAGCTCCGACCGTAACCGGAGCTGAGCAAGTTATTGACGTCGGCAAATAAAAGTTTTTTTTTTCTTCTGGATTTAAATATCGGGAATTTTGAACTAATACTGGGACAGCTGGAATTGATGTTGAATAACGGAATTTTTCAAAATCCTGCCGGGGTATCACATGTATGCTTTCTGTATCTTGCACTACCCCCACAACATAAAATAACTAACCTCTTGAGCGGGCGTCGGTCATATGGGCAACCGGTACCGACGATAAATCTCAAATAGACAGATAGAGAACAATCCTCTAATAAAGGTTAACCTTGTATACAATAATTCTCTGATTAACCATGACATGACTTTCTAGATAAACCTTAAAGGCTGAGAAGGGCAGAAGAAATGTGAATTCTGAACACTGCATATTTACTAGGGATGTAAGTGAATGTTGAATGTTCAGACCCGATGCCAGATACCTTAACATATTTCAGGCATTCGAATGTTCAGAAAAAAAATATCAGTAACATTTTTATTTTTTTACCTTATTTTTTGTCTTAAACATGAAATAATATAAAGTCTTGAAGAAGTGGGAAACTTAAGGCATTTCACACCTATTGTTATTTAACTATTTTCTTCTCACCTGTGGCCAGTAGATTGCAGATACGACTGTGTCATCTCATACTGGTTGCTAGTGTTTTTAGCAAGTGTCACTTACAATGGGTAAGACTAAAGATAATGGTATTTCACTTTCATGTCCAGTCAGGGTTCAAACTTTGAGACAGAATGTGAAAAAAAACAAATACTTAAACATGACATCAGCATTAACCATAGTTTTAGTTTTCTATTAGCCCTTGTATTTGATTTGATTTATTCTCTTCCAGAATTTAAAAAAAATCACAGCTTTAAAGCAACTGATCATGCCAGTTTCATTTTTTTTTAAACATTGAGAAGCATTTCCAACATTTGCTTGTCCGAAAGAGCGTCACATACAACCTTTGCAACTCTTGTTGCCATTTGCCATTCTTGTACTCAGGAACAACCAGAAACTTCAGTGATCTCCTTCATAGGTGTTATCTCATTACAAATTTGCACTTTTTGTTTTTGTTTGTTTTTGTTTTTTTCCCAACCCTCTAAGTATAAATTTAAACCAAATAAGGAATTACCAAATGCTGATTCCAGATACCGACAAAACACTTTGTGTCAGTGAATTGGAAACACTCAGATCTTATTAACGACTTCATTGTTTTGTGTGATTTTTTAGTTATAGTTTACCTGAACATTTGAATGATAAATTGAATAAATTTCACCTTTCCTAATATTTACATGTAGCCACTGAATTTTGAAATATACAGTATCCATTTTGAATCAGAATCTAACAATTCTTGCTAACTATGAAATATAGGAATTTAAAGGAATTTCTTGAAATGGAATTTTTGCTAAAATAAAGTAATTTTTAGGAATAACCCCAAATTATAGGAAACTTGACACCCTGCATGATTCTCCTATATCACCCAGTGAAAGTCATATAACTCCTCTGTACTGTTAATATGTGAACGTTATAACATCCCTCTGTAAGTTATATCATCCCTATGTATCATCTCTGTGGAAGTCATGTCATCCCTCTGTAAGTCAAATCATCCTGATGTTTCATTTCTGTGAAAGTCTAATCATTCTTCTGTAAGTCATATCACCCCTCTATATACTCAATGTGAAAGTCGTAACACCCTTCTATATACTCACTGTGAAAGTTGTATAACCCCTCTATATACTCTATGTGAAAGTCATATCATTCCTCTATATAATCTACGACCATGAAAGTCCTATCATCCCTCTTTATACTCTATGTGAAAGTCATATAATCTCTTTATATAATCTGTGTGAAAGTCATTTTATCCCTCTTTATAATCTCTGTGAAAGTCATATCATCACTCTTTATAATCTCTGTGAAAGTAATATCTCTTTAAAATTATCTCTGTTAAAGTCATATCATCCCTCTTCATAATCTCCATGAAAGTCATATCCCTCTTTATTATCTCTGTTAAAGTCATATCATCCCTCTTTATAATATCTGTGAAAGTAATATCTCTTAATATCATCTCTGTGAAAGTCATATCATCCCTCTTTATAATCTCTGTGAAAGTCATATCATCCCTCTTTATAATCTCTGTGAAAGTCATTTCATCCCTCTTTATAATCTCTGTGAAAGTCATATCATCTCTTTACCTAATCTCTGTGAAAGTTAAATCATCTCTTTATATAATCTCTGTGAAAGTCATATCATCCCTCTTTATAATCTCTGTGAAAGTCATATCATCCCTCTTTATAATCTTTGTGAAAGTCATATCTCTTAATATCATCTCTGTGAAAGTCATATCATCCCTCTTTATAATCTCTGTGAAAGTAATATCTCTTAATATCATCTCTGTGAAAGTCATATCATCCCTCTTTATAATCTCTGTGAAAGTCATATCATCCCTCTTTATAATCTCTGTGAAAGTCATATCATCCCTCTTTATAATCTCTGTGAAAGTCATATCATCTCTTAACCTAATCTCTGTGAAAGTCAAATCATCTCTTGATATAATCTCTGTGAAAGTCATATCATCCCTCTTTATAATCTTTGTGAAAGTCATATCATCCCTCTTTATAATCTTTGTGAAAGTCATATCATCTCTTTATCTAATCTCTGTGAAAGTCATATCATCCCTCTTTATAATCTGTATAATCTGTGTGAAAGTCATATCACCCCTCTTTATAATCTCTGTGAAAGTCATATCATCTCTTTATCTAATCTCTGTGAAAGTCATATCATCCCTCTTCATTATCTCTGTGAAAGTCATATCATCCCTCTTTATAATCTGTATAATCTGTGTGAAAGTCATATCACCCCTCTTTATAATCTTTGTGAAAGTCATATCATCTCTTTATCTAATCTCTGTGAAAGTCATATCATCCCTCTTCATTATCTCTGTGAAAGTCATATCATCCCTCTTTATAATCTGTGTGAAAGTCATATCATCCCTCTTTATAATCTCTGTGAAAGTCATATCATCCCTCTTCATTATCTCTGTGAAAGTCATATCATCCCTCTTTATAATCTCTGTGAAAGTCATATCATCCCTCTTTATAATCTCTGTGAAAGTCATATCATCCCTCTTTATAATCTCTGTGAAAGTTATATCATCCCTCTTCATTATCTCTGTGAAAGTCATATCATCCCTCTTTATAATCTCTGTGAAAGTCATATCATCCCTCTTCATTATCTCTGTGGAAGTCATATCATCCCTCTTTATAATCTCTGTGAAAGTCATATCATCCCTCTTTATAATCTCTGTGAAAGTCATATCATCCCTCTTTATAATCTCTGTGAAAGTAATATCTCTTTTAAATTATCTCTGTAAAAGTCATATCATCCCTCTTTATAATCTGTGTGAAAGTCATATCATCTCTTTATCTAATCTCTGTGAAAGTCATATCATCCCTCTTTATAATCTGTATAATCTGTGTGAAAGTCATATCACCCCTCTTTATAATCTCTGTGAAAGTCATATCATCTCTTTATCTAATCTCTGTGAAAGTCATATCATCCCTCTTCATTATCTCTGTGAAAGTCATATCATCCCTCTTTATAATCTGTATAATCTGTGTGAAAGTCATATCACCCCTCTTTATAATCTTTGTGAAAGTCATATCATCTCTTTATCTAATCTCTGTGAAAGTCAAATCATCCCTCTTCATTATGTCTGTGAAAGTCATATCATCCCTCTTTATAATCTTTGTGAAAGTCATATCATCCCTCTTTATAATCTCTGTGAAAGTAATATCTCTTTAAAATTATCTCTGTAAAAGTCATATCATCCCTCTTTATAATCTGTGTGAAAGTCATATCATCCCTCTTTATAATCTCTGTGAAAGTCATATCATCCCTCTTTATAATCTCTGTGAAAGTTATATCATCCCTCTTTATAATCTCTGTGAAAGTCATATCATCCCTCTTTATAATCTCTGTGAAAGTTATATCATCTCTCTTTATAATCTCTGTGAAAGTCATATCATCCCTCTTTATAATCTCTGTGAAAGTTATATCATCCCTCTTTATAATCTCTGTGAAAGTCATATCATCCCTCTTTATAATCTCTGTGAAAGTTATATCATCCCTCTTTATAATCTCTGTGAAAGTCATATCATCCCTCTTTATAATCTCTGTGAAAGTTATATCATCCCTCTTTATAATCTCTGTGAAAGTCATATCATCCCTCTTTATAATCTCTGTGAAAGTTATATCATCCCTCTTTATAATCTCTGTGAAAGTCATATCATCCCTCTTTATAAACTCTGTGAAAGTTATATCATCCAGCTTTATACTCTATGTTAAAGTCATATCATCTCTTTATATAATCTCTGTGAAAGTCATATCATCTCTTTATATAATCTCTGTGAAAGTCATATCATCTCTTTATATAATCTCTATGAAAGTCATATCATCTCTTTATATAATCTCTGTGAAAGTCATATCATCCCTCTTTATAATCTCTGTGAAAGTCATATCATCCAGCTTTATACTCTATGTTAAAGTCATATCATCTCTTTATATAATCTCTATAAAAGTCATATCATCTCTTTATATAATCTCTGTGAAAGTCATACCATCCCTCTTTATAATCTGTGTGAAAGTCATATCATCCCTTTTTATAATCTCTGTGAAAGTCATATCATCCCTCTTTATAATCTGTGTGAAAGTTATATCATCCCTCTTTATAATCTCTGTGAAAGTTATATCATCCCTCTTTATAATCTGTGTGAAAGTTATATCATCCCTCTTTATAATCTCTGTGAAAGTCATATCATCCCTCTTTATAATCTCTGTGAAAGTTATATCATCCCTCTTTATAATCTGTGTTAAAGTCATATCATCTCTTTAAAATTATCTCTGTAAAAGTCATATCATCCCTCTTTATAATCTCTGTGAAAGTCATATCATCCCTCTTTATAATCTCTGTGAAAGTCATATCATCCCTCTCTATAATCTCTGTGAAAGCCATATCATCCCTCTCTATAATCTCTGTGAAAGTTATATCATCCCTCTTTATAATCTCTGTGAAAGTTATATCATCCCTCTTTATAATCTGTGTGAAAGTTATATCATCCCTCTTTATAATCTCTGTAAAAGTTATATCATCCCTCTTTATAATCTGTGTGAAAGTCATATCATCCCTCTTTATAATCTCTGTGAAAGTTATATCATCCCTCTTTATAATCTCTGTAAAAGTTATATCATCCCTCTTTATAATCTGTGTGAAAGTTATATCATCCCTCTTTATAATCTCTGTAAAAGTTATATCATCCCTCTTTATAATCTGTGTAAAAGTCATATCATCCCTCTTTATAATCTCTGTGAAAGTCATATCATCCCTCTTTATAATCTCTGTGAAAGTCATATCATCCCTCTTTATAATCTCTGTGAAAGTTATATCATCCCTCTTTATAATCTCTGTGAAAGCCATATCATCCCTCTCTATAATCTCTGTGAAAGTCATATCATCCCTCTCTATAATCTCTGTGAAAGTTATATCATCCCTCTTTATAATCTCTGTGAAAGTTATATCATCCCTCTTTATAATCTGTGTAAAAGTTATATCATCCGTCTTTATAATCTCTGTGAAAGTTATATCATCCCTCTTTATAATCTCTGTGAAAGTCTTATCATCCCTCTTTATAATCTCTGTGAAAGTTATATCATCCGTCTTTATAATCTCTGTGAAAGTTATATCATCCCTCTTTATAATCTCTGTTAAAGTCATATCATCTCTTTATATAATCTCTATGAAAGTCATATCATCTCTTTATATAATCTCTGTGAAAGTCATATCATCCCTCTTTATAATCTCTGTGAAAGTCATATCATCTCTTTATATAATCTCTGTGAAAGTCATATCATCCCTCTTTATATAATCTCTGTGAAAGTCATATCATCTCTTTATATAATCTCTGTGAAAGTCATATCATCTCTTTATATAATCTCTGTGAAAGTCATATCATCCCTCTTTATAATCTCTGTGAAAGTCATATCATCCCTCTTTATAATCTCTATGAAAGTCATATCATCTCTTTATATAATCTCTGTGAAAGTCATATCATCCCTCTTTATAATCTCTGTGAAAGTCATATCATCCCTCTTTATAATCTCTGTGAAAGTTATATCATCCCTCTTTATAATCTCTGTGAAAGTCATATCATCCCTCTTTATAATCTCTGTGAAAGTTATATCATCCCTCTTTATAATCTCTGTGAAAGTTATATCATCCCTCTCTATAATCTCTGTGAAAGTCATATCATCCCTCTCTATAATCTCTGTGAAAGTTATATCATCCCTCTTTATAATCTCTGTGAAAGTTA
Organism: Cyclina sinensis; assembly: GCA_012932295.1. Taxonomy (NCBI): domain Eukaryota; kingdom Metazoa; phylum Mollusca; class Bivalvia; order Venerida; family Veneridae; genus Cyclina; species Cyclina sinensis. Next base: position 31,744,275 of record JAAONU010000008.1, read on the forward strand.
TATCATCCCTCTTTATAATCTGTGTAAAAGTTATATCATCCGTCTTTATAATCTCTGTGAAAGTTATATCATCCCTCTTTATAATCTCTGTGAAAGTCTTATCATCCCTCTTTATAATCTCTGTGAAAGTTATATCATCCGTCTTTATAATCTCTGTGAAAGTTATATCATCCCTCTTTATAATCTCTGTTAAAGTCATATCATCTCTTTATATAATCTCTATGAAAGTCATATCATCTCTTTATATAATCTCTGTGAAAGTCATATCATCCCTCTTTAGCATCAGTTTGAAAGCCATCTCTTTGCAATTTTGCACATGCTACCTGTATGATGTTGTATTTTTGAAGCAGTACCATTTTTGATGTAGCAATCACCTTATTTATTTTTTATAAACAGGACTGGCAATAAGTGATATAACTTGTTTAAGAGTGATAATTCAATCTCTTTCAGGCTGAGAACACACCAAATGAAAAAATAGACAGATTGCTTTACATCCTGAAACGAAGAGGCCCACATGCCTTCAATGAGTTTATTGAAGCCCTCAGACCTCAGTTTGGCTTTCTCTCAGTCATGCTTGAAGAAGAATATACCCAACAGCTTGAGGTTCAAAAAACTGCAAGTGCAAGTAAATAGAACAGAAGATTACATGACAAATTTATGATTAACTATTTAAATAATTAGAACCTATTCATTTATTTAAGTATATGACTGTGATAAGCCATTATCTAAATTACAGTAATGCCAAGTTTTCTTAACTTGAATACACTGCAACCTAGAGGAACTTAGACTTAATCTTCTTGCCCTTATGTGAATTCTTTTTATGACTACATGTCTCTAAAACAAATCTTTTTTAAAAAATTGTGCAACCTCAAGTGCAATTTATGCTCTGTCTGTAAATATTTTGAAACGTTAGAATATTGATACCATGCACTGCTAGTTATCACTGAAAAAGGTGCAAAATGTAATGTTTATTCTACTGCCTTTGAAACTGAATAAACCACTGATAAAATAAAGCATTTGTCTCCCTTTAAACATTCATTAACACAGAAGCTTTACAGATTTAAGCGAAGAAACTTCAATCCCTGTGATATCCAGACCAATCTCAAGAGAGCAAACACAGCCTTCGAGTAATTTACTCTGTAAGAAGTGCTGTAAACCAGTAACAAGTGACAGAGGAACACCTGAAATGGCAACATCCATGTCTGGAACATCTGATTTGCAAAGGATGATGCAACAATCGTTTAACTTTTGGTACACCAAGCTGAAATCTCACATGACAAACAGAAACTTGAGGGAGTTGTCAATGGAGAGTCCCCAACCTGTTTCTTATGCCATGGTTGATCAACTTCTAAATGAGCTTATTCAAACAGTGGAAGGTTGCTACAGGTTAGAATAAGTTCTTAAAATGTTCAAACAGTGGAAGGTTGCTACAGGTTAGAATAAGTTCTTAAAATGTTCAAACAGTGGAAGGCTGCTACAGGTTAGAATAAATTCTTAAAATGTTCAAACAGTGGAAGATTGCTACAGGTTAGAATAACTTCTTAAAATGTTCAAACAGTGGAAGGTTGCTAGAGGTTTGAATATTAAAGTTCTTAAAACATTCTATAATCACAATAAAGAAAATTTTCTTATGCCTTGACTAAAATCATTTGGATAAACCATTTTGATGACCTGCAAAATTATTCAACTTGAAGTGAAAAGCTTCAAAAGAATAAGTATTACAATATTCACATGTCACTTATATGTTTTAATTTATTATCAATATCAAGCACATAAAGAAGGAATTTAATGATTTGAATTAGATTAAGCATCTAACACATTAAATTAAAGACGTTTACGAATTCAAGCTGACATATATCTGAACAGTGAAATAAATGTATCACCTTTATGTTACAGGGTTCTAGGAAGCAACGAAAACTTGGTTTCTAGTATCGAAAACTTGAAGGAATCAAGGGATAAGCTGAAGGAATCAAGGAATAAACTGAAAGATGAGTTAAAGTCTAAAGAAGACCAAAGGAACAAATATGCTGACAAAATAATGAAGCTAGAAAATAGATGCAGGGACCTTCGCGAAGAGACCGAGATTAAAAACAGAATGAATCAAAAATTGAATGCTGACATCATGTGCCTGAAAGAAGAGACACAAGCAAAACTAGATGCAAAGGACACAGAAATTGAAGAAGCAACAGCAAAGTACAGAGATGCAATAGAACAACTCAATAAAGCTGAACAAATGCTACAAGATGCCAATGATGAAAAAGAACACTTGAAACAGAATCTTATCTCTTATGAAAAGCTGACAGGCACATACAACTGGCAACTTCAAGGAGCACACTATGAAACCAAAAGAAGTAATTCAAAAAATAACTCTTACCATGACAGAAAGAATGGACAGCATGTCACATATTGTTCAAGGAAAAGCACGCAATGTTTTCCTACAGAATCAACAAAAGTCTCTGTTATGGCATCTAAACCTGTCACAGAGATGAATTACAATCAATATAAAACAGTAGAAGAGTTCCCAGCTGTGGAGGAGCCTGAAGGATCAAAACAAAATAGAGCAAAAACTGTTACTGAAACATGTTATAGGGCCAAACAAAATGCAATGAAAAACCCAGAACGTGTACCCTCAACAGGTTCTGATAAGGAAAATAATACAGTTTTGAGTGGAGAACAAGCAGCAACATCTTTAGACAATAATGATGACTCAAAAGGGCAAAATGAACAATTGATTATAAAATCCTCTGACAATGCCACAGATACTGCAGGAGTCACCACAAGTAGATATTCAAGGCCTAGAAGAAAATCCATCAATGTAACACCAAAAAGTTATGCTTCATTTGGAAGATTGCAACCAAGTTTAGGAATAACTGGAACAAATGGACAAAGTGTCAACAGATGGAGTAGAAGAGCATCAAATGAATCTCCAAGGGTTTTAGATTCCCTAGTTATTGTCTCTAATAACAAAAGCAATCTACAAACCATGTCTACTGACAGCCCAAGAGATCCAAAGGCTATGAAGAAATACTAATGAAAACATCAAATACCATTAAAAATAACTTTTTTTACTTGCAATGTGTATAATAGTTGCTGGCAATGTTAAGGTTTTTCATCTGAAGTTTATTTATCTTTTTTTATGGCCTTCTAATGAAGCAGGTTTAACACTGTCTTTCATATACTAGTTTGTAGCTTACACATCTTCACATCCTCGGTAACCCAGGGGTACACTCTATATATCGGACTTCATTTGCATGTTGGCGGAATCAGCACCCGTGGGTTCCGACAATGACATCTTCAGTGCCAAGGCTGAAAAGTAACCAAAAATTATTGGACAGATGAATAGGGCAATTTCTTCATTTCTTTATAACATACCATTAATTAAATACTCCATCAAATCATATGACTTTTATGCAACAGGTAAATTGTAAGCATACATTTGTTCTAAGTTTTGTTATTCTTTGATACCAAAAAATATGTTCTCTTTATTATTTACACAATTGTTTATAAATAAACTTTCCAACTTAAACCATGGTTTCAAATAATGCCTGATTTCCCCTTACATTCAATATGTAGCTAAATTTACAAAACAAAACCTTTAAATCTACATACAGACCACTATTTTTGTTCAATACATTTTCAAAGTGCTCTTTTATTGTTAACAACTTTCATACACACAAATGAACCTATTTCAGGTAATTTCGTTAAACAAGTCCATATTAGGTCTATCTGTAAATTATATTTCAAACTTGATCACAGAGAAGTGACAAACAATAAGACAAATTATTGTTAATTACATAATTATTCAAAATTGTTCCTTCTATACATACTGAAGAGATTGCACAAAAACTGCTTTAAAATGTTGGCAAATCATAAGACAAAGTTTTCCCCAGTTTGTACAGCTTTTTCATAAATTGGCCAAGTGTCATTGGCAAACTAAGCAGTTTCAGTCTGTTTTCTGGTCAATAATTATGTAAAAGATGACGCTGCACAAAATAAGCACTGTGTAATGAAATACAGCAACAATTACTGGTATTAAACAACTTTTGTTTATTAAAGCAGATAGTGCATTTACAGACACTATACATGACTGTAGGATGTGGCTGCATAAAAAGCAAGCACTTGGAACAACTGTAATTGAAACAGTTACATACTAACAACATGATCAGATAGTCTGAAATAATATGAAAGGTGAGTGAAAATTTCAATGTGTCAGAGGTAAAGTGAGTTTTAATAAATTTTCTAAAGTAAAATTTTGAAAATAAAGATGACAAAGTCATGAAACTTCTCATACTTCTGTGGCTTGTCAGTATAAGGAAGTATTGCATGTCTGAATTACAGCTATCACTGAATGTGACTAATATCCCCACAGTACACCTTTTTAAAGGGGAAATCTAAATTGTGCACACAAATCTCCACTTATTGGGGAGATGTGCAAGAAGTTTACGTCACAAGATTTTGACAAGCTGTAAAAACCACAGAACCTGCACACACCTACACTTATTGGTGAACACGCACACCAAGTTTCAAATTAATAGTCCTAGAACTGTGGAGGTAGTTTGCCTCATAAGATTTTACTATTACAGGTCATAAAACCTCAGAGCTGGCATTGGCATGTGTGAAAAACATGTCATGCACATCTACACTTACTGGTGAACAGGTACAAAAAGTTTTAAATCACTAGTCCTAGAAATGTGGAAGTAGTTCGCATCACAAGATTTTGCTATGATGGGCAGCAAAACTACAGAACAGCCATTGCCATACATGAAAAATACATATCTACACTTAATGGTGAACATGCACAACAAGTTTCAAATGGATAGTCCTTGAAATATGGAAGTAGTTTGCATCTTAAGATTTTGTTCTAACCGGCTGTAAACCTGAAGAGCAGGCACTGGTGTGCAAGAAAAATGTATCACACACTTCTACACTTATCAGTAAATACGCACACTATTATAAGTTTCAAATGAATAGTCCTAGAAATGTGGAAGATCTCTGAAACAGACTGACACCCCCCCTCCACCTGCCTTTCCAACCAATTAACTGACTGTAAGATGACTCTCTTATATAGAACTATATATGCAATCTAAGTCTGACAGGAGTATAATGAATTCATTGAGAAACAGGAAAGATAATTTAAATCTTAACTTGTTTTAATCAATGTTCAAAGTTAAAAAGGGGAAAAATTCCAAAAAATGAAGATGACAGAATTATGTAACTTATTTTTCTACTGTAGCTTGCTGCTATAAAGAAGTAGCAGAAGGCTGGAAAAAATATGTTTAGTAAGAAAGATTTTAGGGAATTTCCTAGTAGAAAAGTGTGCATAATTCTGAAAATTCTGCTGTATTGTCTCAAAAAATCCTGTACAATTACAGGTGCTTATAAACATTGTCCTTAAAATTAAGAAGTCTAAAAATGCTATTCTTTGCTTAATCAGGGGGCACAACTCTGTCGATCTCCATTAAATTTGTGCCAAATATCCAGGTATATAAGTTCACAAGATGAAGACAATTCTTATAAAGTTTCATGCCACTGGCAGTTATATGTTTGGAGTTACACACAACACAATTCTAAATATCCTATTTTTTGCTTAATAAGGAAGCAAAACTCTGCCAATCTCCAATAAATTTGCCAAGTGCTAAGTTCACATCCTGACAACTATTCTTAGAGAGTTTCATGGCTTTAGCAGCTATATGGTTGGAGTTACATGCGACACAAGTCTAAAAATGCTATATTTCGCTTAATTATTGGAAATAAGTCTGTGATCTCATTTTAAAGTAAATTTAAATTCTCAACTAAAATAGATTTGCATCAAAATACCCAGGTGCATAAGTTCACATGCTGACAACTATTCTTAGAAAGTTTCATGGCTCTAGCATGGACAGCGTGACAGTGGAACAGCCAGATGGACAGACAAGGGCAAATCTATATGCCCCTCTCGAAGTGGTGGGGGCATAAAAAAGAGAGTTAAGTAACTTATGTGGGGTGTCATTATGAAGAGGTAGTGCAAGTCGTAAAAGAATATGTGAAGTAATAGTACAGATATTTGAAAATGTTTTTGCTTGTAAGACTTAGCTTAAGCTAAAAATAACTTATTCAAATTTTTCATAAAAATCAGCAGAGAATTCCTTAATTTCCTTTCTGTGAATTTAATCTGTTCTATCAATCAAAATGTCCTTATTTCATGTCTATTTTTAAATGCCCTAGAAGACATGCTATATATTATACTGAGATTTTCTTTATACAAAATTCTTTGAATATCTCATTCAAAGCAAAAAAACAAATAGGCCAAAGATTTCAATACTATCAAAATCTATCCAAAACCAGTGATCTGACTGCAAATAAAGTGTTTTAACAAATGCCCTTCCTGACCTCATTGGAAGATAAATACCAGAAAGTAGATATTAAAGTTTACCAATCAGTCAATAATCAATGATCTCAAATGTATCCTTGACCAACTTTGATTTATTACTGATGACTAAAAATAACAGCCAATCAGAACTGCACAGATACTCATGCAAAAATAATATACACATGGCAAAAGAGGAATCAGTTTAGTTACTGGTCTTAAAATAAGTGAAATAAATACCATTAGTAAAAGAATACAATAAAATATGCTCAGACATACTGGGTATATTTGCAGCCAACCCCCACCCCCCTTTACCACAGGGATAAACCTTTTAACAACCACTGGGGTTTTTAGACAAAAATATATGACTCTGTCTTCCCCTCCACACATCCCATCCCTGCATATTATTGGGACTTGGACAGAGTAGAATTAAAGGAAACAAAATTATGTGATGAAAGGTAAATTCTTAGTAAGCTGAGTGGGTTAAGTAACCCATACATGTGAACTCTCCCAATTCTGGTGGCAGACTACCGATTTTAGGCAATCAAAATCCCCCTCCCACTCAGGGCTTACATTCTACTGACTTTTTTTCATAACAACCAATTAATAAAAACAAAAAAATACAAACACCTCAGTTATATAGTCTGGATTACCTGCCCCTTTATCTCTGTATTAGTAAGTACATTCGGGAACAGACTACTGAGTGATATTGATGAATATAAACAATATTTTGACTGGTTTACCGATAACGCTACGTGTACCATGCTGCAGTTTTGGAAAATGAGACCCTGTCTAATTATACCTTTTATTGTTTGTATATTGTCAGTTTTACACTTTATGAAGTTGTTAATTGCAATGCAGATAAGGCACACATCTAAGACACAAGGGAGATTAGAAACTGGTAATTACTGTACTTCCACTCCCATAAAGCAATGCAGATCTCGAAGATTGTACTTTAACAAAATATATCAAAAGTCAAACGAATCATAGTCCATTGAATAGGACTCTGAATGTATTGCTGTGCATGAAATTTTGTTGCCAACTATTAAAGCTATGACTTCTATGTGACACAGAAAATGTGTGGTGTAGTGGAAAAGGCATGTGTCACTTAAAGGGACAGTGTGAAGAGTAAAGAGAAAAGGTACCAATGTTTAACTTGAGTGTAAATAAGACAAATATGACTGTTAACTGATAGAGTGTCTATTCAGTGTAAATAATGAATGTTAACTGTTTATTTTCGATATATATTAAACCGGTAGCAGTTCTTTTTCTGTTATCAATACATCCATAGCATCTGTACTTGGACCATGCCTGAAATAATGTTGTGTTGGTAAATATCCCACTTGACAGACCAAATCTCCCTACTTTCAGTCAGATATCACTACTTGGCACTGGGAAAAGTTCACATGTATGGAGCAGTTATGGCTTGAACAAGGTGGTATCATCCAGGAAAACCTCGGACAGAATCACGTGACTGTCTGGTAATATTGTGTAGGAACACTGAATGTTATTTGTTTTGTAGTCTATTAATAGTAATAAGTAACTGATACGAGATACAGGTAACTTTTTGAAAAATGCAAAACATAGTAATTTTGTTATCACATTTACAAAGTCATTTTTAATCAAACAATTCAATATTTTATATAATTGAAAAGGTCTGTAAACTCATATTTTTATATTCAAAAAAATAATTGTCAAAACTGTTCACTGTTAACTGATATATGGAAATAAAAGGTTGAACAACATATGTTGTTGCTGCTCTTCAAAAAATGTACTTTACATTAGTTATAATTTGTCTGAACAGACAGGTCTTCAATTTAAAAATATATATTAAATTTCTTTTTATTAGCATCTGCAGACAAAATAGAGTGTTGTAGCTTAAGGTTCCTTAAACATACAGTAAAAAACCGTACACTCAAATGGACTCAAGTCCATTTGAATTTTCCTTGTTTACCTTTGACCAGTCAATGTGACCTTGACCTTTGAGCTATTTGAGGTATTATGTTGCATATTGTTCAACTCATTATTTAGGGCATCATAATACATTTTTGTGTCCCCTGCTACACAGTAGCTGCGACATAAAGGGATCACTTCTCTCTCGTCTGTCTGTCTGTCCATCTGTCACAAAACTTGTGCAGACCACTCCTCAAAAACTCCAAACTTTACAGGGATGATCAGTACCAAGTCTTGTCAGCATATCGTTGGCATTTTCCAGATCAATGATTTTTTGTCAGTTATGGCCCTTTCATGATTTTTATTTTTGAAGTTTGCCCGCACTACTTCTCTTATACTACTAATGCAATTTGAATGAAATGTTACAGGACTGGTCCATACCTCAATTACTTGCGCATATTTAATGGGTTTTTTGGTTGAATGGTTTTCTGGCTGAGTTATGGCCCTTGAATAAAAAGGTGTTTTGGTCTGTTAATGATTTTTGTGTCACCTGCTACACAGTACCTGCGACATGCTACAAAGTAGCTGTGACATATAGGGATCACTTCTCCACTGTCTGTCTGTCTGTCCGTCACAAAACTTGTCTAGACTACTTCTCAAAAACTACTGGTGCAATTTCATCCAAACTTTACAGGAATGATCAGTACCAAGTCTAGCTGTGCATATCATCGGCATTTTCCAGTTCAATGATTTTTGTCAGAGTTATGGCCCTTTAATGATTTTTATTTTTAAAGTTTGTCTGGACTACTTTGACAGTCAAGTTGAAATAGTGTACATCCATATAATACAACCACTGTGTATCCATGCCTTCTCTGTTTATGCAAATCCTAATACAAAGCTGAAAACTGTTACAAAAGACATTAGTTCTGCACTGGAAGGTATTACTGGGTTGGTCATTGTGATGGGAGATTTCAACTGTGAAGGACAGAGCTAGGAAACAACAGTTAGTAACACACATAGAAACATATGGGCTTCGGCAAAAAATTCACATGCCTACAACTTACAACAATACCACCTTGGATCTGGTCTTCACAATATACAAGCAAACCAATTTCAGTGACTTCCCGTTTCTACAAGTCAAATTTGGAGTGACTTCACGTAGGCACGTAACTACATACTACAGTATTTTATGAACAAATGAAAACATTTCAGAAACGTACATTTGTTAGCATCCTTTCTCCCTTGAATTATCCAAAACAATTGCAGATTAGCACATTCTTAAAAATAATAACATGTTTCACATGGTAATTATCGGGGTTATTTTAAGTGAACTGCTTCAAACTGTCAAAGAAATTACATCACTCAACAGCAACTTTCAACTTTTTATAAAGGGCGCCATGTCTTCATATAAATTCAAAAACACAGAAGCCGACAACTGTGTGAATAACATTCCAAAATAAAAACTAAAACACCTTTTCAAACCAGTGAAATTTACAGATCTTGTATACATTTATTTTTTTCCGATGCAAAACAAAGAAAACCTGTCAATCAAATAAGGATGTCTACACTCTTGAATTTTAGTTCTCATTTTCGGAAAATCTTTAAATAGTAACACCTTGAAAAAAAGCTTGTTAGTATTTATGGAGTAGGAAGTTTTTGATTTTTCTAAAATACAAAGGTGCAGAGACGTGTATTTATGTAGATTAGGAACAAGTGTAGATCATCTAAGATGTCGTATCTGTGTGGGAAAGAGTTAAAAGGTCACATAAAGAAATATGATCTTAGAACAATATGCAGGGTCATTGTGAAGTATTACCTTCGTATCTCGGAAACAAATTGATTTTCAATGGAAATATGAGTAAATATTAAAAATCTAATTGGATTTTCTTTAAACAATCTTCTTTTGTCTGTGAGAAAAAATATAATCTTTAAAACTCATGATTATTAATTTTGACAATGGTGAATTATTGGTTTCATCTTTTCTAAATTTTCATAGGTAAATGTCCGATTTTCGATAGCAATGTTTCATTTCTCTTACCAGTTAAATTTCGCGGAGTGCCTCAATATTACGCCCGTGAAGTGCCACAATTTTACTCCTTACTCGGAGTGGCTTCAGTCACTCTTTTTCACGCGAAGTCACTCTTTTTTAAATGCAGATTACTCCCGCAAAGTGTGGAGTGAATTCCTCCAAATTTCGCGTTTTTTGGACAAAGCTGTACTCTAAGCTCTGTTGCCTTTTGGTTTCTGATGTGAAGAGTTTTATAACTTTTTCCTATATAACTCTTTGTAAACAAGTGACCCCCAGGGCAGGGCCTATTTTGACCCAGTGGCCATGATTTGAACAAACTTAGTGGAGGTCCACTAGATAATGCTCCATACCAAATATCTAAACTCTAGGCCTTGCAGTTTCTGACAAGAAGATTTTTTAAAGTTTTTCCTATATAACTCTATGTAAAACATGTGACCACTGGGATGGGGCCATTTTTGACCAAGGGGCCATGATTTGAACAAACTTAATAAAGGTCTACTAGACAATACTGAAAAACAGATATCTAAACTCTAGGCCTTGTGGTTTCTGACAAGAAGATTTTTAAGTTTTCCCTTTATAACTCTATGTAATCAACTGACCCCTGGGGTGGGGTCAGTTTTGACCCCAGGGTCATAATTTGAACAAACTTGGTAGAGGTCCACTAGATGATGCTTCATACCAAATATCTAAGCTCTAGGCCTTGAGGTTTCAGAGAAGAAGATTTTTTAAAGATCCAACTTTTAAAATCTACTTTTAGCTCCAGTGAACCAGAAATGCAATGGACCAGAACCATTTGAACAATCTTGGCAGAGCTTCATGCAAGGATTTCATTAAATTTGGCCCATTGGTTTCAGAGAAGATGTTGTTTGAATGGAAAGTTGACGATGGACTGACAGACGATGGACAAAGACCAATCAGAAAAGCTCACCCTGAGCACTTTGTGATCAGGTGAGCTAAAAATGAGGATGGGAAGTCAAGGCAAATCACTCCCATGTTACTGGGCTTCCACAAAACAAAACAAAAAGCCTAACATCATCAGTCCTGCTTTTAAGCATTCTTGTATACTTTCAAAAGTCTACTTTAAAATACTATCGGAGATATGTGTGACACAAAATTTGTGGCTGACATGCAGATTTTAACTAAGTCAAGACCCATATCTCTGCTATTACTGGGCTTCCTCAAAAACAAATACACAGTTGTAAAACAGTATGTGTTGATAACATTCCTGTAGAGTTTCACAACATGAAAACAATTAAATGAAAGCAATATCCCTCCAACTACGGTGTGGTATAACAATCTTGAAAGAGGTAAGTTATATAATGCTACATCCCAAAAATCTAAGCCCCAGGCCCTGTGGTTTCTGACAAGAAGATTTTAAAAAAAAAGTTATATTTTACAACAATAGGACCCTGGGGCAGTATTAATTTTGACCCCAGGTGTATAATTTGAACAGTCTTGGTTTAGGACTTTACATGATGCTCCATGCAAAATATCTAATCCCAAAGCCATGTGGTTTCAGAGAAAAAGATTTTCAAAGTTTTTGCTTTATAAGCCTGACACCTGGGGATGTTAATGAGTCAAGGGGCGTAATTTGAACAATCTTTGCAGAGGTAAGCTAAATAATGCTACATACCAAATAACTAACATCTAGGGCCTATGGTTTCTGACATGAAAATTTTAAAAGTTTTATATTTTACACACAGATAGGACCCCAGGGACAGAGATGGATGAACAGACAGTCAAAGACCATTCCTAGATCCTCCTTCCACTTTTGCGGCAAAGGATAACCAGAGTTCTTAATGGCATTCAACTCTTCAAACATCTTGGGTAGAGTTTCAATCATCCCTGCAACGTTTCATTCATTAGACCTTGTGGTTTCAGAGGAGATGTTTTAAAGCAAATGGTGGACAACAGACATTGGATTGAAGGCCATCACAATAGCTCAACCTGAAGATCTTGCTCAGGTGAGCTAAATAGATTATCAGATACCTTAAGCATTGTTCGCATCTACAACTGATAATTATCTTTAATTGAGCCAAAAAAACTATAGCAAATACAATATTACAATATGAATGTCATTCAAGATGAATAAGTCTATTTAGATAACAGAGGCAATAATTTATCTAATGACATTGTAGTATTGTTATTGTTTTTTGTTAATGACTGTATCAATGAAAACCCATAAAAAATATAACCAAAGGCTGGCTTTGGATAACATTGATTAACTAAAAGCTCGAACTACACAATCATATACATTATTTATTCCAAAACATTACTCAAGCATCTAGCTTCCTTAGGACTGTGGTAAAAAAAGAATAAAAATAAACTGTTAATCAAAAAAAGATGAAACTGATTTAATAATTATGGATGAAGCTGCAAGAGAAGTTTTAAAGAAACTGAAACCAGAGATAAAGAAAAATTTGAACCTGGATCATGACATTCTGGATGTTCTGGAAGCCAATGATATTCTTAAAAGTGATGATGCTGAGAAAATCATGGTTGGTATAATCATTTGAAATGAATACACTTTTTGTTTTGTTATTAAATTTATTTTAAGTTTTGAAAGATTGGATTAGCTAAATGTGCAGCCTCTGTAAATAAAAACTCTATTATTATTATCAGTATTATTAACAGTTGTTGCACAATTAAATATTTAAACATTTGGAAGACTTTGAGCTGAAGACATATCTAACATGCATTATGATTCTCACTTTAAATATTATCTAAGGGTGTATGGAGATCCCAGAAACATCTTTCTGAGTGACAAATTCCTGTATTACCAGTTTGTTTCTTTCTATATGGTCACCACAATTTGTTCTGTGGACAACAAACCTCTCAGCATGAAAATTATTTCATTAAAAGATGAAATGGTAGTGAAATACTAAAAGAACATTGCAAATGATTCAACATATTGTTACAGTACTCCTTATATTATTGAAAATATATCTCCCCAAGCTCAACATATCAAAACCAAAATTCCACAGTAGTAAGAACCAACTTGTTTGTCCCAGGTACTGATGATTTTATACAGGTTGTAAAAACAAGTTCATTGGAACCATGGAAGTTTTCATCCAGAAAAATTGTTTTTCATATACAGTAAAAACCCGCTTTGCAACCGCCCCGATTTTGAGACCAACTCACTAATAGGAATGATTTTTATCAGACCGGAATTTTATCTTCTTTATTTCAATGGTAGCCAGCCCCGATTTCAAGACCATCCCATTATTCTGTAATACGACCAGTAAATTCAGTCCCGTTTCGTAAATCATGTACATTTGGATACCCTTAAATCTGACCTCAGGCACTTTCTCACCTTGATATTGATGTGCATGTATATTGCTGAAATCCTTTTGATACATTATGTAAACTACAGCTGTCCTAGTTTTATGACATTTAACAACATCTACTTTACGCTAGAAGTAAAGGTTAGTTTCACACCTTTATTTTCATAGATGTTTGTTCCATATTTTTAAACAAACACAGACGTGTTTTCATAAAATTTTTGAAGTTGTAATCGGCAATGAAAACTGTCAAAATACTTAAAGGTAAAATGGTTGATGTGACTTGTTTTTTAACGGCCACTATCAAAATTGTTTAAGTGATTCAAATGTGTCATTCTTTTCACTAGAATATAAAAATACATTTCTGTTTAAAGACATTCATTATACAATTTGTATCCTTAAGCAGTAGCAAAATTAACTTAGTTCTATATTATTTGCACTTTGAAAATATGAATCAAAAACGTTCATTAGAGAGAAACTTAAAAAATAATAAATATACATGTACAATGCTTATAGAATCCTGTAAATGGTCTGCCTGGTTATTTGCCTGACCAAACTCATTAATGAGACCACCCCGCTATTAAGACCAGAACTGCAAAGACCCTTCAGTGGTCTCATTAGCAAGGTTCTACTGTATAAAACAAGAAATCGGTAGAACCGATGGATGCTCCCCGAATAAATGCCAATTCCAAAAGGGCTATTGTTTAATATGTATTTTTTTTTAAGTATGAAAAATAACAAAGGGCAATAACTCCTAAATTATGCAAAATAGAGTACTGGTTCTTGCACGCTGCACTTCTCCCCATTATAGAGATCTATCTACCAATAAAGTCTCAGGTTAATATCTCTTATACTTTGTGAGATATGCCCCAGACAAAAAATATGTATGAAAAAATTTAAAGGGCAATAACTCAAAAATTGATAAAGCAAGAGTCATGGTTCTTGTGCACTGTACTGCTCCTTAATGAGATTTAACTACCTATGAAGTTTGGTCTTGATATCTCTCATAGTTTTTGTGTTATGCTCCAGACAAAATTATGATGGACGAACAAACGGACGGACAGGACAGACAGACAAAGCGGCAAACTATATGCTCGCCCTTTAGGAGCATAATTATCTCTAAGGGTTTTGAGGTTATGCTCTGGACAAGATTTTTCTAAAAAGGGAGATCATTCAAAAATGGGGCAAAATAGAGTTATGGTTCTTTGGCACTGCACTCCGCGTCAATGCCCTCTACCACTGTGTGCAGTTTAAACAAATTATGTCCAAGGGTTTTCAGGTTATGCTCCAGACAAGAGTTTTCTATAAAGGGAGATAATTCAAAAACGGAGCAAAATAGAGTTATGGTTCTTTTGCACTGCATTCCACGTCAATGCCCTCTACCACTGTGTGCAGTTTAAACAAATTATGTCCAAGGGTTTTCAGAATATGCTCCGGAAAAGATTTTTCTAAAATGGGAGATAATTCAAAAACTGGGCAAAATAGAGTTATGGTTCTTTGGCACTGCATTCCGTGTCAATGCCCTCTACCATTGTGTGCAGTTTAAACAAATTATATCCAGGGGTTTTTAAGTTATGCTCCGGACAAAATTATGATGGATGGATGGACGGGACAGACAAAGCAGCAACTATATGCTCGCCCTTCGGGGAGGATAAAAACCCTCTTCAGTTGAAATACAAATTGACTGTTTAAAGGGAAAGAGGTTCTCAACAATCACAAACATTTTATATTTTACTAACTAGTATTGTGTTAATGTTTTCAAAAACAGGCTGAGCGTACCAGATCTGAGAGAATATCAGCTTTCTTATTTATACTGCAAAGGAAGGGTCCAGGAGCATTTCATGCTTTTACAGAGGCACTAACAGCTACTGGAAACAAGTTTGTGGCGGATATGTTGCTAGACAAGTATAAGGAGGAAGAGAGAAAACTTGACAAAGGTAGATTAATAACTGGAAGTGTTGCTTCAGTTTGAATAGTGGCTACAGGTTGAATTGTTGTACAGGCAGATGTGTGATATCATTAAAATAATAACATAATATACCTTTGAAGCTCAATCCAACTGGTGAAGAAAAGTAACTGTTGTTTATAAATTCCAAATCGTGCTATTTCCAGAAATGAATAAAGGCAATAAGTGTAAAGGTTGATTAGTATGGTCTAAAAAAATAAACCCACTTAACTGCTCAATCACTGTGATGCTGAACTCCTTAAGTCATCTAATATTACTAGCATTTACTCCTGCATATATTTGTGCTACAGACTTTAAACTTACTGTCCCTGTATAAACCCTGACAATTTTATCAGTTTTCCCTTTCTTCAGATTCAGGCAACAGTTCTGAGGAATCATTAGAGCCTACAGAAATTGCCTCAACTCAAAGCTCAAATGTCAGAAAAGAGGAAAATACTCAGTCCATCTTGCCAAATGTGTCCTGCACCACAACAACAACCAGGTCTGAGTGAATGCTTTGTTTTGATCTATTCATTATTTTTTCTTCTTTTTTGTTTTCATTTTTTTTTATATCTGATTATCTAAAACTTTTTTTTTTCTACTAAACAAGACCCAATTATCAAAATGTCATATAGTAAAATGAAACAAAAAACTACTAAATTATCTTTCTTTCTGTAATTATTATGATAGCCAGCTGGCTACACAAAGAAGTTTAAGCAACTTGCAATGACAAAATGTCTTTTAGCAAAAATATATGAACTAACTTCTTTGCATTACTGAGTCTGATTTTCTTTTTCATTTTCTTTGTCTGGCTTTACCTTTTTGTTGAAAATAACTGCTTCCTTAAAATACAGAGACCAAGAAACATTACGTGCTACATACAGTAATATTCTACAAGAAAGACTCACAAACAGACGGCCTTCTCACCATGCTTTGGATTTGACAGGTCACCCTACCAACCATTTTCTGCACCCCTTCTACAGTTCAAGAAGACCTAGCCACTCTACAGACGTAGCTACACACCAAAGCTTAAACGGCATGTATACAAAACTAAAAATGCACCTGTTCCACATGAATGAACGAGAGCAATCTTTTAACAGTAGTCCAGTACCCGTCAACTTTGAAATGGTGGAAGAACTTCTGGACAAACTATTGAAACTAGTGCAAGATTGCTATAAGTAATTTCCAATGTTTTGTCTTTTCATGCAGTTTTAAACATCTTGAACAAAATGGTCTTTTATTGAATAAAGAGGGCCAGAAGACAGTGTATGTGATATACATGTGTTATATGGTATAATAAACCAAGAACTTTATTTGCAAGAGTTTAGTAAGCAACTGTCAAAGATGGCATTTTTATACGAATATAAATAGCTGAAGAAGAATTTTCCTGCTTATGCGAAATATTTTGAGTACTTCTCTCCAGTACATTCTGATAGGATAAAAAATGAAAAAATGATACAATATGATGAAAAATACAACTCCAGGTCCTTAGTTAATTTTGACTCCCATTTCCTTGTTATTTTATTGAAATATATCATTCTGTACCATTTGTTTCTTTTTGTTTCAGAGAAATGGGGGCAAACAATAAAGACTCCTTACTCACAAACATTGAAAACCTTAATTCATTGAAAACAAACTTGCAACAAAATTTGAACATGAAAGAGGAACAAGTGCAAAAATATGCCACAAAGATTCTTAAACTGGAAACTAAATGTAAGAACAATGACACCACAATAAAACAACATGAAAATTCAATTGAAACGTTAAGACTTAAAAACAGAAACCTTAGTCAAGAAAATACTAAGCTGAAGGCAGAAATTAGCAGACTTAAACAGAGTCAAGAAACGGAAGACGATACCCTTCCAAAAACTGTAGAACAGTTGTCCAAACTGAATGAAGAGCTAAAGAAAAAAATTTTAAAGTGTGAAAAAGAACTGGAGGAAATGACTGTAAAGTTTAACACCTTGAACCCACAGAAAAAAGTTCCTGAGAATCAACAAAAGCATTCTGAGAGCATTGATCAGAATGTAGAGACAACCCATGAAAGTAGTCATAGTAACAGTTCATCCTCAAGTCTACAAGAATGCAAAGATATCTGTGCCGGAAACAATGCTCTAGTTGTAAGAAATAAATTGCAGAAATTGGGAACTAAAGTCTTGTTTGCAGAAGCCAAACATAAAGAAAGCAGAAATAAAACAGATGCTAGTAAAAGTGAAGAAATGCATCAACCGATTTTTGCTGAGAGCAAAACTCAAGAGCAAGCTGAAAAGGTGGGCAATAGTGGATCATATGACAGCAGAAGACATTATAATGGAACTTCAAACAATAATTTAGCACAGACAAAATTGGAAACAGAAAAGCACAGTGATATACAAGGTGCTCTTCAGAAACAGAAATTAGCTGCTATGCTGGTGAAACAGACATCAACATACAAGGGACTTAAAAATCCAAAATGGATAAGAAAACCTCTAAAATGACATAAAGACTAGTCAAAAACCAAACAACCTCAGTGTCTACTTAAATCATGAGCTGAAAAGGGAAACAGCTTGAAATCACTACTCAAAGAGTTAATTCCCTCTTACATTATACATTTGCTGTAACTAGCCTGTAAGAGTTCTGTATTTTCCTTCCTGTGAATTTAATCTTTCTTAATTAAAATGTCCTGATTTTATTCTGTTATTACATGTCTGGTTTTAAGATATGCTCTATAAAACTGATTTTTTTTTATACATTACAAAGATCTTTGAATATTTCATGTATTCAAAGCAAGAAATCAAATTGGCAATAGATTTCAATATCAGCAAAATCTGTCAAAAATTAGTGATCACTACACTGATAAAATGTTTAATGAGGTGCCCTTCCCAACCTCACTGGAAGATAAATTTCAGTAAGTAGACATGTATTGGTTCAGCTATCAGCCAATAATCAATGAACAGATAATCTATCTCAATGTATCCTTGACCAACTTTAATCCATTACTGATGTCTAAAAATAATAGCCAATCAGAACTGCACAAATACTTATGAAAGAGGGATCAATGGGGGACATTAGTTGATTATCTACCCTGAATACTCTCTGATATTACTTTGGTCCTTCCATTTGGATTCCTCTGCTTTTATCGCTATTTTCTCTTTTGATATGGTGATTATTAAACCTAATTATTTGCAACAGTGGTAATCAGATTACATAATAAATTTAGCAATGTTTTGTTAACACTATTATCTTTGTTCTTTGATAATCCTAACTTTTTATTTAATATATAAGTGACAATTTTCACAACTAAAAGTCAAGACCATCACAGTTAGAAACAAGGATAAAGTCAGAGGATTCCAACTGAAAGGACCAAAGTGCTATTTGGTCTACCTTTGATGTTATCTGAGTAAGGGAGATAATTTGTTCCTCATTTAGTAAAGAGAAACAAGTACCATTAGTTAAGAAATATATACTCTGAAAAAACTGGGTATCTTTACGGAAGGAAATTTGGAAGTGCTGCCTGAGAACACCACAGAGACAAACATTTTATCAGTTGGGTAATAGATGTTTCAAAGATTAAAGGTATTATAATTTTGGAGAAATAATTGAAAGGAACAGAAAAGGAAGTAACTGCCAAGTAATTTTGTCAAAGAATTTATATTTTTCAACAACAAACAATTTCTGAGACCTTCCCTTTAAACACTTCTTTTAACATGTTTAAAGCACTTCGTGTCCCTCTACAAACTACTTAAACTTTTATTGTATTCTCTATGACCATAACATACAAGTTATCATGAAAAAAAATTCTCCAATTTTAAGAAAACAAAGCTCAATGTCTTAACTCTTATTACGGTACCATTAATCTTCAGACTTGTTTTTCTGGACAGGTTGACCATTAACCATTTTTAAAGAGAGCTACTATGATGTCCTTTCACCAACCATTTACAAAGAGGGCTACTATAAAGTTTTAATTTAACTATTTTTAAACAGGGCTACTATGATGCATTTACAAAGAGGGCTAATATAAAGTTTTTATTTAACTATTTTTATACAGGGCTACTATGATATCCTTTCATCAACCATTTACAAAGAGGGCTACTATAAAGTTTTAATTTAACTATTTTTATACAGGGCTACTATGATGCATTTACAAAGAGGGCTAATATAAAGTTTTTATTTAACTATTTTTAAACAGGGCTACTATGATGTCCTTTCATCAACCATTTACAAAGAGGGCTACTATAAAGTTTTAATTTAATTATTTTTATACAGGGCTACTATGATGCATTTACAAAGAGGGCTACTATAAAGTTTTTATTTAACTATTTTTATACAGGGCTACTATGATATCCTTTCATCAACCATTTACAAAGAGGGCTACACTATAAAGTTTTAATTTAACTATTTTTATACAGGGCTACTATGATGTCCTTTCATCAACCATTTACAAAGAGGGCTACTATAAAGTTTATATTTAACTATTTTTATACAGGGCTACTATGATGTCCTTTCATCAACCATTTACAAAGAGGGCTACTATAAAGTTTTTATTTAACTATTTTTAAACAGGGCTACTTTGGTGTCCTTTCATCAACCATTTACAAAGAGGGCTACTATAAAGGTTTTATTTAATTATTTTTAAACAGGGCTACTATGACTGCAAAAATGTGTTTTGAAACGAGATAAAAAGAAGCTGGAGTAAGTTATGGTGAACAAGCTGAAGTTTTATTCAAGACAGCTGATGTTTTCTATGATAATTATAAATTTATAATACATTTAATATTTGAATACAGGACTAAAATATTTTCCAAACCAAGTGTGAGAAACTAACACCAATGTTTTTAAAGAGACTGTTTCCCAATTGTTTGGAAAATATAACTTATTTTGCATAATATGTTGTTATATGATATGTTTTGTTCTTTTTGTCTAAAAATTTGTTATCCCAGCACTGGTTCAATAGCGCTTCTATTTAAGGTTGAATTTGGTTGATAAACAGTGGTGCTGAGCCTTTGCTTCTGACCATTAGATACAGTGGTGCTGAGCCTTTGCTTCTGACCATCAGATACAGTGGTGCTGAGCCTCTTCTTCTGACCATCAGATACAGTGGTGCTGAGCCTTTGTTTCTGACCATCAGATACAGTGGTGCTGAGCCTTTGTTTCTGATAATCAGATACAGTGGTGCTGAGCCTTTGTTTCTGACCATCAGATACAGTGGTGCTGAGCCTTTGCTTCTGACCAACAGATACAGGGGTGCTGAGCCTTTGTTTCTGACCATCAGATACAGTGGTGCTGAGCCTCTGCTTCTGACCATCAGATACAGTGGTGCTGAGCCTTTGTTTCTGACCATCAGATACAGTGGTGCTGAGCCTCTGCTTCTGACCATCGGATACAATGGTGCTGAGCCTTTGCTTCTGACCATCAGATACAGTGGTGCTGAGCCTTTGCTTCTGACCATCAGATACAGTGGTGCTGAGCCTTTGTTTCTGACCATCAGATACAGTGGTGCTGAGCCTTTGCTTCTGACCATCAGATACAGTGGTGCTGAGCCTTTGTTTCTGACCATCAGATACAGTGGTGCTGAGCCTTTGTTTCTGACCATCAGATACAGTGGTGCTGAGCCTCTTCTTCTGACCATCAGATACAGTGGTGCTGAGCCTTTGTTTCTGACCATCAGATACAGTGGTGCTGAGCCTTTGTTTCTGACCATCAGATACAGTGGTGCTGAGCCTTTATTTCTGACCATCAGATACAGTGGTGCTGAGCCTTTGTTTCTGACCATCAGATACAGTGGTGCTAAGCCTTTGTTTCTGACCATCAGATACTGACCATCAGATACAGTGGTGCTGAGCCTTTGTTTCTGACCATCAGATACAGTGGTGCTGAGCCTTTGTTTCTGACCATCAGATACAGTGGTGCTGAGCCTTTGTTTCTGACCATCAGATACTGACCATCAGATACAGTGGTGCTGAGCCTTTGTTTCTGACCATCAGATACAGTGGTGCTGAGTCTTTGTTTCTGACCATCAGATACATACATGTTTGATTAGAGTTAAACTTGAACATCTTTTCCAAACTTTGCTTTGCACCTTGAAATTACAATCAGCTGTAAGCTTTACGTGTTGCTATTTTCAATTGTTTTTCATAAGTGAAAGTAACTGTTTCAAGAAATTTGTACCTAATTTAAATGAACAGAAAAAGCAATTTAATTGTTTTCAGAAATAAGTAAAGTACACTTTATAATTTTAGACAAAACGTTTTTTGTGTTTAGATCTCATCAAGCCTTTTTGTGAAAAACAAAACTAGAAAACATGTTATTTCTTGGGCAAATTAGTTTTGTTGAGATAAAAAATGGGCAATTTTGAAGGGAGCAAAAAATATAATCAAGACGATTATAAACTTCTGAATGATTGTGATGAGCTTTTTGGTTGCCAGATTGGACAACTAACTTTCAATTTTCCAAGGCTCTTCAAATTTACATTGATCTCTGGAACCAGGCTTCCAACTTATGCCAAAGACTGTGCTATCATACAAGACAGTTTCAAAATAAAGGCCTAATGAAAGTGTTACTTAAGCATCAAAAATTAGTTGTCTGAAACCTTGAACTTCAACATTTCTGTCAAAGAAACTAAACAGAACTCCAGTTCAGTAATAAGTCATACATTTTAGTTACTGGACAAGTCATGGTATTTAATAGTCATCAGTAACAAATTAATAGCTAGTTTTGCCACAATTTTCCTTTGTACATCATTCACCTGCCACTGAAATGGATTTTTTTCCACCCAAAGTAATCTTTAGTTGACTCTCATGGGCATCTTGAAATAGGAACATAATTATTTCTTGCACAGTTTACAACTTTTCACCAACAAAATAAATATTAATATTCATTCTGGATTAATCTGCAAGCTCAGTTTAGGAAACAAATTTAGTTTGTTTAATATCTGATAGGCAAATATATGGGTTATAGAATATCATGCCAAAACATTTTCGTGAGAAAAAATAGGTCCAGAATAACATTCTAATGCAGTTTTTACACAATAATAGGCAAGGTGCCATGACAAGATTTGGAAGAAGGATTAAGGCCTTACATAGCTCTTAGAACTCACTGATCAAACTACTGAAGGAAGGTGTAAAATGCCATTCCCACCAAGCAAACAGATTACTTTAAGATTTAAAGACCTTAAAACCAAGGTGTATTAGGTTTGTAGAACAATAAGATTAGTATTTAATTCAACTGTTCACACGGTGGCGTAACAAGTGACAAAAATTAAATCATATATTTTTGTTCTTATAATTTTGGAACAAGGTTTACATCAGAGATCATCTGTGAAGAAACAGCAAAGCTTAATTTAAATGATAAGTAACCAAAAACAGATGAAAGGTAACTATTTTATTTTATTCTTGATTGCGGTTTAATCTCTTTCAGTTAAAGATATCATGGTTAAATCTGTAAACTAGAAAAATATTTATATGGCATATAATGCAAATAATGTAAACTGCAAACCAATTTTCTAATCAGGATGTTATATTCTCAGTTTGAAAAAAAATCAAATTTATGACATTTTAAATGTTTGTTTCAAACAAGAATGAATTCAGCAACATCTTAACATTTTTCAGTCATGTTCAAGATTACTAAGCAAATATAAACCTATTATTAAAGACATTTAGAAGTATTCGACTCGACATAACAATTGTAGTGTTTAAAATCTATTGGAATAAATTTGTTAAGTAAATTTTATTAGCACTGTCAGTTCATACAGTTATGAACCTTTCTCAGGTCACTCAGTGGGGAAGGGGGGATTACTGATTGCTAAAAATGGGATTTTTTGTCCTCAAGGGGGATTTACGTGCAAGACTGACACAGTCTCACCTGATCAACTTAGTCTATTACAGCCTATATGTATTGTTTCTTTAAGTTTAATATTACCCTGTTATTAGATATGTATAAAAGACGTCATCATACTGTCCACTGTTAAATAATCCTAAATGTGAATTACAGTATGTACAGAATGCTAACCATCCCCCTTTTCACTCTCAACCATTGTCGGAACCATGTTTGATCCATTCCGTTTCACTCTATTCACCGACCATGGGAAAAAAGGTTGGTAAAATTTCATACTCATGAATAATTAATTACCTGCTTTCATTGGTTTCCAAAAGATTTCCATACCGCAGTCTAAGCCAATGAAATTACTTGTTACAATTTGTATTTGATGGCTATGTGAGATTAGACAAATTTGGATTGGAATCTTTGTTCTGACTGGATGAGTTTTTCAGTTTATAATTGTAGATACTTCAAAATAAGTGGGGTTTTTTTTGACAATTTAGCCTCAAGGTCAACGTCAAGTGGGGTCGAGGTCAAAACATATATGCATTTGGAAGAATTCTCCCAAAGGCTAGTTGTGTGCAAACATGAACTTAATGTTTTTAGTAATAAGATAATTATGCCCAATATTAAGGAGTTCTGACAACTGGACCTTTGAGGTCAAGGTCAGTTAAATATATGTGATTGGGAAGGACTTGTCCAAAGGGGTGTTGTCTTTAAGTATGAAGTAAATCCATCTACTAATTATTAGGGTATGGGCAATATCTAAGTTAGGTCAAGGTCATTCAGGGGTCTTGTCGGAAGGGTGTAGTGTTCAAGTATGAAGTAAATCCATATACTAACAAGCAATGTTTGCGGAATATTTATGCCCCCCTACTATTTGCAACCAATTTTAGTCATGTTCTATGGACTTCTAAACGTGACCTTGACCTTTGGCCTCAAAATATATATGGGTCACATAAAGGTCATAATCAGTCTACCAACAAAATATGATGACTGTAAGCGAAAGTGTTTTCTAGTTATTGACGGACAAGCTTTATTGTTTAAAGTCACTATTACCATCATGACCTTGACATTTGACCTCAAAATCAATTGGGGTCATATACCATATACCAGTAATGATCAACCTCCTCACCAAATCTAAGGGCTGTAGGCTAAAGTGTTCTCTATTTACTATTTGTGGTCAAGGTCACAGTAACCTTGACCTTTGACCTAAAGATCAATAGATGTCATCTTACCTGTCATGACCAACCTCCCAACCAAATCTGAAGACTGTAGGTCAGAGCATTCTCTAGTTATTGATGGGACAGTTATTGCAGTTGGTCTACAGACAGACCAACCCACCATCCAAAAGTGCAAAGCAATATACCCTTACTTCTTATTGGCGGAGGGGGCATAATAAGAAAGCTTATGTAAAAGATTTTTGATATCTGTACATTTGAGGTCTGGTCATTCAGGGGTCTAGGTTAAACAAATACAGGCCAATGGAAATTACTGTCCAAAGGGGTGTTGTGTTCAAGCTTGAAGCAAACCCATTTACTAATAAAGAAGTTATGGGCAATGTTAAACAAAATGATGGACTGACAGATCAAAAACTATATACCCTCCTAAGTTTCTGAGAATGTGTCATTGAGACTGGATTAGTATATGGCCTGTAAAGTGTTCACTAGATATTTTTATTTGGGACTAAGACCTAATTTATAAGCCCACATTATAAAGTTTGTAACTCATACCAGGGTTCTCCCCAGGCCATTTTAGCATAGCGGGACCGCTACGCTTAAATTTCAAATCCATATATCCGCTTCCCCTAAAATTCACCGCTATGCCTTTGAAGATCTGCGCTACGCCTAACTCCCTGTCGAATAAACTTTGGTGTATTCCAACAAACCCTGTAAAGTGTGTCAATTATGTATTTGGCCTGAAGCGTCTGTCATAAATCCGGTCAAACTTCACTTTATCTGTATCAGTAGACGCTCGCTATTACGTAACACTGAAACAGATTTGGTGGTCAAGGTCGCAATCAGTGTGATGCAGATGCCAGTTATGGGATTAAGTAGATAAGTTGAGAAAATTGCAATTATCTGTGCGGTGCATGTGTCAATACACCGATTGACACTTTTGCACTGTTCTATTTTTAGCCACAAATAGCGCCACCTACTTCGAGTAAAAGTCAAGCGCAATACATACAGAGCGTACACAACCAAATTTAAATTGACGAGAAAAGTTTGAAAAAATGTTTTTGAGAGTAAATTATTGATTGAGAAAATACAGTCAAACATCAGACTGTACTTTTATGACGTTTTGACCAAACCTTTAATCTTAAAACCAAAGAAAATTGACATTTTACAGACTTGCTTTCCGATCACAATTTTCGGCATTTTAAAACTCATTTTAACCGTTGTTAAAAAATATATAATTTTTTATAATCAAACGAATTCAATAAAGCAATGATTCCTGAAATAAATGAGATATTTTTCAAGAAGATTGCTTGACATTAAGCGAAGAAAAAGCAATTTAAATGAAGCAAGTAAAGAAAGCGTATCGGCGATTCCATGTTTTTACTTGAATTTTTTTATTACTGACGTCACAGGAACTTTCCTAATGGCGTGCGTTGATTGGTTTAACTCCAAAGCGTCAATCGGTGTATTAAGGGATTAAGTGAATGAAAGATATTACTCGCGATGATAAATTGATTGAAGTTAATTACTGGAACAGTCCAACAATGGAAGTGTTGGTAATTGGCAGTTACCGGGAGTCGGTAGCATTTGATGTGTTTTGGGTAAGTATTGATTACAATTTTTTTTGTTCACAGTTTTCTTAGCAATTTAAAGGTGGTAAGAAAAAAATGTGTAATAAATGATTGTTAAATCAGTGTGCCTTATTCTTCTTTAAAAGGCTAATAAGAGTATTTTGCTCATTTATTTATTTGTCTAATGGTACAATGAAAAGAACAGAAGAACTGTGTTTTGATGATGTGATGACAGATAAAATCTGTGAACACTGAACTGAAAAAAACTGAAGAAAACAACATAATGCATTACTATTATCAGTGTACTTGTATGTGTTGGTGTTGCTGACATTTTTTGTTACACGGAATAAAACTAATGATACTTTATATATGCTTTTGTTATAATTTAACCAGCAGAGTGTCTGCAGATAGCATGAAATTGTAATAAATAAAGGTAAAACTATCAAAAATTTTTGCCGCAGGCGCGTGGGAGGGGCCACCCCTCACCCCACCCTTCCGCATTTTATGAGCTATCCCTTAAAAAAATCCTGGGGAGAACCCTGCATACCAGAAGTCACCAACAAAACACAGTGTAAAATGTGGCCTGTGAAGTGTTTAGATAGATAGATATCCTTAGAATTTGGCTGGTAATCTAGATTTTTACCATACATGACCCACCTGTTAATAATACCCACACCAGAAATTATCTAGACAAAAATTCATGGTTACTGTGATATCTGTAGTGTTAGCAAGGTTTTCTACTGATCTTAACTCATAACTGGTGACCCTTTTTTTGACCCAGTGAAGCCCAGTTTCAGTCTTATCTAAGATTATCAGAGCAAACATTCTGAGCAAGTCTTGAAGACATTCTGTAGTGTACAGAAGAATTTCTTTTACTCTGGCTGTTGTCCAAGTTTCTGAACCTATATAAATCAGCTCATGCAAGAGATCATCAGATCAAATATTTTGAGCTAGTTTTTTCAAGGTTGCTTAAAAATTGAGGCCATTTAAGTTTTCACAAGCTAAACTGTTGATGGAAGACAGACGAAGGTAAAACAGAAAAAGTCACCTTTAGCTCCAAACTCAGATGAGCTAAACACAAGAGCTACACACTGTGCCAGCATGTTCTTTTGTATCTGACTGATTCCTCTATAGTTACTGTAAATAAAACTTTAGTAAGCAGAATGCCACTTTTGTCAGCCATAATGCTGAAGACAAGACACTATATGCTATATATAGCTACATCTTACCTTTTTTTTTCTTTTACACATAGTAATTTTTTTTCTGAGATGATTACTAATCAGTTGAATTCAACAGCTTTGACTAAGAGTTAGTCAGCAGCATGCACAGATCAGGGATCCACAGCATGACTCTTAAATCTTATAACAATAGGTTTTACCCACAAACATTACCATGTGCTCTTTTGTTATTTACTTGTTTGTGGTAAAACTGCACTTCTTTGTTAACTCATGCATATGTGAGGGGCCAGGGATTCATCAATTAATGTACTAACCATATGCAGTGAAAACATTATTTTTTGAACTGGTGAAAACCTTCAGCTTTTTGTAGAATTACAGCTTTCATTTCAAGCTAAAAGTGACAAAGGGAAGGAAAGTTTTCCTTGTTATGAGGTATCTTTCCACTGCAACTTCAAACTGTATTGTAACAACATTGACAAACACCAGACACAATTTACATCTACTTGCCCTATTAAAGACAGGCTGTCTATAATGGCTATAAAATCTTGTAACTAATTCAGTATGAGGGGCAACATTACAAACTTATGGATCTTTTCATCTATCAGATGACAATACATCTGTAACAAGAACCTGATTTTCAGTTGAAAGGCCAGTTTGTAAACAAACAAGTAATGGCTAATCTTCAAATGATTTGCCAACAAATGTTATAGAATATCCTTGTTTATTCTCTTCTCTTTATTAAGTCTTGGCATTGCATGAATAAAGTCTGGCACACAGGTCAAACTGAATCTTAGATGGATCTGTCCCAATGTGATGACATCATGGTTATCTGTCTTGTTTACAGATGACACATCTATTATGCTTGTTCTAAAAATGGTTATTTTTTGTTTGTTTTCCACCTAATAAATCCACAATGTTTTTAACTTGCAATTCTTGTTTTAGCATTCTAAAAATTAACTTATTTCATTCTTTTATAAGCATAATTACAAACTACAGGATTACTGTAATGGTATCCACAAAAATGTTAAAAATATAAGCCACAATATTTTTATTACACATTATATCAAACAAAGCTGAAAATATGATTTGACAGAAGAACCAAACATTTTTTAAAATATTTTATTCACCATACTGTGTCTGCATGATCAGTATGAACAATAAGTCATGTTACAGTCCAATTACAAGACCCTCAGATAAAGATCTTGCAGAGGGAGGATTTTTTTTCTAAACTGACTTGAAAAGTTAAGGAAGCCCTAACTGCAGACTGGGGGAAAAGGGTTTGTTTGAAGATGTATTATATTATCATTAGGAAGTATTTTAAGGCATATGTAAATAAATTTTTAAGATAAGACAAATATTGGGCCGACAGACAAAGGCTGTGTACGTGAAGTAACAAGGCTGAAGTGGTTGATATTAAAGACTTATATGACGCAGGGGATACTCTCAAAACCTAGCTACTGAGAAGGATGTGCAAATATACGTGAATTATAGATAAATGAGTTAGTATAAGATTAAAGAAGCTTAAGGACTGATCATTTAAAGATTTACAGAATAATAAATGGACACATACTGAGAAAGTGAAATAAGGGAAATTTTGGGGGACGACTGTTACGCAAGATAACAATTTTTTTTTTAGTGTGATTCATAAAAGCAACTTCAAATTTTGTCTACAGAACAACTAAAAAAAAAAAGCTTTGACAATTTCAAATTCTGAGAGGATGGTTACAGTAACCGTAACCTGCAAGAAGGAACAGTGAAATTGTAAAAAAAAAAAAAAATATTATTTTCCAGTAAGTCAAGATGGACAGACGGCAGAAATCAACTCTGCGAAGTCTTCACATAAGAATTGCAGATGAACTTATTCTTGATGAAGATTTCTACGCTGCATTGCGGAGGGATAAAATATTCACCAATGGAATGCTGGAAATGATAAAGGTAAATATCCTCGTTTTTTCTCATTAAATACACTTTAAACTTCACATCAAAATATCCATTTTCTTTGAAAACCTGCTTAAAAATATCTTACCTTTTTTAAAAATTTGTTCTAGCAAAAGAATTTTTAAATAATTCTTAAGCACTACACATATTACATAAATGTTATTTACATATTCATATTTACTGTTAACTAAAATTGTAAATATATAAGTCAACATAATCATTCTGAAAATTCATGCACTCATTTTTTTCTAATAAGGAAATATTTTTTTTTGTTAAGATTTTTTAGAGTAGATAATAGGATTCAGATTATAAGAAGTAAACTGTCACAAAACATAATTTTCAGGCATTAGAAAATTTTCAGATTATCAGAAGTAATCTTAGATCATTAGTTGGTGCTAAACAGAGCACCGACTGTATTTGATACCATCAAATTTATAGCAAAAGTTGTGGATTAGTTGTTATTTACAATTTATTTCTTTTATCATTATATGGTTTCACTGAATAAAAATCATTGAAATTTAACTCGGGTATTAACCTGAAAAAGTTACTCAATATTTCATCGGTATGAACTTGCTAATATCATTTTTTATTCTCAACATTTTCTTAACATTCAGTCCCTTAATATTATTAGTTAGTTCAACTTTGCTCTATGCAGTTATCTCTCATTCATTCAGAGAAGTAAGTGATTTGAGGTGTGGTGCTAGATTTGACAAAATTAGAACTCAGTAAATATCTGGTAATATGATTCTGGTAATATATTTCTGCCTTTCCTGGTTTCTTTTGAAGTTGCTAATTTAATAATGACCTGAAGAGCAAGTGTAATACAATTAAGTATATGCTTGTGTTTGTATGGATTGGATACATTAAGACCTTTTGCTACCTGTCAGTTCACTATCTGTACATATTTGGTAAAAATGTTCTTTCCCACCTAGTCTATTCACTACTTAGTAGATTCACTACAGGGTTTATTGCAAACTGGATAATTTGTGAATAACCCGACTTAGACACGTTAGGTATTAATTTGAAAGCAAACATACATGCTGTTTATATGATTTAATTGTATTTATGTTTAACAATTTCCATGTTTAAGGAGTATAGAAAAAGGATCACCAGTTGCGACTAACACTTGTCTGGGATTTGACAAAGGGATTTTTAGTAAGGAAAATTTTAGTATGATTATGGTGGCGGTGTCATTAAATGATAAGTTATGATTATAACTAAAAGATACTATCTCTAGTGATCTGGTCTTTAATGCCGATTTCTTTGATAACTTATTTTATTAAGTATAGAGATACAAATTCTTAATTACTAAAAGATCCTTTTCTAGAATGTGTCTGATCCTATTCCGAAACAAAAGATAAAGTTGTTTTACAAATTGTACATGCATATGATAAATTAAAACTATTTAATTCTAACTAGAACTATCACTAGTTGTGATTAATACCCCCGCAAGACTGCTTCGGAACTGAGGAAGCTATTAGTAACAGAATACTTTGTAAAACAATTGAAATAGAGTTATGGTTGTGGGCAATTCAAGATAGTTGTGGTTCTTGTACACTGCATTTCCTTTCACTGTGGTTGACCATTCTATGAAGTTGCATTGAATTTCAACCATTATTTTTCAAGTTATGCTCCGGACAAGGAAAACCAAAAACGGGCAATAACTCTGCAAATACTAAAGACGGCGTCATGACTCTTGTACACTGCACTTCCAGTCATTGTGCTTGACCACTGTTTGAAGTTGAATTGAATTCCAACTGTTAGTTTTCAAGTTATGCTCCAACAAAGGGCAATAACTCTGCAAATAGTGAAGATGAAGTTCTGATTCTTGAAGACCGCACTCCCTCTCATTTGCTTGACCATTGTAATAAACTGCATTGAATTCCAACCATTAGTTTTCAAGTTATGCTCCGGACAAGGAAATTGCAACAGACTGCCAGACCTACCGACCAACAGGTGACTCATATTTACAAGGAAAACCAACGAAGGGCAATTACTGTACAAAAATTGAAGATAGAGTAAGATAGAGTAATAGCTCTTGAAACACTGAAATTCCTCTCGTTATTCTTGACCATTGTATGAAGTGGCATTCAATTCCAACTGTTAGTTTTCAAGTAATGCTCCGGACAAGGAAATTGCAACCACCCGACTGACTAACCACCAGGAGACTCCTATGTACCCCCCAACCTTTGTTTAAAGGGGTATAAAAATATCAATTTGCATTAAAAACTTAACAGCACTGATTAAAAAAATGTAAACTGAATTAAAAGATATGAGTTTGTATTAAATAAAATCAAATGTAATTATGCTATTTCAAAGTATCATTCATTTTAAAAAAGTTGACCTTTGACCTAGGGACCTAGGTCTTGTAGGTAACAAATTGTCTATTTATGGTGGTCATGTACAACAATTATTTTGAAATTGAGACACTTGACCACCATAAGTACATGATGTGCAGATGCAAGACCAAGGTCCCTAGGTCAAAGGTCAAGGTCACAGTAGGGCATTGAACTTAGTGTATTTGTCATAATTATAGGCTTAAGTTCAGTTGGAGTTTGTGTCCAGACCATAACTTCTCCATGCATGATGAGATTTCAAAATAAATTGGTACACATGACCACCATAAGTAGAAAATGTATCGCGTGCAAGACCCAGTTGCCTGGGTCAAAGGTCTAGGTAACAGCAAGGGATTAATTTTAATATATTTCTCTGGTCCATAACTTTTGCATGCATGATGGTATTTCAATATCCATTGTCACTCTTGACCACCAAAAGTACAGGATGCCATTTTTAGCTTGTCTATTTTTAGAGAAAAAGTGGAGCTATTATGGTTACCTAGTTGTCAATGTCGTCAGGGTTGTATAAAAGTTTAATATAGCTGATTATTCATAAACCATAAGACTTTTAGTTTTGATATTTAATGTGTAGCATTGTCTAGCGGACCTTTGCCATGTTGGTTCAAATCATGACCCCAGGGTCAATACTGGCCCCACCCTGGGCCTTATAGATAGTTATATAGGAAAAACTTTAAAAATCTTCTTCTCTAAAACCTTTTGACACAGAGCTTTGTAAAATGTTAGGCATCCTCTAATAGACTTTACATCATTTTTCATGTCACTGGGGTGAAAAGTATCCCAGGGGTATTTGCTCTTTATTGATCTTTTATACATAAAAAAAAAAAGTACGGGAGAGTTCACGTTTATGTGTAGGAACCTGCCTACCCTCTGCCTGACTCCCCCCCCTCTCCCCCACCACTCCTCCTTTGTTTTGTTTTTCATATGTAGGTGCTTGCTCCATTCCCCCCATCCCCTTCCCAAAAAAAGTTGTGTTTTTTTGTTTAATGCATAGGTACCTTCGAAGATTTGAAAAAGATGGACAACAGCATCTATTGTTCAAGTTGTATATTTTGCTAGTCCAGACAACTGCATTTTTGTATTTTTCTTGTTCGTGGGCAAGTGAAAATTGAACATCAAATTTCTTTTAGTGAGTGAATGATCAAAACAGTGACCCAGTTTCAAATTAGCCCAAGAATCCATCAAAACAAACATTCTGATTAATTTTTCATTCAGACCTGATCAAAAATGTGACCTCCTGAGGATTGGTTTTCCTATAATTTAACCCAGTGACCTGATTTCTGACCCTATGTGACCCAGTTTTAAATTCGTACAAGAATTCAACAAGGCAAACATTCTTACCAAACGTGTAAAAATGTGACCTCTAAAGTGTTAACAAGGTTTTCCTATGATTTTACCCAGTCACCTAGTTTGTGACCCCACATGACCCAGATTTGTTACTCCTTCAAGGTTTCATTGAGATGAATATTCAGGCCAAGTTAAGTGAAGAACTGATCAAAGATTGTTTCTAGGGTAAACAAGGGTGACATTGTCACAAAATATGCCCGTCACAAAATTTTAGGTGAAGATGTGGGCATTATGGATAAAAAGTGTTAGCTTGGAAGCAAGTTTCTATTCTTGCCACTGTGTTGTTAAATGAACCTTAAAACAAATTAGTAGGGATTCAAGATAGTGACCATTTGTGTTACAATCCCTCAATAAATGATGACTTAACAGTCCCCATACATATTTTTGTATTTTTATCTGAAAATTTACCTCTATGTGTGACCTTGACTTTGGTCGCAGGGACCTGAATTTTATGCAAGACACTCAGCTGCACAATGATGAACATTTGTGCCAAGTTATATTAAAATCCCTCAATGCATGTAGAAGGTTTGCTCCAGACAAGAGTTTTTCAAAGAGATCTAAGTGTGACCTTGACCTTTGACCTAAAAACCTGGTTCATGCGCATGGCGGTGAACAATTCTATAAAGTAACATTAAAATTCCTCCATGCATGTAGGAGATATGCTCAATATCTGGATATTTAATCATCTCTAGTGACCTTGACCTTGCACATCTGTAGTCATGATAGTGACCATTCGTGTTACAATCCATCAATAAATGATGACTAAATGGTCCCTATATACATCTTCATATTTTTATCTGAACTTTGACCTCTATGTGTGTCCTTGACCTTGGACGCAGGGACCTGAATTTTGCGCTTGACATTCTGCCGCACAATGGTGAACATTTGTGCCAAGTTATATTAAATTCCCCCTATCAATGTAGAAGTTTTGCTCCGGACAAGCGTTTTTCAATTAGCTCTAAGTGTGACCTTGACCTTTGACCTAGAGACCTGCAGCATGCCTGGAGAAATATGTCTCATGGTGCTGAACATTTCCAGAAAGTATTATGAAAATTCTTCAATGCATGTAGGAGAAATGCTCCAGACAAAATCTGGATATTTCATCATCTTCAATGACCTTGACCTTGCAAATATTGACCTAAGTTACATGTGTCACACCTGTAATTATGATTATTACCATTTGAGTTACAATCCCTCATTAAATGATGACTAAATGGTCGTTATACACAACTTCATATTTTTATTTTAAATTTGACCTCTAAGTGTGACCTTGACCTTGGTTGCAGGGACCTGAATTTTGTGCGTGACATTCTGCCTCACAATGGTGAACATTTGTGCCAAGTTATATTGAAATCCCCCTATGAATGTAGAAGTTTTGCTCCGGACAAGCAATTTTCAATTAGCTCTAAGTGTGACCTTGACCTTTGACCTAGAGACCTGCGGCATGCGTGGAGCAATACGTCTTATAGTGCTGTACATTTGCAGAAAGTATTTTCAAAGTTCTTCCATGCATGTAAGAGATATGCTCCAGACAAAATCTGGATATTTCATCATCTTTAGTGACATTGACCTTGCAAATATTGACCTAAATTACGTGTCACAGCCGTTATGATAATGACCATAAGTGTTACAATCCCTCAAAAAAATGATGACTAAATGGTTCCTATACACATCTTTTTATTTTTATCTGAACTTTGACCTCTATGTGTGACCTTGACCTTGGCCACAGGGACCTGAATTTTGTGCGCGACACTCTGCCTCACAATGGGAAACATTTGTGCCAAGTTATATTGAAATCCCTCTATGCATGTAGAAGTTTTGCTCCAGACAAGCATTTTTCAATGACCTTTAAGTGTGACGTTGACCTTTGAACAAGAGACCTGGTTCATGTGCGGGACACGACTTTTCATAGTGTTAAACATTTCTATGAAGTTTCATTAAAATCCCTCTATGCATGTAGGAGATATGCTCCTGACAAAACTGGACACCACCAACCTGCCCGCCCGCCAGGGGAGTTCCCATATAAATACGTCCCATTTTTCAAACAGACATATAAGAATAGTTGTGTTCATTATTTGACGCAGTTACCTTCTTCCTGACTTTATCTGACCCAGTTTCAAACTGGTATGAGAATTTACTGAGGCTATTTTCTGATCAAGCTTCATTAAGATCCGACTGAATTTGTAGCCTGTAGCATGTTTACAAGCAAAATGTGGACAGACAGATGGAAACAAAAAAAATTCTTTTAGCTCACTTTGGCACAAAATCCCAGGTGAGCTAAAAAGCACTAGAGTATATTATGTAATTTTAAGTTTTGATTGGCTGTTAGAAGATCAGATTATTACCAAAGTATTACGTACTTTAACGTTGCACTACCTGTTGAATCAATTTGCTTGATTCAGATGTTGTGTTATTCCTGAAATTCTCAGACAGAATCACTTCTTGTTAAATGAGTGTCTGCTGATCATGATCAGTTGCCTGATGATAATGTGCAAACTCCAATCGTAACAACTCGGCCTTTTCAACTTCATATAAAGACTTATTGAAGTCACCCGAGGTGTTCCGAATGGTGCAAACTCCACACAGCGGTTACTTTCCTTCCATACTTTCAGTACAGTAATCACTGCCGACAGTCATGTCACGTGATGATGGTCGAAAGTAAATGAACAAAATTTTAAACGTTTTTTTCAAGTAACATTTTTTTAAATTTCATTACACCCAGGCATTTATAATCATTGCAATTCCAATTGTAACTAAACTAAACAGAGAAAAAAACTTCTTAAAAAAACTTCATACATGTATATATAGCTGAAATCCAGCTAAGGTTAACCGGTGTCTGCAGATATCTTTCCAAAGAATGAAGGGGAGATCACTGCGAGGATATTGGATATTGTGATGACATTGTTATTTGTTATGCCAATTAATTTATTGATAAATTATTTGTTTCAGAGGACTTTATAAATACAAAATAAAAAAAGTTAAAACTTGTCATAAGTTTTTTTGCTTTAGTTGAACATTTCAAAGAATACCAGAATATTTCTTTTAAATTCTCACACAAATTTCATTATATTTTTATGCCTAAAATGCACCAAAATGAGCCATTTACTCCACCTTTTTAGAAAATTTTCTTAGGGGAGGCCCCCCCCAAACCCTCCTTATGGAAGGGGGTCACCCACATCTGTACCTTCCCCCAAGCCCCCCCCCCCCCACCCCCAAGTCAGAAATTTCTGGATCCGGCCCTGGCTAAGAATCCAAAAGTAGGGGCAATACACAAAGAAAACAAGCATACACCAATTGAAATAAAACCAATAACAGTCCAATTCATTGTGCGAAAAACAAGAATTATGGTCCAGCAGACACAACTACCCCTGGCTATATCTTTTGGTGTAACAATACATAAAGTTTCAGACATTAAAGACAGCATGCATAGATATTTGTGGTGACATCTTCCAAGGTGGAATAGCATATGTGCTTCTAAGTAGAGTTTCAACGTTTAGTGATATACATATATGCAAATTAAACCCCCTTCAGCTTTATTGAAATATCAGCTTTATTGAAACCTTGAAATATCTGACAAGAATTAGATGACATTATATAAATAACACACATCAGCGACGGTGATAGAGGATATTGACAACCCGAAAAAACTATAACACCCGAGGCGACAGCCGAGGGTGTTATTGTTTTTTGAGGGTTGTCAATATCCTCTATCATCCTCGCTGATGTGTGTTATTTATTTTATTATACCGAACCATACATGTGATCATGTTATATATACCTTAGGACTGTTTTCGTTTGGTAACGAGTCGAATCAAACTCAGCTAAACACTTACAGTCAATATATTCAATAAGCGCCTTCGACGTCATCAGACGCTTGAATTTTCTGCAGGGTGTGCAAAAAAACAATAACACCCGGAGGGTTTTTGAAAAAAAAAATGTTACCCTCTGAGCTGATGCAAAATGTAACATTAGTTTTAAAAGCCCGATCGCCTATGGGAATTTAGTATTGGCAGTTTACGTGAGGTATAATAATAAGAAATATCTTGAAATGACCTTGTACAGTACATTTCCTATCTCAAAACCTGGTCCTTTATTAATTTGTCACAAACATAATACTTCCTCTGTAAACCATTAGAGATACTCAGTGCAAAATGCTAAGGGTATAAAAAAATGCTCTATTTAAACAAGAAAGCACCCTACTTATAATTATAACATTTTACTGACATTGTTCATTAGAATTCATTATGTCATTACAAGTATTGATACAAGGCATGAAAAGGCACTGAAATATCAATGAACTGCTAATTCACTCTTTCCTATTGTTCAGTTTAGTGTTACACTGTACAATTTTTATTAATATTGTGTCTAAAGTATATTGTTAGTACAGTAATAGAACTTTATAATTACTAAAATAGTTTATTATTATAATTGATATTACAATTATATTTGTTGTTCTATTCTAGCATGTTTGTGATTCTGTTCAAGCATGTTATTCCATGAAATTCATGTTATTTTGTTACTTAACAAAACAAACAAAGTTTCAGTATCATAATTATCACCATTAACATCAAGAGATATATCAGACTCTTAAGGTTGCATTTTGGAACATCAATGGACTTAAACGTAAATTGGTAGACAGTGATTTTACTCTATATTTACAACAGTATGATATAATTTTCCTGAATGAAACTTGGATTTCTCCAAAAAAAACTTTAAATTTGAATATACAGGGTTATATATCAGATCACATATATGGAATGAAATTAAAAGAAAATAGTAGAGGGCGGTATAGTGGTGGAATATCAGTGTACTATAAATCCAAATGGAAAAGCCATATAAGTGTAATAGATAAAAATCAAAATGGTATTATCTGGATAAAACTAGCAGCACATTTATTTCAATTTAGTTCTGATGTATATTTATGTCATGCTTATATTCCGCCACATGATCCGCGTATTTTACAAAGAAAGGATTTTGATTTTTATGATCAGATAGAAAGGGATATCTTAAAATTTGAGACGTTAGGAAAAGTTTTTATTTCTGGCGATCTGAATAGTAGAACATCAAATGACCTAGATTATTTAACTTTTGATAAATATTTAGACCAGTATCAATCACTTATAGATAGTACTATAATACCCCCAAGAGTAAATAAAGATCAGGTGTTAGATCACTGTGGAAAGCGTTTATTGGATACCTGTCGGTCCACAAATTTTTTAATAGCAAACGGCAGATTAGGAAATGATAAGCTAACAGGCGAGTTCACTTTTTGCTCTAGCAGGGGCGTTAGTGTAGTAGATTACTTATTACTGAAATACAACGACTTTAAAAATGTATTAAATTTCACCGTAAATGAATTTACCGAATTCTCGGACCACGCGTGCATTTCATTCGAGTTGATATTACGGGCTTCTGAAAATAATTTAATTGATGACAATCATACATCGTCCAGAAATTGCGACACCCCTCCGAGTAACATTGTATGGGACAGCGATAAAGTACACCTGTTCCGACATAATCTCATGAAAAATAATAATGTTTTGCATCAGCTGACCAGTGATGTATATAATCAGCCAATCGACGACGTAGTACAGGACTTTACACACCTTCTTTTTACCAATGCTCATACCATTTTTAGTAAACCGGGCCGCAGTAACAGTACACGTACTACGAGTACTATACACACAAATAAACCGTGGTTTGATGAAAGTTGTTTTAATGCAAAACGGTCATTTAAATTGTATCGAAATATATACAACAGAGATAAAAATATTGAAAACCGCTCAAACTTTGTGAGCGCACGAACGCGTTACAATAAGATAAAGAAGAAATCTAAACATGCCTTTAAGGTCTGGCGTCTTCTCAACCTCGTAAATTCTGGAAAAACATTAAAAAGGCTTATAGTAAGGAAACAAATTCCGCAGATCTATTGACTTTAGACGAATTGTTTAATCATTTTAAGGATATGTTTGGCAGTACAGCCACGAATGATGATGACTTAGCATTCGAGGGAAATTTTGATTTAAACTATGAAGAATTGGAAAACGAAATTTCAGAAGCTGAAATTCGCGAAGCTGTTTTTTCGCAAAACAGTAATAAGAGTCCGGGTTTCGATAACCTACCGGCTGAAGTTTTCAAGTCTACTTTTGATATATTATCGCCATTTCTGAAAAGCTTGTATAACAGAATATTTTTCAGTAATGAATACCCAGCTTCATGGGGCCAAGGTATTATTGTACCCATATTTAAGAAGGGAGATGCAAATGTTGCAAGTAATTACAGAGGTATAACTTTGATAAACATATTAGCAAAAATCTATTCACAAATATTAGTAAACAGGTTAAATAAATGGTCAACAAAGTTTGAAAAAATTTCAAAAAATCAGTTCGGTTTTCAAAAAGGTAAATCTATTACAGATTGTATTTTTATTTTACATGCAGTTATATCTAAAGTACTTAGCGAGAAGCAAAAGATTTACTGTGCATTTATTGATTATAAGCAGTGCTTTGACTCAATTGAGAGACACCATTTATGGCATAAATTGTTACTAGAAAATGTTAGTGAAACATTTGTTAAAGCACTCCGTGCCATGTATAACACTGTTAGGTCATGTGTAAAACATAAATCAAGCATATCCAGATTCTTCAGCTCTGAAATTGGATTGAAACAGGGAGATCCGAGTTCCCCGTTATTATTCATGTTCTTCGTGAATGATATCATTCAAAATATAAACTCTGACATCGATGATATCATAACCATTGATGATTTGAAACTATTCTTAATATTATACGCGGACGATATGGTCTTGTTCGCGCGTTCACCCGAATCATTACAGTCAATGCTTAAAGATGTAGAAACTTACTGTCAAACCTGGGGTTTAACAATTAATGTAAATAAATCAAAAGTTATGATATTTGAAAATGGCCGACCCACATCAGTTGATATGTATATATATGGTATGAAGCTAGAGACCGTAAGCAATTTTAAATACTTGGGTATTAATTTATACAAAAACGGTAACTGGCTGCGGTCACAGAAACATATAGCCCAACATGCCTCCTTTTCCTTACACAATTTGTTTGCTGTATTTCAACACATTGAACTCCCGCTGTCTAGGAAAATTCAACTGTTCGATATTTTAGTCGGTTCTGTTTTAAATTTCTGTTCAGAAATTTGGGGGGTCCATGCTGCAACTGATATTGAAATGGTACACACAAAATTTTTACGACGTATACTAGGCGTTAGGCAATCGACCAATTTATCGGCTCTCTACGGAGAACTTGGCAGGGTACCGTTATACATTTTTCGTAAAATTATAATCTTGAAATATTGGAGAAAACTGTTATCTCAAGATGACTCGTCTCTTACTTTTAAGGTATATACATTATTGAGAAATGATGCCGACAATAGTGTAACATATAGTAATAAAAACTGGGCTTCTCATGTGAAACATATATTAGAAGAGCACGGATTTACCTACGTATGGAGAGACCAATTTCTTGATACATATACTTTTG
The DNA here is from genome assembly GCA_012932295.1 of Cyclina sinensis. NCBI lineage: Eukaryota > Metazoa > Mollusca > Bivalvia > Venerida > Veneridae > Cyclina > Cyclina sinensis. The sequence continues at coordinate 31,784,646 of JAAONU010000008.1, forward strand.
AATTAATTAAACAACGCATATTTGATAATTACTATCAGTCATGGTATTCGGAAATTAATAATTCCCCGCGTTTGCAGTCATACTGTATCTTTAAACATACATTTGAACGTGAGAAATATATTGAATGTATACATGATAGGAAATATTTACTAGCCCTCTCTAGATTCCGGGTGTCTGCCCATCATTTACTTATAGAGACGGGAAGATATAACAATATACCTCGGGAACAACGACTGTGTAAATCCTGTAACATGAACAAAATAGAATCTGAATATCACTTTTTACTTGTTTGTCCCAGATATAGAGATTTGAGAAAAAAGTTCTTTAAAGATTATTATTGTCATTGGCCAAATTTGAATAAATTTACATCCCTTCTAAATTCTACCTCAAAAACAACAATAAGAAACTTGTCAAAATACATTTATTACGCTGATAAAATCAGGATTATTGGGTAAAATGTTCTACTTGCATACATCTAGCTTAATACTGTTAATTTATAACATGTAGTTATTTGTAAAACTCATACATGTAATTTTTCGCAACCAATTTACTTTTCTGTAATTCAAATGATACTTCAGAAAACGGTTTTGTTTATTTCCATGTTTTTCGCACATACATGTACTCTGTATGAATTGCTATAAGCATTGTATAATAATGCTTTATGTAATAAAATATTTGGTATTTGGTATTATATATGGTAATAAAAGGTTGAACAAATATGCTGTTGTTCTTCTTCTTCAAAAAATGTGAATTACCTTAGTTATAATATGTCTGAACAGACAGGTCTTCAATTTAAAGATATATATTAAATTCCTTTTTATTGGCATCTGCAAACAAAATAGAGTGCTGTAGCTTAAAGGTTCCTTTAAAATACAATAAAAACCGCACACTCAAATGGACTCAAATCCATTTGAATTGTCCTTGTTTAAGTTACAAACAGATATAAACATGATACTGGGATGCACAAAGTTATCAATACAATATATCATATTTATAAAATATCCTAAATTTATTTTCATCATTAGAATGAAGGAAAGCCAAGAGACAGAGTGTACAAAATGTTAGAACTGCTGGAGAAGAGAGGGCCAAAGGCATTTGACAACTTTGTATGGATCTTAAAGGAAAACTATGACTGGCTGGCAAAAGAGCTTGAAGAACAGCATAGCATAAGACTTCAGAGGGTACAGCAGGGTAAGCCAAAAAACTGATCAGAAAAATATTATGACAATATACTGGTTTAAGCAAATTTTGCGCTGGGTATAAATTGCCAACAGCAGCAAATGTTTGGCATGATGCAAAAAGTGGATGTATTCATGGTATTGTAGTGTAACATGGTTGACATTTAAGTGTGCATTTAGGTCTATCATCTGCTTTTCTATTAATAACATTTCGGCCTTATGGATGAAACATGTTTAATTCATATGTTTAACAACTAGAATTATAAATTCCTAAAAGATTCTTTCTTTTTCACAAAACTAATGTATCCGGTCTTTTCCCTGAAATGTAAGAAAGTTTAATGTAATGATTTATTATAATTATGTATCACATCTATATTAGAATTTCATTTATAATCCAGGAAGAGAAAAAAACAGGAGTGATCAAGCGTCTGTGCATTCTGAAACAGAGCCAAAGTATGTCAGATATGAGCAGTGCATGGATTCTAACATCAGACCAGTTTCCACCCCCAACCCACAGCTCAGATCATCCATGCAAACCATAGTACCAACTCAAGAGTCTGCTTCAGTAGGCTTTTACAACAAAACCTCTCAGCAATTCTTTCCAACCCATGACTTCTCTATGACCCAGATACTACAGCAGCAGAAGCAGCAGCAACAACAACAACTACAAGAAGAAGCCAGTTATGACAGCACTGACAACCTAACAATCGCTCTGCAGACAGAAAATGAAACCACTTCAAAACAAAAGAAAAAACAGTACAAAGATGCATGCATGAGCCCTATAGGCATAATAGAATCCTCAAGAATAGCTAAGCACACAATGACCCCAGTACAATCAGATAATAACATCAAAGATGAAACTCAGAGTGAAACTGACTCCTATGACCAAGGTTTTGATGAAATTCGTAGCGAAACTGCTACAGTCACATCAAACAATGATGATGCAGAGAGTCAAAGTACTTGTACAACTGAGGTACAGAGTGAAGGCTTCGAAACAGTTTCTGATAATGTAGACAGTGTAGATGGGCCAGTCTTTGAAGGCTTAGAAGAGGACGATGGAGACTTCCCTACCAGTGAAGTTTATTATGAATGTGTAAGAAGAGGAAGTTCTCGATTCTCCCATCTTGAGGAAGAGGTATTTCACCCTGAATTGAAAGTCATGGATGATGATAATGAGTCCACTAGATCCGAGGTATCATATGAACACAGTGATACATTTCAGATCCATGAAGAAAAAATGAAGTCTCTGTATGATAAACTAAATGCTGTAGGGTCAGAAAATGAAGAAGTTGAACACTTGGAAGAAGATGACATTGTTACTTGGGAAATGATCAATGCTGAGGCAGACAAGATCATAAACAGACTGGAAAACTCTGATGACACAAAAATGATCACAAAATGTTATAAACTATTTCCAGAAAAAGAGAGGAGACAACCCCTTAATGCTTGCATCGAAACAGTATTTGCTGACAAGAAGGAGATTGAAAACAGACTTAAAGACAAGCAAAGAGAGATAGATCAGATGGTGTTTGATTTATGGAAGCATCAACAGGACATGAGCAATATTAAAAAACTGAAAAAAACACAAGTGGACAATGAAACTGAAATAAAGAATTTGAAAACATCTTTGGAAAATCTGGAAACAGATGCAGACCTGAAGCTAAAAGAGCTTGAGGAGAAGAATGCTAGGATTTATGATCTTGAGCACAAACTGCAGGAACTTCAGAGTGACCAGACACGGAAGCCTGGAGTTCCAGGAAGAAGAGGAATAGGGGCTCAGAGAAAAGTATCCAATGCACAAGGCCTGTCCCCTAAAAGACAAACCTCCTACCCTTATGGAGAGCCCAGAATGTCCTTAATGCAAGGAGCCTACGTACAGTCATCCCCAAGAAATGTGACAACTGCTATGCGACGGACATCAAACAATAGGAAATAATAACTCAGAAATACTTCTAGACAGCACCTCCTACTTCAATAGTACTTAAGTCGGATTTCAGAAAATTACAAAACCAACTGAAAGCCTTTTTTTTTTTTAAATTATTAAATCCTTTGAACAGAATTTTCCTTAACTAAAAAAGTTAAGATTTTCACAGCTGGATATTTAAGCACAATGATTTGGTTGAGTTACCATAAAATTTCATCTAATTCTGCAAATTACTGTTTGATATTCAAGACTAAAATAAGATGACATGATGTATATAAGATCATTTTAACATGTAAATCACTGACTTTTTCAAGTGGATCATTTTAACATGTAAATCACTGAGTTTTTCAAGTGGATCATTTTAACTTGTAAATCACTGATTTTTTCAAGTGGATCATTTTAACATGTAAATCACTGATTTTTTCAAGTGGATCATTTTAACATGTAAATCACTGATTTTTTCAAGTGGATCATTTTAACTTGTAAATCATTGACTTTTTACATGTAGATCATTTTAACATTTAAAGCATTGACTTTTTACTAGGAATGCAAGTGAACACTAAAACGTTTGGACCTGATGCTAAATGTTCAAATGTATTTTGTGCATTCAAATGTTTAAAAAAAAACAAAACAGTATAAGCATGAATTCAAAACATCCAAATCTTATTCAGGTAAACAACATACATGTAATATGCCTAAGTTTAGAAATCAGTGAAACTTTGTTTTGTGTGATTTTTTAGTCCAAGTTATTTGAACATTTTTTATGCAAAATGAACTGAACATTTGAGGGCTAAAATTCATGAATTTTGCCATCCCTACTTTTTATGTAAATTTATGCTGTTTTTTCCTCTTTACCTTTTTGACTGTGTAGGGAGGCTGTGCTTTCTGAGTGTGGTTTTTCCAGAAATGCATTTTCACTTTTTTGTTTTTCCTAAAAGGAAAGCCTGGAAATTAGTTCTGAAGAAAATGGCAAATTTGTTTCCTAGTATCATTTTGTTTTAGTATTGCATTTCAATTATTGTTAAACTTCTTATTAACTTTATTATATTTTTACCTCAACTTTTTGTAAAGTATTGATTAGATCTTTTTTTTGTTGTTGTTACTGTTGAATCTGAAAAATAAATATTCAGAGTTATGCTTCCAGGTATTTGAGTGTAGAAAACTCCCAAGACTTTTTTTAAGCTTTGGCTGACATTCACACCACTTGGCAAAATTCTGCTAGCTACCAAGAACAAAAGAGCTTTGACTGCCCGAGTGAAGACAGTAACTACTAACACCTCATGTTAAGGCAAGAATGCTCAGGTGATAATAACACTGCTGAAAACTAGGCCAAATTTAAGCCTCTAGAATGTAAACAAGGTTTTTCTTTAATTTGACCTAGTGACCTTGTTTTTTCTCAAATGAACAAGTTTAAAATCTGAGATACTACCAATACTATATACAAGTGTCAAGAAGATTGCATGGGGCAACAATGTGGCCCTTAGTGCTCACAAGGTGTTACTCTGATGTACCTAGTAAGACCATTATCTAAACCTGATCAAGATCTTGTAAAGACAAACACTCTGATCAAGTTTCAATTTGACTGAGGAAAAAATGATGATCTGCAGTGTTCACATGGTTTTTCTTTAATACGACCCAATTCCCTTCCCCCAAAATAATACAGGTCTTGGAGTTTGAAGTTTGAAAGCTCAGGATCAAATGGTAATGATCAGAAAAGGTTTTCAAATTCAAGATCTCTTTGGGGTCAGTTTTGACCCCAGGGACATAATTTGAACAAACTTGGTAGAGGTCCACTAGATGATGCTTCATACCAAATATCAAAGCTCCAGGCCATGTGGTTACGGAGAAGAAGATTTTTAAAGATCCAACTTATAAAATCTATTTTTAGCTCCAGTGAACCAGAAATACAATGGACCAGAACCATTTGAAAAATCTTGGTAGAGCTTCATGCAAGGAACATCCCAGGCAAGTTTCATTAAATTTGCCCCACTGGTTTCAGAGGAGATGTCTTTTGAATGAAAAGTTTACGACGGACAAAGACCGATCAGAAAAGCTCACCTGAGCACTTTGTGCTCAGATTAACTAAAAAGGAATTTCTTTTATTTGACCTGGTTCAACCTGATTTTTAGTCCTACATGATTCATATTTGAACTTGACCAAGTTCTAATAGAGATAAACAAGACCAAGTTTCATCACAATTGAGGCAATTATTTTTGTCACATGTTGTTTTGTCTAAGTATAAATCAATTCCAACTATAAATGACAAAGATATGGCAAATTGTAGCAAAATTCAATAATTTGACCTTGAAGGTCAAGGTAATTTTAATGTAAAGTTGATTCAAGAAATAATCATAATGTCAGATTTGTCATAAGTGTTGTTTTGTCCAAGTATTATTGACATCAAACCACAAATAACAAATTTATGGCCATGTTTAGCAAATTCAATAATCTGACCATGACTGTAAAGGTCATTTAAAGGTCAAGGTAATATCTGAAATAATTAAAATGTCGGATTTGTCATAAGTAATATTTTGTCTAAGTATGAATCAAATCCATAAATAAATGAGAAAGGTACGACAATTTAAGCAAAATTCAATCATCTGGCCTTGACGGTCAAGGTCATTTTTAGGTTATGGTCAAACCTGAGTAATTCAATATGTCAGTTTTGTCATAATTGTTGTTTTGTCCAAGTATGAATCAAAACCAACCATAAACAACAAAGTTATGACAAATTACGCAAAATGTAATTATTTGACCTTGACGGTCATGGTAATTTTAAGGTTAAGGTCGAACTTGAATAATTTATCTTGTCGGCTTTGTCATAAGTGTTGTTTTGTCCAAGTCTGATTCAAATCCAACCTAAATAACAAAATTAGGGCCAGTTTTAACAAAATTCAATGATTTGACCTTGAATGTCAAGGTCATTTAAAGGTCAAGATCAAACTTGAAATAATCATAATGTCAGATTTGTTATAAGTGTTGTTTATATGAATCAAATCTATAAATAAATGAGAAAACTACCACAATTTAAGCAAAATTCTATCATCTGACCTTGACGGTCAAGGTCATTTTAAGGTCATGGTCATATCTGAGTTATTCAACATGTCGGTTTTGTCATAAGTGTTGTTTTGTCCAAGTATAAATCAAATCCAACAACAAATACGAAAGTTATGGATAATTTTAGCAAAATTTTATAATTTGACCTTGAAGGTGAAGGTCATTTTTGAGTCAAGGTCAAGTTGAGTCTGGTTCACTTGAAGATCTTGTCCAAAGGGTTGTTGTGTCCAAGTATGAATACAATCCACCTATTAATAATTAAGTTATGGCAAATTTTAGCAAACTTCAATAATTTGACCTTGAAGGTGAAGGTCATTTATGAGTTAAGGTCAAGTTTAATCTGGTCTACTTGAAGATCTTGTCTAAAGTGTTGTTGTGCCCAAGCATTAAGAGAATCCACCTACTAATAATAAATTAATGGCCAATTTTAGCAAAATTCAATAGTTTGACTTTGAAGGTGAAGGTCATTTAAGTCAAGGTCAAGTTTAGTCTGGTCATCTTGAAGGTCTTGTCCAAAGGGTTGTTGTGTCCAAGTATGAAGATAATCCATCAAGGAATAAAACAAGAGGGCCATGATGGCCCTATATCGCTCACCTAAGTATGACTGCTTTAAACAAAGTTGCTATGGACCTGGTTATTTGACCACAGATGACCCATATTCGAACTCGACCTAGAAATTATTGAAACAATCTCTTTGACAAATTTCAAGGTTATTTGTACTGAAAATGTTACCTTTAGAGTGTTAACAAGGTTTTTCCATATTTGGGCTCTATGACCTAGTTTTTTAATCTAGATGTCCCATATTCGAACCTGAGCTAGAAATTATTGAAACAATCTCTCTGACAAATTTCCAGGATATTTGGACTGAAAAAGTAGCCTCTAGAGTGTTAACAAGGTTTTTCGATATCTAGGCTCTGTGACCTAGTTTTTGACCCCAGATAACCATATCCAAACTTGAGCTACAAATCATCAAAACAACCTTTCTGACAAATTTCCAGGACATTTGTACTGAAAATGTAGCCTCTTGAGTGTTTACAAAGTTTTTCGATATTTGGGCTCTGTGACCTAGATGTTTCGATTCCAGATGACCCATATTCAAACTTGACCTAGAAACCATAGAAATAAGCTTTCTGACAAATTTCCAGGTTATTTGGAATTAAAATGTTACCTCTAGAGTGTTAACAAGGTTTTTTCCATATTTGGGCTCTGTGACCTAGTTTTTGACCAAAGATGACCCATACTCCAACTTGAGCTAGAAATCATCAAGAAAACCTGTCTGACAAATTTCCAGGACATTTGGACTGAAAATGTAACCTCTGGAGTGTTAAAATTTTTTTTTTACATATTTGGACCATGTGACCTAGTTTTTGATCCCAGATGATCCATATCCAAATTTGAGCTAGAAATCATTGAAACAATCTTTCTGACAAATTTCAAGGACATTTGGACTAAAAATGTAACCTCTAGAGCATTAACAAGGTTTTTCTACTTTCTGGCTCTGTGACCCCAGATGACCCATATTAGAAATTGATCTAGAAATCCTCAAGGCAACCTTTTTGACAAATTTCCAGATTATTTGGGCTGAAAATGTAACCTCTAGACTGTTAACAAGGTTTTTCCATATTTGGACTCTGTGACCTAGTTTGTGACCCCAGATGACCCATATTCCAACTTGATCTAGAAATCCTCAAGGCAACCTTTCTGACAAATTTCCAGATTATTTGGGCTGAAAATGTAACCTCTAGAGTGTTAACAAGATTTTTCTATTTTGGGCTCTGTGACCTAGTTTTTGACCCCAGATGACCCATATTTAAAGTTGACCTAGAAATTGTCAAAGCAACCTTTCTGACAAATTTCCAGATTATTTGAGCTGAAAATGTAACCTCTAGAGTGTTAACAAGATTATTCTATTTTTGGGCTCCGTGACCTAGTTTTTGAACCCAGATGACCCATATTTGAACTTGAGCTAGAAATCATCAATAGAACCTTTCTGACAAATTTCCAGGATATTTGGACTGAAAAAGTAGCCTCTAGAGTGTTAACAAGGTTTTTCTATATTTGGGCTCTGTGACCTAGTTTTCCAACCCTGATAACCCACGTTCGAACTCGTCCGAGATATCAATGAGACAAACATCCTGACCAAGTTTCATGACAATTGAGGCAAAAAAGTGACCACTAGAGTGTTAACAAACTAATTGTGGACGGACGGACAGACGACGGACAAAAGGTGATCAGAAAAGCTCACTCTGTCACTACATGACAGGTGAGCTAAAAACAAGAGGGCCATGATGATGGCCCTGGATCGCTCACCTGAGTACTTTGGCTGTAGTTTTGCTGTTAAGCAGTATTTCATTTTTTAATTGAAAATATACAAGAGCCTACAAACCAAATATGTAAAATATCAGTCAATCAATAAAGGCTCTATGACAGAAAGTAGAAATATCTATTATAAGCTATGGTGACCTTGACCTTGACTCAGTGACCTCAAACCCTACCCATAGGTAGAGGTCCATGCAAGGAACCTATAGATATTGATCTATAAATGAAGGCTCTATGAGGTACAGTAGATAAATCTATTTTTAGCCTCCGTGACCTTTAACCTAATCTAATAATTTGAAAAAGCTTGATAAAGCTTGCTTCATGCCAAATTTTAAAATTCTAGGCCTTGTGGTTTCAGACAAGAAGATTTTTAAAGATTTCCCTTTTTACATATAAAGGGCCCCCCGGGCGGAGCAAATTTTGACCCCAGGGCCAACATTTAAACAATATTGGTAAAGGTTCTTTACACAATACTCAACACCAAATATCTAAGGTCTAGACCTATTTGTTTTGGAGAAAAATTATTTTTCATGTTTTTCCTATATAAATCTATGTAAACCAAGAGAACCCTGGGGTATGGCCAATTTTGGCCCAGGCAGCATTATTTGAACAAACATGGTAGACATCCACTAGACAATGCTACATACCAAATATCTAAGCTGTAGGCACTGAGGTTTCCAGTAAGAAGATTTTTAAAGATTGCCTTTTCTGTACGGAAAATTGCCAGTATTATATTCCTATATGTACAATTGGAGCGGGGTTAGTGTTATCCGATATTATGTAATGCTATGTTTTGATTGGCTGTTAGAAGATCCGATTATTGCCGAAGCATTACGTATTTTTACGATGTACTACCTGTTGAATCAATTTGCGAAGTTGTGTTATTCAGGAAATCCTTGAACAGAATTACGGACAGAATCACGTGACTGTCTGGTAATATTGTGTAGGAACATTGAATGTTATTGTTTTGAAATCTATTAATAGTAACAAGTAACTGATAAGAGATACAGGTAACTTTTTGAAGGCTGGCAAAAATATGGCGGTTGATAAAAATGCAAAACATAGTAATTTTGTAATTACAGTTACAGTCATTTTTCTTCACAATTCAATATTTTATATCATTTAAAAGGTCTTTAAACTCATATTTTACATATATAAAAATGATTTTCAAAACTGTTCACTTTCTTGTTTGTAAATGGTTAAACTTAGTGCAGCTAAGCTGCTAGACAGGTATAAATTAATTTAGTTTTCTTTTTTAAAAGCAAAAATTCAAAATCTGCTTATATTTTCAAAATATGAATTTAAAGAGCTTTCAAATGATGTAAAATGATACAATGTTTATGTTTAATGTTTTTAAATAATGAATTCGGCTCACTAAGAAAAAATACATCTAAAGTTAAAAATTCTGTCTGGTTCCCGATGGTCATAGTTTATTATCATAATTGATATTACAAGTATATATTTGTTATTCTATTCAAGCATGTTTGTTATTCTGTTCAAGCATGTTATTCCATGAAATTCATGTTATTTTGTTACTTAACAAAACAAACACTGTTCCAGTATCATAATTATCACCATAAACATCAAGAGATATATGGAATAAAAGGTTGAACAAATATGTTGTTGTTGTTCTTTAAAAAATGGGCATTACCTTAGTTACAATTTGTCTGAACAGACAGGTCTTCAATTTAAAGATATATATTAAATTTCTTTTTATTAGCAAACAAAATAGAGTGCTGTAGCTTAAGGTTCCTTAAAAATACAGTAAACACCGTACACTCAAATGGACTCAAGTCCATTTGAATTTTTCTTGTTTACATATTAAGGGCCCCCGGGGCAGGGCCAATTTTGACCCCGGGGCCAACATATAAATAATACTAGTAAAGGTTCTCTACACAATACTCCACACCAAATATCTAAGGTCTAGTCCTATTAGTTTTGGAGAAAAATGATTGTTCATGTTTTCCTATATAACTATATGTAAACCAAGAGGACCCTAGGGCATGGCCAATTTTGACCCAGGGGACATTATTTGAACAAACTTGGTAGACATAAACTAAACAATGCTACATACCAAATATCTAAGCTGTAGGCATTGTGATTTCTGAGAAGAAGATTTTTAAAGATTTCATATATAAGTCTATGTAAAATGAAGTGAACCCTGGGGCGGGGCAAATTTTGACCCCAGGAAAATAATTTGAACAATTTTTGTAGAGTTCCATTAGAGGGTGCTAAATGCCAAATATCTAAACTCTAGACCTTGTGGTTTCAGACAAGAAGATTTTTAAAGTTTTTCCTTTGGGTTGCAATGGCAACCAGAGTTCTGCATGGAATTGATTTCTTTGAACAACTTTGGAAGAACTTCATGCAAGGAACATCCATGGCAAATTTCACCAACTTTGGCCCAGTGGTTTAGTAGGAGATGTTGTTTGAAGCAAAAGTTGACGACGCACGACGCACACAGGGCGATTCTAAAAGCTCAGCATGAGCACAAAGTGCTCAGGTGAGCTAATAATGATCAATGTTAAAGTTTTCGGACGGGAACGGCAATGACACTATGACTTTAGCAATAACTCAATTTTTTTTTCAAAAAATGTTGAGCTAACAAGTGATGGTTCTTGAGCACTGCACTCCGTCTCAATGAGATCTATCCACCTATGAAGTTAGTTATGCTCTGAACAAAAAAATCAAGCAAAGGTGAATAACTCCAAAATCTAGAAGTGCAGAGTGAAAGTTCTTGTGCAATGTACTCCATCTCAATGAGATCTATCCACCTATGAAGTTTCAAGTCAATAGCTTTGATAGTGTTGGAGTTATGCTCCGGAGAAGAAAATTAAACAAAGGGGAATAACTCCAAAATCATGAAATGCAAAGTGATAGTTCTTGAGATTTGCACTCTGTCTCAATAAGATTTATCCACCTATGAAGTTTCAAGTCAATCACTTTGATAGCATTGGAGTTATGCTCTGGACAAGAAAATTAAACAAAGGGGAATAACTCCAAAATCAATAGCTTTGATAGTGTAGGAGTTATGCTCTGGACAAACATCTGGACGCTACCCGTCCCCTCTTCCCCAGCCCTCAACCACCATGGGTAATCCCATAACAAGTCCTGTCTTTGACGGGCGTATAAAAACATTTTCAGATCTGTTGACAAGTGAGCTAATAATGTGACCTCTAGAGTGTGAACAATGTTTTTCACTGATATGAGGTAGTGACAAAGGTTTTTATACCACAGGACCAAGTTTCAAGAACAACCCAAAGAGCATCAAAAGAAACAATTTTAACAGGTATCATGAAGATGGGGACAAAAAATGTGACCATTAGTGTTCATAAGATTTTCCATCTTTATTTAGTTTGACAAAATAAAAGCCTGTCAAAACACATCCAATGTTTTTCTTTTTCTTTTTTTTCATATGGCTGATTCCTCTAAGTTATTGTAAAATATACTTTAGCAAAACGGAATTTTTTTTTTCCAGCCATACTGCTTTAAACAAGACAATATAAGCATTATAGCTAGCTACATCTTACCTCTTTAAGATTTAATTGCTTAGACTAAAAGTTATTCAGCAGTAATTATACAGTATTACAGTCAATTTTGGAACTGGTGACAGTGTTGTTGTTAGTTTTTCACAGAATGCTTTTTGAATTCCTAGCAATAAGTGCCAAGGGAAGGAAAGTTTCCATAGTAAACTGTTGATTTCTTCATTCCGCTGTAATTACAAACTGTATTGTAACAACTGTGCCTTACTGATTTTCCTTGAGACAGGTTGTTTACAATGATAACAAAATAACTTATGTAGTATAAGGGACAAAATTACAATCTTAAGAACCTTTTCATTGTTAAAGACAAAAATAATCTGTTAATAATTTGTTTTTTATTTGGGTATGAATGAAATCTGGCACTCTGTTCTAACTAAATTATATAACAAACTAAGGCAAAGGTAGGAAGTAAACACGTCAGTCAACACCAGGTAAGTTTTAGGAATATGACTGAATCTACCGGTTTCGAATCTAAATAGTTCTTCGTCAGGGTATTCTAACTGAATTTTAGTTGGACCTGTCCCAATGTGATGACATCATGGTTATCTGTCTTGTTTACAGATGATACATAATTCTATTTTGTTTGTTTTAAGGCCATGATAAATTAATTCCTAGATACTCATCCTAATTTTTTTCTTAAAGGGCACAGGGGGAGAGATTTTTTTCTTCTTCAGAAAACCGGTAAACTTCCCAACTATACATATGAAAATTTCTAACTAACTACTGCGAAGTATCTTTGTTTACTTTATTTATTTCTGACCACTGTTTTAGATCTGATATTTGTTTAGCTGTCAACATCAGCCTGTAAAATCAGTTCACCTTCTGAGGCGAAAAAGTTAGACTAGCTCTACAATTTACCAGACAGTCAAGGTTTTTCCATACAAAACTGACCTGAGTATGTTGCTTTTTTCCACCTCCACATCCTGGAGCACTGAACCACAAGAGTAAGACAGATCAGCTAAAATGCTGCGAAGCTCAAGAAATCTTTTATTACTTTTCACAACATTTTTCTGCACATAGACAGTAAACAAATATTCCAACAATTATAGCAGTTTGTGCAGTTGGTGAAAAAAGAATGCCATGACCTGGATCAACCATTTTACACCATTAAGAATTTTTCTGAAGTTTCTGTTCCATACAATTCAGAACAAGGGTGTGATTGTCACAAATACACATGTCACAAGAGCTTTTGGTGAAGATGTGGGCATAATGGACAAAAACATGTGTTGTACTAGAAAAGCAAGTTTGACTATTCCTAGTGCTGGATAGTGAAACATACATTTCAAATGAACCTGAAGATAAATTAGTACATATATGAGTCCATGAAAGGGAATAATTGCAATGAAAATTGACATTTGGACAAAATTGTAAGCATGAATTTATACCTAGTCTGAAGTACATAAAATTATACAGGGCTTGAATTTAGCACATGGCACTCTGTCTGATAATAATGAACATTTGTGCAAATCTAAATTACAATTTCTCATAGCATGTGGACATTCATTCTTGTTTCAGGCTGGCATACATAAAGCGTAAGAGAAACTGTGCAACCAAAGAAAGTTGCCCTTTATTTAAAACCAGAAAGTTGTACTACAAGAACAAAACACATATATTTGCTGAACTAATTATGTCATGCACTTTTGATAAATGTGTGAAATGTATGATCACATGAATATATAAACACAAACAGTATAATGACATTTTAGTAAATTTGAGTCATCTGGACAATGGATTATGTGTGTAACACTCAGTCTAATGATTATGAATATTTGTGATAGAATCCCTTAATACATGAAGACTAAATGGTCTGTACACACATTTTCATACTTTTATCTCACCTTTGACCTTTATGTGTGACCTTGACCTTGGCCACTGGGACATTTGTGCCAAGTTATATTAAAATCCCTCAAAGCATGTGTAAGTTCTGCTCCAGACAAGCATTTTCATCTGATCTCCAAGTGTGACCTTGACTTTTGCTCTAGAGACCTGCTTCATGCACACGACACTAAGTCTCTTGATGCTGAACATTTGTATCAAGTAATACTAAAATTCCTCCAAGGATGTAAAAGATATGCTCCGCACAAATTCTGGACATTTCATCATTTCAAATGACCTTGACCTTGCATATATGGAAATGGATTATATGTGTAATGCTCAGTCTCATGACGGTGAACATTTGTGATAGAATCACTGAATTCATGATGACTAAATGATCTGTAGACACATTTTTATATTTTTATCTGACCTTTAGCCTATATGTGTGACCCTGACCTTAGCCACTGGGACCTAATTTTTGCATGCGACATTCTGCCTTACAATGATAAACATCTGTGCAAAGTGATAATAAAATCCCTCAATGCATGTACAATTTTTGCTCCAAACAAATATTTTCATTTGACCTTCAAGAGTGACCTTAACCCTTGACCTAGAGACCTGGCTTATGTGCCCTACTCTATGCCCATGGTTCATACAGCACTTGCCCCATAAAATTCAAGGAGTTTTCAAGGAGATTTCATGGACTTTCCCTCAGTTTTCAAGGACTTAATACATGCTCATTTTCTTTGTTTAAGGATTCATCGAATAAGACAACATGCTCCAGTAATAAGCCTATGCATGATTTGTTGGAAATAGCTAACAATATTGAATATAGCCAAGTATGATGTTTTCTTTCTCCACACTGGAATTGGGTTGCTATTTTACTGTCAGGAAACATTTCCATGAAAAGTTTACCAGTGTTTTCTGATGACCTGTTTGACTGATGGGTTGTTATATAAGCCTAAGTGTCCACAATATTTCTGCCCTCAGAACACAATCTTCCATGACATACCAAGCCATGGCATTCTTACTATTATTGAAAGTGGGTGGTGGAAGTATAGTCAGCTGTTGTTATTTAAATTTGTTCCCATTATACGACCCTTTTTTTTTTCAAATGGGTGTATATAAAAATTTGTACTTGACATGTTCATCATGTTCAGCATCTTGGAGGAAAAAGAGACCTTTAAAAACAACACTAGGCAATCCCAGCACCTTTCAGTGAGTACATGATGTCTTGCCACATTTCTTAATACAGAAAATATGATTTCTTAAAAGAGAATGAGATTCAAAAATTTTCTACCCAGCCTGAACTGACAAACTCTCAGAAAATTTTATTTATCTTCCAAGAAATCAGCCAGTCTTGTTGCAGTGATTACAAAAAACATAAAATGGCACATATTAAGAGGTGTATACAAAGCACATATTATAGGTTTCTTTTAGAAAATAAAAACTGCCAAGGCGGCTCAAAAGAGAGGGGGCGGACAGGGACGATAATCTAGGAATCTGTTTATTATGGCCTAAAATGGTTATTTTTTTGTTTGTTTTCCTACCTGATAAATCTTGCAATTCTTGTTTTACTGTTCAACAAATTAACTTATTCCTTTCATTTGTAAGTATGGTATGTGAACTAAAGGATGTAAATATTAAAATTACAAACTTCGCAATTTCTAACATCACATAGTTCCACATAAATCAAAACTGAAACCGTGATTTGACAGTTTTTTACATATTTCATTTGTCATCTGTCTGATGAGTAAGAACAATAGGTATTGTTTCAGTCCAATAACTAAACCTCAGATAAACATCTTGCAGACAGAGGGTTTTTTTTTTTTTTTTTACATAATTTCAAATGTTAAGGAAGCTCTGTATATAACTGTAAAATGGGAGAAAAAGGTTTGTTTAAAGATACATTAAATCATTGTTCGGAAGTATTTTAAGACGTATGTAAAAAAATTCTAAGATGAGACAAAAATTGGGCCCACAAACAAAGGCTGTGCAGATGACGAACAAGGCTGAATTCAGTGGTTGATATAAAAGGCTTAAATGGCACAAGGAGTACTCTCAAAACCACTATAGCTACTGAAAAGGACATGCAAATATACATGAATTACAGATAAATGAGTTAGTATAAGATTAAAGAAGCTTAAGGGACTGATCATTTAAAGATTTACAGAATAATAAATGGACAAATACTGAGAAAGTGAAATAAGGGAAATTGTTAGGAACGACTGTTATTATGTAAGATAACAAATTTTCTTGTGTGATTCATAAAAGTAACTTCCAATTTTCTAGACAGAATGATTAAAAAAAACAAAAGCTTTTACAATGTAAAATCGTGAGAGGAAGGTTACACTTCTGCCAAAAAAAACCCCAAAAAACAGGAAGAAATTATTATATTCCAATAGGTCAAGATGGACAGAAGGCAGAAATCAGCTTTGTGGAGTCTGCGCATAAGAATAGCAGATGAACTATATCTTGATGAAGATTTCTACGCTGCATTGCAGAGGGATAAAATATTCACCAACGGAATGTTGGACAGGATAAAGGTAAGTAACTTTCTTATTTTTTTCTCATTAAATATATTTTAAACTTAATATTAAAACAAGCATTTTCATTGAAAACCTGGTTAAAAAAATATCTTACCTTTTCTTACCGTAAACGCTCGAATATAATACACACTTTTTTCAAGAATTTTCAGTTTTCACAAAGGGGTGCGTCAGACAATTTTTTTCCAGCTTGAAAACCCATAAAATATCGGCAAAAAATCAGTAATTTCTGTCCAAATGATCATGTTTTCTTTTTTGGTGCACCTTCTTTTTGGAGAGCGTTGTTAAGGGGAGAAAACCAGTGTCATAAGTACTGAGAGTACGGTATCGTAAAAGCCATACTAATGCCTTTTTTTTCTTCTTTTCTTTTTTTTTTTTTTTCTAAATGTATGACTGCTAAAGAGTCAATCATGTAGCCAATGCTTCCCGGTATTATGCCCGTCAATATCCGCACTCGCAAAATTATCGACCAATTAATTGGATAAAGGAGTCGTCCGTATATTGTTAAACAAACACAATAATACCGGTAAATGTCATTTGATGTCGCCATAATTAGGAGATGTTTGTTTACACATCCAAAAGGTGTTGAGAAGGTGTTGAGACTTTGAGATAATGCCATGTTTATTCGATATTTCCGAAAGAAATAGTCTCCAGGGCTAACTGTCCTTAATGAAGTAAATAGTTAAATGCAACCGTAGCGATATTCACGCGATGTAATGGCCCCTTCCTGAACGAAAAACATTGCCAAATGGTAACTCTATTTCCAGACAAAATTTGTGTGCCTATTATATTCCAATACAAGCATTTTTCCCCAGATCTTGAGGCCAGACCTGGGGTGCGTTTTATACATGCTAGCGTATAATACTTGAGCATTTACGGTTAATTTTTTATAGCAAAAGAATTTTCAAGTAATTTTTAAGCAATATACATATATACATATTCATATTTACTGTTATAACTAAAACTGTAAATATATTAGTCAACATAATCATTGAGAAAATTCATGCACTCATATTTTTCTAGGAAATGATTTATCTGCATATACATTAGGAAATATTCTGATTGACAAGTAAACTTTCACAAAACATAATTTTTTGGCATTAGATAATTTTCAGATTATCAGACGTAAACTCTCACAACATGATATATTTCTTAGGTCTGATTATCATAAAGGACTTTCTTAAAGGTAAATTAGGTAAATTAACTATCAATGTGAAAAATATATGGATATATGGGAGTGTACAGAATTCCATATATCATTATGATACAGGTGAAAATATGGAAAGCATAAAACAGGGAGGTGTATGGGGCTGTATATTCTGCAAATCCATATATGATTAAAATACGGAAAAACTATATATAGTGTCCGTATTTTTCTGAAATACCGGAATGTCATAATAGGTCCGTATATTACTAAAATACGGCATTCTGTATTCTCACAAATATGTGAATTTAAAAAAAAAATTTATGTGCATGAACACTCATATACTGCTAAATTACATATTTCCCTATATTTAAGAAATAATAAATACGTTCCTATATTTTATCAGAGAATAAAATATGTGCAGAGTTCGGATGTGTTGGAATTTAAATCTCGAGTGCGAAGCAAATATCTACAGCTAACTAAAAGCTTACCTTTTTGGTCAGGTGAGCTGAAAGTATGTCAGGCAGATGTACACTATATGCAGATCACTATGACGTTTTAATGAAAACTCTTTACCACTGTTGGACAACTTTTGGCAATGGACTGACATAATGACCCAAAAGACAGATTGGAAGACCACCTTCAAGCTTTGTTTGTGGAGGATACAGTTTACCCAGATGATAGCCAAGTTCTTTTAATATATCAACATCTCTTGTATAATCTTTAGTGTAAGGGCGTCTGAGGAATGCTTTTACCAAATTATACTTAAGTCTTTCAAGTGCCACTATTTTTTGCAAGAAGGTGGACAACAGCAACTGCATTTTTGTATTTAAGTTGTCCATAGGCAAGTGAAAAATGAACACTTAATTTCTTTTAGTGAGTAAATGATCATAACATTAATTTGATTAAAACTGTGGCCTCTAGCATGTTTACAAGCAAAATGTGGACAGACAGATGGACAGAACAAGAGCCACGGCAAGCGGGGGTCACGCTCGACTTTTTTCTATTTCCAAAGGCAGACACATCAGAGGAAGCACATTGTGGTGAAGGGATTTCAAATGAAACATCATTTGGAAATATAATTATACATAACAAAGTTAAGGCCAATTTTAGCAACATTCAGAAATTTGACCTTAAAGATCTAGGTCAAGTTCAGTTTAACCTTCTCTGGAGGTATTGTCTAAAAAGTAGTTATGTCCAAGCATGAAGACACTACATCCATTAACAACAAAGATATAGCCAAGTTAAGTAATGTCAAGGTCATTTAAAGGTCAAGGCAATGCTTGAATTGTTTAACACGTTTCTTTTATTCTCAGTGTTGTTTTGTCCCTGTATAGATCAAATCCGTCCATAAAACCAGAAGTCTGGCTATTTTAGCAAAATGCAATAATTAGAAATTTGACTGTAAAGGTTATTTAAAGGTTAAGGTCATACTTGAATAATTTAACATGTAGGTTTACCGTTTTGTCATAAGCCTTGTTTTGTCCAAGAATTAATAATAAACAAGAGGGCCAATGGCCCTAAAGCACTAATCTGGGTTCAAAGATGAATGAAATTTTTATGAATGTAATGATGCATATCACAGAAATGGACCAATGCAATTTCATTGCCATAGCTCCAAAAACAAAAAGGAAGTCAGCAGGTCAAAATATAGGTCATGAGATGACATTTTTGAAATCCGAACGAATCGCGGGGACGCGCGGCGTTCTGTCACCGCGACACGCGGTGATCATACCCCTCGGCGGTTGTCGCGGTGGTCATTTTAACGGACACCCGAAATTTCGGGTGTTCAGTCCACCGCGACTTGCCACCCGGAGACAATACCGGCCCCTGCGACAATGTTAACAATGTCAAACTCCGCGCTGCGTGTACTGCGTGTAGGTCATTCGATGAAATTTTTGAAATTGGAACGAAAAACTGTGCACATGGTCCAAATTTCATTGCTGTAGCTAAAAAAACAATAAAGTAGGTCAGTAGGTCAAAAATATAGGTCATGCTATGACGTTTTTGAAATTGGAACAAAAAACTGTGTACATGGTCCAAATTTAATTGCCATAGCTCCAAAAACAAAAAGTAGGTCAGAAGGTAAAAAAAATAGGTCATGCTATGACATTTTTGAAATCGGAAAGAAAAGCTGTGCACACGGTCCAAATTTCATTGCTGTAGCTAAAAAACAAAAAATTAGGTCAGTAGGTAAAAAATATAGGTCATGCTATGACATTTCTGAAATTGGAACAAAAAACTGTGTTCATGGTCCAAATTTCATTGCCATAGCTCCAAAATCAAAAAGTAGGTCAGTAGGTCAAAAATATAGGTCATGCCATGACATTTTTGAATTCGAAACAAGAAACTGTGCACACGGTCCAAATTTCATTGCTGTAGCTAAAACACAAAAAAGTAAGTCAGTTGGTAAAAAATATAGGTCATGCCATGACGTTTTTGAATTCGAAACGAAAAACAGTGCACACAGTCCAAATTTCATTGCCACAGCTTCAAAAACAAAAAGTAGGTCAGTAGGTCAAAAATGTAGGTCATGCTATGACATTTCTGAAATTGAAACGAAAAACTGTGCACACAGTCCAAATTTCATTGCTGTAGCTAAGAAACAAAAAGTAGGTCAGTGGGTCAAAAATATAGGTCATGCTATGACGTTTTTGAAATCGGAAGAAAAAACTGTATACAAGGTCCAAATTTCATTGCCATAGCTCCAAAAAAAAAAAAGTAGGTTAGAAGGTCAAAAATATAGGTCATGCCATGACATTTTTGAAATCGAAATAAAAAACTGTGCACACAGTCCAAATTTCATTGCTGTAGCTCAAAACCAGGAAGTAGGTCAGTAGGTCAAAAATACAGGTCATGCGATGACATTTTTGAAATCGAAATAAAAAACTGTGCACACACTCCAAATTTCATTGCTGTAGCTCAAAACCAGAAAGTAGGTCAGTAGGTCAAAAATATAGGTCATGCGATGACATTTTTGAAATCGAAACGAATAAGTGTTGTTTTGTCTAAGTCTAATTCAAATCCAACCATAAATTACATAATTATGGCCAGTTTTAACAAAATTCAATGATTTGACCTTGACCGTCAAGGTCATTCAAAAGTCAAAGTCAAACTTGAAATAATCATAATGTCGGATTTGTCACAACTGTTGTTTAGTCCAAGTTTGAATTAAATCTATAAATAAATGAGAAAGTTTTGACAATTTAAGCAAAATTCAATCATCTGACCTTGACGGTCAAGGTAATTTTAAGGTCATGGTCAAATCTGAGTTATTCAACATGTCAGTTTTGTCATAAGTGTTGTTTTGTCCAAGTATAAATCCAATCCAACCATAAATAATAATGTTATGGTCAATTTTAGCAAAATTCAATAATTTGACCTTGAAGATGAAGGTCAAGTTTAGTCTGGTCAGCTTGAAGGTCTTGTCCAAAGGGTCGTTGTGTCCAAGCATAAAGAGAATCCACCTATTAATAATAAAGTTATGGCCAATTTTAGCAAAATTCAATATTTTAACCTTGAATATGAAGGTCATTTATGAGTCAAGGTCAAGTTTAGTCTGGTAAGCTTGAAGGTCTTCTCCAAAGGGTTGTTGTATCCAAGAATTAAGAGAAACCATCTACTAATAATAAAGTTATGGCCAATTTTAGCAAAATTCAATATTTTGACCTTGAATATGAAGGTCATTTAAGAGTCAAGGTCAAGTTTAGTCTGGTCATCTTGAAGGTCTTGTCCAAAGGGTTGTTGTGTCCAAGTATGAAGATAATCCATCAAGGAATAAAAAAATTATGATCAATGTTAAAGTTTTCGGACGGGAACGGCAACGGCAACGACACCATGACTATGACAATAACTCGATTTTTTTTTCAAAAAAAGTCGAGCTAAAAAAGCATACTTTAGGCTCGCATTAATTGGCACAAAGTGCCAGGTGAGCTAAAATAATGAAGTAAATTTTGAATTTTTAGGAATATTTCTTTGGTCACACACAGACAATAACATGATGCCATAATCCACAAAGTTTTTTTTTTTCTTATAATTAATGTCATTACAATATTATAATATAAATAAAATATCCTAAAATTTGTTTTCATTATTAGACTGAAGAAAAGCCAAGGGACAGAGTGTACAAAATGTTAGAATTGCTGGAGAAGAGAGGGCCAAAGGCATTTGACAACTTTGTATTGATCTTAAAGGAAAACTATGACTGGCTGGCAAAAGATCTAGAAGAACAGCATAGCATAAGACTTCAAAGGGTACAGCAGGGTAAGCCAAAAAAAAAAACTAGGAAAATTTATGACAATATACTGTTTTAAGCCAATGATTAGACTAAGTGTGAAATGTTGGGTATAAATGGCCAACAGCAGCAAAAATAAATTTTTGGCATGATGCAAAAAGTGGATGTATTCATGGTCTTGTGGTAACATGGTTGACATTTTACTTTGCATTTAGGTTTATCATCTGCTTTTCTATTAATAATAGTTCGGCCTTAAGGATGAAACATGTTTAATTCATATGTTTAACAACTAGAATTAGAAATTCCTACAAAATCCTTTTTTACGAATTTAATTTACCTGGTCATTTCCCTAGAATGTAAGAAAGTTTACTGAAATGATTTATTATATGTATCACATTTATATTAAAATTTCATTAATAATCCAGATAGAGAAAGGAACAGGAGTGATCAGGCCTCTGTGCATTCTGAAACAGATCCAAGGTATGTCAATAATGACAGATACAAGCAGTGCATGGATTCTAGAATCAGACCAGTTTCCATCCCCAACCCACAGCTCAGATCATCCATGCAAACCGTAGTACCAACTCAAGAGTTAGTTCCCGCAGACTTTTACAACAAAACCTCTTCACAATTCTTTCCAACCCATGACTTATCTATGACCCAGATACTACAGCAGCTGAAGCACCAACAGCAACAACAACAACTGGAAGTCAGATATAACAACACTGACAATCTAACAATCACTCTGCAGACAGAAAATGAAACCAATTCAAAACAAAAGAAAAAACAGTACAAAGATGCATGCGTGAGCCCTATATCCACACTAGAATCCTCAAGAATAGCTAAGCACACAGTGACCCCAATTCAATCAGGGAATAACATCAATGGTGAAACTCAGAGTGGAGCTGACTATTACAACCAAGGTTTTGATGAAATTCATAGCCAAACTGCTACAGTCACAACAAACAATGATGATGCAGAGAGTCAAAGTACTTGTACAACTGAGGTACAGAGTGAAGGCTTCGAAACAGTTTCTGACGATGTAGAAAGTGTAGATGAGCCAGTCTTTGAAGATAAATGTGTAAGAAGAGGAAGTTCTCGATTTTCCCATCTTGAGGAAGAGGTATTTCACCCTGAACTGAAAGTCATGGATGATGATAATAAGTCCACTAGATCTGAGGTATCATATGAACACAGTGATACATTGCAGATCCATGAGAAAGAAATGAAGTCACTGTATGATAAACTAAATGCCATAGGGTCAGAAAATGAAGAAACTGAACACTTGGAAGAAGATGACATTGTTACTTGGGAAATGATCAATGCTGAGGTAGAGAAGATCATAAACAGACTGGAAAACTCTGATGATGCAAAAATGATCACAAAATGTTATAAACTATTTCCAGAAGAAGAGAGGAGGCAACCCTTAAATGTGTGTATTGATACAGTATTAACTAAAAGCAAAGAGATTGAAAAGGGACTTACAGGTCTGCAAAGAGAAATAGATCAGATGACACAAGATGCATGGAAGCATCAAGAGGAAATGAGCAGTATTAAAAAACTGAGAAAAACAAAAGTGGAAAATGAAACTGAAATAAAGAATTTGAAAACATCTTTAGAAAATCTGAAAACAGATGCAGACCGGAAGATAAAAGAGCTTGAGGAGAAGAATGCTAGTATTAATAGTGATCTTGAGCACAAACAGCTGGAACTTGAAAATCTTCAGCACAAACTGCTGGAACTCCAGAGTGACCAAACACGGAAACCGAGAGTTCAAGCAAGAAGAGGAATAGGGGCTCAGAGAAAAGTGTCCAATGCACAAGGTCAGTCCCCCAGAAGACAAACCGCCCACTCTTATGGAGAGCCCAGAATATTCTTGTCGCAAGGAGCCTATGGACAGTCATCCCCAAGAAATGCAACTGCTATGCGACGGACATCAAACAATAGGAAATAATAACTTGGAAATACTTCTAGACAGCACCTCCTACTTCAATAGTACTTAAGTCTGATTTCAGAAAATTACAAAACCAATTGAAAGCCTTTTTTCTTTTAAATAAAATGCTTTGAACAGAATTTTCCTTAAGTAACATGTTAGGATTTTCATAACTGGATGTTTAGATGCAATGACTGAGTTATATTATATATCATAGTTATTTGTCATTTTATCTAATTCTGTAAGTATTGTTTGACATTTCAGGCTAAGATAAGATGACTTAATGTAAATACAGATCATTTTAATATGTAACTCATTGACTTTTTACATGAAGATCATTTCCACATATAAAGTAGTGGCCTTTTACTTGGGATGTAAGTGAACACTCAAACGTTTGGACATCAGTTCAAATGTATTTTGGGCATTCAAATGATCAGGAAAAAAAAGGAGCAACATGAACTGAAAACAGTAAAATCTTATTATGGTAAATGACTTTTTATTCCTATGTCGAGAACTCAGTGGAAACTTGATTTTGTGTGATTTTTTATTACGAGTTATTTGAATGTTTAAATGCAAAGCGAACTGACATTCGAATGCTAAAATTTATGAATTTTGCCATCCCTACTTTTTTCATGTAGATTAACATGTAAATCAATGACTTTTTACATGTATTTTGTTTGCAGCAAACAAAGGTCTCTGACAAATGAAAGTTAAAAAAATTGTCATTTTGAACACAAGGATGCATTATGAAAAGTATTTCTTTTTCTTAATATCATCTAATTATTTCCTTTTTAAGACCAAGGCTGTATGCCAGATTTAAAGTTTGGCTATTGAAGAAAATATACATCAGAGTAACAATTAATTAATGATTCGTAAACTTTGTATTTTCATCTGAAAGAACCAAATAGAAGTCAGAAAATTCTATGCTTATGGATTGCCTGTTTTTAAAGTCTGTTGTATGTGGGTTTTTCATACCTGTTTCCTGTTATTTTCATTTCACATCTCTGACCTTAGAAATATTTCTCAAAATTTGATTTTTTTTCTTAACCTTGATTAAACCCCCAGTGGCAAATGGTTTGCTTCTGACCGTTCCAAGTAAATGAAGCAGATTTAGGAAAATACAGAAAATGTGTAATTTTCATCAAGTTAACCATGCACTGATTCAGATTTAGGAAAATACAGAAAATGTGTAATTTTCATCAAAGTTAACCACTGATTCTAAAAGTTTTAATAAATAAGTAAAAACAGTTGAAAAAATCTGTCCATCACAATAAGCAAAGAAAGAAGATATGCATTTAAAATTATCTATAATTTTTTATTGCCCTAAAAGAACATATATATATATCAGGAAAAGGGTATTATTTCTGAAATGTCTGTATGCCCCTATATTGTCAAATTAGAAGCTGCCAATATTGTGTCCATTCCAACAATAGCAGTGTGACATCAGCATATTTCAGAAAAGGCATAATCCACTAGAGAAGGCTTATAATTGCAAAATGTCAAGAAAATATATCAATGTATATAAAATATACTGTGTAAAAATACCTCTACCCTGCAAAAGTAATTTGGGGTAAACAGACTAAACTATCCACAGGGATAAAACAAATGTTGACAACATTTTTTAAATAATAGAAGTCTCATTTAATGTGTCAAAAATTCAAATAATTCTGTATAACAGTAACTTCAGCAAGTAGTATGTCCCTACTCGGTTTCCCATACCACTCAGGCTGTATGTACTTGGTCAAACTACTGTTCAAGAAAAGTAGCATGTCCCAGGTAATGCTTTGCAGTACATTTTCTTGATGTACATATTCATGAGTACATTGTTATCTGTATAAATGTATTTATTGTATGTAATATGCAGAAAACACTTGATTCTGGGGATCCTGGCCAATAAATGAAGCAATCTTTGTCTTCAGTCTGATTGCACACACTACAAAGTCATTAAACTCAATCTCTTGTTGCCAAACTGGACAATTACTTCCAAACGGCACCTACTGCTGAGACTGAAATGTCACAGTGCTCATAAATTAATAATATTCTTATAATTTTCATTGTGTATTTTTATGTAAATATTTATTTGAAATTGTTGTAAAAGGTATATTGTTAAATTCACTTGTTCTTGTATTGTGTAATTTGACAATCATGTGTAGTAAGTTATAACATAAATTACTTCCTTTAAAAATGATTTTTAACTGTGTATTACTTCATGACTTATTGAACACCTAATATTAATACCTTTACTAATGGGACTGTCATTATATAGCCTATACAAGGGGTAGGACCTAAATCATGTAGCTCGGTGCTTTAAGCGAGAAAAACGTGTAGTCTATGACTAATGTTGTCAGTTTTCGCGTAAATATTCAGGAATTTGGATAAATTATCAACAGCTATGGGGATTGTCTTGGGAATATTTGTATAATGTATACGACTAGTACCTAGTCATATATGTATGCTAACTGTAGCTGCTATTTGACAGAAGAAGAAATGTGTTACAAAAAAGTTATTGAAGGGATGCCAACAAAGGTGTCCCATTTTTTGTGTGATTCTGCAATAATTTGCTTGGGTTTTTGAAGTTGTCAAACCATTCTGCGCCATTGAAACAATATTTTTAGTAAACAGGCACACAATTAAACATTTACAACCAGTAAGGAACATATATTATATATTATGTTCATTTTTTTTAACTTAAAGACAATAAACGTGTAGTTTGGGTCACTTTAAGACCATATTGTGTAACCTCAGTTCTTTATTGATGTTAAGGTTAAGTTTTTCAAAATAAGCATGTTGAAAAATTTTACAAAGAGTTCTGTTTGTAAATTTAACTTTATGTTTCTGATAAAAGAAATCCCCTTTTAAGCTAAGATGATTCAATAAATGTTGCTATGAATTTGAACACTTGCGATTTTAAGGCTGGAAGGTTATGTGGTGCTTTTCATTGTCAGATACAAATACAATATTACAAGTAAATTTTAAACTATGAAAGGTTTTGACTTGATCACATGTCTGCAGATTTTAGTTAAAGAATCAAAATTGACAATTTTGTAGATATTACATACATGCAAACATTATATTTATAAAATCAAAAAGGACTTTCTAAATTGTGCGAAAACAAATTGTCAACAGACAGCCTGTGCCACACAGTTAAATTAACTGTTTATACTTGGTACATATAAGAACTGCCAAGCTCCATATAGTCATTCAAAGGTGAATGGTTCAATCCCTGGACTCAACAGAATATCTATGCGACATTTATTTTTGGATGCCGTATCCAATGTTCCTTTGCATCTTACCATTATTTCAGTTAAAAGGAAACAAATTAGAGATACACGCAAATTAGACAAGTTAGATTTCTTAAAACACTGCGAAAAATACACCAATATACGGAAGTGTACGGTCCCGTATTTTTTAGATATACGGGTATATACGGGACGTATTCGCATAATATACGGACATAATATACTAATCCGTATTCGGAACATCGGGTATACGGGAACTCCGTATATTTGTCATACAAATACGGATTTCCGTATTCTTCCAATATACATGTATGTATATGTGTCCGTATATTTGTAATATACGCACAGTACGAAACCCGTATTTCAGCCATATACGGGCTGTAACAACATCTAGTTTACCAGTATAAGGAGGATATACGGACTTGTATTTTTATAGAATACGGGAAAGCTTAAAATCGTACATTATGCATATACCGGATAGAATACGGACTATGTATACTAGAGATATACGACGAATATACGGAAATGTATTTTCACAGAATACGGAAATGCTTAAAAGCGTATATGACACATATACGGGGCAAGAATACGGACTTTGTATACTGTGGATATACGTAGGAAATACGGAACTGTACTTTCAATGAATACGGGAAAGCTAAAAGCCGTACATGACACATATACAGACTTATTATATTACATGTACGGATCAAGAATACGGGCATGATCTATTACAGGACACGGGAACCAAATATAGACTGAAAATATACATGTACATGATGTGCGGGATCATTATATGTAGTTACTACTCATTTCTAGAACGGACTAGTTAAGATCCTCATCGTATCTACTTGAAGCATACGAATAAATATAAAGACCTGCAATGTCTGAGAAAACAGTAGGAAACATACCTTTTTTAAATAGATATACTGACAAAAAGTTTACTTTGGCGTACATAAGCATGATAAAAATTAACTGAGTAACTTGTAACGGATGAGGATGTGCACAAACAAAAATAATTCAAATAAGTTCTGAATTTAATGAACAGTATTTTATTAACAAGTTTATTAATAAATGCAATATGATCATAAAAGAGTTACAATCAATAATAAAACCAAGCATATTGCAATGATAAGAACATAACTGAAATCAATCTTGAAGTTATGCAAACAATGACAAGTGAACCTTGGCCACTTGGAAACATATATTCAAATTACAATAACATATCTAGTATCAAAGATTTGTCAGCTCATGCCATTGGTATTGTTTCATACGTTGTCGTTAATCAATAGAAATCCAAGTATCACTCTATGTGTATGTATGTATTCACAGGTCATTGTTTAGCTGTACTACATATTTATGAGAATTATTTTTAAAAAATCTTATAAAAACTATGTGGAATTGGCATTTTTTTTCTTGCTACGATCACAGATTATATATAAGACCAAGTTCCACTTGCACAGATACACAATCATACTAAATTTATAGGATTATTGTAAGTTATTTCACTGTTTCTCACAAGAACATACATTTACAACATGCATTTCATAAAGTTTTATTCGTTTTGTTCTATTATTCTGCTTCATTGTCTTGTGGCTGTGGCTTTTCTGGGACTCGTGCAAGACTCGCATCTGCTCCTATAGCTCTGCAATGGCATCATGAAGGTCCATTTGTCTGAAAATAAAAAATGATAGTATTGATTTTGTATTTTAATCAATTTTCAATTATTACTTTTAAACATTTACTGTCCGTGTTTGATCGCTTTTGCATAAAAAAATTGTATTACCTATTTCGAAATTGTTATTGTCATGGAAAGATGCTGGAATGATTAAGAGTTGCATATTTCATCAATTAATTACTCTCATTCTTACTTTTTTGTGTGTTGGCAGTTTTACGTAGACTTATTTTTCACATGTCTAAAAGTTGCGCATGCGTATTTTGCACACAAAAAAACATGGTGTGCATAAATATAAAAAAGTAAGGATGCGTAGAGATTATAAAGGAGAAGTAAGGTAAATATAAGTAAAGCGAAAAAAAGATAAGGAGAAGAAATGTAAATATAACTGCCATTATCATTTTCATGCATACTGAATATGTGATTTATTTAATTTTTCATCCTACATTTGTCTGAAAAATTGAATTATATACCGTTACTGAGTGATGCACGTGACCTGTCGAAGCACGTGAAGGGATGTTATGTTTCATAGAAGACGGGTAAAAATCTTTTAATTTATATTCCTCTAACAAATTCATTAGTTGTATTACATTGAAAGAAATATATCTATGAAAGTAAAAAACGGGAATAACGCTTATTACTTAAAGAAACTATTCTTCTTAAAATGAAAGAGAAGTCAAAATATCATGAGAAAAAAAAACAACAACAACATAATTTTACGCTTGTATACTCCTTTAGAATGGATGAAAAATGTTGTTGACCTAACGGTGTGCTAACTCATGTCCTTCCAATCAGTAAATCTTTTTTCTCTAGATATACCACTGAACCACGGCACTATTTATTTCTAATGTACATTATTAAAATTATGCCTGTGATGATCTATGAGTCAGTCGCGGGACGACATAAAACGCTAACACTATAGAATAAGGAGAAAAAAGCTAAACTGACTTACGAATAAATTTTGTTATCATGGCATAAGTATTCACTTGATAAACACTTTTACCGTAACAGGCCACGTGTATCATACAACATCTAATCAACACCTTTATTAATGACATGGTAAATTGATTAACTCCCAAGTTCTATAACAACGTCATAATCAAAACTATTTTTGTTGAAATTTTTTCCTTTAATTTATAGGAATAACTTTGATAAATTAGGTCCCCCAAAACAATATCGCTAAATACAACGTACCGTACTCAGCAGTTATTTGTTCGTTGTTTTTATATGTATTATCTGAATTGTTTCCCTTTATGACAAAACTAAAGTAATTTCTTGTTCCGAAGTCATTTAACTTTTATTTCCAACTACAAAGCATTTGATATACCCAATGTAAAAACCTTGATAAAAAAATATTGTTATATTCTGATGTACATAATATGGTATATACACTAGTTTATTGATTAGCGTTGTGAGTTCTTAGCGCCGATGAAAATATTTATTCTAATGAAATTATAAAAACTTTTTAGTGTATGTACATACGTTGTCAATTAAAAACAATTCTTTAGTCAATCATGTTAAGGAACTAGGAACAGGATGTTATACATTTTACAATTTCATTGCCAATGCGTCTTATAAAATCATATTTTGTCTTTAATTTTCTTAATTTTGATTTCGATCATTTAATAATCGCTTAACTGTGGTTACTTATCTAATTGCCGACATGTTAAACAAATAAACAATTATCTATCAGGACTTATTCACAGAATTATTCAGTCTCACTTATCTCTTAATATGCAAATGATATACCGAAATATCGGTAACATGATTTAATATAGTAAAAAAAACCCGAAAAATTGATAACAATAGAAATACTGTATGTACCCGTAAAGGTGATAAAGTAGGTGTGAAAAAGGCATCCTGTGGTACACTGCTGATCATAGAAAGGTGCTAACGACACGTGCCGGTCGTTAAATAGGTAATTAATTTGTCTCAGCAGGTAATTATATAATTTGTGTTTGTCATGCAATTATCATTATAAAAATTATTATAACTGATTCTAAAATTGTATAATCATAGTTACTTTTTCGCACTTAAAATGATGCCGAAGGAAGTAATGTACTCATGATTACGGCTTGATCTTTGATATAAATCGGTTTATGGTCTAATAACGGCAACGTATTAAAATGAAAACACATTTAAAATATATAAAACTTTTACAATATACCGCAACACATCAATACTTGATACATCAATAACTAATATCTTTTTATATACAACTATATATCTATAGAAATTGCACAAAAACACCAATTAATGTCGGTCATCAAAGGCGCTTTTTACACATACTTTATCACTATCTGCTTAAACATAACGCTTCTTTGATATATTTTGCAAGATTATACAACATTTTTTTTTTACTTTGAGATGACGTTAATGCATTGAACTTTTGTATAGAACCATGAACACTGACCTAAGTGTTTTGATCTTAAACAGGTGTATCCTGAGCAACATAATATAAAATTATCTTCTGATTCTACTGTTTTTTGATTACATACCTTACACAATCTTTTATCTCTTTCTACATTATTATACTTTCCTAATTCTATCTCTAAAGTATGTGAACATAATCGTAGCTTTTGATATAACATCTAAATATTTTTCAAAACAAAATTCAGTTTAATATCTGCAATATGAATTTAATTTTGACGTTGAACAACAATTTACCGGCCTTGCAATTAACCGAACTTACCAACACCCGTTAAAAACCGGAACATACAAAAATCATCATAAGCCATTCATTGCAGGGCATGATCAAGCATTTAATTCCAAGCATGAGTTCAGTAAAACAGAAAAGTATTATACAAAAACTTTGACTTACCTCATTTTACTTTCAAACGACGAAGACTTCGAAAAAAGGCAATTTTTGAGACATGAATTGCTGAAATCTGCTTCTTCCATTTCGCGCCCAAAGAAATGATTGGATAGGTGAACACAAGGTTTACTTGATTGGTGCAATCTGATCACATGAAATAAACCCACGCTTCCTTTGATTGGTGGGATTGATCACATGGAGTAAACCCACGCTACCTTTGATTGGGGCGATCTGGTCACATGGTATGTGCCTTGTTACACTGACTG
The DNA here is from genome assembly GCA_012932295.1 of Cyclina sinensis. NCBI lineage: Eukaryota > Metazoa > Mollusca > Bivalvia > Venerida > Veneridae > Cyclina > Cyclina sinensis. Next base: position 31,816,330 of record JAAONU010000008.1, read on the forward strand.
GTACAGTAAATTTTTCTTTCTCGTCATGGGGAAATAATATTTTAATAATACAAGAGAACCAGTCTACTAAATTAAACTTGATGAATATGGTTTTCTTGGTTGATGTTGTCGCCAAAATACCCTGGTATCTCGATCCACCTGCGCAAAAATCATTATCTTGTAGAGCTAGTCTTAAGAAAAAAACAAACAACCTTTCATTGCAAATAATAAAATAAAAACGAAGACTTTAAACACCTCTGACTTTGTGTGATGCCTAAATTATGATAATAACTGAGTGAACCTCTTTCAGTATAAACTATTAGCCTTTAAAAATGAATATTGATCATTACCAAAGATCTTATATCTGCTTCTGAAGTTTTAGCGCACATGTAGACCGTTCCATCATTGATAAATTGAACGCCGCCATTATGAAGGTAACGTGACTGTCCGCCATTAAAAGGCTGCTTAATATCGCCATGATGCCTAAGTCCCGTAAAACTTTGTATAACTTTAGCACATTTCAAGGTGACATGCTGTCTTTTAATGCGTGGACTTTGTGACATCATTTTATTGTATTATTATTACTTTTCTGTATGTTTTATTCCTGACTTGAACATATTATTAACTTAAATTATTAGATACACGAAAGACGATGAATAAAGACCACTGACTGTTCAAAATTAAAGATTGGATAGTGTAAAACACATACAACTGTTCCTTTCCAAAAGTTGAATATATGATTTCAATTATTTGAACACCTCTGAAAGTTTACAAAATGGACAAAAAAAACAAAATTAAACATTTTGCTCATCAACCGCTTGTTGATGTAGAATGTTAACTAAAACTTGTTTTATTCTATGATACAGTTTCAAACAATACTTGACAATAAAAGTGCATTATTTAGCGCTTCTATTATTATCACACTCTTTTGTCTTTCGCTGTGTCCTGTGGTGAAGGGATGTGATTACGTAATATGGGGGTGACATACTGGCTTTGTTTTGATAAGTCACCGTTAATTGTCATTGTCGGTGTTACTTGATCAGTCACAGTAAAACACTTTAGTAATAAAATTTGCTCTTGAGAAAATGCCTGAAGGCTATAAAAACAAAGTCTTTATTTGTTCCTGATTGTTATATGAAATTTAACATTTACTGCTGAACCTTTTCTTTAATATTTATTTCTTGCATTTCGGATTTTTTTGTGTGTGCAAAGTATTGATGTGTACAGCATTCGAGTTTGTGTATGCCAAAAAAATAATAGCTTCAATGCACACGTTTGTAAGATATTGATCTTACAAATAATACGTTTGCTTTTTCTTATTTTTAATACTATTGTTGATGATATTTCTTGTACTACGGAAAACGAAATAATTATGACACCCATGTAACTGTACCCTTTTATTCAGATTTCTTTTTAAGATAGAAACATGTACTTCTTAAAAGCATTTTTTTTGTGAAATTTTGATAAAAGAATTAATCTACCGGAGAATATCAAAAGAGCTTAATTTAACAGTTCATCAGATTGAGATTTTATCTATGATTCGTCTAAGTAAGTTGTAACTGTAAATTGATTAATCGTTCTATATATTAATTGATAATTAATATCTCATAACAAACAGACTTTTTGTTTATTGTTATAACATACAGCAAACTGTTTAAGCTAGTTTAATGTTATGAATCTGTATAACTTTCTGAAGCAAAATTTTAAATGTTTTATTACTGGCTTAAATTTCTTTGCTGTTTATATGTAATCATGTTCCATCATAGATGAAAAAAGATGTCTAACCAAAAACATGACAGTTTAGATAAATTAGATCTACATGTTCGATGTAATCAAGGCAAACTAATTACTTCAACAGAAGGTCTTTTTAAGAATAATTGAACCTGCTCCTTTTTTTAATTTTTATAAGTCATTATGGTTTAATTGTTCTTCTAAAAGACAGAAGCACAAGCAGACCTAAGACGAAAAAGCACATTTAAGTGTTAATAATATCACCAGAGAAAACCTACTTTAAATCGCAATATTGTTTTAAGACGATAAAGTACATCACTGTTACGCAATATTAGATCAGCCAGCAAAGAACATTTTAACAAGAGGCACGGTTTGATTAAATTTAGTTAAAAACTTAAAAACCCTGCTGTGAACTATGATCCATATCCGGCTTTAATAATCCAATACTGCAATTTGGTTAAGACAATAAAGCACATCACTGATCATCTTGGAGATAAAAAATAGAAAATAGACACGGGCAGATTAATTAAAGTTAAGTCGGTTTCATTTTAATTTCGTTCTAAAGTTTTAGACACCTGCATCGGATTATGATCTATATCCGGCATAAAATCAAGAGTGGAATTTAGATTTTACAGACCCCCCCCCCCCAAAAAAAAAAAAAGAGGAAAAAACATTATTACAAAAAGAAAACATTTTGCTATATAAAGATCCTTAGTTTCAACTAGTCATTATAACTCTATATAACTATAACTATGTAACTATGACCGATATTATTTTCGTATTTTCAAATATACGGAATGCCGTATTCTGAGTAATATACGGACTTGCAAGCACACTCCCGTATTTCAGGAATATACTGAATAGTATTTCAAGTTTCTCGTATTAGTAAATATACAGAAACCCTTTTTTGAGCAGTATACTGGCTCCCATATTTCCGAGAATACGGGGAGACAATCTTGATTTGATATGCTCATCTTATCTGATTATAATCTAAATAATCAAATACTGTATTATAATCATTACTTTTTCCAGTTTACAGATAATTTTTTATTTGTTGACTTCTTAATCAGTAGATGTTCCTTCTTGAAAATAATGACCTCCGAACCATTTTACAAATTTCAAAATTTTTAAGCATACAGAATGCCGCATTCGAGTAACATTTCGAAAAACTATTGTGTTTTAGACACATAATGGGTTCCATTATTTACAAATTTATAGAACACTAGATTTGCGCAGTATACCGACACCCGTATTTTAGTATATACGAAAAGTACATTGATTCTTGTTTTCTTAATTTTCAAATAAAAGGAAATATGTAGTTTAGCAGTATACGACTGTTCATGAATATGCAGTCTGTTTAGATTCACGTATTTGTAAGAATACGGAATACCGTATTTTAGTAATATACGGACTTATTATGACGTTCCCGTATTTAAGAAAAATACGGACACCGTATATCTAGTTTTCCGTATTTTGTAAGTATACGGAACACCGTATTTTGGTCATATACGGATTTGCTGAATATACGACACCGTACACCTCCGTATTTTATGTTTTCCGTATTTTTACCCGTATATTAATGATATACGGAATTCCGTACACTCCCGTATATCTACATATTTTTCGCAGTGAAACATATGTAATTTTTAATGGAGTTTGAAAAATATAATATATACTTCTTCCACGATCATATCAGTCAATATTTCTTCTGCTTTGACTGGACTATCATTAAACTTAAATGAAATAATGAACATAAAGTTCTATGACAACATTATCATCTCTCCATAACCACAAAAACAGAGAGAAAATTTGATGTAAAATGTACTTGCATAATTAGTTAGTTCAAATGTTTACATGATTACAATGTTTTTATGAAGTCTTTGTCTACATAACAATGCATAATTTCAAATGGGTCATGCAATCCATTCAAAACAGCTTTTGATAACTGAAATAACTGGATGAGAAATTACGTGTATATTTTATTCATAGTATTAAAAACACAGTGTCAAAGAATAAAGATGAAGTGAAAATCCTTTTATGAAAAAATAGACCTAAATATCATCACCTTGCTTAAACTGCCGTTTTGCAATAAATTAAATTAGGTTTAAAGGTTTTAATAATTGTGGTTTTAAGGTATTTCCTGCAAGTAGTGATTAGTCTTTACTAATGAAACTTGGAAAGGGGATGAAAATGAAATAGTTTGCAATACGTAAAATGATCACTGACCTCCCTTATCTCCAAGCCGTCCGGTATCTTAACACATCCGAGATTTAATTCTATATATTTGTGAAAAAAATGCAAGTTATCTTTGGAGGATCTATTTACTTCTCATGTAGGAATAGCTTGTAAGTATATGTCATAATGCTATTTTGCTATGATATTTTATTAATGAGCTGTTGCCCCAAGATTCAGAGTACAGAGTTTATCATTCCGGCATCTACAATTCCAAGGTGATACCAAAGACATTTGATTGCTTTCACTTTATAAAATCACCATGTGTAGTTAATGTTATGCCTTTAAATTGGACAAACACTGGTTTTGAGTATGATTATAGTACAAAATAACTGTTAAATTTAACTAATGTGCTAATGACAGAAAGATATTTTATGTATTAGAATACCGGTATGCAGTTATGAAAGAACCGAGGTTACACAATATGGTCTTAAAGTGACTCAAACTACACGTTTATTGTCTTAAAGTTTAAAAAAAACGAACATAGATGCATTATGTACGTTCCTAACTGGTTGTAAATGTTTAATTCTGTTCCTGTTTACTTAAAATACCATTTAATGGCGCAAAATTGTTGGTCAAGCTGAAAAACCGAAGCAAAATATTGCAGAATCACACAAAAAATGGGACACCTTTGTTGGCATCCCTTCGATAACTTTTTTGTAACACATTTCTTCTTCTGTCAAATAGCAGCAACAGTTAGCATACATATATGGCTAGGTACTAGTCATATACATTATACAAATATTCCTAGAAAATCCCCATACCTGTTGATAATTTATCCAAATTCCTGAATATTTACACGAAAACTGACAACATTAGTCATAGACTACACATTTTTCTCGCTTAAAGCACCGAGCTACATGATTAAGGTCCTACCCCTTGCTATAGCAAAAGTTAAGTAAAGACATCAAAGCAAGTCTTGACATCATTTCAGTATACTTCCTTCCTGTTGGTCAACATAAAACACAGAAACAGTATCTGGCCAGTCATACAACTTTGACTGCAAATAAACTTTTATACCAGAAGAAAAGGATCTATTTTGGTAAAGGGGAAGAGACTGTGTAAATATTTATATTTTTTAAACTATAGTGTTACCTCTTTGTGTACATATACAGTCAAACAACTTTGACTGCAAATGAACTATTATACCAGAAGAAAAGGATCTATTTTGGTGAAGGCGAAGAGACTGTGTAAATATTTATATTTTTTAAACTATAGTGTTACCTCTTTGTGTACATATACAGTCAAACAACTTTGACTGCAAATAAACTATTATACCAGAAGAAAAGGATCTATTTTGGTGATGGGGAAGAGACTGTGTAAATATTTATATTTTTTAAACTATAGTGTTACCTCTTTGTGTAAATATATACAGTACACGCAGCGCGGACTTTGACAACGAACACCCGTCCCCGCGATTTTATTGTCCGCGTTGAAGACCAAAATGACCACCGTCTCGAGTGTTCATTCGTATAAAACGCGGGGGTCAGCGCGGCCGTCCGCGGTGTTCAGTACCGCGCCATGTCGCGGCGTCAGGTCGCGGGAGTTTGCGGTGTCCGAAAAAACGAAGTCGCAACACAATTTTACTTTCCCCTATTTTTTTTTCAGATGAGTTACAAAAACACGTAATTATTACCAGTTGAAGTTGTTTCCTTTTCTTTTTAATACCCCATCCTGTTAAACTTTTATTTGTTTACGTTCGATGTTTGGTTGTATGACTGAGGGTAACACAGCCGATTATGAATAGATTTACACACCTACATGCCATCTTGTTAACTTTAATTGCTGCAATTAATATATTTTCAAGTCTTCAATCGGTGCCGCGCTTGCGTTAATCCACTCGCAAATAAATTACACGCAAATAAATTACTTACGATCATCAAACTGCGAAAAGTTAATAGATCTAATTTAAACTGTCAAAATTTGAACAAATCCACTCTAATTATGATGCATTTATGTACGCTCCTTTTTGTTTACGCAAAGAATGACCATTCAAAGCAGTTGCTTCCGAAAACAGCTGATCATATTTTCAGAAAATGAATTGTCTGTGTTTTTAGGTCAACACGTGTTTAACTTCTTTCGACATCTGTATTGTCTAGGCGCTTGGCAAAAATTATTGATCGATTTTGCTATATAGTAACAAGCGTTTTTCAAAAATTCCAAAAACGAAAGTACACAATAAACCTACACCGCATATGTACTTGAAATTTGGTTTTAATTTGACCAACTGAAGTTAGCCACAAAATACATGTAAGTAATATAAGAATGAGTAAAAAGAAAACCACGTACGTGTACTGTACGCTGAGTATGTTTAAATGCAGTAATCTCCAAGTCAGAACATTGCGGGGACGCGCGGCTTTCGGTCACCGCGACACGCGGTGATCATACCCCTCGGCGGTTGTCGCGGTGGTCATTTTAGCAGACACCCGATATTTCGGGTGTTCAGTCCACCGCGACTGGCCACCCGGAGACGATACCGGCCCCCGCGACAATGTTAACAATGTCAAAGTCCGCGCTGCGTGTACTGTAGTCATACAACTTATGCTGCAAATAAACGATTATACCAGATACTGTGTCCTTATATTACAGTACAGCTCAGCATAATGCTGTGAAAGAAACCACTAGTATGGAAAGCTCTTCTACGCTCATATGTGCTGAGTCTTCCACTGTTATCTCTGTCATACTTTTTGAACACAGCCTTCCATTTCCTCAGAACCTACCACAGCTGCTTCAACTCTTCAATTCCCAGAAAAATCTCCATATGCATGGCCACCATACTACTGCAAACATCCAGCTCAAATCCATCAAACTGGAATTCTGAAGGCTTCTTTTGTAAAAACTGTGTTAAGAATTTCCCTCAGTTCATAAGCATCGACTTCCAAATTTTCTCCAGCAGTTATACATTTGAAAATCTTCTTAGTTGCTGACCCTGTGCTTTGTTCTCCTGTCACAGGAGGTGGCTCTTGATTCCACTGCCTAGTGAAAAATTCTATGACCTGCTCATAAGTACGTATGACAGGACTGGGTTATCGTCACACAGACCTCATACCGCCATGACCAGAACTTGTGTTTGACTCATCTTACCAGAAACCCAGCAGCAGATTCCCACAAACAAACAGGAAGCCATTTTACACTAATGCCTTATGAAAAGATAACATATAATGACTTATAATGTCAAAGGATATGGTAGTATATATTTTTTTTTAAGGAATTTATTTAAATATAGCGATATGACATATACAAAAGCTCATAGGCTTTATAACCAACACAAGCTGTTCTCTATAATCAAAGTTTAGAAAACTGATAAATCAACTGTCTCTAAATAGGCTTTTAAATGTCTTATATAACAGTAACATGCTTTTCCCCTGTTTAGAAGTGTTATACAAACATATAAGTTACTAAGCAATAAAACAGCACAGAATTTTCACAGTCTGCAATACTTTTATTTATATCTACAAAATATCATTTAGTGGGTACATATAACAACAACAACAACCCTTTCAGCTACTACCATCCAGCAGTTACTATGAGCAACAGACAGTATTACTCTGACCATATCACAGTATTTTTCACAAGAAGGCCAGGTCAGGACCCAAAATAATCATGACCTACTATAAAGGATTCTGAAAGAAGACCCTACTTCCAATACTTTTGTGAGCATAGGTAGTAGATCTTTGGTGGTTAACATGGCTTTGGCTGTAGAAATAAGTAATATATCTTTGGTGGTTAACATGACTTTGGCTGTAGGAATAATATATCTTTGGTGGTAAACATGACCTTGGCTGTGAGCATAGGTAGTAGATCTTTGGTGGATAACATGACTTTGGCTGTAGGAATAAGTAATATATCTTCAGTGGTTAACATGGCTTTGGCTGTAGGAATAATTAGTAATATATTTTTGGTGGTTAACATGACTGCCTGTGAGCATAGGTAGTAGATCATTGGTAGTTAACATGACTTTGGCTGTGAGCATAGGTAGTAGATCATTGGTAGTTAACATGACTTTGGCTGTGAGCATAGGTAGTAGATATTTGGTGGTTAAAATGACTTTGGCTGTGAGCATAGGTAGAAGATCTTTGGTGGTTAACATGACTCTGGCTGTAAGAATAGGTAGTAGATCTTTAGTGGTTAACATGACTTTGGTTGTAAGAATAGGTAGTAGATCTTTAGTGGTTAACATGACTCTGGCTGTAAGAATAGGTAGTAGATCTTTAGTGGTTAACATGACTCTGGCTGTAAGAATAGGTAGTAGATCTTTAGTGGTTAACATGACTCTGGCTGTAAGAATAGGTAGTAGATCTTTAGTGGTTAACATGACTTTGGCTGTAAGGCTGAACACTGGATCGTGTGACAATTGATACAAAAGAAAGAAGTAAAAGAATGGGTGATATAAATTTTATTTGAAAAACATATATTCACAGGTCTCCAGCCTTTGAAAGGTATTATAACCTTGGAATAGATCATATCCAATTTTTTTTGCTTTTTTTGATAAGGTTTTTTAATTTCCAACAAGAAAGACAAAATATTTATCCTTAATGTGACAACTTCAACAGTGTTGTTCATAAGATCTCATACTTCAGCTGTCTATTTACATAATATCAAAACTTTTAAGTACCTTATGAAGTAGGTAAATGTCATTACATTACATGGTTTTATATGACATTTAGAAAAAGGCAAATTATTGAAAAACAACAACAACAACATTGCCAAATGACCTTAGACAGCTGACTTGAATACAGATTACAGAGAAATCAAAAGTTAACTAAATATGTATAAGCAAACTGTTATTAACCACAAACATCTATGCTACCATACATAAGCTATAGTGACTGGATCAATATTTTATCAAATTGTAGGCAATCTTTGGTACTCTATTTAGATATACATCAAGGCTAAACATGAATGACAGGTCATGCTTCTGCAATACTTTGTTTTACCACATACAAGGCTTAGACAAGATTGAGGATAGTCAAGTGGGCCAAGATAACATACACAAAATCACCTCTTAAGCAGTGATTTATAAAGGAAACATCCCTAATTCCATCAAATATGTGTTATTTTTGATAATAAAATAAGTGAACAAAATAATGCACACACTCTACCATGGCTTTGTAGAGCTTTTATTTAAAAGTGATATTTTTCCTGTATTTCACATAATTATATTCTTCATATTATTGCAAATGTGAAACAAAAAATCCCCGTGTTTCATTCTAGAGGAGTCAATATTTTATGGCATGGTGTGTAATAATTGTGTTCACTGTGTTTTTGTTGTGACCGTCATTCACAGTACCTGAGGCTTGTTATTTCTAAGTAGTTTTTGATAAACAATGACAAAGGTTTTGCAATCTGGAGTAAAAGGTCGAGTATGATCATCAACAAATAAAACAAAGAAATAAAATAATAATTCATACTAACCTCAGATCCATTGGCAGCTTCACACTGACTCACTATCAGGGTCATCGACATTGGACAGATAGAAAATGTTTGTAATGCATGGCTTCACTGTCATACAGAACTTACAAATTACACGTAATTTCAATATTATAACATTTTTTTTCTCATAGGATGTGATTTCTGCCACTGTGCAGGTAAAAATTTTATATATTGTTTCAATCATGCTGTAAATTTAACATACTGAACTTGGAGGGTATTCAGATGGCAAGGCCTCAGATCATTACTGAGTTGAATTGACACATTAAAATTAATGATCACTTTGAAACATGTAAAGATTTATTCCTTTAAATGTTTGATCAATCTCTTATCAATATCTGTTTACTTAAACCTTGAATTCAACTGTCGCATTTATATCTATAGCTTCCAAAGAATTTAAGGTTTTTAGTTTTTCATAATAATTAGGCTTGCGTAATTGCTTATTTGAGACAATGTGAATCAGTGATGAATCATTTTTTTAACAATCTGAGTTTTAAAACAATAAAATTTGGAAATTATACATGGTTAGGTATAATTGGTAAGAACTTAACAGCAATATGTCATTCAGTTAGATAACTTAAAAAATAAAAGAGAAATTTTAAACTGGATTTTCCACTCAATATTTTTGATCTAGTGAAACTTCTATGGTACAATACTTCTTAAGTTTAATAAATGGATTACACAGTACTTTAAAATTTTAGGTTACCTCAATTCAAAATCTCACATATGCTTCTTTAAAACTGGATTACCTGCAATTTGTGAAAAGAAAGATTAATCAAACGACCTAAATGTTGCTAATCCTATAGACTTTCATACATCAGAAAATGATCTGGAAGATTAAGCCGCTTAAAGTTAATTGTTTTTCTTGACAGTTGTTGCTACAAGCCAATATTGAACCAGATACAACTGAAATTGTCCAAATAAATGAAGACGCAGGACAAAATTGGATATGACTCATTTTTGTCTTTTTCTCCTATTTTATAGTTTTAAAAGAGATAACAAATAAAAAATTTCTCTAAAATTTCAAATTGGTCACATGACATTCAAGCCAAAAAAAAAAAAAATCACAGTGGAAGGAAAGGACTAAAGTTTTACTGTGAAAAAAAAACAACAAAAAACTAATATAAAACAGTGAAACAATTATCATAATAATAAAAAGAAAGAGGAAAGAAAACGAGGCATGAATGACGCACAGAAGTCAGTGTTACAAAGGCACTATAAACAACTGTCTGATGATATTCTGATGACGGAGGAGCTGCTGGCAGCCCTTTATACAAAAAAGGTGTTTGAGAGAGGAATGATAGAAACAATTAAGGTAAGGTATTCTGTTACCTTTGTTGTTACCTTAGATATCTTTCTGCCGTTGACTCAACACTTGGTTAAGTTGGTTAAGTTACTCCTTACTGTCAACCAACTTCCAGTAGCTCAGCAAGTGGAGCATTTCAGACCAAAGATTGTGAGCTCCAACCTTAGGGCATGGCTTTTCTGAACCACGTCATATTCATGTTAGCATAAAATAAAACTTAAATGAGTTGAATGCCATGACAAACATGTCTGTATCAGCATTTTTATCTGTATGCCAATGGGCTGATATTGCATTTTTAATTGACAGTTCAGGTGAATTTGTTATTTTCGGTGAAGGAGTTTGAAATCTACTTATTTACTTAACTTCAGTTTATCTTAAATATTTCCAGTACTCCTGCCAAGACTGATATCAATGCTGTTACTTCAGTTAATAACAATTTCACTTATATTAAACTGGAGATGAAAAATGAATACAAACTAAAACTTTTGTATGACACCTATATACATATACATAAACATGGCTTGCCAATAGTTTCACAGAACAGCTGCTTTATCTTACATCTTATCTTCTGGCCTCTTGTCTAATGCATTGCTGGCTAGGACAGGTAAAACTGTAAATAATGTATTACAGACATTTTAAATGTTTAATTTTCACAGGCTGAGAAAACCCCAACAGACCAGGTGTGCAAGATGTTATACATGTTACCAAAAAGAGGACCAGAAGCCTTTGACAATTTTGTAGACATTATTAAAGATGAGTACCCTTGGTTAGCAGCCATGTTAGAAACAAGCCTGAAGTGGGAGTCAGAAATTACATCTTTAAGTCGACAGGCTTCCCTTGTCAATATGACATGTACTTGTGGAACCAATGGTCTGAAAACTGAAGCTCAAGTAGATGGTATGTGGTTCTACAGCACTGTTATATCACTATATAAAATCAAAGAAACCTGTTTGTAACAGATTCTGTAAAACAGTATAAATATGTTTCCACTGCTAATGCAGTGAATAAAAAAAACTTGAAATTACTTTCAGTAATCCTAGCTTAGTTAACTGAGAGAAATCTTTCACTTACAAAATGACTCAAAAATTGACTTACAGTTAAACAAGCACTAAGCATGAAGTCTGAGAAATAAAAGTGGCTCGCTTCTGAATACAGGTGTATTTGGTTTAAACTGTCAATTTAACACTGTTCTCTAATTCATTATTTCCTGTATAGTAAACCTATATTCCTTATCTCGTAATTTTCATACCCTCCCACAGTTGCCAACAGTGAAACAGTCACCTTATTTGAAACCTAAACCCGAAAAATCACTAATTCCATGTTTTCTCTTTCATCTGACTAGGATGTACTCCTAGACAACCAATGGAAGTCACTGTTGACCCTGATATCAAAACCAAAGTTGGAACTTTCATTCACAAACAATTTGGACAGAGTAAAAGAGTTTCACAGCAGGACAAGAAAACCATGGAGAAATGGCTGACAGATCAAATACAAACTGAAAGAAAGAAGAGGTAGGTCACAGCTGTAAAGTGAAACAAGAATCATTTAAAGTCTGCAAACATCTGAAATCCAGATGACGCCTTGTCAATTGCACATCATCATCCATCAAAACTACTAGATGATATAACAATTTACGTTCACAAAAACGTAAGATCCTATCATGAAGTAAGTCAAGTACTTCACGACATTTGAAATCCACATCACAACTTGTCAATTGCACATCACCATCTGTCGAAACTACTGGTCCACCATATAACAATTTCACTTCAAGAAATGATAAGATCATATCACGAAGTAAGAGAAGTATTTCATGATATTTGAAATCCATATAACTACTTGTCAATTGCACATCACCAGCTGTGGAAACTACTGGATGATAAAACAATTTAACTTCAGAAATAATAAGATCACATCACAAAGTCAAGTACTTCATGACATTTGATATCCACAACACAACTTATCAATTGCACATCACCATCCTTCAAAACTACTGGACCATGTAACAATTTCACTTCAAGAAATGATAAAATCACATCATGAATAAATTAAAGCACTTCATGACATTATAAATCAACATCACGACTTGTCAATTGCACATCACCAACACCATCCCTTGAAATTACTGACAATTTTACTTCATGAAATGATAAGATCAAATAAGTTAAGTACAGTCAAGACTGCCTTAACGACTCCCTGATTTAGCGACTCTCTGTCATATGCGACCGTATTTTTCGCTCCCGAATGTTTTTGCTTTATAAAAAGACTGAATTAAATGACTCCCTGCGTTATGTACCAAGCGACCTTAAAATTTGTCACCCGAATCGGTAATTAGTCTGTTTTTAGCGACTTTGAGACACCCCCGCAGTTTAAGTCTGCTAAGAGTTACCGTTCGTAGTCACGCATGAATGCACGAGACCAGCTGATTTCTTTGTTTGTTTACAAAAAATGGCAACCAATATATGCAAGAAAAGAACAGTTCTCACATTGGAACAGAAAATTAAAGCACTTGAGCTGCTGGATCGGGGCAAACCAGCTTACAAAATTGCAAAGGAGTTTGGTGTCGGCAAGACTCGGATTCAGAATATACATAAAAGAAAGGCAGAATTACTTACTGACTATAAAAATAATGTGCCTAGCGATTCAAAACGGCGACATTATGTAACTAGTAATGAAGAAATAAAATGATCTGACATACGAGTGGTTCAAAGACGCAATTCATAGGCTTATTGTGATTTCTGGCCCATTGTTACAGGAACAAGCACTGCACTTCGCATCAAGATTGGGCAAAACAGACTTCAAAGCTTCAAAAGGTTGGCTTGAAAGTTTCATAAAGAGGCATGTGTATTTTTAGGTTTTTATATCTCAAAAGTGTATTTTTTACTAAATCTTAGTATTTTACAGAGTCTTGTGTACAGAATGTCTTTTAAAACTTATTGTAAAGTACATGTATTTGTAAGTTATTTCATTAAAGGCATAAAAGTGACTGTATTGTTAGAATGTACTTTACTTATAAATAGTCCTTCTGCCGGGACTATATTAAGAGACTCCCTGTCATATGTGACATTATTTACTGATTCCGGAAGAAGGTCTCTTAAAACAGTCTTGACTGTACTCCACGACATTTGAAATCCACATCACGACTTGTCCATTGCACATCACCATCTGTCGAAACTACTAGATAATATAACAATTTTACTTCATGAAATAATAAGATCATATCGTGTAGTAAATAAAGCATCTGACATCTGAAATCCACAACATGGTAGGTCGATTTCACTTCACCATATGTCAAAACTACTACATCATTTAATAATTCCACTGCACGAAATATGAAAAGCCCATCACACTTTGCTGACTACATCACAATGCAAGCAATAATAAGAAGGCAGCTTTGGCATTCCATATAATATTATATAAACTAAATGGGGACACAAGAGTGGGCTAAGAGTAATATGAGGATACACATGTAGTAGGGTGTTTTTCACCTGACAAATGGCTGATATGAGAGTATGACTATAATCATAGGCTCTTCTAGTTCTACTGGCTCAATATATCTAAATAATATTATGCGGGTATGCACACTGGACATTAGTAAAAATAATGAACTGTAGCATGTGTATATACAACAATTTGAATACTCAATTTGCAGTTTCACGAGTTGAAATTTCCCCACTGATGTCAAAGTGGTTTGACTGTAACAATACAGTAGAGAATAATATTCTTTTAATATTTTTCTTTCTAAAAACTGTCTCACATGTGCGAATAAATGTTGAGGTAAATAATGAAGTACTAATGGAACTTGAGTCTACAGCATTTTTAACACACTTAAGCATATGAGAGTGGTTGTGTGAGATTGAGGCCAGGTATTGAGGTAACAACATAGCCTCAATGTTGATCAGATGTGTGACTGTTCCATTAAACTTTATCACCTATTTACTTACAGAATATTTACTTTGAGAATCAAGTAAAAAGTTGAAAGCATCAGATCTATCTTTAGGCCAAGGTGTTTTCCAATGATTGTAGACCCTTTTACCTACTTTTTTTACTTATCAAACCACACTGCCCAAAAAGAAATTTTAATTTGAGAGACTCATAATTCATATGAGCAGCAAAAAAGACCAGAGTAACTGAAAACTTAAGTGGTTAGTTCAACGAAATTGCAAACATTTCCTTAAATATAGATGTGAAATGAATCTTTTTATATCTTTCAATTTTTTCAGTTCAAAGAAAGGCTCTGTTTCAACAGATGAGGTCACACATGAAACACAGGACAGAAGTGCATGTACAAGCCCAGATCCCATACATGTAGATCTGAAACGGGTCTTTAACAAAGTCAGAGATGAAAATCTCAGTGACCTTCTGAACAGTGAACATGCAAGTTCCCATTTTCAGAAAGAAAATGAAACCAATGGTTCAGATGAAATAGATTCAAGATTGCAGAACACCATTCCAGAAGATTTAGCTACTATAGTAATAAAACTTGAAGGGGAAATAGACAAACTAATTAACAGAATGAATCATATGGAAGGTCTGTTGACTCAGTGCCACTACATCCTAGGGGATCCAGACAGAAAACAAAAGCTTCCTACTCTGGTAAAAGACTCTCAAATGTCAAGTAAACAATTTGAAAGAGATCTGAACAAAGAGAAAGCCAAAACTGAAAAGATGCTACATGAACTGTATGATTACTGTAAAGATATAAACAAGCTTGAAAATGTTAGACAACAGCAAAGAACCTCAATAGAAAAGATGACAGATGAAATTGAAAAACTGAGGGCAGAAAATACAGTCCTAAGAGAAAAATGTACCATGCTTGAAGAAGTAAACCACAGGCATTTGGAAAAAGAGAAAACACTGAATAACCTCAGAAAGATGGTGGATGACCTGAAGAGTAGTCATAGTAACCTAGCTGATGAAAATGCCAATTATAGACTTAATTATGGGACAGGTGGTTTGAGGACTTATAAAAGGACTGGGGGAAGGAACATTTCTAGAAGAGGGTCAACTCTTGTTGACAATGCAACCACAAGCACTACAAGAAAACCAGTAACAAAACCACTCTACATTTCAAACAGGAGAACAAAACAACCCACTAAATTCCAATGAAAAAAAAAACATATGTAGCTAAAAATGAATATAGAAAACTACTTCCATTGCATTTTGGAACAATATCATGTAGAGAATGAAGTAATGAAAACTTGAAGAAAAAGATAGGAAATACTTGCATGCACTGTCATTTCTTTATTGAATAAAGTAAAGGGTTCAATGAACTGAACTGAAGGTGATTTTCAATGAATTTGGAGACCTCAGAGGAGGTGCATGTATGATATAGATACATTTTAAAATTTCTCCAAATTCTGGGTTGCTTCTTTGTTCAAACTTCTTTTTTTAAAAGATTAGATAACTTGTCTGGTATAGACTTTACTTTATCAGGATATTCCTGCAGCACTGATATGCCTAATGTTTATATCAATTGCACATAGATCAATTATACATTATTATTTTTTGTGCAATTTTTGGAATTATATTTGAAAGAAAATTCCTTTGTGACAACTTTTCTTTACAACAAAATCAGATGTTAGCAACATAAAAAGGGAGTGTGATTCAGAAGATGATCTAACAATTCTGGTTAAGAAAATACCAATCATACTATTCTTTACTGAATATGAAAAGTAAACATCACGATCAGCTATGAAAATGTGTTCTGGTTTTTAATTCAAATGGGGCAAACTTTTATTTGTCTTATTTTCAAATTAAGTTAGACATTATTCGTCTTAAGAAGAAAAGGTGCTACATCACTGCATTCATGATTTAAGGATTCTCGAAGTCCCAGTATCACAGTGATTTTACTGACATAGAAAAAGTAAATGTACTGAAAGGATAATGATTGAAACATGTTCTATTCACTCTAAATAATAATTGAAACATATTCTATTCACTCTAAAATTATGATTGAAACATGTTCTATTCACTTTAAAATAATGATTGAAACATGTTCTATTCACTCTAAAATAATGATTGAAACATGTTCTATTCACTCTAAAATTATGATTGAAACATGTTCTATTCACTCTAAAATTATGATTGAAACATGTTCTATTTACTTTAAAATTATGATTGAAACATGTTCTATTCACTCTAAATAATGATTGAAACATGTTCTATTCACTCTAAAATAATGTTAGCATATGTCTTTCTTTTGAATTCAAGTCATTTGTTCATGGAAAAGTCTTTCTTATTTTTTTTGCAATATCATTGTAAAAATACTGCACTATATTTCTAATGTGTTGACTGATTTGAAAAGCCAAGTAAGGAATGATTTTGGTACAAATAAATATATTTCCATGGCATGACATTTTTCTTGGTAAAATAAGAACTACTTGTTATGTGATCCTGGAACATTAAACATGAAATTAACACTTGTTTAATAAGAGTTTCAATTTATGCCTTTGACCATTTATAATAATGGTAATAAAGATAACATGGCATATTACTAGCAAAAGTTGTATATAAAAATCACATACATTAGGCAATACAAACATGAAGAGACATACATTTATCACAATAAATAAATGTTAGAGTTTTTCAAATATTTTCTCTAAGTTTCATAGCTTCTTTACTAAATTTTAATATGTTGTTTAAATATTTCAGCATTTTTGTTGGCATTAACTTATTGAATTTCTGTAATGCAGGCCAATATTACCTCAATGTTTCTTTCTTAAATCTGAGTATTTTGTACAACAAAGTAATTAATGAAATTCAGATTTAACCATATTCTGGTCGATTATTTCTTTGAATGTTATGATATTGACCTGTTTTGATTTCTAAATAACATGCAAACTTAATCACACAGTGGTGAACTTTTTTCTTAAAGTGATAGAAAAAAAAATTAAATTGTACTCTTCAAGAACAATATTTGCTTTACATTTGCAATAGATGTCAAGTTTTGGCATTTCTTTTATTGTTGTACTCCATTCTTGAATAAATTGACCATATACATTGAATAAATTGACCATATACATTGAATAAATTGATCATATACATTGAATAAATTGATCATATACATTGAATAAATTGATCATATACATTGAATAAATTGACCATATACATTGAATAAAAAATGGAAAATAATTTTATATCAAAATTTAATCATACATTGTTAAAAAAAAACACCAGAGCTGATTTGAACTGCCCAACATGTACCATTTATAGGTCTGTACTGGTCAAAGTAAACAATGAACACTGCAATGGCTAAAGTTTTGTTGTTATTTTCATGTTGTAAAAACAAAAAACATCATCCCTGTCACATTGTTTTAGGTCACTACTTTCGATTCTTTTTTTGTTTTTTGTTTTGTTATGTTTTTTTGTTTGCATGAAGGGAGACAATTATGATCATAAGTTTTGAAAGTAAAAGTTAGATATTATCTCCCATCTGCCAAGGCAGACAACAGACTTAATTTTAAATTCTGGTAGGAAGGAATTTATCAAACTGGTTAACATGATTTTGCACACACAAAAAGACGAGAGAATATTGATGCAAAGTCACTGAAAATATTGGGGCATTGGTCAGAAATATGAAAGGAACATTTATAAAGACAGGCAAGGCACATGAACATGTGTCTATTCAAAAGTGCTGATGCTCATGTTGACAGAACTAAGGCATGGATTTAGCTATGTTTAGGCATGTTTAGCTATTGAGAAAAATTTAACAGAAAAAGTAACAGAAAGATGCATTTGCATCTCAAAATAGTCTGGTTCTTGACAGGACTTGAGCTCATGCCTTCATGATAATATGTATCTAGGTAAACCACTGAGGAACACAGCCAACTCGCTTTTGCAATTGTCAGGAGTTGTATTTACACAGATCAGAGTTATGTGTACTATACTTTAACATAACAATTGTGCAATCAAGTCTAGTCATTAAAAATCCTAGCAAATAACTTTTGATACAAACACAGACACTTTTTGATAAACTGTAAATAATCATTATGAACTTTCCTGGCATTTTACAGACATTCTTTGCTATGAGATATTGTTTTTTGCCTTGATACAAATACTTTTAATAAACAGATACAACAACTGCTCCTTTCACAGACATTTCTCAACACCTCCCCCCACCACCGACACACACACAAAAACAAGAACTGTTACTGTAAGATGACAATGTCCCCCAAAAGTGGTGCTTTGACCTTTGATCTGAGAACCAGTCATTCAGGGGTCAATGCCAAATAAATATGGGTCAGTGGGAAGGTCTTATCCAAAGGGGTGTAGTGTCCAAGTATGAAGTAATTCCGCTTACTAATAAGGAAGTTATGGCCAATGATTAAGTTTTGGACAATTGGATCTTCAAGGTGAAGGTCATTCAGGGGTCAATGTCAAATAAATACAGGACAGTGGGAAGGTCTTATCCAAAGTGGTGTTGTGTTTAAGTATGAATTATATCCACTTACTAATTTGGAAGTTATGGCCAAATATTAGTTTTTGGACAATTGGATATTGAGGGGAAAAGGTCAAATAATTACTGGTCAGTGGGAAGGTCTTGTCCAAAGGGGTGTTGTGTCCAAGTATGAAGTAAATCCACTGACTAATAAGGAAGTAATGGGCAATGTTAAAGTTTCTGGACAATGGGATCTTCAAGGTGAAGGTCAATCAGGGGTCAAGGTCAAATAATTATAGGTCAGTGTTAAGGTCTTGCCCAAAGGGGTGTTGTGTCCAAGTATGAAGTAAATCCACTTACCAATAAGAAAGTTATTGCCAATGTTAAAGTTTTCGGACGGACTTACAGATGGATGGATGGACGGACAGACAGAAGGACAGTTAAAAAAACTATATGCCTCCCTTCGGGGGCATGAAAAATATATATATTAGTTGGCTTTCTTAAATTTCTAAATCATAAAATCTATATTTTATGCTTTACCATTTTATTATATAGCATTATTTTCCAAATGTCTTGGTAAGTCTGACTAATTCATGCAGTCACTCCTTTTAACAATACTACTTCTTCAGCTAGATATTATCAATTAAATTAATACATCATTTTCAAACTGACTTTGTTTTGAACATATTTAAATTATTCTGAAACAAACTATATGTCAATGAGTAATATTTGTACAAGCATTCGAAATTTACCATAAGTAAAACTTAATTTGCTTTCAATGCATAATGTGTGCTCTTTTTAAGCCAAAGTAAATATAGAACAGCAAGCTGCTCACCTAATTTTTGCACTGTCAAATTCAAATATATACATCTAAAATGACTTCTTACAATAAATACGTCTATGCAAATTAAGATTTTTAAGTGTTCAATATTTTAACAAAAGTAAGAGGGAGATATCTGATATATGCTATTTTGAACAAAGTTTGTGAAAATGAGCAATCATAAAGATACATGTACATAACATGCAGATATTGTGTGCCCAAAACATTACAAACTGGACACATCTGTTCTTTACTCTCCAAAACTGTTAATGAACACTTAAATTATTTAAGAAATCTTTCCTAACTCTAATAAATTGCTTATCAATATTCTTTTGATCTTGCTCCATTGCAAGAGGGAGCAGAGGTTGGTAGGTACAGTGTTAGAGCCCCTATCCAGAGGTCATCGGTTTGAACCCCATCAAGGGTTAGAATTTCAAGTTACTTTCCACATTCCACACTTTGGCAGGAGTTGGAAGGGCTTTGTAACTTCCAGAACTCATATACAAAATTTGGAAAACCCCTTTAAAAACCATGCTGACAATTTCTGGGGAAAGTACCTTCAGTCTGTCCTTGCAAAGAAGGTATGACAGCAACCTTGAACCTTGAGATAGAATCTGATAATATTTTCTAATGCATAGTTAAATCTTTGAAATCATGACATGACAGGAGTGATGAAATAAGACCAAAGTTTATGTAACTCACTTAAATTATAATTTTGTCTTATTATGTACAATAATGATCAAGACCTGATATATTTCACAAAAGGAACTATATTTTAACTATCAAACAAGCAAATTATTTCAATACTGTCAAAATAATGTAACTACTATCCCCATACACCTTCACATCTGCAATTGTGTTTTCTGACATTAACACTACTGGAACAAAAATATGCAAGTCATTCATAAACGTAAGGGCTAATAAAAACGCTTTAAATATGACAAACTGTTGGTATCTCATGAAGTCAATAGGTATTTCATGTAATTTTATCAGCAATTGAACACTTTAAATAACACGCAACAATATATCACAAAACTAAATAATCAACCAATCAATTTCAAGGAAAAGTCTATTTAAAAATGTTGAGCCAATATTAGATACAGTTCCAATGATGTCATTTCTGTTATATCTTATTGGCTTAGAGTATTATAATAAGAGATATCTAAGAATAAAGATTATGTCAATATTGCCTATTGACCCATTAAAACCATTGAAACCAATATACCATACCAATCACGTCTACCAAATGTAGTAGATTTAAAGGACAAGGTCTCTTCACTTTAATTGTTTTAACTTCTTATTGGTCAAATATTTTTAGGTTTAAATTACTAAATGTAAATTTAAATCAAACTTTGTTTAATGTCATTACCTTTAATTGAAAAATAAAAAACAATCTGTTTTGTGTTTGCAAGAGGCCAATTAATTTCTTATAATGTTAATTTTATGTTTAAGGAAGTCTAGATCAGGATCAACTCACAGGCAGTCATGTCTAAGACAGACTTTTTTACACCAGAAATGAAAAAACTTTTTTTACTTTAAACCTTTTTATCTGATATCTTGAAATTTATGTCAGCTATATTAAATGCTTGATTCTTGGAATTCTGACAGACAAGAAAATCAAATGCAAATAAAGCTGTTTTCATTTACAATTTTAAACTGGTAACTCAGAAAAAATAATGTTGTAATGACCTGAAACACTGTAATATCGATGATATTTGTTTCACAAAAGTATCTATTTCAGGTAAGTACTATGTTGGAACAAAATTATATTTCACTGAAACCCCTCTTACAAAGAATTAATTTATAATTCCTACCAAGTTGAAAACTTTCAATAGTCGATTGACGTCAATTGTATTTAAATAACCACATGAACTTGAGAACTTGGATCAATTATTATTGTATACGACATACTCATGTTTAAAATTAGCCACCTCTTATCTCCACTCTAATACCCCATAGACAGTAGCCCTGACCCGATCAGTTTAATTTATGGTATACTTTTAAAGGAGTGGTTAAATACACATTAAAATCACTCAACATTTTTATTGCTTTCATTCGGAAATGTTTAAAGGGATATTGAAAATACTGACAGTTGAAAATTTAATACAACTACGATTTCATAACTTCATTTGAAAACCTTAGACTAGAAAACTAAAACCTTTCTAATCTAATCATTTAGAAGTAAGCCAGAGGATTTTATCTGAATGCAACGGGATCACCAACATTATGTTATGACTGAAATAAATGGATTTTAGTCCTTTTATCTTTATTCTTGAAATCAAAATTAATTTAAGAAGCTGACTGAACTTAACGCATGTTTACAGACATTCTTTGAATCAGCAACCTTATTGTTGCATCACTTATTCATCAAAATGTCATTTTTGGCAATTTATTTAGATTGCATTTGACTGCATTTAGTTACTGATATTTTGTTAGTTTATACTAACTCATATCATTAATAAGAAAGAAATTCTTGTAGGGAGATGTATATTTTTCAACCATTGTACAAGGCTGGACCATGTCTGATTCCCCATTGTATTGAATGGATCACTGCTTTACATACAATATATATAAAAGAGCCAGACGTGCAACTGTACCACTGCAGCTAGCTGGTATGTGTAGTTTACAGAAGATAACAAAACATGTCATTAGTCTTACTCTTAGGAACAACCAGAACCAGCTATGAATACACTGACAGAGTGAAGTCAGAACAACCAGAACCAGCTATGAATACACTGACAGAGTGAAGTCAGAACAACCAGAACCAGCTATGAATACACTGACAGAGTGAAGTCAGAATTCTGTTAGCTGTACTTACTTGCCTTTGTTTAATGACTCATGCTTTCTGCGGAAGTAGGACATCTTTAGATATCTTCTGAAAGAAAATTTCGTCTTTAAATCTTATTATCAAGTATTAAATGCCCACTGTGGTTTTTAACAAATATTTATTTATCCCTTCAGTGAAAGAGTTTAAAATAGGCAAGCATTTTGCTATTGATTTTAATTTCAATACAATAAATACTGGTTTGGTAAGCAAATTTCTAAAGGGTAAATACAAAAATTTTGTATCAGAAATAATAGCCTTGAATGCTCACTTACTAAATTGAAGGAAAATCATTAAAAAAAATTACTTCAAGACTGAATAAAAACCTTCTGGGCTGGTTTTTAGAAAACTAAGCTCAAAGATTTAACTAAAATTGAAGTCTGACCAAAGCACATACATGTGACACTACATGATTCAGTTGTGAAAATCAGGATTTGAAAGGGATTTCATGATCACCCTGCTCTGGTTTGAATAAACACGGTAATGAAAAAACTCCACCACTATCCCCTAGGACAATTTTTACTACAACTGACAACAAGCGAAACAGAGATTAGTCAGGATCTCAGCTGCTACAGACGTACTGAAACTGTTAAAAAATGCCTTGTTTAAATAACTTTCTCTTTACACATTTTGTTTTCTAAATGCCTTCTGTGAAGCATTCTGCATCAAATAATGTAGATACTCCAAATAAATGAAAGAAAGAAAATTTGCTGTATTTTCAAATATTCGGGGACTAAAGATTATCCTGGAATTGTTGTTTCTTATCTTTTAACTTTTGGATTTTTATGCTCCAGTTAAACAGCATTGGGGAAAATATGGTTCAGTTATAAAATTGTAGGAGTTGCACACAGAGGCAGTATTAAGTAAAATTAAACAAAGGGCAATAACTCTGCCAAAAATAATTGAATTGCAAAAGCCTGAGTATATGCTCTACGGCACTTGACAATGATTATTCTGTGAAAGATTGGTGAAAATTACATGAGAAATGTAGGAGTTGTGCACAGAAGCAATATTAAGTAAAATTTAACAAAGGGCAATATCTATTGCCCAAAATCAATAAATCAAAATAACTTTATAATATTCACTGCAGCACTTGATAATGATAATTCTATGAAAGTTTGGTCAACATCATATGAGAATTGTAGGAGGAGTTGTGCACAGAAGCAGTATTTAGTACAATTTAGCCAAGGACAGTAACTGCCAAAAATATTTGAAACGCAAAGCCGGAGTATACGCACTGTGGCACTAAATGATCACTTTGTGAAAGTTTAATGGAAATCAAATGAGAACTGTACCAGTTGTGCATAGAAACTGGGACAGACAGACATGGATGGATGGACAGTGCGACTACTATATGACACCCTTTGGGAGCATAAAAATTTAATCTTAGCAGCTCAGCTGTGAACACATCACATTATTAAATTTTTCAACCATGTTTTCTTTTTTTCTTTTTTTTCTTTACAGGAAGAAGTGGAAACCAAGCAGCTGATTGGCTATTCCCATTGTTATGACTGGTCAGCATGTTATTTCAAAAATCTGAGAATGGCAGCCAGTATGTGTATGACCTGGGATTGGTCTGTCATCTGGCAAGCAAATGTCCACTACAGGTTCAAGAAAATTACTGTCTTACAGTCTATGGTTGAAGACCTTCTGGCTGATATCTATTATCACCTCCACCACAGGTATAAAATTTCAAAGAATCAGGAATAAAGAGTAATACTACTACTTCGAATTTACTTAGCTTACTTGTTATCACTATTAAGCAAGTATCAGCTCATGGCATATTGATAGAGTTTCTTGGTAAGTTACTCTTCTACATGTAAAATTACTAACGTGCTTACTTTTAAGTTCAAAGCAGAGGGAGGCATACAGTGACTTCCAAGACTAAAACTGTGCTACCAGATGGTTCTCTGGAAAAATGTGTCCAATGCTTCTTATTACAATATTGGCAAGCTTTGTAATCATACTTTAACAGTCAATGATGATGAGGAAAAACCTGGGGTAGTAAAGAAGTCTGCAACAGCACTGAATGACCCCTAGCTTGAACCCTATGAATGAATTGAACACCACATTTCAGGTAAGGAAAGTTTTTTTTAAAAACCTAAAAGTGGAACAAGTCCAGACTGATTTATGCTGCATAAAGCATCTCTTTCTTAAAATCTTTTAAATGATCTAATTAGAAAGTAAAAGCATGTCCATGCTACTGACTTTTCAGGTAAAAATCACTGACATTTGTAACAGGTGAGGCAGGTAAATCCATGACAGGTCATCTACACCAAGAAATGACAAGACTTTTCTGTAAATTCATGGCCAAGTTTGTTCTTATGTCTACCATCACTTCAGCTGTATCACAAAGGTTAAGTTCACTGCTCCTGAAAATCAGCATAGTGATGTTATACTGGCTTTTGGGATGAGAGCCAGAACCTACCTCAGTGAAAACTCAGACATTCCACCTGAAGCAGTCACTTTATTCTTAAAGTAAGTTATATTTTGTTTTGGCAAATCTTCATCAGTAGTTTTCCCAACTTCAATTTCAACTTCTTGAAAATAAAACCTATTACTTAAAGGTAAATACTAAGTTTCTAATAATATTATTTGCAAAACAAGTCTGTAAGGGAGTTTTATGTGGAGGTGACAACAAAGTGAATACAGAAATTCCCATTTCAAAATTCTACTCTCCAGACCTTTGGTTTTGTTAAACCTGATGTAAACGACAAAGTTTCTCCTGATTCTGGTAAGATAATTATGAAAATTTAATGTAATATTTCAGACTCAAAAGTAGTATATATTTGACTGGGTAGGGAGGCTGTGTTTTGACTGTAGGTTTTTCCACTTTTTTTTTGGCTATTTTAATACCCTTAAAGTATGCACTTTTGAGCCTTTCAAGTGTTTCACTTGAGAACACAGTTCATTTGCAATTAATGTAAATTGTTTTTTACATGTAACAAGTTTTACTGTCATCTGCATTTTATAAAGACTTTTCTCATATGCTATGCTTGATCGGTGATGTTGAATTATTTCAGTGGTATCCTTAGCCAACAGGTTGAACTTAGACTTGCCACTGGAGGCACTTCACAAAGAAGTCACTGATTTGCTCAGTAGAAATTTGGAACTCGGTAAAAATTCAAAAATTTCTGAGAGAAATGCCTCTTGATGAATTAAAAACTGGTGTAAAACTCAACACAACCTAGCAATTGTATGGTCAAAACTGATGTTAAACTCAACACAACTTATCAGCTGTATAGTCAAAACTGGTGTTAAACTCAACATAATCTCACAGCTGTATGGTCAAAACTGATGTAAAACTCAACACAACTTATCAGCTGTATGGTCAAAACTGATGTTAAACTCAACACAACTTAGCAGCTGTATAGTCAAAACTGATGTTAAACTCAACACAACTTATCAGCTGTATGGTCAAAACTGATGTTAAACTCAACACAACTTATCAGCTGTATGGTCAAAACTGATGTTAAACTCAACACAACTTATCAGCTGTATGGTCAAAACTGATGTTAAACTCAACACAACTTATCAGTGGTATAGTCAAAACTGATGTTTAACTCAACATAATCTCATTGCTGTATGGTCAAAACTGATGTTAAACTCAACACAACTTAGCAGCTGTATAGTCAAAACTGATGTTAAACTCAACACAACTTATCAGCTGTATGGTCAAAACTGATGTTAAACTCAACACAACTTATCAGCTGTTTGGTCAAAACTGATGTTAAACTCAACACAACTTATCAGCTGTATAGTCAAAAACACTGTTAAACTCAACATAACTTATCAGCTGTATAGTCAAAACTGATGTTAAACTCAACATAATCTATCAACAGTGTTATCAAAACTGATGTTAAACTCAACACAATCTATCAACTGTGAGGTCAAAACAGATGTTAAACTCAAAACAAACTAGCAGAGCTCTGTATGGTCAAAACTGATGTTAAACTCAACATAATCTAGCAGCTGTGAGGTCATAAAATTAATGGTAAATGCAACACAATCTAGCAGCTGTATGGTCAAAACTGATGTTAAACTCAAAATAATCTAGCAGCTATGTGGTCATAAATTAATGTTAAATGCAACACAATCTAGCAGCTGTATGGTCAAAACTGATGTTAAACTCAACATAATTTAGCAGCTGTGTGGTCAAAACAGATGTTAAACTCAAAACAAACTAGCAGAGCTCTGTATGGTCAAAACAGATGTTAAACTCAACATAATCTAGCAGCTATGTGGTCATAAAATTAATGTTAAATGCAACACAATCTAGCAGCTGTTTGGTCAAAACTGATGTTAAACTCATATTAATCTAGCAGCTGTGTGGTCAAAACAGAATTTAAACTCAAAATAAACTAGCAGAGCTCTGTATGGTCAAAACTGATGTTAAACTCAACATAATCTAGCAGCTGTGTGGTCATAAAATAAATGTTAAATGCAAATACAATCTAGCAGCTGTATGGTCAAAACTGATGTTAAACTCAAATTAATCTAGCAGCTATGTGGTCATAAATTAATGTTAAATGCAACACAATCTAGCAGCTGTATGGTCAAAACTGATGTTAAACTCAAAATAATCTAGCAGCTGTGTGGTCATAAATTAATGTTAAATGCAACACAATCTAGCAGCTGTATGGTCAAAACTGATGTTAAACTCAACATAATCTAGCAGCTGTGTGGTCAAAACTATGTAAAATTCAACACAATCTAGCAGCTGTATGGTCAAAACTGATGTTAAACTCAAAATAATCTAGCAGCTGTGTGGTCAAAACTATGTTAAATTCAACACAATCTAGCAGCTGTATGGTCAAAACTATGTTAAATTCAACACAATCTAGCAGCTGTATGGTCAAAACTGATGTTAAACTCAACATAACCTAGCAGCTGTATGGTCAAAACTATGTAAAATTCAACACAATCTAGCAGCTGTATGGTCAAAACTGACATTAAACTTAACATAATCTAGCAGCTGTGTAGTCAAAATCGATGTATTATTATTTTAAAGGGGTTTTACAAAGTACTGTAGAAAGTATGTAGAATAGGTTAAGCACATAAAACATTATACACAGATCAATTACAGAATTTCAGACCTACAGACAAATTTGTTCTCATACAAATAGACCATTGGCTACTGTCCAGGTAATATCAAAGCTAAGTAAATTTCAAAATTGGATGACCTCCCACTTAAACAGACCAACACTGCCAGGATTTAAGGCCATTAGGAGGCTTTTTATCATGGTAAATACTTGAACACAAATATTGGTCCTTATTGCCAACTCTCAAGAAGTCTTATGTAAATAAACCACAGGTTAAAAGAAACCAGACTTTCGTCTCTTTGAAATTAAAGAAATGTATCAAACTGTTTTAACACTGAGCTAAGTGACAAAAAAAACCAAATGAATTAACAGATGTCCATAATTAGCTTGGCTATATAAATGTTAACAATTGGGTTACAGCAGTTATAATTAGTATAGGTATTTCATTTAGGATAAATGACTTTTTTCCAAATGACCACTTTTTGCTGCTTAAAAAATTCTGATATATAAGAACTTTCTACACAACAGCTATTAACCTAAAATTAATGTGTGGTTTAAGTAATAAATTTTGTACAATCAGGGGTTTTTTAAAGAAAAAAAAAGACTTTAATGTATGACAAAAATAGAAATAATTTTGAAATGTTTGTATAAAAATTACTCTAAAAATAAAAAAAAGCTGACAAAATTACTTCAAAGTATGTTATTTACAATATAATAGTTGCCTTGCTCACCCATAAATAAAAGTTCATTCTTTTAAAAGGGTCTCACACAAAGAAATACTATACTTTCTAATCACCTTTTCAATTGATTTACTGAATAAAATTAGAATAACTATTGTTTATAAATGAACCAAGTTTTAAAAACAAATGATACCATGGCTGGTTCAAATATTTTGACAAAAGGCGACCAAGTGTCTTATTGATTTTCAGATCAAATATGGTACCGGGTTTTAAAATTTTTTGGCAAGGATTGAATAGATTATGGATTCTATTATTTGAATGTTATATCAAGATATGCGTTGATCAATGATTTCAGTCAGTGTCATTCAGTGGGTCAGGTAGTGGTGAAATTACTGCTGTAAGGATTTTAAAAAAAAAAGTAGCGGATTTTTGTGTACTTAACAACTGATATACATAGTAAGCTACTAACTTTTTAAAGAGAATATTTAGCATTTTAACTCACAGTAGTTTCATCACATACTGGAACAATCAGGATTCATCTTTAAATAAAGATCATAAAGTAAGGGATTATCAGAAATATCAGATTTTATAATATTTATATTACAAAGACAAACCAAAAGAAAAGACACTGGGAAGGTTTCAGTCCTAAATATTAAAGTTGAAAATAACATGAAATAAAGGTGAAAAACATTACTGAAAGTGAAAAAGAAAGGACTCTATGACAAGATGGCTTCACATGAGTATGACATTTCGGAACCTTACAAGAAGCAGAAGATGACACACATGACCGAGTCGCAGAAACGCACACTGCGTATACACAATCCAGACCTGGTTCATGACCTTGACCTTACAGCTGACCTTACTGCCAGATTCATCCACCATGGTCTCTTTAATGAGGAAATGATTGAAGAAATCAAGGTAGGATTCACTGACATTTAGACTACTATATTGTTTAAAACTATCAATGGTTCATTGCTTTTTGTGAAAAACTGTTTTTTCAAATAAAATATAATAAAGAATTTTAGAATAAGCCATAAAAACTGTTCACATTTTTTTTTTTCAAAGCCATATGCTATAACATTTTACCCATTAATTCATATCTTAAATTGATTTATTAATAAGTCTTATTTCTAAATACTTTCGACGATAGATCTAAAGTTATGAACATATTATGCATTTAATGAATGGTTTTAATTAAATATTTGCTTTCCAAAATGTCTTATTTTACTGATCTATGATTTCTTTCATATTCAAAGATGTTATGATTCAAAAATATTTTTGTCTCATAAAATTATCATTCTGAATTTAAATTTGTTAATATATATCTAAAAGACTGAATAAAACCCTTTTGAAAGCAAATGAAACACTTAAATGTTGTCTTAATTTAAAGCTAATGTTACTTGTATTACAATTACAGTCAGAGAAAACAAGACGTGAAAGAGTTCAGAAGGTACTCTTTCAGCTGCCTAGACGAGGTCCACGTGCATTTGACATGTTTGTTTACTCCATACAAGACACATACCCATGGCTGGCCGAGGAACTACGCAAAACACATCACAAAATTAGCCTCAAAACAGGTACAATACAAAAAAATTTTTCAGACCATGTCTCCAATCAGACAAGTACTATGGAATTAACGCTTGTCTGAAATAGCTTTCACTTGTCTGAAAATCAAGTTACATCTTCATTATCTTGTTTTATTTAATTGGTAATTGATACAATGAGAATTTGAAGTAAAGGTCTTTAATGATACTATTTCTCTGCTGGTAACAGTTTAAGTGACAAACACAATTAAGATTAACATACGTTTACATAACTTGTCATATTTAATTTTATTTGTACAATGGCAGATGTACTTGTCCCAGGCAGAGGACAAGTGGGTTTATTCAAATATTGATACATACCCCATCTGAGTCTTGATTCTGAGCTTACATGGAATTAAGTAGGTGTCTTGTTCCTGCACCTCTGTGTGATGAAAGACTAAATACAAAAAGTTGGAGTATAACAACTTATGATTATCAAACAATCTTGATACAGTTGATAACAGTAGACTACTTAAGGCATAAATCTTTTCTGTCAACCACAGGAATTTACATTTTAGCCATACAACTGTTTTTTTTGTTGTTGTTGTGGTTGTCCTTTTTTTTCCCTTCTTCTTCATCATTTTTATGGTGTTCTTAGATTTTCAGCTTATACTGAAAATGCATAAAATAATATCCCCATTTTAACTCCATTTTCAAAGCTCAGAATACTTAAATTAAAAAAAAAAATCCACACAGACAGTAAGGACTAGTGCTATTAAGATGGGTAAGACTTTGGATTTCTTCTTTAATAAAAAAGATAGGGGAAGCATTTACGTGGGAAGAAAATATCACCAAACAAGGAACAGTCATTATAAAAATTCTGGCAGAATATGCCTTCCTAAATACTAATGTATCTCAAAAGGTTTGAAAACTGAGTGATTTAAGCCTTTAATTCCTTTTACAACAAGGCTTTAATCATACTTATGGAGTTGATAAAAAAAATATAATCCTGAGACATAAAGTTGTTAAGGAATCTAAGACTTATAATACGTAATTCACATAATTCACGCAGTTGAAGTTAATCTAACCCTCTGCTTTTCACTTTTAAAATCCCTGATGACTAATCTTGTCTCATGTGAATAAGACAGGTTTATAGAATAACAACTAGTACCTATGTCTTATTTCAATCTGAAGTCAAAAAATGAAAACCAATAACCAACAGGAAAAATATTCTGACCCCCCCACCCCTCCCACCAAAAAAAGAAAAAAGAGAATCATTTGCACAAATTATATATCTGTATCACATAAAAAATAAAGTTCTGATAATATTTTTTGTCTATTTCAGAACCAGAAATGATCAGTCTAAAAGAAAAGGTTGATATTTTTGTACATGAAGAGTTTGGAAACAGCAGGAGACTATGTGAGGAGGACAAAAAATGCATTAAGAAATTTCTGTACAAACAATTAAAGAGTCAAACAGTGGGTTATGAACCCACAATGACCAATCGCAGAGATAGTCTTCAAAGTGATATAAGTGAAGATATCCAAGAACTTCAAGTTACGAATTCAAACCAAGAAAGTGAAGAAGACATTCAAAACAGAATACTGCAGAGACTTTTTACAATTCTGAGTAGTGATAAAAGTATTAAAGAATGTGACAATTCAGAAAATTTGAACAGTATTAATGCACCACCTAAAATAACATTAGAAATCATTGAACAGAAGGCAAAACAAATGAATGAACAGCTAAAAAGCTATGAAAAAAAGGAAATGAAATTGAACAAACAAGTAGAAAATCTCCAAAATGAAATCAAAAATTGCTTCAGTGTGCTAGGACTTGAAAACTGTGACTATTCACTGCAGGAAGTGCTGGAAACATACAAAGAGAAGAGACAAAGTGAAGTTGCAGAGTTATCCAAAATTAGAGAAAGGCTTGACACACTGGAACGACAAAGACACAAGCTAGATGAAAAACTCAAAGCTAAAGAAAGAGAGCTTCAGCAAAGTTTGAACAATCTTGCAAATGAAAAACTTGAAAAAGAGAGAGTTATAGCACTGAAAAAGGACTTGGAAGCAAAGTGTGATAAACTTGAGAAAATTCAGTCCAAACATCTTGAGAAACAACAGACACTAATGACACTTAAAAGCATGGTTCAGGAACTGAGTCCGAATCCAAGACCAAACAAAGAAACATTCAGGTACCCATGTGCCCAGGATGAAGTTGATGGCAGTGCTTTTCAGTTACCAAAACTGACTCAAACACGTGCTTCTAAAGCAAATAGGCACTCAAGGAAGAGTGGATACCATGAACCCTTCAATTCAAATCACCATGAACTTCCACATGCAGGGAATCACAACAGCTGTTACCCATGGAAATACTGATATCACTTACAAGCTGGTCAAGGTTTTCAGCCTTAGGAAGTGTCTCAAACAATCTATCTGGCACCACTAAATTAAAACACACTGCTGGAAAACTTAAGTGTGGTGCTCCGTGTTACTTTATTGAACAAAGTAATGCAAAATTTTACTAAACTTTTAAGATTAAGCTATACACACTGTCATAAAATATCAGTATGATTGAAACAATAGATTACACTCAATTTGTCAATCACAATTATGTTCCTAGCACAGAAAGATGAATAAGTGAAATAAGAAAAGCAAGTTGAAGTCACAAATCATCCTAATTACAACATATACCATAAAAAGATTCTTTCATACTTAAAACAGATCTCCCCTGACAGTGTATGAGTGTACTGGTTAGAACTCCAGGAAGACAAGTTACTGAAGGAGTATTTAATATAAGCTGCATTTACTAGGGTCTAAAAGTTAAAATAGCATAAATCAACACCTGGACAGGATTCTTTAAAGAAAAAAATTATCTCAGTTTAAGCAAAAGAGCAGAAATTGTTTTTATTTCAAATACAAAAATCAAATGAAAAAAAAAAACTTTTTCAACAGACTACAAAACAAATAGAATAGGAATTATCTTAAATAATATTGTACTGATATGAATGTATGGACCGTATAAATGTTCAGTATTAAACCTGTGATTAATAAAAAAAAAAACCCTGTGATTTTTACATTTTACCGCATATTGTTAATAGCATTATCAATGACATGTATCATGTTAAGAAACATAGTGTGATCAAAGAAATGAGATACACTGTTAGTTTTTGTGCCAAAGATTATGTTTTTAAGATTCTAATAAATGCAAAATGGCTGTGATAAAAAAATCAATTCAAAACTTATTTTTTAAATTTATTTACAAAATGTTCTATCAGTCAAAAGATGTTTTGAATGATTTGTCTGTATTTTTCTTTGTAAGTTCTTGTAATGTTGCTTTTGTTACATGTTTGTTGTTGTTGTTGTTGTTATTAAGTTTGAAAATCATTTAATTTGGAGATAATTTAGATGCAAGATTTTCATAAAATTTCATTGTAATATGCATTTAAGATACTTTTTTTTTTCAAATTCCCTGATTAGCTTTAAAATGCAAAAGCAACAGCTTAACCCGGGTTATCACTATTTAATTTTTGATAAACTATCCGATATTTTTCATGTGTATATAAGCAACCAAAAAATAATGTATTTTCTTCAGTTTAGCCTACTGAAGTCCACCTTTCTTTCTGCAGAACTTGGTCACGAATGGCTTGGACCATGATCATGCTTTGTTTAACATTGACAAACTTTGTAACAAATGTGCTCTGAGTTTGTAGCTTAGCATTTATTTACCCAAGATCTTAATTTCATTTACATTTTCGTACAATCCATTAACCAAACGGTAAGTCAAGAAATGGAACAGAATATATTACAAGCATGTTATTATTATTTCTTTTGTCTTCATAAAATGTTAACTGACATTCTGTAAATATTTGACTGTTCCAATAATCTAGAAAAAGAATAATCTAGAAAAAGATCTATCTATTTATTAATTTATTTAATGTCTCTTACACAAATTAAGTTATTACAACTAGAAGTATTAAGTGCTCGGCCGGCCTATAATTATCACTCTATAAATGGATGATATATTTTCAAAGGCTTTCAGAATTGTGCTTTTTTTGAGAGAGGACTTGGTTGCATATCAATAAATTAAATATTAACAGTTACTAAAAAGAATCACATATATAGTCAGGAAACACTGGTTTATATTTTTTTCTTTATGTAATTACCTAAACTGTCACTGCACTCTTAAGGTTAAGTGAGACTCAAAACAAATTTACTGACTGTCTAAAAGTCTGAAATCAATTACTATACATATTGTCTAAAAGTCTGAAATCAATTACTATACATATAAGTTATTTTTGTGTAGTACTGTTTTCTCTTGTTACACTTTTGCTAATCCTTTCATTGTTAATTTGTTAATTTTGCACAAGATGAAAAAAAAAATCATCTTAATCAGCACCCAAGTGCCAAAATTGTTTGTACAGATAAGCCATTTCATTTTGCACTGAACATTTCTTTCATATTTCTCTCTGCAACATTTGTCTCCCTTTACAGCACGAACACTATTAACTCGCCAATGTTCTCAAAATGTTATAGTAACTATTGTGTTTTATTATTTTTAACAACAATTGTCTGTGCCACTTGTCTGCAGATATCAATGTCAGAAAGAAAGTGCCAACACATCTTTTTTAATGTGGCCAATAATAAATATTTTTTTAGAAAAATATCAACAAAATTTGTAAGCACTGTTCAATATTAATATATTTTAATATAATACTATCTTCTATGAAAATTATGAGTAAATTTCATTTGTTTTATATTATGATCATCCTTTCTTTTTCCTCTGTTCTTACTTTCAAAATGACAGTAGGGATGATTTATTACATTTTTTTTTGTTTCTTAACTAATGTTTAAACTACTAGTAAAACACTATGAAACAACCATTGTTTGATGGAAATCTATACTTCAATAATAATCCACATGGTTATTTGTGTGGTCAAACACAAGAATTGTGTTAAACAGAATACCATCCATTTAGTAAACACAATTCAGTCTATTGTGGAAATAATTTGGAATAACATTTTACTCATGCCACTGTGTGAAAAAAAATCTCAGAAAAACACACTTTTTGTTGTTGATTACACCCATATGTTCAAAGCAGAACTAAATATTATTCAGGTATGCCAAGGGTTTGCATTTTGCACTATTTTTATTTAGAGCTTCACTTACCCAAACTGGATCATTTCATCCCAGCCTAGCCTTTGCTGCTGGATGCGACTACAACATGACCTAGTAAATGAATGTCAAGCAAAGACTACCTGCAAAACTACAGCTGTCCCTGTAAATGAATAATACCCCCTCATTCCATCTTGCCACAGAAATAAAAGCTACTAACACACCAAGTTTCATTGCATAATAACATTCTGAAGTGGTCATTGATCACAAACCATTTTTTCTATATTAGAAACAGTGACATTGACCTTGATTGTAAACAACCCGATTCCAAGCAACAACTGCAATTTGGTTAACTGCCAACCATCATACAAAACAGAGTTAAAGGAACTGGCTTCTGTATTCTAGTAAAAACTTGTAATGCAGGCAAATAAAAAGTGAGAGCAACTCAATAATGCGTCCAATTTTCACTGTCCTGATCAATTCCTTACATAAATCAATATCCGCAAAACTCAAAAGTGCTGGCAACTTGCTACTGCCAATAGCAACCAGAAAATCAGTCCTGAAAGCCGATTTTCGATTTTCTTATAAAATGAAACTAGTCCTACGACTGGGGCGAAATTGTGAACAACGGTCCGTAATGTGGAAATTCTTGCACAACAACTGTTGTCCTTAAAGATTTACGTATTTTACCACAACTGAATGGTAGAAGAAAGTCATTTAATTGCAAACAATTAGCGATGCTAACATTAATGTTACAGTAACAACAGATGATTAATCACACCTAAACAGGTCCCTAGTGCAGCCAAGGTGCCTCTACTGTTTGCAATTATTGGATTATAGGTGAAAATTAGCACACGGTCTGATCGCAGCAATTTACTGTTAAGTTTGTTTGTTGTAAGTTTTGTGAGCAACTACAATAAACTTAAAAAGCAAGTGAAATTTTTCAAAGATATCCATCATGTTTTCATTTAATCTTCTACCCAGGCCCGGATTTACCAGGGGGGCTTATAGGGCCCAAGCCCCCCCCCCCCCCCCAGCTGGCCCGTTTGTAAAAAAATAAAAGGGCTCATTTTCAAAGACTCTTAAAACATTTTTTTCAGCTCTTTTCATTTCGTAAGAGAAACACAGTGAACCTTTCAATTTGCAATGGTCATGCAATATTGCGTAACAACTGATAATGAGCTCGCAACTTTATAGCCGTGTATATTACACAATGTACCGTATATTCGGCGGCACGGATTATCAGAGAATTCTCCAGTATGATCATGATGTCTAGTTTTCAAGCGTCTAGTAACCTTGACGTATTTGATAAGGTTGTTAAATGAGCGTCTGCTGGCCACGATCAGTTGCCTGGTGATATTGTGCAAACTCCAATCGTAACAACTCGGCCTTTTCCGACAACTTCCTACAAAGACATATTGAAGTCGCCCGAGGTGTTCCGAATGGTACAAACTCCACACAGCGGTTACCTCCCTTCCATACTTACAGTACAGTAATCACTGCCGAAAGTCATGTCACGTGATGATGGTCGAAAGTAAATAAACAAAATTTTAAACTTTTTTTCAAGTTACATTTTTTAAAATTTCATTACACACAGGCATGTTTAAATCGATGCAGTTCCAACTGTAACTAAACTAAACAGAGAAAAAAATAAATTCTTAAAAAAAGTTCATACATGTTTATATAGCTGAAATCCAGCTAAGGTTAACCCGTGTCTGCAGAGATCTTTCCAAAGAATGAAGGGGAGATCACTGCGAGGAGATTAGATAATGTGATGACGTTGTTATTTGTTATGAAAATTAATTTATTGATAAATTATTTGTTTCAGAGGACTTTATAAATATAAAATAAAAAAGTTAAAACTTGTCATATGTTTTTGCTTTAGTTGAACATTCCAAAAAATACCAGTATATTTCTTTTAAATTCTCACACAAATTTTATTATATTTTTATGCCTAAAATGCACCAAAATGAGCCATTTAGTCCACCTTTATAGAAAATTTTCTTAGGGGAGGCCCCCCATACCCCCACCCCTACAGAAGGGGGTCACCCCCTTCCGTACCTTCCCCCAAGCCCCCCCAAGAAAAGACAGCACACAGACAATAGGACAAAGGTGTATACCTTACTTAAAGGCCAGAATAAGGACCAGGGTCAAGGAAACTCAATAATAAGACCAACTTCAAATTAAGACCACTTTTCTCCAGTTGTTTTGGTGGTTGTAATATTGAGTTTTACTGTTTCTGACTCACTGCAGAATCAAGATATTGCTGTCAGATGGAAAGACAGCTGAATGGACAAGAAAAGAGAGAGAGAGGATAACTCTATAAATCACCACTTGTGTAACACTCTTATAATGAACTAAGAATTTAACTAAGCAACTTGAAAGACTATCAAGCTCTGCTTTAACATCAATTATCTTGTTGTTCTAAACAAGAAATGTTGTCTCAATGAAGGAAGCAATTATGGTAAATTAATACTGCCGACACAAAAAGCTCTTTTGAAATCCTTAAAACATGAAAACAAGAAAAACCTTTGGCAATTTATCAAACAAGTTGAAACATGAAAATCTTATCATATAGAAAATCTAATATTCATGCCACCCTGATACTGACTTGGTGGTTAGTCACCATGCATTGATATGTTATATTTTTAGTTCAAGCTTTTACTGCTAGAGGTAAGCATATAATCTTTCCCTTTGTTTTGCTGGAGTTACCACCTAATGTCAAGTAAACTTAATCACTGTCTGAAACAAAGGAAAGTCATTAAGCATAAATGTTACAATGCTGACTTTTGTACATATCAATGACAATTTTAGGATCTGATTTCATCAAGCAACGCCAAAATCTTCCCCACAGTAATACAGCAAGGTTTGAAAACCAAAGTTAAATTCAATTTAAAGAACTGTGGTATTCACTGATTGATATTACTAACGAGACTTGCCAAGTGTTCTGTAAGTACTATTTCTTTAACACCAAGATGATTATTATACATGTTTCGAAACAGTTAATACTGGAATATTTTGGATACCTTTGTTTTATAACTAAACTAAAGTCTAATTTAAGCAACATTTTTAGTTATGAAAGAGATGCTAAGATTACTCTTCTGACTTTCGGAAAAAAGATCATTTTAATCAAATTTACATGCAGGACTTATCGTAAAGTTTGATTAAAGCAAGATATTTTCTTGGACTCTTACTTGAAGATTTGTTATCTTAACAGTGAACTGGAAAAACAGAGACTATCTTCAGAGTAAAGATACTCTTAGATCTACTGAGTGCCTCGGCTGTCTTGACAAGAGTTAAAGAACTATAAAACAGACAGGATTCTATCATTACTAGGGAGATAAGCATCTTAGCAACAAAATGAATGAGCTACAGAGAGCTGTGCTCCAGAAGCACACCCAGGACATTGTGAAAGACATGATTGTCACAGAGAACATACTAGGGGCCATGTTCCAGAAGAGTATATTTGATAGTGAGATGATAGAAATCATAAAGGTGAGTGACAGTTTGATTAAAACCACAAAAGATAAATGACAGCTTCAAGATCTTGTGTGTTTATATAGTTAGTTCAATGGATAAATACTGCATTTTTAAAATAAACTTTCAAACTGTAACCATGTATGACAGCTTTTCTAGAATTAGATATCAGTGATAATGACCCAAATGTTTAATCTACTTTTTTCTCTAATATCTTACAATTTACAATAACATTTAACCTGTCACTGAGTGCGTTTTACTAAATGGTTTCACTGTTGCTCCTTATGTGAAGAGCAATTAGACAAATTGTTATTCAAGCAACATACATCTTTCAACTGTTCTAGCACTGTTTATTACAAATATTACAGAAACTTTACTGTAACCTTGAATTAGAGAGAATTTCTCTATTGGCCATCAATCTATCTTTACTCATTTTATAATACTTTCATATCTTTTCATGTATGTTTGTGTTTTCATTCAGTCTGGAAAGACTCATAGTGAGCAGGCGTACAAGATGTTAGAATTTTTGCCAAAGAGAGGACCTGATGCCTTCGATAACTTCTGTGACATTTTACAGGAAGAGTACTTATGGATAGCTAAACTCCTTAAAGAATCCCTTGAAACTGAAAGCGAGAGAATTCTTGCTGCTCAAGCAAAAAAAGATGACTCTCCTCCAGATTCATGTAATGTATTTTTACACACAAGTGGGGTAACTGGTGATTTTATTTCAAGTTGCACTTCATACAGGGTAGGGAACAGGGTTGTTCTATCACAATTTATACAAGTTCTACATAAGGGAAGTAACAATGTAAATAACTATGATATTAACATTTCCTCAGACAAGTGTGTTTACCTCCCTGAAATTGAATCGTTTTCTGGGCCTTACTTAATGCATTTTTACCAGGATCAAGTTTATGAGTCTTTTTCAACATGGTTAAATGCAACATTTTCAATGGATTTCATGTTCTCAACACTCTCTAAATATTTCAAATATGATTAAAATGCCTTTGTCAAAGATGTAACAAAACTTAATAGACAAAGCCAACACGATTATCAATCATGAATTTATTTATCTACATTTTGCTTAACTTTTTATTTTAATTTTATTCAGTAACTACCCCAAGAGTCACCTCAGCTCACAGTCAGCTTGATACAGACATCAAGATCCATGTAAGTGCCTTCGTCCAGAAACATTTTGGACAGATCCGACGCATCTCCAACAGTGACAAGAAAGCTATAGAACTTACTATGAGCAGATGGCTGCAGACTGAGAGAAAGAGACTCACCAAGTCTATCGATGAGGCTTATATGGGTAAGATTTAATGTTCTCTTCTTTACTCAATCAAATACTCATTAAAAAATTCTGTGATATAATTTAGTATAGTTCATAAACTTTTAAGCAAAAAACTTAAACTGCAAAGAACACTTAATAATTGCTGATTGCTGATAATTTTCTTTCTCCATATAATGTAAAGGAAAGCTATGGCAAGATCAGAAAAATGTACAAATCAAGTTCAGAAGAAAGTAATGAAATGAAACTTTATGTAATGCTATGTCAGAAAAGCTAAAACAGAAAGCTCCTTTTCATTTCCATATTCATGTGAAGAAACAATAGCAATATGCTGTGTCTGATCAGGGTCTACACTGTTTGCATTAAGGACTTTCTTCCCTAAACAGAACGAAATTGAAAGTTTATACCAGAAACCTTTTTAATTGAAAATTGACTCATCCAACTAACAAGGATGGCATAATTCATTGGGCATAAATGGGTTAATAGTCAAACTTGATGCTTTCATTGTAATGCAGTCCATGCACATCAAGACTAAGACCTACTTCATTTACATTTTATCCTCTTTACCAGTTCAGGGCACTGAATTGTTATTCACTAAACCTCTTACACACTGAAAGTCATTGGTTCGAATCCTAATACTGAACACGACCATTTAGGGAGCTGGAGGAAGGGAGACCAGTACTAGTCCTTTCCAGAAATAATGGTTATCTTCCTGCTTGACTATTACAGAGCGTTAAACTCTACAGATCCAAGGAAAACAGAGACCAAATTAATGACAAACATTTCATATCTTCATTCATTTAATTTATATTTTTCATCATTTGCACAGATAAAGCTAACAAAGTATCAAGGCATTTCATTATGGTAGGGTGACAATCTAATAATAAGTTCTCTATTTTTGGAGTAGGTGGGACTCGTCTGTTAACAAGGCATGTTATATACCAAAATACTCGTAAGGGTCTGTAGTTTTTCAAAATGCCTGGCTCTTTTGCCGCAACTGGTGGCGTTTCGAGAAATCCAAGATGGCGTCCAAGATGGCCGCCACCTTTGAAACATTACCATTATACTAAACAAATGAATATGACAGACATGACTCAAGAGATATTGGAAATACAGTGCAATAATTTTATAGCCTACATATAGCTTTTGAAAAATGTTTAACTTTGGGAAACAAGAATTACAAGTTCAAGGTCAATTCAAGGTCAAAATAGAAAAAAAATGCTAAAATCTGCAAACTTGCATCACATTTTATTTATATCTTTGATCTTTTTCCAATAGAACATATTCAAATCACAAACAATTGACAGTGTATTTCATAGGAATTCATTGGCTACACATATTTAGCAAAGAATTTCATTTAAATGCATGAAATGCTTTTTCAAACAGTCCATGCTATAATTACCCCACCCACCAATTTTATTAAGGATATTTTTCATTCACCGACAGGCAAACTCTTACCACCCAGTCTGTTATGAATTCTGTTTAACTTTAACAGGAGTCAGATATTTATCAAGTATTTGCAGAAATAAATTATAATTAAGCTGTTTAAGATGTGTAATGTTCTGAATCAATTAAAGTATATAATGTGTATACTATAAGTCAGAAATTGCAGCGACTCTGTTAAACAGACAGTTTGAAAGGGTATTCTGTTTTTCTTTCACACTGTATATATATTTAACTGTATATACATGTATTAACAGTCTAAATATGTTGGTTGTTTGTTTTTACATATTTATATAATACAGACAAACAAACAAAACACTAAACATGTATCTACTAATTATTAAATATCATTAGGGTGAACTCAGCCGTATGAGGGTCTATTCGGTGGACGATATCGGTTACTCATATGGGATGAATGCAATTAAAAGATATTATCGCATTTACAGCACAGCATGTAAAATGATATATGCCATGTATTTTGTTGGTATTCTAAAAACTTTCTACGTCCAACAAAATTTAAATCATTAGAGAATATAGTGCAACACCAGCAACATATGTCAACAAACAGTTTACAGTGACAAATACAGCAGTTTAAGTAATCATGTATGTTTTACATTTCAATATGCAAAATGAACATTTGGGGTCTCAATGGATTTCTATATATAACTTCTGTATAACATCCATAATAATAAAATCATTTTCATCCATTACCATTATCAGAAAGTAATGATAAATAAAATAATTTGAGAGCCTGTTAGGAATCTATGATCTATGGAGAACAGTAACTGTTGACATGAAAGGAACCCACAAGGGCATAATGTTAGGGCTAATCTCAAGATTGGAATGTACATGTGTCATCCTCAGAAGTTACATCATCAATTGTTGCCAGTGTTGTGAACAAATTGTTACAGAAATTATCACTGTCAACAGAACCTTCACATTTACATGCCTTTGTGCATGGCTGTTCATTTTGGGAGCAAACACAATTGCCCTGGCAGTCATCACTGCATTTGCACAGCAGGTCACTTAACAGCTCAGGTGGGGCAGCAGACTGAGCCATCATCTGGGGAACATACATCCCATTGTTCGGATCAATTTCATACCCGAATTCTGTTGGATTGGGCAAAACAACATTTGCCTCTAGTGCAGATCTCCAGATCATCAACTGGTACAGACAGCGAAGCAGATGTAGCAAAAGACTGTCATCAGTTGGAGGAAGTCTGCGAGGTTTAGTTTTGGACCTTTCAACAACCATCACTGTTCGGAGGGAATTCAGGGATATACATGAGATGCAGCCATACAACAGCCCAGTGAATGTCAGCGCTGCTGCTTTAACTCTCTGTGTTAGGCGAGGACTTGATCCAAGGTCTGCTAACTCTGTAAACTTGTCAGAATGTCTTTTCATGATTTGAAAAGCCCTTTTCTTACCAACACCAAAGAATGATGAACAAGTGTCACAACCAGTGAGACAGTATACAGACAGTAGGACCTTCCTCATGGCAGGAGACAGTTGTTTATATATGACATGAACTGGAATGTATCTTGTCATATCTGTGTAAACAGATTTTTTGCCAGTCCTAAAATAAAGACTGTCCAGCTCAAATTTCGGAAAATGGTGTATAAGCAACACCAACACATCAGTGTCTGGACTGAAAACAACAGCCTTTCTTAAACCTGTAGACTTTGCTTACGTGCATAGATGGAGTAGCAATCTGGTGTCTGCTTCCTCCTGGTTTGATGTACCTTGAAAAAAGATGGCATTAGGGGAAACTTTAAGAATATGATCACCTAGCCCACCTGAAATGTAGATTTCTTGAGTGTCAGTCAAAAAATCATGACAGTTCTCTGTCAAGTAACGTGTGTACAATTTTGTTAATTCTGCTTTGCTTCTACTACTGGATAACAGCTTTTTCCAGTCAGGAATTGGCATATTATACTGCATAACAACTGGCGTGAAGGTGGTATTAATCTCACCGCGTCTTTGTCGAGCAGTAGATTTCAAGCTATTTGAAACATATTTATCAAACACAACATGCACACAGTCTACACCATTGCTGTGAAAGAGAATGTACTTCCAAAACTGAGAAGCCATGTCATAGAATGTCAGCTTAGCCCCTGGTGTAGGCTGCAACATTTGAACTATGGCCATGCCATCAAACAAAATGCAGTCAGGCTGTTCAACACTACTAACACTGCAGGGGGAACCAGAAATGTTTTGTAGTCTTTCTAGAAAATCAGATTTTTTTGTTGACATCATAACACCATCATCAGTGAACAAACTAAGAGGAACTGTTGAGTTCTCAAATGACAAGACCCTTTCCAGAGGCACCTTTTTGAAAGCATTAATTGCTAGCAACCGTAAATACATTTCTTCCCCATTGATCACAATA
Source organism: Cyclina sinensis (assembly GCA_012932295.1). Classification (NCBI taxonomy): domain Eukaryota; kingdom Metazoa; phylum Mollusca; class Bivalvia; order Venerida; family Veneridae; genus Cyclina; species Cyclina sinensis. The sequence goes on from JAAONU010000008.1 coordinate 31,859,993, forward strand.
CCTTTGTATTTGGCCTTTACTACAGACTTACTGGAAGATGTGGTCATTGTTTTCACACTGGGTCTTGCCATAGGTTCAAAGAAGCTTTTCTCTGCTTCAGGTGTCAGTCGCTCAGAAACAAACTTAAGAAGCATTTTTGTACCTGTCTCATGACAGTTTAACAAACTTGTCTCAACATCTTCAGTGACTTCAACACCAGTAGCAAAGTTCACTAATTTTGATGGAGGATTTGTAAGTGAAAATGGGTCAATGAAAGTTTCATCAAACAATTCAAGCATGCTGTCTACTGCATTATTGTATGACTGTGTATTAAAGTTTGAATCAGAGTGGTGCTTCTTTGTCAGACTTATAGGGTCTTTGTTAGGATTGTAGGCTACAGAATATCTAGCTGTGACTGGTCGTGACAGAAACCATCGACCCAGAGCATTGTCATTATGAGTTATGCCAATAATACCACCAGAAGATTTTAAGGCTTTGTTTTCAGTAACCTCAAGGACATAATCATTCCAAACTGCATTAAAAGAACCACCTGTTAATTTAGTCACAAAAAGGCCTCTGTTAAAAAATTCTTGTAATGGTTCAGGTAAACGCCTCATAGCAAGCACTTGGTAAGTCATGAATTTAGAGTAGACAGTGCGATTGGAAGCAAACAAGAAGGGCAGCAGTTTTGTTTTGGCGTACAAATTTAGATCCCATATGCCATGCCTTGAAGATGCTAGAAACATTTTCAGTGGCAGGGATACTTCATTTAGGTAGTCATCCCAGAATTTGAACAATGGTGAAACCTGCCTGCCCTCTAAGCGGAACATTTCTACCAAAGGCTGTATATCAGACTCCACTAGTGCTGTAATGTCTGTTACTAAGTCATCATGACAATTGACAGAATCCTTGTTAAATGACTTCAAATGACTAAATAGCGAGATGGGAAGTCTTTTAGAATTCCTTTGAGCCCAAGAGTAAAACTGCTGAAGAAATCTTCTATTCAAGACCTCATCTACCATTAAAATTGCCTTAAGTGCACGATCAAAGTCCTTCCCAGACAAAATATGATTTGCAGTTATCCTAGCAAACTGATCTGACTCAACAAGAAGGTCTTTTAAGCCTGTATCTCCATAGATATGCCCTATTCCTCCAAATAAAGCCATCATGTAATGCATCCCCCCTTCAATAGGAACCACACCTTCAAATTCACTTGGTCGTGCCCAAATAATTTCAAGTGCCTTTGTTAACAGCCCCATGTCAAAAACAATTGGACATACTTTTTGCCCTAGAGCATTTATCTGCTCTTTTGTACGCTTGAGAGTAGTATATATTGTATTGAAGTCAGTTGGGGAAGCCATAATAATTGGATTAAAAGTTATTTCTGCTGTCTCTGTAATATTATCACTTTCTATCATAGACTGAAAAACAGGCCAAGATGGAAATGTATTAGTGGCCCTATCATCACATATGTGTAAAAGTTTGTGTCTACCCATGTGATACATGGTTTCTTTCAATCTAAACAATTTCACACTCTCTGTGTCCTGACACTGGATTTCCACACTCTGTACAGGAGGGCTTAGCTGTGGTGAGGGCCTAATACTGGGCTTCTGATAAACAAGAGTATGTGCCAATCCACCACCTGTTAATATACAATGAAATATAAACATCAGTTGACTTTTCCAACAAGGGATTTATAAACGTTTCAATAAACAACAGCCATGATGTCAGAGCAGTTGAAACCAACAGGCATCTGAAACAACATGGAGTTACAGGTTCGAAACCAAAAAAGAGTAACTCTTGTAATTTATTTCAAAACAAAATTCTTTTTCCATTTTAAAGTTTGCATCATTTAACTAACAATATGATGTTATAACCTATGATTATGTATTCTGTTTACATGTAATTATGTTCTGTGGACCTTTAAAACGTGAGATTTAAAGTAATGTGAGCACTGAACTACATAAAGCCATATTCAGGTGTGTTACATTTGTGTACCTGGAATAGAAGATGTGTCAAAGGTTCTATCCTGCACTCTGGGAAGCCTTTCTGACTGCTCTGTACTCTGCCTAGATGAGATGATAATACTTGTCATAGCATGTGTAGACCCTTTACCACTTAGCGTACTTTCAATATGGTCCCAATTGTCAGCTGCCCCGAAAAGAAGCCTTCCACTGTCTTCAGCATCTGTACTGGTAGAGAGACTGACTGGCACAATAGCACCTGTAATAATTTATAAACTTTTAATTATTTTCATTTGTAAATTCATCCTTAATTCACCAGTAAATTAATTGGATTATTTTGCTATTTTACATTAACAGTTAAATATTTTAGTATCTATGGGCTACTTTTGGTAGAATAAGAAACATATGATATTTTTGTTAACTGACTTAATTTAATAAACAGATATATCTCAGTTTTACAAGCCTATTTCAGTATTTGTGTATTTTTACCTGAAGGTGTTTTCTGTTGAACAGTAGACATGTAAGCAGCAGCTGAAGTCAAGAAGTGTCGAACCTCTGAGTATGGTAATGTGTACCCATGCATATTTAAATCTTCAATTAGTTTCTTACTTCCGTACAAATGGTGTAGGTAAACTGTGAGTCCCAAGTGCTTGGGAGTGACAATAGACTTTACAACTGTTGTTAAATCCGAACAAACAGCAACCAATTTCTGTGTAATTTCTGTATGTGTGTCTTTATCATCTTCAATACCTGACAGCCAGCAGACAAAGCTCAGTAGTAAAGGATCTAAAAAATCCTTTTGAGCATTTAAGCTTAGTTCATTAGCAGAAAAGTATTCTTTCTTAAGACCATCCATTTTCAGAATTCTTTCTCTCAAAATACCTGCAGCCTGATGTATTACTGAACGTTCATCAGAATGGTCACTGAACAATCTGCTTAACAATGCATCAGCGTCATGTTCTTCCTCTTTCAGAGAATCAAATGATTTTTCTAAATCTACTAATTTAGGTAATGCGTCTTCAACATTGATGTCAGCTGAGCACACCAAATCGGATAAACCTTTTCTGTGTATAAACTTCACTTCTGGCCATACAGACTGAAGGGCTTTTTTGACCTGTCTAGTGGATGGTATACTTCCATTTTCAGTATTGTGCTTTTCAAAAAATTCTTTAAACTTGGAATACATATGGCTAAACTGAACAACATTCTTTTCTATTTCAATGGCCAACCTAAATTGTACTTTGAGAGACTCACATGCCTTCATTAATATACTTTTAGACTCTTTAATGTAACTGATTTGATTGCGTTGCCCATAAACAAGAAGTTTAGCTAAACAGCCTTTCTTTCTATGATAGCGTGCTTCTTGAGCAACAAGGTCACCATTTGAACTTAGAAGTCTGTTACGCAGTTCACTGTCATTTTTTAACTTTGAAATTTCAAGAAGCTGCTGAAACAGCTTTGAGGTTTCATCAATGGAACCCTCTATTTGAGACCATTTTGATTTGTGCTTAACACTACATTTTTCCCCACAAATAAAACAATCTCTTTTCCAATCAAAATCACTGTATGTTTGCTGGGACCTTGTAAATTTTGCAGAAAATGCTGTCATTTCTTGTGGAACTAAAGTATCTTCATTTTTTTTTATTTGATAAAGGAATTTTGTACGGCAGGTCTTGTGATAGAATAACTTCAACTCCCCTGAACGTATTGCCGCTTCATTTGAAACAATCTTTTGAGATATTTCATCACTTCTAGTGTTGCATATTTTTAGCAAAGTGTCAAATTTATGGGGATTTAACTCTGTTTTAGAATCTTCAAACTGTTTAGAGCAAAAACAACAAATTGTAGAGCTGAATTCCAATCTCCTGCGCTTTGGTGGCCAACCAATTGCAGACTCCTCCATTCTGCCTGAAGAAGATGATTTTCACTGGGTGAAATTTACCCCAACACCAGATTTACTGAATTTTTTTAAAACAAACCATTTTATTTATTATGAATTAAAAGTTTTTATTTAAATTATCTGTATTTTATAATATTTGTAATGTCTGACTAGTTTTTCACACTTTCTCTGCAGTAAATTACCATAAAAAAACTAGAAAACAAAAATCTTGACAGACCAAGGTTATCAACACTTCAATGTTAGTTAACATGTTTGAATATTGTGGAATAAACACTTTTAAATAATAATAAATGTATAAATATTAATACTATCAGGTAGTTTATATCTTTAAATTATTGTTTACCTGATTATCTTAAATATAATTCATAATATTTCTTATGTTCACATTGGTGACATTTAAAATTTGGAGCCACAAAAACTTTTCGGTGCTCTTGTAAAAAATGCCTCTTGAAATTGGTCCTATAAATTTTAGCATTGTAATTTTTAGAATGGGTTGTGAACGTAATTTCTGGAAGACTAGACCTGGACAATATTATCATGAGACAAGAAATAAGTACTTACCTAAAAAAAATAATACTTACTAGATTTTTTTTTAAAATAATCCACTTCTTTTCTTCACGCAAAAAACACTGCGTTATCGCACATAGGGCTATCATCAAAATTTTCGTTTTATAAAAAAAATACGTAATTTTTTTTATTTCAAAGGAGACAATTCTGTTGAACAGACTCTGTTTTACATCAAAATATTAAAAATAAGAATGAAAATAAATGATACTCTGCAACATTAACATTGTCAGCCACCACTTATACATTTTTTATGCTAAATTTGACCTTTTAACCTTCAGAATTTTTTTTTTATGAGTACTAAGAAATGATTTTTTATCTTATTGCATACACTAAACATTTCTTATACAGAAAAGTTTTAAAAAGCATACATACATATTTATTTTGAAAAGCATTTCTCTATATTTATATACAAGAATTAAGAATTTTTCTTGGTGGCCATCTTGGACGCCATCTTGGATTTCTCGAAACGCCATCAGCTGCGGCAAAAGAGCCAGGCATTTTGAAAAACTACAGACCCTTACGAGTATTTTGGTATATAGCATGCCTTGTTAACAGACGAGTCCCACCCCACCTTTCCATACGGCCAAATAGTCACTCTACCATTAATTCTACAGAGGTTCACTTAATTCTATTTTTTCCACCTTGGCCACAAAAACATAATCAAACAATATTTTTTTTACTAATTGCATGCACAGAGGCACACAAGTCAAATGCCTTAGAAAATGAGGAAGTAAAGAAGCAGTTATTCTCTGTCTACAGACTTGTTCTGATGAAACTACAGAGGTCTCCTCTGAAAAAAATCCTCAACAGGGCAAAGGTATTTTGATAGTCTGTTTTATTTTGCATCTTAACTTTAAGTGCCAACAAAAATAACTGTGCATTTAAATTAACAGGGCAAAAAAGCCCATGCTTTAATACATCTGCATTTGTCTATACACAGAAACCATAAGAAAAAGTTTTTAGGAGTTTAACCATGGACCTTCAGATATTTCAGTGTTTTAGAATCATACATACCTTGTGGTAATTTTCAAGAATAAATAATATCTAATGTTATTTGTATCTTTTCACAAAAAGAAACACCTGAACTGTCATAGTTTATATTTTTGCTTATATTTCTAGGCTCTAACAAATGGAACAGAAGGTACAGTCACCCCAGTGGAAACTGATGGGGAAACTATTTCTGTAAATGACATCAGTTTTGACTTACTGCATGAGCAAATTGATCGAATGTTCTCTCACATAGATTACATGGAAAAACAGATTGACAGAAGCTATGACTATCTTAATGGCAGGCTAAGTGGGAAAGATTTATCAACACTTATTCATGATCTCTCTGGGGAGTACAGATACCAACAAAGAGAACTTGTACAGGAGAAGGCGAAGACTGAAAAAATGCTTGTTGAGTTATATAACTTCTCCACCAACACTAGTAGACTTGAGAATGCCATACATGCACAAGAACATGAAATTATGGCTTTAAAGGAACAGCTAAACAAACTCAAGGAAGAAAATACGCTGCTTATTAAAGAGGTCACTGAGCTAGAGAAAGCTAAACTAGTACACATGCAGAAAGAGAAGACACTTATTGAACTGAAAAAAACCAAAGAAGATTTGCATGTTATGATAGAAGTTGTGAACAAAGAGAATAAAGAACTGAGAGAGAAAATGCACCAATTTAATCAGTCAAAGGGTATTGGACCAAGGGGGATTCAGAACAGAAGACTATTATCTAATGCTACAAGTAATACACAAAGGGTAGGACAAAAACGTACAGTGCCAAAGAAAAGATCTGTTAGTTTCAAAATGTAGGTTGACATTCTGCAGAAATACCTCAGCAAAATTCTGTATTGTTTAATGATACCCTTTGAATTGGTGAAATAAATTTGGTTTCCACTTATTTTCAGTTTGTTTTAAAAGCTAATTGAATGACAATATATCAGCCATATCAACAATAAGGTAAAATTTTAAATTTTCAGTTATTTACTTTAAGAGAAAAGATTACTCTGAAATTACTTTTGTATGCACGCTGACTACAAGAAAGTGCACTCACTGTACTGAAAGTGGTATAAAAAATGCATATATAACATTACTATTTTCATGCTAAGAACAATTTGGACATCATACCACATTACATGCAGCTTGTGATGTAGTTGCTAGGTTGTTGTGTGATCCAAATTCATGTTTCAGTTATCTCTGAAGAGAGGCATTTTTCAAAGGCAGTACTTCATTTTGATCTGGAAAACAAGAGGGCCAAGATGGCCCTATATCACTCACCTGAGAATCATTGCACAGAAACATAAAAAATCAGGATGTAAGTTAGTAGGTCAAGGCCAAGATCATCCACGGTCAAAGATTTAATCTGCATGCAAAATTATCTAATGTTTCATTGTTGTAGCTGAACAGAACGTCTTCTAAGAAAAGGCCCTGTGACCTATTTTTTGACCCTGGATGACCCTTATACAATCCCATCCTAGATTTTATCAAGACAAACATTCTGATCAAATATTAGGAAAATCGGAAGAAAAATACAGCTTCTATCGCATACACAAGCTTTTTCTATGATTGACCCCGTGACCTAGTTTTTGACTCCAGATTATTCATATACAACCTCAACCTAGATTTCATCAAGACAAACATTCTGACAAAGTTTCATAAAGATCCAATGAAAAATACAGCCTCTATCGCATACAAAAGGTTTTTCTACGATTTGACCATGTGACCTTGTTTTTGGTCCCAGATGACCCATATTCAATCCCAACCTAGAACTCATCAAGACAAACATTTTGACAAAATATTAGGAAAATCGAATGGAAAATACAGCTATTTTATACACAAGCTTTTTCTAAGATTTGACCCCATGACCTAGTTTTCGACCCCAGATGACCTATTTACAATCCCAAACTAGATACCATAGAGACAAACATTCTGACCAAATATTAGGAAAATCAGATGAAAAATACAGCTTCCATCTCATACACAAGCTTTTTCTAAGATTTGACCCCGTGATCTAGTTTTTGACCCTGTATGACCCATAAACAATCCCAACCTAGGTCTCATTAAGACAAACAGTCTGACTAAATATTAAGAAAATCCAATGGAAAATACAGCTTCTATCGCATACACAAGGTTTTTCTAAGATTTTACCCCATGACCTAGTTTCTGACCCAAGACGACCCATATACAATCCCAACCTAGGTATTGAAAGGCAAACATTCTGACCAAATATTAGGAAAATCTGATAAAAAAAAAACAAGCTTCTATCGCATACACAAGGTTTTTCTAAGATTTGACCCTGTGACCTAGTTTTTGATCCCAATTGATCCATATACAATCCCAACCTAGATTTCATCACGACAAACATTCTGACCAAATATTAGGAAAGTCGGATGAAAAATACAGCTTCTATCGCATACACAAGGTTTTTCTTAGATTGGACCCCTTGACCTAGTTTTTGACCCCAGATGACCCATATAAAATCCCAACCTAGATTTCATCAAGACACTCATTCTTACTAAATATTAGGAAAGTCGGATGAAAAATACAGCTTCTATCGCATACACAAGGTTTTTCTTAGATTGGACCCCGTGATCTAGTTTTTGACCCCATATACAATCCCAACCTAGATTTCATCAAGACAAACATTCTGACAAAGTTTCATAAAGATCCAAAGAAAAATACAACCTTTGTTGCATACACAAGGATTTTCTTAGATTGGACCCCGTGACCTAGTTTTTGACCCCAGATGACCCATATTCAATCTCAACCTAGATTTCATCAAGACACTCATTCTGACAAAGTTTCATAAAGATCCAATGAAAAATACAACCTCTATCGCATACACAAGGATTTTTTTAGATTGGACCCCGTGACCTAGTTTTTTACCCCAGATGACCCATATACAATCCCAACCTAGATTTCATCAAGACAAGCATTCTGACCAAGTTTCATAAAGATCCAATGAAAAATACAACCTCTATCGCATACACATGGCAAATGTGAACAGACGACAGACGCCAGACGACGGACATCCAGCGATCACAATAGCTCACCCTGAGCATTCGCTCAGGTGAGCTAAAAACAGAAAATAGTGTGTGTTTGCAGATATTGTTCATTAATTTATGCTGTCAACTCTGGTGTTGTTTTCTTGATGATGTCAAATTGAGAAGATTGTTGAATTTGCCAAATCAGTCAATTATATTATTGGCCCATGCAGTCAAGCAAGTCTCTACTTAGGTAAAATAAATTGTAATTTTTACAGAGTTATTTTAAAAAGTATCATTACTTTTTGAATGCTCTGTTTATAATCTTTTGCCAAAAACCTTACAATACTTTGCAAAGGTCTTAATCATTTTTTAATTCCAAATGGGTGACATATAATAACTGAAATGTCCATTTGTCTGTCCATCTCACAGTTCTATTGCCTTCTGTTAACATTTTCAGGAATTTTGAAAGTCGCAATATTACAAGTACAGGCACATGACAAGCACAACAAATATTATCATCTGGTTGGGTGCATTCAAGATCAAGGTTACGCATGAGACAAAAAGTTGTGTCTATCCTACCAGATTGGTTTAGACCATGTTACTGAGGCACCAAAGCTACAAGCACAAGAGTGTAGGATAACAAAATGTAATCCTAACAACTATGACCAGGTCACCTAGTGATGTATAACAACAAGAGGGCCATGATGGCCCTATATTGCTCACCTGAATATGACTGCTTTTAACAAAGTAGACCTGGTTAATTGACCCCAGATGACCCATATTCAAACTTGACCTAGAAATTATTGAAACAATCTTTCTGACAAATTTCAAGGTTATTTGGACTGAAAGTGTAGCCTTTAGAGTGTTAACAAGGTTTTTCCATATTTGGGCTCTGTGACCTAGTTTTTGATCCCAGATGATCCATATCCAAATCTGAGCTAGAAATCATCAAAACAACCTTTCTGACAAATTTCCAGGACATTTGGACTGAAAATGTAGCCTCTAGAGTGTTTACAAAGTTTTTCGATATTTAGGCTCTGTGACCTAGTTTTTTAATCCAGATGACCCATATTCAAAGTTGAGCTGGAAATCATAGAAGCAACCTTTCTGACAAATTTTCAGGTTATTTGGAATTAAAATCTTAACTCTAGAGTGTTAACAAGGTTTTTCCATATTTTAGCTCTGTGATCTATTTTTGACCAAAGATGACTAATATGTACTTGAGCTAGAAATCATCAAAACAACCTGTCTGACAAATTTCCAGGATATTTGGACTGAAAATATAACCTCTGGAGTGTTAAAATGGTTTTAACATTTTAGGGCTCTGTGACCTTGTTTTTGATTCCAGATGACCCATATCCTAATCTGGGCTAGAAATCATTGAAACAACTTTTCTGACAAATTTCAAGGACATTTGGACTGAAAATGTAACCTCTAGAGCATTAACAAGGATTTTCTACTTTTTGGCCCTGTGTCCTAGTTTTTGACCCCAGATAACCCATATTCATAACTGAGCTAGAAATCATTAAAACAATCTTTATGACAAATTTCAAGGTTATTTGAACTGAAAATGTTACCTCAATGCATGTTAACAAGGGTTTTCCATATTGGGCTCTGTGACCTTGTTTTTTACCCCAGATGACCTTTATTCGAATCTGAGCTAGAAATCATTAAAACATCCTTTCTGACAAATTTCGAGAATATTTAGACTGAAAAGTAGCTTCTAGAGTGTTAACAAGTGTTTTTCTATTTTTGGGCTCTGTGACCTAGTTTTTGATTTCAGATGACCCATATTCAAATCTAACCTAGAAATCACTGAAACAACCTTTCTGACAGATTCCAGGTTATTTGGACAGAAAATGTTACCTCTAGAGTGTTAACAAGGTTTTTCCATATTTTGGCTCTGTGACCTATTTTTTGACCCCAGATGACCCAATTTTGAACTTGAGCTAAAAATCATCAAAACAACCTTTCTGACATATTTCTGGGATATCTTGACTGAAAATGTAACTTCTAGATTGTTAACAAGGTTTTTCTATTTTTGGGCTCTGTGACCTAGTTTTTGAACCCAGATGACCTCATATTCGAACTTGAGCTAGAAATCATAGAAACAACCTGTCTGACAAATTTTCAGATTATTTGGACTGAAAAAATGTTACTTCTCCTTCTACAAGAAGATTTTCAAAGTTTTTACTATATAAGCCTATGTAAAACCAATGACCCCAGGGTGGGGCCAAATTTGACCCCAGGGATATAATTTGAACAAACCTGGTAGAGGTCCACTAGACAATGCTAAATACTAAATCTTAAGGCTCAGGGCCTTGTGGTTTCAGACAAGAAGATTTTCGAAGTTTTTCCTATAATAGCCTATGTAAAACCAATGATCCCAGGGTGGGGCCAAATTTGACTCCAGAGGTATAATTTGAACAACGTTGGTAGAGGTCCACTAGACAATGCTACATACCAAATATCTAAGTTCTATGCCTTACCATTTCTGACAAAAAGATTTTTAAAGTTTTTTCTATATAACTCTATGTAATACAAGTTACCCCTGGGGCAGGGCCATTTTTGACCCAGAGGCCATGATTTGAACAAACTTGGTAGAGGTCCACTAGACAATGCTGCACACCAAATATATGAGCTCTATGCTTTACGGTTTCTGACAAGAAGATTTTTAAAGTTTTTCCTATATAACTCTATGTAAAACAAGTTACCCCTGGGGCCATTTTTGACCCCAGGATCATAATTTGAACAAACTTGGTAGAGGTCCATTAAATGATGCTTTATACTAAATATCAAAGCTCCAGGCCTTGTGGTTTCTGACGAGAAGATTTTTAAAGATCCAACTTTTAAAATCTGTTTTTAGCTCCTGTGACCCAGAAATGCAATGAACCGGAACCATTTGAACAAACTTGGTAGAGCTTGCAAGGAACATTCTAGGCAAGTTTCATTAAATTTTGCCCAGTGGTTTCAGAGGAGATGTCGTTTGAATGAATTGTGGACGACGGACAGACGGACGCCGGACAATCAAGGATCCTAAAAGCTCAAATGAGCATGCTCTGGTGAGCTAAAGAGAAATTTGATGTAGTGATAGTTATCCACTTCAATTTACCCATCTATTGATACACAGCTGTATATTATTGATAAAAGCATTAGGAATTAGTATCTGGCAACTACTAAGATTGACTTTCATGTACTTAGAATGATATGGCACTTAAAGTAAGTTCATGGCTGTGACAATCATATGGTGGCATAGAGGTGACATGCACAACTTTTTTTTTTAATTGCATTGCTCTTTTTTTTATCCCGTTCCCAAGAGATACTAACTTGAGGGAACGACTTAGTATCTTGTGGGAATGAGTTACTAAGTCGTTGGAACGAGATTAAAAGAGCAGTGCAATTTTTAAAAAAGTACTGAATTTGAAAAAAGAGTAGCGCAATAAAAAAAAAAGAACCATGTTAAAAAAAAGAACATTGCATGTTAGCTATGTCGAGGGAACAACTTACTAACTCGTGGGAACGAGTTGGCTATGTCGTGGGAACAACTTAATATCTCGTTCCCACGAGATAGCTATCTCGTTCCCACAACATAGCTAACTCATTCCCACGACATAACTATCTCGTTCCCAGGAGTTAGTCAGCCAATCAATTTATTTGTTTCATAAAAGATGTGTACGTAAGCATCATGGCTTACAGAGATGGTAACATAGTTAGATATTTTCATGAAGGACTCTCATAAATTTCCATCCAGTAGCTGCAAAGAAAGAAAATAGCTCAGTAGGTCAAAGTCATCCAGCCCCCCACCCCCTACCCCCTGGCAGTTGATTTTGACTCAAAGATTTTTTATTTTTAAAGACCATAAAGGGTATTATGAATTTGATTTATCTTGGTAAAATGACACCAATGCAAAATATCAAAGTCCTCTAGGCCATGGGGTTTCAATCCCTTTTGTAATTTCAGAAATTTGTTAAGCATTATCACATATTAACAAAATGTATAAGGGTGAAATAACTAAAAATGGTGGCAGCTAGAGTTATCATTATTGAAAATTTCTATTCCTACTCCCTTCTATCTATTTATGTCCCAGGCAAGCAAAATCCACAAAGGGGAGATAATGAGAAAACCAGTCAAGATAAGTTACAGTTCTTGTGCACTGCACTTACTCTCAATGTCCTGTATCATCTTAGGAAGTTGTAAGTAAATCCCTTCACCGGTGTTTGAATTATACTCTGGCCAAAATCCGACAAGCATTAAAAAAATGTAACAAAGGGAGATAACTGAAAAAATGGGCAAGGCAGAGATACAATTATTCAACACTGCACTTCATGTATATACTCTTTATTTACTAAATCACATTTATGCTCTGGACAAGCATTTAACCATATAAACAAAACTCAAAAAGGGAAAAAACTCAACAAGAGGACCATGATGGCCCTGGATTGCTCACCTGAGTACTTTGCCTGAGGGTCTACTGTTAAGCAAACATCAGATGCAACATTACATTTTCTAACTGAAGATATTCAAAGATCTCATATTTTATACCAAAAAAACATCCATGGGGCAGAGGCAATTTCATGATAACAGCTTGTGAGGAGATGTCATTTAAAGCCTTATCATGAAGAAAACCTATTTTTAGCTCCTGTGGCTATTTTGTTCAATGGAGCAGAACCATTTAAGCAATTTTAACGCAGGGGTATGTAAGGAACATTTCCCTGAAATTTGATGGAAAATTACCTTACCATTGAGGAGGAGATGCTGTTTGATTTCTTTTCTACTTTTAGCTTTTGCAGCCATAATGTGCAGTGGAGCAGAACAGTTTGAGATGTCATCTGACGCAAATTATTAAATGAAAATCTATTTTTAGCTCTGGTGGCCATTTTGTTCAATGGAGCAAAACCATTTAAGCAATTTTAATAAAAGGCTATGTAAGGAACATTTCTGTGAAATTTGGTGGAAAATCTCCCAACCGTTTAGGAGGAGATGTTGTTTGAATTTTTTTCAATTTGAGCTTTTGCAGCCCTTAAGTGCAATGTAGCAGAACGGTTTGAGCAATTTTAGAAAAGGGCATTATAAGGAACATTTCTGTAAAGTCTGATTTAAAATGGCCAAGAGGTTTAGAAGGAGATGTTATTTGAAGCCAAATATTGACAAAAATCTATTTTTAGCTCTGGTGGCCATTTTGATCAATGGAGCGGAACCGTCTTAGCAATTTTAATAGAGGGCTATGTAAGGAACATTTCTGTAAAACTTGGTGGAAAATCACCTAGCTGTTTAGGAGGAGATGTTTTTTTTTTCTTTTTTAGCTTTTGCAGCCCTTATGTGCAATGGAGTGGAACGGTTTGAGCAATTTTAGGAAAAGGCAATATAAGAAACATTTCTGTAAAGTTTAGTAAAAAATACCTTTGTGGTTTAGGAGGAGATGTCATTTAAAGTAAAATGTTGACGACGGACGTCTGAAGACGGACAAAGGGTGATCACAATAGCTCACTCTGAGCATTTGCTCAGGTGAGTTAAAAATTGGGGCAGCTAGAATTATGATTCTATAATACTGCACTTCCTGCTACCCCTCAGTATCAATGTTCCATATATAAACTAAATTTCTTTCATGATTTAAGACATCCTCCGGACAAGCAAAATGTACTAAGGGGAGATAATTAGAAAACTAGTAAGATGAGTTACGGATCTTAAGCTCTGCACTTATTCTCAATGTCCTCTATCATCTTATGAAGTTGTAAATTCCTTCACTGGTGTTTAAGTTATACTCTGGACAAAACAAGGGCGATCAGTGATCACATGTGTTGCCTGATGATAGCCAATTAAACAGTAGTACTGAGAGGTGATTGGACAGTTAGAAGGCTAAAACCGTTTTTTTTTTCATTCAAGAGCCATAACTCAGTCAAAAATCATTCAACCTAAAAACCTGTAAGATATGCGCAAGTACTTGAGCTACAGAACAATCCTGTAACATTTCATTTAAATTGCTTTAGTAGTATAAGAGAAGTAGTCCAGACAAACTTTAAAAATAAAAATCATTAAAAAGCCATAACTCTGACAAAAATTATTGAACTGGAAAATGCTGAAGACATGCATAACTAGACTTGGTACTGATCATTCCTGTAAAGTTTGGATGAAATTACATCAGTAGTTTCTGAGGAGTAGTCCGGACAAATTTTGAGATGGATAGACAGACACACAGACGGACAGACAGATGATGGGGAAGTGATCCCTATATGTCATGGCTACTTTTTAGCATGCTGAAGCTACTGTGAAGCCTGCAACACAAAATTCATTATTTGGCCAAAATGACTTTTTCATTCAAGGGCCATAACTCTGCCAAAAAATATTCAACCAAAAAATCTGTTAGAAATGTGCAAGTATTTGAGGTACTGATCAATCCTGTAAAATTTCATTCAAATTGAATTAGTAGTATAAAAGAAGTAGTCCGGACAAACTTCAAAAATAAAAATCATAAAAGGGCTGTAACTCTCACAAAAATCATTGGACTGGAGTATGCCAAAAATATGCAAAACTAGACTTGGTACTGATCATTCCTGTAAAGTCTGGATGAAATTTCACCAGTAGTTTCTGAGGAGTAGTGCGGACAAGTTCTGTGACAGACGGACAGACTGACGGAAGGACAGATGGACAGACATACGACGGAGATATGTCGCGGCTACATGTACTTTGTAGCAGGCGACACAACTAGAGAGACGAATGGATGGACAGAAGTTGCAAACTACATGCTTTCCGTTTAAGAAGCATAAAGCTGGACAGTGCAAGGAGTATTTTTCCTGATTCATAAAAAATTCCTGTTTGTAAGAGTACATAAATTTTAACATTGTATCACTTAATATCTTTTCTGAGCATTAACATAGCCTGCCTGCCAGCCTGCTTGTCTGTCTGTCTGTTCTAACAAGCGGTGGGGTCATATTCTATATACATCTCTTATTTGGTTGAAATAGTCTTTCAGAAAAACTGACATAAGTTGTGTACACACTGGCATTTTTCCAAAAGACATGACCTTAGGAAAAATAAAAGATGGAATCTTAAAGAATGAATATGTTAATCTATCATATATGGCTTTAAAAACAAGCAAACAACAAAATATGATAATAGCAAAGTTTTTTTTTTTTTTTTTTTTTTACTGAAATATGATAGTATGATTAGGCAAAGCCAATTGTTTGAAAAAATTGAGTCACACACTCAGTGATTGCACAAAAACAATGGTCAATCATATCACAGGTTTTAATTTTAAAGGTAATTCTAAAATGTAATGGAAAAGTTGGGGCAACCTGAGTGGGTGACAACAACCCTAATATATCATTATTTTTAATTGGGACTTTTAAGGAGGACATATTCTCAGATTATGATTTATTGCAGAAGTAAGAAAATAAGAACAGGATTATTGGATTTGAATCTTTCAGAAAAAAATCATAGTGAATTAAAAAGAACATAATGATACACTTAATGTACCGCAAAAATAAAACATTTTTTGTGCATAACTTTCTCATGTTATCCTGAAGATATAAAAAGTGACTAAAAATAGGAAACTCTGTACAACTTCAAAAGAACTTTAAAACTGTGTATGATTATATTTCAATGACTATTCTGAATTAAAATCTTTAGACTTTAAGGTTAGAATCTACTTAAGAGACAAGTTGAACAGACAGGTGTAAAAATAATGGATCAGAAGGAACGTCGAGCACTGGACCGATGTTTTGACAGTTTTTTACGTGATCTAGACCCTTCGACCTCCTTTCTACACTCTTTATATGCCGAAGGTGTTCTAACAGAGGAGCAAATGGACAGAATTGGTGTAAGTAAATACTTATCAAATCTGATCTCTATATCTTTATGTTTTATGATGCAAAAAAGTTATTGTTGAATGTTGTTATGGTGCTTAGTTCAACTGATCTGTAGAACAGATAGAACTGATCACTCTTTCCAATGTGATTTTTCATCGGCCAACGCCACACAACTGACTTATAAGAGAACATTTTGCAAATGTTTTAGAAATCAAAGCTAGAAAAGTGGTTTTTCGGCATACCTGTATTAAGATCAATTTTGATCTACTTTGTAACAAATGAAACCATTAGATACAAAATCTTCAGCAGAAGAAGGAAGAGAAGTGTTGCTATTAAGAAATTTTAGGGCAAAATAATGCAATAAAAGTAACAATAATACAACCGTAAATTAAATATCAAAACGTTTTAACCATGAAAAACTACACTTAACTAAGTAAATATATAATAAATATGACTAAGTATTTTATTGGAATGGTATTGACACTTTTAGAATTAATCTAAACATTTGTTTATAGCCTAAACTGTTATGATATTCCTTTTTTTTTTCTCTCTTAATTTTAAAAGCTTGAACAGTACATATAACAACATTTGTATACAATTGCTTATATCAAGTCATTTCAATTCTGAAGATAAGTATGAAGAACCAAAATGTTAAATTCTTTCCTTTTTTTTTCAATAACAGTATTTCATTTATTCATTTCTGCAGACTTTATTTAGATTTCAATTTAAAATTTCAGAAAGTAACATCCAGAGAGACCCAGGTAGCTATGCTTTTGAGATATCTCCCACATCGAGGACCAAATGCATTCACCATCTTCAAAGACAAACTTGAAAAGGATTATCCTTGGCTTACTCAGAAGCTTGCAGATGAACTAAAGAAACTTCAGAGTGGGCAAGCAAGCATCAATAAGAGACTGATCACTGTCATAGAAACACAACTGATCCCATTAGTGTACCAGGAGGGTTCAGGCATTGATATGTGTGATGAGAAAGCTCACCCTGGTGTAATTATACAAAAACTTGGTGACTTAATAAACAGTCTTGAACTCAAGTGTCACAAAGCCTTGGATATATCAATCCTTGGTAAACACAAAGTCCCAATTAACAAACTAATTGAAGATAGGCTTAAACAAGAGAAAAGGAAGGCAGTTAATGAGGACGTTGATGAACTTAACAAAGAAGTTAAAGACTTGAAGAAACAGTTAAGGGAGGTAAGCAAGATGAAGGCAGAAAATGAAAGACTGAAAAACATTGTGTTGAAACAGAAAGAGAAACTGAAGGACTATAATAAGATGTCAAGAGATTCGAAGAAATACAAACAGGATATGGAAAAGTTAAAGAAAGAAACCGAAATGTTGAGGTATGAGGTAGAGGTTCTTCGAGAGCAGCTTCGCAGTAATATATCTAACCCATATGCTTAAGAAAGATAGTCCAAGTACAGCTCTATCATAAGTTGATTCAAACATTAGAATAAAGATATAAGGTTATACAACAATTATTCACTGAATTGTACTGCAAGATCTTAGTTTAATAACTACAGCTTACAAGGGTACGTGATGCATTGAATATAACACTTTTGTTTCCTCATTACAAAGGGAAATAACTTATTCTCTACATCTGTAGAATGTTGTTTGTTATTTATTCATTAAATTATTCCTTTTCAAAAATGGTGTACAAAATGAATGTAATATATTGCATCATTTAATAAAAATAAACAAAATTTACTTTACTTTACCTGTGTTTATCTATAGTTTCATTATATTCATACATTTCATTATATTATAATTACATTCCCAACAGTTCGTTCTATTCACAATCTCTTCTCAAAAGAAACCAAGGCAAATCAAAGCACTGAAAGTACTGGGAGGATTGGAACCACCCAACTGTGTTGCCTATATAAATAAAGACTTTATTATTATTATTATTACTATTATTATGTACTGATTTGATTATTTTCATAGAAAGTGTAGTGCAAATTATATTGTGTTCGATGAAATGGCAACTACATACTCCAAACCAGTCCCCCTCCAAAACAGTTACCTCTCTAAATCAGCAAAATCTTTTCTCTAATTAATTAATTCCTACAAACCGGATACCCCTGCATTCTGGATACAAGACGACTTTGTTAAGAAAAATAGTCAGTTTCAATTTTAAAGCAGCACTTGACTTCTAAAGGCTAAAATCAGTCATGCATTTAAAATACAAACTTAAAGAAAATCAATTTTGCTTGCAATTATTAATCTTTAGTGTTCACTGATGATAAAAGTTCTATTTTCAAGTGGAGTGGATATCTTATTTATCAATAAAGATGATAAGAATTTATTAATAATTATTTGGTAATGAACATGTTTGGTGCAGCTTTGTTGACTGGTTTGTATTGATCAATTTTCCTTTGATTGAAAATGAATTATTATTATTGTGGACAAAGATGATTAAAGAAAAAGGAAAAAAAAACTAGGATGTGTCCATAGGACGCGGATGCCCCTACATTCCAATGTATTGTCACAAAATATTCTGTACAGTTATAGGAGCATATAAACATTTTCCTTAACATTAAGGAGTCTAAAAAAGCTATTTCTGCTTCATCAGGGGGCAAAACTCAATCTCTAACAAATTTGCGTTGAAATACCCTGGTGCATAAGTACACATGCTGACAACTATTCTTAGAAAGTTTCATGGCACTAGCAGTTATACGTTGGAAGTTACATGCAACACAAATCTAAAAATGCTAGTTTTTGCTTAATCAGGGGGCATAACTCAATCTCTAAAAAATTTGCGTTGAAATACCCAGGTGCATAAGTTCACATGCTGACAACTATTCTTAGAAAGTTTCATGGCTGTAGCAGTTCTTTGTTTGGAGTTACACATGACACAAGTCTAAAAATGCTATTTTTTGCTTAATCAGGGGGCATAAGTCTGGCGATCTCCAATAAATTTGCATCAAAATACCCAGGTGCATAAGTTCACATGCTGACAACTATTTCTTGAATGTTAGTATGCCTAATATATGCTTTCAAGGCTTTTCTCTTAATGAAAAATACAAACAATTTATTGTAACTGACGCTTAAAATTGAATTATAATGTTTACGTCAGTTGGTGTGTGATACTGCAAAAAATTTTTTTTTTCAAAGTGACAGTTAAAAACAGAAGAAGCATATTTCAAGACGTTAGAATTTTTCAACACCAGTTACCACAGTCGACTGATCAGCGGCCAATCCAGCACACTTATTGACAACTTAATCAGTTAATTGATGGTAACTTGTCAAAGTGGCAATTTTTATCGGTTTATGTTAGCTGTGAAGGAACAGCAGGGATCATTTCAGATTTAGGTGTGAAATTTTCAATGATAAGTTATACTTAAATTTGATTTTTTTTTAAATATATGGACCAATTTTTTAAGGAGACAATCACCACAAAATGAAAATGAAATAAAAAAAAATAATTGTGCATCACTTGGCCTACAGTAACCTTGAAAGGAGTGAATTGTTGAGATTCATGGAAAGTGCCTTTAAAACAAATATCTTAAATATCAGTCAATAAAATAAAGGCTCTATGTTAGAAAGTGGAAAAAATTATTATAAGCCTTGGTGACCTTGACCCATTGACCTCAAACACAACCAGAGGTAGAGGTCCATACAAGGAACCTAAATATCTGGGTAGCGTTTTACTAACGTACTTACGCTTAAAATTTACGTAAGTTTGAACTTACGAACGATTTTTTTGCGTAAAGGTGTTTTACTAAAAAAATGCGTACGTAAGATTTTCGTAGGTTTTTACGTAACTTTACGCTCAGTTTTTACTGCCTTAAGATTTACGTAAGTATGGCGGACATTTTGTTGGGAAGAAGAAGGCAGAGAAGGATGGCACGGAATTTTAGAGAAAGGACTGACTGGCTGGATGTGTTGACAGAGAATGAAGTGCGGGAGAAGTATAGACTAAGTAAAGAGAAAATAAGATGGCTACACGAGCTGATAAAATATGATGTAGCGCCTAAAACACACAGGAGTCACCCCATTAGTTCTATGACAAAAGTAATTCTTTTTTATTCTTAGATAATTTTTCTATTATTAGTTTCATCGTCAACAGTTTTATTTGTGTACACAGCCTCTTACTGCATCCACGTTGTACGTGAAAGTAGACATCTTCAGTGCGATTACTCCCCTTAGTTGTCTCTGACCTTGACCCGAGTTGACAACAATGTTGAGAGAAGATTGCGAATTATCAGTTATTAGCCAGTGACTAGGCTGGTTTTTATTTTAGTGCCAGTATCTAATTTTACCAGAAGTATTGACAGTCAATGTTTTAGTGTACATTTTGACGAAGTATGCTGTCATACATCCTTAGTTGACTGTGACCTGTAACCTGTTTCAAACGTTAATTCTCTCTTTAATAAGTAGTCCACCATTTTATTAGATCATCGGTATTCAGTATAGCCAGTATATACCTTTCCTGGATCTTCCGCCAGGTTTGTTCCTTGTCAAAATTCGTTAAACCTATGCAAAGTCGTCCATCGATAACACTACGAAATTCAAGGTAAGAATTTCGTAATTCATCAACTTCAGCCTTGGCCCAGTTAAGCTTTCTTGACCGTTTGACTGTGCAGGAATCCATGTTGAATGTATGTGACAGGTGACAGACGACAGTTTGTTTTGACAGTAATTCCCGCAACGCCACTTTTTTACCTCCATTGAAGAGTTACGAACTATTTAAACGTACGTGTAAGAAAAAACTTACGAAAGTTTCGTAAAACGCACTTACGATTTACGTAACTTTAAACGTAAGCGTAAAGTTACGAAAATTCTTACGAAAATCTTACGATATGTTAGTAAAACGCTTCCCAGATATATAAGATATTGGTCAGTAGATGAAGACTCCCTAAGTAGAAAATTCCATTTTAAGTCTTAGTGACCTTGACCTCAGTGAATGGTATAGGTTCAAGGAAGGTGCATATACACCAAATATCTAAAATATTAGTCAATAAATAAAGGCTCTATGATAGAAAGCAGAAAAATCTATTATTAGCCTTAGTGACCTCGACCTTGGCCAAGTAAACGCAAACCCAACCTAAGGGTAGAGGTCCATACCAGAAATTTACAAGTCATATTAAATATCTAAGATATTGGTCAATGTATGAAGACTCTACAGCAGGGCACCTTGAGCCCCCCTCCCCTCCAAGAACCAAAAAGAAAAAAGAAACGATTTAAGGGCAAAGAACAATTTGAGTAATGATAGTGTTGACGTCGCGAAAATATGTGTTTTTCAAAGTGAAAGTAGTATTAGAGCTAATTATATGTCAAACTAGTCACTGATATTTTAAAGTGTGCTTTGTGCTGCAGCTAGCCACTACAATTACTATTAAGCCATTAATGAAATTAAGCAGACGACAGTTATCGTCTATTTCGATGCAAACTCCTCGCACCGGTTACGTCACGCTTATCTACTTTCTGTACTGATCAGGGGAAGTAACCGCTGCGGGGAGTTTGATTTCGATGAAATTATATTTCACAGTTTGAGCCGGTCAACTTTAATCGATTGGCCAGCTGAAAATCAAGCACACTTTTACTTGTTTACAAGTTCATTGGCGATAATTGCCGCGAGCAAAAGTGACAGTTTTATGGTTTTATGATAGGTGTGAAGTACCGGATTAGCGATCAATTGAGGTTTTGGTGTGAGATTTTGACTGTTTTATGAAAAGTTAGACAGATTTTTTTTTTGTGGAAATTATCTGGACCGATTTTATAAGGACTTTTGGACATTGAAATCGGTCCATAGAGATAAAATTCGGTCAAAACCGGCAAATTTTCGGTTTTCGGGAGCCCTGCTCTACAGTGAAAAGTACAAAAATGTATTTTAGCCACCATGATTTTGACCTTGACTCTTGACAATTAATGGCAGAGAATCATGCAAGATGCCTACATACCAAATATCTAAGATATCAGATGTTTGTAAAACACACATGCCCCTCTATCGCCTTACTGCTAGAGAAGTATAGGAAGGTGGAAGAAAGACAGGGACTTGTGTCACTACATTAAGTGTCAGTGGGTTCTGATATCAAAAGCTATTGGCCATGGCAAGTAGATGAATGAGAGGAACTTATGCAATGTCAAAGACACTTTTGTTATAAAATGTACCAAGTTCAATTACTGGAGAAAACGAAACAGTACAGGAACTGCAGGGGTAGGCTGGTGGGTGGGCGGGTGGAAAGGTAGGAAGTTTTGAGGCAGCAAGGCCCAAGGGTTCTCTAGTTATAAACCAGAATCTGTTTTTCTCTTTATGGTTTAAAGTCACCGTGATCTTGATCTTTAACCTAGCTAGTGACTTCACAGACAACAGGGGTCATCTCTTGAACAGACCAACCTGCACAGCAAGTCTGAGGAGCCAATGCTCAAGGGTTCTCTTGTCATTGCTTGGAAACCATTTTTCTGTTAATGGTCACTCTGACCTAGAACTTAGACTGCTACAACAAATTTATTTGATTAATATCCAGTATTAGCTCTTAGCATTACAAGATTTTCAATAAAAGCCAAACTGCATAATTACTGTCAGTGAAACAGACTGAAGAGAGACTCTTATTCCACACTACCAGTCATTATGAAAATTATTTTTGCATAAAATTTCATGAAAATTGGCAAAAAAAACCCTGTAAAAGTACTTTGATAGATCAAGTGCCCAAAAACCATCCAGTACTGTGAAGGGGTTGCATCAGTCTTTGCTAGGCTGGTTGGTCTTTTGGATGACAAAGTATGACTCCAGTGCACCTCTATCAAACTTCAGGTATAATGTGGGCAGAGAGACACCTAACATATGGTACTTACAGTCCTTTTCAAGCTGTTCTTGTTTTGACATCAACTCTTTAACCATGCTGTCTACCTGACTATACAAAGACTCAAACCTCGACACCTGATGGATGTGCTGCTCTCTCTCTGTAGCCTGTATCTTATCCTGACGCTCAGACTCTCGAACTTTCTTCTCTAATGAATAGTTAGCTAACTGGAAAAAAAAAAGGTTGTTTCAACAAAGATACAATACAGTTCATCTCCAGCAATGCACTTGTAACCTTTACGGCCGAGCTTTTCTTGTAGTGTCCAGTTTAGATTTTACATTTCTGAGTGTGAAACCACCTGCAAGCTAATTCTAGTATTTTCTAAGGGTAAAATTTTTGAACAATCTAAATTTGACAACTAACTCATGGCTAATATGCAACTATAAGGCACAAAAAAGCCACAAAAGCTCAAAGTCTTAAGTCCCTATTTTTGTTTTTAATCAGATGATACACATTACAGGAAAGAGAAAGATTCTCATGTAAGATATACCGGTATGTCCAATGCCTAAATACAGTTAACAGTGCTAGACTATAGTAACCTTTGACCATATTTTCTATGTCATCATACCCCGAGAAATTTAAGGAACTCATTGAAAAATGAAATGGATGTATGGTTGCAACATTAAAATCATGGTGACTCACAAAAAACGTGATCAGATACTTCAACAATTTGAGGAACCATGCTTTGTCCAACATAAAACATTGAATATACAAATATACAATCACCTGCAATCGTCTTATTTCATCTTTTAGGGCATCTTTCTCCTTCTCAGCCATCTTTCTATAAACTTGCTGCTGTGACTGCCAGAAAACCAAAAATTTCATTTGATGATGGAACTGTTACAACTAAACCAATTACAAAATGTTAAGATGGCAAAACCAATTAAAGTCAAACAATGTCAGAACAAAATTGGGGTGTTTCATAAAGGTATTTCTTGGGCCCTTCCATACTTCTTACGAAAAATATGATACAACAAAAAGATTGACTCGAGAGAAAAAATATTTGTATTCATAAAAACTGTGCTGTGTTTCAATAGTATACCAATGTTAAAGAATGTACTGAAGCTATTAGAATGAAAGTGTACCTAAAGAAAATATACCCCTGTTTTGTTAATTCAAAGAAAGACAAATTTTGATCCTCCATTTTCAATCTAAAGCCATGAACTGCCAGGCAGGTTTATTTTATTTTGATAAAAGTAAAGTTTCTACAATCACAGTGTCTACAATTCTACAATTTACACAGTTTTCTCATCAGATTACTAATATTCCACAAAAACAAATCTTAACTGAGCTTTCTGAATTTAAGATGCATGAATATGCAGTAACCATAGTTGAGAAAATGTTTTTTCTATGACTTCTGAATTTGGGTAGATTTGTGTTGTCTTTAAAGACCTTTTCATCAGCTTCATGTCTAGAAAGAAAAATGAAAAATTATTTTCTTAACATCTTTATACATTTTTTGTAGCTGTCAGCTTGTCTTACAACTTTTAAGCTAAAAAAATCTTATTTTAAATTTTTGTCAATTGCAAGGATTTACTAAATATTGGTATATAATATTCTGTTAGACAGGGTCTGTTGGTCATGTTAAAAGAACCTTCAACACAAAGAATTTGCTTTAAACGATTTGCTACATTTAGGATTGCCAACAAAACACAAGAAACCTACAGCCTCAACTTGGCAGTCCCTCATCTTCTCTTCTAGCTGTCTCCTGGTTTCTCTCAGCTCTGCCTCATGTCTTTCACAAAGGTTGGTTACTTTACCACTCTCTTGATCCTATACATAGATACAGTGTAGAAGAATATAAAATAGAAATATAAAGTAATAGAATGGAAAAAAATTCTGACTGAAGATTGTATTTGAGAAAAGCGTATGTCTCTCTCCACATATATTTTACCATGAAGAATACCGGTTATAACAAAAGGGCAGAATCCAGGAAAAGAAGACACAACAGTGATAATAACAATAACAAGAGAGCTATGATATTCCACTTACACTCATATCTGACCACTGGTTACAGAGATAAGCCCATATGTGTTCAAATCTGGACAAATCAAGGGAGCATAACTTCACTGAAAATAACTGAACTAGTACGTGCCGATGAAATGCTAAACTAGGTTGAAAACCAACCAGCGATTATGGAGAACAAACACAGTCAAACTTGTCACATACATACATAAAGACAGACAGACAGAGATGTAAAACACAAGAACTACACTTCTGAAATAATAATTCCTGTGAAGTTTCATCTAAATCTAACCACTGGTCTAACTACAATCATGGCTAATGATCATTCTAACTTGTAAAGTTTCATCAAAATTTAACCAGCGGTTATGGAGATATGCCCAACTGCATTAAAATTTGGACAATTCAAGGGCTGAACCATTGCTTAAAAGCATCCAAGCTGAACAAGACAAACATATGCATAACTATTCTTGCTTATAATCATTCCTGTGTAGTTTTCTAAAAATCCTAGAGATATGCCTAAATATATTCAAATAGGGTCAAATCAAGGGCCACAAATCTACTAAAAATCAGCCGACTGGAACACATCAAATGATACACATAACTACACTTCCTAACAATCATTCCTATAAAGATTTGTCAAAATCTGACAAGCAGTTATGGAGACATGCCAATATGTCTTCAAATTTGGGCAAATCAAGGCATGAAACTTTGTTGAAAATCAAAATGACAACAATATTTTCAACTAAACTTGGTACCAATAAATCATAGGAAGTTCCATTGAAATTCAACCAGCAGTTATGGAGAGGAAGTGCAAACAAATTTTGTGACATATAGACAAACAGACATACATACAGACAGGAAGTACAAAAACAATTTAAGAATAGAACACTTATTTTTAAGTTTGCAAGAAATGCAAAAAATAATGTTAGCTCTGCTGAGCTTTTTAAATAACCTAAATGAGCTTTTGAACCAACCTTAATGAGCTTTTAAAACCTCAAAAACAATGCCCATATTGCTTAAAAGTTAAAGAGGGTACAATGTCAGCTTTTAGAATCTTTAATGACAGAGTTTCATGCATACATACATGTAGCTTGAGCATTCTACATGTAACACCTCATGGGTGCTGCTTGAGACAGTAATCTAAAACCAACTAGTCATGTTTTGAGTTTCTATCTTTTATTAACAATCCAGGTTCGAAATATTTAGTCTCTCTATTATCTAAACATATAACGAGAAGGTATCAGAACTCTAAAAACTCTGCAGTTCTCAGCAATTCTCTTTCTCCAAAGCTCTCAGGGCTCCGTGCGCCCTATCTTAAATATACACAAGCACATGCTCATACCTCATTGGTTAAACGATCATAACCAATTGGTCTGTCTAAGAATTACTCAAGACAGAACTTCAACGCCAAGAATTGGCTTACTACTTTCCAGGTAATCTAGTATCACAGAGGCATTGACCGAATTATACCCGTATTTCTGAGTCAGCAAATACTAGAGCGTAGCACGTTATAGTGTTACATACATAATTTTAATTCAGTTATATTAATATTACTTTATTTACCATAGTTTTGCTTTTATAGATATTGATTATGTTAAATCTGCTTAACTGAATTTGGTCTAGCAACAAAAAAAAAGGCCATTGTGAGTTACTGTACTTTTTACATCTTTATAACATTAGTAAACATATCTACTCTTGACTATTAAAATACATCTCCATGGCTTACTGGCTGAAGGATTTATCTATGGAGTACAAAGGCTGAATACTTGAATATCATTATATACGACCATCTCCATGGCCTAGTTGTTAAGGCATCCGCATACAAAACGGGAGGTCGAAGGTTCGAGTCCTGTCAGGGGCTTGTTCTGTTGATGAGCCGCCAGCTAGTAAAAGAATGGTTACCCACTGCCTGTCAACCTGGCAGATAGGATAAGGAATCAGGGAGTAAATGTGTACACTAATAGAGGTGTTTCATAAGCCAGGAGGCTGGGCCTTACAGTACAAACACTTTACTTTACCTTCAACTGGAACTCACTTAAAGCAGAATCAGTTACAGCAAAGTCTTGCTTATAAAGTACACTTTTTTAGGCCTGATTTTAGTCCTTACAGCCAACTTGGTTATAAAAATCTCAGATATAAAAAACTGATTATTTTTCTTCTTTCATAGCTAACCCATAATTAAACCTGGCCAGTCCACTCGATGCTAACAGGTCTTGTCGTGGTGCTGGTTAAATCAAATGCCAGCAATGCTATATACATATTACTTAAAACTATAAATAATTATGTGCAATTCAGCATTATATGATTACAAAATTGCATTTTCAATTAGAACGCCAGTGTCATCAAACCAAATATTTTGAGCAAGTTTTATTAAGGATGGATAAAAGAATGTGGCCACCTAGCATGGTAACAAGCTAAAATCTTGGCAGACAAACAGCGATTACAAAGTTCACCCTGAGTATAGCTCTAGTGAGCTAAAAACAACATCACAAGAATTATACAGGGCTACAAATCTCTAAATTCAATGGTAAAAGTACCCACTAGTTTCCAGCCCATGGAGAATCTCTCATTAATCAGTTTCTCTATTTTCTTCTCATTTTCTGTAGCTAGCTCCCTTCTCAACCTCAATTCTTCAATGATTTCATAAGTCAAGGAACAAAACCTCATTTTGTCTGCACTTGTGAATCCTGAAACAATTTAAAATCAAAATCTTGTATGTGGTTAATCTTGACAACATTCTAATGGGAATGAGCTCTAAAAACTATTACTGAGTACTTACATTTTAAGTCAGTACTTCATTATTCTATTCATTTATAAATATTCATTTTGAACTCAACCACTCCATTACCAATGAACAAATCTAACACCCCAGTTACACAGAGCCATCGGTGATTGAGCGGTAGTTTTTTTAGCCAAATTATGGAGTGAACCGATGACAACGTATTTAACACCGATATAACCTATTGGTCACCTGTTTTCCACCTGTCAACTGTTACTGGGGAAAAATAAGTTTTATCGGTGAAAAATTACCGATTGGGATTTTTAAACATGTTTAAAATTCTCGATCGGTGAAAATATTTTACAAATAACCGACAGCAACCTATATCACGAGATATGCAAGCTCTTAATCACCTATATCGCCGATCGGACAAAGATAACCAAATATGAATCACCGGCCATATCTGACGGAAAGTGTTTAACCACTGATGACTAGCTATCAAACACCGATTAATCAGCGTTACGCCCGATTTAGCCCCGATTTACAAACGATAAAAACCGATAGTATTTCAGCATTTTTATCACTGATCCAACCCCGTTTGAGTTTGCTTTCTGTCACCAATGGCCGTTTACACAGAAAACCAGAAATAAAATCACGCATGACAACCGATCATAACAGCGAGTAAATTTAAAATTAAATGACCGATTGGGGACCGACCGTCTGTGTAACTGGCCCTTAAGGTATACTGTGTTCTTCAAATCAAGCATTGATATCAATCTATCTCAAAGATAAATCTCAACAATTTTTGCTAACCTACCACTATTGCCACAAGCATTTGATTTGGTCTAAATTTCAATAATTAGTTCTGAAAATTACAATTAACATTCTGTTTCCTACATTAGATTTCTATCAAATGCAAGCAGGAAAGTCAGTAATTACATGGCACTTCCTGCTTTTCTGGATTTCACTGTTCCAAAATACAGAAAAGTTAAACTTGAGTAAAAAGTTGACATTTCTACTGGCATTTAGTAAAAATCTTGATGGGGTAAAAAAGATTTCATAGAGCATAGCTTTATCAAATAATTCTACACATTTTTAATATTCTGATACTGAATTTCATGAAAGTTTTTCTTATGGAGGATTTTACAAGCAAATAGATAAATTAGTATGGTTACTGTACCAAAAAACATTTTTATGCCCCTAGAGGGAAGGCATATTGTTTTTGGTCTGCGTGTTTTTTGTTACAAAACTTTAACCTTTTTAAGGCCCTGCTGGGGGCATGGCATTCATTCAAATGTACTGCTTGTTTAAAGTTAAATAAACCTAATTGCTATTGTATTTCCCGGAAATATTTTACATAAAAACAGAATCCCAATTTATTTCAGTTCAATCATATTGCATTATTTCATAATGAATGGAGAATGAGCTTTTGTAACAGAACCTGTGCTTGATGCATCTCCCTTACTGTCAGTTCTCAGTTCCATCCTAGATTACCTGAAACAAAAAATACATGTAAATATCAACTGGATAAATACCCAGTCAAAACTTATATAAAAAAATTTATTTTCAAAGACAGAAGATAACTGAGTTTAAAGCGACTGACTCACAGATGGGCCGATGATGAAAAAAAGAAAATGTTCTTACATCTTAAAATTTTTGCTGCAATTATGAAGAACATATTTAAACTAAGCTACTGATTCATGTTTTGATGCAGAAAAACATCAAAATATAAAGTTTTACACACTTTTATCGGTAAAATATTTACCCCGTTAGTCACGGGATAGATACTTTAGTTATATAATTAATTTTGACGCAACCTTACAAGAAGGCACTGTGGCTCAGTGGTCTCGATAGTCGCTCTATATTTTACTGACCGAAAGGTCGTGGGTTCGATTCCTGGTTAAGTCTAAACTTTTTTCTTCAGTTTTCATGATGTATAGAAGCATAATATTATGTTTTTTCCATAGTATATTAAATTCTCTTAAATTTTAAAGAAACAAGAAACATCGCACTGTGACGAAATCAGGTTTTCATCATTATTGTTTCACAAAAGCTTTGTCATCAAGTGCCATGGTGCATATTGTGAGCATTTTTTTTAATTGAAATGTTTTTGGTGGAATTATGGCCTTTGAAATTTTTTACATGTATAATAAATAGATGAACATTAATATGTATCTTTCACAGTTCTACAGATCAGAAATGGTAATTGTATCTAATGATATGCACATTATTGCCAACAACAAACTTAGGTACATGTCAATTTTATTCATTCCATTATTATAGTAGAATATTATTATGTTGCTTGGTCATTTTGTTTGCTTTTCACATTTCACTGTTTGTTATTTGATACATACATTTATCATTGCTCTATGATGGGGAGTGCCTTTGACCAACACCTACATACTGTCAAAAGGGAGATAAAAAATCAAAATCCTTTTAAAAAAGGGTATAAAAGTTATGATATAAATCATAACAAGAAAAGTATAACACTGACGTGTTATATGTGGACGACATTTAAGAGATGTGGACTAATTGGGTGAAAAGGTGGCCAGCAAGCTATGATATAATATAATAAGACAAATATTGGAGTGGAAGTTTGTTTGTTCTTTATTGACTATTGAGGTATTTTCATGGCCTTGTGTTGATGTTAAAATATGTATACAGGATATTTATTGAACCTTGAGATTGAACTGGCCAGGTTAGAACATGGTTTCTGCATATCATCTTGATGGGCTGAATATTGATCAGTTTCATGGAATTCATTCCAGGGGTGAAAAAGATATGAAGCAGACATGAAACACATGGCTCATATCTTTAGACACCACTGGTGACCTTGACCTGTCCAGGTTGGAACATGACATCGGACACAGGGTGATCACAATAGCTCACCCTGAGCATTTGCTCAGGTGAGCTAAAAACACCCTTCGGCCATATAATGCTCCGTCTAGAGGTGCTCTTGTTGACTTATTTTCTACTAAAACGAAATTTCTGTTCATTTAAAGAAAAATGCTTAGATTTTTTTCATATTTTGCATATGTATGTATAGTGATGAAACGATAATCGAATATAATCGAAAAATCGTCGCTGGGTCTCTCATGTCGGCGACAATCGATAGCAGAGCAGTCAACTCAATGTCGCTAACGAATTTTCGGTACTTGGTGCTTTTCCGTCTTTGCGGTATTTTCGTTCATTCAGGTTAATAAAGTCAAACAAAAATGGCTGACCGAAGCAGACAAAGTTTATTCATATCCAGGGCACAAAAGATTGTCAGTATGGAAGTTCTTTGGTTTCACAAAAAAAAAAATTGAATCACCGACCAAAATTTTAATATGAACCGAGTGATATGCAAACTATGCCAAAAAATCTTACGCAAATAAGGGTACGTATCAATCAACCGATCAAGTAACTACGGCCGGCGTTCATTCACACCAAATTTCAATATACAACTCGAGTTAATTATCTATACAAATTTAGTCAGAAGGATTCTCACCCATGAAAAATTAATAGGTAATAATAGAATGTTTTGTTATAATCACCCCAAAATGGTTGTCTTTTTTAGTGTATTCGTGCTCAAATCAATTCGTACTTCTTTTATTACCCCTGAATGATTTTTTTACAATAAAGGTTCGCTGAAGTATTGAATAAGATTTTTTTGTCATTGGCTAATTTAATTTTTAGATAATGGATCATGTTTCCAGTGCAAAAATATTTAAGCCTAGATTTCAAATTTTATAAATTATTTAAAGAATGAAATTTGTTAGAAAAGGTTGTTTAATGTGCCAAAGCCATTGACATCGACACTTTGTTTAGTTATTATTATTATAATTAAAATCATGAATTTAATTTTTTTTGTGTTAAGTTCTGTGAACACACAAAATAAATTGAATTCAAGATTTCAGTCGTAACTAAATTTAAATGAAAATCTTCATAACTAAGGTTTACTTTTAAGAAGATCTACATTTTCTGTCAAAAAATGCTAAAATAATAGATAAAGATAACTTATTTTAAAATACATACAATATAATGATAGTAGAGGTAACACTAACACAAAAGACAAGAAGTGTAAATAGTTAACAAATACAACAAATAATATGTATTTTCGATTATTTTCCGATTATGAATCGAAACACCTCTTCCGATTCAATTCGATAATCGATTGTAATGGCAACCGATTTTACATCACTATGTATGTATCTTATGAAAATACAGGTTACTTGCAAAATTGGGCAGTACATCTCCAAATTTGTCAGAGTTTTGACCGTTATAGACTAAATTTCTGATAACAACCAAAATGTATTCACATTTATAGGGTTGTGTTTTGTAGCACGCTGTTCATTAAATAAATGTAACAATTATACTGCTTTTGACACTCCACCTGCCTCTTTAATTTGTATCATCTGCTTATGATACATGGCTGTGTCTCAAGAAATTAATTAATATGCTGAATTATCACTACACATACGGTTTAGAGGGTACATTGATTCGCATCTAAATAATATTTTCTACATACTTAAACATAAAATTTTATCAAAGAAGACCCATAGATCTAATTTAACAATAAAACTCCACATAATCAACCAAATATAAGAAATTACGTTGAAATCTTCCCTTATTTGCATAATTATTGGTACCCACGTTCAACAACGCCAGACAATCGCTGGTACTTCACTATCATTGTAAATGTATATCTAAAGCCGGATACATTATTGAAAGAGATGTTCATAAAGTTAATCTGTCCTCTAACGTTAACTCGGACATTATAAACTAATGTTTCTATTTACGTAAATTTCCAAAATTAATAGATTTCATTAATAAAATCAATATCCTCTTGGAAACTACAGAATTTTCAACATCTTTTTATGACACAAACACAAGAAACACATTTTCCTAAAACAACGGTACTTTTTTAGTAACCCTCATGTCTCTCTTGGGTCGGAATAGATGTACGTTGTAAAGGTCATCTAGTAATAGTTAATAGTACTTATAATTTATGACCCATAATTCGTCCAGAAAATAAATCTAACTTATTTCTTATCATATCCTTAAAGGGGCTGTGCTCCAGATGACAAAAAAAAGGAAGTTTTCTTGTATTATAAATTTCTTGTATTATTTATGACTAATGCTTAAAAAATAACTTACTGACAAAAAATAAGTCAAATAATTACATTATAAATTGATTTTCCCTTTCAAAGTGCTATAACGTAACGCGACGGTATAACTATATCCTATAAGATTTAAAGTAAATATCTGTAATATCACATGCGGCGATGGTGGTGACAGTAAAAGCGTTGGCAATATTTTGTTAACATGAGGGTCCAGAGTTCAAATCAGGCTGGAGCAAAAATATTTTTTTTAGTCTATTTTCACTTTTATAATCAGTTTTGAAGTAAAATATTATGTTGTTATAATCTCACAGCATCTAAATATATAATTTATGAAAAAATTTTTTTTATGTCAAATCTGGAGTTCAGCCTCTTTAATCCAAGAATGAAATCCAGGTCATCTTATGGTCACCCCAGTATGTTTCTAATACACCTGTCTTGTAGCTGGTTTCAGTGGTGAAGATATGATATGGTACAGCATTAGCTTCATTCTTCAAGAAATCATACAGTTTCTGGCATTTTGAGAGTTGAAGCTGGTCAATGTTCATGTCACCAACAATGACTAATGGCACATTCTGCTGATGTAGTTTTTCGACAGCTGTACATACCTTGTTGATATTTCCAGGTGGATTACAGCAGACAGAGATGACTTCATAGAGTTTATTGCACTTACAAAGCACCACACTTGTACCTTCTATTCCCAATTCTTTTGTGTGAGTACTGGACAGAATTGAACTAATTCAGTAGGCTGAAAAATGCATATATGAAAAAAAAGGGCCATAACAAGGTCAAAAATTACCGAATCACAAAACCTCGAAAAATACATGTCAGGGCACTTGATGACAAAGCTTCTGTGAAAGTTTGGTCAAAATCCCTTGAGAAATGTAGGAGGAGTTGTGCACAGAAGAAATTGTTCACTATATATTTCCATATAAGGAAAAAAACAAAGGGCCATAAAAAAAAGGTGAAGAATTATCGAATCACAAAACCCCGACAATATGCGCAAGGGCACTTGATGCCAAAGCTTCTTTGAAAGTTTGGTCAAAATCCCTTGAGAAATGTAGGAGGAGTTGCGCACAGAAGAAATTGTTTACGCCCGCCTGCCGACATACAGTACGCGCCAGGAGGAACTCTCGTTTTCCTCGAGGTCGTCGCGGACTACCCATTCCTTAAAACGCGACCAAATCCGCCGCATTTCGAGGATCACCGCCGCGGACATGGTCACCAAATATCGCGGCGGACGTCCGCTAAATGGTTCCGCGAACTTTTCCACAGGTAAGAATTGACGTATCGAGGCTCACAAAGTTCCTCATTACACGCATTTCGGCGGATTTTACGCTTTAAAATATCATTTAAATGTATTAAACTCTCATTCTGATGCATTTGTTTACGAATGCTCGTATTTGTTAACGGAAGGAATGACAATTCAAAACCGAAAGTAATTGTTGCTTCTCGGAACAGCTGACCCTATTTTCAGAAAATAAATTGACTGGTTTCCGAATTACACGTGGTAAAACTGCATTCCTATATTGAAAGAAAACATACAACATGTAAACCATACTGCGACATCTGTATCGTCTATGCGCTTGACAAAATTATTGATCGATTTTACTATACAATAACGAGCGTTTTCAACGACGTAAGCACAGCA
Organism: Cyclina sinensis; assembly: GCA_012932295.1. Classification (NCBI taxonomy): domain Eukaryota; kingdom Metazoa; phylum Mollusca; class Bivalvia; order Venerida; family Veneridae; genus Cyclina; species Cyclina sinensis. The sequence goes on from JAAONU010000008.1 coordinate 31,894,451, forward strand.
AATGTATTAGAAATTTGGTTTTAATTTCATGCGCGTAGCTACCAGTACGCAGAATACGCAGCTGCGTACACATTGGTCCAGAAAATTGAGTGAAATTGGTGAAAAAATATGACTTATTTTATGCCAAAAACCCTCCAAAACGCTCCTGAGACGATCTACAGAAACAAAATTCCGGGGGAACATGTCCCCAGACCCCCTAGGATTCTGCGTACACCTTCAAAAGCCCTGGCTACGCCCCTGAATTTTACCAAATGTCACAGAATTGGCAGACGTAAAATGCACAGTTTCATTACGGTCATTTCACTAAATGTTCAGCTTATCCAGGTGAGTTATGACCCTAATTATTTTCGCGCTGGTCGTCAAATATCGCCGAGATATTTCGCGATGTCGAGACATCGAGGAATTCCGTTTTTTTCCTCGATGTCGCGGCGGATATTTTTTTTTCCGCGTCCGCGAAATAAAGCGGAAAATGTGAGTTCCTCCTGGCGCGTACTGTACCTCAATCTATTAACCAGTTTTTTCCTTCGGAAAACCTGGTTAAAAAAATTTTCCACAAAATTCTGTGAGTCAGTCGCTTTAATGCATTTTATGTAACTAACATCAGAGAGCTTATTATGCTTATTGCAAAAAAGAGAATATAAAGAGAATCTTTGACAGCTCTGCGGGCAAAGGGAAATTGGGTAATGTTTCGTTAAAATCTCACTTTTTATTTGACAGTTACTTTCTTACAATGTTGAGTAACATAGCACTTTGAAATGAATTTAACGCTTAAACATGCATTTACCAGTTACCAAAAACAAGTGATTTCCTTGCCCTGATTTACAGCACTTAAGCATCATCTCTGTCCTACTAATGGCTATTTACTTTTGATTGTTTTTTCAATAAACAGCTAGCAATTACATTTTATTTCAAGCTTAGACAGCTACACACATATTTATCACGTTACCTTTAAATTTTTCAAGTCAGTAATGGTTAAATCATTTTATTTCACATTTCAAAGTGCAAGGTTCTCAATAAGAACTGACCCATCTGACCAAATTACAAAATAGATTTTAGCTAGTTACAATTTATCCAGGGACCAAAATTAAGAACAGTCTTCTTTCTTGTGACTGAACATTTTAGTGAAACAACTTTCTGGTGAATTTATTTCCTTTATCCTGGAGAACAGACAGGTTTTTCCAGCTGATCCAAAAATTGTTACAAGCCTTTTTTGATTCCTCATTCTGATCTACAATCTTTTGGCATTTAGCAGTTCAGTTGATGTTTAGTTGCTCAACACTTTTTTTAATTTTCACAATGTTTAAATTGTAACACTGTAACACGTTCTGTTATTTATTTTACTTGCAGACATTCAAAGTAAAAAAGACTATAAGTTGGCTCAACTTTTAATATTTGTAAAGATAAATACTGAATGGAGAAAAGCTGAGAAAGATGTGAGTTTACAAGACCCCTTATTTTATCATTTTATTTCAAAATATTTTACAAAACCTCTACTTGTATGTACTGAATGCAAAGACCCTTACGAGTAATCAGAATGCAGAAAATGAAACATAGCATTTCAAAACTTTCTGGGAGGGAGGAGGGCATATCCCCGAATCACCTTAGTTGGCCTGTTTCTTTCCAGAATTAGCCTGTTACAAACTAAGAACTCTGAAGTATCAGTATTGCAAACCAGGTTGGGGTAAATTGCTGTCATCCTGACAAATTCTTTTTTTCCCTCAGTTTTCATGGTGTATAAAAGGATAATATTATGTTTTTTCTATAGTATATTAACTCCTCTTTAATTTTAAAGACAAAAAATTTTAAGCTGAATTCTGTGAGTCAGTTGCTTTAAAGTATACTGTAATGTTACAGACACAGACTTACCTATCAATTTATCACCAATATACCTGTACCCGGCTACATATATGACTTGTGCATGTAGCTGAGGTATAATACAGCACTCCTGCTCCCTTGACTATCAGCTAGCTTTTATGGTGACATGGCTGAGTATCTACTTAGTTATCAAATGTACCCTGAGTTCAAACCCAGCTCAGGGCTGATGGATTTTTTTCTGGTTACATTTTATGCCTAATGGCATATTAAGAAAGTCACAAGAATGAGGATAAATGAGAAGGAGAAGTTTATGTAGCTGAGGTATAAATACAGCACTTCTACTTCCTTGCCTGTCAGCTAGCTTTTATGGCAACATGGTAGAGTGTCCGACTGTCTGCTTAGTAATTGAAGGTACCCAGATCGGGGCAGATGTCCTTTTCCTGGTGCGTACATAGGCCTACTTCAATCAGCATATTAACTAAACATAAATGACACATATTATTTAAACAAAATGCTGACCGTGAATCTCTTGTAAAGTTTTATTATCAGTGTACCTCTGGAGTGCTTCAGTGATTTAATTTTGGTCCTTGATTAATGACTGTGTCATTTTGCTTGTGGCCACAAGTTTATATTTTCAATGATAAAATGTTTAGTTGACAAGTGTAAAGTAAGTATTTACACTCTTTTTAGGACAACATTTAGGGTGACCATACCACGTGGTATATGACGTCATTTAGGCTGTCACGAGCAGCATTTTTTCTGGCTCAATTCGGAGAAGAAAACTGCCGTAAGTATTTTATTTCTACATCAATATGAAGGGGGCATTATGCATGCGAGTGGAAAATTGTGCCCTACATACAGGCCCTAATGATTCTTTTGCCAGATGTACAGTTTTTCTTAACGTTCAGGAAATACAGAGTTTGTAACAATATGTTTGCTAGCACGAAAAGCCCATCAGTTTTCCCGAATGTTTTTAAATTCTATACATCTGACAAAAGAATCATCAGGGCCAATGTGTAGGATATAAAATTCCACTTTGCATGTGCTATATACCATTAAAATTGATAAAAAAATAAAATATCAGAGACATTTATGTTTTTTGAAAATACTTACAGCAGTTTTCTCCTCCGAATCGAGCACTGGCACCAGAGTCCTTAAATTCATAAAATGAACAAAATAATACTCCTTTCACAAAAATCACCCAAAATATTATCAAGATTTTTTTTTTCTGACATCCCCGCCCACACTATCATAGAATTATATATGATAGTGTGGGCGGGGATGTGCAAAATAATACTTCTTTCACAAAATCACCCGAAATATTATCAAGATTTTTTTTTTCTGACATCCCCGCCCACACTATCATAGAATTATATATGATAGTGTGGGAGGGGATGTGTCAGAAAAAAAAATCTTGATAATATTTCGGGTGATTTTGTGAAAGAAGTATTATTTTGTTCATTTTATGAATTTAAGGACTCTGGTGCCAGTGCCTAAATGACATCATTTACACGCGGTAAGGCCACTCTGACAATACATCAAGTAAGTTGCAATTGCAGATAAAACTTCTAAGAACAATGCAAAACCGTTAGAGTAATTCGAAAAAATGCTTCAAACCATGGACAACGAACTGTTACAAAGGTGACGAGAAGCGCATGAAGCAGGCAGTTTTCATATTATCTATACAAAAGTGTGTCTGCCATGTATAAAAACAAAAAAGACAAAAGAAAAATAGAAGAAACAAGTAAAAACAACTTTACAGTCAATTTTTAAGACCAATAACACTTCTGAATCGAGAAAATAGATGTTTTCCTTTACGCCTCGAAACCTCGACAATTTCGTCTGCACATCCGGGTAGTTTGCATAGTTTGTACCAGTTACTTTCGACCTGTTTCACTCGTCCTTTAAATATTTGTGTGAAGTGTGCGGCAGTTATCTCCCTTGACTGAAACGTCAAAGGAGATAGTGAAGTCTTGAAGAGGAGTTTACAGACAACGCTATTATGCAATTTCGCCAATTTGCAAAATGATTTTTTCCAGAATTACAAGTAAATCATACAGTGCTGTCGTGTAAAGTTTGTGTATCACATATCCTGACGAGTCCAAGAGGCTAAAGTGGACACCGGATAGAAGGCATTTCTTAAATGGGCAGACGTGCTGCCTATTGGATACGCTTAGGTCTCAGCCTCGACTCTTTTCCTATCACTGATTTAATTTATTCTGATTACTTTAGAAAAGGAATGCTTTCTTTGTCTTGCATTTTCTTAACCTTGTTTTGAACGATACCAACATGTTCAACATGGCTAGCAATGAAAAATTTAAAAGAAGGAGAAGAGCTATAATAGACAGTCTATCATACAATTCATTGAAATAGATACTACGACATGTGTAAAATAAACTTTTCTTGTATCTTTATTGGAAATAAAATTGTCTTTTAGCACAGCTAGGTATCAAGTTTTGGAGTTTCTAAATATTAAAGAAGAAATACATAATCTACACATGTATCATTGCATGTTCTTACACGGAGTGTAAAGTATAACAAGAAGGCCAAATCGCTCGGCTGAGTATAACTGCTAAAAACGACAGTTACTGTTACAATGTAATTTATTTACGTTTAAACTAAAAAATGTAACTAAACAATGCTACAAGATTTTAGGTATTTTGTTTATGAAAAGGTGATTAAAAGAAGGTAAAATATGCGATTCACAAGGTTGAATTTACACCAAACGCACAATTTGAACAATATTGGTAGCCATAAACCAAAATGCACAAGGCATTTCAGAACTACTGTTCTTATAGTTCCTGTTAAACATTATATGGAACATTTCGTCTGCAATAACTCGAGGGGCAAACTTTAAACTTTTTTTAAAGAGGCCAATAACAAAATGTTTCAAACAAAATTTTAAGAGCTTTTTAATCTGGATAAAGATTCACTAAAAACGCTACATAAAATTCCAGAAATCTTAGTCTATTGGTTAAAGACAGGAAACTTTTTATAGTTTCACATAATTTGTCTATTTAAGTCTATCTTAAACACTCAACCCATTAGGATGGGTCAATAATGACACGAGTGGCAAACTTGGACATTTTTGTTAGTTTGCAACATGTGACAGAATTTCATAACTGGCAGCCTTGTTGTTTCAGGGAAGAAACATTTTAAAGATTTTTGTATGATTATGTTTACCTCAATCATATGGCCCATACAGTTTAACCAATTATGAGTCTAGAGGTATAACTTAAAATTTCATTTTGAACACTGATTCATGCAAAATGTCGAAACTCTAGGGCTTTTGATTTTTGACATGAAACATCTATAGAAATGTTATATATTCTTATATAAAGCATGTTTCCTGGATCAGAATAATGACACAATGAACAAACTTTGAACAATCTTACTTACTGTTCACTAGACAATGTTTAATGTAAAATTTTTGAACGCTCGGTCTTTTTCACCAAAAAAAAAATCATAAAGATTTTCATACTCATTTCTAAAACTAATAGTATGTAAAAAATGTGTAGTAGCCTTGAGGGTGTTTGTTATGACTTTTGAGACATAATTTGTATACTCTTTAGAGAGGTCCACTGGACAATATTTCACGCAAAGTTTCAAATCTCTCGCCCGCATGGTTTCAGACAAGAGAATTTTCAACGATTTTGCTATTATGTTTCTAGGTAAAATATAGTATGTTTCTCGAATGGGACCATTAATTATCACAGGGGTATAATTAAAAAAAAAATCTTTCTAGAAGTTTGCTAAACAATGCTTCATACCTAAAACCGGAGCCCAAGGCTTTATAGTTTCAGAAGAAAAAAATATCATTAAAAGTTGTTTCTTCTTTTTGCCGTAGTTACTACAGTTCTGCGTTAAATGGAATTCTTTGTTCGGTTTTTATAGAGCTTCTTGCAAAGTCCATTTACTCATTGTCACTGGTATACGATATGTTATTTAAAGCAAATTGATTCACACTTCGACCGACGACGATGGATAATGGACAAAGCACGATCACAAAAGCTAACTATTAGATTTATTTAGGTTAGTTAAACTGTATTCAATGAATTGGGAAGGAGAAAACAAACACATTAAAAAGCATCAAATTTTTTTATACAAAATTGAAAATAGAAACACACGAATGGACAATGAAATTCAAAAAGAATGTAATGGCATTTTTAAAAAAGTGATGAGTAATTAACAAAATAACAAACTGTAAACAAATACAAATTTCACATTTCCTAGTAACCTTTAAAATAAGTCTTTTAGAGAAGAAAGCGAATGAAACGGAAAAGTTGCGCCAAAATCGAAGCTTTCATTTAACGAGCTGTCATTTCCGGTGTCATCATCAACTGTTACAACTGTTTCGAGCGAGTAAGATCCACCAGAGCTATTTACTTCAGTTATATTCTGATTAAAGATGCGCTTAAATGATGACAAAAATTCACCCTGGAAATCCCCAATATTGTCAACGTTGACTGCATCGTCATCCGGCAGACTGGTTAATGGAACTCTTACGTCACATCCGGTGATATTGTTTTCCACCTGGGTTGGGTGCCGGAGATTTTTTCTTGCCCTCTGTTCAGCCTGGCGATGGAAATATGGTTTCAGAAATTTCTCCCACAATTTACAACAAAACCACACAATCAGTATCAATGCGCCAAAGGAGAAACAACCCGCAAGAATCCAGGACAATGAGTTTTTCCACAGTGACGTGGATTTTGTGACAGAGTCCGGACGGTCTGTGGCAATATAGTCTGAAAAACATTTTAAAAGTGTCTGTAAAATTAAAATGAAACGAAAAATATGCAGTTTCAAAATTTTTACACATTCAAAACGTCCGTAAACTTCCAGCAGTAAACGTATGTCTTGTGTAGACTTTATCTGATTAAGTCAAAATAATATTTGGTAAAACATGTCTGACCGCCATTTTAATTTAATAAAATAAGTTGTCATATCAGAACAGATTATATAGATTACAAAATCACGAATTTTCATTACAACTATAAAGGCTTAAAACTTTTATAATAATGTCGTACACATTTATGCTAGATATTTATTATTTTACAATAGATTCAGATTTTTTGTCGCAAAACTAAAAGAATACACTTTATATCAGCATTAGAGAAAAGTAAATGTATACCCACGGGGACAAAGTCTTTCGCAGGAGACAGGATAAACGGCTGGTTTGTCACAAAGCTTCCCACACGATTCACAGCTTCCTGTTGGACCAAGATACGTCTGGTTTCCACAGTGTTCTACAAACAGAGAGCGTTTTCATATTAAAATAGATTCGGAAAGCCAGGTTCCTAAAGGAGTAGACTTCTTAAAAGAAAATCTTATGACAGCTGCAGGTGGATTTTCTGTTTCGCAAGATAGACCTGTTACATAAAATGCAAAAAAGATAAAAATATCAAGCAAACAAAACAACAACAACAACAAACAAACAAAGCAAAACAAAAACAAACAAACAAACAAACAACCCAATAAACGAACAGGCAAACGAACAAACAAAAAATGACGTCGAATCAAAATTATTAGTAGAACAAAATGTAATCGTGATGTTAGATTTTTTATGTCTTTTGTTTCTTAAACCGTTTTCACTCTAAATCATTTCATATCTTGCCGTTATAGAAGAGCAGTTTAAATCATCATGAAAAGGTTATGGTGGAAACTTCGGGTAACTCTGATAAAGCGGTTTGTCCGAAATGGGAATAAACTTGATGGAAAAATAAATTATGTTATGAGTCTTTAACGTAATAAACTAATAACTATGTTATTACATTGCCCTGTGTTCAATGTTTGTGCACACTAAGCTGTATATGCACGGTTAGGGCTCATTTCAACATGAAATTAACATAAATAGAAACAAGAGCCATGTTACACATGGTTAATCCCCCCGCCGGGAAGAAGCTACCTGAAGGTTGTACTTTCAAACACTCAATGTAATAATGTTTGAAGAAAATCCCACAAAAAATAGGCAAGGTAGAGTTATTGTTCTTGCAAACTGCACTTCCTACCAATGTGCTATGTCAGTGTATTAAGTTTGAAGAAAATCGCTCAAGCACTTTTTGAGTTATGCTTTGGACAAAGTTTTTCAATTAAATCTGATAAAGGGGAATAATTCTAAAAGTAGGCAAGGTAGAGTTATTATTCTTACACACTGCACCTCCAAATGTCCTCTTTCAGTATATGAAGTTTGAAGAAAATCACTCAAGTACTTTTGGAGTTATGATCCCGACAAAACTGGAATGGACGCACGCATGGACGGACAGAGACCATTTCTAATATCCCCTCCTCCTTTCGCGGGGATAATAAGTTCAAAAATTCAAGAATTAGATAAACATGTATATGCTGGGATTTTTAAAATGTAAACAAGTAAATCTGATAAAGGGGAATAACTCTAAAAAATAGGCAAGGTAGAGTTATTGGACATGCACACTGCACTACCTACCAATGTGCTCTGTCAGTGTATGAAATTTGAATAAAATCCCTCAAGTAGTTTTGGAGTTATGCTCCGGACAAAATTTATCAAGTAATTCTGATAAAGGGGAATAACTCTAAAAATAGGCAAGGTAGAGTTATTGGACTTGCACACTGCACTACCTAACAATGTGCTCTGTCAGTGTATGAAATTTGAATAAAATCCCTCAAGTAGTTTTAGAGTTATGCTCTGGACAAAATTTATCAAGTAATTCTGATAAAGGGGAATAACTCTAAAAAAGGCAAGGTAGAGTTATTGGACTTGCACACTGCACTACCTACCAATGTGCTCTGTCAGTGTACTGAGTTTGAATAAAATCCCTCAAGTAGTTTTGGAGTTATGCTCCGGACAAAATTTATCAAGTAATTCTGATAAAAAGGAATCACTCTAAAAATAGGCAAGGTAGAGTTATTGGACTTGCACACTGCACTACCTACCAATGTGCTCTGTCAGTGTATGAAGTTTGAATAAAATCCCTCTAGCAGTTTTGGAGTTATGCTCTGGACAAAATTTATCAAGTAAATTTGATAAAGCGGAATAACTCTAAAAAAGGCCGGGTAGAGTTATTGGACTTGCACACTGCACTACCTACCAATGTGCTCTGTCAGTGTATGAAGTTTGAAAAAAATCCCTCAAGTAGTTTTGGAGTTATGCTCCGGACAAAATTGTTTCGGACGGACGCACGGACGCACAGACGCACAGACACACGGACGCACGGACACACGGACGCACGGACGGACGAAGGGCATTCCTAATATCCCCTCCGCCTTTGGCGGGGGGATAACAAAGAATGAATGACAAACGCCCAGGCAAGTTTGCTTTTGCTATAACAGTCTACAATACCTTGTGATAGCAATTTCCGCAGCGAAGAAGAAGACGGGGTGGAAATCACGTGATGGTCTTTGGCAACGTATTCTGAAATTCATAGTAACGTCTAAATATATAAATATCTTAATTCTCGAATAGTTTAACTGCGTTTTTGTCTATTTTACTATATTTTACTGATATAACAGTTGATAAGTATTTATACATATAATAATAATAAAAAAGAATAAATAGAAAATCAAAAACAACTTTCCCTCATAAAAGTGTAGGTAGAACAGTTTTGAATTAACTAATTTCTGTATTTTTATATGATAACTTAACTTTTAATAACTTAAATGTTATTTTAAATGCTTGAATGGATATAACTATCTGTTTTGTGGTAGGTAGAGGATTCCGATCGTTCCAAGGTTATTTGCAGTAAGGTCGGTGTCATCTGGAACATTGTATCGAGTGTGTGATAATCGATCCACAACGCAGTTGGACAGCAGAATAGCAGCCGAAACAAAAATAGTCTTATTCTAGTATGAATAGTGGTGAGCGATTTAGCGTTATAGAACTGCACGTGCTCTTTTGCTATTGCTGGAGAAAATGATGACCTTTGCACGAGTCTGGTGCGCTTTCCAATGTCAAAGTTTATAAAACTATAACATATTATACTTACTTGGACATAATCTTTTACACGAATCTGGGTACAATGAGGGTGTGTCACACAATATCCCACACGACTTACAGCTTCCTGATGGGCCTAAGTAAGCCTCATTTCCGCAAACCTCTGCGTAATTTGAAATAAAACTTTATAGAAATGTTATATTAAAACATTTATTATCCAAATCTTCAACAACACTGAATTATGGTTGTTCAGACCAAAGATGTCTGAAGTGAAACACCTCAGTGTATATTAAATACGATGGTTAAAAAATACCAAATTAATAAGCAGAAAACACGCAAACAAATATTTAGTATTTCCACAGCAAGTCTAAGTCCTTTTTACTTTAAACTGATTAATTGTGTGACATTCTGTACCTAAATGAAACTTACCAGAGACAGAGTTTGCTAAAACTAGTTTAAGAAAACATAAGATAATAAGAATTCGCATAGTGTTTCTACTAGAGGCAGTAATATGAAAGAGATTCTGGTTTGGTTTCTCAATAATTCTAATTTTGGGTACCAATGGGTAAAACCGGTTTAAATATAGCTAGTTAGTATATTTTTAAGCACTAGATAATATTAGACAGAAGCGATGAGGACTTCTTACTTTTGGCAAACGTTGTGAAAAGTTACAAGTTTAAATATATCACATAGTCTACCGCACATCAACAAAAATAATCTGTATCATGATCATCTGTCTACTGTATAGACAACTTGTTAAAAAAATCTGCAGTTTATTTTCACTTATAACTTGACTAATAGTATAGATAGATAGATATTCGTAAATACTTTCGTTTTCGGTAACCTCTCCACCGTTTGCGTAAACAAGTTATTTTTAGAATCTACCAGACCTGACAAATTTAGTGCCCGGTAAGTATTCTCGACAGATAGCACTTTTAAAGTTTTTTTTCTTATTAGTGTAAAGGTTTTGACGATCACGCTTCCGAGTACATGATGACTGGATCTTCAAAACAGGTCAAAAAATGTAACCGTCTTATTTTGAAAATAAGTGATATAACGCTATAAACTAAAATGACTTAGATTTAATTATAGGGTGAATTACCACACCGCAATAACGGTTTTAAGCTTTGAATAATATGACACGTATCTATATGAATGAAATTTTGAATTTCTCTGACAACAAATATCATACTTTACGCTCTTATTCGCACAATGATCTTGTTTTGCGAACCATACCACATTCAAACTACTTAAGGATTCTTTCTCTTATTTTAGTATTAAAATCTAGAATGAAATTACCTTTTTTTAAACACAACTGCAAAATACATTTCCTCAATGTTCAATCTGATATATGATTGAACCCACATTTTTACTATAATAGTATAACAGATTTATATTGATGTTTTATTCATAATATTATGAGTTGTTGTCAATTTACATTACTCTTCTTGTATAAATTATATGCGCATTTGTCGGATGAATGAACATGGATTTTCAGTTGAAACACTCATGTAAAAGGTATTAATATGAATGTTTCTTTTCTTTATTTCATTTTTATTATACGAGTAATATGACATATGAATGTTGTATACATGTATAGTTTTGATTTCTTTGTTATTGTTGGATCAGAAGACCATACTGTAAATAAGTTTGCATGTTATGTTTATGTGTACACTTTTTATGTTACCTTCTATAAGTAAATATTTTATTATTATTATTACTATTATTATTATAGCACAGTTTGGTCTATCTATCCTTGTGAAATAATTTATGTTTTGAATGATCCACTATTGTTGTTTACGCCACGTTTTTTAATTGATCATGTGTCATTGACACCGCGTTTTACGGATATTGGCGAAGTGTGTTCGGCATTTTCCGAAGTAATTTAAGACCGGCGGGTCATGAAATACTTTTAAATTTAATATTAATATATCCCATCCAAGAAAAATAACCATGCAGATGGGGTGTTGATGATGTTTTTAAGCATTCTAGAGTTCTTATATTTGGCTTTTTTATGTCAGTTATTGCCAGTATTATAATTATAATCATTCAGAAGATCAACATAATTAAAGAGGGAATCGACAAGCTACCTCAAAATAGAAAGCCGCTTACCCTGCTAATCAACTATACATATGATTGAATCAGTATGTTTTCTGCTATTTTAGAGAAAAGAAAGTGAAAGAAAATGTACATGTTTATTGATTAGTCTGTTTGCTTCCTTAAATCAAGAAAGAAAGAAAGAAAGAAAGAAAACAACAACAACAACACACACAACAACAACAACTAACTTGTAATTATATCAGTACAGTTTAAAGAAAATAAGTCAGTTTACTTCTAGTAAGTATTGCAACCAAATACACTAGTCTTTCGCTTACAGCTTAAGAATTAATGGAAATAAAAGAAATCGCTTTCATTTAAGGAAATATGTAACTGAAACACACATGATAAGAACTTACATTTATCTGCTGTCTGTATATGCAAGTGGTTTAACATATCAGTTTACTTTCTGTAAAGTGAAAAAGACTTTAAGATTAATCAGTTTTCTGCATGCAACTCAAAGAATGAAATAAATGATTTTGCTCCATGCAACTCAAAAAGATGTAAATACATCGATTTTGAATCATAGAACTAGAGAGAATGAAAATAAATAAATTTGCTCCATGGAACTAAAAGAGAATGTAAATACATGTAAATCAATTTTGCTCAACGGAACGTAAAACGGTAAATGAACGAGCGTATTCTTATACATCAGTGACTGTGAACGAACAAGTCAAAAAAGTGTAAAGAAATAAAACTCATTCTGGTGTATAACAATGTATGATTTTGCTTTCTTAAACGAAAAACAAAAATGAAATGAATAAGTTTACTTCTTGCTATTGAAACGAAGAGCAGATGAACGGGCCTCCTTTTTGGTGGACCATTTTCTTATTCAAAAATATCATTTCGTAAAGTGAATGAACGTTGCTGTTATTTGATTTTGTTTAACAGTATGCAATTTTTGCTACACGTTATCTTATTCTAGTTTGTCCATTTCTCAACAGAGGGGGCAAAAGGTTTATACTGCCTCAGTCTAACGCGTTGTGAGTCCTTCCGAATGCCCCCGCCCCTGCCTCCCAACCCCCCGCAAAATATTTATAATGAGACGGAAGCCAGGTTCACGATCATTGAACCGGTATGATAACATACTGAAACACAAAAGTAAAGATGCACTCTTTATTTCTTCTATTTTGAAAATTTAGTGTTGGAGTGTTATTATATGTGTCATCATAATTTAACTATTTCAGTTACCTTCCTAACCTATGTGTTTATGTGATAGTTTTAAAATGGAATTCACGTGTACAGGAGAGTCATACGAGCAACCGGTGACAAAGACGAACAAACTACAATAATGAAGCCTTCTATATAGAATTGAACCCTCAATCGGAACCTGTATCCTTTCTTTTTGAAAAGGAGTCGTGCATGATTAAAAGCCATGATCAACAGGCTTAGCTTTATACGGACTACGCATAAATTAGTTTACGTTGTTCATAGCTAATACAGGGAAACATGAAGATCAAATATAAGATATTGGTCTACACATGGAAGGTATTACCTATCATGCCATTACCGTCTTTTTTCTTTCTAAAATTAAGTAAAAAAACAAGTATACATATATATTTGTTGACAGTTTATGAGGACTTCTCTCGCGCTACTAGTAATTCATGGATCCACAGCAAGACTCTTATAACAATAGGTTTTACCCACAAACATAACCACGTGCTATTTTGTTATATACTTGTCTATGGTGAAAATGTAACTGTACTTCTTTGTTAAATCATGGAAATGTGAGGGGTCAGGGATCCATCAAGCTAATCCAACTTCTAAAAATATTACAATTGATTCATCGGTGCTTTTAATGCTTTGACTGAATGATGCGAACATGTCATTTTCTGTAATAGCAGATCAGTTCATGAACTTTTTTCACAGCGGGTTTTAAGTTACATATTTCTTGACACATTTGCTAATGCTTTTAAAAGGACATCACTTTAAAAAGTCTTTTCAACGTGGCTAACCAGATACGCATCGCAAACGGCACCACGCCTCGATCACGGCATATGCAACGCTCAACCGGCATAAACGGTATAAAAGTAGAAAAGTTTTAGAGGATCGGGTAAGAAAATTTCAGATTTTTAACGGATGTTTTAAAATAATTAACTAACCATTTGGTCCATACTGCTGCCAAGTCCTAAAACTTTGTTCCTAGCCACCTTAATGTCCAGTACTTGTTAGTTTGTTCAATAATTCGTGAAAATGGATCGGAATAGGCCGCGAACTGTTGTGCGTTACCGGTACAACAAGGCGATCGGTAAAACCGACATATGCTACCCGAATCAGGAGCCAAATGGACATGTGTAAGAGAAGAACATACAGGCAAACTCATGAAGTGGGGACATTTTGGCACTGCAGTCTGCCTCAATGCCATCTACCACTGTGTGAAGTTTAAACAAATTATGTCCAAGGGTTTTCAGGTTATGCTCCGGACAAGATTTTTCTAAAAAGGGAGATAATTCAAAAACGGGACAAACTAGAGTTATGGTTCTTTGGCACTGCACTCTGCCTCAATGCCCACTACCACTGTGTGCAGTTTAAACAAATTATATCCAAGTGTTTTCAAGTTACGCTCCGGACAAGCACAACGGACGGAAAGACTGGACAGACGGACAACGTGGTGACTATATGCTCTCCCTTCGGGGAAAATAGAAATACTTTTACTTGACCTAAGCTCAAGCATTGGGAAGAACTTTGAATGTTTCGAAATAATCGGCACCAGATAGAAACGCAATGTTGAATAACAGTATTATTAAGCTACAGTCGAAACTAGAAACACAAAGCACACCACATCGTTGTACGTGCAGCACTAGAACTATTTCTCTATATATTTTATATGTCTGCTTATCGTCTTTTTTGTAGTTAAAATTTAAAAAATATGTTAAATGTGTCCTCTGACCTATGTGAAACTGTAATTGTATTGTATTTGGGGAGGGCCGATTTATAAGTGGTAAGCACTTGTTGCCCAAACCTTTTGCTTTTCAAGAATGCAATAAAGTATGTTTTTTAAAAAGAAACACAAAGTTTCAGGACTAGCCGTTTGAACCATATGGTTAGGTTATTATTTTAAAATCTTGTTAAAAATCTGAAATTTTCTACTTTTACACCGTTTACACCGGTTAAAAGCTTGCATATTGCCGTTTGCGAAGCGTATCTGGTTAGTAATGGTGCTATTTGTTACACATCAAAGCATAATATTTACGAAGTCAAAGTCCCGCTTTTTTTCTTTTTAAAACTAAACCAATTTGAAAAGTCATTTGTTATACTTTAGAGCCAATTTATTCACCACACAAAAAACATAAGTTTTTATTGCCGGCAAAGAAGAGGTTGATGAAACGCTTCATTCAGGTACGCCAAGCGCCGCAGTGAATATGACAAAGAATATCCGTATGGAGCGTATGAAGAAAGCCATCATGTAGGCTCTTGACGTCCTTAAACTGAAGTCCTATACAGGAGATGGTCCATAAATAGCAATATACGTGAATCTATGAAGTGATAACTGATTGAGTATTTGCTACAATACTATTGATTATTCCCTGAAATGTAATGGCATTTTTAAAAAAGTGATGAGTAATTAACAAAATAAGCAAACTGTAAACAAATGTAGATATACATTTCACATTTCCTAGTAACCTTTAAAATAAGTCTTTTAGAGAACAAAGCGAATGAAACGGAAAAGTTGCGCCAAAATCGAAGCTTTCATTTAACGAGCTGTCATTTCCTGTGTCATCATCAATTGTTACAACTGATTCCAGCGAGTAAGACCCACCAGATCTATTTCCTTCAGTTATATTCTGATTAAAGTTGCTCTCTGATGATGTCAAAACTTCACCCTCGAAATCCCCAGTATTGTCAACGTTGACTGCATCGTCATCCAGTGGACTGGTTAATGGAACTCTTACGTCACATCCGGTGATATTGTTTTCCACCTGGGTTGGGTGCCGGAGATTCTTTCTTGCCCTTTGTTCAGCCTGGCGACGGAAATATGATTTCAGAAAATTCCCCCACAATTTACAACACAACGACACAATTATAATCAATACGCCAAAGGAGAAACAACTCGCAAGAATCCAGGACAATGAGCTTTTCCACAGTGACGGGGATTTTGTGACAGAGTCAAGACGGTCTGCAGCAATATAGTCTGAAATACATTTAAAGAGTGTCTGTAAAGTTAAAATAAAACGAAACATATGCAGTTTCAAAAGGTTTACATATTTAAAATGTCCGTAAACTTCCAGGAGTAAACGTATGTCTTGTGTAGACTTTATCTGATTAAGTCAAAATAATATTTTGTAAACACATGTCTGACCGCCAATTTAATTTAATAAAATAAGTTGTCATATCTGAGAAGATTATATAGATTACAAAGTCATGAATTTTCATTACAATTATGAAGGCTTAAAACTTATAATAATGTCGTACACATTTATGCTAGATATTAATTATTTTACAAAAGATTCAGATTTTTTTGTCGCAAAACTCAAAGAATACGCTTTATCATGTTTATTTCAGCATTAGAGAAAGGTAAATGTATACCCACGGGGACAAAGTCTCTGGCAGGAGACAGGATAAACCACTGGTTTGTCACAAAGCTTCCCACACGATTCACAACTTCCAGTTGGGCCAAGATACGTCTGGTTTCCACAGTGTTCTACAAACAGAGAGCGTTCTCATTATAAAGTGGATTCGGAAAGCCAGCTACCTAAAGAAGTAGACTTCTTAAAAAGAAATCCTATTAGAGCTGCAGGTGGATTTTCTGTTTAGCAAGACAGACCTGTTACATAAAATGCAAAAAAGAGAAAAATATCAAGCAAACAAAACAACAAAAACAAACAAACAAAGCTAAACAAAAACAAACAAACAAACAACCCAATAAACGAACAAACAAACAAACAAGTGCCGTCGAATCAAAATTATTAGTAGAACAAAATATAATTGTGATGTTAGATTTTTTTATGTCTTTTGTTTCTTAAACCGTTTTCAATCTAAATCATTTCATCTCTTGCCGTTATAGAAGAATCATGAAAAGGTTATGGTGGAAACCTCGGGGAACTCTGGTAAAGCGGTTTGTCCGCAATGATGGAAAAATAAATTATGTTATATGTCTTCAACGTGATATGTTATTGCATTGTTCTGTGTTCAATGTTTGTGCACATTAAACTGTATATGCAAGTTAAGGGTTCATTTCAACATGAAATAAACATAAATAGAAACAAAGAATGAATAACAAACGCCTTTGCTATAACAGTCAACAATACCTTGTGATTTCCGCAGTGAAGAAGAAGACAGGGAGGAAATCACGGGATGGTCTTTGGCAACGTATCCTGAAATTCAAATTAATGTCTAAAGATATAAAATCTCTTAATTGTCGAATAATTTAACTGCGTTTTTGTCTATATTTCTATATTTTACTGATATAACAATTGATAAATACGTATGTATACATAATAATTAAAAAAATAAATAAAAAATCAAAAACAACTTACTCGCATAAAAGAGTAGGAAGGACAGTTTTGAATTAACTAATTTCTATATTGCTAAATGATAACTTAACTTCTAATTACGTAAATGTTAATTTAAATGCTTGAATGGATAGAACGTAGGTAGAGGATTCCGATCGTTCTGAGGTTATTTGCAGTAAGGTCGGTGTCATCTGAAACATTGTATCGATTGTGTGACAATCGAACCACAAAGCAGTTTGACAGCAGAATCAGTCGTAACAACTCGGCTTTTTCCGACAACTTCGTATAAAGACCTCGTTTGTAAGTGTATGAATACACCAAATGGTAATTCGCCCCGGCTTTAATGAAAATATAAACAAACATGGCAGAATTCAAGCTGTGTTTGTCTTATGCATTAGAAAAAGTGATAATAAATTTTAATTTAAAGCATGAACAGGCAAAGGCTTTAAGAAATGTTTTCAATTTAGCAGACACGATTTGTATTATAAAATAGTCCAGTATGGCGCCTATCACATTATTTCTGAGGTGACTTATTGAAGTCGCCCGATTGTAGCAGAACAGCAGCCGAAACAAAAAAGTCATATTCTAGTATGAATAATAGGAAGTTAGCAGTAGCAGTACGCAGCAGTAGGAAAAAAGTGAAGTTACCAGTAGCAGTAACAGCAGTAGCAGTAAAGAAAACGTGAAGGTGACAGTAGCAGTAACAGCAGTAGCAGTATGGCAAAACGTGAAGTTGGCAGTAGCAGTAACAGCAGTAGCAGTAGGCAAAACATGAAGTTGGTAGTAGCAGTAACAGCAGTAGCAGTAAAGAAAACGTGAAGCTGGCAGTAACAGTAACAGCAGTAGCAGTAAAGAAAACGTGAAGGTGGCAGTAGCATTAACAGCAGTAGCAGTACAGAAAACGTGAAGCTGGCAGTAGCAGTAACAGCAGTAGCAGTAGGAAAGTCTTAAAAGTCTGGAAAGTTTCTAAGAAAAAAAAAAACATTTAAACGTTTTAACATTGTGTAGGTTAGCGACGGTTGCAGACACTCATGCAGACATTCATGAACTTTGGTGCCAATCTGAAAATGCCATTTTTGATGTCTAGAACTTTTTAGGATCGATTTCATCAGTCTTCGACTGTTTCTGAACTTTCGCAGACTTTCAGGAATGTTTGTGTCAATCAGGAAAATGTCATTTTCGATGTCAAGTGACCCTTCTGGGTCGATCTAACCGGTCTGCGACTGTTTCTGACACTCTCGCACACTTTCAGGAATTTTGGTGCCAATCAGGAAAAATGTCATTTTTGATGTCAAAGACTCTTCCGGGTCGATTTTACCGGTCTTCGACTGTTTCTTGACACTCACACATACTTTCAGGAATTTTGGTGCCAATCGGGAAAATATCAGTTTCAAGATTTAGAAACCCTTTCGGGTTGATTTAACAGGTCTGCGACGGTTTCTGACACCCTCGCAGACTTCAGGAATTTCGGTGCCAATCGGGAAAATGTAATTTTTGAGGTCTATGGATCCTCCCGGGTCAATTGTACCGGTCTACAACTGTTTCTGACCTTCTCGCAGACTTTCAGGAATTTAGGTGCCAAAATCGAGAAAATGTCATTTTTGATGTTAAGGGACCCTCCGGAGCCCATTGTTAAGGTCTTCTACTGTTTCTGACATTGTTGCAGACTTTCAAGTATTTTGGTACCAATCTAGAAAGTCTAGGGACCCTCCCGGTTCGATTCCACCGGTCTGTGAATGTTTCAAACACTCGCAGACTTTCAGAGTTTCCTACTGCTACTGCTGTTACTGCTACTGCCAACTTCACGTTTTGCCTACTGCTACTGCTGTTACTGCTACTGCCAACTTCACGTTTTGCCTACTGCTACTGTCAACTTCACGTTTTGCTTACTGCTACTTCTGTTACTGCTGCCAACTTCACGTTTGATTTAATTTCTACTGCCAACTGCTACTCCGTACTGCTACTGCCAACTTCCTATTAGTGTATGAATAGTGGTGAGCGATTTAGCGTTATAAACTGCACGTGCTCTTTTGCTATTGCGGGGGAAAATGATGACCTTTGCACGAGTCTGGTTCGCTTTTCATTGTCAAATTGTCTAAAACTATTAAATATTATACTTACTGGGACATAATCTTTTACACGAATCTGGGTACAATGAGGGTGTGTCACACAATTTCCCACACGACTCACAGCTTCCGGATGGACCCTAAGTAAGCATCGTTTCCACAGATCCCTGCCGAATTGTAATTCAAAATAAAACCGTTTAGAAATGTTATACAAAACATATTAAAAATCCCAATTTCGATAACACTGAAATTTGGTTACACAGACCAAATATGTCTGAAGTGAAACACCTCGAATATAAAATGTGATGGTTAAAAAATTACTAAATTCATAGGCAGAAAACTCGCGACCAAATTTTCAGTATTTCTACAGCAAGACTAAAGTCCTTCGTTCACTGAAGAGCGTGAAAACTATAAACAAGTTAAACTGATATATAACGTGACATTCAGTATCTAAATGTAACTTACCAGAATCAGACTTTGCTAAAACTAGTTTAAGAAAACAAATAGATGTACATATAAGAATAAGAATTCTCATATCGTTTCTTTTCGGCATTAGGCATTAATAACCAATCTGTGATATTGAATATTTCGATTTCAACTTTTAGGGTTTTACAAGTGTAAGTTATTTTAAGTTACACATCGGTTTTACCAAATTGTAAATATAGGTATGTAAACACCAGGTCATTATACAAGGGCGTAGAGATTATTAAATTTTTGTAAAAGTTGTGACATATTTACTTTGATTCTTTTTTATTATTTAAAATAAACTTATATGCATTGAGCAACTGTAGTAGAAATACACACTGTTCTTTAATCACCGATTGACCGCTTTGAAAAGAAACATTGTAACGTACCGACGTGAACTTCGATCATGTAGATAATTACATTACAACTGAAGTAATTTATGCGTTATAAAATTGCTAATGAATGAATGCAATGAATCGAACAAACGAACGAACGGATAGACGAACGAACGAAGAATGAATGAATGAATGAATGAATGAATGAATGAATGAATGAATGAATGAATGAATGAATGAAACTTATATGTCAAATTATTTATACCAGAAGGGGAACGCATCCGAGAGTACTACCCCTGAAGAGTCAACACCATAAATTTTACTGGGATTTCGACAGCAGATTACAGAGTTTTATCAATAGTCTTAAGAAAATAGATTCAAGGTTCCCTTAATAATTTCTATAAATAAAAAAATATTTATACAGGTACGTTATGTATCGGTGTGGACATTTAGTGTTGTTTAACCGTTATTGTTGGCGTCCGCGCCGAAGCGCGACGCCCTTATAGGTGTGAAACCACCAAATAGATTCCTTCTTTATTCTATATAAAATTCATAAAGTTCACAGGGCTGTAAAACATAGCAAAACCTTTTTTAAATAGCCTTAACTTACTTCTTGTAGATCAATGTCTGTACTCATGAAAAATAGCAAGAAAAGTGGGGGTTGTGTTTCAAACAAGAAAGATATTTCTGCTCATGTGAACTTACCCATAAAATTAACAAAAAATCTGAGCTAATTTTCAGATTGGGGTATGTGAAACAATTTCATATTGTGAATTCTATTCTGAATGCATATGAGCATAAAATTGCTACCACACTATCAGAAATAGTCAAACAAAATGATTCCAGCAAAAAAAAAAAAAAAAAATACACAGATTGGGGCAAAGATGTTAAAAAAAAGCCAAGAAAACTGAGAACTATTTCTAGCCGCCATTATGCGGGTACCATTTTTTGAGCTCCAGGATACTGAATTGGTGGTTTCATACCATATGGAATGAGTTCAGATTTTGTGAAAGGGTAGTTGTTGTTGTTATTGACTGTCATTCATGTCGCGATATGGTTATGAATAACGAACTGGAGAATTTTGCAGGAAATGAAATGCAAACATATTTAACAATAAATTGCACGTTTTACAAATTTATTTATAAAAAAATATTTAAGATAATAAATAAACCTTAGCCATTTCTTATTACGAACTGTTATAATGATAATATTATCATATTTGTTTCCGTAGGTTCTTTCTTTCGCGCACTTCGTTTTTCGGTGTTTGGTTCCCAAGTAGTGCAATGAAAGACTTAGCCTGGTTCCCGGGCGTTTACTCAATAATAGTACGCCTGGCACACACCGTTTAATGGTGGATCGCCAGGTGCGTAGCTAGCCTATAAAGAATGTGGATTCAAAATAATCTAGGGGGGTCAGGGGGCATGCCCACCCCCCCCCTGAAAATTTTGAAATAAATGGTGCAATTTGGTGCGTTTTGGGGCCTCCGGAGAGCTTTCTTGACCAAAGAAAATCCATTTATTTTAGCATAAAATTTTTTTTTTGTCAAAATAATGTGGATTCAGCTGCGTACTCGCGTATAGGCAGCTACGCGCCTGATCGCGATGTGCTGTTTGAGGTAATGCGATTTTTAAATCAAATTGATCATCTGAGAAATTTTAAGATTTTTGAAGACATTAAGTATAAATGTATGAATGGTATTATTTTCTTGGTGAATAAACAGGTTGAGCAGAACTAAGTGTGATTCAATCTGAACATAAATTCGGATAAACATGCTAAATGGGAAATCCGGATAGGTGACGACAGTCTACTGTCTGGTTTTATAAATGTGATATCGCATCAATTATCAAAATAAAGATTTTATATATGTAGCTATACTGATGTATTTATTAAATATATAAATGTTGCTGAAAAAGCTTTTTATTCAAACCTGCCATTTGCAGACTTGGTCTAAGTTGATTAAAGAGGTTTAATTAGTAAACTTGTTATGTGGTAGAGCACTTGACATCATAGAAAGGGGTCATGGTTGGTGTCATGTTTTCCTAGTCTGACTTGTCGAACCCAAAGATGTCTTCAGTTGTTTATATATAGATATAAACCTCTGCAGGGAGGCAACAATATTTCTATTCACTTTACAGGGATGTCACAATTCATTATTGAGATTTACAAAATTTGGGCTTACTGCACCTTTTCAACTCAGTGAGTTATGAAGTTGTAGTGCATTTTTCCAAAGCTGGCAACAATGAGTTGGGTGGTTCCCAATGATACCCCTGCTTCTAGCAGATAATACTTCAAAATCTTTCTGAGCAATATGCTTATGACTGGTTTGAAGGGGGGCCAGTAGCCAAGAACAGTTTATAATTTTCTCAGTGTAAACATGCAGTGTTTTATAAAGGAGTTTAAACTTGTTTATTTTTCCTTGTGTTTCATTAAACATTGGATCCATGTAAAGATATTTCAAACATAAATCATTTTTGTTAAACTTTTCAGTCATAACAGATGACACTATAGATTGCCTTATTTGGTGGTGACAGGTCAATTTAAAAATTCATTTCCTACATATTTCTTAATATATAGAAACTATGAGGAATAGTTTTTCTGTGTAAGTCAGTTGTAAATATTTACAAATTTATTTTATTTCAGATAAAGTGGTGTAAATTGCTAGAAAATGTTTGTAGTCCAAATTAAATTCATGTCACCAGGATATATTTCATTGCATATAACCTTATCATAAAGAATTTCATTTGGCTACTCAAATTCCACAGTGTTTCCTTTTTAGACTGACAAAATTCCTAGAGCACTTGCGAAGTTTTATTAACAATTACTTTGGTTTTCATACAACTGATAGACCTGCAATTTGTTGTGATATTTGTACAAAAGATTTGGGACTTGAATCGGACTTAGGTAAACTAACAATACAATAATTTACAGGTCACCCATACAAAGAGATCTTCTTGATAATAGTAAGATCGCCTGTTTATAGTGAAAGTGAAAGTGTTCTGATAAAATAAATTTAATATCAAAGTGAACAGAAAACAACAAGACTTCTAAATTATGATAATTTTTATTCAATTTACAAAATGAACTGTCAAAATATAAGTTATTCTATCCATTAATTTTGCAAGCACACTGACCAAGAAAGATAGGAGATACACAATGTTTATTTTACCTCTTGAATACTAAGTAAGAAATGTGATTTAAATGATTTCAGGTGTTTAAGCAAGAATGGTCTTCATGAGTTCTAACACACAGCTGGAGATGAAAATATGAAACATAATCTAGTCTCTTCCACCAGTTATTAGAAATCCAGATGTCAATAAAATCATTTTAATTAACTTCAGCATCAGAATATAGTGGAATTTTTGATCATAATTACATAAAACAGTTTGAACTGCTTATCATTAAGTACAGGTTCAACAGTTAAGAACAATTTTGAATATGCATACATGATTATATAATACTTACATGTATTTAGTGTCTCCTAGTTTCATGTCATTGTAATCTCACTGTCCTAATTCATAATAAAAATTGAACTTGTAGTTTTCTATCCACTTAACAAATTCTTCAAATTTCAGCTTTGTAATTGTATTCTTTGGTGCCTTCTTCAGAGAGTCAATGTGCCTACCAGGTGTACATTGTGTATGTGTAAAAGGCCTTACAGACCTAAAATCATTCATAATGAGCTTTTCATCTTCGTACGATGATGGATTCAAGATCACATGTAACAACCTCTGTCTGGAAGTCAAAATTGTCAGCCATTCTTTGCATTCAACATTGATTTCAAATGGCCCGTGGTGAGTCAAACCAGGTACTCCATTTGCAAGTCTGCTGGTATGTTGGTGTTCATTTTGCTGCCTGTATTAACAAACAACCCATACAGACTCTTATAAGCATCCACCTCACTAAGTGATGCATACAGTTGATATAACAGTCTTAGTATTTCCAAAGCATGTCCCAGTATCTTGCCTGACTTTCTCCCGGCTCTCTTTGCCTCTTTGAAAAGTATGCCAAAGCCTGCTTCTCCTCTTCTGAACACACCAAGTGTTTGACAGTTTCACCCTGAAACAATAAAAGAAATAATTCAGTATAGTCATCTATCAATTAAACATTGCATTATTATTGAAATCCAATCCAACTATTGTTCTTGAAATACAGTAAGACCATTTATTTTCAAAATGACTGACAGATGGTTGTATGCCATTTACAACATTGTTTTTAAATTATATCACAGAGGCCAGTAATTATGAGTTATCTAACACATTTTCTGGGTGTTTTACCAGTACACTCCAACTTCTTGTTTGTAACTTGCAACTAACTCACTTAAAACATTGATGGGTGAAGAAAAATGCCAAAAAGAGTCTGATCCGCTGGGGTTTGAACCATGACCCTTGATACACCACCTGTGGCTCTTCTGAATGATCTTGTGTCAAACTATTTCAACTCTCAACTTATTACTGCCAAAAGTCAATACTGGCTATACTAGGCAGGCATTTATTGTTTTAATGAACAATAATTTTACAAAACTAGCATCTGTGTGGGCTGTCGTGGAGCGGTTCCAGTAGGGTTTGAAGCATTCCTCTTACATTTCTTTCTTCACTGAAGTTTTCATCCCATGAGGGCGACTGTAGGAAAAACCTGGAAACCAGCCATACTATCTTGAAGTTTTTCCAAATGGAAGCTCTTTCTGAAATGTAAATTGTATTTTATCGATTAATCTACAGTTTCAAATATTTATTTAAATATTGTTTAAGAAATTTTGAAATTGATCTATGATACTGCGACCTAGAAATATGTCTTTATCCGAAATTGCTTTATGGATTGTTTTGTCCGAATTTATCTCCACTTCATTTATTTTGAGAATGATCGATTCCGTCCGATTATCGTCTAATTAATAACTTTAATCAATAAAATGACATGGATTTTCGATTCAAAAACACTTGTTTTCAGGATGATCAATAGATGAAAAGATTTATCGTCGAAGGTCTATGAATCGTTCCTGTCCTTGGTTCGTGCCTTCTTTGTTTTCATCTCGTATCTCGCGAGACTTCCGTTGCGCATGCTCAAAGCGTGGGAAAAAGTTTTACTACGATCGTTTGAGTCACTTTTACTACGACGGGAAAAAATGCGTCAGAAACAGCATGTTTGGTTTAAATAAATAAAATTCAAAAATGGTGAAATTTCTTAATACCTTTTGGAGGAACCTTTTTGCCCCCTTTTTTCGCTGATAATTATTGATTTTTGTGTGTTGTTTTTGCTGCCGTCTGCTAGTGTTTACATCTGTCAATGAAGGTCACGTGACAATACAGAAAAGTTTAAGGCCAGGAAAATTTTGTGAGTTGTTTCTGTAACAGATGTCCTTATATCTGTAAAGTGATAAATAAGTAAAGTGTGGAACATCAATATAGTTTATATCTGGAATACATTCACATTCAGGTCCAGATATTAAGGCCAAAATGAATTATTATTTTGGTGTCATATTTTTTCTTTCATGAACATTAAATTATCCACAAGCTTTAGTATAAAAAGTCAGTTACATCCAAAAAGAAAGAAGAAATAACAAAATTAATCAAGAACTTAAGTGCAACATTTACACAAAAAAAACAATTATCAAACACTTTTTTATGTACTTTCAGCCCAATCCTGTAGCTAGAAAGAAGAAGTATAGACTTTACTCACCTACAAGTCTGACAAATGCTTACTTGATGGTAAAGGAAAAGAAAATGTCAGTGAAGAAAGCTTCCAGAGTGTTTAAGGTGCCTGACACCACCTTGCGGGACAGAGTTCTTGGGAAAGTAGATGCAGAGACTGCAGTGTTTGGAAAGGCTCCAGTATTAGATTGTTATGAGGAGGCTAGTTTGGTGGCCCACTTCAAGACCATGGCATCATATGGTTATGGGTACTCAAGACAAGAGTGTGTCGACATTCCCTCAGATTATGCTACTCAACTGGGAAAGAGGACAAAAGATAAGCCCTTTACTATGAAATGGATGAGAGGGTTTTTGAAGCGCTGGCCTGAATTGAAAGTGTTGAAGCCAAGGGGACTTGAACATGTTAGGGCAAAGACAGCATCTAAAACAGTTGTAGATGAATACTTTCAGAACTTGAGAGTATCACTGCATCAACATGGGCTTGAAGACAAACCTCATCTAATCTACAACACAGATGAAAAAGGTATTTCAATTGACCACAAGCCACCTTATGTTGTAGCTGATGCATCATACTGTCCGCAGTCTGTCACGTCTGGTCGAGGCAAAACTGTAACTGTTTTGGGTGGAGGAAGTGCAAGTGGGGTAGCCCTGCCACCATATTTTGTATTCCCAGGAAAGACGATGCGAGCAGAATTGCTGGAGGGTGGATCACCAGGGGCCAGTGCAACTGTCAGTGAAACTTGTTGGTCTAACAGTACAATCTTCAGAGAGTACCTGGAAACCCATTTTCTTTTGTTTGTTCCAGGACGTGAAGACCAGAAAGTTCTACTGTTAGTAGATGGGCAACGCTCTCATGTTTCGGTAGATCTTGTACGTTGGGCCAAAGAAAAGGGCATCATAATATTTATCTTGCCAGCCCATACTAGCCATATTTTGCAGCAAATGGATGTTGCCTGTTACGGGCCACTAGAGAAGATTTACAATAATCCAATTTACAATTACAATTTGCCATAAACTGATGAGAGAGTCCTCTGCACCAATAACACGCTACAATGTTTGTTCGATTGCCTGTAAGGCCTATTTGAAACCATTGTCACCAGAAAATATCCAGTCTGGGATCTACCCTTTAAATGCTGATGCAGTGCCTAATGAATATACGAAACCAGCAGAGATTTTTGTCGAACAGAATGAATATTCCCAAGAAAGTCAAGAGACCATTGAAGGTGGTGTGTTTGTGCAAGATTTAAGCAGTGAGTTTGACCATGCTGTTGATTACCTGAAAGAAAAAAAGAAGTCCTTGAGAAAAGTCAAAAGTGGTAAGAAGAAAACAGAAAGAAATACAATGAGCAAGATTGTTGCAGGAAAGGAATTGTCAGCAAATGTCCAAGAACTTATGGAAGATCATGAAAACAATCAGACAGATAAGAGAAGCTCTCTAAAATCACAGAAACC
Source organism: Cyclina sinensis (assembly GCA_012932295.1). Taxonomy (NCBI): domain Eukaryota; kingdom Metazoa; phylum Mollusca; class Bivalvia; order Venerida; family Veneridae; genus Cyclina; species Cyclina sinensis. The sequence goes on from JAAONU010000008.1 coordinate 31,921,685, forward strand.
TAAGAAATATGCAGCAAAAAGTAGTTTCTTACCAAGATACCCAAAATCCTGGACCATCAGCCATCAACATTTTGTCCTCAGATACAGACAGTGATACAGACTCTCAAATTGACCCAGCTGATCTTTGTTGCAAATGCAACAGATTCCAGCCCGAGGAATTAAGGAAGTCTACATCCCTTGTGTTAACTAAGTGGGCCCAGTGTGATAACTGTGGTCACTGGGTCCATCTTATATACTGTACCCCAGTCAGAATTATAAGGAGGGGTGACACTTTCTTAAGCCGCCACTGTGAAAGGGAACAGTAAGGCATAATATGCCAATAAATTAACTGTTAATTAGTTCAAACAGTTAAAAATACTTCCCTGAAGTTTTGAAAATTAACAGTTCAATAGTTTAAACAATTATAAATACTTACTTGAAGTTTTGAAAATTAACAGTTTAATTAGTTGAAAATACTTACCTGAAGTTTGGAAACATATTTTTATAGTTTGTGAACATTGTGTGCTGGAAACTAACAATAAGACATTCCTTGGCCTAATTTTAATAAAGCACCTGTGACGTAACGATCGAAGGACCCGGATGCAATATGGCGTCTGTTATGATGGTTGGATTTAAGAAAATGTTTAACTCTTTGAAAAACGTGTGAATTCAAACGGATATTGGAGGAATAAAGGATGGAATAAACTATTTATATGGTAAGAGTTTATTGATTTCATTTTCCGCGATATCAACGAATTTTATTGACCCGAAACGTTATGGTAACGACCCTTGGACCTTCGAGGATACCTTACCTTTAACAGCGCTTGGTTGGTTGGTTCACAGCCTTCAATGGCCGATTTAACACTCCGGTAATGACGTCATCCTCAGGTTTAACACTTAAAAACTCACAGGTATATGATAAGTAGAGGTGAAATTGGCTGCTATGTTTTGAAATTAATAGGACACACACAGCCCATCGCGTTCGCCATTTTTAGCGTGTGCCTGACCCTCTGTTTAACAGTTAGGGGTAGGTAATCCAGACTATGAAAGACTAGAAACAGTCTATACATATTTTACGATTGGTCGAGACAGTCACGTGATTTCAATATCACGCCATTTTTTGGCACTCCTACGCAGTGATCTCCCCTTACAGGATTAGATGAACGTAGCGTAACCGGTGCGCAGAGTTTGATTTTTTGGAGCTATATGGCTATGAATAACGAACTGGATTTTGCAGGAAATGAAATGAATGCAAACATATTCAACAATAAATTGCACTTGGCGTTTGGTTCCCGAGGTCAGCGCAATGAAAGCCTAGAAACAGTCTATATATATTTTACGATTGGTCGAGACAGTCTCGTGATTTCAATATCTCGTCATTTTTTAGAGCTGCAGCAGCTTAGAGTCAAGATAGTAAGAGTTTTTTTTAGGAAATATGCATCAAGGTTGCCATATTTTTAGTCCAATTAGCGGCATGCAATGCACAGCTATGGCCCTGATTGCTCTTCTGACATTTTTTAACCATGAATATCTAAATCGACCCGAATTTTCGCCGCAAGAAGTTGATTCTATTTTGTTTCAAGGCTATCGATTCTATGGTGATTTGAGTGGAAACCTGGGCATGATTAGGTATCTTAGTCATGTTGATTTGCCAAATACTGTGACATTTAACAACAGAAACTTTCGTCTTGCAATATATTCCATAATTTCTGTCCCACAAATACCATGTATTATTGAGAGATTTTGTAATTTTTATTCTGAACTGTGCCAAATAATAGTTCTTGACATTTTCCTCATACCTGTCTAAAAGTCAGTCTTCCCTTGAATTGATAAATAATGATTCACCATATCAACATGCCATGCAAATTTATTCTTGATATTTTAATTGACCATTATTTTTGTTGTCATGTATTACAAAAAGTCCTGAATTTCGTTACTGACATTTGTCCTATATGATTCATTCAAGTGTGTGTTCTACTTCCAGTATTAATAGAAACCATTTTTTAAATTTGACATTAAACAAACTTAGTACATTTTGACAACTGTCTTGTATGTTCCAAAGAAAATACATTTGATATTCTAATCTCTAGCAAACCAACCAAAGTTCAGGATGAACAACTAGTGTGTTATTATGTATTTCGTTTGCCCATTCATCTACCTACAAACCTGGCGAATCCAAATTAACCATTGAAAAGTTTATAAGAATATATCTGATCATCAGATATCTACTAGTTCATTGTCTCTTGCTGCATTTCTTGCTTTTAAACATTCCTTTGGACGCCCTTTGATGCTTTTCTTGTGTTTTCTTTATTACGTGCTGTTCTTACATGTCACTGGTAATTCTTTGGTATGAAACCACCAATTCAGTCTCCTGGAGCTCAAAAAATGGTACCCGCATAATGGCGGCTAGAAATAGTTCTCAGTTTTCTTGGCTATTTTTAACATTTTTGCCCCAATCTGTGTATTTTTTTGTTGCTGGAATCATTTTGTTTGACTATTTCTGATAGTGTGGTAGCAATTTTATGCTCATATGCATTCAGAATAGAATTCACAATATGAAATTGTTTCACATACTCCAATCTGAAAATTAGCTCAGATTTTTTGTTAATTGTATGGGTGAGTTCACATGAGCAGAAATATCTTTCTTGTTTGAAACACAACCCCCACTTTTCTGTCTATTTTTCATGAGTACAGATATAGATCTACAAGAATTTGTAAATTAAAGCTATTTAAAAAAGGTTTTGCTATGTTTTACAGCCCTGTGAACTTTATGAATTTTATATAGAATAAAGAAGGAATCTATTTGGTGGTTTCACACCTATATTCCGGTTATGAGTTGAAGATTCATTTGAAGGTCTGATGTCATTCAGTTTGTTTCTGGTCATCATGGTTTGTCTTTGTGAGTACCGAGTTGGTTTTCTGCTTTAATTATCTCTGAAGTATTTAGTGTCGCGTTCTATTTATTTATTTCGTATGTATTTATTTTATTTTTAAGAAATATTCGGGTTTTTCAAATGGTCATTCTAACTGCTTAATTAATTTTCACCGTTCTAACTTAACAGCACACCACATGGTATCGAGAAGTTTGTCAGTGTTTCATGTCAACAGGAGCTCATCCTTTGTGTCATTTACTTGTATTAATGTATTTGTAATTGTAATATCTTGGGAAGTTGTTGGACAGCATGGGTAAAATAAAGTAACACTGTTTAGTTCTGTTACTAAATCTATTCTAATTTGATACTACAAGAGTACACGTTATAATACAAGGTGGAAGTAGGCGGAGCTTATCAGCTATTGGTTTGTTCAGGCTGACCAGTAGAGAGTTAATACATTACATCCGCCTTTTTCTCAGAAGGATAATACGCTATGAATTTAAACAGTTCATACACTCTAGAAAGATCCCTGAAAAGAAAGCATTGTAATAATATGCGAGTCATTCCGATTGTAAATGGTAATTTATCAAAGAGGTGTAAAATACACTAGCAATAAACGAAGATAATTGTAAACATTTCTCAGGAAGTATGGCTGGCTAATTAATGTTAATGTTTATCTGCCAAAATTTGAATGACTAAGTTAATAGCCATTTAATCTAGAATAATCACATTTTGTGGTCTGTCGTTAATTTTCTCAGCACTAAGATTTCAAGTGTAGGTCAGTTTGTTTTCATTGAAAATATCTCTGACAGTCTAGTTTAGATAAAATGGTCGGATCTGGGACAGGTGCCTTCTCAGTATGTCACTGTGTCTAGATTTCAGTTTTACTTGATTTCCCTTTTGACCTATAACAGTATATATTTCATTGCTCCATTTTGAATCTAATTTTCCACAGTTCTTGTTCAGAACTAAAACTCTTTGTCCAAGTCTGTATGATATAATGCGGATAGTTGCCCGTCTGTCTGCGTGTTTTTTCATTTTAAGTTTTTGAGAAGAGTCCTTTTTTCTAACTTCCAAGTCGTTTTTCTTTTTCTCAAAGTGCGGTAGTTTGTTTCTCACTGTCCTATTAAACAATAATTTTGTAGGCGCGGCTCCTGTTGATGTGTGTGGGGTAGTCCTGTACGTCATTAGGAATTTGTAGATTTCGATATGCCAGTTTTTCTTTCCTACAACTGCAGTTTTAATGCATTTTGATAACGTTTTGTTGACATTTTCAACTAATCCTGCAGCTTGCGGATAGTAAGGTGCGACGCGGTGATTCTTAATTCCATTTGCTGTGAAGAAGTTTGTAAGTTCTTGAGATACCATATTTGGTGCATTATCCGTTTTGATCACTAATGGTAATCCATGTGTTGCAAATATTTTCATCAGCATTTGAATAACGGCACGTGAAGTGATTGATTTCATGATTTCAATTTCTGGAAAGCGAGAGTAGTAGTCTATTACGACTAGGATATATTCTCCTCCGGGAAATGGTCCTGTGAGATCCATTCCTACAGTTGTCCAGGGTGACTCAGGTAATTCTGTACGTGTGATTGGTGGGTGCTGAGCAGGGTTTGAAACTAGTTGGCACTGGTAGCACGTTCTAATAAGAGTTTCGATTTCATCATCAATTCCAGGCCAGTAAACTTTTTCTCTGAGCATTTGTTTTGTTTTAACTATCCCTTGATGCGTTTCATGAGCTAGTTGTAATACCCTTGATCTGAGTCCCTGTGGAATTACAAGTTGTTACTGTTGTTGTGAATGGATAGTTCATTGCGTATTTTGAAGAATGTTTTGAATTGCTCATGCTTAGGCCATTTATCATGTTTAATGCACTGAATTAGTTCTTGAATGAATTTGTCCTGAGATGACTCCTTATCAATTTGATCTAAGGTCATAGCTTTGGGCACTGCATTCTCGTAAACATAATCCATGTATTTTTCTGTTATACTTGAGATTTTGCAATCTTCTTGAACGGACATTGACCTTGAGAGAATATCAGCTGGGTTTAGTGCTCCAGGTTGAAATTCAACAGTAAATTTGTAACTTTGAAGTTGAAGCAACATTCGTTCCAGTCTAGCAGGAGGTTTGTGTGTCGGTTTAAAGATCTTGATAAGAGGCTGGTGATCGGTGATCAATTTAAATGTCAGCCCATAGACATATGTTCGAATTTTTTCTATTCCCCAGGTAACTGCTAAGCATTCTTTTTCAATTTGACTGTAACGTCTTTCGACTTCATTTAATGTCCTGCTTGCATAGGCTACAGGTTTCAAGTGTCCATCACTTTGTTTCTGAAACAATATTGATCCAAGACCATATGGCGAGGCATCAACTGCTATGGTTGTTTCGGCGTTTGAGTTGTAGAATGCCATGACATTTGCGCTAGTTAACAGTGATTTTAACTGTTCAAAAGCTGAATGTTGTTCTTTTCCCCATTCAAACGCAATATTTTTTCTAGTGAGTTTCCTGATCGGTTCCGACACAGTCGCAAAGTTTGGAAGAAATTTCGAGCAGTAATTCAACAGTCCTAAAAATGATTTCACTTCTTTCACATTCTGGGGTTGTTTGGTGTTCAATACAGCCTTGATCTTTTCATCTTGCGGGATGAGTCCATTAGCAGTGAGAGTATGACCCATGAACTTTATCGTTGTCTTGCAGAACTCACACTTTTCTTTGTTGAGAGTTAAGTTTTTTTCTCGAAGACGGTGTAGAACTTTACGCAAAGTTGCATCATGCTCGTCTTTGGTATTACCATATATAAGTATGTCATCCGAAATGTTTTTGCAATTCGGGATGTCTTGAAGAGTGTGTTGTATTACACGTTGGTAGACTTCTGAGGCACATGATATTCCAAACATTAGTCGACGATAACGATGAATTCCATCATTTGTGACGAAAGTCGTTATTTCTCTGGATTGTTCGTCGAGCTCTATCTGACGATAGCCCATGTTTAAGTCAAGTTTGGTGAAGTATTTTGCTCCACCCAGTTCTTCTAACGTTTCATCTATGTTTGGCATAGGAAAACGTTCTCTTTCAATAGCTGTGTTCGCTTGTCGCATGTTTACACAAATTCTTATATCTCCATTGCTCTTGGGAATAACAACAAGGGGTGATACCCATGGTGTGGCTCCTTCAACTTTTTCTATGACTTCAGCATCCAGAAGTTGTTTTATTTTTTCTTGAACTTGCTGTCGCATTTTGAATGGAATTCTTCGATTTGGTTGAGCAATTGGTTTAACTTCTTTGTTGATATTTAACTTTAATTGAAAGTTCTGGAGTTTCTCAAGACCTTGAAATCGGTCACTGAATTCTGATATGATATTTTCGACGTTGTTTTGATTTGTAGTGACATTATTTACACAAATTTTAAGTAATCCGAGATCAACAGCACTTTGTTGGCCTAACAATGGTGTGCATTCACTATCAATGATGTGAAATTTTATTTTTGTCACATTTTCATTAATTTTCATATTCAGTTCACATATTCCAAATATTTTCAAAGGTGTTGATTGTGCATACGGGTAGATCTTTGAATGAGATTTTGTGACGTATGTAGATTTTGACTTCACTTTCTCAAATGTAGAACGGTCGAGGCAGTTCACACTAGATCCAGAATCTATGAGCAGTTTACATTTAATTCCTTCAATTTCAACTTCCATATATGGAACCTTAATTTCTGAATTTACATTGAACGCATATTCCTTTTCTTTACAACTTGGATTTTCAGAAACTTGTTCATCATTGACGTAGTGCACTTGCTTTTTCTTTGATTTACACATAATTGCAAAGTGACCCTGTTTCCTGCATTTGTTACAAACAATATTGCGCGTAAAGGCTGACCAGTAGAGAGTTAATACATTACTGTAATGTTATTTGTTAAAATGTAATTGTCACATACTGTGAATTTCTGCAAGCTAATATTTAAGGGTTTTTTTTTACTGAGAGTATACTGTGTATTTTCAGGACGTTTTGTGTGACGTTTATGGTTTAAATTAATGATGTCATACACATGTGGAATGTACAGATAATACAGATGAAAAGAAAAGCCTACTGTTATTAGTTCTATGTATAATAAATAGAATTATCTCAACATCCCCCTGTAACAGTTACAATCATCATCAGCAATTCATCATCATTATTTAACTCCCCTATCTCACTTTAACAATGAAAATAAATGAGCATGAACCTGCTAATCAAAGAAATATGGATAAATCATTCACTTCCTTGGAAATAAAAAGAATATTAAACAGCTCCCCCCACTTTGTATTTCAGACTAATGTAAATAAAAACAAGTCCTTTCCCTGTAAATGGACAAACTGGTTAATGAGCTGGTCTGTTTACTTTAGTTTCTCTATAAATGAACCAGTCTGCTTCCTTTTAATGATGGAATATTAAAAAAATATAATATTATATCAGGCAAACCAGTCTGTCTCTTGTGAAACAAAATGATAATAAAATAATAATTAAACAAAATATCAATAAATAAGTCTGCCTTTTTGTCAATTCAGAAAAGTATGTAAATAATGTGTCTGCAACTGGAAACTCTAAAACATTTTAATCAGCCTGCTGTTTTTCAAAAAAAAAAAAAAAAAAAAAAAAAGGGAAAAAAACAACAAATAAACAAACAAATAATAAACTAATACATAAGTCTGTCTGCTCCCTATCGAATCTATACGAATGCGAGAGCACCAATTTGCTCTGGGACTGTAAAGAAGAATGTACATGAATCATTGAGAAAGTCAACATAAATTTAAGGAGTTAATCAACATTCAACCTGAAAATAAAAAGCTGTTTATTCTGCTAATCAAATATATACACAGAACTAAATCAGTATGCTTTCTGTTATTTTAGAGAAAAGAAAGTGAAAGAGAAAATCAATCAATCAATCAATCAATCAATCAATCAAACAAACAAACAAACAAACAATCAATCAATCAATCAATCAATCAATCAATCAATCAATAAATCAATCAGTCAATCAATCAGTCAATCAACCCTGAATTGTTATTGAATCAGTACAGTTTAATGAATATAAGTCAGTTTACTCCTAATAATTATGAGAAAATGTAAATTATAAGTCTATAACGGTAACAAAAATTAATCTGCTTTTCACACCCAAAAACACAAAACATTATAACCAAATACACTATTCTTTAGCTCTTAGCTTAAGAAATACTGTTAAAAAGAGATCGCTTTCATTAAAATAGATATATAACTGAAAACTCTTATTTATCTGCTGTCTGTATATGCAATTACAATAAATATCAGTTTACTTTCTGTAAAGTAAAAAGACTTAATATTAATCAGTTTTCTGCATGCAACTCAAAAAGAATGTATATACATCGATTTTAAATCATGGAACTAAAATGAATGTAAATAAACAAATTCTAAAAGAATGTATATGAATTAAGTTGCTCCATGGAAAGAATGAAAATGAATCTAGTTTTTCCACCAAACTCTAAAAAAGTGTAAATGACTCAGTTTGCTCATGTAAAATCAATTAACATCACGGAACTTACAACAAGTGTTAATTAATCAATTTGCTCAACAGAACCTTAAAAAAGGGAAATGAACGAGCGTATCGTTATACATCAGTGACTGTGAACGAACAAATCAAAAAAGTGTAAAGAAATAAAACTCACTCTGGTGTATAACAATGTATGATTTTGCTTCCTTTAATAAAAAACAAAAATGAAATGAATAATTTTACTTCTTGCTATTAAAAAGGAAAGCGGATGAATAGGCCTCCTTCCTCAAAGGCCCCTTTCTTGTTTAAAAATATTATTTCATATAGTGAATGAAAGTTGCTCTTATTTGATTTTGTTTAATGGTATGCAATTTGTGCTACACGTTATCTTATTCTAGTCTGTCCATTTCTCAACAGAGGGGGCAAAAAGGTTTATACTCAGTCCTTCCGAATGTCCGTCCACAAAATATTTATGATGAGACGGAGGCTAGGTTCACCATCATTGAACCGGTATGATAATATACTCAAACTCAAAAGTAAAGTTGCACTCTTTATTTCTGCTATTTTGAAAATTGAGTTTTGGAATGTTATCATGTGTGTCATCATAAATTTAACTACATGTATTTCAGTTACCTTTGTAACCTATGTATTTAGGTGAAATTTCTAACATGGAATTCACGTGTGCAGGAGAGTCATATGAGCATCAGTACCTGTATCCTTTCTTTTTGAAAAGGAGTCGTGCATGATTAAGAGCTATGGTCAAGAGAGTTATCATTATACGAATACGAACCTTTAGTACGCATGAACTTATTAACGCTGTTCATAACTAATACACGAAAACATGAAGATCAAATATAAGATATTGGTTAACACAAGGAAGGTAAATACCTATTCAATTACCGTCTTTCTTCTTGAATTAAGTTTAAAAAACAACAAGAATAATATATTTGTTAACAGTTTACGAGGACTTTCTCGCACTACTAGTAATGTATCCCCACCGCTAATAATTATTACGTAGACTACATATTTTTGGGACGTGTCCAAATCTGTATACATGTATTAAGTCTAGGTTTATTTACAAAAGACGAATTACTTTTTCAGGGACTTGTCATTTCCTATATATTTTCCGCTTACAGAAACAAAACAGCATGGTAGATTTGATACAGTTGTGCTTGCAGAACACGACGAGGTTTGGATCTGTGCAAAAGGTGTTGAAGCTATAATTTTATAACTGCCTCAGATTACAAGAGACCAGTAACAAGACGTAACGTAAAAGAACATTGTAAAAATCCGTCACTTTACACTTATTTTTAGCCTTTAAGAAAAAAATGAGGGCTTGAAAAAAAAATGAAAGGGCAACTGTGTCCTGAAGTGTGAAAATTCCTTTGATTCAAAATGGGTTGGCAAATGGGCACAGAACGGCCGTTTTGTATCGCAGCACACCATAGTTTTCTTGGCTCATAGAACGAAAATAATCGCGTGAAATTGTTCATGGGTTTTTATTTTTATGAGTTGTTTCCAACAACTACAGCAGCAACAATAAAAAACTTGTTTATTCAGCAATAAAATCATTTACAATGCATAAAACGAGACCAAGATGACGTTAGCTGTTTATAAAGCTGACTTGGCAGTATTTTCCCGACCTAGATTTATCTCTGAACCACTTGTCTGGAGTGTTAACACCATACCCTATGTTACTGTTAACTCAATATAATTCCAGTTTACATTACAATGTCATACAGACAGTAAAAAAGAAATTTTTGATAGTTAAACTGTATCGAACGTTTTCCCCATTATTTACTCACTTAATATTATTTATAGTAAACCAACATCTTTCCGCAGAAACCGTATTCACTATCAAGAACATACATTTTGTATATTTCAGTTCTGCATAGTTTATCAACATTTTAGCGTTCTGTTGTTAAATTAAAGAAAAGAATAACTGGAAACGTCCTTTGCATGAAAGCAACACCAATTTTTCATTTTTCTACATTGGAATTATTGAAGATGATACTGATATGCGACACAACAAGTCCTCGTTTGTTTGCGAGATCAATCGGTGTAGGACAAACATACCAATATCTAGCAGGGTGATTACAGTAAGCAGTATGCGAACAGCTTAAATGACAGTTCTTCAACATTAAAGCAAGATGTAGAGTGATTTCTTACAATACTAATAACACTGCATGACTAGGTCAAAAAAGTTCTCTACATTTTCTAAAGACTGAATGTTAAGGATCTCCGTTCTGTTGAGAGTTTGATTCATCAGTGCTTTTAATGCTTCGGTTAAATGATGCTAACATGTCATTTCCTGTAATGACAGATCAGTTCATGAACCTTTCTCACAGCGGCTTTTAAGTTACATATTTCTTGACATATTTGCTATTGCTTTTAAAAGGACATCACTTTAAAAAGTCTATTCAACGTGGCTAACCAGGTACGCATCGCAAACGGCACCATGCCGCCATCACGGCATAGGTAACGCTCTTAACCGGCATAAACAGTAAAAAAGTTTTAAAAGAATTCCAGATCTTTAACTACTTTTTAAAATAATTACCTAACCATTAGGTCCATACTGCTGCCAAGTCCTAAAACTTTGTTTCTAGCCACCTTAATGTCCAGAACTTTGTAGTTTGTTCAATTATTCGTGAAAATGGATCGGAATAGGCCGCGAACTGTTGTGCGTTACCGGTTTAAACATACTTGACCTAAGCTCAAGCATTGTGAATAACTTTGAATGTTTAGAAATAATCGGCACCAGATAGAAGCGCAGTGTTGAATTTCAGTATCATTAAGCTACAGTGAGAACTAGAAACATAAAGTTTCAGGACTTGGCAGCCGTTTGAACCAAATGGTTAGGTTATTATTTTAAAATCTAGTTAAAAATCTGAAATTTTCTTACATGACCCATCTAAAATTTTCTACTTTTACACTGTTTACACCGGTTAAAAGCGTTGCATATGCCGTGATCGCAGCTTGGTGCCGTTTGCGAAGCGTATCTTGTTAGTCAGGGTGCTATTTGTTACAATTCAAAGCATAATATTTACGAAGTCAAAGTCTCGCTTGTTTTTTTTCTGTTTAAAACTTCACCAATTTGAAAAGTCTTTTGTTACACTCTAGAGCCAATTTTTTAACCACACAACAAACGTTAGTATTTATTGCCGGCGAAGAACAGGTTGATGAAACGCTTCATTCAGGTATGCCCAGCGCCGCAGTGAATATGGCAAAGGATATCCGTATGGAGCTTCTGGAGAAAGCCATCATGTAGGCTCGTGATGTCCGTAAACTGAAGTCCTATACAGGAGATGGTCCATAAATAACATTGTACGTGGATCTATGTAGTGATAACTGATCGAGTACTTGCTACAACAATTCATTCCCTGAAATGTCATAAGTTATAATCAACATATTCCATCTCCTAGAAATTTAGATCTAGACCCTTAAACTTTTCAATTCTATTATTCATCTAAAGTGTCGTTGGAGTGGTAAATTGTATTGAAGTTCCTTTAATTACTTTAAAATCACGACAAAATACCATTGTCTTAAATTTTGAAAATATGAGGTCCACTATTTAAACCGAAGTAGGTCGGTCATTAGTAAGACTACTTTTTTGACTGGTCTTTCCAGCGGAATATCATTACCGTACAACCAATAAAAAAACTAATTCAATATTGATTTTGGTATATTTTATCCCTGAAATAGCTCTAATCCTTTCTCTTCACACAAAGGTTGTAGAAGTAACTAAACCGTGTCAATCTATCTTTATGTCTTTATGAACGCCATACAAAAAATTTTTATTCACTTTTAATCAATAGGGAACTCAAATATTCTCATTAGCGGTAGATGCTATAAACAAAAATAAGCCGGCAAGTCTGGCGAGGGAGTGGTTCTTATTTTAAACACAAATATTTTACAACGATTGATTAACAAGTTCTTTCAACTTATATTTATCCTGTTCGATGAACGCTTCCTGGATTCAAACCAGTTATCGCACCGAAAGCGGAAAGTTACAGTATCTGACTTCTGATGGGGTTTGAACCAACGAGTTTCGGACCTAGAGTCCAGCGCTCTTTTCACTCGACAACCACTCCTAAACCATATTGCTCTTTGTATTGATTGAAGAGATATTTTGAAGTAAATAGTCACTGTTTGGGAAATGCATTATGAACGCATGAATTGTGTTAGGATTATAGGTAAAGAAATCGCATAAAACGCCTACCTCCGTGTGTGGATACTCTGCCCACTCAAAAACAAATCCAGGAATGGAACCTAGTAAATGTTTATCCATTGGGTACGGATGAAATCTCTCCTTTCTCTTCTCATCTATAGAACTAATCACTGGCACACCTGATATATTCAAACATCGTCCAATTTCAACATCCTCACTATTTTCTGGATCGTCTTTATTCGGAACAACGGGACATTTTTCTGGATAAAATCCGAACTCCACCAAATATCGCACAGCCCGATTACTGAGTACGTAACCAGCTCCACCACTCATGTATCCATTAGTTACGAATTTATTGAAATGAAATCCAAGATAACCAGGTTTGTTTCTATCTTGTGTTGTTAAAAGGAATTTCAAATTTTCCATTATTATATAGGTGTCGTCATCAGCTTTTAAAAGCCAATCAAATTCGTCTATATGATGTTCATAAATGTAAGTCAAAGAATGTTTGACTTTATGTATGATGTTTTTTCGCGACTCCTCAAAGGGCGTGTTTATGATATCAAAGGATGTTTGATCAGTTTGGAGCATGAAGAAGTACCTGTTGCATCTACGCGCCCACGTAGCGTTGACAACCGCGCCACGTGTCTCTATCGTGTCCATAGTAGTCAGTATCAAACAAAGTACTCGAACTTCTTTAGTTGATGGCGTGGTTATCACTGTTAAAAAGTTAAAACAAATGTATAATAGTAATGAAAATGATCAAATACAGATGATATTTTATTGAACGTTATTACATACTAACGAAACATATATTATACATTTATAAAAATCAATAGAAGTAAAACAATATAGATCATATAGAACACGAAATGTAAACACTGAATATTGAAACGTTTTACATGCAATATAACTGAACCGACAGACATTTGTTACTAAAACAAAAGAGAAATCTGTAACTGTAAACTTCAAGTGTTTAAACGCGTATTGAAAAATATTACGTTACAAAACTTACAGATTTCTTGACGTTGTTTCTTAATTTCTTCTATGTAACGAACCATTCCGGTGGTAAGTTCATTTTCTGTAAATGATGAAAACAGTATGAGTAACCGGACAAACTTTTAGGCATAAAATAAAACTTTCGACAGTAAAAAAAATACTAGAGAAGTTTTTCTTTACTGCATACACACAAAAAGACATAGAAATTGAAAAACAAGTAATTCTGGTATGCGCATGGGATAGTAATGGTCACTAAACTTGGATAACGAAGAATTCTGAATGTCATGAACGACTGGTGTGAACGGTTGCGTGCCCTCATAAATACTGACAGATCTAAGTGCACAGGACATTTTAAAAACCGTTGAATTGTACAAAAAAACCATTTCATTACCAAAGGGAATTTCTAAACATGCAAATATTCTTGCAAAGGCGAGGGTTGTGCACCTCGAAAAAAAAAATCCATATAAATTACGAAAATACGAAAGATCGTTATTAGCGCAATTCAGGCGTGTTATCATGCATTATGTAGGGCCAGTTGTAATAAATTGTCACTGCATTCGACTCATTTCAAGTTTATTAGATGGGAGTAAAACGTCTTTTCTCAGTGACTATATTTAACCTAAAACATTTGTAATGTTTACTTTTGTAAGCATACATGTCAATGCAAACTGAATTTCAAGACATTCTCACGATCACTGAATACTAGTAGCCTTCGAAAAAGATAATGTTAATGTTCAAATGTCTTTCATTTTCAGTTTTTTTAGCTTTTTTAGTTTGGATGGGTTTTTTATCTTATACTACCATGAAAGATAACTAGAGTTTCCCTATATTTAAGATAAGAGGCACTTCATTTGATAAAGTATCATCAACGAATTTCAGCAACATACTTTTTGTTTACATTTTTTTACAATCAAGATTAATGACTTAGTACAAAAATGCCCCTTCAAATGTCGTTATAATCATATGTCTAACACAAGTATCTACAAGAACCATAATTGATTATCTTACCGCTGAAGTACAGCCATCATAATTGCAATTTGAACTTACATATATTTATAAAATGAATACATTTTTTGTATACTTTAAACCTCTATTTTTATTCAAGATGAAGCTTTAATGATAATTAAAAAAATAATTATGGTAATAATAATAATGAAAACAATAATAAAATAATAATAATGGTGAAAAGGATAATGATAAATATCATACCCAGCCATCCACTGTATATCTTTACATAAATTAGAAAACATTGTTTTCAAATTCACATAAACAATTTCATTTTTTTTTCTCCTTACCTGTAACGTGATTTATTTATTAGCTTTGACTTTTGTTCTTACATAAGTGTGTTAGGGTCGGTTTAGAAAAGAAAGTGGGTGAATTTATTTCCAAGCAAAGACTGTCTTGCCTTTAGTGTGTAAACCATATCGTTATGCAGCTTTCTGATACATTTTGGAAGTAGAAGCATTGTGGCAACCTTGCTTCTCTTCACATTGAAACTTTTTGCTTAAAATCTAAAACAAGTCATGACGAATGTTAGTCAATTATTTAAAGGTCATGTGACACGACTATGGAAACTTTGTCTATTTAAAAAAAAAATCATAATGTACTGATTAAAATGGTTCAACTGCGAAATCATGAAAATATTGCCTTTGATAAGAAAAAACGTGTTTTTGATGATCGGCTGTTTCCGTTTCGACATCGGTAGTTTCCGTCGCAATTTTTGGCTGTGACGTAGATTTATCCCTAATGTACCAGGCAGTAGTGCAGAATTACACTGCTCATAACACATCCGTTTTTAAATGAAAAAATAACACTAAATTACAGGTGCAAAAAAACACGATAAAGGCACACTTATAAAAATAACATGCTATAAATTGTGAATTAAATGAAATAATGTGATTACTTCTCGATTTATAAGTAAATTCAAACTTTGTGCCGAGGGAACAGGTTGTAATTTTACCTTAATAAATATTAATAAATATTCCAATTTCTTCCATGTTGTGGTTCTATATAAAACTATCTCCTCCACGTTTTTACCTGCTACGTAACACTTCCTCACTTCAGTCACTTGATGTTTACGTCACAAACAAATTCTTTTTCATTTAAGTGTAGTAAAATTGAAGTGAATTTAGGTGATCTAATGTGTTAACATTTGTTTCACTGGAATGAAAATTCACACTACAGTGTATTTTCACGTTGGGATATTCTATGACCCAATCAATGATAAAGTTGAGACAAATAGCAAAATTTTGTGGCAAGTGATCTTACAAATTGATTGTATTACTTTTGATCAGTCACACTTGTGAAAACATTATGTATGAGCTTGTTCCAATTAACAAAAACAAAAAAACAATATGTTGTGTTATGATTTTGACATAGTTTTTAGGGCTTCTTCATATTATTTGCTCTTTGATCATTATTGCTTTGTTTTCAAAAAATAATGTAGAATGAATAAGCCAGAGAAAAAGATATGCATTAATAATGAAAAAAAATCATAGATCTAGTCAAAGATTACTTACACGAACCTCTGGCAAAATATACCACAGACAAATAAGCAACACCACTGTAAGGAGAATGTTTTTTATGGAAAAAAAATCTCTCGATTGGAGTTCCAACAAACTGCATCGGATAAATATAAGCATGTTCAAAATCTTTTTGGATCAGTAACTTGAAAAATATCTCTTAGTCAAGATATTTTTACTTATGTTTCTTATATTCTATAACCCTGATTAAACTAGCCTCTATATAATATGCTCATTGGCTTCGTAATTCCATCAAAATTTCAAATTATTTATTTAAAAATCTTCAATGTATATTCATGATGTTAGCTTAACTTGTTCAATTTTGTTTTTTTACTATATTCAGATTACATTTTCACTGTCCATCATAATTTTAAAATTTTTGTTAACAATCCAGGCAGCTGTGTAAAGTGGAAAGAGATAAATGTGCGTCACTTCCGGTTTCGCTCGTGACAGGTGCGCGCGACCAAGTGCGTAAAATATGGATTTTAATTTGCTATAGAAACATCTTTAAGATAAAAATTACCTGCGGAATTTTGTAAAACAATCATAGTTAGATATATATTTTTCGTTCATATGAAAATTTCGAAGTAAAAAATTCGTGTCACATGACCTTTAACATTAATAAGTGTATACATACATTCTTTTTTATGCAGTGAATTGTTATGTATGAATATTAAACCACTTTTCCGTTTCCGTTTTTACATATGCAGTGAATTGTTATGTATGAATATTAAACCACTTTTCCGTTTCCGTTTTTACATATGCAGTGAATTGTTATGTATGAATATTAAACCACTTTTCCGTTTCCGTTTTTACATGTGAGAAATAATTAACACTGTTGACAGAAAGAGTGACCTACTATGGACAATAAATTCCAGTAACGAGAAGTGTTTGTAAATTTCCTGCGAGTTGTGATGCTGATGGTACAAATAATAATATGGTGAAGTAATGACATCATGTATAGACACAATCGTCATAATCCCCATCTTCCTCATTATCATCACATTATTACATAATTCATCACCATAAAACGTGCATTATGCTATGAGTCACTTTTTCAACTAATCACCAAATCATCAACATCGTCATCATCATGTTCCTCTTCATCATCACCATCACAAGCAGCAGAGCTGGAATAATGGCAGCGGCAAAAGTTTTGAATATAAAAAAGTTTATCTTTTTAAATAATATAGACTTACTTTTACCGTGCCATAGACGTTTTATGAAATTTAATCCTGATACCGAAAAAAGAAAAGCAAAACAGATTACTAAAATTAAAATAAAAATAAAAATCTGTACTAATCGCCAACACATTTTTCTTTTACGCAGCATATCTGCAGTTTGTTTGCGGTAACCTACTTTGTGATAAAAAAAGATTATTTGTTATCATCTAGACAGGAAAAAAAATAAAGCCATCTATGAAACTATAGATAGTGAGAAAGATATTGTGACACAATTATTTATAACTGTTTACTGTTTAACTGTTTTTTGAATAATCAACATAACAACTCTTACATGGGGTTATGGTGGACTTGATTTCTTAAAAAAAGCTTTATTGATACAAACCATTATAGACCTATATTGATACAAACCATTATAGACCACTAAGGGGACTGGCCTTATCATTTTATGCAAATATTGTTTAAAAATTGTACAAACGGTTATATCGTATAAAGTCAATTTTTAAACTAGATTTAAAACTTCAACCATTACTTCAACCATTTCTTCTACATCTGCTACTGAACTATGCCTTCTAAAATTCGGTCAAATGCCACATGAGCGGTTATTCGTCAATTTATCAAAGCAGTGAAGATCCTGAATGACAATAACCATGAGTATTTCAATAAATGATACAAAAAATGGCGCTGACGTTAAATTTCCCAAATTGTCTATAAAGCTGAAAAAAGCAGCATCATTGGACATATCGAAATACTGCATACTGCTCACTGAGAGATGAAATCTCTCATAACAAAATGTGTAACATGTGAATGTGGAAGTCATGGACAATACTCGCTTTATTTATCTGTAATTCTCCAAATAGATAAAAATAATTTATGCCAGTTTAAATTCAAATCCAATATAACGAAACTTTGAAACAGAGAATACTTTAAAGAGAGACACGAGAAGGGATTTACCCTGCCTGAAACACTAGCAGTATTCAATATATAAAGTTTGGCTTTCATGTGGGTGGAAAAAGGCATGTTGAAAATATTTGTTGACTGTTAAATTCATGCAATTTATCTATTTGCTTTTTAAAGGCGTAGCTGTATTAAAATCGATTTTGACCAATATTTGTAACGAATGAATTTATACAAAATACCTGAAGAAGGAAGTTTGCCATTACTTAAAAGTATTGATGTAATGAAATTTTAGGACAGAATTCGTAATTGTTATTTAAATTGTCTCTGAAAATAATGCAATAATGATAGCATTAATACAGCCGTTAATTAAATGTCAAAAAGTTTTGACCATGAAATATTTTACTAAATGGAATAAGTATATAATGAATATGACTTAGCTTTGATTCATTTTACTGAAAATGATATTGATACCTTTAGCATTAAACTCAACATTTTTTGTTTATAGCCTAAACTCTTGGGGACATTCGGTTGCTCGATGTTTGCCCATGTCCGAAAACAATACTCTTATCTTATGATGCATTGATTTTGTACTGTATCTGCGCCGATCGTCTTTTTGGGGGGCGAATACTTTCGCCCTCCAAAGGTATAACTATGCTTGCCAAATTTTCAGGAAAATCGAGACATTTCACATTAGATTTCAGAGAAGTAGTAATCCTACGCTTCGAAATAGTTCGATCATTTTTTCATAAATGAATTGAAAATTGTTAATCAATGATGGACTTTTTGTTCAGCTTTGATAAAGGTTCTTTATTATGTGTTCTTTTTTATTTTCAAATGAGACCAAAAACCGAACACTTTTTACTGAAACAAAGTGATTACGCGCATTGATTTCGCAATGTCGGATCATATTTCTTAGCTTAGGGCCATTTTGGATCGTGCAGCCGAATTGTGATGGAGGATATAATTAATAAAATAAAACAGCATTGTAAGTAGTCTTTTTAAATTTATTTTAAGCAAATTATTATTTTCAGATATGTATAAGGAAATGAAAACAATTTTGTCTTTGAGCGCTTATTCTGAATGTCACGCATCGAAAATTATAAAGTAGGTCAACCTTCTTTGTAGTCTTCAAACTTAGTCGTTCGGCGAATTACATTTTATAACAGAGACAAACCAAGATCTTGACAGTTGCAAATTTAAGATACGGAGATATCGAGCCATCAACATGGTTCTGAATGTATATTGTCGACATGACTGTTTTGACATATTGCATCATTTTTGCAAAAAACATTTACATGATTAAGTATTTATAGATCAGCCAATCGAAACGCCGAAATTTAGACAATGAGAATTCCGGAAGTTATGTTGTAAGAAAAGGAGGAGAAATTTCACGAGGTTTGTGCCTTTTCTGCATAAAAACGTTTGAACTAGTCATTGAATTATCCGCTAGACTGTTCATTGAGTTGAAGTGAAGTTCTGTATAATGATAATATGGAATCCCCGATTGTAGCCTAGTTAAAGTGAAAGTGAAAGTATCAGAACTGTCAATAGTTTTTCCTTGGTTTTCTCAATAATAACAAAGGTCTGTAAAATGTTGGTTGTGCCTATCAATTAAGTGATAATTACAAGTGTATTCTACACATCAATATTTGTCTAAGTGAAAGAATAAGCTTGAAATTCAATAAGAACACTCAAAATTAACTTGTCGCCACATATTCTTTCGAGAAATAATGACAGCGGGAGACAGAGATGGGAACTAGTTCCCAACTTCAAGTGACTGTGGGCCCAAGTTGGTTAAGTTGCATATTCTGAAATAAAAAAACAGAAGAGGGAACAACTTTATTTTCTTAATTTAGAAAAAGAATGAAGAGAACTGCAACTCAATCAGTTGCGCCATGTGAGTTTTGAATTTTGCTTCCCTCAAAAGCACAGTGACACAACAGCACATTGACCAAACATTTTACCGTTTGGTCAGTGAGCCATGTCCCTGTGCTCAAAAGTAGTATGTGTTCATTGAAGAAAAAAAAAACTACAAAGAACTCTGTCTGCATTTAGGGTTTTTTTATCGTACCAGTTGTCCTGATAGCATAGTTATTAACTACTTATTTCTCTGAAGTTGCATAAAATTAGTTTTCATAGCTGCAAACAAATAACAAATTAACATACAAAATACTGTGTCTTAACCCAATTTAAGGAAGATTGTCATTCTTTTGTTTCATGTATATCAGTCAATGCTGAGAAACACAAATAATAAAAATAAGCAACTTGCAAGATGAAGATTTAATGCTCGAAATATATGAAAATGATAGCTTAAATACATTAAACTAGATTCTAAGTATTTTTTGTTTACATTTCCTTTCTGTCTGCTCATTTATTTTAATATAGACATTAAAGATAAAGGAAATTGTAATTATTCTTTATTACTATTATTTTGATTACCATAAAAGAAGCATTTTTTCCTGCATAGGATAAGTTATTGCTTTTTAAATTGAAATCATCTTTGAAATTATCACGTGTTTTCTGTTTTTTGTATAATTATGTTGATCAATTGTTATCTCAAAATTTGTGACATTGAGAAATGGGGCAAAATGTCTTATTGTTTTCTTTGCAAGAATGGGTCAAAGAAATTGAGGAACTAAACAGAGAAATGATTTGACAAGGCTGACTTTTTAAGATAAAGCACTGTAAACACTTGTGATGGTATGTGACATGGTTGGTGGTCACCAAATCACAAGTGTCATTCCACTTTTACCATGTTTTATTTGGCTTTTTTTTGTTTACCCTTATTATGGTAACAGTAAGTATGTGCTTACTGTGCAGCTGCAACAACCTGATATTCCTAACCTTTGAACCCCAAAGATTAATAAAGAACAAATTGACTCTGAAATTATAGAACATTAATATTATTTATCATTTTTACTCTTGTTCCAGATGAGCATCATTCTAAAGATAGTAAACAAAGGAAGTGGCCCGTATGGGATGCTAGTACAAGTTATGGCACTTGCACAAGCCACTCACTACAAGGGCCCTAATGGAAGTGATAGACTGCACGGTCATGTGATGGAGGCCTATGCAGTTATGTGACTTTTTAAATAATCATGGTCTGACAGGTAAACCACCAGCCAAAAGGAGGAAACTGTTGTTTTGGGGGAGGTAATTTTGAAGAGGGATGACAAACCAGCCTACCTTGTTGCAACACAAGCAACAAACGTGTTTATCACAAATAATATGATAACGACAAAGGAGCACAGAGTTAACTGTGATAACGTCTCTACGGAAGTACCCCTCCCTTGCTCCTACTCTGCATGTTAGAGTTCACTGACCTATGGTTAAACAAAGGGTCTGTGTGTACGGAGGGTATGATTATAGAGGTGAGTTGTGTAAGATTAAACAAAACAAATTTATAAGGTTTCTCATGTTTAACATGTCTTTATTCTAATTCCATAGTTATCATACATCCTTATATTGATAGATATCATAATAAAAAACAAACATTCTGTAAAAAATGCTAGAGATGTTTTATTGTAATATTTTTTATCTTTTGCATCAAACCTTTGTCTTGGTTTTACTTCAGGTCAGTTGGTTAGAGTCACTGACTTGTAAACCATTTTACTAATAAAAAGGGCAGTTGGTTTGAGCCCAGCTATATGTAATAAAGGCTACAGATTCTCAAAGAGGTCAGGAGTGGAGTACTGGCACATTTATAAAATGATCATTGTCTGACAGATAAACCACCTGCCTGTGCTAGATGAGGCTGAAAATTTATTTAATATGTACATAAAACTCAAATTAATGAAATTAGACTTCCTTAGTGGAAGTTATGTGTAGTACATGTACATGTAGGTTGCCTAATATAGGGATTATGTTTGAACAAGTTTGAACCAGTGAGTAGTTCAGATATTTTTACTGATTATTTCATCCTGCAGGAAGACAACCAGAGAATGTTTAAGGTCAAAGGAACAGATGTTTCAATAAAACAGTTACACATTTAGATGGATCTCGGAAGGCAATGATCACACTCTAGTGGGATGCAACATGTTGTGATGCCACTTGGGATTTGTGGAAGTAACAAAGGTGATGTGAGAAAATGAGACTTTGTCCACAACTGTACAAACATCAATTAAGGTATGTTTGATAAATTTCAGATGTGGTATCAAAATGTTATGGTCTGTTTACCTTATTATGTTACATTTATTACTAAATGGCCCTTAATGTTGGCAGTTTCTTATGGAGACTGGCCATAAAAGAAGGATGGTTAGATAAACTGCCACCTCTGATAAATTATTGAATATGATATGGGCATTAAATCCCAAACAAACCTAAAAATAATAACTACAATAAAAATATATTTGAACAATATTTCTGTGAAGTTTGAATACGATTCTATGCAGAATTTTTTACTGATAATTATTACCTATCTAAATTAATTCCACAATTATCTTGTATTTTACTACAATGCCTTCTTACTGTGTCATTACAGTGATTTATATATTTTTTTGTGTCGCCTGCTACAAAGTAGCCACGACATATAGGGATCACTTCTCTGTTGTCAGTCTGTCCATCCATCACAAAAATTACTTCTCAGAAACTACAGGTGCAGTTTCATCCAAACTTTACAGGAATGATCAGTACCAAGTCTAGTTGTGCATATCATCGGAATTTTCCAGTTTAATGATTTTTGTGAGAGCTATGGCCCTTTAATGATTTATTTAAACTTCTCTTATACTACTAACGCAGTTTGAATGAAATGTTACAGGAATGATCAGTACCTCAAGTACTTGCGCGTATCTAATGGGTTTTTAAGTGGAATAATTTTTGGCTGAGTTATGGCCCTTGATTATAAAAAGGTGTTTTGGCCCGTTAATGATTTTTGTGTTGCCTGCTTCACAGAAGCTGCGACATGTTACAAAGTAGCCGTTACATGCAGGGATCACTTCTCCATTGTCTGTCTGTCCGTCCGTCCATCTGTCACAAACTTGTCCAGACTACTCCTCAGAAAGTACTGGTGCAATTTCATCCAAACTTTACTAGAATGATCAGTACCAAGTTAAGTTGTGCAAATCATCGGCATTTTCCAATTCAATGTTTTTTGTCAGAGTAATGGCCCTTTAATGATTTTTATTTTTAAACTTCGTCTGGACTTCTTCTCTTATACTACTGAAGCAATTTGAATGCAATGTTACAGGATTGATCGGTACCTCAAGTACTTGGGCTTGTTTAACAGGTTTTTCGGTTAAATGATTTTTGGCTGAGTTATGGCCCTTGAATAAAAATCTCGTTTTAGCCAACAATCTGTCCAATCACCTCTCAATGCAACTGCTTAATTGGCTATCATCAGGCGACACATGTGATCACTGATTGCCCTTGTATTTCCAATTAAAGTTTCAGTGAATACATCTTTTGATATTTTGACTTAACGTTGTGTAATTATGCCTGTTCACCAGTTGTTGTTTTTTTTTCATAATTTTTAGAATTGTGAAACAGGCTTTGCATTTGAGGAACTGCATGTAGTTGCAGTCAGTATGGAAGACAGCAAGGCAGAGTTATTACTGCAAGATACATTGTCATGGTATTGCCAGCAGATGTTCTCTTCTTTGCTCTTGGTGATGACCCTGCCAATGTTGTTTGCAGAACATGGATCAGTTCATTTGGAGATCGAAAAGCAAGGCAGTGAAATTTTAGGAGTTAAAATTGTTGAAACTTGGAAATCTAGTATCCAAAATCACAAGAACATTATACAATAGGAAGACAAGTGCATTAATAGATGAATAATTAATGAAAACTTCTTGTATATGAAGGTGCATAAACATGATAGAATAAGTATATCACAGAAAAAATGATGCTCAGATTTAGAAAAACTGTAACTTAGTTATAGAAAAATCTTTTCTTTTAATTTTGTTTTTATTTCATTTTGTTGTCGTAAACTTTTTTTTTTCTATTATATGATGCAAAGTGTGGCCAGTTTATTGTTTGAATAAGGTCTTGATTTGGAAATATAAGTACAAGGTTTATTTACATTTTACTGTGCACTAGACTAGTTTAAATTTTCAGAGCAGAACTGAATTCCTTAAATAGCAGTCATCCAGAAATAAATTAACCTAAAACAAATACATTTGTAGTCTTAGTTAACATTTAATTTTGGCGATGCCTCGAATCCCCAGTCTCTCAGTAGCCTTTATGCACAGTTGTTGAAGGACATTAAAAAAGGTTTACATGTACCTAAAAAAGTGATATAAATGTCTTGTCCTTTCTTTGAAGAATGTATGTGAGTGGAACTTATGTTGTCTTTTACAGTTCTTCTTACTTTTTTAAATTTTTTTCCTATGCATAAAACCACTGGTATATACTAGTTTGATGTCATTTATTTTATATTCTAGAGTAAATGTTATATTGACCTCGTGTTCTTGTCTGTTTTCAAATCTCTTCCTGCTGATGACTATGTAGGCAAAATTACATTGTGTGTTGTTAAGTTTCTTAACATGAAAAAAATAGTTTTACCTCCGTAGTAAGAATGGGTCCATTACACTTCAAAATACATGGTACATCTACAAGTTTCAGAGATGATCACCAAGGCTTCTTAAGATTTTTTTTAAATGAACAAGCTCATGTATTAAAGGCTGTAACTGTCAAAATATTATTAGTTTTGTGGTTTTTTTTGCTTTGCACTGGTGATTGTTCCGAATGTAAAAAAGCAAAATGCTGTTCCTAAGTTCAGAGACCTATTTTTGTAAATGAAAAATCTTGTTTCCCTAGTACCGGTAAAATATGTCACTTGCACTGGTGAAACGTTTAAATGCTGTTATTTAAGTCGTAGTTCCTAAAACGGACAATAACTAGAAAATGTCATAGAGAGTCATGTGCGTCCTTCCAACTACTGTGTCTGCAAAGTTTCAGTTCTGTATCTTCAAGGTTTCCACGATACTGATGTTTCAAAAAAAAGTGACGGTATAATTAAAGTCAAAGGACTGAAACACGATCAGACAATTTCCAACATTTTGCAAAGGAATTGTTACTTTTGAAACTCTTCATTGTATTCATTCTTCGCCCCCCCATCAGTACTTTCAGTGCTTTGATTTAAAGATATTTCTTGTTTTTAGATAAGATTGTAATGCTATTATAGGCATATTGTTTTAGGCTATGAATTTAAAGACTCTGTCAGCTGCTGCTGACATGGGACGAACTGGCCGACTGCACAAAAATACGGATCGACCATTCTGATCATCTAGCATGTAGTCAAGCAATCAATGGTCTTTAGTAAATATTGAAAGTATCAATAGTTCAATACTATTAACCTTTATAACCATACGTTTTTACGAGATTTTACGAGATTTTGCGAGAGTTTTGTGAGAGTTCTATCATACCTCTTAAATGCTACATAAACTGTAGTGCACTTTCTGCAATGGGAAAATTTGTAACACAACAGTTACAACAACAACACCACCTACAACAACAACAGCTACGAGGTCGACGGCAACAATATCAAGAATTAAACAAAACAGTATGATGAACAGACATATATTTGTCATTTCAAAAGCCCAGGTTTTAGCAAACTGTAGTAACTGCTATTTTGGTAAAACAGATCTCACCACGAATAGATGATATCACCATGTCTCCATTGTTGTCTTTAAGAGAGTGGGTTTATTGTACTTAAAGTGCATATTGTTTCAGTACTGAAAACGAAAACAATAAACTTACAAGAGTAAAGTCTTTAACTTTTAATTATTAACTTCCTGCACACAATATATAGAGACGTATAATGAATTATATTGCAATCTATGCTTCATTGTTTAATATCTGCTGATAGACATGTTTCAGTTTCAGTTGTTAATTGTCATCCTAAAAATCACAAAGGGCCATTATATTCTTAATATTTAACGTGATAAAGGATCTTGAAGATGCTGAATAGTTCGCAAAATAAACTTTAGGAGATATAGCTATATCAGTATTTATACTCGAATTGTCTAAATAAATCGATGACCATAAATGCAAAATAAGAAAGGACAACAACAACTTAAATGTATTAATAACACCAAAACAGAAGTTGAATAAAAAAGTCAGTACTTGTTTGATTTCAAAGGAATGCAGAATTTGTAACATTTATCATTGGGCCCAGGATATCATAACCAAAACGTTTGAAAAAGAGAGAAAAAAAAACATGGTAAGCATTTAAAGGTTTCATTTATATGCTTTTAGGTTTGAATATTTTAAATGGATTCTCGGACAACCACTAAGATTACTACTTGCTACAGCGCCTAAAACTCATACATATGACAGAAACCTTAGATTGAACACGCACATGTCAGAAACCTATGTTTATCTTTTTATCTATTTGTTCTTACATAATATTTGATACTCCACTTTTTGACGTCATTTCTGATGTACTGAATAATTTCTATGTTATTACCGACATCCTGAATATTCTTGGCGTACTGTCTGATAACTTGAATATTTTAAATTAGATTTCTGAGATCCTGAATATTTTGAACAAAATTTCTAAAATACTTTGGACGTACTTCATGCTTTCTGATATCTCCAATATTTCCGTCGTTATTTCTGTAATAACGTGTAATTTCTGATATCACGAATACTTTCGACGTAATTTCTGATATCACGGATACTTTCGACGTAATTTCTGATATCACGAATACTTTCGACGTAATTTCTGATATCACGAATACTTTCGACGTTATTTCTGATATCACGAATACTTTCGACGTTATTTCTGATATCACGAACACTTTCGACGTAATTTCTGATGTCCATAGTATTCCCTACATATTAAAGATACCAAGGATATTTTCAAAATACCTTCACTTCACGGGAGACAGCATATACCTGCATCTCCAAAACGCAGATAAACGTTAGTATACTCTCGAAACGTCTTTAGTTCTCGTTACAGAACTGTCAACACTTTATAAGCTGCCTGTTAGCAAGACATTTTTAGCGTTATCATCTTAATTATCATGGACCTGAACTCACCAAATATTAATCCTTCTTTCAGTAAAATATGGAACTGAAGTTTTATTAGCTCTTTCGTTTCGCATTTAAATACAAGCAAGTAAAAAAAGAGAAAAACAAACACCAACAACAACAACAAATTATATATACATTTATTCAAAAGAAGAATAAAATACCACATACCAGTATTTATCAACATTTCAAGAACATAATTGTTAGTCTGGAGACTTCGCTTGATAAAGGATTGATATTTTGAGAGACAAATGTGTTCAAAATGTCCAAGATGCATGTCAGTCGAGATAGATGCTGAAAACACGATGAATGCTCGGACACGAAGTCAACATGAAGTAATGATGACTTCTTTCACTTCTAGGATGGATGTATATGAAAGTATATTTTCCATTTAAGCTGTGTATTTAATTTTATGACTCGGCCAGTGCAAATGTTATTTTTTTAAAATTTACTTGGCCGCCTTAACCACAAATATATAAGAATCATAAATAACTTGTAAAAAAGCATTTTTTATCTATATATACGCTTCTTGGCGCAAAAGGTAAAATTAATCAGCCAAATTTCCCATAGAGTACCAAATACTCATGTTCTTGAAGTTGGCGGCCTGGGAGGCTAACCGCAGCGGTCTAGCAGCCTAACTATAGCAGCCTAGCGGCCTAAGATATACATTGTTATCAAAATAAAAATGATATCTATGAACTTAGGGTCAAAAAAACAACAAAAGGGGTTAGGGTAAGGTGTACTTTTCCTAATTAAAAACAGCGTCTTTTCATGCTTTGTTATCTGAATACGGTTAGCGGCCCAGCGGTCTAAGATATACATTGTGTATGAACTGAGAAATAAAAACAATAAAAGGGATTTGGGTGTATTTTTTCAAATTAAAACAGCGTCTTTTCATTATTTATTATATACTGAAGGCTGCTAGAGAGAATGAAAGAAAAGGAGAAAGAAAAAAAGAAAGAAAGTAAGAAAAAAAAAGAAAGGAAGAAAGTCGGTGGGTCGGTCAGCCGGGCGGTCAGACAGTGAGTGAGTCGGTCAGGAAGTAAGTAAGTATAAACATATTTAAGGTAGGTCGGATTAAAAATATTCGTATTTACTTTCTTATTGATGACATACTGACTGACCGACCGACCGACTGATACACCCACCACTCACTCACTCACTTTAATTTCTCTCTCTCTGTTTTTCTTTCTTCCTCTCTTCTATATTTTCTTCTAGCAGCCTAAAGTTGACAAATACTCTCACAAATATTATTTATTTTTTCTGCGTTCAGAAATACTATCTTTACTGTGATACAATATGTATAACTTAGGTCGCTAAGCCGCTGAGCCGCTAGCAGCATAAATATAGAAAATCCTTCTTTTCCGGAAAGGCTAAAAATTCTTTTCATGCAAAACCTTTTATTTTGAACTTGCAAAAATGCACACAACCCCTTTTGTTTAAACTGAGCTCAAAAATTCCATTTTGATTGTGATACACTATGTAAATCTTAAGCCACTGTGCCGCCTGCAGCCTTAAGATAGCTAAAATATTGTACTTCTTTTCAAGATAAAAAAATCTCTTTCAATTTTCAAAAATACACCCCAAACCTCTTTCTTTGTTGTTTGTCGACATTTAGTTCAAAGATACACAATGTAGGTCATAGGTCGCTAGATAACAAATAAACTCCTCTTTTTTTGAATTTGCAAAAATACAAACAAGCGCCTTTAATTTTTGTTCGTTGTTTACACTTGGTTTAAAGATATTATTTTATTTTGATAAACAATGTATATTTTAGGCCGCTATGGTTAGGCCGCTGAAGTTAGGTCGCTAGGACGACGGGCCGCAAACTATAAAACATCAGCTATTGACATTTTACACCCATGTTGCTGAAATAGTGGAAACTAGTGTCATTTTCAAAACAATTCAGAAATTTTAGTAGCCAGTGGCTCGTTTCGCTAGAGGAAACACTAACATTGATACAAACCTTGTAAAACTGGTTTCCTCAAATGCGGCTCATCGTGAAAGTAAACATATCCAGCCAAAGTCATCGCCGAAAACAGTAGAAGAGCTGCCATCACGTTTGTTTTGTATGTAATCCATTTAATTAGTGCACAGTTAGTTCTTCTTAACATATTTGTCACTTAAACATACTACTTTCTTCTAAAATTTGTAATAGGGAAAAGTAGGCTGGTAGCTCAGAGATAAGTTACAATATAAAAGACTGATACCCTTGTTCAAGAGGTCAAAGGGTCAAGATAAGATTAGTACCAGTGAGTTAACAGTTTTCGATTGAAGTTTAGCTAAAATCAAAGCGCTGCAAGCACTGAAGTATGATAATATGAGAAACTTTATAAATATTTAGTTGAAAGAATGTTATTTAGCAAATTTAGAAACATGTATCATTTTACATTATAATATATGGTTTGGAAAAGTACTTATGTAATTTCATTTCAATGATTAAGAATAGATAAATATTTATTACTAAGTGACATTTTTTGAAGTTGAACATAGCTTTCCGTTTTATATTATGATAGAAATATGATAATGGTTCAAATGATGAACGATTAATTTTAAGACACATATTTGAACTATGACTTCAATGACTTCAAAATTACACAAAAGAGAGTTAAAGTTCATGGCTCAGACTTCTCCTCAATAAAATCTATTCACATATGAAGTTTCAAGTTTCAAAACAGAACAAACACTCAAACTGTTTTTGTATTCTCTGCTTGCAGATGAGGAAATACAATCTTAAAAATACAGTGAGCAGATGAATTTGAATAGCTTAAGCATATCGAACAGCGAACGTGTTTTACCCCATTTAAATATGAAAAAATACAATCTCACTGAAGTTCACGATCTCCATTCGGTTAGATCTGAAGACGACCAATTCATTTCTATTCTATTTTTAACCGGGGATTTCCATTATTGTTATTTATATCTCAGCCAATCACACTGCAGCTTATGATGTGTCTCGATAGTTCCCTGTACACACGGCGTGTTGATACAATGTGTAAACCTCTGTAGCACAACAATATTTATCATCGAAAACGGACAATGCATAGAAATTTAAAACAAAATAGGCTGCTCATACATTATCTCATTATTTTAGAAGATTTTGCCAAATAAGTTTGACTATGACTTCAGAAACATTTTAAATATGTCAGACAACATACGACATGTAAGAATTATTATTTGGGATCCCGGTGTAGCGTGAGATTTGTAAGACCCGTGAAAATCGTAAGATCTTACGATTCTCACAGAACACCCGTGAAACTTATTACTTATAATAACTGAAATAATCCTTATAAAAAATGTAATGTTTATTTCAAATTTCGAATTGTTCTGTTTTTTTGGAAAAGTTGAGAAGATTTAAGTTTTATTAATTGACAGTCAAAACTTTATTCAAGCAATAGCATTTCTTAGTCTTTATTCTCCCATTTTTCTAATCATTCAAAGAAAAATGTCATATATGCGTAATATATGAATAAAATATATGAGCATGAATTTGAAAATATGTTATTTCAATTTTCATGCTCATATCTTTTTTTTTCATTGTTTTAAATTTATCAGTAAAAGCATTGAGAAGTTGACTTAGACCAAAGGACCTCCAAGTCCAAATCCACCTTACATGTATTGGGCATGTAAGTTCTCAACAAGTAATGAGTGGACTGGAAGGGGATACTTTCTGATTCTTGTAGTATCCTCAACACTCTAAAATAACTGAACCCTTCAGGAAGCATCAGTCATTTGAAACGGTTATCTTTGATGAATAAATTCATACAGACAAATAGAGAATCCAACTTCTTCTAACCACACATTCATTACTTCATAAGGAATTTTCAAAAAAGTATGCCACTGGGGCTAATGGCTCTGGAAAACTCAATTTATACAGGTCCAATGGGTCTACGGCATAAAGAGATGTGTACTGTGTAGACTGTTTTCAATTTATACAAGAGTTTAGACTCATTTATTTTACATCAATTGCGATACAAGTTCTTTCAACTTAGATTCATCACGCACGATGACTGCTTCCTGGGTTCCATACCAGTATTTGCGCAGTGTGGAGGAATGTGAAGATCGTGACAGAATCTCGCCTCTGACGGGATTCGAACCCACGACCTTCGGATCTGGAACCCTGCGCTCTACCCCTAGACCATGGTGCCTCCTTTTTTTTATACAAGAGTAGCAGGGGTATACATGTATAATCAAGCACTTCTGGTTCTACTCCCTTGCCTACATTGTATCAACTTGCTTTTACATGGACATAGTAGAGTGTCCACTTGGTAACTGAAGGTACTAGTAAAAATAATTCAAGTGACATCTTGAGCATATAATTTCTGAGATGTTTTTGTTTTGGGTCAGAATCTTGCTATAGCCGAGGTGAGATATTAACACATACACAAAAACACAATATCTCGACTTGCGTATTTTCCCTTTTTATTGGGTTCATTCCTGCTGGCACTGACAAGTTATTTAACTAAAATATGTGAGTGATTCTTCTGCAAAAGTGCCCTGCTTCAAGACACTCCACTGTTGTGTTGAATCTTTCACTCACCGAGACTCAAATTATCGATACCTGTTAGGTTCGAAACCTATCAGCACAATTATACAAAATAAGTCGTTTCATAAAGTATTAAATACTTAGGACTGAACTACAATTCCAATTGTTCAGGATAACTTACTGATTAATCCATAAAAAAACATATACTGCAGTATGCAGTGTTATCGTCTTACACATTTCACGGCCATGATGAAACCTATGTAAACATCTTGTGCGCATGCGCAGAAGGGAAAGTCTTAAGGATTTCACGGGTCTTATGTTTTTCACGCCACACCGGTTATACATATATAGATTTTCGCCAGTTAAATACACGTTATCTTGATTTTTGGAAGTATGGAAAGAGTTGCTCTGATTGACTGATGAGCGTCTTTCATGAGAACGGTGATCCAGATCCTATTTGCACAGCAATTTTTAGGATATGATTTTAATCTGATTGAAGGAAGTTAAAGCTTTAAAAGTAATTTGATATTCGATGAAAAATATAACTTGTAAATTTGTAATCATAAATTCAACGGACGGATGTCCGACAAACTTTTGAACTCGCTCAAATTCAGCAACACAGTCATATTGATTTGTTCTCAAAGAAATTCAAAGGGTTTAAAGCGCTGAAAGACTGTCGGCTTTATAGGGGCGAAGGTTATGCTGAGGCACATTTTTGCTTACACAGCCATTCCTCTATTTTGGAATCAATAAAGTCTTTAAACAGCGGAATGTTGATTTTTTTATGTCAGTGTTAGCATTAACATTGAAATGACCGTGGTAGGAACCTAATTCAGTTATTCATTCTCACTTACCGACATTTGATATGTGACATTAATACTTCATGATTACCACTACTACTTCTTCTACTACTACATCCTAGCAAAGTATTTTAAAAGTTATCCTGTATTTGTTTCTATTGAAATACTGGAATTGAAAAAATGACAAAAGTTTGTTTTGTTCTTTTCTCCAATCCTAATTTTGAACAAGTATACATGCCTTCTGCTGATTCGCTGATACTGAACATGCCTATGACTTGCATGCTTAGTTTTAAATTAGCAATTAGTATATAAATTTGTCAGTGCTGAGTGCTGATTAAAACTTAAAGTCACTGGTTCTTATCTGGTTTAGGCCTGCGAAAAATTAACACTACTTAATCGTATGTGTAGGTCCTTTGTAGCATTTGCAGGAGCAGAGAATTCTTTAGTGCTTGCAGCGCTTTGATCTAACAAAATGGCGATGCTTATCTCCTCGCAGTAATCTCCCCTTCATTCTTTGGAAAGATCTCTGCCGACACGCGTTACCTTTAGCTGGATTCCAGCTATATTTACATTTAGAAGTAGTCTGTTAACTTTTTTTAAGAAATATTTTTTTTCTTTTTTGTTCAGTTACATTTGTAATTGCATCGATTTAACATGCCTGGATGTAAAAGTGTCTTGAAAAAAAAGTTTAACACTTTGCTTATTTAATTTGGACCATCATCACGTGACATGCCTGTCGGCGCTGAAAGTATGGAAGGGAGTAACCGTTGTGATGAGTTTGTATCTGTCTATCTGATGTGTGTATAAATGCTGTTATATGATTGGATCAGTCAATGACATCGGACAGAAAAGTCGTCAATCGGAAGACCTAGGGCGACTTCAATAAGTCACCTCGGAAATAATACGGTAGGCGCCATAATGGACTATTTTATAACACAAATGGTGTCTGCTAAATTGAAAACATTTCTTAAAGCCTTTACCTGTTCATGCTTTAAATCAAAATTTATTTTCATTTTTTTCTAATGCGTAAGACAAACACTACTTGAATTCTACCATGTTTGTTTATATTTTCTATTAAAGACGGGGCGAATTACCATTTGGTGTATTCATACACTTATATACGAGGTCTTTATACGAAATTGTCGGAAAAGGCCGAGTTGTTACGATTGAAAAGTTGTGTATTGATTTTCCAGTGTTAAAAGGTAGAACGATTCAGTATAAATTAGTGTTTAGCGAGTGCTGTTTCTTTTTGTGTATAATCATCATAAAAATTACTTGAAAGGTTTATAAGTACAAATATCATTTACTTTTTTACTTGATTTTGAAAGCTTTAAGTTTGTTTTTTGTTTGTTTTGGGGTTTAACGCCGATTTCAACATATAGGTTATATCTCGGCGGTCAGTCCACCTAACCGGTGTTCCTGTATAACTAACCAGTAATTGCCAATTTCTCCGCAAGTGGCTGACCACTGTTCCCACATGATCTACTCTGAATCAGCGGTGAGAGACAAATAAACATAAGACACAATGTCTGAGAACAATTGTCACGGAGAAATTTTGCCCTGCCCAGGGTCGAACCAACGACCGATGGATTACTAATGAGCTAAGCGGGCGGGCTAGAAAGCTTTAAACTAAATTAGTCAACTTTATAATAATTCCAAAGAACTACTTTGTATTGCGGAGTAATCGGAAGTGCATGCTGTTAGTTCGTTAACTTCCGGTGATTGATTTCTTATTTATGGTAATACTGTATTCACTTCGTTCCTCAAAAAATTGAAAAAAAAGAGAAGCTGTTATCATTCTGTTTTTAGACCTACATTAATTTACAAAAAGCTTTATACCACTGTTCTGCTCATTTTATTAACTGACGTAAAGCAAAGATTCGTGTATCTTGTATCGAGCATAGTCAATAAACGCACATTTTTGTATCAACAGTATATCCATTTTGTCTGCGCATGCGTTTATCTCCTTCGACTACGGATTTCAACCACTTCTGCCTAAACAAAATTTATCATTTCGTGCAAATATCTAGTTATAGAAACTATAAATCTGACAAAATCTGGTTCATTTCACCTCACCCTTACAGAATGCAGCGCCATTATTTGAAAACTTAATGACTTCATATACTTTAGGAAAAGCAGTTTATGGTATACTTGAAAAGATATATAACCAAACTATAGTCCAATCTATTTCCTAATAAATTATGTTACATAGGAGAGGTTAAAAAACAAACAAATTATTTAACTAGAAGACAGTTAACGACCGCATCTGCTCTTTTTATCCAAAATAACGTTACTCGCTACACCTGGTTACGCAGGGTTCAGACTCCTTGTCGGAAGATTTGGAAATAACAACACATCGACTTTGCAGAATAC
Source organism: Cyclina sinensis (assembly GCA_012932295.1). Taxonomy (NCBI): domain Eukaryota; kingdom Metazoa; phylum Mollusca; class Bivalvia; order Venerida; family Veneridae; genus Cyclina; species Cyclina sinensis. Next base: position 31,956,445 of record JAAONU010000008.1, read on the forward strand.
CTGTCATACTGCAAAATGAAGCCAAATTGTTGCTTTCTTGACCCATGAGCAGAACAACCACGATATTTGGCAAAGAAAGCCGTAATACGCGGAACCAGGTAGAGAGTAAGTTAATTTTGGCAAACATGCGCTTGTTCAAGGAGTTGGTTATGAATTTTTAGCAAGAGTGCAAGATATTTGATTTTTGTTCATTACTTTGCTCTAAGTTTTCGATGATTAGCCCCTTTTCCGCTTTTTGCGTCTTCCTTTATCCTTTCAAAAAAGTTTAATGAAAAAATAAGTAAAGGGAAACGAAAGACGAGATAAATATACCAAATGTCTTTTCTAGTTTAATTAAAACCTGTTATTGGATATAACTGCCTTCTTACACTATTGTCTGAGTCATATCAAGAAGAGAATAGGCAGAGTAATTGGTTTATTAAAAGTTTTGCCTGAAACTTCAAAGGCTTTTACCGACATTTAAATCCACGTGAATGAAATAAAGTTCCATAATTTTATCGTTTGCATAAAAAATGTAACAGATATTTAACCCTCAACCAAAATCATACATCCAATTTGGTTTTTGAATTTAAACTTATTTTCATTTAAACTGCCGGATAGGCGGAGCCAATCTGGCTCCCGGCCTTGTGCCCAATATCCCACGTCTGTATAGAGACACTGTTTCCCTTCAAAGAAAAGTTGCAGCGGGCATTTGGATGCATTAGGGCACAAATCGAGTAAACTGCCATGTCGAATTCCGGACTAGTTCCCAGGAAGAAAGAGCCTTTCGATTTGGTTCCCCCGTACCAAGTAAAAGCTGCACCTTTCATGTTAGGCTACAAGTAAAGAGAAAAGCATATACAAGTCATTTACAATTACAGTGATTTACACAATCTACTTTGTACATAACAAACTTTTAGCATATTCAATATTTCATTATCTAAGCAACATTTTCTGTAGATCACGCTTATTCTGAAACCGTCAAGAATTTTGCGGGAATAAACAGCTTTAACTAACTGAATTAATTTTAAAAGTTGAATGTCATTTATTGTAATTGATGAACTTAACCTGTATGACAATCACACTATGTAATACTTCATACCATACTAAAAAGTGGGCCGTGTTGCGAGATTATCATCAATCTGGTCAAATTTGACCTTTTCAGGTTTTCCCACCTGTTTTGAGATAACTTTTGCCACTGGCGGATGCGCACTCCCCGCCCCCACCCCCACACACAAAAATCCCGAAGCATAGGTAAACGTAAGTTTTACTGCGAACTTGACTCTAGATTATTGTAGGACAGTCAACATTAACAGTGTCGTACATCAAGCACTATTAAGCACTAGTAATTAACTTTCCAAATGATGCATCACTATTCCACAGTGACATTATCTTTCCTTAATTTAATTTTTTATCTTTGGGTTGCTTCAATTTGTCAACAAACACGGAATGGAAACGATTTGGGAGATAGGGACTACACTGACTCTTGCTGATTCTCATGTTTAATGGCAGATTTTTTCAGTTTATGATGAAAAATATTTGAGTGTCTGAATGCAACAAAAACGCCCAAAAATGCTCCATTTTACATTTTTACAAATATAGTTCATGCGCAACACACACATATAAACAAAAAGATAGATATGGTATCCATTAACAAGTTATTTGAGTTCATAATGGGAATTTAATAAACGAAATATATATTAATTATTATATTATTATTATTATTATTATTAATTTTTCAAAAATTTACAAATTCCTAAAATGGTTTTCTTCTTTTTAGATGACATAAGATTTGTGAATTATCTAAGATCGCGCCATGCAAATTTTGGGAGGTAGGTATCTCGAATAAGATTATAAAAGGTATTATGTTTAATCGTGTTTAATCTCTCAACACGGCCCTCTTTTTAGTATGGTATGAAGTTTTACATCGTGTGATTGTCATAAAAAGTGTTTGTTTATTATAGTGTCGCCCCTATTGGTAGGGCCAGCCATATCTGACTTATGAGACACCTTATTCTGTTGCACGTTTACCTCACCAACCGGCCGCATCGGAACGATGCCACTGGTGGGATTCGAACCTCAGACCTACCGCTCCAAAGGCGGATGCCTTAACCACTAGGCCAGGGAGATATATTTGTCACAGGCCATTAAACATGGTATTCTGACTCTACGTTATTTTACTGCAATTTTGACATATTCTATTTTATCTTGGTGTACCAATATAGCATTTAAACAGTTTTTTTTAAAGACAGCACTTTATGGTTATCCAGAACAGGCAGAAAAGATTGTTTGTTTGCAGAAATAGATTATTAATTTGTCACGTCAAACTTTGATGTCGTTTTCTTCGATTACGTAAATTGACCAAATTGTTAATTTTTTCATGTATTTACACATACCTCGGCCTGAGACGCCATTGTTGTGTAGGACAAACTTCCGACCTTCTCCTGAAGATAAAACTGAATCCAACTGTGGAAGCCTGATACTGAACTGCCCTGTGAAAAAAAAACGAAACGTTGAACTGTGTGTTTTGAACAAGATACTTTTCGTGTAAGGATAATATAAAAAAATAGCGTAACTTATAGACAAAATTTAGGTTTCTAGGCTGTTTTATATATATAAAAAGTCAGGTGTAATATAAATTTTGCTGCCGGGTCCTTTTTCTTAGACTTTGATTTAAGATATATGTTTTGCACTACACATGATTAAAAATCCCTTACACATTTAACACACCTTACACATTTAACACACCTTACACATTTAACACACAATTGCTTGTATTTCGGACAGGATAACCTTGTCTTTATTGGCATTATCTTATCTTATACCTTCAGTTCTCCAACCATCACGTGCTCGAACCCTGAACTATCATCAAAGTTTTGACTGGATGATCTAGGATACAGGTTAAACCATAACTCTTTCAGTGCGTCGCGGAATGCTGTTTGACTGCTCCCAACTTTTCCTACAAAAAACAACAATAAAAACAACATACAGTAGGCAATAGTCCATTTTATATATAAGCTATTAGTTCACATACATCATTTGAAACTTTAGCATCTCTCTTTAATCTGTATTATTGACGTAAGGATCTTGTAAACATACCATTACTTGCAAGGAATGCATTAGCCAAGGTCATTGCTTCTGTAGCTAGAACTGCGTCTAGATAAGCTTCTATTTCTTGTAGACTATTTTCAAGCAACAGCTCAGCGACCCCGATGTTTCGCTCATAGTTATCTAGGAGACTGATAAACGCTTTGAATGTTGGGAGGGAGAACTTAGCTTCATTGACGCTTGTGAACAATCTGAAAGCAAAATGAAGTAACAAGCGTTTGGCGACGCTGATGTTTCGGTCTTAAAACGACCTATAAGCGCTTAGAAATAAAGAGTCTGGGTGATCGAAGGAAAACCTTCGGTGTCTTGTTTAGAAATAACTAAAATGTAGAAAATCTTAAACAAGGAACAAGTATTAGCATTTCCAAAAATGCTTGAAATCGCCGTTCAGCCATGCATTTCGTCTTATCCATACATGAATATATTTCATGTTCTTCATTCATTAATTTGATAATCTTACAACATGCTTTGCACTGAAAAGCGAAGTTATATTTGATAATTTTCACACAGAAATTATAAAGTAGATGAAATATACATTGTAATTTTTATTGTAGCTGGACTATTTTTGAAAGCGGACGATTTGGTTTCTTTAAGAAAACATCCCAATATTTTTATACATCATGTTAAAATTTGCAGCCTTAAAACCTTGTAAATAATGCTTTGTTGTAAACCAGTCTACGCATAATTAATTGACTATCTGCGTAGTTTTTTAACTTTATTTATTACTAAATCATGTATACTTAACAAAAGCTAGATACAGTTCTTCAATACCATAAGAATATTATATGTACAATTTAAACAGAATAAATTTTAGGTAAAAAATACAATATTGCCGTGACCCTAATCAAGCATATATAAAACACGGAAAAATCCTGATCAAACTCATCGCACCGGTCACGTCACGCTTTGCTACTGTACTAATCAGGGGAAGTAACCCCTGCGGGGAGTTTGTATCCTGATTATAATCGCCTGGAAGCAAGCATTTATTTTTTTCTTTAAGTGCAAGTTTTGGAAAAAACAAACAAACCATACTCTTATTTAGACTACATTCTCTAGTTAAAAATGACATGTAGCAAAAAATATTGCGATTATCCTGTATTTATCCTATACGAGCCTGAAGACTGGTACTGAGATCGTACATTGATGATGGTATTTTTCAGTTGTAAGAATAAGTAATCCGACAAACATGGCGGTTGGGCGAGTCCATTTACGCATCCCTTGCTGAAGAATTTTGACGTCCATTTTGTTATCATGTGATATGAAATGCTTTGCTTTGATTGGCTAAAGGCAGGCGGTGTACAGGCAAAACTGTTCAAATCTTGTTAATTGTATATATCGCCGTCCAGGAACGGCGATAATTAATCAAAGCTATCGATTGCAACTGTTGGAAATTTGTTATGTGTTTAAAGCTCTACAATCATCAGCATTATCAATGGCGTTAAAATTTGGTTAAAAGTTACAGATAACAGAATTAATGTCAAAGATGTACAGTGTAAGTATTTGTATACATACCTGTTTCCCGCAGTATTAAGGACTATTTCCGCTGAAGTGAAGCGATTTGTATCGCTGTCCCATATGTCTTCCATAACAGCACTTAGAGGGTCAGTGGGACCACCTCCGCCAACTACTCCTGTTTATGTGAAATTATAAGCCTAGTGTGTTTAATAACTACATGCTCATGTCTGTTCTGTTCTATGTTTCTTTAAACATGACTAGCATGTTGATTTTCAAAATTAATGTTTTAGTTCTATCAAGTTCTGTTGTGTTTCCCTTCCAACTTGACCGACACCTTGAATTTTCATCTTTATGTTTAGTTTTATTATGTTTTGTTCTGTGACCGTTTCAACATGACTGGCATGATGAATTTTCAACTTTATGTTCAGTTCTATTAAATTTTCCAAAATGACCGACATTCTGATCTTAAAAAATAATTTGCTACGGAGATACAGGAAGTCTAGAGGTATCAAAATATTTACTTTGTTTAGTAACATTTCTTCATTAATATGTCTGTACTGGGAACAAAAAGTTGGGCCACTGTTATTGATCTATATGACGTGTTTACTAATAAATCTACTAAAGTAACTTATTCTAAGTAACATTTTGTAATTTAAACTGTCTTTTAAATTTTATGTCTTTTTATTGCAAAGGTATCATTGTTGCGTCAAAGGACTTCCTCTCTGACATTTCATACCGTCAACACAGGTTGAACTGTAGTCAGGGCAACAATCATTATAAGTCTCGCATGACGGGTCACATTGGCAGATATTGCTCTGGTCAGCGGGCTGGTCACATCTACCCGAGCATGTGCCTGAAACAATTCTTACATGTGTTGATGTAATCGTAAATAGGATATAGCTAAAATTTTATCAGATACGAAAATTTCTGAACTCATTCGCTTTTATATTTTGTCTTGACTCATTGACTGTTGGAGTCAATGAGTTGTAATAATGACTCGACAACTATTGAGGAACTGAAGTACGAATAGAATCAAGGTTTAGAAAAACCGGTGGATCAGTTTTGTGTGCATTACTTTGTCTAGTAAACTATTCAGTTTACGCGTATTTGTTTAAGTGACTTTTACGAAAAAGATAAAAATACCTAAAATGACCTGTAGTGTTATAAATAAGCAAACCTCGACGGTTACAGTTCTCACGCTACTATATAGCTACAAAATACCATGTAGTGGGTACAACATAAAATAACTAATATCTGCAGGGGTGTCAGTCACATAGGCAACCGGTACCGACAATAAATAAACTCATATAGTGAGATACCAAAAGTAATTAAAAAAATTGACATATGTCGTTTATATAACAACTGCAACTATTTGAGCTGCCGCAATCTAGCAGTACTTAACGCCAAACAGTTATACTCTGTGCGTTTGATAGTTCTTTTTCGCAAAAAAGCCAGGTCATGTCCTAAAATACCGTGATAAAGAAGACGAAAGAATCATATAGGAAATATTTTTAATGTTTATTATTGTGCGTCCTTTATTTTTTGTGAGCGTAGGTAGAATTTCCGGCGGTAAACACGACACTGTCCTCGAAGCTAGTGCGCTTAGTAACATTTGACAATCAATCCAAAAACATAGGAAGATGGATAAATATCTGTGAAGTATTTATTGCTGCAAAAAATCTGGAACAATGTTAGCTAAAACGATAAACATTCTGTACTAAATAGAGTGTAATTTTATGTAAATTGCCTTATTTATTGCAAGTGGAATCAACAATGTTTACAGAAGCCTTACCAGCTACACAGACAGCATTGTAGTCCGAGCAACAATCATTGTAAGTTAAACATTGCGTATTACATTGACAGGGGAAATTAAAGTCAGCAGACTGTCCACATCGTCCCGAGCAAGTGGCTGAAAATAGAAATTATTTGAATACGATGTGATATAAATACAAAGGACCTGGTCTGCTTAAATCTGTGAAAGACATAAGAGTATATGTGTTTGTTTTGTAGACATACCCGGCATTGAAAGTCTTACAAAAAGAAAAGTTCGGTCATCTCGCATTAAAAACTAATGCTCTCGAACACTAAGCTAAAGAGTCGATTGCTGACAGATTGTATTTATACAATTGTAGGATTGTAACACATTCCCTCTTGAGAAAGTCATTATTTATGATGATGAGTTGTGTGGTCTTTTACAAGTCCAATGGTGGTTATACCGGACGAGCCCCCATGTTATGGACACAAAAAAATTCATAACAGAAAGAAATAATGCATCTTGAAAAAAAACACACAGAGCGGGATTCGAACTCAGGTCCTCCCCTATCGAAAAGCAACACTCTGGGCAACTGAGCCAAAGAATCGATTCCACGACTCTGTTGTCAGAGGTTGTATTAATACAATTATAGTCCAGTGTACACTAGACCGTAACAAAAGCCAAAAAGGCTCATCAGTCATCCTTTCTTGACAAGTGACAGACACTACAGGCGTACAGTGATTATTTAAAAAAAAAAGAATAAATAACAAAATAAAGACAATATTTGTCGAAGAGAGTCAGAATAAAACCAAAATAGAGAGAGTCAGCTGTAACCAGGTGAAGCACTAGGAAAAAGAAAGTACCGACCAGGAAACGGTATAAAGTTAAAAACCAAAGTAGACCACTAGAAACGCAGGGGATAAGAACTGGCTAGCAAATATCAGGAGATGTGTTTAAAAAAGGGGGCAAGGAAAAGAAAAAATTAATAAGAACGGCCAAAATGAAACTTAGAAGAATTTGTTGAAACATAATGAAGAAATTTGAGAAACGAAGATACACTTTTTAAAGCGACTGACTCACAGATAGGTCAATGATGCAAAGAAAATGTTGATACATATAGAAAGTCTGGTTGTAGCTTAATTTGTTTTTCCCTTTTAAATCCAAGAGAAGTGAATATATTATGGACAAAACGTAATGCTATGCTTATATTCACCGTGAAAAATGAAGAAGAAAATATGAAATCACCAGGATTCGAAACTATGCCCCTTTCGGAGTGGCAATCTAACCCACTTAGCCAGAGCGAATTATTAGACGTCAAATTTTTAATAGTAAAAAGTAAAGTATCTACCCCGTGACTAACGGGGTAATTTTTTTTAAAAGTGTGTAAAACTACAATATGTTTGTCTAACAAAGAAATGAAACAGTAACTTCGTTTAGATATATTCTTCACAGTAGTAACCAGAATTTCTATATTTATAAACATTTTCTTTTTTATGCAACGTTGGCCCATCTGTGAATCAGTCACTTAAAAGATAATAATAATAATAATGATAAAAATATTATTCATGATGATGATGATGAGGATGTTGATAATGCTGATGTTGATGATGACAAAAATCCTACCTCCGAGGCAAACGGCTGAGTAGTCCAGACAGCAATCACCGTAATTTGTGCAAGCCGAGTTACATTGACAAGAGTACGCCTGGTTTACCCCCTGCCCGCATCTACCTACACAGGAATCTGAAATGAACACTTTTCAAATCATATCGATTTCTTTATTTGGATATTTTGAATATTTAAAAGACCAGCTATTCGTTTAATTCATAAGGCGTAGATTTTGTCATTTTTATTTAGAAATGCTGCATATCTGGGCCAAAGGATGTCTATGAGTTTAGTCTGTACTAGTACTAGAAAGTAAAATAACAGAACAATTATTGTTGGTATAATCTTCGTAAAATAACTGATAGTTTTCCTATCTGAAAATAGCTAATAGACATTGCAAATATGAATCTGTTAATCATTGTTAGTGTTGAATTAATGACACATCATCGATCATAATTCTCATGCTTAGGTTAAATTACACGTTTTAATAAAGCTCTATTCTTTTTTTCAAAAATGTAATTAAGTACATACCTGCGCGTATATTAGCGAAAAAACCGGCTAACAAAATTACAACAACTTTAAGTCCTGCCATCTTGCCTTTCGGAAGTTAATAATACATGGTAGGAATAAATGGCTACACTAAATAAGCCCATTTTAGCAATAAAAGCACGATTTTACGCCACTCATCATAATTTCAACCGGTCACAAGTGAAGAAGTATCTGGCACCAATTAAGAATTAAATTTATTACTAATTTATTACTTGGGAAATGGTCAGATTTTGACTAATTATATTGTTGGTAATAACTATTTTTGCTAGAAATAGATTGTGATAGCTCAAGGTTAGGCGGGCAAATTTTTCTGTTTCCAATTGAAGTAGGCTTGACTCATAAAGTTGTTTTTCTTTGTTAACAACAATAGGCACATGTTTCCGTTTGTTTTAATATTTTATTTTACGTCCTTACGCAAATACTTTTGATCAGTGGATAAGATTGTTTCTGAATCCAGTTTACTTTTCTGTGAAATTAACACTGAATCATCTGTAAGGGACTCAGGACAATTGCTGGTCTTTGATAATGCTAAAATGTATTCATTGAAGAAAATTAAGAAGTCCGTTTTTGCTTATAAATGTTACACTCGGACAACAAACTACTGTGTGATTATCAGTCTGGTTTTACGCGCAAATTTTCAACTGATACTTGCCTTATACACCTAACTGATTTTATACGTTTTCAGATGGATAATCAAACCTAATTGGTATGGTACTGCTTGACCTCCAAAAGGCATTTGATACCGTTGACCATGGTATTTTACTCATGAAACTTAAAGCCCTTGGTCTCTCAAAGTCGGTCGTTAGGTGGTTCTCCTCGTATTTGTCTGATAGGCACCAGTTCGTTGATGTTACAGGTATTCATTCACATCCAGAATTAATTTCCTGCGGCGTTCCCCAAGGGTCTATCTTAGGGCCGCTTCTCTTTTTAATCTAAGTTACTTCTCTATGCTGATGATTCAGCTATCTTGGTCACCGGTAGGAACGCAAATGAAATAGAAACCTTGCTTAGCCTTGAACTTGAAACTGTAAGTAAGTGGCTCATATGTAATAAATTATCCTTGCATCTAGGCAAAACTGTAGGCTTAAGTTTCTCTACAGGAAAATGGACTTTCTGAATTTTCATACTAAGAAATTATTTGTCATGGCCATCGCTCAATGTCATTTTGATTATGCATCGACTGTGTGGTTTTATTCGATAACCCAGGCTCTCAGGAACAATCTACAGGTTACCCAGAATAAACTTATTAGATTTGTGTTGAACCTTGAACCTAGAGCTCATATCGGTAAAGAGCAGTTTTCATTTTTTTAAATGGTTACCTGTGGCTAGCAGAGTTGATTTTAAATCACTGTGTCATGTTTTTAATATTCATTCAAATTCCGCCCCTTTGTATCTAAGGGAAAAGTTTGTTCCAGTCAGTCATGTACACAGTCACAACACACGGTTCAGGGTGAAATCTACAGGAAATGCTGATAATCTGGGATGTCACTTCACAGAGAGTGGTCGTTTTTCTATCTCAAAGGTCAAAGGTTTTGGGAAACGGCCATTTGCATATAGGTGATGCTGTTTGTAGAATGAATTACCGCAACATATAAGGGACTCCAGGTCATATACAAACTTCAAACTCGTTGCTAAGGAACATTTTATCAATTTAATTGATTACTAATTTTATAATGTACTTTTAGTTCTTTAAGGGGTATGTTTAAGACGGTATTCAAAACTAGTATTTGTATTAAAAATTATTTTTGTTACAAGCTTACTTAGTCCTTCAATTATGAGATATTTTTGTGATAAGTGCTGTGATAACTATATGTCTTCTTATGGCACACAATACTATACTTCAAGGACCACAATGGAAATAAGAGTTTTCACAAACTCTTTTTACGCCCCACAAAGTGGGGAGCATATAGCGTTGCACTTGTCCGTCCGTCCGTCCGTACGTCAGTCCGTCCGTACGTCTGTCCGTACGTCCCGAAATCTTGTGAACACAACTCCTCTTAAACCGGATGGCAGATTTTGCTTAAACTTCCAGGGATGAACAACCTTAATGTGTAGATGGTAGTAAAGGAAGGAATTTTTGCTGCGACCAAATTTAACAGAATTATGGCCCTTTGTTGATTTTTTCACTAGAAATTTTGTGAACGCAACTCCTCTTAAACCGGATGGCAGATTTTGGTTAAACTTCCAGGGATGAACAACCTTAATGTGTAGATGGAAGTAAAGGAAGGAATTTTTGCTGCGACCAAATTTTACAGAATTATGGCCCTTTGTTGATTTTTTCACTATATACCATATAGAAATTTTGTGAACGCAACTCCTCTAAACCCGGTTGGCAGATTTTGCTTAAACTTCCAGGGATGAACAGCTTTAATGTGTAGATGGTAGTAAAGGAAGGAATTTTTGCTGTAACCATATTTAACAGAATTATGGCCCTTTGTTGATTTTTTCACTATATACCATATAAATAATTGAACATATAAATTTTACATTTGTAATTTAATTTAACATGTACATAAGGTTACCTGTAGATCATTTTAGGTATATGTACAGAAAAAATCTTCCATACAGGATATACATGCTCTTGTTTATGAGCACTTATGCATAGTGGGGGCATCCGTGTCCTATGGACACAGTTCTAGTTTGTGTTATCCTTGATATATAATGTTGGTTGACATAGCTGAATATGTTTGATTCATACATGCTCTTGTTTATTGTTAATTTCATGTATGTTTTATTTGTATGATAATGCCATGCTGTCTGACATTTTATATAGAAAAAAAATCTAGCTATCTATCTATCTTACAATTTGCATATAAATCATACATTTAACAGCGCGTTAAAGCAGAATTTAGCTTAAAAATGTTATTAATTAAAGAGAAGTTAATATACCGTGAAAAAACATATGTTTTTGCTTCTTTACATTATGAAAACCGAAGAAAAAAGAATTTGATTTCATCAGGATTCGAATCCATGCCTTGCAGGTGAGTAAAATCAAGAAATGCGACCTAGACAACGGAGCCACTGGCGGAATGCTTTTTCCGATATCAAAATTAACAATATAAAAAAAGTACCTACCCCGTGACTAACGGGGTAAATATTTTACTGATAAAATTGTGAAAAACTTTATATTATGATGTGTCTCTTTAGCAAAAACTGAGACAGTAACTTACTTCATAACTACAACAAGAATTTTTAAACATTTTCTTTTTTATGCATCATCGACCCATGTGTGAGTCAGTCGCTTTAACATTCAAAATTTCTACATTAAAAAGCACATAACCGTTATGTAAGGTAAACAAAAAAGTAAACAAAACAATACAATAGGAACAAACAAACTTCCAGTAGACTAACTTTATTTTGCGCAGCCGCAGTCAGCCACTGACGCTAAAACATCCAATCTCATGGCGTTTAAATAGCAAATCTGTCTTAATCACAATGCATGTTACCCAAACACTGTGGACCTCTCCAGTGAATCACACATGTGAAATATTAAAAATTAATTACCACAGTTGTCGACTTAACACCACCTCCGCCTACCTACAACATTCAGAACACATCATGTTTTAATATCTAAGCAGTCAACAGCTTTTAATGTGCATTAGAGCATAAATAGTGCATTTCATAATAATTGTCTCGTAACAGGGACGTCTCACATAACAAACGTTTTTTACAGGCTTTATAATCCGTAAGTTACTCAACTGTGAAAAGGATGGTTTATTTTCTTAGAACAGACAAAAGCTGTATTTTTAGTAGGATAGTAAGCATCCTTGTAACTGAAATATCTGTCAACAAAATGAATTTGTAGTCAATATAACGTATTTCACAATTTTTACGATCCCAATCCTGGACAAACAATATAAAATAAAGCCCCGTATTTAGCAAGTCAAGTACACACTTGATTTTTAAAGCAGACGACATGTTCATCTTAGCGATTCTCACGCATGTTCTTTTCTCACAAGGTAAGTCATTTTACAGTCATTTAATATTTTATGATATTTAAGATAAGCACATGTTTAGGTACGTTATGTCCTGACATATGTAAGCTAGAGACAAAATTCTGATGTCACAAATGAATACATATTTATTTGAAAATTACTCTAAAAATGATAAAAACGCGTTATTTTTTTAAAAAGTTTATTTTGAATCTCGTTTACCTGAAACAGGCGAAAGGCTTTTGGGGAACCTGTTACTAAAAGCAGACAACAAAAGAATGCCAGCAATAGCAAGTTATCTTTGAAACTGTTAAATGTTAATTGATCATGGTGAATGAATTTGTCATGCATTTCTTTAATTAAATTTGAAACAAAAGGTTCAAGAATGATCAAGTAAAGCATGTCCTATTGTTTTTTCTTATTGCGTTTGCTATTGCTTGCTTGAAATCAACCTTAAAACTTTATGTTCAAGTTATTACAAACAACAATTTTTTACATACATATGTTAGGAACGTCAGATTTTAGACGTGATTGAATTCGATTAAAAAAAAGAAAAAAAGAAGAAAAAGAAACGACCTGTTCATAAAAACCACTAACAGTTTTGTGGAAAGGTTTATGAAATGTAGAGATGTACTTTTATGCAGTAGTTACATGAAATCAATGTCTGGTAACCGATACATGTATGTTACAAGAAACACGAGTCTTTTAACATCGTTTTCTATTTTTAGCCGTATTCGGCAGCCCATACAGCGATCCACACTGTGCAACCGGTCGTGATACGATTGTGCATCTATTTGAGTGGAAGTGGTCGGACATTAAAGCAGAATGTGAAAGATTTCTTGGACCTTACGGATACTGTGGTGTCCAGGTACACAGGTTTACTAACATACCAAAATCCAACTTGTAACAAGTTATATTTTCTCTGAAAGAAATCAGACATGTTTAAATGTAACGTTATGTTTTGATACTATTACGAATAATAAGGCCTGGTGAGGCAATATCTGTAATTGGCGCTAAAACATTTAAAACAATTACAACAGCCATTAATCCAAGGTGTCTTCATTAGATATTTTTAGATACTTTTTATAGCGAAAACTAAATACTATCCAGCATGTCAGTTTTTTTTTTTGGAAAAGAAATGTTTGTTTCTTAAAATAATTTATTATATCAGAGTACTGATAAAAGACTTATCATGACATATTTTATGACGTCATAATTTAGGTTTCACCTCCAAACGAGAATGCTATAGTAACCAGTCCGAACAGACCGTGGTGGGAAAGATACCAACCTGTCAGTTATGAATTGATCACTAGAAGCGGAAATGAACAGGAGTTTATCGACATGGTTAATACTTGCAACAATGCTGGTGTCAGGTAAAGTCTAAGTTGTTTTATAGAGGTAGACTAAAGTGTTATTTAGAAAACATGACAATTTGACGACTTTTTTATCATACATTAAAATATCTCTTACAACATTAAATCATATTAAAGCAGACACCTTTTGGAGAAACACCAAGTTCTCATTTTGTAAATAGAGTGAAAACAAGGAGGCATTTAGACTTATTTGGAACAAGAAATGATCCGTTAAAATTTCACTAAGATTATCGCCAGTTTATGCAGATGTTCACTAATGCATACACACTGCTAAAAAGAAAATGTGCCGTTTATTTCCACTTAAATCATGACAAGGTTCGTGGGTGTCAGCGGATATAAAATACTTTCATTCCTTTTCTAAAACTTGTTCACCATCTTGGATCTAATAGAAGAATGCTAATTTGAACATATTTAAACAAAGAAATTAGTTTTAGAAACACAAAGTTAAAAAGGACCTGATCAATTAAGTGCGTCTAACTGTAATTTTTATAGCTTTTCCCAAATATCTGTTAGGTATTGACGAGTACGTTTTGGTCTATCTATCACTGTCACTGACGACTCATTTTACTAATATAATAATTAACATATGATAATTTTATATTTATGTATCTCATGCACATCTTGCAATCCATGGATATTTTTCAACAAACTAGAGTCGTTATTTAGTTCATTTGTATGACGATAAATGTGGCCAGATCTATGGCCACACCCTAAGAGTTACACATTATGCACCGTGTAAGCATTTTATAGGCTAATTCTCTATAAAATAATAATAAAAAAACCGAATATATGTTGAAAAGTGTCTCTCCATAGGGCACACAGAGACAAAGAAAGTGTTGATTTATGATGAATGGTTATCCCCTAAAAAATGCACAATAACAACCCTCTCTGTCTGTCTGTCTGTCTGTCTCTCTCTCTCTCTCTCTCTCTCTAAAGACAAGTATTGCATTTTCTTAACTATAGTTATTCAAATTTTTGAATGACACATTGATATCTGGTCATGATTTGATCAATACCATTTAGTTTTATTTGATTTTGAAATAAATGGAATGTTCCATTTTTAGGGTATGTCTTTTTAAGTGTAACTGCTAATTCAAGCTACTTGAGCTTAGTGCTCAAAGGGCTCGTGCCCGGAAGATTTAAACACTTCTTGTTGTGCTAGACCAAAAACTCAAGTGCTTACTTTTTTTTCAGAATTTATGTTGATGCAGTGATTAACCATATGACAGGGGCTTTCTCAGGCAACGGCACGGGTGGTAACCAGTTTGATGGAGAAAGGAATAGTTTTCCAGGCGTTCCATATGGCAGCCAAGATTTCAATGGACCCGATTTGTGCCACACAGAAGATGGTTCCATTCATAATTATGGAAACCCGATAGAAGTTCGAAACTGTCGGCTGTTCACATTGGCTGATCTTCGCTTGTCTAAAGATTATGTTCGAGAAAAGGTTTCTGAATATTTAAACCACCTCATAGACATTGGAGTTGCCGGATTCAGAGTTGATGCTGCCAAACATATGTGGCCAGGAGACATGGAAAATATATTTGGAAGACTTCATGACGTCAAAAGTGACGTATTTGGCTCCGGAAAAAAACCTTTCATATTTCAAGAAGTGATAGACATGGGTCATGAAACAATCAAAATGTCCGAATATTTTGGCACCGGACGAGTTACTAACTTCATATATGGTTCCAAGCTAGCAAATATTTTCCTCCGAAATTCGGATAAGGCAAAATGGCTCGACAGCTGGGGCGAAGCATGGGGTATGCCAAATACTTACGATGTTGTTGTATTTCTTAGTAATCATGACAACCAGAGGGGGCATGGTGCTGGTGGTAAGTTATTTCGTATTTCTTTATTTTTAGTCTACGAAACATTTTAACTGTCACTTCTGTAATACAAAACTTTCTACTTCGTTATAAATCTGTCTTCTTCTCAGAATCTGTATATTGTAACAATTGAAACTGCTTTCCAACAATAACACATTTATCTATTAACAATAGCGACTTTTTGTCATGCTGTTAATTAACGTTTGTATGACTATCTCTTAAGAGTGTAGTATTTCTTTCATAGGTGCCCCTGTCACCTTCTGGGACCCAAAGCAGCTGAAAATTGCCACAGCCTTCATGTTAGCTCATCCTTATGGATTTCCCAGAATTATGAGCAGCTATAGATGGAACAAGTAGGTCAACATTTGATAATTCAAAATATAGATTTAAACAATTGGGTGTAAAAACACAATTAGAAATTGCAAAAAAAAACTGACTCCTTTGCACAACTCAATGGCTTGTCTTCCAAATGTTAAATGGATTTTTCTCATTTTTAACTAGAAATATTATTTGTGTTAACCTGAGAGAAATTAGACACATTATAACCTAACTCTTAATAGCAAGAAGCAAATAACCTATTGTTATTTTTGTTGTAAACAGGCTAAATGACTGGGAAGGACCTCCCTGCGACAGCGACATGAATACGAAAACCATTTCTATAAATGCCGACATGACATGCGGGGATGGCTGGGTAAGTTACTACCCTTGAACTGTTTTAACATTTTTACGTAGTAGCTATCCAACGTTTCCTATCATAGAACACAGCTTTAAGATACACGATTACAGGCTTAACTGAGCCTAATGAGCTTAAAGATGTTTACGCAGATTTGACACAAAAGTTTCTTATTTTAAACCCAAGATAACAAGTTTCATATAAAAGGAAACGAAATACAGTAATTCATGTTTAATATTATACCTTTGATAAAAAATTATATTACATCAATTACGTTTGAGTAACCGTTGACCCTTGACGTAAAGTGCATTGAATGCAGTTCTCTCTCTTCCTCTCCATTATGTGCGTCTGACACGGATTCTGTGGTTATGAATTATTCAAAATACTGAGAAATGATACATCTTAGAATCGACTTCCAAAACGGCTGTTTTCTATAAACTTGATCAAATGCCTCTTTACGACAAAATCTGAGCGTATTTTTGTACATACAAGAACAAATTAACACATAGCAATTGTAATTTAATAGCAATTTTTACTGATACATGTAAGTATCAACATCCGTATGTTTGTGCAGTATAAAATCATTTTTTTAAATACACGATATCACATACTGACATTTTATCAGCCGAGTCAAGTATTAAAGATTATTATTATTATTACTGCTTATTTATTTAGGTTTGCGAACACCGATGGCGTCAGATTTATAACATGGTAGCATTCAGAAATGTCGTTGCTGGTACATCAGTCACAAACTTTCAGTCTTATGGCGACCAGCAGATTTCCTTTTCTAGAGGGGAAGAAGGCTTTATCGCCCTTGTTGCTGACGACACAATTTTGAATCGTAACATTACTACATCACTTCCACCAGGCGAATATTGTGACGTAATTTCTGGAAATTATGAGAATGGCATGTGCACTGGAAAGACGATTCGCGTGGATGAGAAAAGACAGGCTCATATTATAATTAACGGAAGCAAAAATGATCCCGTAATTGCAATTCATACAGGTAATTTTTTTTAAGATTTCAGAATTGTAAATGAAACCTACTGTTCTGAAGTCTGTCCTAGAGCGAACTTGATTATTATCTGAACTCTGTATTAAACCTGAGTCACTTTAAGGGATTGCCATTAACTGTTTAAAACAATGGGTAATTAAGGATAGCTAAATTAAATGCACTGATATTAACGATATAAGTTTTGCGGCTTCTGTGGTAACACCGTACGACTTTTGATTTAGCTAGGCGTATTAAGATAAGCTCGGTTGCTGCACTGTGTCGTTGAGTGTGATTTCAACCAATCAGATTGCACTGAAAACATGTAAATAATAGACGTGGTGAAATAACATTTCTTTAGATTGTAACAAACTAAGTATCTGATACCAACTTGTACTTTTTCGTAATTGATGATTCATAGGTAACCATTTACCGAAAAAGACGAGCAGTCGCGCTTTATTTTTGCAAGGTTAAAAAACAATCTGTAAAATATTTGGTAACTCCCGTGTTCTTTTTTTCAGGTGCAAAGGTTGGGAGTCCGAAAAAGGTTACATCTTGAGTAGTTAGAATCAATAGTTGTTGGAGTCATTATTTTTGTGTGAACCGTTGCAGCCTTCAAATTATTCGAGTGTACTGACTTATTTTAAACTGGTATTCAGTGACGATTTTGAAGAGAGTTTGATGACAGAAATCATGGAACATTCCAACACTCTTCCTGACTGACACGTTGAAAAACAAGAAATTATTGTAGATTTGTGCATCGTAAGAAGCAGACGAGAGTTTAGCATTATGGTGTGATAAAGACAAAAAAAGAGAGTTATTATGACAAAAGAACTTGCTAAGGAAGCCTAGATATATAAGCCAGACGATAGGTTGTAAAACAATGTACCAAATAAGCAAAACTTTTGTGCTGAGTGGAGTACATGTATACGAGATATCGGGTTTATTATTTATTTGTTTATTTGTAGTTGGGCGATTAACTGAAAAATAAAAAGAGCAACAATAAACAAAAATACAGTATCATATAAAATTCAACATCAATTATACTTCTAATCAGTATATCCAAAAATTCTTAAAAGTCAAGCCACATTCAGAGCGTTCGAATTCAATACCTTTAGTTTAACAACCATATAGTAATCTCACAAGGGAGACAACCCAGACACACAATCCGTGCCATTCTAGAACAAACTTATTTTACTTTTACTTACTGGCAAAATATTACTTGTACGGCTAGAAGGACAATGTAGTCAGTTATTCCTTACATTAAACTAACAATATCAATTACTATATATCATGTACTGATATAAACGTCCTGGAAGAACTCAAATTTAAACAGAGACTTCATCATAAAAATCATTTACAATGAATAATGCAACGAATATATATTATATTCTAGAAAATATAAGTTCTTTCTTTGACAGAAATACATGTGTTAACTCTGGACGGCACTTTCGTTAAATTCTGAAACTCACGTGTTTGACAACTTAGAATAGATATTTGACACAATAATTCGTGTAATAGGTAAAGTGTACCGTACAATTTACATAAACAAACATTTCAAAACACTCAGTGAATTAAGGGGTATTTTCGTATCCTTTTTAGTGCAAAATTTCAACTGTTTTTACTTAAAATCATGCAAGGTCTCCATGGCTTCTACAATTTTTTTCACGTCAAACACCTTATTCCAGCCAAAACACACCTTCATGCTTATTTCGTTTTTAAGTATACTCGTAATACATTATTTGGCCCACGTAACATTTGCACCCGTCGAGCACACAATTCACCCCTCGTGCCAACATGGTTGTTGATTTTAGAAGTTTTACAATTACAGTTATAATGTTTTGCGAGGAATTGCACAATTATTATATGTAAAATTTCTGTTTGAGAACATCACTGAGGTGACACGGTGTCCAAGTAAGATCCGTTTTCATATTTTGTGCTTATGTTTCTGTCTCAATAGTAATATTCGTTTATTGCGGACCGGCAAAAGCCGGTCCTCTATATTTAATCCGGTGTTTGTAAAAGACCCATGGGGTTATGTAACAAGTAGAATGTGTCCTAACATCAGTGCAAATACTGTTCAGTTGTTACGAAAATTTCTAGACATAGTCTATTTTTTATAAAAAACATGCAGTTGTCGTTCCTTAATTATCGTTCTTCGCTGCGCGCACTTTTCACTTAAAAAGCCGCCATCTTTGACGAAGTCGTGAAGCAAATTGGTAAGAGTTATATTATAGATATACATGCTTATTTGGAAAAAAATGGTTTGCTAGAAACATATACATGGTATTTATGAAGAATGCAACAGCCGAACAAAGTAGTTTCATGGATGAAACGATTATTCTTACATTAATGCTTGAATGCTTACGACCTGTCACAATTGTTTACATATCCTGGAGAGATATGTTCTCGATAGTTTAACATATTATGTCATTTTTTTCAATAAATTAAAAAGAATATTCTCTTTCTTGCTGATAATATATAAAACATCATTTTCAAGTAAATCTGTCGCAGGAAATGGTAAAATTTCAAATGTTTTTCGGGCTGTATCTATTTTGATCCAATGACCTACTTTCGTTTTCAGGAAAGCCTGACAACTATTTTTAGAAACAGAATTTTCAGTGACAGTTATAATAAACACATAGAGACATGTGTTCTCTATAGTTTAACAAATAATGCGAAACTACAAAAACTGAAAATCTGTAAGATATATGAATTTCTTGAGTTTTTAATACGCATTTGGTAACGAAAAGATTTGAAAAGTTGCACACCAAAATGTGTAAACAAAAGTCGGCCATATTGAATTATTACTGTTATGCATTTGTTTGTCACATTTCGTAATCATATACGGTACGTGCTTTTACTGAATAACATTCACAGAAATGACACTTATTATCAGCTGTAAAATTAAGTGCATAATTATGGGCATTTTACTCTTTTTTGGTCATTTACTTTTTTTTGTCAAATGAGCATGACTAATACTTTGCTTTTTCACTAGTAATTTACTGACACAATTATTTGTAGACATTGTCGTCCATAACAAGTTTCAGACCTACTAAAGGGTTTCAGCATCAAGCCATTTTAAATCTTTATAATCTGTTGAGAGGGAAAGGAACCCATTAAGTCATAGATTTCTTAGCTGCCAGAGTTCAGTTTAAACCAATGAAGGAAATTCATTCTTTCACAATTTTCATTGAAAGTAATTACCAAGAATTGATTAGCAGTGAATTTGAGTGAAAGAAATGAGTAAATGCTTATTTCATTTTGACATCTAAATAATATTTTAAGTGCACTTTTCTACATATAATTTGGTTTAAAATTATCCACAATATAAAAAAGAAAAGAGAACTCCAGTGTTAGCATTCAACTTTCTTATCTGTTTTTTGTTAGAATTGCCAGCCTAAATGTTTGATTTTGTTTTGTCATTTTTTATTTTGTTTTTTGGTCGTCTTTTTTGTGTTACTTCACAACTTACAACATCTAAAGTTATTCAAGGGTGAGCTGTTTTTGTATTTAATTCTAGTGTTAAACTATATGAAATATTATTTGCATTTGCAGTGATGAAAGTATTCATGCAGATGACACAAACTTATTTTAGCAAGCTTAGATATTTGGCATGAAATATTGGCTAGTGAACCTGTTCCAAGTTTGTGAAAATTATATCCCTGGGGTTAAAATTGGGCCTGCCCGGGGGTCATAGATATTCTATTTGTGCATATAGTAAACACATAAGAAAATTATCCTCTGAACCTTCAAAGGCTAGAGCTTAGATATTTGGCATGAAACATTGTGGACCTCTACAAACATTGTAATTGCCCTAGGGTCAAAATTGCCCCTGCCCTTGGGGTCATGGGTTTTCTTTATATACATACAAAAAAGTGATCTCTGAAACCTAGAAAGCTAGAGCTTAGATATTTAACATGAGACATTGTCTGGTGAAACTATATCAAGATTGTTTAAATTAAAGCTTGGGGTCAAATTTGGCCCTGCCCTAGGGGACTTAGTGACCTACTTTTTAGCTCACGTGAGCACGAAGTGCTCATGTGAGCTATTGTGATCTCATTTCGTCCGTCGTGCGTTAGTGCGTCAACATTTTCCTTTAAAAAACATCTCCTAAACCACTGGGCCAAAGTTGATTAAACTTGTCAGGGATGTTCCTTGTATGAAGCTCTTTCAAAGTTGTTCAAAGAAATCAATTCCATCAAGAACTCTGGTTGCCATGGCAACTGAAAAGAAAAATCTTCTTGTCTGAAACCACAAGGCCTAGAGCTTAGATATTTGGTTTGTAGCATCCTCTAGTAGACCTCTACAAAAATTGTTCAAATTATTCCCCTAGGGTCAAAATTGGCCCCGCCCCAGGGGTCTCCGGATTTAACATAGACTTGGAAAACTTGAAAAATCGTCTTCTCAGAAACCACAGGGCCTAGAGTTTAGATATTTGGTGTGCAGCATTGTCCAGTAGACCTTTACCAAATTTGTTCAAATCATGGCTCCTGGGTCAAAAATGCCCCCCCCCCCACCGGGATCACCTGTTTTACATAGACTTATGTAGGAAAATCTTAAAAAATCTTCTTGTCAGAAACCGCAAGGCCTAGAGTTTAGATAGTTGGTGTGCAGCATTGTTTTTGCCTTGTCCGTCTGTTCGTCTGTCTGTCTGTCTATCTGTCACACTTTGTTACCACTCAATAACTGAAGTTCTATTCCACCCAGAGCCTCCAAACTTCATAGGATGATTGCCCTTACTGAGTAAAAGAACCACATTGATTTTGGGGTCAGTAGGTCAAAGGTCAAGGTCACAGGGGCCATGAAGAGTGAAAACCTTTTCCGCACAATAACTGCAGTTCTATTTCATCCAGAGACTTCAGCATTCGTAGGGTGATTGCCCTTATTGCGTAGAAAAACCCTATTGGTTTTGGGGTCAACAAATCAACGGTCAAGGTCACAGGGGCCCAAAGAGTGTAAATTGTTCCTGCTCAATAACTGGAGTTCTATTTTATCCAGAGCCTTCAAACTTCATAGAACGATTGCCCTTACTTAGTAAAATAACCGCATTGATTTTGGGGTCAGGAGGTCAAAGGGGCCCAAAGAGTGAAAACCGTTTCCGCACAATAACTGGAGTTCTATTTCACCCAAAGCCTTCAAACTTCCTAGGGTGATTGCCCTTACTGAGTTAAAGAACAGGGGCTCAAAGAGTGAAAACAGTTTCTGCACAATAACTGGAGTTTTATATCACCCAGAACCTTTAAACTTCATAGAGTGATTGCTCTTACTGAGTAGGTCAGCAGGTCAAAGGTCATGGTCAAAGGGGCCCAAAGAGTGAAAACCGTTTCCACTCAATAACAGGATAACTATTTCAGCCAGAGCCTCCAAACTTCATAGGATGGTTGCTTTTACTACATAGAAGAACCATATCGTTTTTGTGACTAGTATGTCAAAGGTCAGGGTCACAGGGACCTGTAGAGTGAAAAACTATTTCTGCAGAGTAACTATAGTACCTTTACACCCAGAGCCTTCAAACTTCATAGGATGATTTTTTTACTCAGTAAAATAACCCAATTATTTTTGGGGTGAGTAGGTCAAAAGTCAAGGTCACAGGGACCTGTAGAGAGAAAACTATTTCTTCTAAGTAACTAGAGTATCATTACCCAAAACCTTCAAACTTTATAGGGTATTATATTAGAAGAACCCTATTGTTTTTGGGGTCTTCATGTCAAAGGTCAGAGTCAAAGGAACCTGTAGAGTAAACCTATTTCTGCTAATAAAATTGAGTACCATTACACCAAGAGTCTTCAAACTTATTGCAAACTTATTCAACCTTGCACCTATAAAAACGATATTTGTAACATGAGCAATGAGACTCAGGTGAGCGATTTAGGGCCATCATGGCCCTCTTGTTTGTAATTTGATATACATGAAATTTGGACCATGTGCACAGTTTCAGATGAAGACTTGAACTTTGATGTTAAATGACCTAAATTTTGACCTAATTACCTATTTTCTTGTTTTTAATGTACAGCTATGAAATTTGGACCATTTGCACAGTTTCAGATGTAGCATTGAACTTTGATGTAAGATGACCTAGATTCTCACCTAGTGACCTACTTTCTTTCTTTTTTCTACAACTATGAAATTCGAACCCTGTGCACAGTTTCAGGTGTCGAAATTGAACTCTGACATTAGATGACAATTTGACCTAGTGACCTCCTTTTTGTTGTTTTATGTACAGGTTTGAAATTTGGACCATATATATAGTAAAAATTGTTCTTGTAATAAACACTAGCCTTGTCTGTTTTCACACAAATGACAGTCTGCCCTCAGGTGAGCGCTTTGGGGCCAATGGCCCCCTTGTTTTCTATTCAAAGTGTGCTCAAAACTATTGTGCATGCTTTTTTTATGCTGCACTAAAACTTACAAACATGCTGTTCTTTTACAGTACAATGCAATGACTGTACTTGATGATTTCATCAGCACAAGTGAGCTTGTTAAGTTATTTTTTCTCTGTGGAGTGCCTTGTTCATTGACTGTTCTTCTGTTTGTTAATATATTTCCAGTATTTCCTATATAGAATAAACTAAAGCTGTTACAAACTAAAACATAAAGAACATTTTCTTCAGTACAGTCGATAATTTTTCTTGTGTAAAAATTTTAATTTAAATGGTTAGTCATAGAAATATTACACCTCTGGGGATTTAAATAGATCATAAATATCTATACATAAAATTTTAGTATTTTTATATTGCATTTTTATACACTCAGGATGCATTGCAGTGCCATCATGGCACCCTTCTTTGCTTTTTAGCTGCCTTACCATTATTATTATTCTTTTTTGGAAACAGTTTGCATAAGAGAGATTTGAGATGACAAGGTGTCTTTGGTTTCTTTGATAAACATTGCTGCATATATTATGTATGGGTGTGTTTATTAGCTCGACTTTAAAAAAATGTGTTATTGTTATAGTTATGGTGTTGTTGTTTATGCTATTCCCTCCGAAAACTTTAACATTGATCATAATTTTTTATTCCTGGATGGATTATCTTCATACTTGGACACATCAACTCTTTGGACAAGACCTTCAAGTTGACCAGACTAAACTTGACCTTGCTTAAAAGTGACCTTCAATTTCAAGGTCAAAATATTGAATTTTGCTAAAATTGGCAATAATTTAATTACGAATAGGTGGATTGTCTTCATATTTGGACACAACAACCCACTAAACAAGATCTTTAACTGGACCAGACACAACTTGACCTTGACTTATAAATGACCTTCACCTTCAAGGTCAAATCATTAAATTTTGCTTAAATTGTCATAACTTTGTTGTTTATGGTTGGTTTTGATTCATACTTGGACAAAACAACAATTACGACAAACCGACATATTGAATAACTCAGGTATGACCATAACCTAAAAATGACCTTGACAGTCAAGGTCAGATGATTGAATTTTGCTTAATTTCTCATTTCTCATTTATTTATGGATTTGATTCACACTTGGACAAAACAACACTTATGACAAATCAAACATTTGGATTCTTTCAGATATGACTTTGACCTTTAAATGAAGGTCACTCAAGGTCAAAATATTGAATTTGCTTAACCTGGCCATAACTTTGTTATTTGTGGTTGGATGTTAATAATTCTTGGACAAAACAACACTTATGACAAAGCCAACATGGTAAATTATTCAATTATGACATTTACCTTGTAAATGACCATGATCCTCAAGGTCAAATTATTGAATTTTGCTTCATAACGTTTGTATTTATTTATGGATTTGATTCATATTTGATAAAACAACACTTACGACAAATCCTACATTATGATTCTTTCATGTATCAACTTGACTTTAAATGATCTTGACCTTTTAGGTCAAATTATTGAATTTTGTTACAATTTGCAAAAATTTTGTTTGTATTTATTGTTGGAATGATTCATACTAGGACAAAACAACACTTATGAAAAAACAGACATGTTGTATAACTCAAGTGTGACCAAGACCAAAAAATGACCTTGACTGTCAAGGTCAGATGTTTGAATTTTTCTAAAATTTGTCATTTATTAATGGATTTGATTCATATCTAGATAAAACAATACTTTTGACAAATCTGACATTTTGATTCAAGTTTTACCTTGACCTTAGAAATGGCCTTGACTAGTGTAGCAGAGGTATAATACGGCACTTGTACTCTCTTGCCTATCAGCTAGCTTTTATGGCGACGAGGTAGAGTGTCCGTTTAGTAATCGAAGGTACCCGAGTTCAAACCCAGCTCGGGGCAGGTGGATTTTTCCAGGTTACATTTGGCGCCCAACGTAAATAACTCACGAGTTTAGATGTGATGGCACCCTTAGAAAGTCCCACAGACATTCATTACTCCAAGAATTCGAGGACGAATTCTAAGAAGGAGGGGGTGTATATAGCAGAGGTATAATACGGCACTTGTACTCCCTTGCCTATCAGCTAGCTTTTATGGCGACGAGGTAGAGTGTCCGCTTAGTAATCGAAGGTACCCGAGTTCAAACCCAGCTCGGGGCAGGTGGATTTTTCCAGGTTACACTAGCTAGACCATATTACTGGTCATAACTGTGTAAGTTTTGGTTAGATTTGATTCATACTTTGACAAAACAACACTTTTGACAAAACTGACATGTTGAATAATTCAGGTATGACAGTCAAGATCCAATTATTGTATTTTGCTTAAATTGTCTTAACTGTTGTTTATTTATAGATTTGATTCATACTTTGATAAAACAACAAAACTGATATTTTTATTTATTTAAGTATGACCTTGACCTTTAGAAGACCTTGACATTTCAAGTCAAGTTATTGAATTTTGCTTAAATTTTTTTTGTGTGACAAAATAACACTGACGACAAAACTGGCACATTGATCATGCAGATGTGATCTCGACCTTGAAATGACCCCTACTTTCAAGTTCAAATGATTGAATTTTGCTTATATTGACCAAAACGTCATTTTTATTTTTTTTTATTAATACTTGGACAAAACAATGCGCATGGCAAAACCTACATGTTTAATTATTCAATTATGACCTTAACCTTAAAGTGACCTAGACAAACTATTGAATTTCGCTAAAATAGGCAAATTTTTATTATTTATGGATGGATTTGGTTCATACAGGGTCAAAACAACACTGAGCATAAAACAAACGTGTTGAACAATCCAAGTATTACCTTGACCTTTTAATGACCTTGGCATTGCTTAAGTTGGCTATATCTCTGTTGTTAATGGATGTAGTGTCTTCATGCTTGGACATAAGTACCTTTTAGACAATACCTCCAAAGAAGGTAAAACTGAACTTGACCTTAATCTTTAAGGTCAAATTTCTGAATGTTGCTAAAACTAGCCATAACTTTGTTATGTATAATTATATTTCCAAATAATGTTTCATTTGAAATCCCTTCACCACAATCTGCTTCCGCTGATGTGTTTGTCTTTGGAATAGGGAAAAAGTGGAGCGTGGTTCCTGCTTGTGGTGGTTCCTGTGTATAAGGTGTTTCTGACTTTGTTTCATCATGTTGATAAACAATAAAACTTTAAATGCTGTATTTTATTGTTTGCTGTTTATTATTGTTATATATTAATATTGTTTTCAATTGACCATCTAATACTTATACAGATTATCTTAATATGTTCCATGTATTTTTATGCAAGATATCAGACTGTTCTAACATATAGTAGTCTAAGGTGAGCCCATCCCAAGACAGCATAATGTTGACTAGCCAGTTCAGCAGTGAATACCCCAGAGCTTGCAGCGCTTTGATTAGCATATACGTCATTCATCGTCTGCTAGTCTACTCATGTATGTTTCTGTCATGACCTGGCGTAGTTACGCAAAGATTCGATTTATAAATTAGAAGACCATACGCGTTAGAGTTTAATATTTTTTAGGTAGAGAGAGGCGACTGTTTGGCCTTAATTATTTATGCTTAATTTTATATATCTGGTTATACTTACGTAGTTTTTTATCTACCTGTTTAGACTTTTGAGCTCTATAGCGGACTTACAAAACGTGGCCGAGTTTGCAAAAACGAGATTACCCAGTAATAAATGGTGTGCGGCACGAGAAACTTTAATTGGATTCATCGACAATCAATCCATCAGTTTTTGTAAATTTTGATTTCTTCTTTTAACAATCTACTCTGGAATTTAACATGTGAAATAATGGGCCCGAATTACAACATGATATGTTTCCTTTTTAGCTCACCTGAGCACAAAGTATTTCACACACGATAAACAACCCTTGCCATAGATTTGTTATTGTGCTTCAATGTATTTTTAAGGCACAACTTTATTAAAATCTTCCGCTGTAGAAGGAAGTTAACTATAATTGTTTAAATGTGTTGATGTTATGAAGTTTTAGGGCAGAATTCGTAATTAATTGTTTAGTGGCGTCTGAAAATAATGCATTAATTTTAACATTAAGAAACAAATTATATATTGAAACGTTTTAACTAACAAGACATATACTCAATAGAATAAATATATGATAAATATGACTAAATATTTTAATCATTTCATTGAGAATGATATTGACACTTTAAGCATTAAACTCGGTTTATTTTTTATTCATGACCTAAATTATTGGAATAGGACATTCGATTATTATGCGCGTTCGATATTTCCCAAAGAACTGTATCTACGCCGATCATAACCTTAAGAATGGTTTCAATCCAAATGAATACAAAGACAGGAAATATCTTCAAAAAAGATGATCGGCGTAGATAAAGTACAAAGTAAAGCTCCATAACGATATAGTTTACGGACTTGGCATGAACTGAACACGTACAATAATCAAATATCCTATTTCCGTCACAGTTTAGAAACAAAAAAGGTTGAGTTTTATGCATAAAGTGTCAATATAATTTTTAATGAAAGAAATAAAATATTTATATTTATAGTTGTTATATATTTATTCGGTATAGTTTAATTTTTCATGATTAAATTTTTTTTTATATTGAATTCATGGCTGTATTAATGTTATTATTATTGCATTGTTTTCAGACGCAGCTGAACAAACAATAACAATTTCTGCCCTAAAATTGCATCGCAGCAATACTTTTAACCAATTGCAAAATTCCTTCTTCACCTAA
The DNA here is from genome assembly GCA_012932295.1 of Cyclina sinensis. NCBI lineage: Eukaryota > Metazoa > Mollusca > Bivalvia > Venerida > Veneridae > Cyclina > Cyclina sinensis. The sequence continues at coordinate 31,984,800 of JAAONU010000008.1, forward strand.
ATATTAGGTATATAAAAATTTTGTTCGTTACAAATGTTGGTCAAAATCGATTTAAATAAGTTACTTATACTAAACCATGTACAAATTATACCTATCCGTTGTTACCATCTCTCGCAGGTTTTTGAACCACGCACTATAAATATTGGTATCTATCTATATAACTAATTTTATCGATGATATTGGCGCAACTTTAAATGACGTTGCCTGAGCCTGTACCTGTAACTGTTTGACAAAATAACATATGTTGTGAACTTCATGACAAGAAAACTTAAAACAATGATGTCAACGGGTGACATGGAATTGCGGAATGTGATGTTTTCCGTAGATTTAGAAAAATACGAAAAGCTTTTAAATGAAACTAAATCGATTGAAAACGAGAAATCGACCAGCTGTCTGTTGTGCAAGCATCAAATAACGATTGGGGGAATGCGCTGGTGAATGCTGAAAGATATCACACTACCAGAGCCGTATTTTACTATTTTCTTTACCATTGCAACCAAAATTTTTATCTGAGGAAAAACATAACTGGTTTTCATAATCTTTATATTCCCACCTAAACATATACTAATTTTCATTATCCTACCTTGAATACTTCATGAGTTATCAAATGGGCCATCTGTTAAAGCCTTCTTTTGATAATTTCCGTTACCACAGCAACAACCAGAATTTTTATCCGAGAAACAAAATTAAAGTAAAGTGAATTTCAATATTGCGATCTATTAATATACCATGTTTCATTAACTTTACTTATATACGATTTTATGTTATCGCAGGATCGACTTTTCCGGTAGATGACTAAAACATATTTAAACAGTCAGTATGATATGTGACTTCTTCAGCGGATACAATGTATTCTTTTAATAAATAAATTGAGAACATTGTCCAGGGTACCATGAAAACAAATATTTTAAGCAGGTCTTTGGAAAAAGAGGAAACCAATTATACTATGCTGTGTGTAAGATATTTTCTTTGATCTCAGCCTGTGACTTTGTATTTGACCTCACTAATTTAGTATCGAAACATAACATGGAGACAAGGCTTATGAATAGATATCATGAAGATTTACGTTTAAAATGTGTTGTAACAATGGAAATTTTAACGTCTTTATTTCTGGCTACTTTGCAATACCTTGCAAGTTAAATTGATGTATCGGTAGGAAATGAAAACTGTCTCATGCACTAGTGTTCACGTGAAATGATCAGTGTATCAGCTTGCTATAGAGACAAGATTGCAATAATAAAGCATTTTATCAATAATTTTAACTTGCTATTCCATAGAACAAATACGTGTAAACTTTGTATGGAACTTGTGAAACATATGCTGTAAAAAATATAAAGCTAACAAAGTTAACAAATGCAATAGCATCCGACACATTTAAATGTCAGTGTGAGTAATTTGAAATTGAAGCGAAACATGAAAAGGATGGCAAATCTTTGCTTAGTAGGAGGAAATTCAGGAAAATTAGTTTTGATTTTCTGTGCCATGCAGATTGTTGGTTTCACGTTTTACACCGGATTTTCGTACATGCGTGAACAACCACATTGTAACCAGCCATCTAGTGTTAATACGGAAATAGAGAAGAGAAGTAAGCGGTGCTTTTTATTGTTATGGTCAAATCTTTCTTTGAATGAACTTGCAAACGGTACAGCTAAATCCTTTTCGTATTGTTCCGGAAATAGTCAAATACAGCTTATGAAAGCTTCAACTGCCGAAAGAAAACTTATCTGCAACCGTTTTTTCATGACGAATGAAATAATAGGTAGGATGGGAAATCGATTGTTTCAAGTTGCTTCTCTCATTGGAATGGCGTATAAACATGACGCCATACCGGTAATTCAAGACAATATTCTACTTGCTAAATATTTTAACCTTCCAAACATAACTGATAAAAAAACTTAAAAAAAAATTGATGACGTCATCACGTGTGACTGCAAGAGATGCTGCGCTTATTACAACTGTTCAGAAGAGATCAGCTCAGGTAAAACTGTAAGTTTTCGTGGATACATGCAATCATGGAAGTATTTTGAACAAGCAAAACATATAATACGAGAGGTGTTTACAGCTGAGACAGAACATGTAGTTAAAGCAAGGAAATACTTACAAAGCATTTCAATACCTGGATATCAACGTGTTTGCATTCACATTCGACGTGGTGACTTCATGACAAAATATTTCAAAAAGCGAGGTTTTGTTTCTGGTGATGTAACATTTATTGAGAAAGCTAAAGCGTTTTATGTAAAAAAGTATGTAAATGTTCAGTTCATCGCAGTAAGTGATGATAATGCTTGGTGTAGGAAGCAATTAAAAAATACTACTTTAAGTCCGTTTAATAACGAAGGAGATGATATCTCTCTAATGATGTTATGTGATCATGTGATTGTTACAGGTGGGACCTTTGGTTGGCGGGGGGGCATGGCTGTCAGGAGGCACGACTGTGTATTTTACAGGATATCCAAGACTAGGGTCTTTCGTAGATTTGCAAACAAACATACAAGAGTTTTACCCCTCAAACTAGATTGGCTTGGCAAAAGTTCGACATTTTTAAAACTTGTTTTAAATGTTGTATATATAAGGCTTTGCAAAATACCGCGTCACTTTATTTTTCTAGAAAAATAATTCTACGACATCAGAAGATAGAATGCACGATGCTTGTGAAAGCTCTTTATGTCAGCGATTGGAGACAAACTGCATTATCATTTTATGTGATTTCAGTCAATCAGATACTGCTGCAGACGCTTGTAGAGGCTATTTGTTGCCGAAAAGCAGCCTTATTGTTCTGAATTTTGTTTGTTTGTTTTTTTGAACATGAAACAATTGTATTTATTCTACGTTAACTCCAGTGGTGCACTCAAGGCCTGACTTTGCAGATTTAACATTGTATACCGCCATTTCAACAAAAAATACATTTTGTTTAACTACAGATATTGATTCACTTTCTTTGCGTTACTATACCAAGTGTTTATCCTAACGTTGAAACATGCAGATGGCTTACTGCTCATGTGAGCTCACTTGATTCATTGAGGCATCGTTTCGAGAAAGCCATAGATAGAAAAGCTCTGCCCAAATCCCGCCCTCTTCAAATTTACTACCGTAAATAAAGGTTATTTTCCGTGTGCTATCGTTATTTACCGACAGCCCCTGGCATTCCTTCATCTGTAGAGTGGGATATACATTACAGGGAAGCAAGGAAACAAGTAATCAAATTGGAAAATTCGCTTTAGTCTTTTTCGTTTTGTAACCGCACATTACTGTTATCATTCCTATTATTCACATCCAGTGCCATTTTATGCAGATCTTTCTTCAGCACCAGCAAAGCATGGAATGTGAATTAATATGCAAAAAAAAAGTCCGGATATGTCAATAGGGACAAACTATGTCATACAAGCCCATTAAAGTATCAAATTCAAAGACGTGGCTTTAGATATTCAAACGCTGTTTATTATGTAACATAAGTAAATTAATCGTTCGTGTCCCTAAAATATAAAAATTGATATCATCTGAAAAAAGTACTTACATAATATTTTCAAATACTTTTTCTGATTATTCCACCATTTAATAAAACTTATTGGCAGATTTAAGCTACCGTTTGATATGATTATGTTTCGTCGGTACGTTTTGGATAGTAGCCACCAGTGAAAATGTTAGTTTTCTGGTCTTCACGAGTGAAATATAATTAATATTTCACTGAAACAAACAAATTTTCTTTTTATTTTATGTTTTCTTGACAAACTTAAACTTAGAATTTCTTGTTCCCTGTGGAGGGCCCCAAATAATAGCCGCTTTATTTCCAAACTTTATTGATAAAGCAATTGAAAATAGTTCTGACATTTATTTCAGATACAAGTATCACAAACATCTTATCTATCTATATCATCTAAAGAAACTGAAAAAAGACCTTGTGACAAATGTAACAAAGGAGGTAATAAGTTTTACAAAGTAGTTCGGCAAAAAACAGTGAAGAAAATGGCATTCCATAGTTTTAAAACAGTGGATTATCAATTTTATTTCAATGAGAAAACTCTATAATTCACTGGAAAACATAAAATAAAAAGGTCAATTTTAGCATTTACGTTATTCATCGTCTGCTAGACTACTCATGTATGTTTCGGTCGTGGCCTGGGATTCAGTTTAAAGGGGCTGTGCTCCAGATGACACAAAAAGAAAGTTTTCTTGTATTATAAATTTCTTGTGATATTTATGACTAATGCTTAAAAAACTGACTAACTGACAAAAAATAAGTCAGGTAATCACATTATAAATTGATTTTTTTCCTTTCATAGTGCTATACCGTAACGCGACGGTATAACTATATTGTATAAGATTTAAAGTAAACGATAGTTATTTCACATCCGGCGATAGTGGTGACAGTAAAAGCGTTGTTAATATTTTGTAAACATGAGGGTCCAGAGTTCAAATCCGGCTGGAGTCAATATATTTTTTTTGTTCTATTGTGATTTTTATAATCAGTTTTGAAGTAAAATATCATGTTGTTATAATCTCACGGCATCTAGATATTTAATTTAAGTAAAATTTTTTTTTATATCAAATCTGGAGTACAGCCTCTTTAATTAGAAAGCAATAAGCGTTATCGATTAATATTTTGGATTTTTAAAGCAGCCACTGTTTACCTTGATTATTTATTCTTATTTTTTGATATATCTGGTTAAACTTACGTAGTATTTTAATCTATCTGTTTAGACCTTTGATCTCTATAGCGGACTTACAAATCGTGGCCGAGTTGGCAAAAACGAGATTACCCAGTATGAAAACTGTGTGTAGCATGAGAAACTTTAGTTGGATTCAACGACAATCGGTCCATCAGTTTTTGTTAACTTTGATTCTTTTTTTTCAGTCTAGTCCGGAATTTACAGTCTAGGTAAGAACATGTGAAATAATGGGCCCGAATTACAACATGATATTTTTTCTTTTTATAAATCATTGAAAAAGGAAATACTAGCATTCTTCTGTTTAACTTTTTACTGAAATGTGTGTGCTGAGCATAACTTCTAAACTGCCAAAGGGATTGATCTGAAATTTTAAAATATCCATTCATAAAAATCTATAGTATTCTTTTTTATCTTAAGCAAGCCTTGGAAACGAAAAATATAGATCGATCTCTTGCTTGTCGTCTCTGTATGTTATTGAGCAGTGACAAGATGACAAGATAGTATTTCTTTTAAAATATAGACATAGATTTCTATGTTGTATGTAACAGCTGAGACTGGGTTGAAGTGATAATATATGAATCAGCTCTGTTGTTAATACAGATAGTTCATCTTTCGCTTACTACATGTTTTTAATCCATTTTACTAGAAAGTCTGTCATTTATAGAAGATTTAAGTGAGTGAGTTTGAATATGGCAATCCATAAATTTCTAAAGATATTTCTTAAAGAGACCCGATTCATACATCAGCATGATGGCCCAATGTTTCAAAATTGAATACATCACATCATCACAATATATATGAGAGTTTAAAGGAGTCCTTGTACGCTTTGTCTCCTACCACCCTCACCGAAGTAAGTTGGGTAAGTGGTGGTGGGTGGCGTCTAAATGTGGGACTGTGGCGTCAAAGATGTAGTTACAAGCATGGGCTCGAATTAATTAATTTTTTTCCAAAATATTTTTTTCCGTACGTGAGCTGTAAAAATAGCTAATTCATATTTTTGAATTATCAAGGTAGGAAAATATAATAAAAAAATATTATCTTTTGATTAGATCAATGATTTCAGTTTAATTCCACTCCCTTAATCAAAAAAGCATAATGTGACAGCAGCCAATTTCCGTACAGAGGAAACAATGCCTATAGACTTGACGTAAAATCATCTTCTTTTAGCATTAAACATTAAACAACTGTCAGTCATATACAAAATTAGAATGCAAAAAGATTAGATTTGATTAACCACCGTACATGTAATCCAATATTACTAAATCTCGCAACCCCCACTCCATTTGGCGGCGTTCAAACATTTGACTTGTGCTTCTTATTGGAGGATATACAAAAAAGAACATAGAATTTTTTGTGAAACAAGGGCACCCTACTCGGAATCAGCCAATATTTGTATTCGTACGATTTCTTTAGGCTAGGTACATTTTATAAACGTTTAAAAAAATTGCTAAACAAATGTTCATGCTTGTCAATAAACAAATTGTGGACATATGTCAGACGATGGACAATGAAATATTCTAATAAAAGCAACAAAGGAATACAGAACTGACTAAAAGTAATTCGGAAAATGAATTTTTTAAAGTTTATTTTCATCAAATTACCAAGTTAACCATGTGTGCTTAAGCACATTTGTTCTAACAATTTGCCTGTCTATTTTGAAATAAATATTTTTGGCTGATATAGAAATTTATGACATTTCACAAATAAGTTATTTGAAGTAAAAATTGATCCATGTTTAGTTTAATCATATTTTGTTACTTTAAAGATAATTATACAATACATACAAAATAACATGCAAAACATATGTTACATTATTGACAATTACATAGCTTGAAAATAATGGGTATTTAACAATAGAGTAAATGAGTTTGGCCATAAGTTTTACCAACCGTAGACAGGGCCCTCCCCAAGCGCCAGATTAAAGAAACAAAATGTTAATAACCTTCATTATTGTGGCCTCATTATATCGTTACAATTAAGTCAATAATATAATTTAGAATATATTGATTCTGCTGAAATAGTTTATAGTTTAAGCAGATGTTTATATGCATGTTCACTAGTGTATTATTTGCTCAGATATGCAACAACTTTACAATAATCAAAGTGAAAAATCTACTTACTGAAAACAAGGCCAACAAGTCCAGTCAACAATCTTTCAACGCAGCACAACAACCATTTTTGAGGTAGTTTTTAAGTGAAAAGGGGGCACTTTATGTCCGAATACAAATAAGAGTAACTGAGCAATGACTTTGTGTTATGACCTTAGATATACATTTCAAGTTTCAAATTAACACCTTGAACTGTTCAGGAATTGTTCAAGAAAAAGTATGGAGATGCGATGAGACAAGCGATTCATCTAGACCCCCACCCACCGCCACTTACCCATCTTACTTTAGTGAGGGTGGTAGAAGACAAAGCGCACAAGGAATTATATATTGTGATGATGTGATGTACTCAAATGTGAAGCTTTGGGCTACCATTTTGATGTATGAATCAGGTCTTTTGTAGAAATATCTTTAGAAATGTGGGTGTTATTTCAATTCAAGGGTTGCTAATATGCACTATTACCCTGAGAGACATGTGTTATTTTTTTCTATTGTACCGAACCAACATCTTCATCATTTATTTTTGCAAATTTGGTTGCTGACGAAGATTTTGCAAGTTTATCATCAAATGTCATTTGGTAAGTCTGTGTTATCAAGACGTTTGGTCAGCTAGTCTGTATTGCAAAACGCTTTATACACTGTGGTGCACATTGCAAGCATATGAGGCACGAGGAGCAGAGCGGCCAGTGGAGAGAACTACAACATTACGTTTTCTTAAGTCTATATAGATAACTCGCCCCTGGAGAATATTGCAAAAAATTATTGACCGGGAGATATTCATTTTCAGGATGATAGATCGAAATAAAACCTTGTGACGTCACATTAGGCTATATAGGAAAAAGTTTAATAAAGATAGATAAAATGTTTGTGATACTTGTATCTAAAATAAATGTCAGAGCTATTTTCTATTGCTTTATCAATAAAGATTGGAAATAAACGGCTATTATTAGTTTTAAATTGTCAAGAAAAAATGAAATAAAAAGAAAATGTGTTTGTTTCAATGAAATATCAATTATATTTCACTCGTGAAGACCAGAAAACTAACATTTTCACTGGTGGCTACGAACCAAAACGTACCGAGGAAACAAAAATCATATTAAACGGCAGCATAAATCTGCCAATAAATTTTATCAAATGGTTGAATAATGAGAAAAGTTATTTGAATATGTTGGGTTTGTACTTTTTTAAGATATCATTTTATTAATATTTTCATTAGGGACACGAACGATTAATTTGCCTATGTATAATGAAGAGGCGTTTGAATATTTCAAGCCACGTCCTTGAATTTGATACTTTAATGAGCCTGTATGACATAGTGTGTTCCTATTGACATATCCGTACTTGTTTATTTTTGCATATTAATTCACATTCCATGCTTCGCTGGTGCTGAAGAAAGATCTGAATAAAATGGTACTGGATGTGTTGTGAATAATAAGAATGATAACATTAATGTGTGGTTTCAAAACGGAAAAGACTAAAGCGAATTTTCCAATTTGATTACTTGTTTCCTTGTTTCCCTATAACGTATATCGCGCTGTCGGTAAATAACGAAAGCGCACGGAAAATAACCTTTATTTACGGTAGTCAATTCGAAGAGGGCGGGATTTGGGCAGAGCATTTTTATCTATGGCTTTTTTCAATACGTCTACAGCGGGAAGATGCCACATCGAATCACGTGAGCCTACATGAGCAGTAAGCCATCTGCATGTTTCAACGTTAGGATGAGCACTTAGTATTTTAACGTAAAGAAAACAAATCAATATTTGTAACAAAATTTAGAACAATTAGGCTGTTTTTCGGCAACAAATAGCCTCTACAGGCGTCGGCACCAGTATCATACACAACGACATATGATAATGCAGTTTGTCTCCAATCGCTGACATAAAGAGCTTTGACAAACATCGTGCATTCTATCTTTTGATGTCGGAGAATTATTTTTTTAGAAAAATAAAGTGACGTGGTATTTTGAAAAGATTTATATAATGAAACATTTAAAACAAGTTTTAAAAATGTCGAAGTTATGCCATGCCAATCCGGTTGCAGGGGTAAAGCTCTTGTCTGTTTGTTAGCAAATCTTTAAAAGACCCTGGTCTTGGATATCCTTTAAAATACACAGTCGTGCCTCCTGACAGCCATGTCCCCCACCAACCAAAGGTCCCACCTGTAACAATCACATGATCACATAACATCAGTAGAGCCATATCATCTCCTGCGTCATTAAACGGACTTAAAGTAGTATTTTTTAATTTCTTCCTACACCAAGATTTTTCATCACTCACTGCGATGAACTGAACATGTACATACTTTTTACATAAAACGCTTTAGCTTTTTCAATAAATGTTACATCACCAGAAACAAAACCTCGCCTTTTCAAATCTTTTGTCATGAAGTCACCGCGACGAATGTGAATGCAAACACGTTGATACCCAGGTATTGAAATGCTTTGTAAGTATTTCCTTGCTTTAACTACATGTTCTGTCTCAGCTGTAAACACCTTTTGTATTATATGTTTTGCTTGTTCAAAATACTTCCATGATTGCATGTATCCACGAAAACTTACATTTTTACCTGAGCTAATCTCTTCTGAACAGTTGTAATAAGCGCAGCATCTCTTGCAGTCACATGTGATGACGTCATCAATTTTTCTTAAAGTTTTTTTATCAATTATGTTTGGATGGTTAACATATTTAGCAAGTAGAATATTGTCTTGAATTACCGGTATGGCGTCATGTTTATATGCCATTCCAATGAGAGAAGCAACTTGAAACAACTGATTGCCCATCCTACCTTTTATATCATTAATCATGAAAAAACGGTTGCAGATTAATATTCTTTTTGCAGTTGAAGCTATCATAAGCTGTATTTGACTATTTCCGGAATAATACGAAAATGGTTTAGCTGTACTGTTTGCAAGTTCATTCAAAGAAAGATTTGACCAAAACAATAAAAAGCACTGCTTATTTCTCTTCTCCATTTCCGTACCAACACTAGATGACTGTTGTCCACCCATGTTCGAAAATCCGGTGTAAAATCTGCATGGCACAGAAAATCAGGACTAATTTTCCTGATTTTCCTTCTGTTAGGCAAGATTTTACCATACATTTTCGTGTTTCGTTCCAATGTTACACTGACAGTTAAATTTGTCTTATGCTATTCCATTTGTTAACGTTGTTAGTTTTATATCTTTACAGCATATGTTTCACAAAAGTTTACACGTATTAATTCTATGGAACAGCACGTTTTATTGATAAGATACTTTAATTGCCATTTTATATCTATAGCAAGCTGGCACAAGCAAAGCAATTAAATGTTCTTTTTTATCATCTCACGTGAAAAACAACGTGTACTAAAGAGTCTATAAAACAACAAAAAAATCTCTCTCATTTTGCAACACGTGTATTTCATCGAAAAGACCTATATAGCTGACAAATTTTATATCTACCCCAAAGACACACAAATCAAATAAAAGGCACAATCACAAGTCAAACACCGAAAAGAGCCATCTGGCCCACAGACCCTCAGTTAGTCTACGGACTATTAAACTATAGTCTCTGACATTCTCTGGAACATACTCCCCCACCTTGATAAGTTTGACATTTCAAGCTTATCAACATTAACCAATTTAATCATATTCTACTTGAATATTTCCAAATTTTCAGTTTTTGCATCATTTCAGTTATACACCTGAAATAAATAATCGATCAATTTTCTATTACATGTATTCAAAACACTTGTTTTACTGAAACACTTGTTTTACTGAGACAAGACTTCTTTCATTTCTGTTCAACCAATTTAACTAGTCTATAACGACAACTTTTGCATTACATTCACCTATGTCTCAGTTATATTGTAGAACCACAGTTTTACAAATATTTTGCAAAACAATACTAGTTAAGCATTCAATTTGCCGAATGTGTTAAATATTATAGATGTACATGTAATGTTACTCTTCTCACTAGTTCAAATTGCATCAGAATATAATATATGCTGATTGATCAGTTATCAGTCTAATGAATTACTCTTATTGGTAATAGTGTAAAACGTACATGTATTATCCTCAAGCAACCATCAAAAACTCACTACAGCAACAATGTCAAATATTATACTTATAACATTTTTATCCCAAAATGTACATATATACAAATACTTAATTTATTTGCTTTTACTGTTTGTCATGTTTTCAATTACTTTACTAAATCTTATTCTTCATTTACATTAAAGTTACGATAAAGTTCTTATTTGTTTACATTCTTCTTTTTTACATTCTTCTTCTCCAGATTATACAATTCCTGAAATAAGAAAAATGTTTGTCCGTGTGCCCAATTATCAACTATTCCCGATTCTAGCTATGTTTATGTTGCATTATGTTTATTTGCGCGATTTTTGAGGGATTATTATGCCCTCCACTAGCGAACTCACACACAAAAAAATATTAATATGCATTTTGTTTGTCTCACTCTGTATTGATCTTCTGTATGAAAAGTTAATCAGCACCGGTAACTTCTAATGGGCACAATTTTGTGATTGGTCGTACCAATTCTTTGCCATTCATCAAAACATTTGCTGCGCGAACATGTCCATCGCGACTTTTATGCACACGCGTAATACGCCCTAATGGCCACTGTGCTCGCGGCATATCAGATGACATGACTATCACGACATCGTTGATTTTCAAATCAGGTTGAACTTTATGCCATTTTTTCAGTGTTTGTAAGCTTGGCAACCATTCCTTTAACCATCGATTCCAAAAATGACGAATTAGCTCCTGTATTCTGCGCCATCGGTTCCTGGGATTAAAATCAGTGTAATCGACACTTTCAGGAGCAAATTTACCCCCTAATTGTCCATGCAAAAAGTGGTTTGGAGTAAGAGGTAAACAGTCAGCTGGATTTGATGTTTGGTAAGTTAAAGGTCTTGAATTGATTAATGCTTCAGCACCCGAAATTGCTGTGATTAATTCTTCATCTGTGACAGAGGCATTCCGTAAAATCTTGTTAATTGCACGTTTTGCACATTTTACCATTATCTCGTGCGCGCCACCCCAATGGGGTGCTAGCGGTGGAAGAAACTCCCACTGAATCCCCAAATTTGCTGTTTTCTCAACAATTTTGTCTTTGTTATCATGTAGTTGTCTTACTAGTTCTTTTAACTCTTTGTCAGCTTTCACAAAGTTTGTTCCATTGTCTGAGAGCATTTTAATAGGAAGTCCCCTTCTATTTACCATGCGGAAGAATGCATTTAAGAATGAACTACTATCTAAACCATAAGCTCTAAGTGTACTGCTCTTGTTGCTAAGCATGTAAACAAGCATAGATATCTTTTCTCTCGGCGCTTTCCTCGTCCTTGTATTGTAGTAAACGGTCCACCAAAATCAACGGCAGTATGTGCAAATGCTCGTAACGGCATGTTCACACGGATGTTTGGTAAAGGAGCCATAATTTGTCCAATTGGTTTTGCTTTTCGTCGCTTACACAATGTACATTTGTTTTCCACTTCTCGAATTACTTCCCTTGCAGACGGTATCCAATATTGCGTTGATAACAATGATAGAGTATAGTTTGTGCCACTATGTTCCCCTCTTTGGTGGTAATAACAAACGATCAACACCGTAATCCAATCGTATCTGGGTAATATTATTGGATAACGACAATCATACGATAACATGTCTGCATATTTCAAACGTCCATCACTTCTTAAAATTCCTTCACTGTCAATTTTTGGGTTCAAACTGATCAATTTGCTATTTGCTGGCAATTGTCTATTCCTGCTTAAAGCAGAATATTCGTCACGATAATGATATTTTTGAGCTGCCACTATCAGCTTCACTTCCACGCCATGTATTTCATTAACATTTAATTGTCCATCAATTCTCATGTCTTTTGCTTTTTTACAATTTTCTACAAAACGCACAACCCACGCATAAACACGTACTAGTTTTGTCCAATTCGAGAATCTTTGTGGATTAAGTCGCCAATCATCATTACATGTATTAACTTGCGAACATGTTTTCTGCGAGTACATTGTCTGTACTTCATAGTCCATTTGTTTAGCTTTTTTCACTTCATTATTTTCTGTTGTTAAACTAATGTCATTCTTTGGCCATTCAGATTCATCTTTTTGCAAGAATTCAGGTCCTTTCCACCATAATTCACTGGTTTTCAATTTTGATACTGACAAACCTCTACTGACAATATCTGCTGGATTCTGCTTGCCAATGACATGTCTCCATTGTAACGGTTTTGACAACTGCTGAATTTCTCCAACTCTATTTGCAACAAATGGTTTAAACTTTGAACTGCGGTTCCGTATCCAATGCAAAACATTCATACTATCAGTCCAGAAATTACAGTCATTTACACAGATGTTTAATGCAGCACAAATTGCTAATGTGAGTTTCAAACATAATACTGCTGACAATAGTTCCAACCTGGGAATACTGACAGTTTTCACAGGTGCAACACGACTTTTTGCGGCAACAAGTCTAACCGAAACTTCATTTTCAGCATTTTCGCAACGAGCATATACAACTGCACCATAAGCTTTTTCAGAAGCATCGCCAAATGCATGCAGTGTTATTTTTTCTGAAGCTGTTTCTTCCATTTTAATACATCTTGGCACTTTAATTTCTTGCAATTCATTCAGTTCAGATAACCATTTCCAAAAAGCTTCTGATAATTCACTATTAACAAGTTCATCCCATTCTAATCCTGCTATCCATAATTCTTGCATTATCATCTTTGCTCGAATAACATATGGCGCAAGAAATCCATGTGGGTCAAAAATAGATGCTGTTTTTCTAAGAATAAGTCTCTTTGTCAGTTCTGTGTTTTCTTCAGGTACTTGCACATTAAACACAAAGCAGTCATCATTAGCTAACCATGTAACACCTAAAGTTTTAACTGATGGTAAACTGTCTTGATCAATTTCCACTTTGGAAGTTCTATGTTCAATGGGAATATTTTCTAACACGGCTTTGGAGTTTGATAGCCATTTCCTTGCGTACATGTTTGCTTTTGCCCAAAGTTCTGAAAGCTGATGATACAATTCAATTCCTTCTTCAACCGTTTCAACTGAGTCCATACTATCATCCATGTATGTGGAATATAATACTATTTTTTATGCTGCACGGGGAAACTCTCTTTCATGTAGCTCGGCATTTTTCCTAGCAACAAACTGGGCTAAAAAAGGCGATGAATTCACTCCAAAAACCAAAGAATTAAATTCATACTGAACAGGTGCAGATGAATTCCAAAGGAAACGATGATACGACCTGTCAGTTGGGTGTATTCCTACACGTAGATACATCTCTTCAATGTCACATATTATTGCTACAGGCTTAGACCTAAATCTCATCAACACGTCAAATAATTCATTCTGTAGTTTCGGACCCTGATGAATTGCATCATTCAAACTAATTCCATCCTTTTTTGCCGATGCATCAAAGACAATGCGTACTTTGGTTGTTTCTCTATCAAGTTTAATGACTGGAAAATGTGGTAAATACCATGTACCATCACTTGATTTTTCATTCTGTTTCACTTTTGAAATGTAACCTTTACTTTCGTATTTCTTAATTGTTTCTGTGTATGCTTCCTTCACAAATGCATCTTTTTCCAATTTTTTCTCTGTGTTTTTCAGTCTTTGCAGCGCTAATTCATAGTTATTTGTTAAACATGACTTTTTACTATTCCATGGAATTGGAACTTGGTAATGTCCATTGTGGCACTCTGTTTCAGATTCCACTTGTTTCACTACTGAACTGTCTTCGATTGACATACTATTTTCTTTCTGTGGAATATGTTCAATTTCCCAGAATTTTTCAATTGATTTGTCCAAATTCACATCATTTTGAAGAAAGAATGTATGATAATTTCTATCTTCATTTTCATTCATATTTGTCACTGCACCCACACATGTCCAGCCAAGCGGTGTCAACCGGGCAATTGGTTCTCCTGGATTACCTCTAATTTCATATAAGGAGAAGTGTAGATCTGAATAGTCCACTCCAATTAACAAATCAACTGTATTTCTATTTCTGCACAAAGGAAAATTAATACGCTGTAAATGTTGATACTTCTGTGAATGTTTATTCCAATCAATTGTTTTCAAATTTCCTGTTACATGATTTGTCGTCGTAGCTTCCATTGCCATTTTTACTTGTCCATTAACCATTTTCTCAAAGTTTGAACTGATTCATCTTCTCTATTTTCAAAAATCCAACGATTATATCTCGTCAACATTGTTTCTGGCATTTTACGTTGAAGTTTCAAATATAATGTGCCATCTTTCAAATCCTCCTCCTTTTCTGCTTCTGTTAAATTGATCACAACAATATCCAACAAGTCAGCAAATTTTTCTATAGTTTTGGCATTTTCCTCTCTCATTGGTGGAAACTTGTCTAATTCTTCTAGATATGCCATCACTTGTCGTCGTTTTCCACCAAACTTTCTTTCTAATCGCTCCTTTGCTGCATTGTAACTTACTGCAGAGTGTCCTAGATTTTCTATTGATTTCAAAGCTTCTCCCGACAAATATTGTCTTAATTGCAGAAGTTTGTACTCAGCTGTGGCAGGCGCACTATCTATGCATGCATAAAATGCAGCTTTCCATGATTCATACTTCCTCTTTTCACCCGAAAATACAGGAATTTGAACTCTTTTTAATTGTTGCCACATATCTTTCCCTAACGTTGAGCTGGCACCTCCTGCACTAACTGACTTGGCGCTTGTAGACATACATGCATTATATACAATCTTATGTGCTTCACTGTACTCTTTTTCTAAAATTTCAATCTCATCCATTATTTTACCTTCATTCACAGTGTCATTCAATTCTATATACGACGAACATAACTTGTGCATTGTTCCCAGCGCAACCTCGTTGGCATCGTCCAAGTAATCTTGTAATTTTCGTAACTCAATTTTGTTTATATCTTCTCCTTCCTTTACGTCCACACATTGTATAACTTTATTTTTTGTTTTTGTAAACACTGACTTGTGTTTTGACTTCAATAATTTTAAGTCAGATACTCGTTTTAAAATTGCAACCTTCGCTTCTTCGGTCAATTCCATGGCTATTTTTCACACCAATCCTGTGGCGAGACTATTTTGAAAAGGTTTTTCACTTTGAAGAAAGTTCAAGCATATTTAACCTCGCTCTGCTACCATTTTTTTGTACTAAAGAGTCTATAAAACAACAAAAAAATCTCTCTCATTTTGCAACACGTGTATTTCATCGAAAAGACCTATATAGCTGACAAATTTTATATCTACCCCAAAGACACACAAATCAAATAAAAGGCACAATCACAAGTCAAACACCGAAAAGAGCCATCTGGCCCACAGACCCTCAGTTAGTCTACGGACTATTAAACTATAGTCTTTGACATTCTCTGGAACACAACGTATCAGGAGAATATTATTTATGCATTAAATTAACCTACAAGGTGTTACATGTTACCACTAATTAAAGATGTCAAAATTTATAAGGTTTTGAACTCTTAAATATCTGTTCATAAACCTTGTCTTAGTGATATCTTTCGATAATATATAAATGAATTCAAAAACAAAGTTACTGGCTGAGATCAAAGACATTTTCTTTCACACTGTAGGTCGTTATTTTCAAAACGTCTTCATAATGTTTGTTTCATGGTACAGTCGACAATGTTCTCATTTTATATCTTTACGAACATGAAAGTCCGTAACAGAAATATGCAGTGCATCTTGGAATACCCAACCCAGAGCGGGATTCCAACTCCGATCTCCTGCGTAAGGCCAACACTCTTACCACTGAGCCAAAGAATCGATTCCCTGACGCGGTTGTCAGAAGTTGTATTATTTTTACAATTATAGGCAGGTATGCACTAAACCGTAATACATCTCCTCATGAGAAAGTCATCATTTGTGATGAATGGTGTTGTGTGATTTTAGATCAGAAGATCAGACAGAAATCTTGAAATAATTTTTATGCCCCCGAAGGGAGGCATATAGTAATCGCACTGTCTGTCCGTCCGTCTGTCTGTCCTTTAAAATCTTGTCCTAGCTTCATCTCCAAAACCGCTTGAGGGATTTCATTGAAATTTAACAGGAGTGTTTGTCACTAAGCTTAGTTGTGCATATCGTCAGGAGATCCCACTCAATTTATTTTTTGCAGAGTAATGGGCACTAAGTCATTTTTTTCACTCTAAAATCTTGTCCTCACTTCATCTCCAAAACCACTTGAGGGATTTTATTGAAACTTAACAGGAGTGTTTGTCACCAAGCCTTATTGTGCATATCGTCAGGAAATTCTGCTCGATTTATATTTGGCAGAGTTTTAGGCACTTAGTCATTTGTTTTACTCTAAATTCTATATTAAAGTATTGTCCACACTTCATCTCCAAACCCGCTTTGAGAATTTCATTGAAACTTCACAGGAATGTTTGTCATCAAGCTTATTTGTGCATACTGTCAGGAGTTTCTGCTTGGATTATTTTTGGCAGAGTTATGGGCACTTAGTAATTTTTTACTATAACTTCTATATTAAAATTTTCTCCACACTTCTGCTCCAAAACCGTCTGGAGGTTTTCATTGAAACTTCACAGGAATATTTGTCACCAAGACTTGTTTTGCATATTGTCAGGAGTTTCTGCTCAGATTATGTTTGGCAGAGTTATGGACACTTCTTAGTCATTGTTTACTCTAACTTCTATATCAAAATTTTGTCCACGCTTCATCTCCAAAACCTTTAATTGAAACTACACAGGAATGTTTGTCACCAAACCTAGCTGTGCATATTGTCAGGAGTTTCTGGTCGGATAATATTTGGCAGTGTTATGGGCCCTTAGTGATTTTTTACTATATCTTCTATATTAAAATTTTGTCCAAGCTACATCTCCAAAACCGCTTGGGTTTTTTATTAAATATAAAACATCAGTAGTGGTTGGGAATAAAACAATTTTGTTCGTATTCAAGGCCAAACTCACAGCTTTCTTTTTATTGAAAAATCATGTATTCAACCTTCATATAAGAATCTGAAGCAGAAAAACATTACTTTACAATTTTTCTTCAGTTCATGCTCTATTTTTTGTCTGATCTCTTTTCCACAGGCATATTCAATTATATATATTTACACCAGTTTCATTTCAAAGCTAAATGTCGGGGGCATTTGTCAATTTCCAGTGACAGCTCTTCTTTAGTTTTTTATTTAATTTTTTACAAGTAAGTCCAGAAGGGGGTAATACCGGACGAGCCCCCATCTTATGAATTGAAAGTCCGTAACAGAAAGATGCAATGCATCTTAGAATACACAACCCAGAGCGGGATTTGAACCCCGATGTCACGCATGACAGGCCAACACTCTAACCACTGAGCCAAAGAATCGATTACTTGACGCAGTTGTCAGAGGCTGTATTTATACAACTATAGGCAAGTATGCACTAGACCGTAACAGTATAAAAGGATTCATTGTGTTCGCTTTAGAGGTCACATTTTATACTTACTCTTAAAACTCTTTTTTGTCCCCTACTAGAAACCCGGATTTTGCGATATCATAAAAATCGCATAAGTTAAGTTAATGAAACTTGGTTTAAAAATAGATGGCAATATTCAAAGTATTCACGGTCATTTTTTTATTCTCGGATCAAATTCTGGTTGCTATGGTAACGGAAATGGTCAAAATAAGGCTTTAAGAGATAGCTCATTTGATATATCAAGAAGTATTCGAGCTTTGTTAATGAAAATGAATTTGTGAATAGGTGGGTATATGGAGATTAATGCACCTTATTTTTTTTCCCTTGGATCAAAACTGTGGTTGCAATGGTAACGAAACATAGTAAAAATATGGCTTTAATAGATGGATCCTTTGATAAAAAGAAGTTTACGAGGTACGTTAATGAAAACTAGTATGTGAATAGATTTCAATATGGAAATTATACACTTTACTTTGTTTTCTTCCTTTGGTCAAAACTCTGATTGCTTTGGTAACGTTATACATTATGATGGAACATTCATTGACATATCAAGACAGCTTGAATTCTTGTCATTTTATAGTGATCTAAGCTATTATTTATTGACATTTAAAATTGATTATGAGCTATGATTTATTGACTTAAAATGTGCTATGAGTTATGTTTATTTACTGACATTTAAAAGTCATATGAATAAAGGTTAGTTATTTCCATTTAAAAGCGACATAATTGACATTTCTAGTGATATTTTAAAATAAACACTGTTTCCACTTATGAAAAAGCCTCTGATTCGGAGATCTTTTGTTATTGAGTTTGCGTATGTGCTATATACAGCGTTGCCATGAGGGAAATGTAGGTCTTCGGAAGAATTTTGAAGACTAATGTTGCTGACTGCAATGACAGAACATTATGTTGTGTAAACAGAACAAATAACTGCAAATTGGCACATTAAACGGTCAGTTGCAATTCAAAGTTTTCTAATGACATAAAAGTGATTTATATCATGTAATATGATTTTTGTACAACATGAATAATGAGTATACATTGAAATACAAAAACACCACAACGCCTGGCGCACGGAAACGCATGTTAATGACGTCAAATGTTTAGATCGTAGTTTTTGTGTCGCCATTTCGAAGAAACGGCGATATATATAGGGATCGCTTTGTCCGTCGGTCCGTCACGAAAACTTAACGTTGGCTATAACTTTGCCATTTCTTAACATTTCCTCATCAAACTGTCAAATTGTATTGCTTATGACAACAGGGTCGAGATGATGCCAAAATCTTTAGGTCAATGTCACATTTGACAGGGTTATGCTCCTTTTTTTACTAGGATTATCACGAAAACTTCACGTTGGCAATAACTTTGCCATTTCTTAACAATTCCTCATCAAACTTTCAAATTGTATTGCGTACGACAACAGGTTTGTGATAATGCCAAAATCTGTAGGTCAAGGTCACAACTAACAGAGTTTTGCCCCTTTTTTTACTTGGATTTTTGTCACGAAAATTTAACATTGGCTATAACTATGCCATTTATTAATATTTCTTCATCAAACTTTCCAGTTGTAATGCTTACAATCGAGTCGCTTAAGATAACACCATTTCTCAAAGGCAGATAACCCTCAAATTTATTTCTGCAATGTTATTGCCCTTTTTCAACTTAAAATTTCTTGGTTAACCTTTTTGTTAATGTCCATTTCTCAAAAAGTGTCAAAGATATTCCATTCCAACTGGGAATCCTTGATCACCAGCAAGACTCCTGCAAAGATTGTTGGTACCCATGTCCCTGGGGTCAAAGTTAGCCCCACCCGCAGGAGTCATTTGATTTTGCTTATACTCATATACAGGAAAAAAACTTCTTAAGCCTAGAAATAAAATATTAACTGACATGAGATGTGTAAGTACTCCCCCACCTCCTCCCACCCTCTTCTGCATGGGGACCCTCCTTACCCCTCCCATGCTACCCCCCACCCCCATTTTTTTCTTTCATTATCTTTTTAATATGTAGGAACTTGACTTCCGCCCCCCTTATGGGGACCCCCCATCTTGTCACTCCCTCCCCCACCCCAAAAAAAAAAAATCATTTCTTTTTTTAAAATATGTAGGTATTAAGTAAATTGACTCAAAAGTTCTTTTTTTTTCCTTTATTAGAAAAGAACTTCTTAATATTTGAAATAAACTATTAACTTATATATGATGGGTCATTACTCCCCTCCCCCGGCATGGGGATCCCCTCTTACGCCCCCACCTCTTTACCCTCCCCCTACCCCATGGGGCCCGATTTTTTTGAATACATAGGTACTTGACTCTCCAACAACCCTCAAACAGGTCTTGTTAATCCCTTTCCGCAAAGCAGGGAGGGGATTATAGGAATGGCCTGCGTCTGTCAGTCCGTCCTTCCGTAACACTTTCGTGTCCGCTCTATAACTTTTAAACCGCATAAAATTTTTTGAAATAACTTGGTACAAGTGATCACTATTATGAGACGATGTGCAGAGCGCAATTATTGGGTTGCTACCCCCAAGGTCAAGGTCACACTTAAAGGTCAAGTGTTAAAAAGTCTACATTTCGTGTCCGCTCCATAACTTTTAAACCGCTGAAAAAATTTTGAAATAACTTGGCACAAGTGATCACCATTATTAGGCGATGTGCAGAGCGCAATAATTGGGTTGCTACTGTCCGATATCAGCCAGATATCATACAGACTTGAGTTTTCTGTTAATATCATCATTCATCATTATAGTCAAGTCCAAGTATAAACATAAATATATTCAAATCTATACATCTACTCAGATACAAACATTCATATATGCCATTTAAACATTAGTAAGAAAACAATTACATAAAACATAAAATGATTACCAGGATGGGTAAACTAAATATATGTCAGCACAGCGGTACAGACTAACATAATCTGTTTTCATGCTTAAGGTATCAGAATACTAATAAACATTTTATGACCCCTCATTAAATTGAGGTTTTCTAAGAAAAACACTGTCCTACTGTCCACAGACCTACTGACTGCTGACAAAAACAAATGAAATGAAAAGCCGAAAAAGAAAAGAATGTAGCAAGAATTAACACCATCCACTTCATTATCTGGGAAAGTTATCAACATAATCTCCAAAAAAGTCTTAAGGGCCTCTTATTAGCCATAATTATTTTTATTCAGGTGCTATTTTTAACTAATTGGCAAAATATTAAAAAGGTTTACCGTCTAGTTTTGGAGAAATTAATAACTGAAACCACAGATACCCAAAATGTTTCTATTTACCATTTTGAAAAGCTTTATTACAATTCAAAAATATTTAAAATGGAATAAATTGAATTTAAATTCTATAAAAGTCATTATTGTAAAACCAAACAAAATGTAAACCTACCAAAAACTGAAGAAAAAATTGGCTTGAGTGGGGTTTGAACGCTTTACAGTGAAAATGTCTCAAACCTACACAAGTTAATGGAATTGAATACTCTTCAAAGTGGAGGTAGGTTATTAGGAATCTAATACCTTAATTACAATCATAGTTTACAATACATTAAAAAGGTACAAGCATATAAATCTTAACTGTAACATACCTTATGTACGGAACAAATCCATTAAAATGATTTACCATGTATAAATACACATTATGGTAACGCCTTTCTCACACAAACCACTGTCTCACAACTACTGGCTCAGACCACTGTCATACAGTGCTGTGCTGAAAGAGTTAGAAATTGAAAAGATTCATACATTATGTTAATAAGAATCAAATGTAAATGGCAGCATAAGACCGACATGTTTCTAATTAACATGAACAAAGGAAAGATAGATGAGCGCAGGAAAATGGACATTTAAAACCACTGCAACAGTACAACGTCTTTCCGAATAAAATACAACACAATTTCAGTATACCAGCCATTACTTCCATGTTCAACAGCTGACACAAAGTAAAAGAAACCAGCAAATGGCTTGACTGCTAACATGTTTCATCCACAGCCGCACTGACAACTAACCGCGATTTTTCATGTAGACAGTTACGTGATTAAAACTCAATGAATACTTTGCAATGATTGGACGAGAAGAAATAAATAACTGACATGTCTAAAAACATTGCCGTACCGTTCCTTAATTGTACCGTTCAACAAATGATTATGGTGTACTTCAATAACAATAACAAATGAAACAAACTTGTTAAACCGAACAGCAGAGAATAAATTATGCCGAAATTCAGCTCTGCTACAGTCCGACTTCATATATTTTGAATGTTGGATTTATTGTCAATAGGATTTGCAATATAAAAATGCTGTAAAAATGGTAACTGTCCAGCAGTTTGAAGCAAACTATCGTGAAAACAACTTCAGCAGACTAGCAGACTAACTTCAGCAGACTAGCAGACTTACTTCAGCGGACTATCAGACTTACTTCAGCAGATTCGTAGACTTACTTCAGCAGACTAGCAGACTTACTTCAGCAGAAGAGCAGACTTACTTCAGCAGACTAGCAGACTAACTTCAGCAGACTAGCAGACTTATTTCAGCAGACTAACAGACTTACTTCAGCAGACAAGCAGACCTACTTCAGCATCTAGCAGACTTACTTCAGCAGACTAGCAGACAAACTTCAGCAGACTCGCAGACTTACTTCAGCAGACTAGTAGACTAACTTCAGCAGACTATCAGACTTACTTCAGCAGACTAGCAGACTTACTTCAGCAGAATAGCAGACATACTTCAGCAGAAAAGCAGACTTACTTCAGCAGACTAGCAGACTAACTTCATCATATTAGCAGACTAACTTCAGCAGACTAGTAGACTTACTTAAGCAGACTCGCAGACTTACTTCAGCAGAAAAGCAGACATACTTCAGCATATTAGTAGACTAACTTCAGCAGACTAGCAGACTAACTTTAGCAGACTAGCAGACTAACTTCAGCGGACTAGCAGACTAACTTCAGCAGACTAGCAGACTAACTTCAGCATATTAGTAGACTAACTTCAGCAGACTAGCAGACTAACTTTAGCAGACTAGCAGACTAACTTCAGCGGACTAGCAAACATTCTTCAACATATTAGTAGACTAACTTCAGCAGACTAGCAGACTAACTTCAGCAGACTAGCAGACTAACTTCAGCATATTAGTAGACTAACTTAAGCAGACTAGCAGACTAACTTTAGCAGACTAGCAGACTAACTTCAGCGGACTAGCAGACTTACTTCAGCAGATTCGTAGACTTACTTTAGCAGACTAGCAGACTTACTTCAGCAGAATAGCAGACTTACTTCAGCAGACTAGCAGACTAACTTCAGCGGACTAGCAGACTTACTTCAGCAGACTAGTAGACTAACTTCAGCACACTATCAGACTTACTTCAGCGGACTAGCAGACTTACTTCAGCAGATTCGTAGACTTACTTCAACAGACTTACTGCAGCAGAATAGCAGACTTACTTCAGCAGACTAGCAGACTAACTTCAGCGGACTGGCAGACTTATTTAAGCAGACTAGCAAACTATCTTCAGCAGACTAGCAGACTTACTTCAGCAGACTAGCAGACTTACTTCAGCAGACTAGTAGACTAACTTCAGCACACTATCAGACTTACTTCAGCAGACTAGCAGACTTAAGCATATTAGTAGACTAACTTAAGCAGACTAGCAGACTAACTTTAGCAGACTAGCAGACTAACTTCAGCGGACTAGCAGACATACTTCAGCATATTAGTAGACTAACTTCAGCAGACTAGCAGACTAACTTCAGCAGAATAGCAGACTAACTTCAGCATATTAGTAGACTAACTTCAGCAGACTAGCAGAATAACTTTAGCAGACTAGCAGACTAACTTCAGCGGACTAGCAGACTTACTTCAGCAGATTCGTAGACTTACTTTAGCAGACTAGCAGACTTACTTCAGCAGAATAGCAGACTTACTTCAGCAGACTAGCAGACTAACTTCAGCGGACTAGCAGACTTATTTAAGCAGACTAGCAAACTATCTTCAGCAGACTAGCAGACTTACTTCAGCAGAGTAGCAGACTTACTTCAGCAGACTAGTAGACTAACTTCAGCACACTATCAGACTTACTTCAGCGGACTAGCAGACTTACTTCAGCAGATTCGTAGACTTACTTCAGCAGACTTACTTCAGCAGACTTACTTCAGCAGAATAGCAGACTTACTTCAGCAGACTAGCAGACTAACTTCAGCGGACTAGCAGACTTATTTAAGCAGACTAGCAAACTATCTTCAGCAGACTAGCAGACTTACTTCAGCAGACTAGCAGACTTACTTCAGCAGACTAGTAAACTAACTTCAGCACACTATCAGACTTACTGCAGCAGAGTAGCAGACTTACTTCAGCAGAATAGCAGACATACTTCAGCACACTATCAGACTTACTTCAGAAGACTAGCAGATTTACTTCAGCAGAATAGCAGACATACTTCAGCAGACTAGCAGACTTACTTCAGCAGACTAACTTCAGCATATTAGCAGACTAACTTCAGCAGACTAGCAGACTAACTTCAGCAGAATAGCAGACTATCTTCAGCAGACTATCAGTCTTACTTAAGCAGACTAGCAGACTTACTTAGCAGAATAGCAGACATACTTCAGCGGACTGGCAGACTAACTTCAGCATATTAGCAGACTTACTTCAGCAGACTAGCAGACTAACTTCAGCATATTAGCAGACTAACTTCAGCAGACTAGCAGACTAACTTCAGCAGACTAGCAGACTAACTTCAGCAGACTAGCAGACTAACTTCAGCAGAATAGCAGACTAACTTCAGCAGACTAGCAGACTTACTTCAGCAGACTAGCAGACTAACTTCAGCAGTCTAGCAGACTAACTTTAGCAGACTAGCAGACTTACTTCAGCAGACAAGCAGACTTACTTCAGCAGACTAGCATAATTATTTCAGCAGACTAGCAGACTAACTTTAGCAGACTAGCAGACTTACTTCAGCAGACAAGCAGAATTACTTCAGCAGACAAGCAAAATTACTGCAGCAGACTAGCAGACTTACTTCAGCAGACCAGCAGACTTGCAGACTAACTTTAGCAGACTAGCAGACTTACTTCAGAAGACTAGCATACAAACTTCAGCAGACTAGCAGACAAACTTCAGCAGACTAGCAGATTTACTTCATCAGACTAGCAGTCTAACTTCAGCAGACTTGCAGACTAGCAGGCTAACTTCAGCAGACTTGTGTCCAAGATGTTTTAAGTTATTTATAATTTTTATTTTAGTATGTTGTAAAACTCGCATTAAAATCGTTTAAATCGAAATAAAGTCACAATCACTTTATAATTCATTGTACGCCCTTCAAAGGAAAACTTTCACAGAACAACTCTAGCAGATTAGCAGACTTGTAGACTAACTTCAGCAGACTTTCTCCAGGAGACTAGCAGACTAGCAGACTAATTTCATCAGACTAGCACACTAACTTCAGCAGACTAGCAGACTAACTTCAGCAGACTTTCAAACTTGTGTCCAAAATGTTTTAAGTAATTGATAATTTTCATTTTACTATGTTGTAAAACTCGCATTAACGTGAAGTTAGCAGTCTGGTAGCCTAGCAGCCTGAATTTAATAGCCTTGCAGCCTGAAATTAGCAGCCTATCAGCCTGAGGTTAGCAGCCTAGCAGCCTGACACAACGAAATCTGAAAACGCGCGAAAGTATTTCAAGGTTCTCTTACAACAATAAAAATGTTTTATGAATTCGAAATAAACGGAAAAAAACAACAAAAAACAATCATTTTTTAAATAAAAACTTAAATCGCCTTGACATGCATAAAAATCGTTTAAACCGATTTAAAGTCACAATTATTTTATAATTCAGTGTACTCACTTCAAAGGAAAACTTCCACAGAACAACTCTAGCAGAATAACAGAATTGCAGAACAACTCTAGCAGACCAGAACTCTAGCAGACTAGCAGAAAAGCAGAATAACTTCAGCAGACTAACTTCAGCAGACTGGCAGACTAGCAGATTTACTTCAGCAGACTAGCAGAATAACTTCAGCAGACTAACAGACTTACTTCAGCAGACTAGCAGACTAGCAAACTAACTTCAGTACCTTTTGATACCCGTCTGTGTCCAAGATAATTTTAGTACAGTTAAAACTCGTTATCTCGAAGTCAATGGGACCAATGGAAAACATTCGACATAGCCGAAGTTCGACATAAACATTTCCGAATAAAAGTAATTGAAACTTGAAAATTTTAATTCGAAGAGAAAAATGTGTTTGACATAAGCGACTTAAACGAGTTCGAGTTATCGAGAATGAACTATATGTTATAAAACTCGCATATTACAAAAACATATCAAACAGGCCTAAACTCACTATCTAATTATCATTTACGATTCTCTGTGGAACTAGCAGACTAGCAGACTTACTTCAGCAGACTAGCAGACTAACTTCAGCAGATTAGCAGACTAACTTCAGCAGACTAGCTGACTAACTTCAGCAGACTAGCAAACTAACTTTTTCAGCAGACTAGCAGACTAACTTCAGCAGACTAGCAAATCACCGAATACAGTCGTTCATACCAACGACCGCTATGTCTTTGATAGACTATTAGAGCATTTGGACATTTGAGTAGGTGCTTGCAATATTTCCAGTTGTTGTTTGCGTTTCTTAAGGGTAACAATACATATGGAAAATTAAACAAAAGACAACTCAGATGTGAAGTAACTATTCTTTTTTGAGCAGCAAAACAAACATGCAAAAACAAGAAAATAACAAGAGCTTTCTCTATAGAGTGACTTACGCCCCCGAAATGAAGCTTTAAATTTCTAGGCAAACTGATCTTGAAGATGAAGGTCATTAAGGGGTCAAGGTCACATATTTACATATAAGTTGGAAACTCTTGTCCAAAGGGGTGTTATGACTAAGTACGAAGTATATCAAGTTAATAAGGAAGTAACGGGCAATTTTACAGTTTTCGGACAAATGGATCTTAAAGGAAAGGATTATTTATTGGTCAAGGTCAAACAAATATAGGTTAAAGGGAAGCTCTTTTTAAAGTTTTGTTGTGTCCAAGTATAAAGTAGACCCACTCACTAATAAACAATGTATTACCAATGTTAGCAATTTTGAACACTTGAATTTCCAAGGTCATTCAATTGCCAAGGTCAAATAAATATAGGTCAGTTGAAAAGCTGTCCAAATAGGTTTTCAAGTATGAAATATCTCAATTTACTATTAAGAGAGTTATGTCCAATATAAAAGTTTTTTGTACAATTCCATCTAGAAGGTGAAGGTCATTCAGAGGTCAGGGTCAAATAAATATAAGTCAGTCAGAATGTCTTGTCCAAAGACTTGGTGTCTCTAAGCCTGAACCATTAACTTATATCGAAGTTATGGCCAATGTTGGACAGTTTTACATTCGCGATGAAAAGAAAGAAGACATGTGGACTATGGATATAATACTTTAGACTGTGTTTGGACATATGGATAAACTGATAAACTGTGGGTAGACCATGGATAGACTATGGAAACACTATGGCAGACTTAAGATAAAACACAGATACTCTGGATAGGCAATGGGTAGAATAAGGTTAGACAATGAATATTCCACATATTATAAATAAACTACAGATGGAATGGTCACAGATAGACCACATACTACTAGACTAAAGACAGACCACAAGCAGCCGCGATAGCGCAGTGGTGAGCGCGTTTGTTTTGCGATTGGAATGTCTTAGGTTCGAGTGCCAGGAGCGTCTCCAACGATTTTCTCCATAGGCAAGATATATGAAATCCACACGCCTCTCTCTCTTCGAGGGTGGTTCCATCTTCAATGAGTCTCAAAAGCGATTAATATTAGTTGGTTATGGTTATAGTGAATACGGTTTTAAGAAATTGTTGCTTACAATGAATACTTTTTTGTCAGAAGTTAGAAAAAAATATAAAAAATTGCATGGTTCCAACGAACTCCAAAATGTCGACTTCATATAAATAAATCCCGAATTCACAACTTTCGGTTTCTTTGGCACGGATTTGGTATAAGGTGCTTTTAATAACGATTATTTTGATTCATCTGATGATGTAAAATTACCCATTCCTACATGTCGATGTCAACAAAAAGGAAACATTGTATACAATCTTAGGCATGTTAGTGCCAGATATAAAATAAAGATTAAGAAAAAAATCAGTTTTCTTTTGTTGAATGATTTCAAGGGCGATAACAATCACAAACACATACGAAAAATATTTCTTAAAAAATACTCCTCAGAATGAAGGACGATTATGGTGAGCAATCAGTTCGTTATAAATGACTTGGATCGCTATGTCTTGATATAAGGAACTAATTCACTATATGCTAACTACGATCTTCGGATATAAGGAACAAAAGATGAATGTCCCAGTGAATTCACTATACGCAAAGTTTACTGTATTTGAAAAATTATGCCGGTCTGTAGGGCGTATCTCTTGGGTCCGAGAGTACCAATATATGTTGGTGCTAACTGGGTCCCAACACCATCTGTAAGCTTGATTTGACCGAAATATCATGTAAATGTGTTAACGGTTCAAAGGTAGGAAGACGTGACATATGCGTTCGTTTAGAATAAAACAGAGGTGACATATGTGAATCTGTGACACCTGAAAAACTCAACCCGAACAGAAACGTCACAGTAGATGTGAGGAATGTGTTTTGAAAGTGAGACATATACGATCGCAAATGTCAAAGGAGTGACAGCGGTCCTATTATTCACACTTGTGACAAATGTTAGGCGTGACAAAAGTGCTCCTACAGTGCACGGTAACGGTCTATTGTAATAACTGCAGTTTAAAACTGCAGATGAAACAGGTTACATCTGGGGTTTGGTCTCGTCGTCCGGGGCGCGGAGGCACAGCAGGCGATAAAATAAACTGTGTATTTCTTCTTTCACTCTTCCTTTTTCTTATACTCCTCACAAATTCGAATATATGGCTCTTATCACTAAATTCAAAGTATTCATTTCAAATTGAACTTGAAATATAGTTCTTATTGAGTGATCTTCACCATAAAACTGACATTATGACAAGGAGGAGAAGAATTAATTTAAGATGTCAATTGATAGCTTGTTTTCTCATCCTCTCAAGTACATGTATATATGTATTAGCTTTTTATGTTATATCGTAACATATATGTATCATTTTAAATAAATACTGTTTAAACTAAATACCATTGTGTTTTGTGTAGCCTGGTATAATATCAGGCGTATTTATTATTGCTATTCTGCTATTCTGCTAGTCTGCTAGAGTTGCTCTGCCATTCTGTTGTTCTTCTAGAGTTGTTCTGGGGAAGTTTTCCTTTGAAGGGAGTACAACGAATTATAAAATAATTGTGACTTTATTTCAGTTTAAACGATTTTTATGCATTTCCAGGCGATTTAAGTTTTTATCAAAAAATCAAATGATTGCTGTTTTTTTCTCGTTTATTTCAAGTTCATTAAACTTTTTCATGGTTGTAAGAGTAATTTTGATACAATTTTTTGCGTTTTCAGATTTCGTTGTGTCAGGCTGCTAGGCTGCTAACCTCAGGCTGCTAGGCTGCTAATTTCAGGCTGCAAGGCTGCTAACTTCAGCCTGCTAGGCTACCAGGCTGCTAACTTCACGGTAATGCGAGTTTTACAACATAGTAAAATCAAACATTATAAATTACTTAAAACATCTTGGATACAAGTCTGCTAGTCTGCTAAAGTTAGTCTGCTAGTCTGCTGAAGTAAGTCTGCTAGACTGCTAAAATTAGTCTGCTAGTCTGACATTCTGCTGAAGTTAGTCTGCTAGTCTACTAGAATTATTCTGCCATTCTGTTATTCTGCTAGAGTTGTTTCGTGGAAGTTTTCAATTCAAGTGAGTACAATGAATTATGAAATAATTGTGATTTTATTTCAGTTTAAACGATTTTTTTGCATTTCCAGGCGATTTAAGTTTTTATTAAAAAGATCAAATGATTGTTTTTTCCGTTTATTTCAAATTCAAAAAACATTTTTATGGTTGTAAGAGTAATTTTAATACACTTTCGCGCGTTTTCAAAATTCGTTGTTTCAGGCTGCTAGGCTGCTAACCTCAGGCTGCTAGGCTGCTATTTCAGGCTGCAATGCTGCTAACTTCAGGCTGCTAGACTAGCAGGCTACTTATTTCACGGTAATGCGAGTTTTACAACATAGTAAAATGAAAATTATGAATTACTTAAAACATCTTGGACACAAGTCTTCTAAACTGCTTGTCTGTCGAAGTTAGTCTGTTAGTCTGCTACTTGCTTACTTTGTTTACACTCTGAAAACATTTACTTACATGGACAGACAAATTCAAGCAAGAACGTAAGCATCAACGTGTGCACAATCAATTATTGGGCATAACTTGTATCCCTAGCAGTTGTATCTAAAATACACATTGAAGTAGAAAACATCGGACAAATACAAAATGTACACATGTTGAATTAGAAACAAGCGTTTTTTGAAAAAGAAAGAATTAACAATAAGAAATGTTAACCTATGTGTATCATATTTTTAGTTTAAACTGGTTTGATACTGAAGGAAATTTTTTGAATAATGTTTAAGAAACGCAATACCACGGTTTATAAAGTAAAATTACTGCAAGAAACTTACTAGGTTCACCAACCAACAGAGAAAAGGTTTAAGAGAAAAATAAATGAATAAATAAAAAAGAAACTCTAAAGGGAACATTCAATTAATATTAAATAACGATTCATTCACTCATTTGAACAATCAAGTTGGCTTCATCATCATTCGCTTCCTCGTTTAAAAATATTTTTTTATATTCTTCTGTCCTTCTGTTATTATCATTTTGTAAATATATTCCCTATAAAATTATAATAAAAATAATAATAATAATGTGAACAATACCAGTTATCATGATTTTATTATTATCATATATACATCATCATTATCATAATCAATGTTGTTCATCATAAGATTGCGAACAATCACAACAACACAGAGATTTTCAACTCTTTCGGGTACGGTCATCTTTACTTTAAATTATTTATGTGTGATAATATGATCTTGAATACTAGTCGGAGAAGAAAATAATAAGTTTTTTCTCTTTATTTATAGAATTTTAGTTTGCTATTTAATTGTTTTTACTCATGCACTTAAAAACAAGAGGAATAAAATTAAGACTATTGCGTGAGGTATTTAACGCACCTCCTTTTCACTCAAATTAATTTGTTACAAGATATGCGAGCATTGTAATATTGGAATGACCTGGTATTGTGTTTCAGATGTTTCATATTGATTAGTATCTAATGTTGAATATTAACAATAACTGATTTAAATGTTTAATTGTTTATACCACTTATCTATGATGAGATGTTTTAAACGTCTTTTTATGAGGAGATGTATAGATTGAACGTTTTTGTGCCATCATTCAGTGTGAGGTGTCGCAAAATGGAGACTAGTATATGCGCATTATTATTCAAACGTTTAATCAAATGACTTCTTTATTAATTTTTACTTATTTTTTGTTATTAGTTGATTTATCATTCAAAACTTCCACTGGTACTTTTTAAAATTTTTTGTTGTTGTTTAACGAAAGCCGGTGGACTTTTAAGAACCTTCTAACAGATATACGTATGTCTATCTTTTTTTGTATTTTGACGAGTGTCTGTTAGTAACAAAGGCGTTCTGACTTTGCATTGCTAGGCGTTTGGTGCCGATCGGTGCGAGTTCGAATCCCACTAGGCGCTTGAATATTCAGGACCAGTGTCTCAAAAGGTAAGTTTTTTATACTTTTATATTAAACAATAATATTTATTGTCAATTTTAATTGATTTAAATATTTTCAATTTTTGTCTCTTATTTTTCGTTTTTTTCATTTGTGTGTATTAACTTACTGTTGTTGTTTTTTTTTTTTGCCAAACTTTGTTTCTAGATAATATTATGTTAAATTTCAGACACCAAGCAAGAAACAATAATGGGAGTTCAATATTCTCAATTTATTGTTAGCGAAACAGGTTATCCCAGATATGCTTTCACGAAAAACCAAGTAACTTCTACGCTGAAACGTAAGGACAAAATACTAAAGAAAATATCTGCGGACTTTCCAGAATTTGAAGCTTTGGGGCTGAGATGTGAAAGAAAAACAGATATGGACAAAATCATAATAGATGTCATACAATCGAAACAAGAACAAATAGTATTGTTATCAGATTTGATAGTCCGAGAAAATGATTGTGTAGACATGACAACACAAAATATAGAACAGAATTCTGATTCGGAA
This sequence comes from Cyclina sinensis, assembly GCA_012932295.1. Taxonomy (NCBI): domain Eukaryota; kingdom Metazoa; phylum Mollusca; class Bivalvia; order Venerida; family Veneridae; genus Cyclina; species Cyclina sinensis. The sequence continues at coordinate 32,017,241 of JAAONU010000008.1, forward strand.
CAACTGCTTAAAAAACTCAGGAGGATGGGTCTCCGTAAAACATGTAAAACTGCACTGGTGACGACATATCAGGTTTTCGGAGGCGAGGCATATTGTAACAAGTTCTTGGTAGTGGAAAGTAAAATGGAGATCAACGCTTTGTCAAAGCATTCAAAGAAGTATAAAACTAATAACCAAAGGCGTATTAAAGTGTGTCTGAAGGAAGACTTAAGTAAGGAGATTGGTACGACTCTTGAAGTTAATCTTTTCAGTGATATGAAAACAAGCTATGAGGTGTTACAACTTCTTCTTGAAATAATCAACAAACATTCCGAAGATTGTGACGTTCAGTGTGAGATGTCAGATAAGGAGACTACATTTGCATTATTATACAAAGGTTTGATCATTTTTTTTTACTTTTTGGTTAACTCAAACATATTAGTTGATTTATCATTTTGAACATTCCCTGTAATTCTTTTGGTGTATTTGTTTAACGATGGATTTTTTAAGAGATTTAAAAAGAATTACGCATATACGACTACTGTGTTTTTTTTTTTTAATTCGAAATTGAAATTTTGTTTCTCTCATTATCAGCAGAATCGTCAAAGCTCATTGAACACGAAAAGAAAATAGAGCAACTTCTTAATGAAATAGCTGGTATGTACAAAAGAAGTCTGGTACCCGAAGATGAACGGCCAACTATTGCTGATATAGACAAGAATATTAGTCCCGAGGTAAACCAGTTATTTAAGATGAACCAATAGGAACATAGATTCTCGCAAACTTCCCGAGACAGCAGTGGCTGATCGGAACAAAATTCAAAATATCCTGTTATGCTGGAATAGTTTGATGTTATAATTTGTTAATTCTATAACCATGTATGCAAGAGTGTGATACTTAGCGCTTAATACATTTTTCTCCCTGGTTTTACCTTTTGTTTGATACCCAAAACGTCTTTGGACAAATCACAACAGTATATTTTGTATTGTATTACTAATAATTTTATATATAATACTTTAGTGCATTTTGTCATTTTATTCTGTAACTATTTACTTTTAAATACTGTTTCGAAGTCCCCCTAGCATTTCAATACGTCATTTTTACGCCCTCATTCCAAAACAAATGTACCGTACATGAACAACTATTTCTTTACTTAATTATCTGATTAGTTCAGTTTATTTCTTTTTCAGTTATTAGAGAACTTGCGGAACATGAGTGGTTTGATAAGGAGTTGCGGTTACCACGGAAACATACTGTGTTTGTTTGTGGATGAAGTATATCTAGACAAGTCCCTCATCAAGGATATCGAAAGAGTGCTTAAAAATCACAACATTAAGAAATATATCATTGTTTCGTTGTTAGTTAAGAAGTTCAATACATGTGCATCGGGGTCTAGAGCTGAAGTTTCAACGCCTGGAAACTGCACACTTTATGGTACACTTGCTGGCTACGTTCGTTCTTTAGATGAAAAAGATTTATATGCAGTGATTCCGAGACATTTAGCTGTAGGAAGTCGGGATTCAAAGGTCAAAATATCAAATAGGAGATGTTCAGTGCAAGGTGAACTTATTGCCAGAACCACTGCAGAAAACAAACATGAAGATAATCCATCTGGTGCCACTCAACATTGCGTTGAAAATGTTCTTGGTGTTACAGCTGCGTATGTTGCTGAAAGTGAAAGAGCCAAATGCAACTTTAACTACGGTACGGAAAAAGGTGTGCACGTACCTGGCATGCTTTGTGAATGGGAGCCTCACCAAATGCAAGCCCTACCAGTACATATTTGGGGTGCAACAACTACATTAGGCTTAGGAAAAATTGCTGTAGCAAAGCTTCACCCAGTCAGACTTTCTTCTGTTGACGACGAAAACTTTATTATTATCGAAGACAGGGAAGTTGACAGTGACGAAGACCACAGTGACATTTTAAATGGACCATTTTGCCAAGAAGGTGACAGTGGAGCGATGGTTTGTACTGAAGACCCTAACACTGGCGGGTAAAAAGTCCAATTAATTTCAACGGTTACTGGAAAGCTTTCTAATAGCGATAACTTCTACGTTACGGAGAATTTGAAACAAGGACTTAAGCAGCTCGAGAATGAAACAGGAGAGGAGTTAACACTCTGCTGATTGTAACTTTATGTGCCTTAATTACTTTTTAATCGAACACTGATTTAATGGTCATTTGTTTTGTTACATAAACCATTCTCTTTGAATGAAAAGAAGGTTATTAAATTGTACATTTCTGTTTCTAAAAATGATTTCAGATGTAAAAGTAAGAATGTATTCATCTTTTCTTATATTAACGTATTTCGTGGCGTTCTTTTGTAGTTTCAAAGCTTCTAAAACCTAGGTGCCTTTAGGTAACTCCACACAAATGTTGCGTAACATTGCATGATATAAAAGCTTTGATATTTTGGATGTATTTTGAATTAATAAATGTGTTAACTATTGTCTGTTATTGGCGAGCGTTTTCGGTGACGGTCTAGTAGACTTTTTGGGCGCTGAACATAAACATGTCAGTCCAGCGTTATTCGTGTTAATTTAGAATGCTAAGGGTACTGAAAGGACAAATTAATCGGTCGGGTTTCGTTATAACTTTTGAGTCAGTTTTTTTTTTCCTGCAAATGAAACTTCAAGGCCCTATCCCCAATACTGTATGAGTACTTATATCTGTGTTGCTAAACATTTCGCGCTCAGCCGCCGACCTTAAGAAAATCAAAATATTCGCTCGTACATGAATTCGCGCCCGGCAAAGGCAGATATATGAATTCGCGCGCAGCCATATACGGAAGTTACAGGAAATTTCCGATTATTCCGAAGTGTATCAAGTGGAGTTCTTTGTAACTCTGAATGATTGTAGTAATCTTATCTCTGATGTTTTCTACATTAATTTTAATATAGTTTCATTTATAAAAGATCACTTTAAGACTATATAATGTTCCTTTTTTTCTTCACCACCGGTCTTTAATAGTGAAGCCTATATAATTAGATTCTGAGGTTTGAAAAACGTCTAAAACTTGAATTACACACGAATTTGCCTGTTTATATAGACCGTTCCAGAACTGATAAATTGATCGCCGCCATTATGAAGGTCACGTGACCGTCCGCCATTAAAGGACTGCTAAACCTCGCTATAATGCTTAAGTTACGTATAAATCTATATAACTTTAGCACATTTTAACACATCCATTTATTGTATTATTATTACTATTTTGTATGTTTTATTCCTGACTTGATCATATTATATAAACATGAATTATTGAACACATGAAAGACTGTGAAAAAAGACCATAGACTGTTCAAAGTGGAAGCTTGAGTTGTTTAAACCATATAATATGTGTAAAACAAAAATGATATTGAAAGCACTGTTTTCCTTTTCGAAAGTTGAAACTATGATTTCAATTATTTTTAACAACCCTGAAAGCTCACAAAATGGACAAAATAAAACATCTAGCTCATCAACCGCATGTTCACTGTACTTTAACTAAAACTTATTTTATTCTTTGAAACAGTTTCAAAAATTACTTGACAATAAATATGCATTATTCAGCGCTTCTTTAATTATCAAACTGTCTTTTGTAATTCGCCATGTCCTGTGGTGAAGAAATGTGGTTACGTAATGTGGGGGTGACATACTGTCTTTGTTTTGATAAGTCACCGTTAATTGTCAATGTCGGTCTTGCTTGATCAGTCACAGTAAAACACCTTAATAACGAAATTTCCTCCCGAGAAAATGCCTGAAGGCTATAACACATGGATTTTATTTGATTGTTATATGAAATTTAAGGATTTACACTCTTCATTACAAGCAAGATTTACAAGACCGTATCAAATTTATCCTTCTGTTGCCACATGGACCTTTTTTCTATTCTTTGTTTCTTGCATTTTGAAATCAGTTTGTGCAAAGTATTGATATGTACAACATGTGAGTTTTTGTATGCAGAAAGAAAATAATAGCTGCAAGCAACACGTTTGTAAGATATTGGTCTTACAATAATACGTTTGCTTTCCTTCATATTGTTGTTGCGGATATTTTTTGTAATACGGAAAACAAAATTATAAGTAATAATCAGATTTTTAAAGATATATACATGTACTTTTTTTAAAAGCAGTTTTTCGTGAAATTTTGATCAAAAAGAAAGCATTAATCTATCGGTGAATATCACAAGTCCTTTATTTAACATTTCAATAGAATAAAATGTCAGGAAAAAAATCGTTTACAAATATACTTTTTTCAGCTAGAAGACCATGGGATAGAACTTTTCTGATAATAAATGCTTCATGTGGTTTATATGAATCTGTTTCTCTAACATACAACGTCACATTCACTTTACAGCTTAAAAATGGGTCTTTTTCTAAGCTCTGCATAATATAACTGCTTCAGTCTGCGCAGCGGAAACATTGTTTTCTAAATAGTTTTTCACTCCAAAGAGTTTTTCTGAAAGTAGTTCGACTACACGCCCCGCCTACTGCCCGCCTTTTCCGCATTTGTAGGTCAAATAGTAACTACAGTACACAATGATGGAGGAAAATAATAAGCGTTAAAATATGAGTCCTATGATGCGGCTGTGGAAGGGACGTATAGGGAAATAGCCACAAATACAAAATTAGCGCGCACAAGGTGCGGCAGATCAAGAATGTTCCCGAAATTGAAATGTTGCAGTTTTGTTTTTTGAACGGTCGCGTCAGAAGAATGGTGGCATTGAGTGGTCACTTCTAGACATTTTGAAAAAAAAAATAAGAAAGGTTATATCCTGGCATTGATATATATCTATTCCACTAACCAAGTTATTGTGACATAAGACTCATGTGGGAAGAGAAGTATGAAACTTGGATAGTTTTAGTGGCACCAATCTGACCGACACGGCGTTCGTTGTCTTCGTTGTCAGTCCTTCTTCAAGTGATAAGCTGACCGTACTATCAACAAACACATCTGCAAGAACTTCTGCCCTTTCCACAAAGTCCAGGCAGTAAACATCCACTGAAAAACTTAAACTTTCAGTTCTTCCGTTTCTAGACATGGAAGCAAAAAGAACTCACATGGACTCTGGCTAGTCTGTAAGGTTGATGATTTACGTTTTCAGACCCAAGAGAGAATCAGAATCCTAACACTTAAGGGAAGAAGAAGAAGAGACATTAATGAGATGAACGCATGATCACCCTAAAAGTCTTAGTTTGTAGGCTTCATGCTAACCTATTAATGCCCAGCGTCTACAAAAGTAGACATATGTAAACAAAACAGACGCAGAATTGTGCAGAATCTCATCAGGGTCTATCCTGTTTGCATGAAAGACTTATTTTTCTAAATACATAGTAGAATGAAATTTAAGATTTATACCAGAAGCCATTTTTTAATTGAAAAAAAAGACTTGTCCAACTGACAAGGATGGCATGATCCATTAGACATAAATGGGTTTTTAATTAAATCATTTTCCTTTCTTTAACACAGATACTCCGAGAAGCGTCCAGTGAACTGAGCTGTCAGCGTTATGTATTAATATGCCTGAAATCTTAATATTAAGAGTTTGATAAAAATACATACGTGATAAATAGTTTGTAGTTACTTTGCCAAAGGTCTCTTGCTTCAGTACAGCACTTATAAAGACGTATACAGAACTGCACAGTAAGATAGTTTTAAGTATGAAAAGCCATATAAAATATGCTACACGAGATAAGAAACACGTTCTACATTTTTCGTTTGATAAATATAACTTACAACAGCTAGTTGACGCGTAGTCCAACAGACAGCAGACGACATGTGGCGAGTTATAGCTCTCACGGCAATTTTTGTGTTTGCACAAGGTGAGGCCATCTTTTTTTATTTTTATTTAAGGCGCCTTGCTCTGTCTATTCATTACATCATCAAAATCATCTCGTGGAGAAAAACAGAGAAAATACAACAGCTATTGTTTAATACTAACTAACCTAATGGATAAAATTTCATATAAGGTGAAGTTAAGGTTTCTTGAATTTAACTTACTGCATAAATATGAATGATCGTCTCGATTTAGATGCATTTAATGTTAACACAGGGCACCTGGAAAAGTTTTACTCAACAAAAATACAGTCAGTTTTATTGAGACAAGATAACATTAAATAATATACAAGGAATTTAAAGTATGGAATTTGTATCAATGTTTAACTGTCAGTCAAACAGTACAATACTTTCAACGTTTTCCCAAAATCATGCTTGAAAATAAAAATTGGCGGCACATGAAAGCTATTTGTAAGAAAAAAATCATGGAATGTTTTTATGTTCTTGGTTGTAAATTTTATATATTTTGCCTTTAGTTGTTTACTACTATGGCGAGACTTAGACAAAAGTGAAGAAAAAAACCCTTAAAATTGATCAGTTAGAAACCAACGGGCGTCTATTAAGCGTCATTTTTTTAAATTCTATTTCTTGTTATAGCCTCTGTAACTATGGACGATGAATGATAAAGTTAAACAAACAACAAATATTGGTCATTGTCATCACTGCCGCGAGATACAGGATCGATTCAAGACCTTTCTCAAGAAAGATTTCTCAAATAAGAAGTTTTCCATATTACTTTAGCTTAATAAAAAATGGTCTATTCAAGCTCAAACCCGAGGCACAAGAGGACGCTTTACAGAAATCTAAAAACTTTCTCTTTACCTTTACATCCACACTTAGTGATCTTAAAAAAAGCGAAAAGATGTTACACATTGTAAAAAATGATACCTGAAAAAAAATGAGTTGAAAAATATTTGAATGTCGAACTATGTTTTAAGGGCATGGATTGCTACAGTGGTGTTTAATTTTACCGGTATGTTCATGACATTGCCCCTTGTTGATATTTTTCAATTAAAATCAATACAAGTAAATACATTTTACAGAATTGTTTTGTTTAAGTACAGCATTCGTGATCATTTAAAGAACCTGTCATGAATTTGATTCTTAAAAGCGAATAAAATTGCCTGTTTTAAAAGTAAGGAACATATCTAATACAGCTGCTTTCAGGGAGCGGGAAGTTGTACTTTTAAAATAATGTAAGCCTTTCGTCATTTATGTCATTAGTGTTCATTACTTTTTCTGACGCCGGCCCTTCCTGATAAGAGGATCTGAAGGACTTTATCTTGTTTAACTCTGTGACCTAAAATAGGTTATAAAATAGGTTTTAATGCGATAACTAGATTACGGCTCTGTTAACATTTATTGAATATTAAAATGTGTAGTTCTCGGATTCCTAGAAAAAAAGGCTTCAAGTGTATAATTCAGAATTGCAAGAATAAGTTACTTCATACGAACATATGTATTTGACAATAACCGAAAACGAATGAATTAAAGAGGCTGATTTTTGTATTGTAGTCGTATTCGGCGGCCCATACAGTGATCCGCACTGTGCAAGCGGACGTGATTCGATTGTGCATCTGTTCGAATGGAAATGGTCAGATATAAAAGCAGAGTGCGAACGATTTCTCGGGCCCTACGGATTCTGTGGCGTCCAGGTAATTTACCTGGTGTTTATTTGATAAATTAAAATAATCATAATGACTGTTTTGATATCGACTGTACTGCAACCGGTTGGTATGTTATTCTGCATTGTTCAGGTGTGTATTCAAGGTATTCAATTGGTTTTTTATTTTACTCAATCTTTTTATATTAGTGTTAATCATTCCGTGTTATTAGTGTATTTATGCTACCCAGTACATTTTACTAGTGTATTCATATTACTTAAACAGTATTTCTAGTGTATTCATGTTATTTAATCGGTGTAACTAGTGTATTTATATTATTTAATCGGTGTTACTAGTGTATTCATGTTACTTAATCGGTGTTACGAGTGTATTCATGTAACTTAATCGGTGTTACTAGTGTATTAGATTTACTTAATAGGTGAAACTAGTGTATTCGTGTTACTTAATAGGTGTAACTAGTGTATTCGTGTTACTTAATAGGTGTAACTAGTGTATTCGTGTTATTTAATAGGTGTAACTAGTGTATTCGTGTTAATAAATCAGTGTAACTAGTGTATTCGTGTTACTTAATCGGTGTTACTAGTGTATTCATGTTATTAATCGGTATTATTAATCTTACTCAATCGCTTTACTTCTGTATTCATCTAACTCAATCGATTTACTTCTGTATTCATCTTACTCAATCGCTTTGCTTCTGTATTCATCTTTCCCAATCACTTTATTTCTGTATTCACCTAACTCAATCGCCTTACTTCTGTATTCATCTAACTCAATCACTTTACTTCTGTATTCATCTTACTCAATCACTTTACTTCTGAACTCAGTTTTACTCAATCGCTTTACTTCTGTATTCATCTTACCCAATCGCTTTACTTCTGTATTCATCTTACTCAATCGCTTTACTTCTGTATTCATCTTACTCAATCGCTTTACTTCTGTATTCATCTTACCCAATCACTTTACTTCTGTATTTATCTAACTCAATCGCTTTACTTCTGTATTCATCTGCTTAAGATTAAACGGATATCTGGACATGATTAGTAGATAGCGCCTAATGATAAACGGTGTTTGGATCAATTTTTTAATGGTTTGCACTCAAGAACAGCTGAAAGCAGGACCCTGAATCCTTATAGAATGATTTGGCATGATGAGAAGTTTAACCCGACTAGTCACCACGCTCAGGTCGAGCTCAAAGGGGGTTGCACGCTGAAAAGGGTTTCTGATCAAAAACACAGGAACAACTGAACACAGGTCGCTTAAACTTTACAGGATGTTGAAGCATTATGAAAAAATGAACACTTTGGTAACTCGGCTCACAGGATAATAAGAAATTATCCCAAACTAGTAACCTGAAAAACTAAACCTTGAGCTGAAACTTTACACGATGATTAGAGATGAAGACTTTTTACTTTGAGCTAAATGGGCCACATTTCGAAATCACAGGACCCTGCACTAGAAAAATGCTTTTAAATCGAAAGGTCAAGAGGAACTAAACCAAGAAGAGTCATTTTTACAGGATACTTAAGCACGGCAAGTAGATGAAAAAATGGGCCCACTATGTCAAAGGCCTAGCTCGTATGTTGAAATCAAATAGAAGAGTTAACACACATATTTTGGTCATTTATTGTCAGAAATCTACACTTCATCTGCATATGCTTCTCTGGCAGCTCATAACTTCTGCCACTTTATGACTTCACAGCGATATTTAGGGTCCAAGTATACTTTTTCTCAATTTCCAGTTTTTCTGCTATATTACTCTTTATCTAGGTTTCCCCTGCAAATGAAAATGCTGTTGTCACTAGTCCTAATCGACCTTGGTGGGAGCGATACCAGCCTGTCAGTTATAACCTGATCACTCGGAGTGGTAACGAGCAACAGTTCCGAGACATGGTTACAGCCTGTAATAAGGCCGGAGTCAGGTATGCTGAGGCTAAAAATTCAAAACAAATCGATCTAAGTTAAATCTTAATGATAAATGACTTCACTACAACTATCTTACTTAGAACATGACCATTATATTGATTGGACAATTAAAAATTGGTGCTTATTGAATGAGTGGTGGCCCCTTTTTGAAATACAGCGAGAGTTACAGCAGTTGCTCTGTAAAAAGGTACATGTGATATGGAAGTATCTATTAAGCATTGTACTGAAATTGATGTCAGTCGACAATGCGATAGCTGAAAATTTAGGTAATATCAAGTGTAGATAAGTATGTTTATAGGAAATCGGTAACATATTGAAATATTGTTTGCATGCTTACATTCGAAACATGTAAATTTAGTTGCTACAGCAGACGTGATTTTCAACTTGATGATTTGCCATCTTTTGCTTTTGGTCAAAGGTTTGACAAAGTCGTATAACAAAGATTTACAACACACACTTTTACGATGCTTTTAATACGTGTTTGTTGCATAGATATAATAATTTATTATTGAAGAACAACTTGACTTCGTTCTTAACCATGGCTTCAAAACCAGTGGTTTCCATTATCTTTTCTGTATTACAGAATCTACGTAGACACCGTTATAAATCACATGACAGGCTCGTACTCCGGAACCGGAACTGGAGGAAACCATTTTGACGGCGGAAGTTGCAATTTCCCCGGCGTGCCTTTTGGCAGTGCAGACTGTAATGGTGGGGATATGTGTCACACAAGCGATGGGTCAATTCATAATTACGGAGACCCTTCAGAAGTCAGAAATTGTAAACTGGTAGGTCTAGCTGATCTACGTTTATCCAAAGACTATGTCAGAGGAAAGATTGCCGAATATCTGAACCATCTTATTGACATGGGGGTGGCTGGGTTTAGGGTGGACGCTGCCAAACACATGTGGCCAGGAGATCTTGAAAATGTATTTTCAAGACTTCACAATCTAAGAAGCGATGCATTTGGTAGTGGAAAGAAACCGTTCATATTTCAAGAGGTAATCGACATGGGCGGGGAACCAATAAAAATGTCCGAATATTTCGGTACAGGTAGAGTTACTAACTTTATTTATGGTGTAAAGCTGGCAGATATTTTCCTCCGACATTCGAATCAGGCAAAATGGCTCGGTAACTTCGGCGAGGGTTGGGGTATGCCAAGTACCTACGATGTCGTTGTATTCTTGAATAACCATGACAACCAAAGGGGTCACGGAGGAGGTGGTAAGTACTTTATCTATGCAATACGGACATTGTGAACGTAATCGTCGCATATCTCTATCGAGTAAATTGTTAGTTGTTTGTCATTTTTAAAATATTATATAAGTCCACAGGTGCTGTCATCATCTTTGTCGTCGTTTCCATCCTAACATTTCGTCAACACCATCTATGCAAAATAATCTTTGCCTTTTTTTTATTTTTACTGTCATTTGTTTATTTTAATATTCGCTCTCCTCTTCTTTGTTACGGTATACACAATTGATTAAACGAATTTTAGTTATTTTCGTTGTTTGCCTTTCATTGATATGTAATAACACAAGCTCTGGTTGCTTTTGTATATACATGTATTTCATAAAAGAATTTTTGGCAGGTTCGCCAATTACGTTCTGGGACCCGAAAGCGATGAAAATTGGTACAGCTTTCATGTTGGCTCACCCGTACGGATTCCCGAGGATCATGAGCAGTTATAGATGGAACAGGTAGAAGCATTGATACATTGTCATAGGGAAAACAAGACAAAGTCTCAAGCTCCATCTCAAATTTTCGTGGTCTTTAGTAAAACTGTTAAAACGCATGCAAATAAATGGTTAAATATCTAATTTCTTAACAACACCGGCATTTACTAATTATTTCGGGAAACATTTCAATATTGTAACAAGTTCTAACTTAGTATGTTGCATTATTTTAACCCCAGAGGGCTATGACAAAATGCAAACCTGGTAAAACATACATTGTATACCTTGTTGCTGAAATCTCACTGGCAATAGGACGAATTTTCAAGAAAAAAAGCCATTGAAATATACGGTTAATTAAAACCTTGGTTATTTTGCGTAACCTAGGAAGTAGGAACCGGAAAGTACCTTCATTGGACTGGTGTTTGTTGAATTCAGGTCTTTTGTACATAATGTGTGTTCAGTTTTAACGACTAGCACCCTTCAAATATATTTCGCTTTTTAAATTACCACAGAACTCTATATAATCTCTAAAAAGTGTCGCTAAAATCAGTTTTTATAATTGCCTATTTACAAATAAATACTGTTTGATTGAATTTGCTAGGAATATCCAAGGCGGAGATGATACAAATAACTGGGAGGGACCACCACATAACAATGATATGAGTACGAAAGACGTGCAAATTAATGCGGACATGTCCTGTAGTGGCGGTTGGGTAAGTGACCAGAAAATGTCTGTCTTAACTTTTAAACTAATTTGTTACCAAATTTCAATATACAGTCAAAATTTAAGTATCATGGATGGACTTTTGAATTCAAGTCAGAAATTGGTAAGTGTAGTTCGTTTTAGATTTAAGCGTAATTTGGTCGGATACAGTTGATAGGCATTTTTAATGGAATGATTTTGGCTTAAATACCAGCAGTTGTTGTAATTTTTTTAAGTCAAGCAAATTATAAACATGAAAACTCTTCTGAAGAATGCACCTTACCTTTCCAAGTCATCAGTTAGCAACACTGGCGAATATAACAGAACAGAACTTTCACTTTATTTACTCACAGGCATGAGATAGCATAGTTAATTTTACCTTTAACGCATCTTTTGACATGTTATCCCGACGTCGCCTAAGAATGTTCATTAACTGTTTTACCTTCAGAATAAAGTTAGACTTTAAAAAACAAAGAGAGGATTATGAAAATTATTGATTATGAAAATTTTGTTTTTCCTTCTCAGCACATATTTTATAAAATTTTTACATACACAGTAAAAGATACTTGAATCATTTATAATTCTTCAAATTGAAATATAAAATTGCACTTTTACAGTGCTTGCTTATTCAACTTCCGTTTCAGATCTCTAGAAATAGGAGTTTGGAGAGAAAGAAAAGAAACTCAAGACTGCAGACGTGTAAACCCGAAATATAAATATAATTATAATTACCATTAAAAGGCGGTAAATTAGCAAAATAAGCGGCAAAACGTAGACAGGTTTTCTAAAAAGCTTAGTTAATAGTAAAGACGGGAGAACAGTATAACTAACTTTACTAAGATGAGTACGAAGATTCAAGTCTATCAGGAGCAAATCTCAATACTGTAACGGAGTTGCACATTCATGTTTCTGGTTTGATTACAGCGTAGGTTTTTCATGGAAACATTTTTACCCTAAAGGGCTTTACTAAAATTATCTTACCTTTTCAGGTCTGTGAACACAGGTGGCGCCAGGTGTACAACATGGTGGCATTCAGAAACGTTGTAGCTGGCACTGCACTCAAAAACTTCAAATCATACGGAGACCAACAAATATCATTTTCAAGAGGGGACAAAGGCTTCATCGCTATTGTAGGAGACAGCAGTACCTTGAATCAGAACATCAACACTGGACTCTCGTCTGGAAACTACTGTGACGTCATTTCCGGAAATTACGAAAATGGCGCGTGCACCGGAAAAACAATACATGTTGACGGAAGTGGTAACGCACATATCAACATCAACGGCCATTCCGACGATCCCGTTGTTGCAATTCATATAGGTGAGTATGAATTTGTGAATTTTATAACTTAAACAGTAAAACTTAAAAAAATCATCACATTGTTAAAATCAAAAAGGATTAATCATGATTTTATCAGTGAGATTGTTTATGCAACGTCTTTATTATCTAATGAGTCTACATAATGCGAAGAAAAGATTGTACATTGAAATTTCTAAGTGTCATAGAATACAGTATACCTGATTTTGAAGAAGCCATTTTTATCGGGTCAGGACAATTCAAGTAAAACTATCAAGTGCTTGTTTGATTTCTTGTGACATTAGAATGTTAATTCAGTATTGGTTTAAATAAAAATCCGACAAGCTATGAGGTTGTAGGCGAGCTAATATATTAAGTATAAGAATGGAAGACCGACCGGAAGGAAAGGCACATTCATTTACTCTGATTACTAACCAGGGGCTCAAAATTATTTCATAACCATTTACATTATTTTTTTTATACTTCATTTCAGGTGCAAAGGTTGGCAGTCCAAAGAAAGTCACGACATAACGTGTTGAAAATGTTCACAATATTTAAACACGTGTTTTGCATTAGAAGTTTGCCTGTAGCATGCTAAATAAAGTTTGAGAAATTGTTGATACGTGTAATGTGTTTATTATAAATAACAAAAGAAATGTAGAACATACAGGGGAAAGTTATTGTGAAGATAAGTGATTTGAAATTATTATTTAAAAGACGAAACCCTTAGTTTATCACACAAGAAGTCTTTATTTTTACAGCATTCGCATCTAGAGTATTATGATTCCTTTATCTATTCAGCTATTTCAGAAGCATAATTTATGCAAGTATATGCGATTTATTAATTGATTATTAATTGAAGCCCTGAGAAAACGTTGTGATGTTTCGGAGGATGAAGCTACATTAACGGAAAATCGTCTAAAGTAAGAAGCTGCATCTGTGTCTGAAATACTCATATATATTGGAACAATGATGACATAAAACATACTTGAAATAAAAAAGAAATAATTTTACCAGCATGCAAATAGTTTTTACTTTGGAAATAAAGACGATTTCGGCCCTTCGTGGTGACAGTCCTTAGAATTTATCACGGTAACTAGTTTTGCATCTTATGCTCATTTCCTTACCATCATAAATGCGGCTACTACCACTGCCAACTATATGTCGTAATAATGTCGCACGTGCTTATCTAGTAACATAATGACAACTTAGTACACATTACGTAATGCAATAAACATATTTACATATTAAACATGACAGTTTTGACAGGTTTATTTTTATACCACTTATACCGCTTAGTACTTTTGACGGGTAACGGGGTTTTATCCACGTAGTGACATTTTTGTCCAGTAACTGTGTCGGAGTTTACGGAATGCTGCCGTAATTTGCAGACGGATATATGAAATTCCAATAATCATTTCTACAGAGAAAACAGTGGAAGATATATATAATCTTTTGCAAGATAATTATTTGTTCAGAGCCATAATCGAAATCTTATATACCTTGAGGTAGATAAAGTAATTGTTTGGGAATATAACGCTCAGGTAAGGTTAATTACTTTTTTTTGCAATTTTATGGAAATACATATCATTTATACCCATACATTTGGGTATATAAATAATTTTAAATGGATTTTCAGTTTTGCTACCAATATTTAATAAAGACAGTAGTAACAATTGCTATTTATAGGGTACATGCCGACATTACTTTAATGTCGTTATTTTAAGAACTATCTTCATCTGTGTTCTGTTTAGAACTTCCTATTACAATTAAGATCTTTCGTCATCATTGGACATATCCAGGAAACCTTTATAATCTACTCAATTTTTGTTGACGGCTGCATGGTACACTGTACATACAATATCTAATATCATTGGAGAGGTCATCAGACCTCTCCACAGTGTTGGCTTTAATTGCTGGCGGCATCCATTTTTGCGTATCAAATTTTAGTTAATGATCTCATATTAAGCCTAAAATCATGAAAACCAGTCTACAAAGATAGTTATGCGCATGCTCCGAATCATAATACGAATTTATTTAAACGAAACCAAAATTTAACATCGGGTCAAAACGGCCCATGGTTAAAACGGCCCATTATGAACAGAACGTACAGAATAATTTTGTATTCCCTTAATTAAACACAAAAAATACAATTATAGGGATGCATTTCTTATAATGTATGCTACTTTTTAAAAACTACAAATTCTAAAATGCATTTTTTTCTGAGAAACTCATCAGCCTGTTGAACAAATTAATATTTAGCCATGGTCATGAAAAAACGGTAGATATTTTTTACGAATTTCAGAGCATTTTTGACAAGTCCATTTCCTCAAATTTACGCCCTTTTAATATTTAGTCCAGCTTAACAGATACCATCGCTGATTATTTTGTAAAATATTTGGACTAAGAAAGGTGTAATAAAAGCTTGAAAGGGAAAACAAAACTTAATGAGCCTGAAAAAGCAGCAGCTTAACATGGGAGTTCTGGCTTCAACAACTACATGCGTCGTTGTAAAGAGGGGGGAGTAAAGCCTTAGGGGCTTATAGAAAGATCCCCAAGATTCTACAAAGTATGAAATACATGAGGTTATCTTAATTTGTTTCATTTATTTAAATGATAGATACGCCACTATAAAAACATTTGAAATAACTAAATTATAGTCAGTTTCGGTCATTTTGCCTAATAAGGTATTAACTATTAATAATAGTTAGGTTAGTAGTTTTTATAATTATTTAAGTCACAGACCGTATAAAAAATTCAAAATGATCTTGGAAACAAGTAGATTCATTCTTTCAGTGACGACAGCTGCTGACCTCTCTTTGGTTTACTTTTGAAAGGAAGCCAACTTGTTAGTATATGATTAACGTGCACGCGTATAAGATCGTTGTATCGTTCAACATTTATAGTACTAGATATAAACCTTTAATTGTTTGAAACAGCTTTTGCATATACAAAACTGCTGTAGTTGTCCTAACTTCTGTGTCATTTTGGTGAGAAATTCCCATACAAACATTCTCGAGTAAATGCATTAAAATTTACTAGCGTGTAAACCTACGGGTAACATTTTCATTAAGTTCCATTCAGAAGAAAAAACAATGATTTTGAAGTTAAATTAACTAAAAAACACATATAGAAAATCGCGGAGGGATGTCTTCTCTAATTTACTGTTTGTTTGAATGTAAACCAAGCAGGCGAGGTAATATACACAACATTAAGCGTCTCTCTGGAACAAATAATGGGTTGAATTCGTACAATAAGATATAAGGAACAAATAACACAGATATACTTTTTTTGTTTTTACTTTACATGTTATTGATGTTCGTCAAAACACCAGAATGCAATAAACATTTAATAAAAAGATAACGGCATTAAACTCAGGACTCCTAAACCGAAGGTCATATGTTCGAATACCTTAAAGATTAACAAATAATAAGATCTCCATTTATCGTTTTTATTTCATACTTTAAACGCAAAAACTTGTTAAATCCTATAAAGTGAAAACTGGTTTGATCCTAGGAGCGAATACTGTTCTGATCCTAGGATCGATTACTGATTTGATCCTAGGAAGCAAGTACTGGTTTGAATCTAGTAGTGAGTACTTGTTTGATCTTTGGAGGGACTACTGTTTTGATCATAGGAGCGAGTACTGGTTTGATCCTGAGAGTTCGTATTTGTTTGATCTTTTGAGCGAGTACTTGATTCTAAAAGCGACTACTGGTTTGTTCATATTAAACTAGTACTTATTTTATCCTTGAAACGAGTACTTCTTTGAATTCTCTCAGCGGACTTATCGAGCACAATTTATATAAAATGTAGTCTGCAAAACTTGTTTCCAAATGGTTAGAGAAATAATGAAGTACAAACAGAAGCCTTAACTTTAGTCTGGTTGCCTTTTTTTGCAACCGTCGGTTTTATTTCTTCCTAAGCAAACACTACTTCAAGTCTGTAGGAATTATAATTGTCGTAAGGGCTTACTAAGTTTGTCAGAGTCCTTTGATATATCACACATGGCTTCCTTTGAGAATTTGTTTATCGAACAGATATACTCCTGTATGAAAATGACAAACATATAAGCATTGATAAAATGCAGGGGTGTAGCTGCACGTAAACAGAAGTGTGGGGTAGTTAGCTCGGGTTGTTCAGGTTAGTTATTCACTGGCAACATTTTTCTTAAAAAGAAATAGAACCGTGTGTTAGCTATTTATCTGAATCTTCAATTCCCACCTTTTTTTTACTGAAGACATGGCCGTTTTATATCTTGGAAATGAGTGATGACTTTTAGGATCCATACTGTGGATGTTATTTCAAACCGATTCCATAACACGTTCATGGCCTGAAAGTTAAGAAAGTACGCTGAAATTATGGCCAATAAGTTAGCAAGTACTTAAGTGTGTAATCAGACAAAACGCTCTTCGGATGTAATTAAATTTATTCAATTATAAATCAAAATTGAAGAATATTAATTGTTATGAATTCAATTAAAAAATCTAGAATGGTATGCATGGTGTGTTTTGTACTTATGTGTGGGATGGTTATTTCAGATGTAGACTAATTTTAGGAGGATATTAAAATATCAGAAGATTTTGAGCTTAAAATTCTGTAAACTTGTAGAATCCAGAACTGTTAAATTTAGCAGTCAGTAAGTCTTGTCACAAAAATGTAGTTTAAAAAATAATAGAAAGCATATGTTATTATCCAGCAGCTGTCGAGATCTGCAAACTGTTCATTACCTAAATAACACAGTCTAAGCTGTTGGTTTTTCCTTTCATTTGTTCTCCAGTTTTTATGTGTCGAAAAGTATATGACAATCGCCTTTGGGTATGCTTGGCTTGTGTTAACATAACTGAGTTTAACAAATAACCTTTAACCTTAACCTTTTAGAAGTACTAAGAGAAGGAACAAACGTCAGAGACAGTAAAACAAGTAACGTTCGAGTGGATAAGTCACAACATATTAAAAAAGATCACGATTTCCTCTCATCGGTGTGGTGTAAGGTAGACACTTATATCTTGGTTATTTGCGCATCTTATTGTGGGTTGTAGCAATGGCCGAGTGGTCTAAAGCATTGTTACTTTTCATTGCTAGGCGGTTGATGCCGTTCGGTGCGGGTGCGAATCCCACTGGAAACTTGATTATTTTAATTAATCCGTAGCTCACTTGGCAATACTTACAAGTTATTTACTTTGTTCTGAGATATATGTTCTTCCTGCGGAGTACTAGAAATATAGTCTATATGATTCTTATCACTCCGCGGGAAAAACGAGTGCATATATCTGATTTCAAAGCAAAAAATCATCTTGTTGTACTGACTATTAATTTGACGAAAAACATGTCGAAACATTAGACTTATTTTTATTTGAAATTGATTGCCAGCATCATAATTCTCTAAATCATAAGAGATTACTGATTACCAAAAAATAATATGAATTCACGTGAATTTCATGAATGGAAAATACTAAATCAGCGTGCTGCACATTGCTGTTCGGTGACGTACACATATCGGGTTTAAAATTTCGGAAAAACAAATTTACTTCTCGAGGTCCAATGGGGAAAAAAGGTAATTTTTGTTTTCTTATGTAGTAAAAAGTCATATTATATTGTCTATAAAAAAACGGATAGTCTTAAAAAAATAAAAAGTAAGATATGTTAAAGCTCGTAATCGTTAATGTTTCAAATGTGATCTCCGTTTAGCAAGGAATCATACATTTCAAAGGCAATTAAAATTTAATGTGGAATATTCAAGCTAAAGGAGGACCATTTCCCATCAAATGTTACTTGACGTATCAACAGAAGGCCGTTTTTTACAGATATTTTTATCTGAAGGAAAAAAAAACTTTAAGCAACAGTTGATGAATACCTTTAAAGTATATTTTGTAAAGAGTTTTACTTTGTACGTGCATTATGAATATACGGAAAATCCGATCTTGTCTAACCCTTGTTTGGCACGTTAGGTTCACATTTCCTCTTAAGTTTTTTTCTTAATGTAATTAATATTTAAAAAAATGATTGGAACAATATGTCCAAATCTGAAATAACATTAAATAGATTGTCACGGGTTAGAGGTTATAGCAAATATCATCGGCATCTGAACCTTAGAACACGCCATCACACACTTCCGAACAAACAATGCAGCGCTCTTGGTGATATTTGCAAAGTTCTCCAAGTAATTTCCGACGTTTAAACGGCAGTTTTAAAATCTCACATAGAAAGATTTTAGAAGCCCACTTATCTGTTGTTGACAAATTAAATTAATAATATTTCAAAAGTTGAATGCTAACGTCTGAAGTTTAAAGTTTTTGCTAATAAAGGAATATGTGAACAAATGAAAATCTAATGACATTTTATTGTTTTCTTCACGTTTTGTCTCCTTCAAAATAGGAAACAAATTGCTAAACTTGACTAAAAACTGCTATTTTGGAGACAATGGTATTAATAAGTTTGAAGTAAAATGTTGCAGGATTTTAATTGAATACATTTCACTATGTTTTTGCTACAACTGCTGTGCTAAAAGTTCAATTGTTTTGGCCTTTTGGTTCAAAAACTTATTTTTATTTATTCTCACTAACAATGATACCTAGTTTCGATTTTATCTTAACATTGGTAAGATACTAATTGCAATTGCAAATGACTTTTTAAGAACGATACACATTCTTAAAAAGTACTGTAACAGATTTCAAAAATCCGCGTGCAACATAACTGGAAGAGAAGAGCAGAATATATAGAAGTATACGCATCAATGCTATCTTGCTAAAATAACAAACAATCACAGGAAACTAAATGGATTTTGGTTTACATCATCAAGTATGTAGGCAGTTTGTAAAGTCATTGCAAGTTCTTTTTATGATGACTGTACTATTTGCCAATGCGAAAAGTGCGTGCAATGAACCCATCCAAATTTCGAGCGAACATTAAAAGTGATGTACTCTGAATTTTATGTAATTATTTCACACTGCACATACAGAATGAATTAATTAATATTCGAAAGTACATACACAACGCAATTCAAATAATGTAGCATCTTGTGGGAATCATGCCTCTGATTAATTTTGGCAAACTGGAACTCTTTTTCAATAATTTCTGAAAGTGTTAGTTTGTAAATTTCAATATAATCAATTCTTGGTACTTCTTTTTTCTTTACAAAAACTTATTGCCTCATGGATTCTTAAGTTTGATAGTTAAACATAATTTATTACGATGACTTAAATTTTCAGGAATGTTGTAAGGTTGTTTAACTCTATTCTTCTCCCATAACACTGTTCCATAAACGTCAAAGAACTGGTTGTAAAATTCATTTTTACGATTTTAATTGTACTGAAACATTTTTGTTCGCTATATAGTGGTTGCATCAACTGCATTCCATTTATTTTGAACAGTTTTATTTGTGTATTTTATTGATTTTATTTTATTCTAATTCAAACCATGCTATTCTTAGGATTTATAATATTTAGAATGGCATTTTAAAAGGTCTTTCTCTAGAAAATAATTTACGACTGTAATTTGCTTCGCTTTTCATAATTTTTTTCCTGATTCAATATGAATGTGATGTTTTATTTTGGCATCTTTACAATTATTTAGAATAGTCTTATGTCTGGAAAAAAAGCTATTGGAGTCATAAGATTCTTGTTATATTTTAATCTAAGTAGGATATGATTTTGTTTACTTAGTTGACGATCGCGAGAGATTAAATTGATTAAAACGTTCAAGTATTGTCGATTGTGGGTTTGAGGTTCGAAGCAAGGCTCCAGACACTGTACGAGGGAAGAATACTAGGCAACTACACAGGTCTGAATCTCGTCTGCTGTATACTAGACTGACACCGTTACACAAATGACTGACACATGACATGTCGGCTTGTATCGGAAGACAGTAATTGAAGACAAAAGTATCATAGTAACTCATATAAACAGTCGTCGCCATCACATAATCAGTATAATATATATCTTAAAACGAAAACTATTTCCCTACAAAGCTCTGCTACAAATCTAATCTCACATGACGCATGACATTCAGTTTTTTTTCAGACGGAAGATTTAAGTCTTTCGTTGTGCTATCTGGGATATGTGTGACAGTGATTAACCTCCACTGGTTACAGGTGAGAAATAACAGCTCTTAAAATTTTTTCAAATATCGATGTTTTGTATCAGAAAGTTGTTTTATAGGAAATGGATGCACTCTGGATGAATTGGCGGCCTGCCTTGGTGTTGCTGGTTCTATTGCTAGGCTGTTTTACTTCGTATTACTTGCATTGTTTACGAATATATATTATAATATTTTGAAAATTTATGTGAGATACCTCTTGAAAAAAGTCGAGGTCGGTTTTCCGTTGCCTGAGAATGTTTTAATGCTTAAACATACAGAAAAAGAACTGTTCTTCCCTAAATTTGATCCCTAAAATTTATTTGGTATATATGTTCTTTCATGAAGATCTGCTGTAATAAAACGGTTCAAGATGCACGTGTGTGCATAAAATATAGGATTGTGGCTAGGTCTAAACATTTTAAATATATAATTCTTGGCTAGTTATGAAAACAAATGACAGCAGCAGTTTTAAAGTTTCGATAACTAAATATCAGAAAAATATCAGTAAAATTACTCAAATATCAGTAAAATTACTCAAATATCAGTAAAATTACTCAAATAACAGGACACACGTGCTGCAACTATTCTTTAAACCAGCGTCTTATCACATATAGTGGACTTCCGTTTGTTGTTGTTGTTGTTTTTTGTAATATATTTAGAACTACCTAGTGTCTCGGACCACCCATGTGACTGTAGCTAATCTGCATTTAGTTGATGTATCATCCAGTTAGACTAAAATATAGATTTTAAGATATAGGATTTTATTACATACTTATAAATGAAATATTGAGAAATATTGATGAAATGAAAAGCGTATTTTCATTTTCCGTATTTTCACTGTAAAAATTTATTTTTCACTGCAAAACATATCGTATTTTCACTGGTGTCTTGCTGGACTGCCATCTTCTAATTCACCCAATACATAAAATTGAAAGGGAATTCTTTCGAATCGTAAGGTCAGAAAAGAGAGAACGTGTATGATAAACAGAAAATTCAAGGTCTTTCTAAATACGGGGTTGATTTTCATCTCGTGGTATGAAAATTATCATAAGCTATCAAAGCTATATCAAAGCTATCGCCACTTGTGAAATATTTATTTTCATACCACTCAATGAAAATAAATCCCGTATTTATAGAAAAAAAACTTGAATATCCTCTATGTATTAAGCTGTTTTAATGTTGGGAACGTTAGTTAGAAGCATAGCTGTAACACATACGGACATCCTGCATTATATATATTTTTTGGCGAATTATTCTCACATCTTTTTCGCTTCTTTCAATGGTGCACATATTTTCTTTAAAATTTCTAGTATAACTAAAAAGAGATTTTAATTCAATATTGAAGCAAAAACTCCACTCCCTGCAGATGTGTTCATTTTCAAGAGAGAATCAATATTTCATTCTAGTGAATAGCAAACCTCCGCGACTATGAGTTTTATAAAGTTAAAGAAGCTTAAAAACAAGCCATTAATGTTTTCTTTTCTAAGGATGTTTTTTCCTACAGTCACGTTTTACTTTCATATCATTACAATAAATTGCAAAAATGGATGTCAATGATGCTGCTAAATCTGTAATAGAAATATTAAAAATATAAATTAATAGAATTGCTCTTAAGGGACAAATCTTTCTAGAAATGTGTGCAATTATCAGGAATAATTGTCACGTAATATTTATAATTTCAAGGATAGGAGAAAATTTGAAAATAAAACAAAATCAGAATTATTCCCCCTTTTGACTAGAAAAATGTATATGAGGATTTCAATAAAATTTTCCTCAAATAATCGTCGGTTGTAGGCGAAATTTGAGAAGGCTTAAACTTTGAGAAAGTTTTATATAAAACATCGCATTATTAAAGCAAATCATAGGAAATACGATTGTATCAAACAGGAAAGGTAACTCTTATGGGAAAAATGATTTATCGTATAGGAAAGGTAACTCTTGCTGACCCTGGATCTAAATTTTCACCATTTTTTTTCTTTCTCTTTTCTTTCTATGAAGGCTTAAAGAAAATTTCAGGTTGGAATACCTTTTGTTTTTACACAAATATTAAATCTTTTTAAGAGATTATAATGGATAAACAATTTTAAAATGAAGTAGCAGAAACGTCTAGTTAATGTCCTCAAAGATTTAGCTCCAGTATATAAAAAAGATCAAGTGGTTCTCAAGTATTTTGCTTTTTCCTGGTCATTGAAATATGACGAACCAACAGATTCCCACATGGACAAATGAACTTGTCAGTTTAGTAATTTTCCTCACATTCGGATAATATTTCTTCAGACATATTAATTTAAAACTTAGATAAGGAAAGCAGATACATCTATATTAAATGTCGGATAAAGCAGGAGTGTATTGAAACGTTTGCAGAATCTCAAAGAAGTAATTCATTGTCGTCTGCTCAACAATAATAAAAGGAGAGATAGGTTAATGGAAACAATATACCTCACAGAAAATATAAAACACATTTTAATTTCCTGTTTATAAGTAAAAGTACAAATGGGAATGTTACCTCTCGTATTCTAACCACTTTTATTAATAGTTAAAAAAATGAATATCCCCATATTCTGAAGAATGAAAATCACCGCTTTATAACTTACTATTTTTAACACATAAAGAACTGCAAAAATAGCATCTATTTGATTTTGAGTCTTGATTCAATACAAATTTGGTTTAAGCTTGGGAATTCCTGTAGTATCCTTTAAACAAAGCATCTATGCAAAAAGAAAACAAAAAGGGTTTTATATATGTATCTTTCGAAAGCAGACAATATTTCAATGTACATATTTATAGACAACATTCTGTTTACTGGTAAGCGAGAAATGTCTGTTGTTTTGTCAGATAATAATGTAAAGCTGCACCTGATGTGCTGGCTAATATTCAAGTGCACAGATTAAAAATGTGACATAGGTGATTTATTTTGTAAAAAGTGCAGTACTTAGATATTTTGAGTGTTCTGGAATGTTGCACACCATATTCTCTTGAAAAAAACTGCTTTAATAACTAAATAAAAATGTTTCAACAAAACGTAGGAGGCTTGAAGCCAAAATCAGCACTCCTAAATTTGTTAATATTAAAAACTTGTATGTCATTTTATAATGAATATTTAAATATTGTTGCATTCATATTAAAAAGGGGCATACAATGTGAGACATATATTGTCACCTGTTGGAAATAAAAATCTGAAGGGCTTCTTAAAATGACTTTTTGTCTCAAAAGCACTGAATTGAATCGAAGTATTGGATCTCAGTCAGTCAGCCAGTCAGTAAGTCAGACAGTAAGTCAGTCATTCAGTCAGTCGGTCAGTCAGTAAGTCATTTAGTCATTCACTCACTCACTCACTCGGTCAGTCAGTCAGTCATTCAGTCAGTCAGCCAGTGAATCATTCAATCAAGCAATCAATCAGTCAATTAGTTTTTAATTCAAACAAATATATTCATTTAAAATTATAGACTGGATCAACAATTAAACGTCGCTTTTATCGAATTAAAAATGTTTCGATGAAAAACTCATCACTGAATATAGATTTTTGTACTTCAATAATTTCCGTTTACTTTTTTATCTCTCATCATTTTGATATATTTCTTATCTTTGAAGGAGGCGCAGAACGCTTTAGAACAGATGGTGTTAGCATGTTTTGAATTGTTTTCATTGAAGCGAAATTTCCTTTCTTGTACTTTAATTGATGGGGCAATTATTTATTTTTGATCTACCTACATCATAATTCAGTTGAGACGAACAGGCTGTGAAATTCTGTACGTTAATGGTATCTTGTTAAATCAATTTTAGTTATACATGCCAAAGAAGAGGTTTCTAGTTAGTCAAACAGGTTAATTCTGGAACGCAAACAGATCACATGAAACAATCTAAAAAGCTTGTTTTATTGACTATAATTGTGTACAACAGAGAAATAATGAAGAACTTCAGAACATCTACATAAAATAGACAAACCACAGTTTGGTTCTGCGTGGTTTGCAAAAAAAAAAATGTACTCTTAGAGTAGAAAAAGCTTAAACGTGGTGACAACAAACAATAATACTTATACTAATATTGGTAATACAACATTTGGTAACAATGATCATGCTGATGTTGGTGGTGGTAATGGTGGTAACAATGATGATGATGATGATGATGTTGGTGGTGATGGTGGTGATGATGATTATGATGATGATACTGGTGGTGGTGTGACGGTGGCTTGTATTACAACATTGTTACAAGTTTTACTTACTTTAAACTTAAATTTACTACTCTCAAACATTCAAGTTTACAATCTATTACTAAGAAAAATCTTTTCACAGAAATCGTATAAATTTATTTCATGCTTTTCAATGGATTATTGAAATATGTCAGTAGATTATATCCTGATAATCTCACTGTTTCAAACAGTGAAATTATCATTTTGATAATTTCACTGCTACGGAACTACTTTTTTTCCCTTCAATGAACCCCATATACATGTACAAAAGTACAACTTGAGTTCGCCGATAATTAGGCCATACAAACGTATCAGGATGCTACCTGACAGTGACACTGATTCTAATTAATATGAATTAGGCAAATAATATACCTGTTATGATGTTCGTTCACTAGTTTGATTTAAATCCTTGTTTTGTTTATAATTCCAACACACGTTGTGAAAAAAAATGGCGGATTGAACTGAGCTGACTTTGATTCACGCGCAGTAATTCAATAGCTTTATCAGCCTAAAACTGTTGTTTACTCTAAATAAATTTACAAAACGATTTCTTTTTTCTGTTTGACATAAAATAATAAATGAATAAGACCCTGTCTAGTGAATTATATATTAAAAATGAGAGTTTATCTGGAACTATTTTTATTACGAAATATACATGTGTTAGCACGTGAAGAAGAAGGAAAGTGGGGCAACAGACGGGGAACACTTGGATAGGTAAAACATTAAAAATGAGAAATAATTCAAATAATCCATTGAAAAGCATGAAATAAAAAGAAAATTTGTTTGTTTTTGGTGTAAGATTGAAATTTATTTCATCGAGTGATGGCAAGGATTTATATTTTCACGAGTGGCGCAGCACCCAAACAAACAAATATCCTCTATATATTAAACAATGCAGGTCTTGTAAATAATATTTAAGGATCAAAACATTTGATTTTTTGTTTTGTTTTTAATTTTCTGTTCTGATTAATTGACTTAGTTTATTGCTTTAAAGAAATATTAGTTTATAAAAGTACCACTCAAAGCAAAATGTTTGCAATAACAGTTTTGATGTAATTGTCTGAAAGCCATCATTACCTTTTCAAAGGTTTTCATTGTTCTCTGACTAAAGAAACACCTGATTCATATACAGTAAATAGCAAACTCGACAATTCTTTGGAAAAATGAAAAAAGAAACAAGGCATTATTATGTCACAACCATTTTGTTTTGTTCTGTTAATCTCATTTATCGTTTAAAATGAAAACAAATTCAAAATTGGATCTAAAACGTGCTGTTTTGCAGACACTTTTATCGAATTTCCTTAAAATGACTGTTCAACTAAATGATTTAATTTAATCTACTTCGTGTGAATGCTTAACTTAAAGAAAAAAATAACTGTATTTCGTGCTTTTGTAGCTTATAAAATGAGAACTTTAAAAAAAATTGGAAAATGGAATTTTTATTTTTCACATTATAAGTCTGAAATGTAGTCTCTCTGGTGATGTGTTGTTATTTAAAATACTGGTTTAAGGTTATTTCTTCTGTTATTAAGAAGGAATTGATTTATGTTTAAATGTTATCTTATGAACATGAAAGTCCGCAACAGAAAGATGCAATGCATCTTAGAATAAACAATCCAGAGCGGGATTCGAACCCCGATCTTAGCGCATCGAAGACCAACACCCTGACCAATGAGCCAAAGAATCAATTCCCTGACGAAGTTGTCAGAGGTTGTATTTATACAACTGTAGGAAGGTTTGCACAAGGCCGTAACTCGGATTTCTTGATATGTTTATATTTAGCCTTTTGGTCTTACTATATTTCTGATGAACTTTTCTCTAAGACAGATTTGGTATTTTGGAAGAATTGTTACACCCTATACACACATATTTATTCAAATAGTATACCATAATAGAAAATGAATATTAAAGAAATAGAAATACTGACCCTATCTAGTTATATCAATAGACACACATAAAAATACGACTGAATTTAACTTGATAATTGCAATTACTAGAAAAGAAATATTAGACTGCTGAATTCTTGGTTTACTCTAAAATGTTTGTTATCAGCTATTTAAACGACTTTATACTCTATAAGATGAATAGAGATTTAAGAAGAATCAAATATGTAACCTTATCTTTTCAATGTTTGCATGAAAGCATATATTGGTACATAGTTTTTCATTCAGAATGGCCAAAGAAAAATATAAATGAATTAGCTCTATCTTAGAGTCAGCCTGACTGATCACTGCGATTTAGTTATCATTCAAAAATTCTTGACTTACGTAGATTTGGTTCAGGAAAAGTGATACGGGCGGGCGGACATTCACATTCGTTACTGAGATAACCAAAGCATTTTCCTTTTCGAATATGCAATGACATCCTGATAAAAAAGGGAATGTATGGTTAAACAAGGCAAGATATCTATCACTTGAAAACTTGCCATGGACATAATTTTGCAGAATGGTCATTGGAACAAACGCGTTTTCTTTCATTTCCATACGGAATAGATTCATTGCAAAAATGATTACAGATTATGTCTCCTATGTCTAGTGTAGTTAATGATAATATCATTATTCTTTATAAATTGCAAGTTTCTAATGTACTTGGACAAAGTCCATTTTATTTCAGAAGCTTTAGGAAAACAACATGACCGACGACATCAGAAGTATGATACATTGAAAAGATATAGGATTTTATAATGAAATAACTTAATTGTCTATTCATAAAATCTACCACATCAATTAACTGCAAACAGGAAAATAAGATAAAAATTTCAGAACAAATTAGGATGTGTGACATCATGTGAAGACATATAAGTTTTGCTAGTAGTTCCTGCTTGATACAGGAATCTAAATATTCAGATATTATTTCTTCAAAATACGTAAAAAAGTTAACTTCAAAAATGATGGCCAAGTGGCCTTGTGCCCCGCCACCCTCTCCCCCACTCCCTCCTGTCGAGAGTCGCTTGTACTATGATTATTCCTACGCAGTTGTCTATGCATCAGTAATAGTGTTGTTATATTCTTACAACTCAAGGAAATGTACTCTTTGCCGAGCGTAGGATAATGATGATGAATACCATTAAAACATGTAAATGCTCTTCGACAGGCAGTACTCTCTTGGGTGAGACGCTGAGAGTTACTTGAGAAACAATACTCTGTATTTAATTAACTGCATCACTATTGTTTCTCCTTGACATTGCCATAAACTGTTTTCTTAATCCTAGCACTGTGACAGTGTGCGTGTGTTTTTATATTATCATCTATAAAAGGTACATATAGTCAAATTGCTTATGGTAAGACAGAATATTTACCTTTTTTGTCAATGTAGGAATGCTAATGTTAAATGGTACATTTTCTTTGAACGAAACTATTGTACAAGAGATTTATAATTTTCATTAGTTATAGTCATTAACGATGTTTTTATGTCATTATGTCTATTCAGGCATGTTAAGATATTTAGCAAGTTCATAAAAGCTTGTAATTCAAATATCAATTTTATACGTGTGTAATGCCTTTTATTGAAATTCATTTTGCTTTTCAAAACAAAAATTCTTTTTTGTGCATTTTATCCGTAAAATATGTATTACTTTCCTCTGCAAAGACATCGATAATGAGATTTTAAGATAAACGTTACAGATGATGTTATGCAATGCTTTAAATTAGAATGAGCCCATCAATTTTGCTCTTCGTTTTCTGAACTATCGACAAGGTCATTGTAGACTGGCTTGATTTTATCAAGCAAAAGGCATTTAATTGGTTTTCTCATATAACGTTGTTCAAAATTGAAGTGCATGTACTTGAAATAAGGTTGAATAGCGAATCGAAATAATATTGCTAATAATTTTTTTTCAAGGAAATTTTAAAGCTAAATTATTGAAATTATAAAACTTCTGTGCTATTTTACTGTTTCGAGCGTCATCCCTTTTATTTTAAACATTCTCAAAAGTACATTAGTATAAACTTGGGAACCACCTGTCATGTGACTGTTTTTACTCGAAGTTAAATCCGTCTGTAAAAATAACATTTGTCATAGTGTATATCGTGGTACCACGTCTCTGAGCTGATGTAAAACTCATAACAGCATATTGTATAAAGGTTTCTGTTCCGTCTGAGGTCTCAAAGGTAACATAAACATGAAGCAAAAAATCATGTATACACTGTATTACACTGCAGAAACTATATGTTAAATATAATGCATTCTTGGAGGAAGCGTAAAAATCACCTTTCAGTGTCTTACTGAAATACGTGATAGCCTTAATTGAAACAGGCATTTCTATAGAAAAGGTAGTACTGCTTCGATCCGTACATGATGTTGTTGAACTGCGAGATAGTAGCACGTTAGTACTAGAATTTTGTTTCATACATTTTGATATTTTTTAACATATCAGAGACTGATAGATAACGAAATCAAATATTTAGATTTTATGTTCTGTTCGTGCGTGCATGTGTCCGACCTCAGTCAGTCAATTAAAAATCAGTCAGTCAAACAATTTAGAACAAATCTAATATTTAGAAGTTTTAAATATTTCGAACGACAAACTTATCATTTATAAAAGGTAAAGGTAAAGGGAAAGGCTTTGTTTGTTATAGTGTCACCCCTATTGAAAGGGCCAGCCAAGTTGGCTTATGAGACACCTTTCTTTTGTGCACACAGTACCTCCCGAATCTCTTCTCTTTTTGCCGGACGCTTGGCTAAGATTGGCTTACGGTAACCATTACTTTTTACTAGTTGGCGGCTCACCTACCGACCTCTCCTCAGTTCTAACCCAGCCTCAGTTCTAATCCAGCCTCAGTTCTAATTCAGCCTCAACTGGGCTTCGAACCTTCGATCTCCCGCTCCGTAGGCGGACGCCCTAACCACACGGCAACGGTTGTGGTAATGTTTATTTATATTAATAACGATTTTCATTTTGCAGTCTTTTCGTTTATTTGATTAAAACATTTCCTTTTTTTCTTACCAGAGACTGGAAGAATACGAAAGCAAATATCTTATCTTGTTAAATCGACAATGATAATAAAAAAAGAAAATAATTATCACCAAAAGATCTTTTAATAGGTCCTGTGGTTTATTACACTGGTATCTAAAATGTTTTCATAACTAATGGCGCCTTTTACTAAGCAAAGAGAACACATTAATTTATTTGGAAAGCGTGTTCAATTAACATTAATTGAAAAGACCACTGTTGTATCACAGACAAAATAATGAAAAGCGTCTACATATATTGAGAGAGAGAGAGAAAAACACAACAGAATTTGGTAAACACTAGTTTTGCAAAAAACTTAAAGATTGGAGTTACAAAGTTACTTAAAACACGATTTTTTCCAGTTAAAATCTCACATTGATGGTGATGGTGATGATGATGACAATAATAATAATGATAATACCGACGTTAGTGAATAACCATCATCTATAAGAAATGATTCAGTATAATTAGTTAATGTAAAACTGACCTACAACACTCGATCAAAATAAACGAAAGGAAGTAAATAATATTTACAAAGAAGAATCTTTTGTTCAATACAACAAAAAATCGGATTGAAAAGACAGCTGATTGATAATTCCTATGGTATTTGAATGACGTAACGTAACAGACCACGAGATGTTGAAGAGTACAAAAATGATAAGAAATGTTAAACACTTGACATAGTTCAATTAACATCAAAGGAAAGATGTAATTGCTACTGGGGATAATCTAATTGAATTAAAGTTTTAAGATCTAAGTGTGGCTTCTTGCATATGTTGCATATGTGTATTTTTGTAAGCATTTCGTCCGGCTTTCAGCCAAGCTTAACATTAAAGCTCTTTGTCTTCCTGGTAGCATTTTAAGTTTTTGTTAACAAATCTTCTAAATGTTTTGTGACTCTAGTTGTTTCTGTTTAAACGAAAATCTTAACTATTCATAAAATGTGTTTTACCTTCATCTAACTGAAGAGAAGGTATCTGTTACATTCGGTTGTTATATATTTAGCTTGTGATTTTATTTAATGAAGTGTCACGTGACACTAAATGACGTTTTAAATAGTATTCCTTTAAAAAAAATGAATTATGAAAGCGGCTATATTTTGAAGAGCATGATTATTCGTGCTTAAAGTTTGTATCTTATGCTGCCTAAGGTTTCGTTAATGCCGAGTAAAATCGAATCAAACAGCACAAATCGTATCTTTATGCATCTTGGAATACGTACGAGGGGTGATTCAAAAGTTCGCGGAATTTATCTCTAAATCATTTATTTTTTCACCGAATCACATTAAATTTCGCATAAATATAATTCAACGTATTTTAACTAACATTTTCGTTTAGTTTATGGAATATGTGTAACCGGAAGAATATAAATGGTCTCCATAGCAACCACGGTTAGGTGACTTGAAGCAGGCCAAAATATTTCGTTTTACTAATTCACTTCAGACGATAGTATGTTTTCAAATGTTGCTCAATTTTGGCGCGAACGTAACTGACGTTAGAATGACGTGTTGACGTCATTTCCTATAATTTTGATTACATTACGTTGAACCGTTACTCCACAGCAGCGAGTTGTCGCCATGTCTTCAACTTCTTCCGCGACGTCAACAAGTGAATTGGAGCTACGCGCAGTTGTGAAATTTTGTGTTGGACTCAAACTTACACCAGTTGAGACGTTGAATCAAATTAAAAACTCGCATACATTACAACCTTGTGGTAAATCGTTTGTCTACAAATGGCATGAGCGATTTCGGAACGGCAGAAAATCGGTACTTGATGACGATAGAGCAGGTAGACCAGCATCCGCTATGACGACGAGCAACGCAACGTTAGTGAGAGAGCTTTTGGACAACGACCGGCGCTTAACGGTTAGGGGTATTGCAGAGGAACTCTCCCTATCGTATTCTACTGTGCAACGAATTCTTACAGAAGAGCTAAATATGTCCAAAGTATCTGCGCGTTGGGTGCCCAGACTTCTGACTGATGAAAACAAGCAGCGGAGGTTAGAATGTTCTCAGCAATTTCTTGATCTGTACGACGCACAGGGTGACGAGTTTTTGGACAAAATCATCACGACAGACGAGACATGGTTATACCATTATGATCCAGAGTCGAAACAGCAGTCGTCCGTCTGGAAGTCACCAGACACACCTCCACCAAAAAAGGCCAGGACAACACGCAGCTGCAAAAAGGAAATGTTCATCTTCTTCATGGATAGACAAGGGCTTTTGCTTCAACACAAGGTGCGCGACGGATGTACCGTAAATGCCGACTATTATTCAAAGGTATGCCGCATTTTAGTCATACAAACGATCAACACTTATATATTATTTTTATAACAAACTAATATTTTACAGTATGTATTGTTTCAAATAACAAAATATATAAAAATATTATTTAAAATGTGCCGCTTTTTACTTTCTTAAACTTAAATTATTTCATGTTTTCCCGTTTGTTTGTTTGACTTCAGGTGCTTAGACGCGATCTGATACAGGCTCTGCGCCGCAAGCGCCCCCTGTTGGTACTGGATGATGTTATACTCCATCATGACAACGCTCCAGCACATCGGGCACAGAGTACAGAGTTAGAGATTTCACTGCTTGGTTTCAGTCTCTTACCACATCCGCCGTACAGCCCGGATCTAGCACCGATGGACTTTCGTCTGTTTCCAGATATGAAGAGGGAACTCAGAGGCCAGAGATTTGAAACAACATTAGAGCTACGCAATAAGGCTCGTGAAGTAATCTCTTCATTCAGTCAGGATTGGTTTAAGGTAACATTTATGCAATGGGTACAAAGGCATAGGAAGTGTGTAGCGACGGGCGGCGATTACGTCGAGAAGGTGAATCGTACGCTAGAATTTGACCGTTAGTGACGTCGACGTCGTGATGGCGTGCGTCAAGTGCCGGTCATGTATACAATTCAAATATGTACAAACGATTTATTAGTAAATGTATTTCAATGAGATTACGGCTCTGCTTTAGTATTGAGTAAACGTATCGAGTGATGTAATTTTTGTGTTTGTATTGTCTTTTCCGTTCTAGTAATAAAGCAATTCCGCGAACTTTTGAATCACCCCTCGTATTTAAAGAAAGATGGTAAAATATGTTTTACAGATTATAGGACTGGATCTCAAAATATCTGAATTCAAAATGTTCAGCGCATTATGAACGTTTCCCTTGTAAAAGATATATTAACGAATACCCAAAGATATATTAAACGATACAACCTGTACCCAAAGATATATTAACCAGTGCCCAAATATATATTAACCGATACCCAAAGATATATTAACCAAAACCTAAAGATATATTAACCAATACCCAGAGATATATTTACCGATACCCAAAGATATTTTAACTGATACCCAAAGATATATCAGCCTATACCTAATATGCATGCTGAAAAAAAACTTCCACCCATTTTCAGACCTAAACTAGAATTTTACATTATAAAAATTCTTAACATAAATTCAAAGTACACCAGCCAATCTTCGGTTCACCACATGATTTTTTCAACTCTACAGATTTCTTATTGAAAAAAGACCATTTTACCTTTCAAGCGACGGATTGTTGACAAAAAATGGTCCGCGAGGGAGCATAAAACAGGTGCGCGATGACGTAGTATCCTACCATTGAAAGAAACCCCAACACGTTGATCAGGCTCTCCAAATACTTGTTGTTGTTGTTGTATATAGTACATTTTATATAAGAAAAACTGATGGTAAGAGTATTGTAATGTCCTTACAACTGAATAAATGTACTCTTGGTTGTTTTTAAGATAATTATGATAAATTGCACAAAATTGCTCTTCGACTTGCAACAATCCCTTGGGGGAGGCACTGTGAGAAATACGAGAAAACCATGTCTTTATGCGAATCTGTTATTCATTTATTTTTCTCTCGACAGTTGATGCTTTTCTCGGTAGTTAAAGAACTATAAAAGACTTTGTTTTAAATGCGTTATATAACCAAAGATTGAAAGAGACAACAAGGTCAAATCGATTTAAAAAAAGATAAAAAAAGGTTATTTTTTTAAAATTTATGTGTCAGTATCATTGTCAAATGCAACATTTTCTTTCATACAAAACTGGACAAGAGATATCTTTACATGGCCAAAATTCAGCGAATTTTAAGCATGGTGGTAAAATTTCCAAGAAAAACCAGTGTGGCCGTGTAGTAATCAAACTATAATTTGATCTTTGAAATTTTGTCTCAGTAAAATTTCACAAGGACAAATGTACCCTCCTGAAATTTCAGACAAAGTTTTTAAACAAACATAAACGTACATGAATGTTTATATTACATAACATTCACTGACGTATCCGTGTTATAGAACGGGCATTATCTATACCTTTTGCCTCGAAATAAATTGAGCGCCGTTCGCATATGTATAACATTAACAAGAAATTCTTATTCACAATAAATATATCTCGGTTTATTGGAGAAATACCTAGTTTAATAATTGTTTATGAAAATATGTAATAAAGATGGTATTACTTTAATTGAAATCTGCCATTTTTTTCGAGATATCGGCACTCGGATATTTCGAGCTATGCTTATTAACAGATGCTTATTAAAATTAACAACATAAGTGTTTCAAAGTACTTAATTTGTTTTAATATTTACATAATCATTTCTGTAAGAACTGTAAATTACAATTATTTGAATAAAGAAGTCGGTCATTTCAAACGCATGTTTTGTGTGTTATTTTTAAAACTTGGTTGAACTGGATTTTTGTTTTGTAGAAAAGAATTTGAAAGATACTAAACTTACCCATAACAGATTTCTCATCTTCCTGGGCAATGTTCTAATTTTTTTCAGATGAACAATTAATATTTACCATGATTACTAATGATTTCATTATCCAGATTAAAGCGAATTTCAGTTGAAAGTAAAATACTTACCGAATTCCTAGAAAACATTGTGACAGTTATGATTAGGAAATTAATAACATTAATATTGAATGTCTTTTCTTTTGACTGAAATGGTTTATGCTCTTCTAAAATATACCCCCTTATATAACTTATCCGTTTGTATAATTAAACATTAAATTTGCTTGGTCACATCACAACATACGCCGTTAACAATGCCGCAAATCAATATATAAATTATATGATAACTGGAAAGAAATATTTTGGTTTTCATTTAATTTTACGTGTTGAATAGTTCATTAAATTATCTTGTTTCTGAACCACTTTAAGATATTTTGAATAGGTTTTGTCATTTTGGCATATTGCTAAATTACATTCGATGGGCTTAAAATATTGTGGATAGGAGAAACAACGAGTTTTAGCATTGCCAATTCGTAGTAAACATTTGCGTACTCTAAAACGATATAGAACTTTAAACATTTACTTTATATAAGTAATTTTGTGTCGTCACTTCAACTATTTCTAAATATACTCCAAAGGTGCTTCAATCAACACTTGAGAACCACTTGGCATGTTTTCTATTCAAGGATGTTTTTGACATCACACTTTCCCGATGATACACTGTTGTGCCGACTCTCAGAGCGATTTATATAGCATAACAGCAACATATAGCACAGAGGATTTCGTCTTACCGAAGGTCTCAAAGAGAACATTAAGTAAGAAACAGAAACTCTACAAATTCTATAAAACTCTGCTTATAATTGAGTTAGAACGCTGGATTTGGCGAGATAGCATTAAATGTCACACGCATCGTGTCGTATCGAAAACAATATTCTCGACTGAATTTGTCAGTAATGTTTTTTTCTGTTGTAATCGGAATTATTAAACAGATCAATGTTCTTGCTTTCAGACAACGCACAAGACGTACAAAGACGCGCAGTTTTAAGTTTGTTTTCCCTCGAACATTTGATATATTGCATATGGCAAATAAAGCACATGCAATAATAATAATAATAATTATATAAAAATAATAAAAAAAATCCGAAAGTGTACATTTATCTTGACTGTAAGAAAATAGAAGCATGTGTTAATGATGTAGTCTAGCATATCAAAAGGTCATATTTTAATGTAATAACTAATTCGCAATAAGTTCAAAAGTTGAAACCTAACCATCGAAAATCAATATGGAAAAAGGCAAAGAATATGAAGGAAATATACCAAACAGTCACAGATTTTGATTACCAGCGCTAATCTGAAGTTTACATTGATATATGGTAATATAAACTTGAAACGATTTCTATCAAATAAGTACACAGATGTGCAGTGATTATATCATAGTAAGTTTCTAGCTTATTCAGTCTGGTGTATTTTAACTACCTGAAAGAAATGCTTAGATATTAATACGAGGGGTGATTCAAAAGTTCGCGGAATTGCTTTATTACTAGAACGGAAAAGACAATACAAACACAAAAATTACATCACTCGATACGTTTACTCAATACTAAAGCAGAGCCGTAATCTCATTGAAATACATTTACTAATAAATCGTTTGTACATATTTGAATTGTATACATGACCGGCACTTGACGCACGCCATCACGACGTCGACGTCACTAACGGTCAAATTCTAGCGTACGATTCACCTTCTCGACGTAATCGCCGCCCGTCGCTACACACTTCCTATGCCTTTGTACCCATTGCATAAATGTTACCTTAAACCAATCCTGACTGAATGAAGAGATTACTTCACGAGCCTTATTGCGTAGCTCTAATGTTGTTTCAAATCTCTGGCCTCTGAGTTCCCTCTTCATATCTGGAAACAGACGAAAGTCCATCGGTGCTAGATCCGGGCTGTACGGCGGATGTGGTAAGAGACTGAAACCAAGCAGTGAAATCTCTAACTCTGTACTCTGTGCCCGATGTGCTGGAGCGTTGTCATGATGGAGTATAACATCACCCAGTACCAACAGGGGGCGCTTGCGGCGCAGAGCCTGTATCAGATCGCGTCTAAGCACCTGAAGTCAAACAAACAAACGGGAAAACATGAAATAATTTAAGTTTAAGAAAGTAAAAAGCGGCACATTTTAAATAATATTTTTATATATTTTGTTATTTGAAACAATACATACTGTAAAATATTAGTTTGTTATAAAAATAATATATAAGTGTTGATCGTTTGTATGACTAAAATGCGGCATACCTTTGAATAATAGTCGGCATTTACGGTACATCCGTCGCGCACCTTGTGTTGAAGCAAAAGCCCTTGTCTATCCATGAAGAAGATGAACATTTCCTTTTTGCAGCTGCGTGTTGTCCTGGCCTTTTTTGGTGGAGGTGTGTCTGGTGACTTCCAGACGGACGACTGCTGTTTCGACTCTGGATCATAATGGTATAACCATGTCTCGTCTGTCGTGATGATTTTGTCCAAAAACTCGTCACCCTGTGCGTCGTACAGATCAAGAAATTGCTGAGAACATTCTAACCTCCGCTGCTTGTTTTCATCAGTCAGAAGTCTGGGCACCCAACGCGCAGATACTTTGGACATATTTAGCTCTTCTGTAAGAATTCGTTGCACAGTAGAATACGATAGGGAGAGTTCCTCTGCAATACCCCTAACCGTTAAGCGCCGGTCGTTGTCCAAAAGCTCTCTCACTAACGTTGCGTTGCTCGTCGTCATAGCGGATGCTGGTCTACCTGCTCTATCGTCATCAAGTACCGATTTTCTGCCGTTCCGAAATCGCTCATGCCATTTGTAGACAAACGATTTACCACAAGGTTGTAATGTATGCGAGTTTTTAATTTGATTCAACGTCTCAACTGGTGTAAGTTTGAGTCCAACACAAAATTTCACAACTGCGCGTAGCTCCAATTCACTTGTTGACGTCGCGGAAGAAGTTGAAGACATGGCGACAACTCGCTGCTGTGGAGTAACGGTTCAACGTAATGTAATCAAAATTATAGGAAATGACGTCAACACGTCATTCTAACGTCAGTTACGTTCGCGCCAAAATTGAGCAACATTTGAAAACATACTATCGTCTGAAGTGAATTAGTAAAACGAAATATTTTGGCCTGCTTCAAGTCACCTAACCGTGGTTGCTATGGAGACCATTTATATTCTTCCGGTTACACATATTCCATAAACTAAACGAAAATGTTAGTTAAAATACGTTGAATTATATTTATGCGAAATTTAATGTGATTCGGTGAAAAAATAAATGATTTAGAGATAAATTCCGCGAACTTTTGAATCACCCCTCGTACATCTGCATTGAAGAGCATTATTGTGATTTCTTTACAGTATTCCTTATTTGATAGTCTGAAAACTAACAGCACCACTCCTAACTAATGTTTTGCTCTCTATCCTTGTAAAAATAGACTCCCTCTTACGTAATTATTCCACTCGAAACATTATTGGAAAAGAAAATGAGAAGCTAGCCAAATATGTTTCTCTGACTTTCACCCCCTGAAAATCACGTTTCGTCTTCTGCAAATAAGAATGTAGTGTTTAATTGGATCTGAAACGTGTTGCTATACCAGACAATTTTATTGAATAATTGAAAATAAATATTGAACTAAATAACTGATTAATTTAATCAAATATGCTTTGCTGCAAACGTCTGAGAATAAATGTTATCAAAAGTAAAATGTGTTTTGTTCAGTAATTAGCTCAACAGAAATATTATCTTCTGTCAGCATAATGAGGATTTAATTTGTTAGAAACGGTGTGTTTAACATTTATTGTCATCTCTGACGACCCAAAACACCAATTGTTTCACTTCGTAAGGTTCAGAAGTCAGAGGCAGTGACAAAAGAATTCGAAGCCTTATCAAATAACAATAAACTTAGCAATCTTTCACCCCTGTTCTTTGAATAATTTTCGAAGTGAGTCTTTTATTTTCTTTTCTCCTCTATACAGATTTCCACTATATACAGAAGAAAACATACAGTTGTGTCTTTTGCTAACAAGCGTGATAAAGATATCTTGACGATGTCAGTAATGATGAATAGATAGATATTCTTTTAACAAATACATTCAATTCGTTTTTAACCCGTACAGATTGCTAAAAAATTAAAAAATGTTTTCTTTTTGACATTTCTTTTGAAAACAAAAACTACAAAAAACAAACAGTCGTTGAAATTAAACGCTAAACATGACTCGACAAGGTCTTTTTAGTGGCTGATAGAATTTATTCAGTAAAGCGGCAAACATGCCCCAAGATGGGAAATCGAAGATAAATGCCACAGAGTAACAACAATTTCTCTTAAGTAGGAAAAACTCTCTTGGGTGATACACATTGTAAATTATGAGAAATGAGAGTTCTCTTACTCAATGAAAACCTTCTTATAGAGGCCTCTTGACATTTGACGCTTCCTGAAATTTTTTCCAACAATATTCCTCGGGTAGGTAAGGATTTTGTAAATAAAGCTTCAAAGAGACAACTAAATAAATCGATTAATAATTCCTGTCTTTGAAAAAGTTTGATAAATAACATTTGATATGTTTCGTAACACTTTGTATGTTTAATTGTTGTGTCTCTTTTACGAGTACATGCACTACTTTTTTTGATTAGTAAAAATTATTAGTTATTAAATAATAGTAACAGTATATGTCTGTGTATGAAAACCTAGCATTATTACTTATTATATAACAGCATGCTCTGAAGTGTTTTTATCACGTGCAAAAAGGATTTATATTTTCCTTACCTTTTGCACAGAAATTATTCGACCGCAACTCGCACATGTATATCCTAACTAAGTAATGTTAAATCATTAAAACATTTCATTTTTCTTTCAATTGATTAGGCTTTTATTGCCTAGTAAATTATGATTCTGTAGAAAAATAATTTGAAATAAATTATAAATATGGTTTTGGCTGAAATTAATTTTCAAAACTACGATCAGTCGACAAAAAACGTTCAGTTTTTTCAAAGAGATGATTTAGTATTTACAGTTTATACATGAAAGCTATTCACTTCGAGCTTCCACATCTTGCATTTAGTTTTCCAAAAAAATCTCATTTCTCAGATCTATAAAGAAAACATTTCTTCTGCAAACCTAATTAATTAAAGGGTTATACCTTAAAACTAACCGATTGTACACTGCATAAACCTATATTCGATCACAGGTTCTTCTTTAAATTATAAAATATTTCCTATTTTATAAGGAATAAGCCAAAATAATCCATAGGGTATAGACGTTCAGAAATTGTTCATTTGTGATAAATAAATGACTATCGACCAAACATTATACCATAATTACTCTATTTAAAACGACAGATATTAATGTATCCTACATGTGCTCTAATAGTTACCTTTTGTACTTAGATTTTTTTTTACTGACACCGTGACAATAGGTATTGATTCGTTCAATAACATTTTATTTCTATGTCTTTGGAGGAAACGGAGTGCTGTTATTTTAGTGTATTTTTGTAATTATGCCTCCTGGGTCATTATTTGCACGTTCCAATTATCTTTGAAACAATGTTCGAAACCCCAAGGCCTAGAGTTATGACATTTTACATGGAGCATTTCCCAGTGGATCTCGGCCAAGATCTTTCAAGCTTTGCCGCTGGGGTTATTTTTGGACACCATCATCGTGGTCAGATTTGTTTTTACATAAACTTATATTGATAAACTCTTTAAAGGATCTCTTGTCAAAAAACATTAGAATGGGGTTTCCTATATTTGACATATTGTAGTGTCTTTTGAATCTCCACTAAGGCTGCTCCAATTAAGTTTTCAGGATCAGTTTTGCCCTGTCAAGGTGTCCTATGTTTAACATAAAAGATGAAGCAAATTTCAAAAGCATTTGGAAACCTATTCATGGTTTCTTTTCGTAAACAAAACAGCCGAAAGCTTTGATATTTGTCATACAGCACCTTCTAATCCCTACTTTTGTATTTGGGTAATGAATCTAGTACATGACAATTGTCTGTTTTGGCAGTTTAACTTGTGTTAGCGCATGAGAGCAATCATGTCACTCTTATTATAATTGGTAGCTCCATTACAAGTATGGAAAGTGCATATTCCCATGTAATATTATTACCTACTCTTATGTCTGTATTATATATATTTTCTAATTGTTATTTAGCTCAACAATTTTCATGATCTGTTAAATACAATTTATCAGAAAAAGAATTTTATTTTCAATACAAAGGGCCAGCATTTTTTGTACCAAGTCATCATCTAAACAATAAAAAGAAAAGAACCTATTTATTTTATTTTGCTCTGAGAAACGAGTTTTCTCCCCTTAGATAACCTCTAAGCACACTCCAGAGCTACTTAAATTGACCCTTGAGAGCCACCTGTTACACTATCTAAAGCCATTAACGGTTTGTGATATTGTTACATACTACTTACCTGAGTAATAACATTATGCATACTCTCCGGGTGTATTAATGGAACATAGCGAAAAGCTAAAAAAATGCTGAAAAAACCTTCGATTTGTCCAGTGGCTCAAATGTAACATTTAGCGAGGAACAAGACTTCTATAAATTCTGAAATTGAAAACATTAAATGTCGAACATATCATGTTACGTTTAACTTGCCTTGTGTTTGATATTGTTTTTCATGCCAATTATGATTTCATTAAGAACACATCTTGTAAGTACTGGTCGATATTGTCTGGAAAAATAAAAACTGAAAAATCTGAACTTTATCTCGGTGCCAAACATCAATGTGAAGTTTATCATCACATAGAATCAGCTGGGTTACAAGCAGTTTTGAATCTGAAAAGTATTTCACGATTACGCAAAATATCTCACTCTCGTACTTACAGATTTCGTTACTTCTCTATGCAGACGATATTGTTACAGTAGCGGACTCAGAAACAAAGTTACAAAAAATGTTAGACACTCTTCAAGAATGGTGTAAGCGTTGGCGTATACTGATTAATACAGAGAAATCTAAATGTATCCATTTTCGAAAAGGCAACGCCAGAAGAAGTGACTTTGTTTTTAAAATAGGTAACAATATATTGGAAATAACTGATCGCTACAAGTATCTTGGAGTTCTATTTCAAGAAAAGGGGAACTTTACCTACAA
Organism: Cyclina sinensis; assembly: GCA_012932295.1. NCBI lineage: Eukaryota > Metazoa > Mollusca > Bivalvia > Venerida > Veneridae > Cyclina > Cyclina sinensis. Next base: position 32,059,393 of record JAAONU010000008.1, read on the forward strand.
CTGTGAATCACTTTCTAAAGCAGCGGGGCGAGCTCTAGGCAGCATAATTAACAAAATTTACAGACTCAAAGATTTTGGGTTTCGAGCATTCGAGCAGCTATTCAAATCTTGCGTAACCCCAGTTCTAGATTACGGGTCAACAACGTGGGGTTACAAACGTTATCAGTCACTGGAGAATGTACAGTATAGAGCGTTAAGGTACTTTTTAGGCGTACACAGATTCACACTATTAATGGCTTTACTAGGTGATACGGGATGGATACCATGCGAATATCGTCAATGGGGAAACATGCTTCGCTTCTGGAACAGACTTATCGCTATGAACGATAACAGACTAACAAAACAAGTATTTCTTTATGATTACAGAATATGCCAAAATAACTAGTGCAGTGAAGTTAAACATATTATGGAATGTATAGGACTCTCTACTGACTTCACTTACCAGAAGGACGTTAATCTTCTACATACCAAGACTCTAATAAATAATTATTATGCTAGCATATGGTCACGTGATATTCAATCCGTAGAGAAATTGAGAACTTACAGAACCTTCAAAAATGATAATAAATGTGAATCATATGAGGTGTAAATACCTGATGATATAGAACAAAGATGATGCATATTTGATTAGTGGGCGGGAAAATGTATTACCTAAATACCATTGCCTAGGATCTTTGAAACTTACTGCTATTAATGGCATATGTAAGTGCCTTTTTAACGTCAAATGTAAAAACATGTTTGATTGACTATTTATTTTTGTCATATGCCAATGATGAATTATTTGATTAAATATGTTTCCTTTCGTGTTGCGTGCTCTGAGGAAGCATTTAACCCTGACCGTGCTAAATATCTTAATGGACTGGTCCATCTTTCAATTTGGACAGGTCCATTAATTGTTTATGGGGATGCAGATTGAAAATGTACTGACTAAATGGCGAATAGTGCAGACCATGATCAGACTGCACGTATGTGCAAGCTTATCTTTGTTTGCATTGCTCGCAAAGGCAGAGTCAATTGCTTCCAGCAGGGTAAGGGTTAATATAAAAAATGTCGTCCATTGAGATCGAGCGTCAAACAGCATGTAACTTTGTTGATATTTTGGAGATAGGTAATACTCTAATTGATCCATATTCCATTACGTTTTGCCAAATATTATTTTTACGAATCTCAGATTGTAAACCTTAACTGTACAATTTTTGAGACGTTTTTGTCAACGTCTTTTACACTCATTTTAAGTAACTGTTGATTAATTAAGAATAAGAGTATAATAATTAATGTGATTTACAATAATTGATATAAAGTGAAATGATAGGTTTGATGATAATCTTTTAGCGGGAGAACTAACTCCCTTAAAGAGAATCGTTCAGTTTTAAAATGAACTTTTAAAAAGCAGTGTTTATCTAATAAAGTGCGAAGTCATTTCCATCTAATGTAAGCAAATTAATAAGTAATAAATCATGGCTGCGTAATTGTGCATCTAGACTAGATAGTAAACATGCAGATAATTAAATTTCTTTTCAAAATAAATTAGCCAAAAGTGCCGTACTGCAAAAATAGAATGTTACCGCACTAAGGAATGTATTATAACAATTAAAAGTAACAATAACTTTCACATTCTACTTGAAATGAACAAAGACTTCAAGCGTTTCATATAATATCCAAATATCGTAACAGAACATTGTTAGTAGGATTTTTTGAACCTTTTCATATCTGAGTTTGAAGCTAAAATTATAAATACTGTTAATTGAAAAGCAAATTTAAGATGTGTATAGGGAAATAGCTGTATTTTACAAGTAAATTTACGTATACTCTTGTGTTAAGCTAAGGAAAATGTATGCATCTTATATCGGTTAGTTGAAATAATGATTCCCTCGGTAATGTTTATGCGCGTGCGTGTATGCGATTTTTGAAAACTTTCTGAAAGGAATTAAGAATGGAAATCCTCAAAAAATGTAAAAGAACTAGTCTCTGATTCTGACAAAGACCTGGCAGTCTACCTGAACAAAACGTGCTTGTGTATTGTTGAAATACTGTAATGTAACAGCATCTCATATGATGCGTTCAAACACTCTATTTCGAAACAAAGAACAGTATTAAAGAGTTGGAGAATGCCTACGGATTGTAATGTGTCTTCAAAACAGACAGATGCGTCACGAAAGTTTTTGCCAATTGCATGGTCGTGTATTCTGGCATCATACCAGTTAAGCAAGCAGCAGACAGCTATTTGTAAACATGTAGGTTGTACAGCCGTAGCGTGAAAGTGTAGATAGTTTTATTTCTTTTAAAATTAAATCATCCAGAAAAGTCGTACGGCAAAAATTAAAGGCTATGACAGTAGGAAGCATCTGACTGTAACCTTTTAGAAAAAAACGATATCCGTGACATTTATATTTCTGCATAATTTAAGAAAAAATCGTTAATGATACACTTATAAGCCGTTGGCTTAAAATCAAGTATCTCGATGATTGCGTTCTTTGTAACGTTCTGTAAATAGCACATGCCATTGAAAAATAATCATTTTCGATTTACTGACGTTTAAACAAATACTTGATTTAAGATCCAAAATTGAAATGAAATTCAGACAATACTTGTTAAAAGTAAGTGTTACAAACGATAGTTCAATTTTCTATATGTTGTGTTTTCGTTGTGTTTTCTTTATTTTACAAATTTTATATTTTGCAGAGAATTTATTATTGAAAGTTCAGTTTTGTTGCTTGATTGTCTGTTTAATGGAATTGCTGGCCAGAGGTAAGTCCTCTGTTTATCGCAATCAGTTTTCACTCTTCTTTACCACCTGCTTCTATGATTTTTAATTTAAGTGAAACAATATGCTGTGCAATGAGTTTTTATATCAACCGTTTTTTACCTGTGAAGTGTAGTCTCAAAGCAGAAGCTGCAAGAATTAACCTTGTGTTTTGCAAGACTAATGAGACTGCTTCAGAAACTGCACAGCGTAAATATAAAGATAAAGGAACTTGCAGGCAATTAATTAAATCTCCCGATCATAAGTGAGATAAGAATTGCAACAGAACACATCTGTCTCTCACATTGTTTCATGGGAAATCATTCTTTCCTTGATTTTGGCATGTTTTATTAAATTAGCGAAGTTCAAAGACAGTATTAAACGTGTAAAAGAATGTTTTAATCTAAAAAAAAGAACTTTTCTAAATTATCATCCCTAGTTTTTGCATTCTATTATACATAAGAAGAAAATAATTGTTAAGAACATTTTGATGAAAACAGCATTTTTAAAAGCAGTGGTTAAAACTAGAGACTGTATCAGCTATGGGTATACCAAGGCATGCGCTGCACGTTTTTGGTTATATTTCACTCAGATATAACATAAGTGTACTAACAGATTAAGAAAGGCATTCTTGTTTGTCATTTTGTCATTCTATGCTTTTACAATAAATAATAATTACCAGAAACATTTTAGCTTCAAGACTGTATAAAAAGATTGACGAAGAATCACTACCAACACAACAGATGAAGAAACTAACATTACTAGGTATTAAACAGTTCAAGAAAAGCATTTCGTATAAAAAATGGTAAAGAAATATATAGGATGGACACCGACTTAGGACACGATGACTTAGGCTTTCAAGCTTTTTTTTGGATAAATTGTAATGGTTTTATGGAGATTATGTTTGTTAAAGATCAGATAATACAGTTCTATTATTTTTTACACATTTTCTGCTCTCAATGCAAGTAACACATACATTGAATTCATAAAATGTTTATTTTGAAATTAATTTTTAATACATTTGTACATATATTTTTATTATAAAAACTTGTCAGTTTAAATGTTTTTGTATGGAATAAATGTTTATTGATGTCTCTTTGCACTAGTAACTTTGAACCACAATTTTTACAGATGAAACATTTAATGCTTGAACAAATATGACATTGGATGTTAATTGAACTGTAATAGCAATTTCTTTCAAGGAATGTGTTGATTATGAATTCGGAAAACTGAGAGACTGACTGGATTACTTTGTTATTTTTTGCACCTTGAAAGTGTAGGAACTCAAAAAATCTTGTGTGGAATGTTGCAACCGGACAGAAAATTATGATAGAATGTACTTACATATGGAGACATCAATTTTATTGGTAGACTGTATACCTATGAATACGTAATTCTAAATGTAGACATAGCTCAACATAGCTTTTGTTGAATTTCTTTGTAATTGTGTAATTAGAAACACTCAATTAACAACAAATTTACTACTCGTTAATAAACAACAGCTGTAATTCTTGATTCTCTCTTCATTTCCAGCATTCTAGATTAATAGGAAATTTCTAGGTTAATTACGTACATGATCTTTATTCAACTCACACAGAAAACACGTATTTTTCTGGTATAATATCATTGTTACTAAGTTAGTATTCTAACCACGGTTAAATTACATTTTCATGAGCTCTTGGAATTCTTCTTTACTTATTCAAGAAAACAAATCCATGTTTAAATCATTGAGCATGATCATCTTGAGAACCCCACCGACTTGTAGGTTTAAACTAAATGCAGACATAAAACATATCATTTTCTCATTTACTATAATTCTCTTTGAACTTTACCATGACTGTTATATAAAAGAGCAATAAAGATGTAATGAACTTATGTTTATACATTTTTCTTGATTGAAATATTTAAAGATATGAACTTCAATAACCCGACAGGGAGATAATCACTGGCCACAGTAACTTTTTTGACAGTATTATCTTACATAAATTAGTATTATTTTTGAACCCTTCCTATGAATAAAGGTAATTCAGTTCAGATATATATAATATATATTTTTTATATTAAAATAAAGCAATTCATTCATTTACATGAAACAAGAAAATCGAACCGAAGTTGATTCTAAAGTGATGCATTCGTTGTTCCGCGTTTCTAAAACAGAATATTTTTAAGCAGAACGTGCGTTTTTGTTCCTGGCTGCGCGCTTTGTTTAAACACTCACGAAAATGAAAATCAGCGTGTTTATGTAACTTGTCAGCCAAAATATGAAAACGTAAAGTTTGGGTTTGAAACAACCTGTTTTGCGAAAAAAGAGTTTTTGATTGCTTTCAATTGCAACGTTTTTTTTCGGATTTTAAATGCTCAGTTATAATGTAATAATTTCAAATTTTCTATTCTCTAAGCGTCATGTATCCCGTTTCAAAATCAGCCAATTTAGATATAATCTGGGAAACAATAGTCTAAGATATGATTGTCATTGTGCTTAGTGGGTTTTAATAACAAGTTTCACTGAAGATTATTAAGTTGTTAAACTAGGTAAACTAGGTAAATACCGTAGACTGACTTAGGATTTTTACTTACAAATATAATTATGTCGATCATACCTTAAGAGGTATACAATTAATTTGATACATATGACATAATGATTATGATACAATGATTTTACCGTTAATGGTAATGATCATCACGAAACTTCTCGTGTTATTGCCTTCTCGTTGCTATAAATCCTATACCTACGATTATTTCACTTGTTTTGAATGTGCTGTCTGACTTACCAAAAGTACTTATTAGATAGAGCTCAGTTCTTCCTGGAGGATTGTCGAGCGGTTTCCAAATTCTACTTAGTTTAAACAGGGTTTAATTCTTACCATTTTAGAGAGGCAGGTTTCTCAATATAACTTGGTGCCTTGAAATTTCAGTACAAATTTGCATTTATATTATCAAATCATTTAACATTTTCACCACTGATACACAGACTCTTAACAAAAGTGTTCTAAGACCAAATTCGTTTTGCTATAACTTACAATGGGTTGCTTATGTTTTGTACATGAGCGGTTCAAATTATTCATGTACAGGTTTTCCAGGAATCAAATGATATCATACTGTTTGAAATTGAGCAGATTAAGAATTAATGAAATGAGATGTCATAAAAAGACAAGACAATGAACGTGCTTAGAAAAAAAACACGCACTCTTGCATGTCAATCAACAGGGCGCGGACATTATTGACATTATCAAAGTTTTAGCGAAAGCTTAACAAGTTGTTATTTACGATTATGCTTTGTTATTATGTATTTTTATTGGATAATAGCTTTTGAAATATTTCATTTGAATGGAAATGACGATTATGTTTTGTTATTATGTATTTAAATTGGATAATAGCTTTTGAAATATTGCATTTGTATGGAAATGAAAATATCATGTTTGTTTAATATTAGATCCATTGTTATCATTATTAAAAGGAGCGGATAAGTGGTCCGCTGGTACAGCGCTTAACTGGTAAACAAGAGGTCGCGAGATTGATCCTCCGCTCCTACACTTTTATTACTAATTGTCTTTCGGATGAGACGTTTAACTGCGGTCCAATGTGTAAGTGCTGTACACTGTGCATGCAAACGAACGAGGGGTCGCTCGGGAATGGGATGCTTTCTGTACCATCCCCCATAACACAAAATAACTAATCTCTGCAGGGGGCAACCGGTTCTGACGATAAATAAACTCAAATAGTTAGAGTTAATATTAAAAGTGGTTCGACCTGGTAACAAAAATACACTAAAATTCGCTGTAGGTCCCCTTCATTAAGGGAAGTAACTGCTGCGTAATGTTGCGCTACGTTAAGCGAAAAAGGGATCAGTTAGTAACGGCTGAATACAATTCTGTTTTTTTTCCCACTGGTTTCTTTTGGAGTAACTTATTAATAAGACATTAAATTTAAATCAGTAAGTTATTCGATATAATATTTTGTGAAATTAAATGTATCGGACACTTTTCTTGCACGGAAATGAAAGCATCCTTTGAAGGCATGTTAACAAAATATTTTTTTCTTCAATTAACATAAATTACTTTTTAAAGCTGCTTCAATGAGCTATGATTTCATTCGTCAAGCAATCTGGTTTAAAGAGGGTTTTCAAGTTCTTCACCACAGAATCGCAGAAAAATTTGAAAAAAGAAACTGTATACAAATATACAAATTATATACAAATTGATTTCCTCCCAGCAATGCAAAACAAAGTACAGTTGGAAAATAGGTTTATATATATGTTTCTACAACTGATGTTGACAAATTCTGAATAGTTATCTAATTACATTTTGGTTGTCAGTTTTTTTTTCTCTTCAGATCTTATCAGACAATTTTTGTTAAAACCCTTTCGACGTTTTGAGTTTTTTTGTTGTTGTAAATATATCATATTTTTCATTTTTCCTCTCGTCTTACAGTTTCATGTATTTCCAGCATGATCTTCTTCTCCTTAAAACATCCAAGTGTTGTCATAAAACGTTTTGTGAGGCTTTCAAGGACCATTTACTTTACAGCACGAACTTATTCACCTTTACGTCTTTTCTGCTTGCTTCTTTATTTCTCATTTAATCTTCTGTAAGCAAAACAGTCTGCTCTGATAAATGCAACAGTTATCAATACCGTTACAGTTTACAGTAAAAACGGCTGCTTAGCGAATTATGCTTTTACCAACTGACAAGAGTATGGATTAAAGTGAAAAATATTTCGTTAGAATAATCTACTACAATTAAATCAAAATATTGTGGCGAACAAAGGTAATTTTATCATGCTTTGAAAATCTTATACTTTATTTACGCAATGATAACTGTTAAGAAACGGCCATTCTCACGGGACGTAACGTTAATGTTACCTATTTATTGTACTTTAAGCAAAACAAGTGTTGATATTTCTTTCAAAACCAAACTCGTTTTATTTATTGAGAGTTCCGTTCCATGTTATAACTATTCTTATGCAATTTCATCTTAACCATTTAAAAGGTATAACATCACAAACCTTATAAAATAAACTTTTCCGGGGGAAAATCAGTTTGCAAATATCACGAAATAGAAGGTCGAAACTTTAAAGAGGCTGTACTCCAGATTTGACATAAAAAAATTCTCATAAATTATATATTTAGATGCCGTGAGATTATAACAACATAATATTTTACTTCAAAACTGATTATAAAAGTCAAAATAGAATAAAAAAAATATTTTCGCTCCAGCCTGATTTGAACTCTGGACCCTCATGTTAACAAAATATTTCCAACGCTTTTACTGTCACCACCATCGCCGCATGTGATATTGCAGATATTTACTTTAAATCTTGTACGATTTAGTTATACCGTCGCGTTACGGTATAGCACTTTGAAAGGGAAAAATATCAATTTATAATGTAATTGTTTGACTTATTTTTTGTCAGTAGGTTATTTTTTAAGCATTTATCATAAATATTACAAGAAATTTGTAATACAAGAAAACTTTTTTTTGTCATCTGGAGCACAACCCCTTTTAAACACATCACTCTACAGTACTGATGTCTCTTAGCTTTCTTGCAAATATCTCTGGCAATAAAAACAGTTACATTTCTGCATGTTAAAATACTTCAATATTTTTGAGGTATGACCTTTTCAAAAAATAATACAAAAATGATATAACTCGTTTTGTCTAAAATAAAGTTAGATAAGCCTAAGGTCTTATGACTAAACACATGACCGTAGCTTATTTGCATTAATTCGCATCATCAAGTTAGTGAATCCGCTGGTGTTTGATGCAGATTTGTATGTTGAACGAATTGGTTCTGTATGTTGAATGATTCTGTTCTAAATGTTGAAAGAATTTGTTCTGTATGTTGAAAGAATTTGTTCTGTATGTTGAATGATTCTGTTCTGTATGTTGAAAGAATTTGTTCTGTATGTTGAATGATTCTGTTCTGTATGTTGAACGAATTTGTTCTGTATGTTGAATGATTCTGTTCTGTATGTTGAACGAATTTGTTCTGTATGTTGAATGATTTTGTTCTGTATGTTGAAAGAATTTGTTCTGTATGTTGAATGATTCTGTTCTGTATGTTGAAAGAATTTGTTCTGTATGTTGAATGATTCTGTTCTGTATGTTGAAAGAATTTGTTCTGTATGTTGAATGATTCTGTTCTGTATGTTGAACGAATCTGTTCTGTATGTTGAATGATTCTGTTCTGTATGTTGAACGAATTTGTTCTATATGTTGAAAGAATCTGTTCAAATAATGTGAATGTTCAAGCATATAAGATTAATATTTGTAGCACATTTGGGAACCCTATTTTAGTATGACTGTTCTTTGTGAAACTGGACGTTTAAGGGTATTGTAGTGTCAACAAACTTCTCTATACACATTAAAGTAAAATTTTTCTTTGACTGTACACCTATCTAACTTTTAAGTGTATAAAGCTGGGTATTTCGAAGTGATCGTGATCTCGGCACCAGTCTTTTAAACATAACCAATTGTGTCTTTTTCACATTTTATTTTGGGCTTACAGAATGTTAAAAAGAGACGTATTGTTTCAACAGATATTAAGATTGCATTTACGCCTATTTAGATTTTATCAGCTCGGTTGTCAGCAAGTTTTTTTATCTAAACCTGCGTAAAATTGGTAAATTAAGTGTAAATTCTCCCTTCTCAGAAACTTTTGTAAACAATTACAAAATGTTCCAATTGAAATGCAAGCGATAGATATATAGCTATAATCTCACAACACGAACCCTTATCTCTATTGATGAGAAAGAAGTTTTGTTGTTCAGAATAAATCAGCCAGAGAATGACCGATATATCTGATGTGGTTGTGGATGTAATTCATGATTATTTTCGAAAAAATATACATTGAAATTACAATAATTGTGACAAAATAGTAAAAACAAACATGTATTGATAGAATTTGACTGTTCTCAACTATAATGCAATAATCCTGGGATAAGGATTTATTTTAGTTGGAGCGGTTGCTAATCAAAAGGCAAGGAGAAAGTTTCCTAAACATGCCTTTTATTTTTCAGACATGATCCCTTAGAGCTGAGACCTAAATTGAAACTACATTCATTTAAATCGTTTAAAATACTTCAATAACAGCAGTTAAGTTAAACACTTATTAATAACATCTGCGTTTCAAAATTTACCAAAGCTTTTCTATAATCTTTAATTAATTACTTGTTCAACGAGAAATGCTCGTGGATTCAAAGTAGAAACCGAAATTTGAAAATTAAAACGTTGAATGAAAATATATGTTTCAAAGAAAGAAATTTCTGTAAACACTCTTGAATTTATGTCAAAATGTTCAGTGGATATCGTAGGTAAATTGTGGATTAATATTGTTCAAAAGTAAGTGCAGGGATAACATATTGAAAGTGTGTTGTTTTTTTCTTTTGGAAAATCTGTATAGTTTTGTTGTGAGTCTCGTCTCAGTAAGGAGTTTCGTTTAAAATATTCACTTTAATCTCGACAACAAATTAGAAGTTTGAAAAATCTAAGATATTTTTCATTGACGAATAGGGAATTAACTTGATAAACTGGGTGTAAAGCAAAACAAAGGATGATCAAGAGATTAATTTCTCTCACATGACCTTGCAAAAGTTTTGCGCTATAACCACAAGCACTACTATTAAGATATAATGAGTTCATGTTTAGCATATCTTCACTGATAATGATCTTAACACAACTCTACATTTTCCTCTGAATTAAAAATCATTTATTCCACGTTGAATGAATGTGCTTGTTGAAAGTAATGACTTGATAGCTTGCACTCACAGATAAAGGAATATTTGCGAGGATCAGGCTCAGAGTGTTAGGATATCTTTGTTATACGTTTAACTTTGAAATGGTAAGTACTAGAAAGTTTCTTTTCTTAAATAATATGTTTTGGGCAATGGAATGATAACATTGACCTTCTAAATATTAAACAAGTCTTAATTGACACTAATTTCTGATTTTATGTTTTTCAGTGCCCCTTCCTTGCATAATCGATATCCTCTTTAATGTTACTCTAAATGTATGACTTTGTTATAACTTTTCAAGATTCAGGTAACACCTCAAATGTATTTGGCTTTTTTTTCGAATTTTAGCCTTTTCGCTTCTCGAAAACAATGCTCGACATGAGCATTTATGACTTTTTGCTTATAAACGAAGCAGTTAAAAATTGCACCTGAATAAACAAAATTTATTGACAATGAAGTATACACCAGTGTCTGACCTTTCAACAAAATTTATTTTTTGAATAAGGTGCAAGATGTTGTGACCTTTTTATTCTGCAAACAGCAAAAAAAAAAAAAAAACATTTACACACACACACACACACACACACACACACACTGGTCAGTGATACATACAAATACACTTCATGAACAAAAAAATAATCTTAAGAAAACTATAACACAACGACAGAATAAACACTATAAAATGTGGTGTAAAACATTTAAAAACAATTAACTTTATATATATTTTCGGTGAATTCTTTCTAAAATTAAACCTCCAGATTTCTGGCTATTTGCCTCTTTAAAACTCATGATGGTTTTTTTCCGTGACCTAACTCTTGGATTAAATGAGTTAAAAACTGTGTCTTTTTTGATAATATGATTTAAATTTAGTATTTCTTTTTGTTTTGTTTGTTTGTTTGACTATTGTTTCAAAAGTTGTGATACATACAAGTTGAAGTGGGTAAACGCAAGTATGGATGCTTTGAAAAATAACGTCAATCTCACTCTGTTAACGGTTTTGTGTTATAGACCAGTGTGCAAAGATAAATTGATTTCAACGCTTGAAGTAATGATTTTGTTACAAATTTCTTTCTCTTCTTAACTCATTAAATTGAAAAATTATTTATGATGAATTTGCGTGTTTGCTGAAAGTACTTGATGGAAAATGTTTTGTTTATTTCAGCCTAGAGGATTATTTGAACGAATAATGCGTGAAGAATGATTAAGTAAAGCTTTCGAATGATTACAGTTAGTGAAATACCGTGCTCCTCACAACGGAGACATACTGAAGTTTAATCTTATAAAAAAAACTTTGCGCAAAATGGTTGCTAACTTGTCGCAGCACATAAAATATTTGAGTGATTTTGGCAGGTGATAGTTCGTTTGTTTTGCTAATTTTTGTTAAAATGTTTCTCATTTTTACTGACTATTTGCTTGATCTCCTACGTGATACATTAACCACCCTTAATCCTTTCTGCTTAAACTTTTTAATATTGATTTTTATTTCTTTCCAAAGTTTATGCATTTTTTATCAACCCAGCCCGGTCTCAATGCAGTAACCGCTTGAAATGACTTGGTGTTATGTGAAATTAATGAACCTGCTGCAGGCAATACAAATCGAAACCGAACAATTTAGAAAATCTGTAGTCAGTTTAGTTGTAAAACAAGCCTACTTGTAAAGTAGAAATAGACCGCTGCTACATCACGCACTTTTGGTTAAAAATGTGTCTTCAAGATATGATGCACAATCATCAAATGTGTCAATTTCTACCTCTGCAAGTGACGAGGTCTTACGGAAAGGAAAAGTATGAACCAAAATGGCATTGTATAGGGAAGAACATAAATACTATCTTGTCTTTTTCGCTCCAACTACTTTCAAAATTTATCATTTGCTGACGAATTTTGGAGTGTTTTGTAGGAATATCACTGACGTTGTGTTTAATGTGTTTTTTTGTGTGTCGTTTTTATGGTTTGGAAAAATGAACATATATAACAATGCTGATAGGTTCTGCATTTTCTAAAATACTACTACTTTTAATTGACAATATAATGTTGCTTACAAATCCAAGGAACTGAATTGTGTCCCAGTAGGATTGAAGTGATGGCTACAAGTAGTAACAGCTGGTTGACATCCCGTTTTTGTCAGTTAATGTTTTCAAGGGTTTTTGAAAAAGTCATTGGTTATCATATAAACAGTAATAGCGAAAACTTATGTAGTGGCGAGCTTTTTTTATCAGAAGTTCCTAAACGTTTTTATGTAGGGACCTGCATACTTTTTTATTCGAGAAGCTCTTGATTCATGTAAAATTGGGGTAGTTTTTGAGCTCTTAATTTTCTTTACATAAAGGTTTGAACGTATTTGAAATAATAAGTAATTAGTAACACATCCTCTCTCGAAAAAATCATCATTTATGATGACGAATGGTGTTGTGTAGTTTTAGATCAGAAGATTAGACAGAAATCTTGAAATATTTTTTTTTATTTAATTTTTATAACTAAGTCCAATAAATGTCATCCCGGACGAGTCCCTATCTTACGAACATGAAGTCCGTAACAGAACGATGCGATGCATCTTAGAATACACAACCCACAAATTTTAAAATAGTTTTCATAAGTGACTATTTGAAAATATATTTCATATTTTCCTACCTTAATCTTTGAAACCTCTTTACATACCTTACGTATTTAAATATTTTTGTATGGAGTAGATGGGTGAAAATGTCATTCAGACCGTGAACTTTGTGCAAATAAAAATTGTTGTCGTTGAAACTTTACATCTTTGTTCCTTTTACTTTTATCAAATTAAAGATGCTGATAGCTAGTTCAGTTGTGTGGTAGGAAAGTCTTGAAAGACGATCCCTGTATTTTCGTATTTACTGTTCAAATTGTGGCTGATTTTCTTCGACGATTGTCACAGTATACTGTTGTTTTTAAAGATTCTAACAAAGATATGGCTAAAATATTATTCAATTGGCATTTAAAATGTAGAGGAGAAAAGGCATCCTTTGTCAAACAAATTTCTATAGACGTAAGCAACGCGTTAGCGAAAATTACATTAGATTACTAATTACTAGATTGATAAGGTGATTATGGAATTGAATTTAATTTAAAATAACAAAACTTCTTTTATTAGTGAAGTTATAGTTTTTCTTCTTCTCTGCTTTCCAAGTGCCAGTCTTTAGGAAATGGCATTTCATAATAGAACTGGCTTGACTCGTGCTTTAGCCTTTCGAAGTTAACTTCCATAGTCGCCTAAAAACTCATGCTAACATGATTTAATGAAAAAAATAAATTTTCTTAGTGTCATTGGTATTATAAAATGCAATATTTTCTGTCAAACACCACTCCTAAGTAATGTTTTGCCCTTTATCCTGATAAAAAATAAACTTCCTCTTCTAGTAATTATCCCACTAGACGTGAATCAGAAGAAAAAAAAATGTTTCCATTATTTCCACCTCCTGAAAGTCACGTTTCGTATTCTTCAAATAAGAACAAAGTCCTAAACTTGATCTGAAACGTGTTGATATACCAGACAATTTTATTGAATAATTGAAATTAAATATTTAACTAGCAACTGATCTATTTAATCAAATAAACATTGCTGCATAGTCTGAGAATAAAAGTTACCAGAAGTAAAACATGTTTTGTTAAGTAATTAATTTATGAGAAATATAATCTTCTGTTAGCATAATAAAAAAATAATGTGTTTGAAAGGTTTGTTTGACTTCGGTTTCAAAAACATTTATTTTAACTTCTGACGATTTAGTATATATAACTCCACCGAAACAAACAGCAAGTGTTTCACTTCGCAAGTTCAGAAGTCAGAGACAGTAACACAACAATTCGAAAACCTTACCAAATAACAATAAACTGAGTACTCTTACATCCCTGTTCTTCGAATTATTTTTGAAGTGAATCTTTAATTGATTTTCCTCCTCTGTACAGGTTTCGGGTTATAATTATAACGGATAAAGCATATAGTTGCGAATTTTGCTAAACGGTAGCTTGACAATATCGGTAATGAATAGATATTCTTTAAACAAATATATTCAATTCGTTTTTAATCTGAACAGATTACTAAAAATTGCAAAACGTGGGGCAAATTGGACATTTTCTTATTATCTGAAATGTAGTCTAAAGCGAAAACACTGCATAACAAGCACTTGTTATCTTTGTTTACATGCGACCCAGCTAAAACAGAATTTCAAGCATTTGTTTTTATAATGTTTTATATATTCTAGAATTATATATTTGCGATAAAATCTTCATTTAATGGAAATAAGCGACTACGTAGTTTTTTGAAGTTTCCTATTCAATATCACATATAGCCAAGAAAGCAACTGGTTGAAAATAACAATGTAATGCTTGTTGTACAGAATGTATCAAAAGCTTTAAGGATTTTTTAAACACTTTTCGTTCTTTTCTTCGTCAATAATTTTCAAACTACTGTTCCATAAACACAAAAAGGCTATACGTAAATTTCCTCCACAATTTTATAGATAAATGAATATTGCGTTTAGAGCAGTAAGGTTGCTGAAAGGATAGTTTTGTCTCTTTTAAAGATTTTATGAATAAATCATACTGACAGATTTAATGTGCATATCATTTTTAAGTTAATAATTTTGCAATATATTTATTGTAGACTAAGCCTTAGGTTCATCATTTAATTACGGTTATTTCAAGTTAACCCCTAATGGATAGATTATTTTAAGAACTATCTATTAAAACCCTTTCCTCGTAGTGTCTTAGTTTCACCTTATTAATAAAAAGATTATCTATATTTACGCTTACAAGTAGTAAAATATTCAAGTATGATTCAAAACCGTGTATTAACAACTCTACAATATTTGACGTACCTTTACAAAAGTGCGAAAATACAAACGGATTTTAAACTGTCTATCCCTTTAATATCTTTACCAGGCAATTTCGAACATATATGCCCTTCCAGAATAAAAAGGGATTTTCCGATCGGTCCCTCTTTTTGGCCCATATATAGAGTTTTTTCAAGTAAATTTAACAGTGAAAATACTCAAAAAAATAGCAAAATGAATATTAAGTATAAAATTTTCTTATTTATTTCATAGATAGACAGCTTCTTATCAGCAATATGTTCATACGTACGAACAATGATAGGTACTGATGTAATTAATGACTGAAAATTTGTTCATACGTACGAACAAACCTTCTAAAACTGTTTTTTTTTCATAAAGAAAGAAGTTGAGATCAGTAAATTAATTCATTCATTTTGTTCATACGTACGAACAAGTGTATTTTCAAAATCAGTGAATGCAATAAGTGACTTGACGCTTGTAAAAACTGTTTTTTTAATTAAGAAATAAGCCAAGATCAGTAAAATAATTTCATTCATTTTGTTCGTACGTACGAACAAGCACATTTTTCACCAAATTCAAACAAGCATAGTTTTCCATGTCGATGAAATGACTTAACTTCATACATTTTGTTCGTACGTACGAACAATTTTAAGTGTAGTTTTCCATGTCGATGAAATGACTAACTTCACACATTTTGTTCGTACGTACGAACAATTTTAAGTGCAGTTTTCCAAGTAAATAAAATGACTCACTTCATACATTTTGTTCGTACGTACGAACAAGTGTAGTTCTCCCAGACGATGAAATGACTGGCTTCATACATTTTGTTCATAAGTACAAACAATTTAAATAGTAATTTTACAAGTCAATGAAATGACTAACTTCACACATTTTGTTCGTACGTACGAACAATTTTAAGTGCAGTTTTCCAAGTAGATGAAATGACTCACTTCATACATTTTGTTCGTACGTACGAACAAGTGTAGTTCTCCCAGTCAATGAAATGACTAACTTCATACATTTTGTTCGTACGTACGAACAATTTTAAGTGTAGTTTTCCAAGTCGATGAAATGACTCACTTCACACATTTTGTTCGTACGTACGAACAAGTTTAGTTCTCCATGTCGATGAAATGACTGACTTCACACATTTTCTTTGTACGTACAAACAAGTGTAATTTTCAAAATCAAGGAAATGACTGACTTATGCATTTTGTTCATACGTCCGAACAAAGTACTAAGGTTTTCAAATGTTGTAAAAAAAACTTTCAATGAAAATTCAGTTGCTCATTGGAAGATGTGAAAATAAAAATGAAATTGTTTTTGTTTGTATGTATGAAAAATTTTGTAGTTCAAAGATTGTTGTCATAAGAAACAGTTCTGACCAGAAAGCATAGTTTGTTTATATGTATATGTACAAATAATAACAATTAAGCAATGCAACATATATGTAAAATCTGCATGAAGCCATAAAAATAACTTTGAGTGCGTACAAAATGACACAGGTGTCAGGATGCTATAAAGATGCTTTATACCAAGTATCATCAAGACTGGTCAATTTAAACCCAGTTAATTTAACACAGATTTTCTATATTCAGTAGTTTTTTACTAACAGTGACAAGAGATTTAAATGTATCTCATGTTGACATCAAAGATAAATAATCCCTGCCTCTAGCAGTCATGCCCTTTCTACACAAAATAATCTCTACAACTGATACAGACATGATAGAGGGTCATCCAATGAAAAATTTTGTTCAAAATTATATTTATTGGGTCAGGAATTTCTAAAGAGAAGATTTTATCAATTCCCAATTCAGACAAATCATGAAAGATAAACCCTGCCTCTGCTGGCTTTGTTTTTTTGCAGCGGACCACAATAAATGTTGGTTTATATAATGGTTAACATCAATCCAGCAGTTTATACAGTTTTTTCTTTCCCTATAATATATAATGGCGGTCAGTGTTGTTTTTACAGAACAAAGTTTGCTTTAAAGTTCCTCTTTCCCCTTTTGGACTGCCACCATTTTCTTTTCCCTCATAATCTTCTAGACTGACTAAAACACTGAAACCAACAGGATCTGAAAAAAAAAATGATACAGTACTGTAGTTAAACATTGTGCCAAGAAACATAAATTCTATAAATATACCAATGAGGTACAGAGTTGACACATAATTACAGCTACTGGCTGGTAGTATAATTTATAAATCATATGGCAAAATATACAGTGGACAAACACATATATTATATGAATATGTAAATTGTGAGTTTTAATGTCATGATACTCCGCAGTGTAATATTTGCAGTCAGAAAACGTCATGCCTTGTAAATGTTGGCTTATGTTTTATAGACATCCTAGTAAAACTCATTTTTTTGTTTTCATGATTTTTATATCTTTTTAAAAGAATATATGACGGATAAATCCCTTATAACAAAGATATTTTATTTATGTTATATAACATTACACTTGTTCTAAGTTGATGATTTTTTAAAATTTCTTTTGTCAGAAAAAAAGAACAGTCGTTGAAATTGGGGAAAAATCATCGTTCGACAAGGTCTTTTCAGGGGGGAGGGGGTATATGATTTATACAGTAAAGCGGCAAAATGCTCAAATGGTTGAACAAGAATTTGGAAAAACGAAGAATTCCGTTTTTTCTTAGGTAGGAAACAACTCTCTGGTGATGCAAATTGTAAAACATAAGAAACGAGAGTTCTCTAAATTAATGAAAACCTCCTTATAGAGGCCCCTTGATATTTGACGCTTTCTTAAAAATTATCCAGCAATATTCCTTGGGTAGGTGTGTTTTTTTTTAAGTTAAGCTCCAAAGAGACAATTAAACAAATCGAGTAATAATTCCTGTCTTTGAAAAAGTTTGATAAATAACATGTAATATATTTCGTAGCACTTTAGGAGTATATGCATTCCTTTTTATTTATTAAACAGTGATTAGTTTATAAGAAATAACAATAGTAACAGTTTATGTTAGTGTTTGAAAACCTAGCTTTTTATTTAAGAGTATGGTCAGAAGTGTTTTAACCTGCAAAATGGATTTATATTTTCCCTTACCTTTTGCAAAGAAATCATTCGAGCGCAACTCGCAAATCTATATCCTAATTAATATTAAGTTATAAACGCATTTTATTTTTCTTTGAATTGATTAGATTTCTACTAACTAGAGTTTATGATTCTGTAGAAAGGTCATTAGAAATAAATTATATATATCGTTTTGATTGAAATTAATTTTCAAAACTACGATCAGTAAACAAAACAAAACGTTCAGTTATTTCAAACAGATGATTTAGTATTTTATACATGAACGTTTTCCGCTTCGAGTTTCCTCCTCTTGAATTGAGGTTTCTAAAACATCTCATTTCTTAGATCTTTAAAGAAAGCATTTCTTCTGTATACCTACTGAAAGGAGTATACTCTAAACCTAACTGAACGTACACTATATTTACAAAATTTCCAATTTTATATAAGCCAAAATAATCCTTAGGGCATATAGACGCTCAGTTGTTGTCATTAATGAATATCAGCCCAAAAGTATAGCATACTAACTCTCTATGAAAAATACAGGTATTAATGTACTCTACATGTATTCTAATGTCTACCTGATGTATTTAGAATTGTTTACTGACACCTTGACAATAGGCATTGATTCGTTCAATAACATTATATTTCTATGTCTTTGAAGGAAACGGAGTGCTGTTAGTTTTAGTGTATGTTTTAAATAATGTCTCTTGGGTCATTATTTGCACGTTCTAAAAATCTTTGAAACAGTTTTCGAAACCACTTTAGAGCATTCATTTCACTCTTATTTTAATTGGTAGGTGTATTACAAATATGGAAAGTGCATATTACTATGTTATATTATTACCTACTCTAATATTTGTTTCGATGTATTTACCTAATTTGCATTCAGCTTAACGATTGTTTCATTGCTATTTAATGCGGTTTATTAAGTAATAATAATAAAAAAAAACAACAGTTTTTGGTATCATCATATCCAGTACTAAGAACCAGCATTCTTTGTACTAAGAAACCAACTAAGCAATAAAAAGAAACAACCTCTTGGTTTTAGTTTGCTTTGAGAAACGAGTTTTATCCTCTCAATTAACCTCTAAGCACACTCTAGAACTACTTAAATTGACTCTTGAGAGCCACCTGTTACACTATCTCAAGCCATTAACGGTTTGTGACATTGTTACATACCACTTACCTGAGTAATAACATTATGCATACTCTCTGGGTGTATTAATGGAACATAGCAAAATCGAAATACTTAAAAAGCCTTCGATTCGGCCAGTGGCTCAAATATAACATTTAGCGAGAAACAAAACTTCTATGAATTGTGCATAACAACGCTTATCACTAGGTTAGTCATTATGAGAAAATATTAAAATTCGAACAAATCATTCCACGTTTAACCTGTCTTTTGTTCAGTATTGTTTTTCATGCCAGTTTTCTTTCCCTTAGGAAAACCTTTTGCAAATACTGGTCGATATTGTTTGGAACTGTTTAGACTGAAATATCTGCACTTCCTTTCGGTGCCGAATATGAATGTTTACTTTTCAAGCAAAAGTTTATCTTTACTCTGAATCAGCAAGGGTAAAAGCAGTTTTGATTTCGAGAAGTATTTGACAATAACGCAAAATCGTTAAATGCGTTACTACGTTAAAACTGTAGTAAAGTGTACAGGTAAGAATATGTCTACAAAACAAAAAGTAAGTGTTATCTAACGCATGCATATCTTATACCTGTAATCTGTCGTTACGTAACAGTAGTGTGGAAATGAGGTATAAATACCTGATGATACTGATGATGCATATTTGATTACTGGGCGGGATAATATGTTACCGGAATACCGTCGCCTAGGGTCTGTAATACATATTGATATTAATGTTATATTTCATTGCCTTTTTAACGTCAAATGTAAAAACATGTTTGATTGACTATTTCTTATTACTATAGGCCAATGAGGAATTATTTGATTAAATATCTTTCCTACCTTGTTGCGTGTTCTGCATCAGCATTTGATATGAAGAAAGCAAAATGTCTTCCTATTAGTTCGAGCGTGTTGCTGTTTTGGAGATATGTAAATACTGTAATTAATTTCTTTTCCGTTATGTTGTGCTAAATATTATTTCAACGAATCCCATATTGTAAACTTAAACTGTAACATTCCTTAGAGGTTTTTGTCAATGCATATCAAGTTCTGACATTTACGGTTATTTTAGTATACTTTAAATTAAATAAGCAGAAGAATTTTATGATTTTTGTTTTGTACAATTGAGGTAAAACACTATTTAGCACAACATAACGGAAAAGAAATTAATTACAGTATTTACATATCTCCAAAACAGCAACACGCTCGAACTAATAGGAAGCCGCAGCGTGACTTCCGTCTAATGTAAGCAACTTTTATTAGGAGTAATAAATAATCGCTGAGCAACTGTGCATCTGTAGACTTCATAATAAATATGCAGGCAATTTAATTTCTTTTTAAAATGAATAAGCTAAAAGTGTCATACGGCAAAGGGAGAATGTAACAGCACAATGTTTTTATTAAAACATTTAAAAGTTTACACAATACATGACAAGGTCACAGAATGGTTATTGCAGACTTTAAACGTTTCATATAAAATCCAAGACCGTAACACGAGTATTGCTGGTAAAATTAGTTCTACGTGTTTGTATAGATCAGATCATATCTGAGTTTGGAGCTTAAGATTATAAAAGTGTTATTTTAGAAACAATTTTTAAAATGTGTATAGGGAAATAGCTAAATGTTACGTGTTACTTTAAGAGTATTGCTACGCTAAACTTCGGAATATGTATGCATCTTGTGTCGACTAGTGCGAATAATCATTGCATCAGGGTAGATTATGCGTGTATGTGTTTTCTGAAAAAGTTCTGAAAAGAATCAAAAATACTTTTCAGTGTCAGTGTTAAAGAACTAGTGTCCGATTCTGAAAAAGACCTGGCATTCTACCTAAAGTTGAATACTGTAATGTAACAACATCTTATAATACAAAGTTATTGTCAAAAGCATTGTATATGTGCACTGGCATCATATCAGTTTAGACAATCAATTACCCAGACACTTAAAAACATCGGTAAATATGTAATTGTGTCGTAGTATTAACCCATTAATGTCTATCGTCTTGAAAAATGGTAACATGCAAACAGTTCTAACCCCGATCAGACACCGCAATATGATATGCGGCGTCTGATCAGGGTCTACACTGTTTGCATAAAGGAATGTCTTCCTTAGATAGAATAAAATTGAAAATTTATACCACAAACCTTTTTAATTGAAAATTTTACTCGTCCAGCTGACAGGGATGGTATGATCCATTAGGCATAAACAGGTTAAATATTTCAAACATGTAAGTTGTACAACCGTGGGTGTAAAAGGTTGATAGTTGTATTCCTTTTCAAATTAAATCATCTATCATCTAAAAATGTCAAACGAAATAAGTTGAAGACCATGGCACGTAGTATGCATCTATTACATTTCCATTACATTTATTTTATCGTATAATTTAAAACTAAATATCTGATAATAGATTTATAAGCCGTTGGCTTTAAATCAAGCATGCCGTTGATTGCATTCTTTGTTAGAATACCACAAGAATAAAGAATTATTATCGATTTACAAACATTTTAAACAAGTACTTAATTTAATATTTAACTTTAAAATGAGATACAAAAGGAAATGAGAGGATAATTCGGAAATACTTGTTAAAAGTACGTGAAGATCAAAAAGTGTTAAACGATAGTTTAATGTTCGTTGTTTTGTCTTTTTGGTGTTTTTTCTTCGTTGTTTACACATTTTATATATTGAAGATTAATTGCAAGACTAGTGCAGTTTTGATTCTTGATTGTCTGTTTTATGGAATTGATAGTCAGAGATAAACTTTCTGCTTATCGCAATTAAGTTTTCACTCTTTTCTACCATCTGCTGTTCTGAATGTTGTATTAAGTGAAACAATGTGCTGTGCAATGAGTTTTTATATAAAGCTATTTTTACCTATGAAGTGTAGTCTCAAAGCAGAAGCTGCAAGAATTAACCTTGTGTTTTGCAAGACTAATGAGGCTGCTTCAGGAACTGCACAGCGTTAATATAAAGATAAAGGAAATTGCAGGCAATTAATTAAATCTCCCGATGATAAGTGGGATAAGTATTGCAACAGAACACATCTGTCTCTCACATTGTTTCATAGGTAATCATTCTTTCCTTGATTTTGGCATGTTTTATCAAAGTAGCGAAGTTCAAAGACAGTATTAAACTTGTAAAAGTATGTTTTAATATAAAAAAAGAACTTTTCTAACTTATCATCTCTAGTAATAGCATTCTATTATGCATAAGAAGAAAATAATATTCAAAAACATTTTAACGAAAGCAGCATTTATCAAAACAATGGCAATAACTAAAAAGACTATATTCGCTATAGGTATAGGTATATTCTTGCATGTTTATTCATTTATTGTTTTGTCTTACAAGCACTGAGACATAACATAAGTGTACTAACAGATTAAGAAAGGCTTCCTAGTTTGTCATTGTATGTTTTGCTTCGAGTCGGAGTGATTTCATCATATTTAAAAAAAATACTCATTACACTTTGCACAGATATCTTGCGTGAGCATGAGTCATTTTTGGAGCACATTTAAATTTTGACGAGACTATTCTGTTAAATGAGCGTTTTAAATTTGTATATCATCACGCGAAATTGTATGATAAATTCAAAGTTTGATAAACTGTGACTCCAGTTAAGATATGTTGTAATTTAAAGGTATTTAACCCTTAGCCTGCTTCAGGCAAATGACTGACTTTGCGACCAGTGCAGACCAAAGTCAGCCTCATCATGGTCTGGACTATTCGCAATTTACTCAGTACATTTTCAATAAAGGCCCCCAGAAACAATTAATGGGCCTGTCCCAATTACAAGAGAGAAAAGTGTGTTTTAGATATTTAGCTTGGTAAGTGTTAAACATGGCTGCACCAGGGATAATAATAATAATAATAATAATAATAATAAAACCACAAAAAAACCCACACAAATAAAATGTGTATATAAAGGTTGACGAAGAATCCTTACGAAAAACAACAGATGAAGAAACAAACTAGGTATTAGAAAGTTCAAGAAAAACACTTCATAGTAAACAAATGTAAAGAAATATCAAGGATGGACATCTACTACATAAACATAAATATAATATAAATGACATTGGATGTTTAGTGAACGGCAAAAGCAATTTCTTTAAAGGAATGTGTTGATTATGAATTCGGAAAAGTGGGAGACTGGTGTATTACTTTGTTGTTTTTTTCTTTGTAGCTAGAAAGTGTACGAACTAACAAATCATGTATGAATTTTGCAACCTGTTAGAAAAGTTACGATACAATGTACTGACATATATTAAGAAAACAATTTTATTGGTACACTGTACAACTATGAATACATAATTCTAAAAGTAGACATAGCTCAGCATAGTTTCTGTTGAATTTCTTTGTAATTGTATAATTAGAAACACTCAATTAACAACATTAACAACAAATTTACTACTTGTTAATAAATAACAGCTGTACTTCTTGATTCTTTTCTTCATTCCAGCATTCTTGATTAATAGGAAATTTCTAGGTTAATAACGTACATAACCTTTAGTTCACTCACACAGAAAACACATATTTTCTGGTATAATATCATAATGATTGTTACTAACAGTATTCTAGAGTTTAAACCACGATTGAATTACATTTTAATGAGCTCTCGGAATTCTTCTTTATTCATTTAAGAAAACAAAAATAAGTTTAAGGTCACTGATAATTTCATGAATCCCACCGACCTGTAGGATGCAATATTTTGTGACATAAAACATATCATTTTCTCATTTACTATTATTCTCTTTGAAATTTATTATAACTGTCATATAAAAGAGCGATAAAGATGTAATAAACTTTTATGTTGAAGTTCATATATTTTTCTTGACTGGGAGATAATCACTAGTCATAGTAACCTTTTTGACAGTAATATCTTATAGAAATCAGAATTAAAATATTTTATGTATATATTCATTTTTTATATATAAAAGTAAATCAGTTCCGGTACAAACCTATCATATTTATTGACATGAAACAAGAAATTCGAAATGTAATTGAACCGAGCGTGATGCACTTGTTCAAAAATATAATTTAAAGGTTCTTCCTAGATTTCTAAAACAGATTATTTCGGAAGCTAGATGTGCATTTCTGTTCTTGTCTGCGCGCTTTGTTTCAACACTCGATGAAATGAAAATCAACGTGTTTGTGTAACTTGGTAGCCAAAATATTGAAACGTAAAGTTTGGGTTTAAAACAGCGGATATTGCTCAAAAAGATCTCTCGATTGCATTCAACGTTTAATCAGGCTTTTAAATGCCCATTTATTCATGTAATTAGTGTAAGTTTTCTCTTCCCCAAGCGTTTTTATCCTGCTTCAAAATCAGTCAATTTAGATATCTGTATTACGAAAAGATAGATATAATTGTCACTGTGCGTAGTGGGTTTTGAATAATTAGTTTACTGAAGATTATGTAATTTATTAAATTAGGTAAAAGGCGTAGACTGACTTAGGATTTTTACCTACAAAAATATGACGATCATACATCTAGAAGGCTACAGTTAAATTTGTTGGTGAGGAAATGGTTTTAATAAGACTTGAAGTTACACAACAATGTACAAAGGTATAATGACATAATAATTATCATGATATAATTATTTCACTGTTAATGGCAATGATCGTCAAAGATCTGTTTGTGTAACTGCCTTCTCGGTGGTGAAAATGCATATTTACGAGCTTTTCGCTTGTCTTGAATGTGCCTTCTAACTTTCCAAAAGTACTTATTGGATAGAGCTCAGTTCTGCCTGGAGGATTGTCGAGAGATTTCAAAATTCAGGTTTTTACTATTTTAAGGACTTTCTCAATATAACTTGGTGCCATAAAATTTCAGTACAGTTTTGCATTTTTATCATCAAATCATTTAACTTTTTACCACTGACACATGGACTTTTAGCAAAAGTGTTTCTACGACCTAGTACGTTTTGCTTTGATTTTCAATATTTTGTTCATGTTTGTGCATGAGCAGTTTCAAATTTCAGGTTCAGGCTATCTTGGGATTTGCTTATTACATATGTTTAAAATTGAGCAGATAAAAGTTTTATGAAGAAGGAAGTCACAAAACATGTGCTTAGAAATAAATACATCTGTATGCATGTCATTAGTTGGTGTGCCTCCTGTACTTGTCAACGTTAAACGTATATTGCCGATCACATCATTCATAGCATTCTATTTTTAGAAAATAAACCTATAAAGAGGCAATAATGTACCCAAGTATGAAACGAAAAACACTTCGATATCAAACAAAGCAGTGAAAATGTTGAAATAGAGGATACAATAGTCAAAGCCGATTAAAAGTTCCTTAATGTCTTAAGTTTGTAGTGTTTATGCACTTGTAGACATTAAGTACAGTTTACTGTCGGACCGACCGACAGACTTACTTACAAAACTACTTTCATAATAAGATACTTTTTCTATGATTTTCTGTTCCAGAATTGATAGTAGGTAAATTGTTATTGTAATTCAGTATCGATTTTCTGATCTTTTCTTTAGTATTAATTTGTACTCTATCTTTAATTCTTGATAATAAAATGCAAAATTACAATGTGGCCTTGAGTTATTCGTAATTAAAACCGGTCTCAATTTTTTGTTTTTCCATTTAGAATAACGCTTTAAGGCTGATTCATTGAGCAATGATTTCATTCGTGAACAAATCAGGATCCAAGAGATGTATCCAATTTGGACCACAGTCTCGATATTTTGAGAAAAGAAACTGATTTCCTCCAAGCAATACAAAACAAAGAGTACAGTACGGAAATTATTGAGCAAGCAGAACTTTTAGCTTATTGATGTTGCAAATGTAGAGCTCCTTTCTAACGCAGCTGCAAGATATCTGGTTACCGAAGGCTTGCTTCCTATTTTGAATGTTTATATCACATTTCTGGTGTCTGCTTTTCTCACTTCTGAGAACCATTTCAATCGATTTATTTGAAGACCATTTCAATGGTTTGATTTTTTGCAGATCTATCAGTTTTTCATTTTCTGTTTCTTTCCTCTTCTTACCATTTTATGTATTTCCAACATAGTTATTATTTCTGTAAAACTTCAAAGTGTTGTCATAAAACGTTTTGTTAGGCTTTCTAGGACCATTCACTTTACACCAAGAAGTTATTTGCCTTTGAGTCTTTGTTGTTTGCTTCTTCATTTCACATTAAATCTTCTGTAATAAGCAAAACAGTCTGCTCTGATAAACGTAACAATTGTCAAAACTGTTGCAATTTACAGGTAAAACAGCTGCAGAGAGAAAATATGCTTTTACCATCTGTCAAAAGTCTTGATTAAAGTGAAAACATTTACGTTTGTTTAAAATAATCTTCTAAAAGTAAATCAAACTATTGTGGTGAAAAAACAACAACAACAACAGTTTTATTATGCTTTGAAAACAGTATCTTTTATGTACACCATAATTACTGCAAAGAAACGGCCAATTTCATGTGATGGAGCTTTGATTTTACAAGACAAGTGTTGATATTTCTTTTCAAACCTACACTAGTTCTATTTATTGACAGTTATGCTCCAGGTTAAAACTATTTTTGAACAATTTCATCTTATCTATTTTTAGGCTAAATCATCACAAACATTATGATTTCAACGTGTATAAAAGATCGTGAAATATAGAACCGAACGATATTTTAAACATATCAATCAACTGATTTTGCTTACACTGTACTGATCTTTCTTAGACTGCACGGATCTTTCTTACACTGTACTGATCTTCCTGACACTGTAATGATTTCCTTACACTGAACTGATTTTGCTTACAATGTACTGATCTTCCTTAGACTGTACGGATCTTCCTTACACTGTACTGATTTTGCTTACACTGAACTGATCTTCCTTTGACTGTACAGGACGTCCTTGGACTGTACGGATCTTCCTTACACTGTACTGATCTTCCTTACACTATGCAGATTTTCCTTACACTGTACTGATCTTCCTGACACTGTACTGATTTCCTTACATTGAACTGATTTTGCTTACACTGTACTGATCTTCCTTACACTGTACGGATTTTCCTTACACTGTATGGATCTTCCTTACACTGTATTGATTTTGCTTACACTATACTGATCTTCCTTAGACTGTACGGGCTTTCCTTACACTGTACGGATCTTCCTTACACTGTACGGATTTTGCTTAAACTGTACGGATCTTCCTTACACTGTACGGATCTTCCTTACACTGTACGTATTTTCCTTACACTGTACGGATCTTCCTTACACTGTACGGATTTTCCTTACACTGTACGGATCTTCTTTACACTATACGGATCTTCCTTACACTGTACGGATCTTCCTTACACTGTGCGGATTTTGTTTACACTGTATGGATCTTCCTTAAACTGTACGGATTTTCCTTACACTGTACGGATCTTCCTTAGACTGTACGGATTTTCCTTACACTGTACGGATCTTACTTACACTGTTCGGATTTTTCTTACACTGAACTGATCTTTTTCGGACTGTACTGATCTTTATTATACTGTACTGATCTTCCTTTCATGCTTCTTATCTTCCTTAGTTTACTATGATGCAAAAGATTGTGATATTAAAAACATTTCTGGCAATAAACATAGCAACATTTTTTGCAAGTTTTATCCGAGACCTATCCAATAATGAATTAAAAATCAAAATAATAGACATGATATATCTGTTGACAGAAACGTTTAAACTCAATACTTGGATATTTCATATAATTATTTCTTTGTTCGAATAAGTAACCTAAAGTTCGTATTTAAATAGGCTGGTGGAAAAGAACCTAACACAACGTAAATCTCTAGTCATAATAACTTAATTGTATAAATACACTGATCTAAAAATATTTAAAGTTTAAAATATTAAGATTTACCTATTTTATCTTTTCTATTTATAATGATCCTTTATAGCTTATGAATACAATAGTAGAAGTACAAACGTGTTGAAATAACAATGTAATAGTAACACATATAAGAGCTAAATGTAACAGTTTCATTTGGCAAAGATAAAATATACCAACAATAACAAGATATACATAATTATTTTATTACAACTATTCTTCTATTGAGCAGCAAAATTTATAACAATCGTTATGTTTGATATTCAGATCAACCTTTGGTCTCGTGAGTGTACACGTGATCGTAGCTATTTTGCATTAAGTTGATGCATCATTAAGCTAGTGAATCCGCTGGTGTTTCCTGCAGATTTTGTAAGTACGGGTTGTAGGAATCTGTTTGAATTAGAGAATGTTCATTAGAAGCAAACTTGTCACACATATGTAACCTGTTATTTCAGTATATCTTTTCTCTGTGAATTTGGACGTTTCAGTAAATTTGAGTGTCAACAGTTTCTGTATACACATAAAAGTACACCTTTTTTTCTGACTGAACTCCTTTTTAAACTTTAATTGTATGACAAACTGGATTTTGTGATGTGACCGTAACGTATATAGGGTAGCAATATTTTTTAGTATACCCTATTGTGCTTTTTTCATATTTTATTGTGGAACTTACAGAATGTTAAAAAACACGTATTGTTTCAACAGATGTTAAGATTGCATTTAAAGCCTATTTAGATTTTATCAGCTCGGTTGTAAGCAATTTCCTATTTAAACCTGCCTAAAATTGGTAAAATAAGTGTAAATCTTCCCTTCACTGAATCTTTTGTAAACCATTACAAAACTTGTCAATTTAAATGTTTAAGTAAGCGATATATGTTTAGGTGTCATCTCACACCATGAATTTAGAACGCTTATTGAAGAGAAGATTTGTCGTTAAAAATAAGGCATAAAAAAGGTGCATATACTAGTACTTTATGTGGTAATGGATGTAATTTATGATCATTTACGAAACAATACAAAGTAAGCACAATATGTGTGATAAATAAGTACGAAAATGAATTGATACAATTATACTGTTCTCGACAATGATAAAATAATCCTTGGATAAGGATTTACCAATTTTAAAATGGAATGGTTGCTACTCTAAAGGTAAGAGGAGAAAGGTTTTTACCCTTCATTTTTTAGACATGATCCCTTAGAGCTGAGACCTAAATTAAAAATAAGGGGATTTTTAATCGTTTAAAATACTTATGTAGCAGCAGTTTAGTTAAACACTTATTAATAACATTCGCGTTTCAAAATTTCCCAAGCTGTTTTTTTCATATTTAATTGGTTGCTTGTATACTCAAAGTTGAAAAAGAAATTACATAAAGACATAAAACGTTGAATGAAAAATAGAAATATAAGCTTTCAAAAAAAGGAATTTCTGCAAACACTCTTGAATTATGTCAAACTATTCAGTAGATATCATAGGTAAACTATGGAGTAATATTGTTCAAAGTAAATACATGGATAACATATTGAGAGTTTTTTCTTTCTTTTCTTGAGGCGTTTTTTAGATAAATAAGTAACTAGATAAACTGGGTGTAAAGCAAAACAAAGGATGATAAAGAGATTAATTTCTCTTACATGACCTTGCAAAAGTTTTGCGCTCTTACCACAAGCACGACTATTAAGATATAATGAGTTCATGTTTAGCATATCTTCACTGATAATTATCTTAACACAACTCTACATTTTCCCCTGGATTAAAAATCATTTATTTCACGTTGAATGAATGTGCTTACTTGTTGAAAGTAATGACTTGATAACTTGCACTCACAGATAAAGGAATATTTGCGAGGATCAGGCTCAGAGTGTTAGGATATCTTTGTAATACGTTTAACTTTGAAATGGTAAGTACTAGAAAATTTCTTTCCTTAAATGATAAGTTTTTGACAAAGGAATTAAAACAGTGACTTTATAAATGGTAAACATGCCTTTATCGTTGATTTATGCGGTATTTAGCGATTCTTTGTGTGCTATAATGACTTTATAAATGGAAAACAGGCCTTTATCGTTGATTTATGCGGTATTTAGCGATTCTTTGTGTGCTATAATGACTTTATAAATAGTAAACAGGCCTTTATCGTTGATTTATGCGGTATTTAGCGATTCTTTGTGTGCTATAATGACTTTATAAATAGTAAACAGGCCTTTATCGTTGATTTATGCGGTATTTAGCGATTCTTTGTGTGCTATAGTCATTATTAACAGAATTATATAATTTAATATTGAAAGGAAAAAAATACCATTGTAACTTGCAGCCAAACTAGTCGAACTATACCGAGTTTGTTTGATTGTATCAAACCGTTTTACAAGTGTACCAAAAGTTGCCTCAAAATAATCGTAAAGTCCTTATATTTCAAAAACTAATCTGGTGGTCTACTAGTTTCATTTTTCTCAACAAGTCATACATTTTAACAGGTGGAAGGCAAAAAAATCACACTGAAAATGAAACAGTTTCACAAATATTTGCACCCGCTTGGAAACATATGCTCTGAGAAAACATCAGGAGTGTTTCTTATGTAGACATAAACTGAAGTTTATTTTAAGAAGTAGAATACTTTTCTAAAGAAAGTCTTAAGTAGGGACGAAATAAAGAGTATTTAAACATTTGCCTCATGGGTGACTGTCCGATTTATATTAATAGAGATGATTTCGAATTCCGATTATGTTAAGTACAAATGATCTTATAATTAGATACAAATGATCTTATAAATAAATACACATGATCTAATAACTAAATGAAAATGGCCTTAGAACTAAATGCAATTGGTCTTATAACTAAACGCAAATGATCTTATAACTTAATGCAAACCATCCTAGAACTAACTGCAAACGATCTTATAACTAACTGCAAATGATCTTATAACTTAATGAAACCATCCAAGAACTAACTGCCAACGATCTTATAACTAACTGCAAATGATCTTATAACTTAATGCAAACCATTCTAGAACTAACTGCAAACGATCTTATGACTAAATGCAAACGATCTTATAACTAACAGCAAAAGATCTTATAACTTAATGCAAACCATCCTAGAACAAACTGCAAACGATCTTATAACTAAACGCAAATGATCTTATAACTTAATGCAAACCATCCTAGAACTAACTGCCAACGATCTTATAACTAACTGCAAATGATCTTATGACTAAATGCAAATGATCTTAAAACTAAATGCAAATGATCTTATAACCAAATGCAAATGATCTTATAACTTAATGCAAACCATCCTTTAACTAACTGCAAACGATCTTATAACTAACTACAAATGATCTTATAACTAAATGCAAATGATCTTATAACCAATCGCAAATGATCTTATAACTAAATGCAACTGATCTTTTAGCTAAATGCAGATGATGTTTATAACAAACTTCCTTACTTGGTTCACCTCAGATTGACATGCTCTAAGATGTTCAATGCTAGCTTTGATAACACACAACAAGTTCGCGCGAGAATATAATTTTATCATATTTTATTTTCTATATGCAAGTTTAATGTTAGCAACTTTAAACCTATTTGTAAATTTATAA
The DNA here is from genome assembly GCA_012932295.1 of Cyclina sinensis. Taxonomy (NCBI): domain Eukaryota; kingdom Metazoa; phylum Mollusca; class Bivalvia; order Venerida; family Veneridae; genus Cyclina; species Cyclina sinensis. Next base: position 32,091,232 of record JAAONU010000008.1, read on the forward strand.
GTCTTATCGAACACCCTAATAATCGCTTCTCTTACTTCCGTTATTTGGTATGCTGAATGTAAGCAATCGATCTCAAAAGAGAATACGTGATGTCTATAAACACAAACTGGCAAGACTTGCGGAAAAATTGCGGGCTGTAAATCTAGCGTACTTACATAATAGAAATACATTTTCTTGAGAACGCAGCTGCTAGGGCCATGATCTAGCAAATAAATGTCGCACTCTGAATTTCCGAATTAATTATAACAGAAAGACTTGTCTGCCGTAAAAGAGAGCTGTTTTGACTTTTCTTGTAAATAATTCACATTTATTTCTTATTTAATGCTTTTCAATGCCCACTCTTTGCGCAATCGATATCTTATTCCACAGAACTCTTTAATGTTGTATTAAAGAGGCTGTACTCCAGATTTGACATATTTTTTTTCCATAAATTATATATTTAGATGCCGTGGGATTATAACAGCATAATATTTTACTTCAAAACTGATTATAAAAGTCAAAATAGAATAAAAAAAAAATATTTTCGCTCCAGCCTGATTTGAACTCTGGACCCTCATGTTAACAAAATATTTCCAACGCTTTTACTGTCACCACCATCGCCGCAAATGCTATTACAGATATTTACTTTAAATGTTATACGATATAGTTATACCGTCGCGTTACGGTATAGCACTTTGAAAGGGAAAAAAATCAATTTATAATGTAATTATTTGACTTATTTTTTGTCAGTAAGTTATTTTTTAAGCATAAGTCATAAATATTACAAGAAATTTATAATACAAGAAAACTTTCTTTTTTTTTGTCATCCGGAGCACAGCCCCTTTAAAACGCATGGCTCTGTTATAACCTTTCAAGAACTGTTCAAATTACACCTAAAATGTATTTGGCTTTTTATTTTCGAATTTTAGCCTTTTCACTTCTCAAAAGCAACACTTGCCATGAGCATTTACGACTTCTCACTTATGAAAGAAGCAGCTGAAAACTCTATTGCGTCTGAATTGCACCTGAACAAATAAAACCTAAGCACAATGTGATGTGCTGTTGACTATGAAGTAAACACCAAAGGCTGAAGTTCCTACAAAATGGTCATCTGTATTTTTTGAATAAGAAGCAACATTTGTGACATTTCTCTTTGAAAAGATGACCCCTACACACACACACACGTGACAGTGACACATACCATATTTTTCATGAAAAAAAATAACACAACAAGATACAACACTAACTACCCTTCACGATACAAAAGTGTTATAAAACATTTAATAACTATTAACGTGTTACAAATGGACAATTATATGACAATCGCCATCATTCATGTTACACATTTTTCAGCGTTTTTTGTTTTGTTTTTGTTTTTCTAAAATTAAATCTTCAGTTTCCAGGCTAATTTATGATGGGTTATTCTTCTTGATCTTAGCTCTTTGATGAAATGTGTTAAAAATATGTCTTTTTCACAGTATGATTTAAACTTTGATATCTTCGTTTGATTACAAAACTTTGCTCTACAGACGACTTCAAGTAGGTCAACGCAAGGGATGCTCTAAAAATTACGTCAATCTCACACGCTGTTACCGGTGTTGTGTTATAAATTAGTGTGTCAGTAATTATGGTAACACGATTTCATCTCTTAAAATAATGATCTAAAAAGAGCCGTCTCTCTTCTTAATTAACTGATTGATAAATTTTTCATTTAACTTAGATGAAAGTGCATGTTTGCTGAAAGTACTTGACCGATAATGTGAAGCTGTGAAGCTGCTCTGTCTAGTGGATTTTTTGGCAATGCGCGAATGATGCGTGAAAAATGAACACACATTTGAGTAAGAGAGAAATGTGGTGCTCATGACAACGCTTTAAATAGATATGCTGAATGAAGGTGCATGAATTTAGTATAACCTTTTGTAAAAACTCTGGCTGATTCGTAACTGCGCACACAATCATTTAGTGAATTAAGCCAGTGTTAATTCGTTCTGCTAGTTTTTGTTAAAATGTATCTCGCGTATGCCGCCTATACTGCTCGATCTCCTACATTATATCATTAAGCACCCTTAACTTTTCTGCTGAAAGTGTTTAATGTTGTTTTCGTTTCTTTCCAAAGTGCATGCATTTTTATCAGCCCAGTGTTGACTCGCGGTCTCAGCGCAATTACTTTGGGAAATGACTTAGTACTAAGTGAAATTAATGAACCTGCTGAAGGCAATACAAATCAAAACCTAGTTTTAGAAAATCTGTAGTCAATAAAGTTGTAAAGAAGCCTGCTTTGAAACAGAAATAGACTGCAGCTACTGCTCGCACTTTTGTTGATCAATATGTCTTCAAAAGTGATACAAAAATTTAATGTGTCAAATGTCAAATGTGTCAGTTTCTACTTTTGCAAGTAAAAAAGCCTTACGGAAAGTAAACATATTAATTAAAACGGCTTTGTGTAGGTAAGAACTAAAATTTTCCATTGTCTTTTTCACTTCATCTAACTATAGTTACAGCTTCACTAAGTTCGCAAAATCTATCATTTTCTCACGTGTGTGTTTGTCAAGTGTTTTGTTGGAATCTCAAGGACGCTCTACAATAATGTTGCTTGAGTGTTTTCTGTCTTCTTTTTTGTGGTTTGGAAAAATGAACACTTATGACAATTCTGATGGGTTCCGCATTTGCCAAATACTACTACTTTTGCTGGCAATGCAATCTTGCTTACAAAACCAAGGTATTGCTTTTTGTCCCAGTTGGATTAAAGTAATGGCTACAAGAAGTGACAGCTGGATGACATCCCGTTTTTGTCAGTAAATGTTTTCATGGGTATTTTTTACAGTCACGGGTTATCCATATCAAAACTTATAGCGTTACGTATGAAATGGTGAGCTGTTCCGAATTGTTTTTGCTGGTCTGATCTGCATACTACAGTATAATATTTTTGCTTATGGATGCTGCATTATAGCAAAAACAAAATAAAAAATCTTATAACAGGCAAAGTAATGAATTTCAAAGTAAATGAACTAAGTAAGGTATTCCCTGTAAGAACGTGGTTAAGAATAAATAAATAAATAGTTATATTAATGAAATGAATAAATGAAGAAAGAAAGAATGATAAATAAGGAAGGAAAAAGAGAAATGGATGGGTCATGTAAGCTGGTCACTTAAGCATGTTAAGTAAAAAGTTCAGTGTATGTATTTTGAACAAGTTTTGAACGCATCTATTCATAATGCTTTGAGGGGAAAAAAGGAAAAAAGGACACAATAGCAAAAACAAGTAGATTTAAGTGATATGATTTAATCTTCTCCTAGTCACGATTGTTATTGTTTTGTAATATTCTACCTTTGTATTCAATATCACAATAAGGCTTTTGGCAAATTTTAAAATAGTTTTCGTAGTTGATTATCTTAAAAGAATTCTTTCTTTAATGTTTGCAACATCTTTAGACACTATAAGTATTTAAATATTTGTGTATTGTGTAGATTCTAAACGGGTGTCAATGTCATTTCAGACCTGGCATGAATTTTGAAATAATAATATGAAACTTTGAATCTATGTTTTGCCAGTATTGACAATATCTCTTTTGGTGCTTACTCAATGAAATATCACTCGAGGGTATACACTGAACAAGGAACTATTTTCTATATAATGTTTATACGGTCCAGTTGTTTGATTGACACTTTGTATGTCTGTAAAGTGGATGAATCGTGTTTGAAAGAAAATTATTGCAGATTACTTCTTTTTCTATTTATACATGGTTTGTATACAAAATACGGTACGGGAAGCTTTGAGCTGTTAAAGGAAGTCGTTTTAAATGGATCTGCTTAGGTGCAAGAGAAAATCAGATAAAAGTAGAAGGTACCTATAGTATATGCTAAAATAAGCAAAATTGTACAATAAGTATTCTAAATGATGTTTTTTAATATGTGTTAGTTTAAAAATGTATTTCTTCATTACAAAGAATTTATTGAATACCTTTTAATTGACAGCAGCTGGGACCTTCAATCTTTTTTCTTATCTGCTTAATCACGCACTTCGTGTTGGCGTTATATACAAATTTATAAATCTGAAATGTTTCTTCTCGTCATATACAAAAGTTTGTCTCTTTAGTCAGATGTATGTTGTGAGTATGTTCAGAGATAAAGTCGCATTAAAACATGCTCTTTACTTGTTGAACCGCACAAATAAAAACTAAACAGTGTATCACTGTACGCGTGATATAATACAGTGCACTTAAACCACATGATTTAATTAACATATTTACACCGAAACTGTTCACATGCTTCAAACGAATAAATAAGATGTTTAAAAGTTCCATGAAAATCGTAATCATTAAAAACATATTTTTTGTGTGTGTTTGGAGGGTGGGGGGGGGGGGGGGGGGGGTGGAGGGCGAGTGAGGGGGCATGGTGTAAAAAAGAAACAAAAGATCTATTTGCAGATGTTATTAGAGAATCACACTTGAATGGATAAATGACTTGTAATGAAAATCGAAGTTAAATATTTGCAAGAAAACCTTGAAAATGTCATTTTTTAAAAAAGATTTTAAATATTTTTTAGATAATATACCTTAAAGATGGATTTCTTCATATTAACACCATGTTTTCCAATATTAAACTGGATCAGCGTCTGAGTTTTCTGTTTAAAAAGTGGTATTATCCATTAATCTACGTCCACATAATAGAATAGGCAACATGCAGACAGATGGGTCTACACTGTTTACATAAAAGGCTGTCTACCCTAGACAGAATGAAACTGAACATTTCTACAAGAAACCCTTTTAATTAGAAATGGACTCGTCCAGCTAACAAGGATGGCATAATCCATTGGGCATAAATGGGTCAATACTATTTGACAAATTACGTGAAATGTTGTAGAAATCATACGTGTTGTACGGCCATTTCTTCACATTTATTTATTCATTTATCTATTTATTTCTTTTTGATTGATAAAAGTTCATGTCATTCTTGATTTGCTCTCACTTATCTTCCAGGCGAATAAATGTCAAAACTAATAGAGGTTTGGAACATCTGATTCTGTCAAGGACTGATATTTTAGTGTTAAAATGTGTAAGGTATAAAACTATTGAGATATAATGAGTTCATCTGTAGCCTAGCTTTACAGATAATGATCTTAACAGAACTGGTTGAGTAATATCTCTCTTTGCATTTGCCTCTATTGAAACTTAGGTCGAAATGTGCTCACTCGTTGAAAGTACTTGTCGGATAGCGTACATACTTTATTGATATGGCACGTATAAAGAAAATACCTTTTTGATCTTATTTATATTTGGAATAATAAATAAATTTTCAACACCTATCACGTTCCTTGTATTTTGACGTGCGATATAAACACTGCATCTTATTCAGTGGAATTCGTTAATGATCAAATGTTTGCGTTATGTCAGTACTGAATTCCAACGAGCATGAATGTGAGTATGTGCATAAAATTCACTTGTGCCAAGGTCAGTATATAGGCAAGGATTGTTTAGCTATGAGAAATATACAACATATGTCAGTAACACTAATATTAAGTCTTGAAAATTAATTCAGATTCTGTTTTAAATGGGCTTATATGTAAGGACTTTCAACAATACGCTAGGGTAATTGTGTAAAACCAAATAATGTCTTGTGTCATGAAGTTAAAATGAAAAATTAAGTGTTATAAAGTTTCAAATTAATGTAACCAAAGCAAGGAACATGAACTTGCGTTGGCTAAGAAATATCTAATCGAAACGTATTATTAATTGTCTTTTCAGATGAAACACAGACGGTTTGCACATTAAAGCATAGAATACATCTGTCTTGATGATATGGCGACGACAAGCCTTACGTCAAACATGACGTCATTTAGCTGGACACGTGATAATTCGACCGAACAGTTGATAATTCACAGTGGGCCAATCGTTGACGAAGCAAGGCGTAAACTTATGGAAATTTATATTTATCCTTTCATTTTTGTGATATTCTATATGGTCGTTGGCTTTGTCGGAAATTCGGTTGTGATTTATATTTTTACAGCTAAGTGGAAACTTACAAAAACAACGGTATTCATTCTTACCCTGGCTGGCGTAGATTTGATGTCATGTGTTATAAATATACCTACGGAAGCCGCCATTTTGTGGCATCCGATGGATTTCGATTATGATATTCTGTGTAAAATATCAAGATATACGACGTTCATTGCCTCTGCATCATCTTCTTTTGTCTTAATTGCCATATCAATTGACAGATATCTCATGGTGTGCCGGCCATTTCTTGGCAGAGAATTAGGCGTTCGATACGCCAAGAAGACTTGTCTTATAGCCGTACTACTAGGTATTGTTACGACATGGCCGTCACTTATATTCTACGGAACATTTACTGACCATATGGAGAAAACAGACAGTGAGACGGGAAAAATAGTAAAAATTGAAACCAAAACGTGCTTGATATCAAATTTCTACGTGGAGCATTATAAATTACCAGCGGGATTTTATTTCTTTCTCTTCGGAGCTCACAGTAATTATGTTTGTGATACTGACCATGGTGTATTTACTAATAGGACGTAAGTCTTTTTATGTCAACTAATACGGATGTATCAAATGAAAAACGACATAGCCTGAAGTATTTTGGGATAAGTATGATGTCTGCTTTTACTGGCACGGTGCCAAATAGTCCGGCAGATAACCGTGACAGAATTAGCCTGGGCAGTAGAAGTTCGCGCGCTGTTTCTCTTGATAATATCAATCGTATTGACCAAAGTCCATTTTATAACTTTGCAAAATCGCAAGCTAGAAAAAGTAACGAAACTACAGTAAGTATTGTTTTAAACGACTTTGAGAAAGGTTACAAAAATAATTCATGCGACAAACCTGAGGAAACCCTTGAGAAAAGATCGAATGAAAATTTGTTAAAAAATTACATGTTGAGTGCAAAAAGTAGTTCGTCAAACTTAGATAATGTGTGCAGTGTCTCCGACCAGGAGAATGAGGACGCGGTTGAGATTCCCCGCAATAATCTTCGTGTTCAACAGGCAATGTTTGATGATAGCGCGAGTGATACATCCTTCAACTCGCCGGAAAAGAAACCAATGGCTAAACATTTACATTTAAACATTGATAAAAGAGATAAAAATAAATCAGCAAACGGACGATTGTCTCCAACTTCGACAGCAAGTACAAATTGCATAACTCCAATGACTCCTATGTCCCCAATGTCTCCAGATAGTGTCAGGGGCATTCTTTATCGAAGCCAAAGTGTAGAAAGTAGAGCTAGAATGAACCGCATTATCTCGGATGAACTAAGGCATGTCGAAGTGAAGGAGTTTAGTCTGCGTAGGAATACGTTAATCATGCGGATGGTTACAATAGCTTTTGTAGTGAGTTTTCTCCCTTATTTAGTCATTGTTACCTTGAGGTATTCAAATCCAGATATTCCGACTCAATTAAGTAAAGCCGAACAAATCTTGTATCACGTGTTTTTGAGAACTTATTTTATTAATTCTGTGATAAATCCATTTATCTACGGATTTATGAACATGGAGTTTCGGGCGAAATTAAAAGAGTTATTTTGTAAGTTTTGCACACGGTACAACCTATGACACTCTTGATGTAAATGTTCTGTTAACAGCCAAACATTATCTTGGTATTCTTACAGGTGACCAAGAATTGAAATTACAAAATGGTTACATATATACTATGATATTGTACAACATTCAACTGTAGAAAGTAATCTTTGATAACTAATTACGAACGTCTTTCAGATGACAACGTTATTCCTCTGAACTGCACAAAGTACATGTGTCGTGTTTACAATTAATTGATCATTTTATTATATGTATTTGTTTTGTAAGTCATATGTGATTCTTTTACATTTATGTTATGAATATCTTTAATATATTTGTTAATGCGTTATTGCTTATTATATACTTTGTCTGAAACAGTTTGTTTTAAAACTGAATTTTGTTTTTTATTTCGAAAAAAAAAATCTCTGTATTATTCTAGGGCGTATGGATACCAGCCGAATTTGTAAGGGAACTCTCCCCAGTCCACGAGAAAACTAATTTTATCTACCGAAACAGCGTTGTACATTTCTTTAATTGAAAGATTTATTATACCCCCAAAACGAAGTTGGGGGGTATATAGGAGTCACCCGGTGGTTGGTCGGTCGGTCGGGGTTTACCTTGTCCGGAGCATAACTTGAAACTACTGGTTGGAATTCAATGCAACTTCATACAGTGGTCAAGCACAATGAGAGGAAGTGCAGTGTCCAAGAATCATAACACCATCTTCACTATTTTCAGAGTTATTGCCCTTTATTGGTTTTCCTTGTCCGGAGCATAACTTGAAAACTACTAGTTGGAATTCAGTGCAACTAAAGACAATGGTCAAGCACAATGAGAGGAAGTGCAGTGTCCAAGAATCATAACTCCGTGTTCACTATTTGCAGAGTTATTGCCCTTTGTTGGTTTTCCTTTGTATGGAGCAAAACTTGAAAACTACTGGTTGGAATTCATTGCAACTTCACACAGTGGTCAATCACATTAAGAGGAAGTGCAGTGTCCAAGAATCATATCACCGTCTTCACTATTTTTAGAGTTATTGCCTTTTATTGTTTTTTTGTCCGGAGCATGACTTGAAAACTACTGGTTGGAATTCAATGCAACTACATACAATGGTCAAGCACAATGAGAGGAAGTGCAGTGTCCAAGAAACATAACTCCATCTTCTCTATTTTTAGAGTTATTGCCTTTAATTGGTTTTCCTTGTCCGGAGCATAACTTGAAAACTACTGATTGGATTTAAATGCAACTACATACAATGGTCAAGCACAATGAGAGAAAGTGCAGTGTCCAAGAATCATAACTCCGTCCTCTCTATTTGCAGAGTTATACCCTTAGTTTGTTTTCTTTATTTGGAGCATAACTTGAAAACTACTGGTTGGAATTCAATGCAACTTCATACAATGATCAAGCACAATGAGAAAAAGTGCATTGTATAAGAGCTATAGCTCCATCTTCAGTATTTGCAGAGTTATTGCCCTTCCTTGGATTTCCTTTTCCAGAATATAATTTGGAAACTCTTGGTTGGAATTCAATGCAACTTCATACAATGGTCAAGCACATTGAGTGGATGTGCAATGTACAAGAGCTATAACTCTGTCTTCACTGTTTGCACAGTTATTGCCCTTTATTAGTTTTCTTTGTCTGGAGAATAACTTGAAAACTATTTTTTTTGAATTCAATTTCAACTTCATACAATGGTCAAGCGCAATGAGAGGAAATGCAATGTACAAGAACCACAGCTATCGTTAATTGCCCACAACCATAACTCTTTTTCATTTTTTTACGAAGTATTCTGTTACTAAATTGATAACTTCCTCTGTCCTGTAGCGGTGTTTTGGGGGTATTAATCACATTTAGTGATAGCTCTTGTTGAATTTCATTTTATTCAGTATGTGAGACTATTGCATAACACATGTCGTCCTTTCAGCTGCTGAAAGGAGAAACACTAATTCTAAAACATGTGTGTCAGTCCGTTGATAATTAAATTAAATTGCTAACGCTTCCTTGTCAGACGAATAAATGTCACAGATATTGTATAGAAGTTGCTGTACCTTTTGCTATTGTATTCCTTGTGCATGGGCGTATAGAGAAAAGGCATGGCTTATCATGAAACACGAAATGGCATTTTGGTATTAGCGAACACCTTGTTCTCATCCGTTATTCTACTATACAATCTAGAAACTGTCACGTACGTCACAAGCATCACACAATGTTTTACGGGCGGACTAGTAAAGGCTTACTTACTTGTCTACTTATCGTTTAGATAGACCGTTTGATTTTATCTGATGTCTCGTGTAACGAAACTTCACTCTGAGTATGTGAAAGAATCAGGGTTGTCGCCTAGAATGGGATGGGAAGCAATGTATATCTTGCACTTATCTACAAATCCTCAAATAACTAAGCATTTTAGGGTCAACAATATAACATGTAACAACGATAGATGCATTTAGATATTAAATAAATCCATTTGTACAATACTGATACACAAATACCGATATATGTTTATTGCAGGAATGAAATGGAAACTCTTGTGAAGACATTTTTAAATCTTCTTATATTTTTTTATGTATTTTGATTTATCCGGGAAGTCTGCGGATTCCTACTAAATTCAAAAAGAAAGACATACACAGTATGATAGCAATGTTTTACTTAATTCAATAACATGTTAAAAATATAGTAAGCATTGTAATGTAATTGTAATGATAAGTTCAATGTAATTCTTTTTTTTCTCCAGTTTGAATGTAAAGTGAATCATTACTTAGGCATAAAATGTGACTTTGTTAAGGACATAATTGATGGTTCCCTGACCGCTCACATTTGCATGATTAAATAAAGAAGTACAGTTATATTTTCACCACAAACAAGTATATAACAAAAGAGCACATGGTAATGTTTGTGGGTAAAACCTGTTGTTATAAGATATAAGAGTCATGCTGTGGATCCATGAATTCATTTGTACTTTAACTATCACTTGTACCTTACTACATAACTAAACAAAAACAAAACAAACTATTGAGAACAACGTACAGGAATGCAGTATGACAAACAGATCTATAAATCGTCTGCAACACAGCAAACAACGCGCCAAATATTTTCATTTGTCGGGTGTATTTTACAGTTTCTATGCGTTTCTGTCATTGTGTGGTGAAATAGTGTATAATATTTCAAAGTGCATATTCCCCGTACAATCTACGAAGGTATGTCGGAATTTCGTACAGCTGCGCCCCAATCGTCACGTGAGAGAGTTAGAGTTAGCTAACAACGGATAATGGGCTAATTTCGGGTTATTCCCGACAGAGTTACCTCTGCACTGTTCCTGCTAAATAAAAGGTATACTGTTACAGTACAGAGACTGTTTATTGGCCAGTATGTGCTCTGATTATGTCCCTACATAGAGCTAACAGATGAACCTTTCTAGCACGTTATTTTGCAAGATGGTAAATTGTTGTTTATCAATCACTTGGATAGTTTGCAGCGGTTTAAACTTATACCTGGTCCCAAAATATACTGAATAGCAAGATCTGTTCATGTCATTTTCATAGTAGTTGAGCACTGTATGCATTCTTGACATTGTGAGCATATCATGCACATTGTCTGAAACCTGGTGGTTTTGGGTCTTGAACGGTTGTGCGCTTACTGGAGCCCCAAATGTTCCTTCAAAGGTTTGTCAAATGTCTGGAAAATCTCTCTGTATGTTCAGACTACATTGTGAATATTATTATTTAATCATTTACTAGCAGAAACAAACTCTGACAACATTATGGGTACACGGCTAAATGTTTGCATGTACCATCTTGTTCTTGGCTTGTAAGACACTCACAATGGTCGTTCAAGACTTCAACCTTTTTTTCGACTTTCAAAACTTTCATTATAAGTTACTCTCTCTTTAAAGACTGCACTAACAATGATTGACAATTGGCTTATCTGTATGAGTACTACAGGCACATATCGTCTTCCTTTTGTACTACAGGTATACAGTTTGGATAGATTTCAGTTCCTAAAAAGCTTGCTTTATCTTGTTTTGATCTTAATATATTGCCTTCATATACATGTATTTGAATTAACCATGTATATTTGCGACTTAATAAGCTTTGGAAGCAGAATTCAGTGCTGTAAATGGAGTTAACAGAACCAAGTTTCAGATTAGTCAGGGTCCAGAGGTGCAGGCATAATCATTTTTCACACACACACACTGAAAAAAAAGAATATAAAAGAATGATAACCCATATAATATTAGAATTTTATCAGTTACTTTTTTATTGTTCATTTGACAACAAACCCGCTGACACCAAGAAGTTTTTTGTATGACTTATGAAAAAGAAGAGTTCTAATCATTAGATGAATTAAGAAAACAAGTGTTAGCTTAATACTGTCTGCAGGCACACACACACACACACACACACGCACGCACGCACACACGCATACATACACGCACGCACGCTAAATCATGTAGATAATTGCGGAAAAGAATTTTGTTAAAGATTTATGAACGACACGCGGAAAATCCTCCTAAATAATCATTAAACTATAAAAGAAACATTGAATTTGTATAGCCAGTGTATGCCTACTGAACCATACCAAAGTTGTCATAATTGTTTTAAAATGATATTTATTACCATTACGGTCAATATTTCTTGAACTTGGTTGGATGTGTGTGTGTGTGTGTGTGTGGGGGGGGGGGGTGTGTATGTGTGGGGGGGGGGGGGGAAGGGTGCGCATATAGATTTGCACTTGTCTATCCATCCCGTTGTCTGTATGTAGACCGGACTGTGTCGCGTGTAACTCCAAACATATAACTGCTAAAGCCATGAAACTTTCTCAAAATAGTTGTTAGCATATGAGCTTACGCACATGGGTATTCTGACGCAAATTTATTGGAGATCGGCGTAGTAATGACCCTTATTAAGCAAAAATAGCTTTTTAAGACGGTCACCTTTCTCGCGTGTAACTCCTAACGTATTGTTGCTAGAGCCATGAAACTTTCTAAGAATAGTTGACAGTATGTGAACTTACGCACCTGGGTATTTTGACGCAAATTGGTTGAAGATCGGCATAGTTATGACACCTCCCCCTTGATAAAGCGAAAAAATATCATTTTTAGACTTTTTACGTACCCGTGTCTTATGGACACATCTTTAGTTTAGTATAATAACGTACGCTACCCTTAACTTTACTTCACGATACGTAGCACTTCCGATGAAATTTACATGGAAGGAATATACCCAAACAGAAAAAAATCTGTTTGTAAATTGGTACACGTACTTACAATACACGACTTCATGTCCTTTGTACATTTCCTGTCAAATTTAGAGAATGTTTCCATTGAAAAAATAACTCAAATGATTGCTTTAAAGTTTTTTAATCTATGACAATTGGTTGTAGTATGTAGTTTCTTTTCTTACTCTGGTTTCAAAGTGTCAATTGTACATCTGACATGTTTAAAAAATGGCACTTCGTAATAGAACTGGCGTTGCTGGGTCGTGCTTGAGCCAGTATAGGTCAACTTTTACAGTCTCCTAAAACACTCGGGCTATATTATAAACTTCACAGTTACGCAGGGTGAAACTTGAGCGAATTATACAAATAAATTATATCGGATTTGCGATTTTTTTTCAAAAATAATAAGTCTTTTTTTTTTAAATAAAAATCTCTAAAGTTTTCTTCACTTTATTTTTTCCATATATTCTAGCTGCGCATAAGCCCGAATTCCAATACATGACGACGTAATAAGTACTGAAACCGGATACTCTTTCATAACAAGAATAAACATCGCTATAACAGTTTATTTGTAACATCACATGCCCGTACCTTCTTTAGATATAAAACATATTGTTTTATGTAAAGTCAATATAATGCACGGTAAATATTTGCAAAGCAACTATTTGCTTAATCAAAGAGATCATACCACGTGGTATGTGACGTCATTTTATGCTATCGCAAGCAGCATCTTTAACCTCGATTCGGAGGAGAAAATTGCTGTAAGTATTTTATTTCTTCATCAATTTTAACTTGATATAGCGTATGCGGAGCGGAAAATTTTGCCCATAATGACTATTTTGTCAGATGTACAGTATTTGCTAACATTCGGCAAAACTGTCTGAGTTCATGAAAATTTGTTTGCTATCGCGAAAAGCGCATCACTAATAATGTAAAAAACCCATGTTTTAGAACTCCAAACTTTGCTTACATGTTAAACGGAAGCTCAGTATTTGATGTATAACCCGTATAAAGGGACTGCTGTCAAAGTAAGGCCGTTTCCATGTAGAAATTAGTTATTTTTAGATCGTGCTAACACGAAAATCAAAATTATTGTAGCTAACACGAGAAGTCAATTGTAGAAAGTCACTCTTTCGAGTGTTCAAATTTTGTTTAAATGTCCCACTGGTAGAAATATCAAGAATCAAACAACTCGATTAATCAAATAAAATATACGTATATAGTTTACATGAATTCCTTTTTAGAAAACAGCTCGGATACTTATTATTAGCTTCACTATTTCGCCTCGGACAAAATACCATTATTGTTTTCTCCTTTCTTCCCTTTTCATTATTAAAGAGCGTTTTTTTTGACCAACACATCTTGCCGATTTTTACTGCAAGCTTGATTCCCTTAGAACATTCAATTACGACGGTACTCACGGCTTCTTACGCTGGTGCTCTGGTTAAAAGAGGTGGGCTTTTTGAATGTGGTCTTTTCAAGAGACTTGAATTGTCATTTTACAGGTTGATGATAATTTTCTCCCCTAAAGCCAGGTAAAAGAGAAATAGTGAGAAGTTGTTAGATGAGGTAACTCATGGTTTGTTATTATTTGAAGAACGCAAAAAATCGAAAAATATTAATTTATGCGATATGTTTGGTTGTTTCCCTGATAAAAACACGCTTTTCTTTCATTTTGAAATTCGAAATTACTATCAGCCCTTATTTTCCGAAAACAGCTCACGCATTTATCGAAATAATGCCTATGGAATGTTGTTTATAGTATCCCTAACGTTTTCTGTTAACGTGTTCTAAAATATCATATTGTGGGTATACGCTTCGTATTATGGCTAAAAATAAGTTTGAGATCAGTTCATGGCTGCACCTTAATTCCGTCCGATCAAATGGCAATTTCACGGGATGCAGTTGCATCGGGTGGAGCATGAAATGTCACATTTATAAAGTCTTCACTCATATCAAGGGAGATAACCATGTTAATCACGGTCTGATCTATACTATCGAGTGATTTCCCTTACTATGTAGAGTGTACAGACATTTGAACACAAAACAGGGCAAATAATATCGCTTGGAAACGAAATGTTTTGCTAACATATTGATGTATATATATTCAGAATGATATGTGAAGAACGTCATTATGTTACATATACATTAAGCACATACATTCTGAGGAGCATGAATTTCAATGTTTTCCAAAGTTTAGGTTGTCCAAAATATTCGAATCTACAAATAGTACAAGCAACATTGAAAGCGCTTTTGTTAAGGTAAATACGTTTCATTTTACACAATGCCAAAGGAAACGAACTAATACAAACATTTAGAATACACTGTAGAGTCTAAGGACCGTATGTGGCTCCCAACAACAACAACAATTATAGGGTATTGTTTACATAGTGAAACTTTCTACAGTCTGTACATTGTGCAGATAAACATACTGCAATTTCATTTGTTTCTCTTTTTTTTATTCTGAAAGTAATCTATAACACCAAGGGACTTTCCAATAACCAAGTAAGTCCAAATTAAAATATCTGGGTCGATTTACCTCCCTTCCTTAGATCACGATTTTACAAAATGTATAATAGTAAAGCATAGGTTTTCATTAAAAGCAAATTTTTTAATGAGTTTTCATTTTAGTGATTTATAGATGCTACTGCACAGAGCAAAGAGTTGTAGAACCTACTTTTAAATGTTCTGTTCCATTTTGTTCTGAACACTAGCTGATGAATGAGCTAAAATTTGGCACATTTAGGTTTTATATTACTAAAAAGAAGTCGGTGTGAGCCAATGTATTAATATTAAGAAAAAGGGTAAATTTACCTAGAAAATGTCGATGTCGAGGCATAATTTACCGCTTCGCATGCACCATACCCCCTTTAAATTGATGAAGATATAAAATACTTGCAGCAGTTTTCTCCTCTGAATAGCGGCAAAAATGCTGCTTGCGACAGTGTAAATGACATCATATACCACGTGATATAGTCCAAATAACTGTACTCAAAACGTTGAATATCGTGCTATTTTTTGAATGGTCGATATCCGCCCTCAGCATCCTGCCTGAAGTTGAGACTACCACGTGGTATGGCCACACTGTGAACATACTAACACTCTTCATCAAGATCTTTGTTCCATCAGAAGACATGGCATACAATGTATAACGTGCCACAGATGCTCGTACAGCAGTGTTTGAAAGCTACAAATACCCTCAAAATCATTGGCATCGTCAGACTCTATTCTACAAATAGGAGATAATTTTGATGTATCCCTGATTTGATGAACAGATTATCTAAAGCTTGATGACATTTCTCCAACAGAAAATATCTCGTCTACTCCATGGAACCGAACACGCTTATTCATGTAGTGCCAAACATTATTTTCAAATGATGTTTTTCGTCCTCTTTTGAATCTTATGAAATGACAGTTGTTTATTGACTTAGAAGAAACACTAAACCATGTTATCTTAAGACTATTCATATCCAGATGATGATGATTATCACTATCATGTGTTTGTTTCGCACCACAGAAGTTAGCAGGTGATGGCACAGATTGTCAGGAACGTCTTTTTATAAGATTTTAATTACCCGATTGGAGGGCATGTTTTATTTTTCATGCAATGTGTGCAATATTTTAACTTGATTATGAATTGGACGCAAACATATATTAAATGGATATTAAAGCAAATTGTCTTCACTGGACGCTTTCTGAGTTGTTCCTGTTTGCATTTTCTCTTAGATAAACTATTTCACTTGTGTATACTTTGAACCAAAAAACTGATTAAATGTATGTTTGTCCAAGAGATATATTTGTCTGCATATATATTGGCTACTCCCATTATGTGCTTATTGGAGAAATCATTGTAAATGTTGGTATTTTGTATTCAACTGTTCATAAACTGGATTACGTACGTCAGTTAAGTCACTCACCAGGAGCATTGTCTGGAAAGTTAAATGCACTTACGGTTGTAATTTTGAAGCTTTACTGAAAAAAAAGTTGCTTCATTATTATCACGACTGACTGACGCCTCAAAAGTCGCCAAAGTTTTTATCAAAAGTATTACTTCTTAATTGAACTGACGAAAGTACTTTCTGTGTTAAATTTGTTGGCTGAGGGGTCGAGTGGAGCACCGTGAAGAAAATTACAAAGATCAAAACGTTACCTTGGGAACATGCCTCACGCAATGCAGAAGACAACGCGTTAAACATGTGAATAATTACGAGCACTTTTATTCCTCTGAGTGTAGAAAGTTTCCTTACAAAGTAAATGTGTAAACTAAAATGACTGTAACAAAAGCACGTAGGCCCAGGACATTTTTGTCATTAAATCGTTTTGAACTTGACATTAACACAATTATAACAAAGCATTTAGACCAAGTATACATTTCGGAGAACGAGATTTTTTCTTATACTTATGAATAAGAATAACAGCAGAAAATAACTGAATGTTCTGACTAACGTAGTTTAAGCTAATGTTTTATTTCATGATCATTAACAATTTTTCCTTCAATTTCTTCTGGTCAGCACGTACTACACATAAGACACGGATGTCAAGTAGAACAGATGTACGACCTGACCCCATATCCGCCCCTTCTCCCCAACTACCCCATGAAAAAGATGCTGAAAAGGTTCCACTGCATGATATAGCAATCTTGATAGACCTGTTTTAATGTACAAACACGAATGCTGTCAGTTAGTCATAAATCATTTTCCTCATTTACTACACTCTTGCAAAAATATTTTAGGGATATTCGTTGCCATAATTATGTTGATAAAGTTTATTTTTAGTTTTTAACATGTGTGCAAACACACGAGCTTTCTAGCCGTTCTTTTATTGTAATAGACAACATAATTTAAAAAGGGTCAGCGGCTTCATGACAGTAAATCTTAAGTGATTTGGATATGCAATGGATTTTTTTATTCGAATTCAGACAAAACTATCAACCTTTGAGGAAAAATCATCCGAACTGAATTAACTGATGATAAAATGAAACGTGAAACTTAAAAGCAATATCATATTGGCCTATTTTAGTGATGTGCAATACGCAATTCTTATAAAAGTTACCGTATTAAGTTCCCACTTGTACAAATTTAATAAATGCTAACATAAAAAATATCACTTGACTTTGGGGGGACATTAAGGTACTACAAAATTGTCGACCCACGTTTCCGCTGAATGTAAGAAGAAATTTATCCTCTGATGTCAGTTCCTTTTCAAATGATTCATAGGCATATGTATGCTCATATATAAAAGATGAGCAGGTGCAGACACCTGTAAGGAATTCTAAAAGTCAACAGGTCCATGTAACAGTCAATCTATTACTTCGTTTAATCCCAGTGACACAAATAATAGTTCACAGTTACTCTCAGCATACAGCGCTGTAATGGGAGTGTAAATTGCAAAATGACAGAATATAAAAAAGAAAAGAAAAACATGGGTAATAAATTCAGAATATACTACTCTACTCGATGCTCTGAAGGCATATTTTGGGAGAAATAAAGAAGCACTTGCTGACTTCTGCCCTTGCTTAAACGTCATAAGGTTACACAGCACTACTTTCGTCTCGCCTTAACTATAATTAAGACTTTTCACGAAGGTGTTAGCATAACGCTTTAGTGTTTAGGAATGGTGTATTAAATAATTACATAACCTTGACCTTCCATTGATTTTATACTTTACGTATGTACATGTCAAATTGTTTAAGTCAAGGACTAAAAAAAAGTTTACCATGATACTGGTATAAATATACATCTATGCTTACAAAGTATTTTGTCGAAACATATAGTTGTAATTTACAGCTAATAAACTTCGTAAAATCCAGGAAGTTTATTACATGATTGATGTCAGGAACACTTACGTCCAAATACAGGAATAAACTATCCATTTTGTTGATTTTCTTTGCTGTGATGCCATACAAAGTGGCACAGCTTTTAATGAATTGTGGCATTGTTTACTAGGAAAGGCGCTTACATTCACTTCACTTCGGGCATTTCGTCCTAAATATTAAATTGGAAACAAGTTTTAAAACACTGTTTTTACGTCGGCCATGCAAGCAACTGTCACCGACGATAAATAATCCCAACAAGGTGGCTAGATCTTGGTCACTCTCAGACATACAGCCTTAGACAGCTCTTCACGCCAGAGATCTGTAACAGCAGACTGAAAGAACAATTTTACTTCCGCTATAAACTTGCTCGAATCAGTGCATTCCCTTCATAACTGTAAATCTAATAGGCGTATATACCATTCAAGACATTTTGTTAGTGGACACCTGTATAAAAAGGTCAAACAATTTTTTGAACAGTGCCGTATATTGGGTCCGGGCAATTGAAGTTCTTTCTATGCAATGACTGACTAAAGTCGTTAGAATTTAGTTATTAAATTATGTCTGAAGCCTCGTCATGCCCAACAGAGAAAACCATCCAAAGCTTTGAGAAAACCTAATTCCAGTGTAAGGGTTGCTCCATGAAATCATGTAATAACAAACGCCATAGTCAATTCTGTCATAGCTTACATTAAGCCGTACTGTGTAATAACCAAAAATAACAAACCCGTCCACTTTTTCCAGGTCAATCTATAACCTATAGGGACAGAACAATACACTCATACTATGTATAATATCGCAAGATAAAAGTGTTAACAGTCTTGCTCTAAAGACAATTAAACTAAAGACCAATTTTCCAGGTCCATAGGTTTAAATTATGGTCCTAATGGCAAGTATCATTATACCATAATACAAAAAAGGAATTAAATTGTCTTTCAATGGTGCAACTTCAACATGGAATATTTTATGTGCTATTTATAGTTCTGAAAATAAGATATGACCTAAATTGGTGTCCTTTATTGCACATTATCGCGCCAACATATCCGTTAATTTATATGTGATCAACATTTTACAAGGTAACATGAGATTAACATTTAGTGTTTTATTCTTGTTCTAGGTGTTCGTGATAGTGTTTTGTTCTAGTTCAAGGTGTTCGTGATAGTGTCTTTTTCTTGTTTTAGATGTCAGTGGTAGTGTTTTTTGTTTTAGTTCTAGGTGCTGGTGATAGTGTTTTGTTCTTGTTCTAGGTGTTTGTGATAGTGTTTTGTTCTAGTTTCTAAGTGTTGATGATTGTGCTTTATTTAGTTCTAGGTGCTGGTGATATTGTTTTATTCTTGTTCTTGGTGTTTGTGATAGTGTTTTGTTCTAGTTCAAGGTGTTCGTGATAGTGTCTTTTTTTCTTGTTCTAGCTGTCAGTGATAGTGTTTTGTTCCTGTTCTTGGTGCTGGTGATAGTGTTTTGTTCTAGCTCTAGGTGTTTGTGATAGTGTTTTGTTTCAGTTCTAGGTGTTGGCAAAAGTGTTTTTTCTTGTTCTATGTGTCGATGATAGTGTTTTGTTCTTGTTCTAGGTGTTGGGGATAGTGTTTTGTTCTTGTTCTAGGTGTTGGTGATAGTATTTTATTCTTGTTCTTGGTGTTGGCAAAAGTGTTTTTTCTTGTTCTATGTGTCGATGATAGCGTTTTGTTCTTGTTCTAGGTGTTGCAGACAGTGTTTTGTTCTTGTTCTAGGTGTTGGTGATAGTATTTTATTCTTGTTCTTGGTGCTGGTTATAGTGTTTTGTTCTTGTTTTAGGTGTTGGTGACAGTATTTTGTTCTTGTTCTTGGTGCTGGTGATAGTGTTTTGTTTTTGTTTAAGGTGTTGGTGATATAATTTTGTTCCTGTTCTAGGTGCTGGTGATAGTGTTTTGTTCCTGTTCTTGGTGTTGGTGATAGTATTTTGTTCTTGTTCTAGGTGTTGGTGATAGTGTTTTGTTTTTGTTCTTGGTGTTGGTGATAGTGTTTTGTTCTTGTTCTTGTTCTAGTTGTTGGTGGTAGTGTTTTGTTCTTGTTCTAGGTGTTGGTGATAGTGATTTTTCTTGTTCGAGGTGTTGGTGATAGTGTTTTGTTCTTGTTTTTGGTGCTGGTGATAGTGTTTTGTTCTTGTTCTTGGTGTTGGTGATAGTGTTTTGTTCTTGTTCTAGGTGTTGGTGATAGTGTTTTGTTCTTGTTCTACGTGCTGGATATAGTGTTTTTTCTTGTTCTAGGTGTTTGTGATAGTGTTTTGTTCTTGTTCTAGGTGCTGGTTATAGTGTTTTGTTCTTGTTCTAGGTGCTGGTTATAGTGTTTTGTTCTTGTTCTTGGTGTTGGTGATAGTGTTTTGTTCTTGTTCTTGGTGTTGGTGATAGTGTTTTGTTTTTGTTCTAGGTGCCGGTTATAGTGTTTTGTTCTTGTTCTTGGTGTTAATGATAGTGTTTGGTTATTGTTCTAGGTGTCGGTGATAGTGTCTTTTCCTATTCTAGATGATGGTGATAGTGTTTTGTTCTTGTCGGTGGTAGTGTTTTACTCGTGTTCTAGGTGCTGGTGTTAATTTGTTGTTCTTGTTCTAGACGTTGGTGATAGTAATTTGTTCTTGTTCTATGTTTTGTTGATAGTGTTTTGTTCTTGTTCTATGTGCTGGTGATAGTGTTTTGTTCTTGTTCTAGGTGTCGTTGATTGTGTTATGTTCTTGTTCTCAGTGCAGGTGATAGTGTTTTATTCTTATGTAGGTGTTGGTGATAGTGTTTTATTCTTGTTCTATGTGTAGGTAATAGTGTTTTGTTTTTCTTCTAGATCGCGGTGATAGTGTCTTGTTCTGGTCTACGTGTCGATGATAGTGTTTTGTTCTTTTTTTGGTGTTTGTGATAGCGTTTTGTTCTTGTTCTAAGTGCTGGTGATAGTGTTTTGTTCTTTTTCTAGGTTTCGGTGATAGTGTGTTATTCTTGTTCTAGGTGTCGGTGATAGTGTGTTATTCTTGTTCTAGGTGTTGGTGATAGTGTTTTGTTTTTTGTTTTAGGTGTCGGTGGTAGTGTGTTGTTCTTGTTCTAAGTGCTGGTGTTAGTGTTTTTTTCTTGGTGTCGGTGTTAATTTATTATTCTTGTTCTAGGTGTTGGGGTTAGTGTTTTATTTGTGTTCTAGGTGTCGGTGATAGTGTTTTATTCTTGTTCTAGGTGTCAGTGATAGTGTTAGTGTTTTATTCTTGTTCGAGGTGTTGGTGTTAGTGTTTTATTCTGGTTCTATGTGTCGGTAATAGTGTTTTGTTTTTCTTCTAGATCGCGGTGATAGTGTCTTGTTCTGGTCTACGTGTCGATGATAGTGTTTTTTCTTTTTTTGGTGTTTGTGATAGCGTTTTGTTCTTGTTCTAAGTGCTGGTGATAGTGTTTTGTTCTTTTTCTAGGTTTCGGTAATAGTGTGTTATTCTTGTTCTAGGTGTCGGTGATAGTGTGTTATTCTTGTTCTAGGTGCTGGTGATAGTGTGTTGTTCTTGTTCTATGTGTCGGTGATAGTGTTTGTTCTTGTTCTAGGTGACGGTGTTAGTGTTTTGTTCTTGTTCTAGGTGTCAGTGATAGTGTTTGTTCTTGTTCTAGATGTCGGTGTTAGTGTGTTCTTCTTGTTCTAGGTGTTGGTGATAGTGTTTGATTCTTGTTCTTGGTGCTGGTGTTAGTGTGTTATTCTTGTTCTAGATCTCGGTGATAGAGGTTTATTCTTGTTCTAGGTGTCGGTGATAGTCTGTAATTGTTGTTCTAAGTGCTGGTGTTAGTGTTTTGTTCTTGTTATAGGTGTCGGTGTTAGTGTGTTATTCTTGTTCTAGATGTTTGTGTTAGTGTTTTGATCTTGTTCTCAGTGACGGTGTTAGTGTTTTATTCTTCTTCTAGGTGTCGATGTTAGTGAGTTATTCTTTTTCTAGGTGACGGTGTTAGTGTGTTATTTTTGTTCTAGGTGTCGGTGGTAGTGTTTTTTTCTTATTTTAGGGGCTTGTGTTAGTGTGTTATTCTTGTTCTAGGTGTCGATGATAGTGTGTTATTCTTGTTCTAGGTGCTGGTGATAGTGTGTTGTTCTTGTTCTATGTGTCGATGATAGTGTTTGTTCTTGTTCTAGGTGACGGTGTTAGTGTTTTTTTTCTTGTCCTAGGTGTCGGTGGTAGTGTTTTACTCGTGTTCTAGGTGCTGGTGTTAGTTTGTTGTTCTTGTTCTAGGTGTCGGTGATAGTGTTTTGTTCTTGTTCTAGGTGTCGGTGATAGTGTGTTGTTCTTGTTCTAGATGTCGGTGATAGTGTTTTGTTCTTGTTCTAAGTGTCGGTGATAGTGTGTTAGTCTTGTTCTAGGTGTCAGTGATAGTGTTTGTTCTTGTTCTAGGTGCTGGTAGTAGTGTGTTATTCTTGTTCTAGGTATCAGTGATAGTGTCTTGTTCTTGTTCTAGGTGTCGGTGTTAGTGTGTTGTTCTTGTTCTAGGTGTCCTTGATAGTGATTTGTTCTTGTTCTAGGTGCTGGTGTTAGTGTGTTATTCTTGTTCTAGGTGTCGGTGTTAGTGTGTTGTTCTTGTTCTAGGTGTCCTTGATAGTGATTTGTTCTTGTTCTAGGTGCTGGTGTTAGTGTGTTATTCTTGTTCTAGGTGTCGGTGATATTGTTTTATTCTTGTTCTAGGTGTCGGAGTAAATGTTTTGTTCTCAAGGTGTCGGTTTAAGTGTTTTGTTCTTGTTCTAGGTGTCGTTGATAGTGTTTTGTTCTTGTTCTATGTGCTGGTGTTAGTGTGTTATTCTTGTTCAAGGTGTCGGTGATATTGTTTTATTCTTGTTCTAGGTGTCGGTGATAGTGTTTTATTCTTGTTCTAGGTGTCGGTAATAGTGTTTTGTTCTTGTTCGAGGTGTTAGTGATAGTGTTTTGTTCTTGTTCTAAGTGTCGGTGATAGTGTGTTAGTCTTGTTCTAGGTGTCAGTGATAGTGTTTGTTCTTGTTCTAGGTGCTGGTAGTAGTGTGTTATTCTTGTTCTAGGTATCAGTGATAGTGTCTTGTTCTTGTTCTAGGTGTCGGTGTTAGTGTGTTGTTCTTGTTCTAGGTGTCCTTGATAGTGATTTGTTCTTGTTCTAGGTGCTGGTGTTAGTGTGTTATTCTTGTTCTAGGTGTCGGTGTTAGTGTGTTGTTCTTGTTCTAGGTGTCCTTGATAGTGATTTGTTCTTGTTCTAGGTGCTGGTGTTAGTGTGTTATTCTTGTTCTAGGTGTCGGTGATATTGTTTTATTCTTGTTCTAGGTGTCGGAGTAAATGTTTTGTTCTCAAGGTGTCGGTTTAAGTGTTTTGTTCTTGTTCTAGGTGTCGTTGATAGTGTTTTGTTCTTGTTCTATGTGCTGGTGTTAGTGTGTTATTCTTGTTCAAGGTGTCGGTGATATTGTTTTATTCTTGTTCTAGGTGTCGGTGATAGTGTTTTATTCTTGTTCTAGGTGTCGGTAATAGTGTTTTGTTCTTGTTCGAGGTGTTAGTGATAGTGTTTTGTTCTTGTTCTAGGTGTCGGTGTTAGTTACTTATTCTTGTTCTAGGTGCTGGTGTTAGTGTGTTGTTCTTGTTTTAGGTGTTGGTGATAGTGTTTTGTTCTTGTTTTAGGTGTCGATGATAGTGTGTTGTTCTTGTTCTAGGTGTTGGTGTTAGTGTTTTGTTCTTGTTCTATGTGTCGGTGATATTGTTTTATTCTTGTTCTAGGTGTCGGTGAAAGTGTGTTGTTCTTGTTCTATGTGTCGGTGTTAATGTTTTGTTCTTGTTCGAGGTGTTGTTGTTAGTGTTTTGTTCTTGTTCGAGGTGTTGGTGATAGTGTTTTGTTCTTGTTCTAGGTGTCGGTGTTAGTGTTTTGTTCTTGTTTTAGGTGTCGGTGATAGTGTTGTTTTTTTTGTTCGAGGTGTTGGTGATAGTTTTTTGTTCTTGTTCTATGTGTCGGTGTTAGTGTGTTATTCTCGTTCTAGGTGTTGGTGTTAGTGTTTTATTTGTTGTTCTAGGTGTCGGTGATAGTGTTTTATTCTTGTTCTATGTGTCGGTGATAGTGTTTTGTTCTTTTTTCTAGGTGTAAGCGATTGTGTGTTGTTCTTGTTCTAAGTGCTGGTGTTAGTGTTTTGTTCTTGTACTAGGTGTCGGTGTTAGAGTGTTATTCTTGTTCTACGTGTTAGTGTTTGAGTGTTATTCTTGTTCTAGGTGTTGGTGTTAGTGTTTAATTCTTGTTCTAGGTGTCGGTGATATTGTTTTGTTCTTGTTCGAGGTGTTGGTGTTAGTGTTTTATTCTTGTTCTAGGTGTCGGTGATAGTGTGTGATTGTTGTTCTAATGGCTGGTGTTAGTGTTTTGTTCTTTATATAGGTGTCGGTGTTAGTGTGTTATTCTTGTTCTAGGTGTTTGTGTTAGTGTTTTGTTCTTGTTCTCAGTGTCGGTGTTAGTGCTTTGTTCTTGTTATATGTGTCTGTAATAGTGTTTTTTCTTGTTCTAGGTACTGGTGTTAGTGGTTTGTTCTTGTTCTAAGTGTCGGTGATAGTTTTTTGTTCTTGTCCTATGTGACGGTGATAGTGTTTTATTCTTGTTCTAGGTGCTGGTGTTAGTGTGTTGTTCTTGTTCTAGGTGTCGGTAATAGTGTGTTGTTCTTGTTCTAGGTGTCGGTGTTAGTGTTTTGTTCTTGTTCTAGGTGTCAGTGATAGTGTTTGTTCTTGTTCTAGATGTCGGTGTTAGTGTGTTCTTCTTGTTCTAGGTGTTGGTGTTAGTGTGTTATTCTTGTTCTAGATCTCGGTGATAGAGTTTTATTCTTGTTCTAGGTGTCGGTGATAGTCTGTAATTGTTGTTCTAAGTGCTGGTGTTAGTGTTTTGTTCTTGTTATAGGTGTCGGTGTTAGTGTTTTTTTTTCTTGTCCTATGTCGGTGGTAGTTTTTTACTCGTGTTCTAGGTGCTGGTGTTAGTTTGTTGTTCTTGTTCTAGGTGTCCGTGATAGTGATTTGTTCTTGTTCTAGGTGCTGGTGTTAGTGTGTTATTCTTGTTCTAGGTGTCGGTGATATTATTTTATTCTTGTTTTAGGTGTCGGAGTAAATATTTTGTTCTCAAGGTGTCGGTTTAAGTGTTTTGTTCTTGTTCTAGGTGTCGTTGATAGTGTTTTGTTCTTGTTCTATGTGCTGGTGCTAGTGTGTTATTCTTGTTCTAGGTGTCGGTGATATTGTTTTATTCTTGTTCTAGGTTTCGGTGATAGTGTTTTATTCTTGTTCTAGGTGTCGGTAATAGTGTTTTGTTCTTGTTCGAGGTGTTAGTGATAGTGTTTTGTTCTTGTTCTAGGTGTCGTTGTTAGTTACTTATTCTTGTTCTAGGTGCTGGTGTTAGTGTGTTGTTCTTGTTTTAGGTGTTGGTGATAGTGTTTTGTTCTTGTTTTAGGTGTCGATGATAGTGTGTTGTTCTTGTTCTAGGTGTTGGTGTTAGTGTTTTGTTCTTGTTCTATGTGTCGGTGATATTGTTTTATTCTTGTTCTAGGTGTCGGTGATAGTGTGTTGTTCTTGTTCTATGTGTCGGTGTTAATGTTTTGTTCTTGTTCGAGGTGTTGTTGTTAGTGTTTTGTTCTTGTTCGAGGTGTTGGTGATAGTGTTTTGTTCTTGTTCTATGTGTCTGTGTTAGTGTTTTGTTCTTGTTTTAGGTGTCGGTGATAGTGGTTTTTTTTGTTCGAGGTGTTGGTGATAGTTTTTTGTTCTTGTTCTATGTGTCGGTGTTAGTGTGTTATTCTCGTTCTAGGTGTTGGTGTTAGTGTTTTATTTGTTGTTCTAGGTGTCGGTGATAGTGTTTTATTCTTGTTCTAGGTGTCGGTGATAGTGTTTTGTTCTTGTTCGAGGTGTTGGGGATAGTGTTTTGTTCGAGGTGTTGGTGTTAGTGTTTTATTTGTTGTTCTAGGTGTCGGTGATAGTGTTTTGTTCTTGTTCGAGGTGTCGGTGATAGTGTTTTATTCTTGTTCGAGGTGTCGGTGATAGTGTTTTGTTCTTGTTCTAGGTGTTGGTGATAGTGTTTTGTTCTTGTTCGAGGTGTTGGGGATAGTGTTTTGTTCTTGTTCTAGGTGTTGGTGATAGTGTTTTCTTGTCGAGGTGTTGCGGGATAGTGTGTTCGATGTGTTGGTGATAGTGTTTTATTTGTTGTTCTTAGGTCGATGATAGTGTTTGTTCTTGTTCGAGTGTGTTGGTTTAGGTTTTATTGTTTTCTAGGTGTCCGGTGATAGTGTTGTGTCTTGTTCGAGGTGTCGGTGATAGTGTTTTATTCTTGTTCGAGGTGTCGGTGATAGTGTTTTGTTCTTGTTCGAGGTGTTGGTGATAGTTTTTTGTTCTTGTTCGAGGTGTTGGTGATAGTGTTTTGTTCTTGTTCTAGATGCTAGAGATAGCCGTTATTGTTGTCTGGTTTTAGTATTAGTGATAGTTGCTGTCTTGTTATAGGTGTCGGTGATAGTTGTTGCCGTTGTCTTGTTCTAGGTTAAAAAGAAAATCGCTCTACTCTTATTTTTAGTGTTAGTGATAATCGTTCTATTTTTGTTATAGGAAATTGGGCATAGATTTTCCTAGCCTAGGCATTTTGCTTTTTTTCTTCTTTTTTTGATGGTTGAAGATTGTTAGGATCAAGAAAGAGAGGGGTAAAGCAGAAGTTCAATAGTGTTGCATGTTATCTCACTTACCTCTGATAAAAATATTAACTCCATATAAATATCGCGCATCAATTGCATACAAAGATATCCGCCGTTAAAAATTATTTACGTACTCACTGGAAACAAACCTTTGTTTGTAGGCAACGACACCTCCATCAATCCTTCCGAATGGCATCGGAGGGTTGGTTCTATTTTGATCAGTGATGTCGAAATATCGAATGTCTTTAACGTTGATGGATGGTTGATGTGGGCACCCCACTATAAAAATACTGAACAAGAAAGTAGACATGATCGTTTTTTAATCACCAAACGCTTTTGAAGTACATTAAAGTTCCTTTCCGATACGGGCTGTTAAAACGCTAACGAATCGTACTGAACAAATCGCTATGACCGTTATTTAATGAATACGCCGACTTGCACCGGAAAATCGTCCAAAAATTATTAGGGTCAGCGTGAGTCGTAAAAAACAGTGGGTTCGGAACGTTTTGCTAGATAGGGTCGGGACCCGAACTACAACATTTTTAGGCCTAGTGGGAACATATATAGGCGCTGTAGGTGAAAGTTTCCGTTTTGTTTAGGACAATGCACAAGCACAAAAAGCAAATATCATTTTAGACTTCTTTGATGTCGAAAGTATTGATATTTTGGACTGGCCATCGAGATCTGTGGGACCTATTCGAATTTAATGTGTCTGGTACAATAACATACATCCTTTGACATAGTCTGTCAATTTCACCATCATTGCAAAATCTAAGACTGGTTTTACCGCTTCAGATTTGACACCTGTATTATAATACCCCCTCCCCCCACACACACACAAACAGATGTGTTACATCTCCATGCATGGAAGGATTTTAAAATACCTTGGCATATTTGTTCAGTTTGACGAGACTTGTGTCGCGTAAAAGACCCAGTTCCATAGCTCGAAGATCAAAGTCCACGTCACCTGTCAAAAGTAAAATATATTGATTATAGATCTTGTTCATACAATAACTTCTCCATACATGGGAGGATTTTAAAATACCTTGGCAGATTTGTTCACCTTGATGATTAGTTTGTTGCTGGTAAGACCCAGGCTCACAGCTCTTAAGTCAAGGTCCCAGTCACTAGTCAAAAGTCAAAATATGTTGATTATAGACTTGTCTATACCATAACTTTTCTTTTTTATGGACTTAATAAATATTTATATAAATTTACGAATATTACTGTTAAACATAAATTAGACCTTTTTGATAAACTTGTTGTGCCTATATTAAATTATAGCTGTGAAGTATGGGGGTTCCATAACGGATCTGCAGTAGAAAGTGTACACACTCAATTTTGTAAAACTTTGTTAGGTGTCAAGAAAACGGCACAAAATGATTTCATATATGGTGAAACATGGCTTATGTCATTACAGAACCATAGATATTACGCTATTGTTAAATTTTGGATCAAGATTTTACAATCAGATGCCAAAAGATATATCAGGATCATTTACAATACATTGTATCAAGATATTATTGATAAACCTAATATAAAAAATTGGTGCTCTATGTTGAGAGATTTATTGTTCTCATTAGGATTTCCTGATGTATGGTATTCGCAAACAGTTGGGGACGCTGATGTTTTTCTTAGTCTGTTAAAGCAAAGAATTAAAGATCAATTTATTCAAAGCTGGAATAGTAGGTTACATGATTCATCTCGAGCATTGTTTTACAATACTATAGCCGATTTTAAATTTCAACCTTACTTAAATGTGGTTGTCACCGGCCCTCAGCTTGCAGCTTAGGCGACGAGTTCGTAGGGTCAACAAAATAAGAAATAACTCAGACTGTTGGTCAGTGTATTTGCGTCAACTGAGATAAACTGAAAGGAATATATAAAATACTATATCATATGTGAAAACATAGTATTGTAATAAGTACAAAATACATAGAACGACTAGCGAAATAATAGAATCACGATGCGTATAATTTCTATTGACAACAAAAATAATGTCAAAACACATCGGAGCACTATATCTAATAAAAATAATAATATAGTCGATCATTGAACAAAACAACGGTAAAAGATATAAAAGGTTTACCTGTAGATATATGAAAATATGCCCACAGAAAAGTGAAATATTGTCAGCACAAAAATATGGCGTTCGTGTAATGTTTGAAAAATGTAGAGTTTGTATTGGATAAGTGTTATTGGTTGGTTTAAGTCATGTGATCGGTCAGTCACGTGTCCTTGGTCAAAACTACGTGTACAGGTTAAAAAGGGAAACAACTACATCGACATGTACTTTACAAACCACTGTACTAAATCTGCTACGCTACTTTAATGATATAAACGTATATTGCATTTTAATTTCAAAAAGGGATTAAAGAACAAATAACGCAGTTACTAAATATAAATATATCATTATAGATATTATTTATTCACAAAATACACTGCCTATGACATATTCCCCCTGGTAGAAAAATGGCGTCCCGACATTTCACTTATACAATCAAGAAGACGTAAAGTAATGAAAATCATGACTTTAACATACTAATTAATTTAAACATATTAATTCAATAATTAACATAAATTGCAAAATAAACATATTACGTGAGGATTTAAGGTAATTGTTTTCACTGAAACAATCACATGTCAAAACAAATCATATTAAAAGAAACGTACAATACAGAGGTTCTGTTAAGCAACTACTGAAATAAAATACCCATTCGTCAGACAATTTCCACTTAGGCGGTCTGGAAATACGTTTAGATCTACCAGCGTTTAAGTCCGCCGTAGAAAAATCGCTGTTGGTCATGGCATCACCGCTTGCTCTACGTTGAGGAATAACATATTTTGGTACATCATTGTGTTCGTCTGACTTGTCTGGACCTTCTGACGTTAAGCCTAGAGGAAGTAGAAGGTTTCTATGAAGACGTCGTACCCTCCTGGAATTTGGGATATTCTTCTTAACGTCATATACTGGCTGATCGGGAAATGCCTGTGTAAGGACAATATAGGGATCTTGCTCCCACTTGTCGGCTATTTTCCGTTTTCCACGAATCGTAACATTTCTTGTCAAAACCAAATCTCCAGGTCGAAGATTAGAAGCTCGCGCTTTAAGGTCATAGCGTACCTTATTTGTTTCGGCTGTGCTTGAAGCATTCTCCTTGGCTTTCTTGTATGCTAATGAAAGTCGGTCGCGTAACTTTCTTACGTACTCATTCTTAGATTTAGCACTGATGTCATCAGTATTCAAACCAAGAAGAGCATCAACAGCAAGTTTGGGCTGCCTACCGAACATGAGGTAATAAGGTGAGTATCCAGTACTTGGATGAGGCGTGACATTGTATGCATGGACGAGAGGACCTACGTGGGATTTCCAGTCTGCCTTCTTCTCTTCCTCAAGAGTACCAAGCATCTTAAGTAGGGACTGATTAAATCTTTCGCACAAGCCGTTACCCATGGCGTGGTAAGGTGTTGTGCGAGATTTAATCACACCCGCTAACTGACAAAGCTCACTTATCAGTGTGGATTCGAAATTAGCTCCTTGGTCACTATGGATTCTAGACGGAAATCCGTAGTGAACAATGAACTTCTCGAAAAGCACCTTGGCTGTGGTTTTCGCAGTTTGGTTGGTCGTTGGGAAGGCCTGAGCATATCTAGTAAAATGATCTGTTATAACCAAGATATGCTCAAAACCACCCTTAGACCTCTCCAAACTTAGAAAATCAAGACAGACAAGATCCATCGGGGAAGAAGAAGTTATATTGACAAGGGACGCTGTCGACTGTGGAGACTTCCGACGTGTACAACGTGGACATGCAGCAACCTTATCTCGGATGAAAGAATCCATACCCGGCCAGAAAAACCTTTGCTTAAATAAAGACAAAGTTCGGTCTCTACCCTGGTGGCCAAGGTCTTCATGTAGTGCCTGGAAAACATCTGAGCGGAGGTTCTCTGGTAGGACAAGTTGATGATATTCCTGGTTATTCAAAACACCCTGACGATAAAGCACACCATCCCTAAGCTCTAACTTGTTCCAGTCCCGAGAGTATTTCATTACGGGAGTAAATCTATTCGAAGCCCGCTGAGCAGACGGCTTTGTACCATCCCGAATATGATGGATAATTTCAGAAATGACTGGGTCTCTAAGCTGGGCTGTCCTCCAGTCCTTGGAGCACAGGGAATGTCTAAACAACACTTCGTCAGGAACATCCGATGGTTGATCTACGACAGGGAGTGACTCAGGAGTGACAACACTGAAAATATATGGTGTCTTCTCTATATCTGCAGCTACTGCAGTTGCTATTGCTTCCATCACGGTTTGTCCGTGCTCGTTTTGTTTTGCCTGGTCCGGAATTCGCGACAAACCATCGGCATCAGCATTAAGCTTTCCGGCACGGTATCTTATCTTGAAATTATAGTTGGCTAACGCAGCCATCCAGCGCTGTCCAGTCGCATCAAGCTTAGCCGTCGTCGTAACGTACGTTAGTGGATTATTATCAGTCACAACCTCGAATACCCCACCATACAAGTAGTCGTGGAACCGCTCTGTAACGGCCCACTTGAGAGCAAGGTATTCCAGCTTGTGAGCAGGATATTTTTTCTCTGCAGGTATCAAGGATCTACTCGCGTACGCTATGACACGGTTTTTGCCATCTTGCCGCTGGTAAAGCACTCCTCCAAGGCCAACTGTAGAGGCATCGAGGTGCAAAATAAATGGTTTAGAATAATCTGCATATGCTAGTATCGGTGGATTGACTAGTTTCTCTTTAAGTTGATCAAAAGCTGATTGCTGTTTCTCTTCCCATTTAAATGGCGTTTTCTTAGCTTGTTTTTGGTTATTTGATTTATGATTCTTTAATTTTACAGTTGAGTGTCCTATTAAAAGATCATTTAATGGTCGGGCAATTGAAGCAAATCCTTTGATAAATTTCCTGTAATTACCAATAAACCCTAGGAATTTTCGAATTTCTTTTACATTTCTTGGAACTGGCCATTTCCTGACAGCTTCGATCTTGTCTGGATCAGCCTGAATGCCTTCGTCTGAAACAACATGCCCCAGGTAGGTAGTTTTTGTCTTGAAAAATTCACATTTAGATGGTTTTAGTTTAAGGTTGTAAGAAGCAATTCTTTCAAATACTTTATCGAGCCTTTCTATATGAGAATCTATATCTTTTGAGAAAATAATTATGTCGTCCAAGTAAATTAAACAGTCTTTGAGGTTTAGATCGCCCATACACCGTTCCATTAGCCGTTGAAAAGTAGCGGGGGCATTTCACAATCCAAAGGGCATTCTTTCGCATTGGTAAAACCCTAAGCCAGATACTTGAAATGCAGTTTTCTCTTTGTCCTCTTCCGCTAGTTCAACCTGCCAATAACCTGTTTTTAAATCTAATTTAGAGAAATATTTGGCACCCGATAGTGAATGCAAAGTATCTTCAATTTTTGGTATCGCATAGGCGTCTCTTTTGGTTCGGGAATTTAGTTTTCGGAAGTCTATACAAAATCTGATAGTTCCATCTTTTTTTCTTACAATAACGACATTTGATGACGAGGGACTTTTTGACTCTTTGATGGCTCCTATTTTAAGCATTTCCTGTAAGTGTTCCCTTACTTCATTGAAAATTGCTGGCGGTATTCGTCTACATGGGTCTCTAAATGGTTCCTCGTTAGTTAGGTTAATTTTGTGTTTCACTTCATTTGTGTGACCTAAATCTGATGGTGACTTTGGAAATATCTTCTCCCATTTGTGAAATAATTTGTAAACTTTGTCTTTTTGTTCTGTTGTCAAATTTGAATTATCGATATCAAGCCCATACTTCTGTTTCTGATTATTTGTATTCATGTCTTTGTTTTCTTTTTCAGGTTGGATTGACGCAGAGAGGGCGGATTGCAGTGGTGTGGTGATGTCGGTTTGGCGAAGAACTTTTACCTCCTGCAGCAGGCATATGCTTGATTTTGACTTTATTTTTACAGGTTTAGCAGATATATTGCATATCCGTACTGGGATTCTTGCAGACTTTCCCGGTGAAGTAGAAGAAACCACTCGAGGACAGATTATAGTACTTGTCAGATTGTTATTTTCAATAGGCTCCGTAACTGCTGCCTCAAAGTTTTTAGACTTGCGTAAAAATCCTGTAACTGTCCTAGTTTCCATTGGTTCAAGTACTATATCAGTTGTTGCTGTTACTTTTCCTATATCTGTTCTCATGGAAATAAACGCTGTTTCCCATTCTTTAGGTATATTGCCACCATCATTTGTGATGCTTTTGATTTCTCTTATTATGTTTGTTCCTATTAAAACGGGCACTGTTTTGTGGAAATCTGTACTTTGTACAACTAAAAGAAGGGTTTCTATTGGCTCTGATATGTGTGTTTCCACTGTAACCTCTATGTAACCCAAGTACGGTATAGAACTGCCATTCGCTCCTTTAATATCTAAATCAAAATCGTCAAGTGCTTTCAGTTCAGGCCTAGGATCTATGGTTTTGACGAATGATTCAGATATCGTACTTATCATTGAACCACTGTCTATTAATGCCACCGTTTCTACTCCATTAACTTTAATTTGGCCTTTATTCGACTCTCCAATAAGTTTGCTAAAAAGAGTGTTTTTATCTGTTGGGCTTTCTTGTATATTGCTCCGCTCATGCCCTGTGACCAGAGCATCTTCTAGTTTAAAGGCTCGGCTGAAGTATTATCTTCTTTTCCTACATTCTTCTCGTTGGTAACATTTTCATTTCTTCTGCTGTGAGAATTCTCTTTTGCCTGATTCTCTGATTGGCCTTTTCTACTGTTTTCTCTTTCATTTCTATCGTAATCTCTATCTCTCCGACCTTGGAATCGTCTACTGTCATCTCTATATCCTCTTCCTCTATAGTCAGATCCACTGTATCTATAAGTGCCTCTACCTCTGTTTCTATTCTGAGTCCATGTTTCCTTATAGTCACCTCGATCTCTATAGACCGGTCTTTCTACATATTTCGGGTTATCTTTTGACTTCCTTTCTTTAGTTATCTCTTAAAATTTGTTCTCAACTATCTTCACCTTTTCAACTAGGTCTTGTAAAAGTGATTACTGTTCTTTGAAATTTGTTTGCTGGCTATTTATTTGCTTTAAAGTATCAGTAACTTTTGTCTCTCTTGTCAGGTTCATTTCTGATTCCTCTTTTCTGACTTTCCTTTGTAGATCTTCAAAATCTTTAGCTGTTTCATAACTGAGCCTTGTCGCATTTCTCAGGTCATCACTGTACAAGAACCTCCAAAACCTACTTCTTAGCATTTCATCCTTTTGACTCTTCAAAATCTGTTGTTTATCTAATGCTATCTGTATCATGCTTTCAAGTCTTATTCCCCATTCTGACAGACTTTCTTCTTTCCTCTGCTTTGCTTGGTAGAATTCAGCTAATACTGATTCCCCAGATCTGACATTTCCATATACAGTTTGTAACTTGTCCACTATTTCCCTTGTAGATGCTTCTGTTCCTAATGTCAGGAGTATCTTTCTTGTATTTCCTGTTATGGAGTTCCTTACAGCTTGCCGAAGAATGTCTTCTTGATATAAGCCTGACTTTATCATAACTTCTATTTCTATCTTCCACTCTTCAAATGAGCTTTCTAACAGCTTTGGAACTGTTGGCTTATAAACGTGAGATTTCACTTTATCTCTTTCCGTTATTTGCTGTTCAACGATGTCTCTAACTTTATCTTCATCATCAACTAACGTACCTTGCCTTTTAGCTGTACCATTGTCTTTCATTGCTTTCGTTCTATCTTTTAGGTAATAATGATCATCCTCACTCGTTTCTTCATTTATCTGTCTCAACGTCGACTCCATCTTTAGTAAGCTATTTTGTAGTTCCCTCTTTTTCTCTTTTAAATCATTTATTCTCTTTTCTTTCATCTCTTTTTTCTCTTGTTCCTCTTTCAGTAATCGTTTTACTTCAAATTCCTTCCTTTTCATTTCTTTCAACATCTTCCTTCTTTTTAACTGTAAACCACGTTGGGCGCCATTTGTCACCGGCCCTCAGCTTGCAGCTTAGGCGATGAGTTCGTAGGGTCAACAAAATAAGAAATAACTCAGATTGTTGGTCAGTGTATTTGCGTCAACTGAGATAAACTGAAAGGAATATATAAAATACTATATCATATGTGAAAACATAGTATTGTAATAAGTACAAAATACATAGAACGACTAGCGAAATAATAGAATCACGA
This sequence comes from Cyclina sinensis, assembly GCA_012932295.1. Lineage (NCBI taxonomy): Eukaryota > Metazoa > Mollusca > Bivalvia > Venerida > Veneridae > Cyclina > Cyclina sinensis. The sequence continues at coordinate 32,126,600 of JAAONU010000008.1, forward strand.
TGCGTATAATTTCTATTGACAACAAAAAATAATGTCAAAACACATCGGAGCACTATATCTAATAAAAATAATAATATAGTCGTTTATTGAACAAAACAACGGTAAAAGATATAAAAGGTTTACCTGTAGATATATGAAAATATGCCCACAGAAAAGTGAAATATTGTCAGCACAAAATATGGCGTTCGTGTAATGTTTGAAAAATGTAGAGTTTGTATTGGATAAGTGTTATTGGTTGGTTTAAGTCATGTGATCGGTCAGTCACGTGTCCTTGGTCAAAACTACGTGTACAGGTTAAAAAGGGAAACAACTACATCGACATGTACTTTACAAACCACTGTACTAAATCTGCTACGCTACTTGAATGATATAAACGTATATTGCATTTTAATTTCAAAAAGGGATTAAAGAACAAATAACGCAGTTACTAAATATAAATATATCATTATAGATATTATTTATTCACAAAATACACTGCCTATGACATGGTAACTATACCAAAATTTAGAAAAAGTTTGTCTAGACTTAGAGTTTCATCTCATAGACTCTGTATTGAAACCGGACGTTGGCATAAACCCCGAAGTATTCCTATTAGTGATCGTAAATGTACTATATATGAACAGTTAGAAGACGAATATCATTTTATCATGAACAGTTAGAAGACGAATATCATTTTATCATAGAATGCACACTGTACTCTGATTTGCGTAAACAGTTATTACCTTTGTATTTTTGGAAAAGACCAAATATGTGCAAGTTTGTAGAACTAATAAATACTGAGAACGCCAATTTAATAAAGAACTTAGGTACATATGTAAATAATGCTTTCGAAATCAGAACAAATATGTTACTTCGTAACTAACTCAATTCACATTAACTCGTTTTATAATTGCATGTAGTAATCTAAAATTATAATTGGCTTGTCTGTCATTTTAGATAATATATCATGTTGTATACATAATTTTACTGTGTTCAGTTAAACGAAAACGTACTTGAAAAAGATTAGATGCGTTTTTTTGACTTTCCAATAACCACCTGCCAACCTTGTCGGCTTTCGTTTTTTCGGACAAGATTGGCAATATAGTGGGATAATCTGAAACCTTTTTTTCGATACTTTTTCTTTTTAACAGTCAGTTTTCTTTGATTTGGAGCACGTTTGTTGTTGTTTAGTTAAGTTGAAAGTCAGTATAAGAAACATGTACACAAGGTATTTTATTCCGTATGTATATTAAGTATCAGTATAAACATGTAAATGTTGAATTTTGATTTGCCACATTTCAATCTTGTCCACGTCGGACAAGGTTGAAAATACAGTGGATTATGTTTTCCTTTACTTTTTATTGTAATATTTATTTCCGTTACTTTTTTGTTTAAGAATTAAAATTGTGTTTAAACTACATAATGCAAAAGATTGTGTTCACCTTATTTTATTAAAGTATAATGAAATGTATTTAAATCATGATACATTTAATCTTCTGAGTATACTGAGTTCTTTATAATAATACAACACAGATTTATAAGCAATTAATAGCATCAATAGCAGCATGGCGTGCATGTACAAAATAGTATGTGAAAGACGGTTAATACAAAATTATTCATGTTTATTTTGTATCATTTATATGCATAGTATTTTTATACTGTACATCCACTGTATAAATGTTATGCCACATGGGTCTATGACCTATGATTGGATTTATTTGAAATAAACTCTTAAAACTCTTAAACTCTTATCCATACGTAGAAGGACGTTTAAAATAACTTGGTAAATTTGTTAACCTTTATGAGACGGTGTGTCACGTATAATATCAAGGTTCTAAGCTTAAAGGTAAAAATCACAGCCACCGGTCAAATGTTAAGAAAAATGATGATAGACCTTGTCTCGGCCGTAACTTCTCGATGCTTGGAAGGATTTTACAATACCTTGGCATATTTCTTCATCTAGATAAGACAATTATGTCACGTGTAAGACGAAGGACCATAGCTCAAAGATCAATGTCACAGTAACTTGTCAAATGTATAAATGTTGAAGATAAAACTTGTCCGAGTCATAAATTCTCCATACCTGGACGGAATTTAAGAAAAACCTTAGCATTTTTGTTCATCGAGATGAGACGGTGTGTTGGATTGAATACCCAGATCCCTTTCTTAAAGGTCAAGGTCACAGTGACTGTTCAAATTTAAAAAATGTTGACGTTGCTAATGCTTTCTAAATCTAGTGACAACAATTCTCAAATTGTATCCCTCTAGCAATATGGTTAAAAACAATATTTTTATAAATATGTTTGTCGATCCTAAATCCATTTAGATGAACTTTAATCTCAAATGTTTGCTTTTTATATTGTTTAAACAATGTGTAAGACTATAAGGTATTTAAAGAAAATCAACATAGCATTTGTGTTTCCTGTTTTAAAATGAAAACTACACAACCTAGTAATTTTTTCTGGGGCATTAATCATGTCTATTTAATTCAATGATGACGAATACACCAAAATACTTATTCATACCTACGCGGGAGAAAAAAAGTTATATCCATCGTGCGTTTAAACCCATTCTAATCATCTAAGATTCAGCAAAATAATACCTCGAGACTTTCCAACACTTCATATCTTTTATTTTATAAATTAATAGTTCTACAAATGTTTGACCAAGACATTTTAAATTTTTTGCCCTTTTAAACAAATTACTTCCAGGCGTCAGCCTCTTAAGTATTTGCCATTGTAAAAGTCTTTAAAACTATTCACAACTGAAATGGATTAAAATCGTTCGACTTAGATGCTATTTTGGCAGTTTGCGAAGTTGATACATCAGTAATGCGAGCACTGAACTGTTTTAGCTATGATCACGTTAAACATCCGTGCGTATGAAAAGTTCATGCCTTGTAAGCTATTGTTCTTTTTTTATTGTAATTTCTCAAGAATCTTTTTTTTGTAATTTAAGTGATTAACTTTTCTAGCGTTTTGGACAAGTTTTTGGTATATATTCATTTTTTTCCATAGAATTAAAATTCAGTTAGCTTACAGAGTATTTGACTAGAAGTAAAGAACTGTCCTTTCGAAATTTCAGGTATATTTTCATGATTCAGCCTACAAAAAGGATATTGTTCAAAACATTCTTCAAAAAGGATATTGTTCAAAACATTGTTCAAAATCTAAACCTGCTATATAAAACAATAGAAAAATATGTTTTTCATTGATTTCATGTCCTGTAGAAATAAAAACCTGTTACTACTTTCTTGGTTTGATACAAATGAAGATTGTAGGTTGTTTTTGTAGGTCATGTTAATAGATTTTACACGCCTCTATAACAGCATTGCTGTTTACAATGTTTTAAAATACTGAAACTATAAAAAAGACACATGTATCGCAATATGTTACTTATAGGTGACAACGGACATATTGTTCAGATTCCTTTGGGCTTAAGCCTCTAGGTCTAAATGCCAGTGAATGTTATATTATGTATCTGTATTTCAAATATGCAGGCGAAGTTTATCTGCTTAGCTGTAGCAGGGTCTGTGACATGGGTATATTCAACGACCTCAGTGTCATCCAACAAGATCTGAAAACAGGTACAAACAATCTGATAAAAAAGGAAAGCAAATATTTAAGAAATGTTATCAAATAAAGTTATCAACTGACTACTTTGATGAGAAAAAAAATACTCACAGGAGCAGTTTTGCTTTGGTATTCACAAATATATTGGAATATTTATTCATTAATTTACGCAACCGAGACAATTTGTTAGGGAAAATGCATAACGAATGTTTATCAGAATAATACTAACCTACAAAGTCCATTCTCTCGAAAATATAAAATATTTGAGTTATTACAGAAACAAACTTGTTTTATAAAACAATATACGTGGTTAAATCAAAATATATCAAAATATATCATATTTTTTTACAAAATCATTAATAGATATTCCAAATGTGTAAACTGAAGTGACTTATTAGTAGCATTTGCGAGTTTAGTTACTGGTTCCAAAATAATTTTGAAATACCTTCATTTTGTTTGTTAGTGGAACAAAAGTAAATCTGTGAGGTTTGCCGTCAGCAACTGCTGTTTTTCCTAAGTGTATTTTATTGACCCACCCAGCACGGTATATTTTAAAATGAACCGAGGCGAAACCTCTCTGGTTTTCAATTGCAGCATAAATTAAAAGAATCTCTGGTTCACTGTCGTACACATGAAAACTGTAATCTGTCGTGTCCATCACACTAAATTCAAATCTGCAAATAAAATAGTACTAGAATAACCGTAGAATAAAAAATACCTGGAGACTAATCTATATTTAGGGTGGAACAAATTAAGTTTGTGTTTCGAACATAATAATGCATATAGATAAAATATCAAGCTATAAAGATTTATATATAGTAATCATATATGTACATAGACGCTTGTGGAGAGGTTTGTTATGTTGAAACTTGTGGTAAACACAAATTATATATGTTCTGGAAAGTATAGTACGTAAGTGCGTACAAATACGGAAATATGATAAACACTATCATTGTTCATATAGTGATGGATGACTTGGCAGTAAATATATCACTATATGGACAATGATAGTGTTTATCATATTTCCGTATTTGTACGCACTTAAGTACTATACTTTCCAGAACTGAATGGTTCGGTTCATGTATACTTGTTTTAGTTGCTCTTTTTTCCGTGAGAATGACATCACGAGAGCTGTCAGTCTTCTGAATTGCTAATTTTAAAAATGTTACATACATTTAATACCCTTCCTTGTAAACAACATTTGTATAGAAGATTAGAGTTCTATTGTGCTGAAATTTTGCCACTTTTTATATATAACATTCTTCCTCTTTCTCGCAATCTATATATGAATCGTATCTCTAAAATATAAATTACGCGGGAATAAGTTATGAACATTGTTCTGTACAACACGTACTATGTTTGGACTCACAATCGTGATCTCATCCAAATATATTTTCTAAAAAAAAACAAAAAACAATAGTATAGGTAATTCTGGAAAAAGTTTTGCATACCACATTGCCTACTAAAACCTTATGTTATGCTAAATCGAGTGTGTAATTGCCGTGCAAAATAGGTTCCTTTATTTGCAAATATCATGACAAAACTCGAAGCCTAAAAATGAGTTCATTGATAACGGAGTCAATATCAGTTAGATGCATTTTGTAATAGTCTCCGTCCGTCCTTCTTTCCCACATTTTTATCACGAGCATAACTCAGTGTGTATTTAAGATATCAACTTCACAACTTCATAGGTGGATAGATCTCACTGAGGAGGAATGCAGTGCACAAAAATGATAACTCTACCCTTCATAATTTTTGGGTGTTTGCTCTTTGTTATTTTTCATGCATAATTTTTATTCGGGGAATAACTCGAACAGTATTTCATAAATCAACAAACAACTTCATAGGTGGATAGATCTCACTGGGGAGGAATGCAGTGTAAAAGAGTGATAATTCTTAATTTTTGAGTTATTGTCTTCCATCCGTCCGTCCGTCCTTCCACCCCACATTTTGAGTCAAAAGCATAACTCGAAAGTATGTGAGATATCAACTTGACAAATTTATAGGTGCATAGATCTCAATAAGTAGAAATGTTGTGCATAAGAATAGTTAATCTACTCTTCATAATGTTTTGGTTATTGCCCTTTGTTATTTGTAATGAATAATTTTTTGTTCGGAGCATAACTTGAAAAGTATTTGAGATATCAACTTGAAACTTCATAAGTAGATATATCTCATTAGGAGGGGTGCAGAGCACCAGAATGATAACTGTACCTGTCATTATTTTTTAGTTATTGCCCATTGTTATTTTCTTGTTGGACAATAACTCAAACAGTGTTTGAGATATCAACTTGAAACTTCATAGGTTGACAGATCACTTTCAAGAGGGATATTGTGCACAAGAATGATAACTAACCAAACTCACTCGGCTGGGGATGGTCATGACAACATGGCTCTTGTTTTAAGGTAAAATTGAGAGAAGCTATCCTAATACACAGATACCAGGATAATAAGTAAATGAAGAATCCAATCTATAGTTTAACAGGCATACATAACGAATATGGTTTCTTACCCTTTCCATCGTTGTCCTGGTGGTATACTTATGTAGAAATCAAGGGTGCTTCCGACTCCAAAAGTCCCGGGAAACAGCCATTGAAAGCGCTTAGATATCTGCAACTTTATAACAGCTTTACAAGTTTTATCAAAAATAAGATTCACACATACACTAGATACATTATTTTATAAATATAGCTTCTTTCGTATGTAATAGGATAAACTTTTTTTGTAATCTGATATGAAAAGAAGAATCCTTACTGAAGCTATAGAAGGTTATTTTGTGATGTAATATAATAAGTTGCTGCATATGGTACTGAAATTACCGGTCGAAGGTAGCTCTCGATAGTTTTTGTCTTACGAAGATAGGAAAACCCATCCTCATATTGTGGGTCGCTGCCCCAGTCCCATGTCAACGCGTCACATTCCCCAGTGTTTTTTTGTATCCTCGTCGCTAAGAATCGATTGTCAGTGGACGCTTTCGCGCATGCTCGGAGGTTCGAGTATGTATCCTGACCATGTACCAGTGTAAAGTTCACATACAATGTTTTCGATTCAATAGAGACAGGACCAATCCAAAAGTCGTTGTACGAAGTTCCCTCTGTTCAAATGTGATAAAAGTAAATTTATTATTATCATTCTCGAAATTGTCATTGATTGGACAAGCTCTACTGAAACTTTACGGAAGTGCAAAACACAACCGACCAAATATGAGAGATTTGAAACGGCATCGAGAATTAAAATTAACACACTTTAGCGCGGACCTTTTCAAACACAATGCTAGGGGGATGTTTTATAAGTGGAAGCATCAATTAGATGAAATTCTTCCTCTTTCTTGCATTTCCAAATAAATCTCCTCAATATCATTAGTATCACTAGTCGGATCAGTGTAACGTAACTTTCTTAATAATTCAGATACAAAGATAAATAGTAGAATAAGTTGATTGCATTACTTCGTCAGTAAAGAAATAATATAATTGAGCATGTTCTGTTTGAATGTAAGTGTCCTAGGTAAATGTACATGTTACTTAAAGAAATACTATGCCCATCTTTGCTTAAAATACTTTTATCGCAGAAATTAATTGTAATCTAGGAAATTCTTACTGAATATGTCTAATTAGGCTATTAGAATACATACATTATGTATAGGAAGCTACAGAATCCTGTTGGGGCCAATTAAAATGTCGCCGTCGCGCTTAGAGATAGACGCTCGACAACGCGACGCGACATCGCGAAAATGCGATACGATGCTCGACAATGCAAAGCGACGCGTGACAATGTCAAACGAAATATCGCGATTTCATATCGTATTGTCGCGCTTTAAAAGCGCGAGATATCTCATTGTCGCTTCGCATTGTCATGCGTCGTATCGCATTGTCGCGGTGTCGCTTCGCGTTGTCGCGATGTCGCGTCGCGTTTTCGTCCGTCGCGTTCTGCATTTGTGAAGGCCTCGACGCTGTAAACCGACGCGCCACAACGCGACGCGACATTTTCACAATGTCGTATTGCATTGTCTCCCGTCGTGTGTGATCACCAACCGCGACACACGAAAATGCCAAACGACACTAGACAACGCGACGCGACGCTCGAAAACGCGAAGCGAAACTAGACAATGCGACGCGACATTTATTGGAATATCCTTTCGCGTTGTCGTGCGTCTACCGGTGACAGGTTAAAATGTTACAAGATCTATATGCTGTCTGACAGTGCGATGACAAAATTTCACGTGCCTGTGTATTATCCGGCCCTCCCCATAGCCATATCGCATTTTTAGAGCATGACCGCGACTGCTGCATTTTTCTTGTGGAATTGGTTCTTAATTAATTTAATGGCTGGAATATAAAATTTGCCAATTTCCTGTAGACGCACGACAACGCGATACGATATTCCAATAAATGTCGCGTCGCATTGTCTAGTGTCGCTTCGCGTTTTCGAGCGTCAAGTCGCGTTGTCTAGTGTCGTTTGGCATTCTCGTGTGTCGCGGTAGAGGAGCACACACGACGGGAGACAATGCGATACGACATTGTGAAAATGTCGCGTCGTGTTGTCGCGCGTCGCTTCACATTGTCGAGTGTCGTATCGTATTGTCGTGCGTCACGGCCTACACAAATGCCGTCCGCGACGGACGAAAACGCGACGCGACATCACGACAACGCGACGCGACACCGCGACAATGTGATACAACGCACGACAATGCGATATTTCGCGCTTTTATACCGCGACAATACGATATGAAATCGCAATATTTCGTTTGACATTGTCGCGTGTCGCTTCGCATTTTCGAGCGTCGTATCGCATTTTCGCGATGTCGTCGCGTTGTCGAGCATCTACCTCTAAGCGCGACGGTGACATTTTAACTGGCCCCAACAGGATTCTGTAGGAAGCTGCATTCTTTATTACAGGTCATGTTATGTTGGTGCTGTTTTAAAAAAATCTGCCAGTTGTTTTAGGACACTATGTATTTATACTGTGTTTACCTATAGTATGTACAGTTTTAAACGTAACATATCAACTCTTTGTGTACTCAAACATGTTTATTTTATATTTACATAATGTGTAGTAGTTATTTGTATCTGAAACTTGAGCATAATATATCTTTAAAGTTCTGATGGCATATGCTACATTTAATTATATTTTGCATGTATAAAACCTTTGCTTTAATTACAGATTCTTAATAAAATATTACATTTAATTCTCCTGTATCTACACAGTATATATTTACACAATGTCATACAGATTGTTGTAAAATACAGCAACAAGCGATTGCGAGAATATCAAATTATTGGAAATATTGAACGAATAACTGGTCGTATATCTGTACATTATCTATTTAATAGTCATATATTAAATGATATAAAATAATGGAATAGTACTTTTTATTCACCTTTCTCACAATTTGTACCATTGTAGCCGGCAAAACAGTCACACGCATATTCCCCTATACCATCTCTGCATATTCCATGCACACACGGTTTAATATCGCATTCATTTATTTCTGAAATAAAGAATGAAAATACAGCAGAGCGTCTACATACTATAACAAAATATTTTTAGATTTTGACTAGGTGTAGATTTGGCTAGATTAATCTTTATATCAGGTCCTGAAGTGGAACTTAATGCGTCAGAAAGAACCGTTAAAACTGTTATATCAAAGGTATTTTTATTTCACAAAAAATATGTTGATATACATACTGCTATCCTATCAGTTGGGCAACAATATATTCGTTGAAAAAAGGAAACTAGGAAGTATTGAGAAACAACCAAGATAGCATGAAACTAAAATTACTCCATGAGGTATCAGACAGCTGCAAGAAAGCGATCTATCTTCGGAATGTCTCAATAAAGTGATCTATCTTCGGAAATGTTCTTATTCCGCCGATTATTTCCGGGTATATGATCAACTCTGATCACAGAATTCCTCTTGAAAATACAAGTGTTAGAAATCGAATGTTAACTGTTGAAGACAGAGGTGAAAGCATCGGCACTTGAACGTTGGTCGTTTGTTTATAAAGTATGATAGTATCTATTTAAGAGTCGAATAAATAATATAAGATAAAGTTATGAAAATAGTCATTTTTATTAACCTTTCTCACAATTTGTACCATTGTAGCCGGCAAAACAGTCACACGCATATTCCCCTATACCATCTCTGCATATTCCATGCACACACGGTTTAGTATTGCATTCATTTTCCTCTGAAATAAAGAACGAAAATGCAGGAGAACGTCTACATACTATAATAACATATTTTTAGATTATGACTAGGGCTAGTTTTGGCTAGATTTATCTTAAAACATGTTTCAGGTCCTGAAGTGGAATTTAATGCGACGAAAAGGAACCTTTATTTCACACAAAATATTGTTAGTACATATTGGGACTACTAGTTTCCCACAATATTTTCGACGAAAAAAAGAAACTAGGAAGCATTGAAAAACAAACCAGGTTGCATGTAATTAAAATTACTGCGTGAGGTATCAGACAGCTGCAGTAAAGCGATCTATCTTCGAAAATGTTTTAATTCCATCGGTAATTTCCACAGTTCCTTGGCCTTGATTTTTACATAGAAATCTATTTAAAAGCTTTCATAGAAAACACTCAGACTGGTATCACATGATAACGCATTGGCTCTCTAATGATAATGCATTGGTTTTATAACTCGGGGATCGTCACTTTGATCCCACTTTGCCTTCGACATGATTTTCCAGATGTGAAATTAAACTGTTGCCCATCATAGCAATAGCATGAGCTTTTACAAGGACCAGGGATACCTATTAAGCTGATGAAAATTGGAAAAATCAACTGCTTCATTATTCCATTGCTCCTGAGCCTTTACTTATACCACTGAAATCATTTGCACCATGTCTATAATAACATATATTGAGTTTAAGTGTATGTATATTGTGTAAATGCTTTCACAAGTTGTGTGAATATAAACTTTTTGAAATTTCACATACAATTTGCTGTAAAATACAGCCTAAGCCTTTGCGAGAATATCAAATCATTGGAAATATTGTACATTAACTGGTCGTTTGTTTATAAAGTATCTATTAAAGAGTCGAATAAATAATATAAGATAAAGTTATGAAAATAGTCCTTTTTATTAACCTTTCTCACAATTTGTACCATTGTAGCCGGCAAAACAGTCACACGCATATTCCCCTATACCATCTCTGCATATTCCATGCACACACGGTTGGGTATTGCATTCATTTTCCTCTGAAATAAAGAACGAAAATGCAGGAGAACGTCTACATACTATAATAACATATTTTTAGATTTTTAATTATGGCTAGTTTTGGCTAGATTTATCTTTTTACATGTATCAGGTCCTGAAGTGGAATTTAATGCGACAAAAAGGAACCTTTATTTCACACAAAATATTGTAAGTACATATTGGGACTACTACTAGTTTCCCCACAATATTTTCGACAAAAAAAAGAAACAAGGAAGCATTGAAAAACAAACCAGGTTGCATGTAGCTAAAATTACTGCGTGAGGTATCAGACAACTGCAGTAAAGCGATCTATCTTCGAAAATGTTCTATTTCCATCGGTAATTTCCACAGTTCCTTGGCCTTGATTTTTTCATAGAAATCTATTTAAAAGCTTTCATAGAAAACACTCAGACTGGTATCACATGATAACGCATTGGCTCTCTAATGATAATGCATTGGTTTTGTAACTCGGGGATCGTCACTTTGATCTAACTTTTCCTTCGACATGATTTTCCAGATGTGAAATTAAACTGTTGCCCATCATAGCAATAGCATGAGCTTTTACAAGGACCAGGGATACCTATTAAGCTGATGAAAATTGGAAAAATCAACTGTTACATTATTCCATTGCTCCTGAGCCTTTACTTTTACCACTGAAATCATTTGCACCATGTCTATAAAAACATATATTGAGTTTAAGTGTATGTATATTGTATAAATGCATTCACAAGTTGTGTGAATATTAAAAGTTTGAAATTTTACATACAATTTGCTGTAAAATACAGCCTAAGCCTTTGCGAGAATATCAAATTATTGGAAATATTGTACATTAACTGGTCGTTTGTTTATAAATATGTATTAAAGAGTCGAATAAATAATATAAGATAAAGTTATGAAAATAGTCATTTTTATTAACCTTTCTCACAATTTGTACCATTGTAGCCGGCAAAACAGTCACACGCATATTCCCCTATACCATCTTTGCATAGTCCATGCACACACGGTTTAGTATTGCATTCATTTTCCTCTGAAATAAAGAATGAAAATACAGGAGAACGTCTACATACTAAATAACATATTTTAGATTATGACTTGGGCTAGTTTTGGCTAGATTTATCTTTATACATGTATCAGGTCCTGAAGTGGAATTTAATGCGACGAAAAGGAACCTTTATTTCACACAAAATATTGTAAGTACATATTGGGACTACTAGTTTCCCCACAATATTTTCGACGAAAAAAAGAAACAAGGAAGCATTGAAAAACAAACCAGGTTGCATGTAACTAAAATTACTGCGTGAGGTATCAGACAGCTGCAGTAAAGCGATCTATCTTCAAAAATGTTCTAATTCCATCGGTAATTTCCACAGTTCCTTGGCCTTGATTTTTTCATAGAAATCTATTTAAAAGCTTTCATAGAAAACACTCAGACTGGTATCACTTGATAACGCATTGGCTCTCTAATGATAATGCATTGGTTTTGTAACTCGGGGATCGTCACTTTGATCCCACTTTGCCTTCGACATGATTTTCCAGATGTGAAATTAAACTGTTGCCCATCATAGCAATAGCATGAGCTTTTACAAGGACCAGGGATACCTATTAAGCTGATGAAAATTGGAAAAATCAACTGCTACATTATTCCATTGCTCCTGAGCCTTTACTTTTACCACTGAAATCATTTGCACCATGTCTATAATAACATATATTGAGTTTAAGTGTATGTATATTGTGTAAATGCTTTCACAAGTTGTGTGAATATAAACTTTTTGAAATTTCACATACAATTTGCTGTAAAATACAGCCTAAGCCTTTGCGAGAATATCAAATTATTGGAAATATTGTACATTAACTGGTCGTTTGTTTATGAAGTATCTATTAAAGAGTCGAATAAATAATATAAGATAAAGTTATGAAAATAGTTCTTTTTATTAACCTTTCTCACAATTTGTACCATTGTAGCCGGCAAAACAGTCACACGCATATTCCCCTATACCATCTCTGCATAGTCCATGCACACACGGTTTAGTATCGCATTCATTTTCCTCTGAAATAAAGAATGAAAATACAGGAGAACGTCTACATACTAAATAACATATTTTAGATTATGACTAGGGCTAGTTTTGGCTAGATTTATTTTTATACATGTATCAAGTCCTGAAGTGGAATTTAATGCGACTAAAAGGAACCTTTATTTCACACAAAATATTGTAAGTACATATTGGGACTACTACTAGTTTCCCCACAATATTTTCGACGAAAAAAAGAAACTAGGAAGCATTGAAAAACAAACCAGGTTGCGTGTAACTAAAATTACTCCGTGAGGTATCAGACAGCTGCAGTAAAGCGATCTATCTTCGAAAATGTTCTATTTCCATTGGTAATTTCCACAGTTCCTTGGCCTTGATTTTTTCATAGAAATCTATTTAAAGGCTTTTATAGTAGTTGTCATCAAACATACTAAATACTGTATCTGGCTTCAAGTTTGAAGAGTATTGCTTGAAGTAAGGAGGATAAAGTGTAAAGTTTATAATCTAAAGTTTGAACACAAGTGTCAAGTATAAATGTTATATCTTGACAGGTCTTTCGGACAAAAGTATCCTTATTGCGTTAAAGATATTAATGTTTGTACTTCTTACACTTTTCCCAAACATTTCAAATCAGAAAATAGTAAAACTGGTCTTGATTTGTTTAAAAAAGACGGTGTCTGACCTTCAAGACATTTAATTTCTGTGTATCTGTGTACATAAATCCATTTATACCTATCTTTTAGGTCAATAAACGTTGCGCTTTGGCAAGGGTTAGTGTTATATTCATTAGTTCCTGTAAAATACACAACAACATCGTCATCATCAAGAAACCGTCATCATTAACAACAGCAACTAACAGAGATACGGTGATGAAAATTCGCAATATAACTTCTTCCGAAATAAATCTAAGCATTTTGAATTTCCACTGTATAAATTTTAAGTTTTCATTTTAAAATCTATGAAAAACGCATCATAAAGTTGTTTTTTTACTTGATTATATTTGATTAGCTGCTGAAGACATTTTACTTGGAAATAAATTCTTCTGACTTTACTCTTTGCCCTTAAATTTCATTTATTGCAACAAGCATAATAGTAGCCCTTTTTTTTATAATACTGACCTTTAAATAGAAAACTAGTACTTAGTTTGTTGATGTTTTAAATACTTATCATTAGGTTAGGGTCTCAAAATTGCCAGAGCCCTTTTCTTCGTGTACATTTTTTTCCAATGATAAAGTGGTATGGTTTAACACATTTGATAAGTCTTCTGATGGATTAATTCAGTAGTTAAGTAAGGTGTCTACTACATCTTATAACACGTGAACAATTTCATTACCTTTATGTTCGACGACCGGTAACATATAAATCAGAACAATGAATCCGATAGCTAAGATCAACAACACAGCAACGAGAACTGCCAGACGTCTTATCCTTGTTAAACACCTTGGTCTAGAGGCACCAACTCTTTCTGTTAAATCGGCGTAAATATGCTCATCTTCAACCTTGTTAATTTCATCTTTCTGCAAAACGTACTGCGCCGTAAAATAATCACAATCGGATATGTTCGATTCAATTTCCATAATTACCTAATTCGGTTAACAGTCAATACACTACCGTTACTTCATACCGAGTAGATTTATGATATTGACCTTTACAATGAAGTTTTAAACAACCAATGAAAGTGCACCAATATCCAATTTTCATTGGTTGAAACGATTATGTGACTGCAAAAATTATAAATAGACAGGTGTTACTGACAGTTTTGTAAACACATTTCAACTACGCATCCTGATTTTAACCTAATTGATAGTTTTACTGATTTATTTACATATACATATTAAAACACTTTGAAAAGTGAAATACATAAGTAACATGCAGACATGCATTGTTTGTTTACATTTTGTAAGTATGGACGTTTCGTTGTAGGCAGTCACTGACTGGCTGAAAAGTAACTGTGGATTTCCATGTCTAAAAATAAAAATATCGTTTTGAAAATTGACTTTTATCAGAGGTAAGAAAGTGAAACATTCGGCCGATGCGCAGGAGGGTAGACCCAACTAAACTTTTGACACTAGGAATGAAGCGATTAAGCTCAGAGTATATCCTTGAATTGTTTTTAATTTTATTATTGCGTTTCCTCTATTTAAAGTGTTGCTTGTATCATTTATTCAACTAATTATCGAATGATTTTGGTGATAATTGTATATATACTGAACAAAAAAGAAACTTCCGCTGTGTTAAGTGCAGTTATACGTAAATATGGAAAAAAGGGTTAAATTATTTTTACTTATATTCCAAGAGTATTTCAATGTGAATTTTTGTGTAAAATTGTATTGCTCTACGTTCACGGAAAACTGATGAAATGGTTGATTAAATGTGGTAGGGATCGTAGACCAAAATTACACATTAATACCGGGTATGGCCACTTTGAGCTTGGAGTACTGCCTGGCATCGTTTGCGCATAGATTCGACAAGTGTGTTGGTTGCTGCCTGTGGAATGTTATTCCACTCCTGCATTAAGGCTTGTGTTAGTTCATTGATGTTTGACGGTGGAATTGGGCGACGTCTTACACGCTGGTCCAAATTATCCCACAGGTGTTCGATGGGATTCAGATCTGGACTTTTGTCGAGCCAATCATTAATGAATGCAATATTATTCGTCCTGAGGAAATTCACAGTATCTCTTGCTCTATGGCTTGTGGCATTATCCTGCTGAAACAGAGTGATATTGGAATTATTTTGAAACAGTGGGATGACGTGCCTCATAAGAATCTCATTTCGGTAGCGTTGGGCATTCAAATTCCCATAGATCACGACGAGAGGTGGGCGATAACAATGCCAAATGCCTGCCCAGACCATGATGGAACCTCCGCCCAAAAAACGATGTCGTTCAAGTACACAACAGTCGGCTTAACGTCTTCTATGGTATACACGAACCCTGCCATTACTTCGATGAATGGAAAATCTCGACTCGTCGGAGAAAAGAACGTTACTCCTTTTTTGCGTAATCCAGCGATGGTGTGTACGTGACCAATTAACACGATTTACCCGGTGACGTCGCCTCAATACACAGCCAACGTAAGGACGACGTCCACGTAGACCATCCTCCGCGCAGACGATTGCGTACAGTTTGGGAAGATATTCTGTTATGTGTACCAGGGGTGTTCGCAGCAGTGGCAGTGGTAGTTTGAAAACGATTGCACAGGTGTGTGTTCATGATATAGCGGTCTTGACCAGGCGTCGTGACGCTCGGACGTCCACTACGTGGTAAATGTTCCGTATGCCCAGTTGCTTGGAAACGTTGCCTAAGGTTTTGAATAGAACGGCTAGAACTGCAAAGAACCCTAGCAACCTCATTCGTCGCCATACCAACATTAAGCATTCCAAAGGCACGTTCATGTAAGTTTGGTGGAATTCTAGGCAAAAAGTAAAATAAGTTAATAAAATTCTTTTTTTCAACGTCTTTTTTATTGACATCTCAAAGTCTATAAAATCAGACTGAAAGGTTTGATATTATAAACACGGATTATACATGTCCGTGCATACACCAGAAAATCGAGTTTAACGGGGTTTTTTTGTTTTCTTTTCTTTTGTTTATTTTTTATGTTGTTGTTGTGTAATGCGTACACTTCAGTTATAATTGGTTTTATTTGACACATAATATATGTAGGGCATTGGACATGATGATTTCTTTTCAATACATTAAAAAGATATATGTAGAAATCGGAGTCAAAGGATTGCTAGCCCCAGTCAGGGGCAAGCCGTTGTTTCCTTGACCAAGAAAATTTACACTCATTGCTTAGTACTGATTCCAGGAACGGATTCGAGAGTGTGTCTATAAGCTAAAAGCTTCCTACACAATCGAACTAAAATAAACTTGGTATAGACGTTCCTACTTAAAGATTAGTTTGTGTTGCTCTTACCAACATATCTTCTTTAATTTCCATCAGGAAATTAAAACAGTATGAAACAAATGAATTCATATTAAACACTTCGTGTCACAGTCTGGTAGATAAGAATAATCTACTTGACTTGATGACACTGCCACTTCAAAATAAATATTTTCTATTTATCGTTGAAAAAAAAAAGCAAAAAATGTATCATGAAATTGTTTAAAACTTTATAGGGACATTTTAAACTACTCTTAACAGTTAAACTCACATCAAGTAATTGTTCATTGTCACTAAAAGTAGGTGTTGAAAGTAAACTGGATTGGAAAAGGACTGGCCATTGTATCATCAACTTGTATATATATATATATATATATATATATATATATATATATATATATATATATATATAGTTATGATTTAGTCTAAAGGTCGAAGTGAAGTGTATATGTTTAATATTTGTACATAAGGTAGAACATTTTGTACGACCTCTGTATATAATACAATAGAAAATGACAACATGATCTTTGTCCCTCATACTTCAGTTGCGAAGGGTTATTGATTGAGGAGGTCATTTCTAACAAAGGATGAGTCGTTAAAAAGTTTCGACTTTAGTCAAGCAATTTTTTCGACTTTAAGTCAGACAAGATATACTTTGACATTACGAAAATACTAACTGCGATTTGTACGCATAGTCGAATTTATCAATATTTGTCGTTCTTGATTGAAAAATACCACTTTCTTTCCATTTTTTGAGATCTTATTTAACAGATAAAAATATTTAAGATAATATGAAATCACTAAGGGGCCAGTTTGTTAATATGCCTTTTACAGTAAAATCATACGTTTTTATTAAGTCTTGATCAATTGTATATATTTACAAATATAGTGAGAACCTTAATTTTGTTAAACGGTGTGCTTATCGGTCGCGATTTCCTATGTTAGGTATCGTACATATAGTTTAAAGAACCAAAGTGTGGTCAAATGTCACTTTGAATCTTTTTGATAGAATTTCATATCTATTTTTTTCATAAAGTAAAGAGCTTCAGCAATTTAATGTAAGTAAGTGCGACCAATAGTGACCTAAAACTTTAAAGTGATAAATAAAGAGACATAGTCAAACTATGCGTTTCATAGTCATTTATCTATAACTCAGTCTTTTTTTTCAAATAGAAAGAGCACAGGATACCGGCTGGGAATCGGAACTGCGTCGTATCCTTCATTTTGTAAACAAACACCACCATATTTGAATGAAAAAAACGTTATATTTTCTTTATTTCTTTGTAGAGTTTATTGTTAAATATTCAATATATACAAACCATAAGAATAATAATTGTTCTGCCTGGACAAAAGGTTGAACTGCTTCAGGAAATTTATTTTGTAGGTTACTGTTTATTTTTTTAAATTTTTTTCCAATTAAATCTAAATTATTTCAACCCTTTGAAATCAGATTTACAAATAAGCCACATGAAGCAGTACCTAGATGACGATAAACACGAATACTTCAGTCAAAAGGTCGAACGGAAAACATTTGTTTATTAAAATGATTGTTTCTACAGCAGTAATCATTTCGCAAACTTGATACAAAATTTAACGAGAAAAAGTAAATATGAAGAAAGATTGTAAAGTTCTAAAATTCTAAAAAAAACGATATGTTAAAATTATCTGTTATTAATATATGAAAGGTCTTCATCTAAAAGTTACAACATTATAACTTATAAGCTTTTGTTAAAGCAACTGACTCCCAGAATTAAGATTTTTGTTCTTTAAAATCAAAATGAAAATTACTGCGCAGTGGATAAAACAAAACACTTTGCTACTATACACCGTGACAACTAAAGTAAAATGAATGAACCAGGATTCGAACCAAAGCCTTTTTTACCAATAAAAGTGTTTAAATGTGTTTCAATAACAAAATATCTAGTTACAATGAAGTCAAACCAGACCATAGAAATGTAAAATGAAAACCGTGGAAATCGCACTAATATCTCTAAACTCTATAAAATGCCTCATAATCATGTTAAGAGACATAAATATGATAGTAGCTTACAAATCTAAACTTTTTAGTGACCTATTTATGAACATTATCTGTTAATCCCAGTCAATTTCACAAATTCTGTGAAATTATCATTTTCATTTTCTGAACAAAATGTCGAATTGCCAAAATTTTTAAAGTATAGAGGGTCTGTGATTCTTAACTTTATAGAAATACAATTTGATGACTTTGCTAAACTGAGTTTCGCTCGGCGAAGTTTCGTTAAGATATGAAGAGTTTCTTTTCAAAGTTTTAATGCCTGTACATTTAATTCTTGATAACTGCTCGTACATCAATGAATGTTAAAGGGGATTTTTAACATGATAAAAAATTGTTTCAATCGTTGGAAATCTGCGTTTCAAAATACGTGTCACACAACAACTGTTTAAATTATCATGTGGCATATGTGGACAAAAGGTCGAACTGGCAATGCATTTACAACAGAATGACATATTTGCAAATGTTAAAATAACAAAACTTCTATTCATTTATAAGGAAATCAATTCAGGCCTAAATTCAGAGGAAACAGTTAATTGAAATGATTATGTGTCTTGCACGCATGATTTTTATGCCGTAGTTTCAATTTAACTGGTGAAAGTACATTATAACAGTGAAAATTATTTGTTTTGTACACGTTACGAAGTAATATTTGTGGTCTCTGTGAAGTTAGCAGACTAGCAGACTAGCAGACTTACTTCAGCAGACTAGCAGACTAGCAGACTAACTCTAGCAGACTAGCAGACTAACTTCAGCAGACTAGCGGACTAACTCCAGCAGACTAGCAGACTAACTTCAGCAGACTAGCAGACTAGCAGACTTGTGTCCAAGATGTTTTAAGTAATTCATAATTTTCATTTTACTATGTTGTAAAACTCGCATATAAATCGTTTAAACCGGAAAAAAGTCACAATTATTTTATAATTCATTGTACTCCCTCTAGCAGACTAGCAGATTAACTCCAGCAGACTAGCAGACTAACTCTAGCAGACTAGCAGACTAACTTCAGCATACAAGCAGACTAGCAGACTAACTCCAGCAGACTAGCAGACTAACTTCAGCAGACTAGCAGACTAACTTCAGCAGACTACCAGACTTGTGTACAAGATGTTTTAAGTAATTCATAATTTTCATTTTCAAATTACTGAGTTGTTAAACTCGCATAAAAATCGTTTAAACCGTAAAAAAGTCACAATTATTTTATAATTCATTGTACTCCCTTCAAAGAAAAACTTCCACAGAACAACTCTAGCAGAAAAACAGAATTGCAAAACAACTCTAGTAGACTAACTCTAGCAGACTAGCAGACTAACTCCAGCAGACTAGCATACTAACTTCAGCAGACTAGCAGAATAACTCTAGCAGACTAGCAGACTAACTCCAGCAGACTAGCAGACTAACTTCAGCAGACTAGCAGACTAACTTCAGCAGACTAGCAAACTAGCAGACTAACTTCAGCAGACTAGCAGAATAACTCTAGCAGACTAGCAGACTAACTTCAGCAGACTAGCAGACTTGTGTCAAAGATGTTTTAAGTAATTCATAATTTTCATTTTACTATGTTGTAAAAATCGCAAAAAATCGTTTAAACCGAAAAAAGTCACAATTTTTTTATAATTCATTGTACTCCCCTCAAAGTTAAACTTCCAAAGAATTACTCTAGCAGAATAACAGAATGGCAAAACAACTCTAGCAGACCAGCAGACTAACTTTAGCAGACTAGCATACTAACTTCAGCAGACTAGCAGACTAACATCAGCGGCAGACTAGCAGACTAGCAGACTAACTTCAGCAGACTAGCAGACTTACTTCAGCAGACAAGCAGACTGGCAGACTTGTGTCCAAGATGTTTTAAGTAATTCATTATTTTCATTTTACTATGTTGTAAAACTCGCATAAAAATCGTTTAAACCGAAAAAAGTCACAATTTATTATAATTCAATGTACTCCCTTCAAAGGAAAACTTCCAAAGAACAACTCAAGCAGAATAACAGAATGGCAAAACAACACTAGCAGACTAGCAGACTAACTCCAGCAGACTAACTCCAGTAGACTAGCAGACAAACTTCAGCAGACTAGCAGACTAACTTCAGCAGACTAGCAGACTAACTTTAGCAGACTAGCAGACTAACTTCAGCACACTAACAGAGTAGCAGACTAACTTCAGCAGACTAGCAGATTTGTGTACAAGATGTTTTAAGTAATTCATAATTTTCATTTTGCTATGTTATAAAACTCGCATTACAGTGAAGTTAGCAGCCTCGTAGCCTAGCAGCCTGAAGTTAGCAGCATTGCAGCCTGAAATTAGCAGTCTAGCAGCCTGAGGTTAGCAGACTAGCAGCCTCAAACATCGACATCTTAAAACGCGCGAAAGTGTATCAAAATTACTTTTAGAACCATAAAAATGTTTTATGAATTTGAAATAAACGAAAAACAAAACAACAATCATTTGATTTTTTAATAAAAACTTAACTTGCCTGGAAATTCATAAAAATCGTTTAAAATGAAAAAAAGTCACAATTATTTTATAATTCATTGTACTCCCTTCAAAGGAAAACTTCCACAGATCAACTCTTGCAGAATAACAGAATGGCAGAACAACTCTAGCACACTAGCAGAATGGCAGAACAGCTCTAGCAGAATTGCAGAACAACTCTAGTAGAATAGCAAAATAGCAATTATGAATACGCCTGATATTATACCAGGCTACACAATACATAATGGTCTTTAGTTTAAACAGTATTTATTTAAAATGATACATTTATGTTGCGATATAACATTAAAGCTAATACATATATACTTGTACTTGAGAGGATGAGAAAACAAGCTGTCAATTGACATCTTCAATTAATTCTTCTCCTCTTTGTCATAATATCAGTTTTATGGTGAAGATCACTACGTAATGACTATATTTCAAGTTCAATTTGAAATGAATACTTTGAATTTAGTGATAAGAGCCATATATTCGAATTTGTGATGAGTGTAAGAAAAAGGAAGAAGGTCCTTAAGAAAAGGAGAGTGAAAGAAGAAATACACAATTTATTTTATCGCCTGCTGTGCCCCCGCGCCCCGGACGACGAGACCCAACCCCAGCCCACGCTCACGACGAGAACCGCTTCGATTATTGTTGAACTTTCAAGAATACGTTCGTTTTTCTTTGACTGTTAGATAAACAACATTACAGAACAATAAAGGACATGGTAAATTTACAAAGTAAACTCCTTAACCTCCATTGTAATGTAGTGTTAAATAACCTTGTGGCAACTGTTTAATGTCATATGGCAGATAGCTGAAGATGTGAGTTTGATTGGATAATAATTTCCTTTTTAACTTTAAAATATATATTGAGTTAAAATTGACTAATAAATATAAAGATTAGTATCATTTTTAAGTAAATTGAGATGTAACCTGTTTCATCTGCAGTTTTAAACTGCAGTTATTAAAATAGACCGTTATCGTGCACTGTAGGGGCACTTTTGTCACGCCTAACATTTGTCACAAGTGTGAATAATACGACCGCATTTGTCACTCCTTTGACATTTGCGATCGCATATGTCTCACTTTCAAAGCACATTCCTCACATCTACTGTGACGTTTCTGTTCGGGTTGAGTTTTTCAGGTGTTTCAGAATCACATTTGTCACCTCTGTTTTATTCTAAACGAACGCATATGTCACGTTTTTCTAACTTTGAAGCCAGCAACAACATATTTACTTGATATTTCGGTCAAATCAATGTTAGCACCAACATATATTGGTACTCTCGGACCCAAGAGATACGCACTACAGACCGGCATAATTCTTCAAATACAATAAACTTTGCGTATAGTGAATTCACTGGGACATTTATCTTTTTGTTCCTTATATCCGAAGATCGTAGTTAGCATATAGTGAATAAGTTCCTTGTATCAAGACACAGCGATCCAAGTCATTTATAACAAACTGATTGCTCACCAGAATCGTCCATCATTCTGAGGAGTATTTTTTAAGAAATATTACTCATATGTGTTTGTGATTGTTATCGCCCTCGAAATCATTCCATAAAGGAAACCTGATTTTTTTCTTAATCTTTATTCTATATCTCGCACTAACATGCCTAATGTTGTATACAATGTTTCCTTTTTGTTGACATGTACATGTAAGAATGGGTAATTTACATCATCAGATGAATCAAAATAATCGTTATTAAAAGCACCTTATACATTCGGCCGAATCCGTGCCAAAGAAACCGAAAGTAGTGAATTCGGGATTTATTTATATGTAGTCGACATTTTGGAGTTCGTTGGAACCATGCAATTTTTTATATTTTTTCTAACTTGTGACAAAAGTATTCCTTGGAAGCAACAATTTCTTAAAACCGTGTTCACTATAAGCATTTTTTTACATTGAATAAAAAAGGACGACATTCGGACCCGAAATACTAAATCCTTATATCCCGATGTACGCGATTGCAGCTATATAACCGTCTTCGCCATAAGTGAATTTAGTGTAGCTGTTTATCCCATTTGACCAAAACTAAGCCCAAAGCTTAAAGTATTTAGCTGTGCATCTTTTGGATCACTGAACTTTGTAGCGACGTTTTCTTTGAAGTCAGTGGTCAGTATAACTGCCCGTCCAATTCATTTTTTACCACTGGAAGGACTCAAAAATGATTACATTGATTGGCAATTGACGAGTAGGTACTGTGTTCCATGGGTAGAGCGCAGGAGTCTGAGGGTCGCGAATTCAGTTCTTGTCAGAGGCGAAATTCTCTCACGATCTTCACATTTCTCCATTACGAATACTGACACATTTGTTCATTATGTCGACTTGTTGGTCTGATAAAAGAGATGATATTTACCAAACAACTAACTCATTAAAATACCTGAATGAGATATTCAGTTTCTTTAGCGAAACAAGTATGTACTAAGGTGCACATTTGTCATGCATCACATTTGTCACACGTGGGATGAATATGGCAACCCTCGTCACACCTGTTCTTACGTTCTTATGCACAGGGTCTTCTCGTGACCAGCCGTTCACGTTCCTGTGCTGTTCGAATTAAGAGAGAAATAGAGACGTAACTTATAATCAAGATTTTTTTTGTTATGAGTCTTGTGCACTGTACTCCTTAACAGTAATGTGTGAAATCGGTTATAATCCTCTTGAATGATAAGAGCGCATAGAGCATGATCAAACATCAATAACTGGGAAATAACCCAAAGCGCATTGACGCAAGATATATGCTTCTTTTGCTGCGTATTTGATTTTCCTTATGTTCCTCCATATTCAATATATAAATACAATAACACTGTGAAGTAACCGTCCGGTTAGCTCAATATGTAGAACGCTGGACTGTGAATCGGGCGACCTGGGTTCGATTCCAGAACGTTGCAGGTCACTTTCGTTGTGATTGATCATGAACTCTTTTCTACGGTCATTCGCATTGTACCTCTGCTCTGGCATGTACAGAAGTTATCAGTTCCTATCGAATGTGAAGGCATCGAGTACTGGTAAACTACATGACAGCCAGCCCAGGAACGATGCAGTGGCTGAACTGTGATCAGGTTAAATAAATGTGGCTTATTCACCGCCATTATAACACATTACTTGTTTTAAGTCCTGTTAATTAAGAAAGGTAAATGAAAAAAAAGATAATTATATAATCTTTGAGTTAGCAATTATTCCTTCTTCGTCTTTATTGTAATTTTTAAAAAAGTGATAATAGCATCTACAATAAAATCATGAAAAGTTTGACAGATTTTTTAGTATTTGCTGGATACATAACATGTGACAAATGTGAGTCAACTCACATCCCCTATAGTTTGTCGAACAGATCCGTCACGTTTCAAATCTATGACAAATGTGCAAAAAAGCAAAGAAATTGCACATCAGGAATACCTACAATAAAACACGGCCTCTTTACACTGCCAATAGGTAGTGAGGGGAGATATTTCTTTAGATTTCTTTATTTTTTTGTTGTAAAAAGGACACCACAAACAATAAACATAATATTATGTCAAATCACAGTCCAAAGTGTTATATGCATAGTCCATATGTCTTCTTTCTTTTCACCGCGAATGTAAAATTGTCAACCATTGGCCATAACTTCCATATAAGTTAATGGTTCAGGCAGCAAGACACCAAGTCATTGGACAAGACATTCTGACTGACTTATATTTATTTGACCCTGACCTCTGAATGACCTTTTCCTTCTAGATCGAATTGTACACAAAACTTTTATATTAGACATAACTCCCTTAATAGTAAATTGAGATATTTCATACTTGAAAACCTCTTTGGACAGCTTTCCAACTGACCTGTATTTATTTGACCTTGGCAATTGAATGACCTTGGTAATCCAAGTGTCCAAAATTGCTAAGATTGGTAATACATTGTTTATTAGCGAGTGGGTCTACTTTATACTTGGACACAACAAAACTTTAAAAACAGCTTCCCTTTAAACCTATATTTGTTTGACCTTGACCAATGAATAATCCTTTCGTTTAAGATCCATTTGTCCGAAAACTGTAGCATTGCCCGTTACTTCCTTATTAACTTAATATACTTCGTACTTAGTCATAACACCCCTTTGGACAAGAGTTTCCAACTTATATATAGATATGTGACCTTGACTCCTTAATGACCTTCATCTTCAAGATCAATTTGCCTAGAATGAAAAAGACATAGGCAGTCGTTGGTATGAACGACTGTTTTCGGTGATTTGCTAGTCTGCTGAAGTTAGTCTGCTAGTCTGCTGAAGTTAGTCTACTAGTCTGCTGAAGTTAGACTGCTAAGGTTAGTCTGCTAGTCTGCTGAATTTACTCTGCTAGTCTGCTGAAGTTAGTCTGCTAGTCTGCTGAAGTTAGTCTGCTAGTCGGCTGAAGTTAGTCTGCTAGTCTGCTAGAGTTGTTTTGCCATTCTGTTATTCTGTTAGAGTTATTCTTTGGAAGTTTTCCTCTGAAGGGACTACAATGAATTATTAAATTATTGAGACTTTTTTTTGGTTTAAACGATTTTTATGTGAGTTTTACAACATAGTAAAATGAAAATTATAAATTACTTAAAACATCTTGGAAACAAGTCTGCTAGCCTGCTGAATTCAGTCTGCTAGTCTGCTGAAGTTAGTCTGCTAGTCTGCTGAAGTTAGTCTGCTAGTCTGCTGCTGAAGTTAGTCTGCTAGTCTGCTGAAGTTAGTCTGCTAGTCTGATAGTCTGCTGAAGTTAGTCTGCTAATCTGCTGAAGTTAGTCTGATAGTCTGATAGTCTGCTAAAGTTAGTCTGATAGTCTGCTGAAGTTAGTCTGATAGTCTGCTGAAATTAGTCTAAGAGTCTGCTGAAGTTAGTCTGATAGTCCTATAGTCTGCTGAAGTTAGTCTGCTAGTCTGCTGAAGTGATTCTGCTAGTCTGCTAGTCTGCTGAAGTTAGTCTGCTAGTCTGCTAGAGTTGTTTTGCCATTCTGTTATTCTGCTAGAGTTGTTCTTTGGAAGTTTTCCTTTTAAAAGGTGTACAATGAATTATAAAATAATAATTATTGTGACTTTTTTTCGGTTTAAACGATTTTTATGCGAGTTTTACAGCATAGTAAAATGAAAATTATGAATTACTTAAAACATCTTGAGTACAAGTCTGCTAGTCTGCTAGTCTGCTGAAGTTAGTCTGCTAGTATGCTGGAAGTTAGTCTGCTAGTCTGCTGGAGTTAGTCTGCTAGTCTGCTATAGTCGTTTTGCCATTCTGTTATTCTGCTCGAGTTGTTCTTTTGAAGTTTTCCTTTTAAAGGGTGTACAATGAATTATAAAATAATTGTGATATTATTCCGGTTTAAGCGATTTTTATGCGAGTTTTACAACTAAAAAAATGAAAATTATGAATTATTAAAACATCTTGGACACAAGTCTGCTAGTCTGCTGAATTTAGTCTGCTAGTCTGCTGAAGTTAGTCTGCTAGTCGGCTGAAGTTAGTCTGCTAGTCTGCTGAAGTTAGTCTGATAGTCCTATAGTCTGCTGAAGTAAGTCTGCTAGTCTGCTGAAGTTATTTTGCTAGTCTGCTGAAGTTAGTCTGCTAGTCTGCTGGAGTTAGTCTGCTAGTCTGCTAGAGTTGTTTTGCCATTCTGTTATTCTGCTAGAGTTGTTCTTTGGAAGTTTTCCTTTGAAGGGATTACAATGAATTATTAAATAATTGTGACTTTTTTTCGGTTTAAACGATTTTTATGCGAGTTTTACAACATAGTAAAATGAAAATTATGAATTACTTAAAACATCTTGGAAACAAGTCTGCTAGTCTGCTGAATTTAGTCTGTTAGTCTGCTGAAGGTAGTCTGCTAGTCTGCAGAAGTTAGTCTGCTAGTCTGCTGCTGAAGTTAGTCTGGTGAAGTTAGTCTGCTAGTCTTATAGTCTGCTGAAGTTAGTCTGCTAGTCTGCTGAAGTTAGTCTGATAGTCTGCTGAAGTTAGTCTGCTAGTCTGCTGAAGTTAGTCTGATAGTCTGCTGAAGTTAGTCTGCTAGTCTGATAGCCTGCTGAAGTTAGTCTGCTAGTCTGCTGAAGTAAGTCTGCTAGTCTGCTGAAGTTAGTCTGCTAGTCTGTTAGTCTGCTGAAGTTAGTCTGCTGAAGTTAGTCTGCTAGTCTGCTGAAGTTAGTCTGCTAAGGACAGTATGTGGCTCACAACAACAACAATAATTATAGGGCATCGTTTACATAGTAAAACTTTCTACAGACTGTACATTGTACAGATAAGCATACTGCAATTTATTCTGACAGTAATCTTTAACGTCAAGGGATTTTCCAATAACCAAGTAAATCCAAATTAAACTGTCTGGGTCGATTTAACTCCCTTCCATTACAGGACATCGTATGATCATGATATTTCCTAAAATTACTTAACTTGGTGAAAGTTTGAATATATAAAATGCGCAATGGTAAAGCTTGGGTTTACAGTAAATGCAGAATTTTTAATGAGTGTATGTAATGATGGTACTGCAAAGAGCAAAGAGCTGTAGTACATAACTCTAAATGTTCTGTTCCGTTTCGTTTTGAACACTAGCTGAAAAGGAGCTAAAAGGTGACACACTTGTCAGTGTGAGCTAATATATTAAGATTATAAAAAGGTAAATTTACCTAGAATATGTCGATGAAGTGTCTATTTCAAGTTTTAAAAAATGCAGACATCGCGACCAAATGTTACTTTTGTGTAGAGAGATACAGTTACAGATGCAGAGTTACCACACCACCAACTTTAAGTGTCCCGTAAAAAAAGTACTTACTACAAAGTTCACGGTGCATAACCATATCGGCAGGCTCTCTGCGAAATCTGTCTTTTCGGCGGTCTCTCTGCGTCGGTACCGGTTATTCTCTGCTGTAAACACAGTTTGTGATGGAAAACAGTCAGAAAAATCGGACAGAAATCAGTTCAAACAGCTGAGTTGCTTAAAATTAATAAGTGCACGGAACATTAGAATATCTTTGCTATGTATACGCGTGTCTACTTTTCAATTATCAGTCACTGCGCTCCGAAACTCGGACAAATTGTTCAATCGTGTACTAAAATGAACAGAACTTCAGCACTTTCTACCGGCTGAAACGAGTTATTACTTTGATAAAGTTCATACCAATCCCATCAAAAATATTTACCCTTCAGTATTCTTCAAGAAAATACTAATAAACTGGTCGCTATTTATTTAGAAATCTTGTACACCCTCTACTTTCGGTTTTGATGGTGCACAGGAGGTCTCTCTGCACAGCAGCCTTTAAAGCACAGGTAAGCTCTCTGCATACAGCACAGGCAGGTTCTCTGCCAGCTATTGATTTAAGCATTTGCTGTTTTTTTAGATGGATCTCATATTTTTTGTTAATTGTTAAATGCACAAACTTAAAGCCTACATGGCTGGAATTGGCTATAATGAGGATATATGATGTTCCTGTAATATTCAATGACTATACAAGGAATCTCGTTGTCTGAGTTTCAAAGTACTTCTGGTCGAGTATGAGATGTCTTTAAGAGAAGAAAGTATCAAAATAATGCAATTATTCTGTAAAATTACCACTTCTATTTTATAATTTATTTTATAAAGTTAGACACGCCCCTGGTGGTCATTCTTTGACAAATTACCGAAATTATACTCTTCGCTGGCTCGCTAGCTCATTCACTCACTCACTCACTCACTAAGTCAATCATTCATGCTTTCATTTATCCATTCATTTATCGACGCATTCATTCATTCTTTTTTCATCAGTCTATCACGTGTACATGTGTATTTTATTTTTAACGGTGGTATAATTATAATTATATTTTTCTTTTGAGGAAAATATAGTTAAAATCTGGAGAGAACTGCGCTCAGTATGCAGCTGGAAATCATGGGAAAGATCGAGCGAACTGTTTCCTGCATTACATTGCCATGTATAGAGGCACTGTAATAGGAGAAATTACCGCGAATGCGAGAATTTGCTCTGTTTAGGACACTCACTTTGAACGTCTTCAGAGTGGTTACGCATAGACCGATTGTTTTGCAGTCAGTATCAAATTAAAATTCACGCAAGGGCAGACGTCTGAGACCTCTCCGACGTCTATTCGTTTGCTGGAAGGGGCAGGAGAGCTTTCAAAAACATGACGTATAAGATTTCTACCTTATATATATCGTAGAGTAAATATATGAGTAGATAGAGGCACTGTTATAGAAGTATTCATTCATTCTTTTTTTTTTCATCAGTCTATCCATCAACATTTATTCATTAAATCATATATTGCCAGTTTATCTGACGTACACATGTTTTTTTTTTTCAACGGTAGTATAATTTCTCTTTTCTTTTGAATAAAATATAGTTTGGGAATCACTTTTTTCAGTCTTTTGTTTAATACTTCGGCATTTTATTGAAAAATGCAGGTATGACTGAAATTTACGAAAAAAATATTTGTACTTGAAAAACTATAATTCGAGCCCTAAACATTTAGTTCAGTTTATAATTGTGAATGCACCACAGCAAATATTTATCTTAAAACTTGTCGTTAATAAAATTCAGAGCTTAAATTGACAAAAGTTACCATAAAAAAAAAACATTTGGCAGATTTGTACACCGGCTGACTGGAAAACATTTTCATACAAACTACATTACGTTGTGCTTCTTGCATTACAGAGAATGAAAAAGTTTATTAAGAAACACCATGTAGTGTAAGGGGGCATAGTGATATAAGGTCGCACTTTTAATAATTAACACAATGATCGATAGAAGACTCTTTTCCTGCTTAAATCTGTCGCTGGCAGAGAGCCTGCCGGTGCTGTATACAGAGAGCGTACCTGTGCTTTAAAAGCTGCTGTGCAGAGAGACCTCCTGTGCACAATCAAAACCAAAAGTAGATAGTGTACAAGATTTTTAAATAAATAGCGACCAGTTTATTTGTATTTTCTTGAAAAATATTGAACAGTGAATATGTTTGATGGGATTGCTATGAACTTTATCAAAGTAATAACTCGTTTCAGCCGGTAGAAAGTGCTGAAGTTCTGTTCATGTCAGTACACCATTGAACAATTTGTCCGAGTTTCGGAGCGCAGTGACTGATAATTGAAAAGTAGACACGCGTATATATAGCAAAGATATTCTAATGTTCCGTGCACTTATTAATTTTAAGCAACTCAGCTGTTTGAACTGATTTTTGTCCAATTTTTCTGACTGTCTTCCATCACAAACTGTGTTTACAGCAGAGAATAACCGGTACCGACGCAGAGAGACCGCCGAAAAGACAGATTTCGCAGAGAGACTGCCGATATGGTTATGCACCGTGAAGTTGTAAGTAGGTCAAACTTAGCCTTAGTAATTAGCAATTAATCTATAAGATTATTAAAATCTACATAAGCATAGGTGGTTTCACTATTAAATATCTAATGAAGCATACATATCAGCATAATCGTTATACATTATGTTAAAACTCAAGCAGTTTTAACTCACATATACTCAGTTTGAAGACTTCAAAATTGTATGTTTATTAGTCTGTCAGTTTAGGATTTTGCGAAGTGGTAAACAAAATCATTTAAGGCTTAACTTTACACCCCAGAAGTGAGCTTAGGTAACTGTAGTTAGCGTTCGTAGACTTTATTAGAAAGTTTTACTACTTCTATATTATGTTGTATGAAAAATGAACTTAGTGAAACTCTTCATCAAGATCTTCGTTCCTTCAGAGGACATGGCATATAACGTGCCACAGATGCTTGTACAGCAGTGTTTGAAAGCTACAAATACCCTCAAAATCATTGGCATCGGAAGACTCTGTTCTACAAATAGGTGATAATCTTTATATATCCTTGATTAGATGAACAGATTATCTAGAGCGTGATGTCATTTCTGCAGCAGAAAATATCTGAACTCCACGGAACCGGACACACTTATTCAAGTAGTGTCAATTATTATTTTCAAATGATGTTTTTGATTCTCTTTTGAACCTTATGAAATGCCATTTGTTTATTGTCTGAGAAAAAACTATAAACCTTGTAATCTTAAGACTATTCTAATCCAGATGATGATGATAATTTCACTATCATGTGTTTGTTTCACACAGCAGAAGTTAGCACCTGATGTCAAAGAATGCCAGACTAAACACAAAATAACATCTTTTTATAAGATTTTAATTACCAGATTGAAGTGTATGTTTAATTTTTCATGCAATGTGTGCAATATTTTAACTTGATTATGAATTGGACGCAAACATATATTAAATGGATATTAAAGCAAATTGTCTTCACTGGACGCTTTCTGAGTTGTTCCTGTTTGCATTTTCTCTTAGATAAACTATTTCACTTGTGTATACTTTGAACCAAAAAAACTGATTAAATGTATGTTTGTCCAAGAGATATATTTGTCTGCATGTATATTGGCTACTCCCATTAGGTGCTTTTTGGAGACATTACTGTTGGTATTTTCTATTTCTTTTAATATTTTTGTATTCAGCTGTTCATAAACTGGATTACGTACGTCAGTTATGTCACTCACCAGTAGCATTGTCTGGAAAGTTAAATGCACTTACGGTTGTAATTTTGAAGCTTTACTGAAAAAAAGTTGCTTCATTATTGGCACGACTGATTGACGCCTCAAAAGTCGCCAAAGTTTTTATCAAAAGTATTACTTCTTAATTGAACTGACGAAAGAACTTTCTGTGTTAAATTTGTTGGCTGAGGGGTCGAGTGGAGCACCGTGAAGAAAATTACAAAGATCAAAACGTTACCTTGGGAACATGCCTCACGCAATGCAGTAGACAACGCGTTAAACATGTGAATAATTACGAGCACTTTTATTCCTCTGAGTGTAGAAAGTTTCCTTACAAAGTAAATGTGTACACTATAGTGACTGTAACAAAAGCACGTAGGCCCAGGACATTTTTGTCATTAAATCGTTTTGAACTTGACATTAACACATTTAAGCATTTAGACCAACTATACGTTTCGGAGAACGAGATTTTTTCTTATACATGTACACGAAAAAAAAGCAAAAAATAACTGAATGTTCTGACTAACTGACTGTGAGCTAACTAGTGTTTTATTTTATGATCATTAACATTTTTTTCTTCAATTTCTTCTAGTCAGGACGTACTACACATAAGACACGGATGTCAAATAGAACAGATGTGCGACCTGACCCCATATCCGCCCCTTCTCCCCAACTACCCCATGAAAAAATTGCTGAAAAGGTTCCAGGTTCCACTGCATGATATAACAATGTTGATAGAACTGTCTTAATGTGTAAACACGAATGCTGTCAGTAGGTCATAAATCATAAAATGATGATAAAATGAAACGTGAAACTTAAAAGCAATATCATATTGGCCTATTTTAGTGATGTACAATTTGCAAGTCTTATAAAAGTTACCGTATTAAGTTCACACCTGTACAAATCTAATTAATGTTAACTTAAAAAAATATGACTTGACTTTGCGGGGACATTAAGATACTACAAAATTGTCGAACCACGTTTCCGCTGAATGTAAGAAGAAATTTATCCTCTGATGTCAGTTCCTTTTCAAATGATTAATAGGCATATGTATGCTCATATATAAAAGATGAGCAGGTGCAAACACCTGTAAGGAATCCTAAAAGTCAACAGGTCCATGTAACAGTCAATCTATTACTTTGTTTAATCCCAGTGACACAAATAATAGTTCACAGTTACTCTCAGCATAAAGCGCTGTAATGGATTGCAAAATGACAGAGTATAAAAAAGAAAAGAAAAATATGGGTAATAAATTCAGAATATACAACTCTACTCGATGCTCTGAAGGCATATTTTGGGAGAAATAAAGAAGCACTTGCTTACTTCTGCCCTTGGTTAAACGTCATAAAGTTACACAGCACTATTTTTGTCTTGCCTTAACTATAATTAAGACTTTTCACGAAGGTGTTAGCATTACACTTTAGTGTTCAGGAATGGTGTATTAACTAATAAAAATAATTAACTAATTAAATAACCTTGACCTTCCATTGATTTTATACTTAACGTATGTACATGTCAAATTGTTAATAGTCCAGTCAAGAACTTAAAAAAAAAATAACCAGATGATATTAAGTCTGGTGTAAATATACATCTTTGCTTACAAAGTATTTTGTCGAAACATATAGTTAAAATTTACGGCTAATAAACTTCTAAAAATCCAGGAAATTTATTACACGATTGATGTCAGGAACACTTACGTTCAAATACAGGAATAAACTATCCATTTTGTTGATTTTCTTTGCTGTTATGCCATACAAACTGGCACAACTTTGAATGAATTGTGGCATTGTTTACTAGGAAAAGCGCTTACATTCATTTCACCTCGTGCATTTCGTCCTTAGATATCAAATTGGAAACAAGTTTTAAAACACTGTTTTTACGTCGGCCATGTAAGCAGCTGTCACCGACGATAAATAATCCCAACAAGGTGGCTAGATCTTGGTCACTCTCAGACATACAGTCTTAGACAGCTCTTTACGCCAGAGATCTGTAACAGTAGACTGAAAGAACAATTTTACTTCCTATATAAACTTGCTGGAATCAGTGCATTCCCTAAATGTAAATCTAATAGTCTTATATACCATTCAAGACATTTTGTAAGTGGACACCTGTATAAAAATGTCGAACAATTTTTTGAACAGTGCCATGTATTGGGTTCAGGCAACTGATGATTGACTAAAGTCGTTAGAATTTAGTTATTAAATTATATCTGAAGCCTAGTCATGCCCAAAGAAACCACCCAAAGCTTTGAGAAAACCTAATTCCACTGTAAGAGTTGTTCCATGAAATCATGTAATAACAAACGCCACAGTCAATTCTGTCATAGCTTACATAAAGCCGTGCTGTGTGATAACGAAAAATAACAAAAATAACAAACCCGTCCTATCTATAACCTATGGGGACAGAACAATACAATCATACTATGCATAATATCGCAAGATAAAAGCGTTAACAGTCTTGTTCTAAAGACAATTAAACTAAAGACCAATTTTCCAGGTCCATAGGTTTAAATTAAGGCAAGTATCATAGTACCATAATATAAAAAAGGAATTAAATTGTCTTTCAATGGTGCAACTACAACATGGAATATTCTATGTGCTATTTATAGTTCTGAAAATAAGATATGACCTAAATTGGTGTCCTTTATTGCACATTATCGCGCCAACATATCCGTTAATTTATATGTGATCAACATTTTACAAGGTAACAGGAGATTAACGGAGTCTATAATTGTCATATAATTTTCCGGGTAACTCTATCACTGAGATATTCGATCATCGAGATTTAATCTCAAGTCAAAGTGTTATGCGTTAAACTAATCGATATCTGCCGTTATATTTTGACCAGTGTTAGAGGTTGATTTGAAAATATTGCTAGGCAGAAGATTCGTTGTTTCTATTAAGTTTACTCCGCAAAAGTGTAGAACAAGTACGTTGCCTTTCAATATCATTTTGCACACACTTTACAGGTTAAGAACATTTAGACTGAACTCTTAATGTTAAACCTTAAGCTACTGAATTTCAATTCGATGAATAGGAATTAAAATGTAACTCTGTTTCCTACGTTATATTTATCTAGCACTTTTATTTCTATAATTATTTTACTGATAATTCAATAAGGTCCTACTTATATAATATTTAACAAGGAACAAATAAAAACGTTTGTATGTTAAAACCAGTCTACAGAAGATTGTATAATATAAATGCACTAAGTTTTATACTTTAATCCCTGTTGTTTTCCTTAAAGAAAACACGACATATACACGTGAAACACGGGAAATACACAATCCACGACAATTAAATTCTAACACAAATGAAAACAAAATATTCATGTCTGTATTCTCGTCGACAAACGTGACTTTACGCCTTGCTTTCTTGGTAATTATGAGAAATCAAGGCAATTTATAGACTGGTGACAGATATGTTTCAAGTAGGCATGCCCTAAAAACATGTTGCACAAACTTCAACCGCGACACACAGCAAAATCGAAGGGACGTGAAACTACTAACTCCATAGAAATGTAGTGCATCTGGATCTCTACATTGACAACACGTGGGCAAAACCAATATGTAATACCTCAGGCTCAAGGCAATAGATTTTAGGAATGCTGCTTCCATAGGCAACAGCCTCCAAAATGCATGCTCGAAAATAGCTGTCTATTACCTCGGGGAAACACCATGCAACAGCACGCCTAAGATGGGTTTATGACCATGTAGCATATACACTGTGGTCATCAGTTTGACATACGTGCCGCAGTGTGGTTTTGTGCAACAATGGACAGTTGATGTTATTACTTTAAACCGTGAATTTTTTTGCCTTTAGTTTCTTGACGCTTATGATGTTCTTACGCAAACGCGGTAGGGACATATTTCGTATTCTATTCTTTATGACGACGCCCACCCACATAGGGCCTGTCTTACACATATCTTACAATATCTGTCATGGGAAACAATTAACAAAATTTACTGGCTAACGAAGGTCTTCGAACCTAAATCCTACAGAACGTGTATAGGGCATGCTTAAGAAAGCAATGCCTTGCCATCAGACGTAATCAAATAATCAAAACCGGATGACATCACCATGTTTGGATACCATAAATCAATAATGCGTAGAAATGTGAAGTCAATATTTGATGACGCATTACACTCTCCTGTTAATTGATTTGTCCTTTTAAGTTTAGTCCAAATGACGTCAATTCCTTTTTGCACAGAACCAGAGTCTAACAGGCCGACTTCGAAAACGAACAGCAATAAACAATTTGATATTTTCAAATAAAAAAACACTGTATCCATATCGCGTATTTGTTAAGCAACAAGCTGAGATCAGATATCTGCGTAATTTGGCTCTGATAATTTTTCTACACTCTCACTGCATGGCCTGATTTCGACTTTGAGAATGTAACTATTATAGAAATTATGGCATTTTAACTAATCTTTTTTAGGCAATATAACCTATTCAAAACAAAAATGTTCAGTGTTATTCCAAGAAGAAAAAGCAAAAAAAATTAAAAAGTGTGATATAACCAAAGTTCATCAGTGGAACTGTCTCTTACCAACATAAAAATAATTAAATTGATTGTTTTCCAGTAAGGAGATGGTGCATTTGGCCCTTTCTACCTTAATGCTTTCTTTAAATGATTTGCAGTTTGAGACATCACATATTACTCGAGCTTTACAGAAAAAAGAGAATTATGATGGGAAATCCTTCCTCTTGCTTTATTCATTCAAGTTCGGCTTCAAAATTATTACCAGACACTAAAACAGAAAATTTATATTTTGAAGACTTACAACATTACTCAAAATATGTAATACAAAACAATTGGAGAGGCTACAAATATGTTGAATCTCGACATAAAAAGTTTCTATAGCGATAGAAACACTTTGAAATATTTGAATTTTATAGAGATCTAAACTTAAGACAAATCAAAATAAACATGAAAGAGATTTTTTTGTTTCTTATGTCTTTCTTTGGTGTTGCAGGCATAAGATATGAAAGACAGACCTAGCATTCACTTTTACTGTATAATTTCTGTCTGAACCAGGCTATATTTAGAGTCATTTGCATTTAACCAACAGGATAATATTTGAAATTTATTTCTTTCGATTTTACTCTGAAATTGCTGCATGCCTAATCAAAAGAGCAAATGTGCACAATTTCTTCCGCATTTATATATAAATTATATTACTTTTCTAGTTTAGATAGCTTATCTGTCGAAACCATCTGAAACTAGTATCCATCAGTTGCTGCAAGAACGGTTACAAGATCATTTTCTGTCTGTTTTCCATACCTTTTCATTTACAGGATGGTGGCAGTCATGCTAATTTAACAAAGAAAGACACACTGTCTGAACACCGAACTCCTTGTAAGGAAAGTATTAAGACAATCATCCTCGTTCAGTTTGTCACTTTTTGCAGGAAACACACACACACACACACGCGCATCCAAGCACGTACGCACGCACTAAGAGTATTAATAAAAAAAAAATCACTGACAAAATCTGACAGAGCCTCATAAAACGGTCAGCTACCAATAGACTTGCAGGTAAATGCTGATTATGTAAAGTTGTTGGAGACGAAATCTAGTGGAATTCCCTAAGTAGAAAATGTAGTTTCTGTTGGTTTATACATTTTGAAGTTAATGAGCTATTCTCGGCTTTTTGTAATTAACGCATGTATATTTACAAAAAGGGGAAAAACGAATAGAGAAAGTTAAATCCCACACTCTTCTTCCAGTTTATAAATGTGTTTGACAACATTTCTTGTTATGTATTTTTCTGAATAATCTTACCAAAACTTTAAACTAGCATAATGCTACTGGTGTCCAAGAATTGTGTCTTGGGTACTTCGGTGTTTTTACAAATGTCCTTACGCATATGGACTTTTTTATATTTGAACAATTTACATTACTCACGAATCTCTCGCTTGTGACTGGTAATGTCTCTTTGAGAATAGCAATTTCTCACGTGAATAT
Source organism: Cyclina sinensis (assembly GCA_012932295.1). Lineage (NCBI taxonomy): Eukaryota > Metazoa > Mollusca > Bivalvia > Venerida > Veneridae > Cyclina > Cyclina sinensis. The sequence goes on from JAAONU010000008.1 coordinate 32,164,220, forward strand.
AATGGTGATATTAATTAGGAAAGGGAAACGTTTTTAGCAAATAAATCACTGTGAAATGGCACGTGTAACCTTAATTATAATAATAATGATAATTACAAAAGTATTAGAAGAAAATGCGTGCATCTCGTAGAACAAGAAGCCGTTTTCATCTAAGTGAGAAAGCTGCTTGCAAAAGTGCCTTTCCATCAGATATCTTGAGGACGTAATACAGATTCAGCCATGTTGTTCCTACTCTCTTCATGTATACTCAAGTAGCATCTGAGAACGTATTTTCGACTTCAAGACAATAACTTAAGCATAAAACAAAAACATATTTAAATTCTACTATAAATGATGATGTTGTCTGTCATTAACGATTCAAAGGTCAATCTTAAAGGGACCTACACTAATACACTGATATTATGTATTTTTTGGATCATTTTTATTGCTGTGAAAATAAGGTGCTATTACGCAAGTTCTTTTACGAAATATATACATACAGAAGACAGATTTAAAGATATATATAGTTCTTCTCAGATTGCATGTGACATTTTTAACTATAATTACTTTGATCGACATTTGCAACTATATTAGCTTTTAGAATGAACTATTTCAACGATCATAGTAACTCTTTACATATCCATCGAATGAGCAACAAAGTCTTTACAATATTTATATACGACATTATTTGAAAACTTAACAGAAAATATTGTATTCATATTTGTGTAGTTTTTATAGTAATTGTGTCGATTTAATTAATTTTGTAATTAAACTATTTTATATGTTTCGACATAGCAATGCATTATTTCAGTTTTTACCCGAGGGTATGTCTGGAGCTTAGAGATGACAAGGAAGAGAAAAATATTAAAAAAACTTGCTACTTACAGTTAAACAAACTTTCTAAGAAATGTAAGGAAAGATTTATATTCTGTGTTTTCTTTCAGTTCCAGCAATTATTCATTTCTAGGTCATCAGTAAAAAATAAGCAGGTGCGGAATATCGTTTTGATGACAACTTGTTGCTGTTGATGTGTCGTTATAAATTTCTGGGACACCCTGAACTGCGGACTAGAATATCAAACACTTAATGTAGAAAGTTAGGTAACAGTCGATAACTGAGTAGTACAAGAGGGCCATGATGAGTACAACTCTCATAACAATTTCAAATAAAATCCAATTCCAAACACACGAAACAATCAGGCAATACTTCGTACCAAACATCAAAGTCTACTGAAGCATAGGGCACAGAAGATTTTTTAAAGATTGTCCGATGCAGTATTATATAAGGCCTTAAGATCAGACTAGTCGCAAACTTTTTAACTAATCTTTAAAATTTGATTCTAGCGTTAAGATAACAAATTTCAAGCAATAAGTTATCTTATTTTCTTAAACTAACAATTCAGAAATAGAATGAAAAAACAACTGTTAATGTAAAGAAGAATTTATGCACATTTTTTTCCAAAAGGGCAAACAGACAATAAAAAGGTTTTTTTTTAAACAAATGGTTATCCACCCAAAAAATGTACAACAACAACTCAATACATAATGAATAATAATTATGCATTCATTTTACCAATTGTTCTTTGAAAGTTTGACTGCCGCATAATTTGTTTTATATTCAGGTCTATATGATATCGAAAGAAATTGTATGCTGTTTATATCAGGGTATGCCTCTGTTCTTTTCAAACTACAGTAAAATTATCCAGTTTTTCCTCTAGCTGAACAGATGCGCTCTGCGACTGAACCAACCAATTGTGAGAACTTTATAGGAATGTTAAAACAAACTGCACAGACATTTTTCGTGTTTTCTCATTTGCTATAAAACACGTAAGAAGAAATTTATTTGCATGCATTTTATTGTTAAAAAGCTAAATGCATAAGTATGCAATCGCCTTTCATGCTAATACGTTCTTGTCAGACCTAAATAAGTTTACGCGTTGATGTGGAAGAAAATATCAAGACATATTTAATACTGCCTAAATACCTTGAAAAGGCAAATGTCACGTGATACACTACGCTCCTTCAGCAGCTAAGTGAATACACTACCGTTACTTCACACCGCTGCTTTAATACCAGTAGATTTATGATATTGACCTTTACAATGAACTTTTAAACAACCATGAAAGTGCACCAATATCCCCAAAACCGAAAAATCTTTAAACCATTTTTAATTGGTTTAAACTATCATGTGATTCCAAAATTTATAAATAGACGGGTGTTTTCTGACAATTTTGTAAACACATTTCAACTACGCGTTTACGTTAACATCTTAATACAGAAATTAAACGTCTAAAAACAACTATACCATCATGATTTTAACCTTTTTGATAGTTTTACTGTTTTATTTACGTATACATATTAAAAACACTTTGAAAAGTGAAATACGTAAGTAACATGCAGACATGCATTGTTTGTTTACATTTTGGGTTGTCAATTGTATGTATGGACATTTCGTTGTAAGCTAGTCACTGATTGGCTGAAAAGTAATTGTGGATTTCCCTGTCTAAAAAAAAATATCGTTCTGAAAATTGAATATTAGCAGAGGTAAGAAAGTGAAACATTCGACCAATGCCCAGGAGAGTAGTGATACACATACTTTGGTATTTCTAAAGCTAGGAGTTTGGAAAATAATGTTAATAATAGGTTCATTAGAATAACTTGAGGGCAACTTCAAAGGTAAACAATATATTTAATAACAGTAAAGAAAAACTATTCTAACCCCAATTGTATTGCAGCTTTTTTGGAATATGCCGAAACAATTAATAATAATCAATTTGTAGATTTTTCATAAAGCAGTAGTCAGTCTAATCGAATCTTATTTTTTATCAATTTCTATTACTGTTTACTTTTCAATAAATGACGATAAGATACTTTTGTTGTTTATAACTAAACGTTTCACGGTAACATATATTTTCCTATTTGCATCCTATTCGCATCTGTGCATTACGCCTTCAGTAAGCGTGTATTTTTTTCCAATGTTAAAAGTCATGGGACACGACTATAGCAAATTTATCTGTTTAAAATAATGATAATGTACTGATTAAAATGGTTTAGTTACAAAATTATGAAAATATTACTTTTGATAAAAAACGGGGTTTTGATGATCGGCTGTTACCGGTTTGACATCGGTAGTTTCCACCGCTTTTTTTGGCTGTGACGTAGATTTATCCCTACTGTACGAGGCAGTAGTGGAGAATTTCAGTGCCCATAACGCATCTGTTTTTAAATGAAAAATAATATTAAACCACAAGTGCAAGAAACACAATAAAGGCACACTTAAAAAGATAACATGCTATAAATTGTAAATTTAATAAAAATAATGTGATTACTTTTCGATTTTTATAAGGAAATTAAAACTTTGTGTCGGGAAATGGGTTGTAATTTATACCTTAACAGAGAACGGGATTGATAAATATTCAAATTTCTTCCATAATGTGCTTCTAATAAATCTCCTCCATGTTTTAACATGTTGTGTAACACTTCCTCACTTGATGATTACGTCATAGACAAATTCTTTGTCATTTAAGTGTTATAAAATGTAAGTGAATTTAGGTGATCTAATGTGTAAAAATAAATTTCACTGGAATAGATATTCACACTACATTGAATTTTCACGTTGGGGGTATTGTTTGAAAAATAATAATATGGCATGTCCATTAAGCAGAAATTTGTGTTCTTATAAATTGATATCCAATGAAATGTCAAAGACCCATAATCACGCCTTATACTGTGGGATTTATGCAAATTAACCTACCCTTGTATAGCCTGCATAGCTGTCAAAACAAAGCAATTAACATTTTTATAACCCAGTCAATGTTAAAGTTGAGACAATATTAGCAAAATGTTATGACAAGTGATCGTACAATGACTGAATTACTTTTGATCAGTCACACTTGTGAAAACATTATATAATAGTTGCTTCCAATAAGAACGTCTCAATGATTTTACTGAAGTAGCTTCCATGCAGTAAAATGTTTTAATTATATAACTGAATGTAATAGATCTATTTATGATATACAAAAATCATTCAACTTCTAAATGAAAACAAAAAAATGTTAAAAACAATGTGTTTGTTTTATGATTTTGACATAATTTTAGGGCTACTTCTTCTCACATTATTTGTTCTTTGATCATTATTGTTTTGTTTTCCAAAACACTCTAGAATGAATATGCAAAAAAAAATGGAATACTAGTATGCATTTATAGTGAAAATATTATGTTCAAAAACTTCTTGGATCAATTACTTGGAAAAAATCTCTAGATATTTTCACTGATGTATCTTTTAATTCTATAACCCTGATTGAACTAGCCTCTAAATAAATTAGCTCACTGGCCTCCAAATTCCATCAAAATTTCAAATTATTTATTTTAACATTCATCAATGTATATTCATGATGTTTGCTTAACTTGTCCAATTTTGTTATTTTTGGACAAATTTCAGTCTACATTTTCATTTTCCACCATAATTTTAAAGTTTTGTTAACAGTCCAGGTAGCCATGTCAAGTGACAAGGGAAAAATGTGCATCACTTCCGGTTTCGCAAGTGACAGGTGCGCGCGACCAAGTGTGTAAAATATGGATTTTAATTTGCTATAAAAACATCTTTAAGATGAAAATTACCTGCGGAATTTGGTTGAACTGTCTTAGTTAGATATATATTTTTCGCTCAAATGAAAATTTCGAGGTAAAAAATTTGTGTCCCATGTCCTTTAATGCACAATGTGGAATGGGCTTCAAAGTACAGAACGTTATACCAACCAACAGTCTATCTATCTATCTTCCATGAAGTCAAACCTCTGCTGGGGAACTAGTCTGTAAATTGTTAAATATAATAACATAAGGCCAATATAACCTGACGTTGACCATATCACAGTTTTTTTTAGCAGAAAATGAAATATAAGCTGGATTAAAACTGACAAGTTATTTCTTTATGTCATTCAAAAAGGGAATTTGGACTTTGTCCAAATAGCTGAAGGCAAAGTAAGATTAACTTGACAAAGGCTATCGATTGTTTGTTCCTGTTTATTAAATGCCTTTCTTCGGCTAACGTAAAAACTTGACTGAACCAATCCATTTCCGTTGTGATCTATGTCTCTCTCTTGTCTATTTTTAGTGTCATTTGGGCAACACAATTGTATCCTGCATGCCAGCAAAAGATAAATAACACATTTTCCTAAAATTTCTATAATCTATATTCATTTTCTATATTTCCTTTTCTCTTCTTTTCGGCTTTATAATGGTGTCAGCGAATGATTAATTCCAAAACTTGTATCATTTATTTGCATAGACACGATGTACTGAGAAATATAACAGAAAACAATAAAAGAACGCTTTTTTCAATGGAAACTGTTAAACTGTTCTATAGAAACCGAACAAAAATTGCTGAACTCAGTTCTGTTTCTTCAGTTATCATTATTGTTATTGTTATTTACACTGGAAGTGACCAGTTTCGAATTTTCAGATTAAGTATAAACTTGATCTGACAACGAAGTTTTAAAATTGCGAAGTATTTAGAAATATGTTTTTTATATTTAAAACTATGATATGTAATTGTCTTTTCTTAACATTCATAAACTTCGTACATTTTGGTAATGAAAACAAAAAACATCTTATATATAAAATATGTCATCTTTGAGTATTGTCCACATTGTCTCGTATAACGAAGTCTTTGCGAAGGGCAGGATATGGAAAGATTGTGTCAAGCATTAGATCGTTTGAACTCCAGACATAAAACTTCAGCATTATTATTATAAAATGAGTAGTACATGTAGTAATTATCGAAACAAATGTACATTATTTCTGTTCAATAAAAATATTTCATAACCCGCGTAAAATGGGGGAAGGGGTGGGGATGGGTGGGTAGAGAGGGGTTCGGTTACTATATATTTCAATACATATAAAAATCTGTATCAAATATTCTTAGGTATGATTATTTCTTTCTAGGCATAGACAATAGGAGATGCCTATATAATAGTGAATGGTCTACCAGAGCAAAATGGTAACCTGCACGTGAAGGATATAGTTGTTGTGGCCCTGAGCATACTGCAGAGTGTGATCTCGTTCATAATACCTCACAGACCTAACAGACAGCTTGAGATTAGAATAGGTTCATTCAGTTTTAATGAATAAGTAAGAAGCTGAATTTTAAGAATTCAGTTAACTGTAAATTTCAAAGACTGAAAAAAGCAAATTCACTACTAAATATTATTATTTTCATCTACTACATTTGTTTAAAAAGACAAATTAAATGTGCGGTTTAGTAGTATTTGTAATGTACCCGTAATTACAGACTGACTGTAAAATACAATAGATATAACATTTCCATCAACATTTCAACTGTTCACTCAAAACAAGTACAACAACATCACACTGACGTAACATATATCAGCATGGTTTTAAGTACTTTTATAAGTTTAAAACATTTTTCGGGTATATATATCCAAGCAGAGTTCAAAGTTTACCGCTTGCTCAAAACTTTGTCTACGATGTGGAGGGTATTCAAACGCGTGAAGTAAAGTTACAATCTTTCAAGACTAGACAAGGTAATAAAATTGAGCCTCTGGAGAGGAGTATAATATGCAGTAGATATACTATTTCATCAGGAAATTGGGAAGAGGCCCTGGCCTTTCAAATTGGGAAAGTTATGCGCGATAATTGTTCATTTAGGGAAATTTATGCGCGATGATTGTTCATTTTGGGAAAACAAAATTTATTGAAATAATGGGTACTGGAGTACAAATTATTATAGGAATAAGCATTTTTAACATTAATTTAATTTTTATAGCACTTTATTTTTTCAGATTTTCACAATTCTATAGTATTGATAATTCAGTTCACAAGCTTCAAAGGTCCATGTCTCTTTCCTTGGCATCTTTGACTTTATCAACAAGTGAATTTAGATCAGTATCACTTAGAGTGATGTTGAGAAGATTGACCCTCATAAGATCATCTAAATGCTTGCTAGTGAGCGACGTTCTAAGGTGTGTACAGATGTCATTCATAGCACTAAAAGAACGCTCAACCACAGCCGTGGATTGGGGAATGAGCATCGCCAACTCATAGATGAACTGGACGCGGGGGAAACAGGCCTTGAGCCCCTGATCTTTTTCAAGTTCTTGAAAAACACCAGACAGGGATGTGACTGGATCCTGTGGTCTGTTTCTGAAAATACAGTAAAAGTCAACATTGTATAAAAGCTTAAAAAGTCTAAATCATTACAGTGGCTAAAGTGAACATTTCACAAAACTCTTACAAAAAAGCAAAACAATAGATATACAACTATTAATGTCATATTTATTTTTTAAGTGATTGATCAGATAAAAAATTGATCATGAATGTGTATTAATAACTGTTTTTTTAGAAAGTTATTAACTCTTTATAAAGGGAAATATTGTTAAATACAAGAGCATTTAAATGATAATATCCCTTATTAATTTTAAGTATCTAAAACTTTGGATATTTCTTTAATACATAACTGATGATAGATCATACAAAACAAGTAAAAAACAAATTAATAATTTTATAATGCATGCCAACACAAAGAAAGAGTAACAGAAAACTGGTGATAAACTGACTGAAACTAACCAGAATTTATGATCTGGCTAACAAGAATCAACAAAGAACACTGAACATTCATTGACTGTCAGAATCAAACAATTATCATTCCAACATTATGAACATAAACTGACTTCATGAGAAATAAGTGAGTTCTAAAAGCAAGCAGCTCTTGTTCAACTATAGCATCTACATCTGGTGGTGCCACAGAAACATATTCTTGAAAGGTGTCAGTCTTCTGATGACCATAATGCCCGGCTAGTACCCTTATCTTTTCCTATCATGAACATGCATCATTAGCAAAACAATTTTAAGGTAATAGTTATCAAATTTAAAAGAAATGTATTGAAACTAAGTTTCAAGTTTTTTTAATATTTAAAGGGGAATGTTGTCAAATTTGGCTTATATTCCTAGTTTTATAGATGACAATTTTATCAAAATTACTTGTACTGAAAATACTTTTACAAAGACTAATAGTGAAGTGAAACATACCTTTCCATAATCACAAAGATCACTGGCAGTATCTGGCAAGTTCACTGGGTCTAAAACACTAAACGCAGCTAGAACGTCAGATTTGACTGTAAAAGCATCCTCAATCTCAGTAATGAGTTGGTATATCATCGGTATCCCAACAGTCTGAAGAAAATCTGAAAAATTCTAATTATTTTTAATTCACAGTATCAACTAATCAGTTACTTTTTTTCTCAAATTCTAATGTTGTTTTCAACTGTTATGCTAAAGATGGATATCCATGATAGGAAAAGACAAAGGACACTTGCTAGCATAAGCATTTCAGTCATATTTATACTTATTAATTTATCTAAAATAATAAAGTGAATGTTGCAATGTGTTTTAAAAACTGAATACTTGAATATATTTACCATGTGGTGTCAGTTGATAATTGTCATGTCTTAGTCTGCGTGCAAGATCAGTTCTTTCTGTAATGATGTCTAGTAGGTCATCACATTTTCTGAAAATGGATTGAGAAATATGAAATAAGTAGCAAAAAGCATTAAATACACAGGAATAATGTCAAAATGGTTTTATTATTATATATGACTCACAAATTTTAATCAAATAAGTTTCTTTTCATGGGCTAAAACTATTAATAGGCTCATTCTGTGATAACATGTTATGAAGTCATTATGTTAACTTTTTACTTTTATAATTATATACAATTACCATTTTTACAAAGATGGCTTATCCTAATAAAAATTAGTTCAAACCTGAACTCCAAATCATCACCAAATCGACCTTGCTCATACTGCTGAATCAGACCATGAAGCTCATTTATGCAGTCTTGCACATGTTCTGTCAGGCTTGAGAAATACCCAATGTCACTCTGCAGATACAGTGATAGGTGATTGACAGGTTTCAGCACATCTGATAGGAGGAGAATAGTCAACACGGTCTGGGGTTCTGCTGCCTTGGGCCGAATACCAGCAATCTCCGGCTCCCGAGTATCAGTCAATATCGCATCCAGGGTATCAAGCAAAGATTCATATCTTGAAATAAACCTCACACAGGCTTTAAGATGAGACAGCCACCTGTATTGTAATAATATGCATGCAAATTTGAATCAACCAGCAAAGAAATTTCTTGAATTTTAAATTAATGAGGACATTAATAAAGAATATAATATCCACTTACTGATTTTTTTTTCTCTCACTTACTTACTCATTAATAAAGCTCTAAGCAGTGACAATTGTTTATTTGCTAAATACCTAGTTGCAGCTGCTCTTATGAAGGTAAGTGGGGGTTTCATCATACAGCTCTTGCATTTGACAAAACACTGCATGCCTCTTCGCAGAAAAGTGGAAGACCTTCCATATGGAAAAAAGGAGAGCTTCTACATCAGCCATCGTTTCATTCTTCTTCAGCAGATGAGTGAAGCACAGTGCGAGACGATGGTTTCTGCAATTGATGTACAGGCTAAGAAGCGACATGTGTCTCACTCATTTCTGCAGACTTGAAGTGAATAGAAAGTACAATAGCAAATATATTAAGTAACTGCTGCACAACAGACTGCCAAAAATTTAACCTGATAAAGATTGGCTCTGCATGCTTTTTGTTAAGTTAAAAACTGCTAAAGGTCACATTGAGTTTTACTTTTGTAAAATATGAAAGATTTTACAACAAAAAGAATGATAGTGTTTAAAAATATTCATAATTTTAGTCCTGAGGACTGTTTAAACTTCCGAAGCCTTAGTTTAACTATTATATATTTAAACGCTGTTTCTATTTAACAAAAACAAAAATCAAAGTACCTGTTTTCTCTCCACTCGTTGTACTGCAGCCGTCTAAAGCAACAAATCTTATATTTCTGGGGTCAATTCCTTTGGACATACAGAATGAGTTAACAGCCTCCTGAAAGTCTGATGCCTTTGTAGCAGTCATGTTCACAAGTCCAAGAAAGTTCTCCTTTATACCGTGTTGTCTAACCCAACGTGCCATGATTGAAACGTGCGATCTGTTGGCATTATCTGTGCTTTCATCCAGAAACAAAGTAAACTTTCTGTTTCTCAAATCTTCCAAGACTTTTTTCTCATAAAAGTCACTTACTATCTCAACGAACTCTGTGGCACCTCTTGGAGACAGATAATTTGTGTCTGCTTCTAGCATATCACTGACTTCTTTGTCTCCAAGACTTGCAAGTAATTTTGCAATCTCTTTAAGATTTTCACAATGGCCCCATTTATGTTTAACAAGGAAAACTGTGACCTTTAGCATTTTTTTAATGTAGCTTCTGTTCTGCTCAACTTGTTGTTTTGCTTTATTTTCAGTCTCATTTCTCGCAGTTTGTACCATCTTGTTAAAAATATCTGTATTAGTAGACAATGAAACATATCTTTCAATACTTAATTTGTGGCGATTACTATTTTCATGGCCTTCTAGTCTACATGTTGGATGAGATCCAAGGACTGCACCTGTTGAAACAAAAGCTGTTTCATTTGATATGTTATGCCAAAAAAGTTCGCAATATTTGCAAATATATCCTTTTCGTTTTGAACTAACCCTAACCACGTACTGAATGTTGCATCGTTTCCTGCCATCATTATTTCCAATATCCCCAATTCCTGGTTTACAACCGGGAGAATCAAACTGTGAAGGCAATTGTTCATCACTGTTGGTAACAGGTACCAGCTCTGTTGAAGGAACAGCACTGTCATTTTCAACAGGCTCACCCTGAGTTTCAACTTGCATAGAAGATTGTGATGGTAGTAGGTACCTCTGTGGTAAAATGGCCAGACTCGGCCGGAGCAACACTAACAGGTACTTCTGTGGAAATAATGCCATACTCAGAGGGAGCAACACTAACAGGTACCACTGTGGAACAAATGCCGAAGTCAGAGGGAGCAACACTTTCAGGTATCTCTGTGGAACAAATGCCAGACTAGGAGGGAGCAACACTACAGGTACCTCTGTGGAAAAAACGCCAGACTCGGAGGAAGCAACACTAGCAGGTACCTCTGTGGTAGAAACGAGTGTGGAACTGGCAGACTCTGAGGCAGCAACGTTTGAAATACTAGGGATTTCCTTGGTAGACGTTGCACCCTTTGGATCGAATTTTTGTTTTTATCCCATAGTCAAATAACGACTTTTGGTTTTCGTTACGTTTCACGGATTTGAAGTAATATTTTCCGTTATGAGACATTTGTTTCTGCAACCGGAAATAAACACCGATTTATCTCCCCTGAAACGGAATAAAATCCAGACTTTCGGAACGTTTGACTGTTTCACTGGGCATGTTTCTACTTTTATTTACTGATAACTACTGCGAGAGTCTATCGGAACTTAACGGATTAGACTGGTTTTGCGTAACACGGGTACCGTGCGTTGTTCGGCTATAGTACGACAAATCAAATCAAATCAAATCTTTTATTGTGGTTCAGGCCTCCAGCCTATACACAAAAACATGAACATATTATTAAGTGAACACAGTAGTTAAACTATCAATTTACACACAAACATAGATGTACAGTAATACACATAATATACACATACAACCATACATACACACATACAATGTCATACACTCGCACATATATAATTCCACCCATTTGTAGTATGTCATATTATTTGCAATAAGTAATACTACACTTTTTTAATTCCATATACACAAATAGAACTGAATACAGTAATGAATGACATACAAGGGCACTGTATTTAAGACGAAGTTGTAATTTTCTCCATATATATCATGCAAAATAATATAACATAATACAATATAATATCATACAAGGTCCTTGCCGAAACGAAAAGCAAGAACATCATAATAGGAGAAAAATTCAATGAAAATTACAGGTTAATAATAGTTATAGGAGCGAAGATCTCATCTTAAGTGCATAATACAAATACATAGCTAAACCCTTTAAAGTTTGTTCATTGGCTGAAGACATCAAAATATTAAATTTGTTCATAGTAGGATTATGATAATATTTTCGATTTATATATGTTTCTCTAAGGTTACAGTATAATGGACAAATAAGAGTAAAATGATATTCATTTTCAATACAGTCTGGACAGTTAAAACAATATCTGTGTTCTCTTTCTATTCCAAGATGGCGACCTTTTTCTATCATTAATGGATGTGATGATGTACGAATACAAGCTAAAGCATATCTAAATTTCTTTATGTCAACAATATCAAGGTAATGTTCATAATCAAAGACATACTTATAATTTTTGTAAGACACAAGTTTACTATTTATATTACATTTATTATACCACTCTTGTAAGTATTGGTCTTTACATCTTTGCTCTAACTGATATAAAAACAGCTTTTGGTTTTCTATACCTTGTTTTTCCCAAACATAGCCAAAACCATTACTGTATAGAAAATTCTTAACTTTTGAGGCCCAATTTGAATATCCTTGGCTATCATAATATAGCAACATTTGATAACATTTTTTGACATCTATAATCAGGCATGTTAACTATTTTTAACCAATACTTTATACACCTTTTTGCTGATACAATTTGCATTTGGTAGCGCCCACAGTCACCAAGAACTGCTGCATTGCAAGACTTCATAGGAGCTGACATAAACCTTTTACAAGCATATAACTGAACTTTTTCAATGTCATACATATAGTCTAACCCCCATAATTCTGACCCATATAAAAGAATAGGAACTATTTTTGTATCAAACAGTTTAAAAAATACTTTTCCCGACATTGGCATTAAATGCTTTAATGATGACAATAATGAGATTATTACTCTTTTTGCCTTGATTGCTGAGTGTTCTGCCATTTTGTATATTGACAGTTTATTGCTATAAAATAGTCCGACATAGGAAAACCCATTCACAGTTTGTACATTATAACCATTATATACCCATTTTCCATGCCGTGACAGGTGACCACCATTTTTAAATACTAAAATCTTAGTTTTTTCAATGTTGACATTTAACTTCCATTCATTACAATATGTAGATAAAATATTAAGTTGTTGTTGTAATCCATTTACTGTGTCTGCTATCAAGGCGACATCATCAGCAAAGAGTAAGATAAAAATTTGTATTACATCTGGAGTCAGCTGTATTCCGTTGATACCACTATTGGCAAGAGCAGTGTATAGCTCATTTATAAACAAGGAGAAAAGTAAAGGACTTAAATTACAACCTTGACGTAGGCCTACTGGACAATCAAAAATATCACTCAATACTGACTTACTTCGGACTCTTGCTTTAACAGAGTTATAAATACTTTTGATGGATTTTAAAATGTGACCTTTAACACCTTTACGAGCTAGAACAAGAAATAATTTGGATCTGTTTACACTATCAAATGCTTTTTTAAAATCAACAAAGGCTACATACATTTTTCTACCTTTTCTACATAGAAACTTTTGAGCAAGGGAATACAATATGAAGCCATTATCAATCGTTGAGTACCCAGAGCGAAATCCACCCTGTGCCTCTGTAATTTTATCATATGCATTAGTAAAGAATGAGAGTCGTTTATTTAAAATATTTACATATAATTTGTTGAGTATTTGTAATAAAGCTATTCCTCTATAATTATCTGGGTTATTCAGTGGGCCTTTTTTATAAACAAGCACAAGTAAACTAAGATACCACTGATCTGGAAATATCCCTCTTAAAAAAATTCTATTAAAAATCTGTCTAATGTAAGGCAATAATAAATCAATTGATACAATAAAATGTTCAGACACAAGGTAGCCTGCAGTTGCTTTGTTTCTTTTTAACTCTCTTACAACTGCCAGGATCTCATTATCAGTGATTTCACCATTAAACAAAGCTTGTTCACTTTCACTCAATGTTTCTTGGTTTACACCATCAATTATGTTGTTAAATATATCACTTTCATTATCTGTTTCTTCTAGTCCAACAGACCGAAAAACAGTCTGAAAATGGTTGTACCATTTGTTTATAGGTATTCTTGGGATTTCTCTGTAAGTTCTTTGTGAAAACTTTACTTCAGACCAAAATTGCTTCGAATTTTTGACATTTGCGGCTAATGATTTAAATGTATTCCTATGAAAATTTTGTTTTTTGGTCCTACATAACTTCTGGAATTCCTTTTTATAATCTATGTAAGAAATAAGGTCACATTCTTCTTTACTCTTTCTAAATTTTCTCAAATATTTATTTTTCATCTTTTTACTAAGTTGACGGTCTATGTCAAACCATTTACACTTGAAGAAACTTTTTTTCGATTTTTTGTATTTTTTAAATTTAGAACTACAAGTTAGAATTAGATTTTCAGAACTTTCAAGGATATCATCAATTCTCACAGAGTTATCTCTAATATTTCTATCCAAACAGTCAAAATCTCCAGCTAGAATACTATTTTCTACACATTTTCTATATTCTAATTCATCTTCAGTATTGTTAAATTTATAATACACGTTATCAGAAGTACTATTCACATATTCTGTTTCATAATTATCAATATCACGTAAATAGGGTGAAGTTATATTACATATCAATGGCAAATGTTTACATGTTGAAACAGTGTCTATACAAAATTTACAAATATTTTCAAAAACATTTTTTGAAACAATAAAATAATCAATGACGCTACACCCAACTGAGTCAATAAAAGTAAATTCTCCTTTCCCATAGTCTTGATCAACTCTACCATTAACAATTGAAACACCATATGTTTTACAAAATTCCAGCAATTCTCTACCTGATTTATTGATACTTTTATCACAAGAATTTCGTTTTAAAGTTACTGAGTCATTTAAAATATCATCATATTCATCAAATAAAGGGACATTATTTTCGGATATAAAAAATCATCAATATCAGATGTGCGTGCATTAAAATCACCACACAGAAGCAAATCAACATTATGAATGGAATCAGTGTTCATTATTTCATTTTCTAATGACTGTATACCAGATTCAGCTTCATCATCATCGTAAAAGGATGACCCTGTTGGCGGGAAGTATAAGCATACATATAACAAACATTTTTCACTTTTGAGTATTTGCTTATCAATTTGCAGCATAACACCGTATATAAAATCCATATTTACCTGTTTTACATAATTACAGATAGAATTACGTACCAACACAATTACACCACCCATATTTCTACCCCCTTTTTTTGACCTTTTTGCAGGACAAATATATGACACATAATTATTGAAAACAGCGTTAACATTTTTCTGATCTGTTTCCCAAGTCTCTGTTAAGCCAACAATATCGAATTGATTTAGGTAACTGATAAATGAAGAGTTATCGAGTTTGTTACTAAAACCTTCGATATTCCATGCAATAAATGATATTTCATTGTCACAGTTTTGGAGTATAGAACCTTGACCTGACCCTTATTTAGAATGACTGGAAGATTCTGATAGGTCTACCACTGTATTTACACTAGAATTTGAGCCTAGCGAATATGTACTATCATTCAACGTGCGAGACCCTCGCTTAAAAACACGAGTTTCAAAAGTATCCATCTTCTCAGTATTGTCCTCTGGATCTGGAATTGTAAACAGCTGCCCACCTTTAAAATACCCTTTCTGTCCTTTAGCCTTTAGATCTTTTTATACAGAACGCTGTTTTGTAGTTAAATCATTTGCTATACGTATTCCATTTTTACGAAGAATGTCTCTGCCTTGGAAAAGTTTTAGTTTTACATTGAAATTTTCTAATTTAAGTAGAACCATTCTAGGCTGTTCAACATCATATACACCATATCTTTTTGCAAATAGAATTGTGTCTTTGTTTATTACATCATCTGGACAGGCAATATCAAACACTTTACTTTTCACCGACGACTTTACTCTTCAATGCTTTCATTTGGATTATCTTGCAAACCAAAAATCCTAAGAGAATTCCTGCGCTGTTCTGCCTCAAGCTTATCAACCTGATCTTCCATATTCAAAAAAGTCGATACCAGAAAAACGCTTCTTCCGAAAATAACAAATGTAAACAAATTGATCGTTTTTTAAACTGATCTAAGGGGAATTTCTAAGATTTTGGGAAATCATGTCTTGCATTTTGGGAAGAAACTCTACCACAATTCGGAAAAAATCTATATTTTTCGGATTGGGAAGTGGCCGAATTTCGGCCTCTGTTATATAAGGATGAAGATACCAAGACAGTACTGCATCAAATTACATGTCATATTTTTTAGGATTACAGGTTCTGTGGTAGCAGTTGTGGTTGGTCTGACAATACCAAAATACTCTCTATTTGGTGTCACTGTATATCCAGCGTAAAGGATGGAATCGAATGGAAAACGTGTGTGAAGATAAAATAAATATTTCTCGAATTATTTTGTAATGTTTTAAAATGCAGATAGAATAATGACTAGCAAATATATGAACTCTTTTACTCACAAGGCATCAACAAGATGTTTGGCTGACTCCTTTTCAGAGGATTGAGGTGGTTATTTTCGTTTGGTTCCTGGTAACAAAAACTTGTGCAGCAAGAATATTATAAATGATTCGGTGAAAAGCTACTGGTTGTTTTTTTTTCAAATCCGAACATTTCTAAACAAACCTTCACAAATATTTGTTATGAGTTTTCATCATATCTTAGCGCTGAAGAGCCCCACAACAAAAGAAGACAAAGACGTGTTCCCGGAATTCATTGTAAAAGAGATAAGATAAGATAAGATTTATTTTGGAGAGGGGCGAAATCCCAGTAAAGGTAACGTAGAAATGTAAATAAGCAGTTATACAGCAGTACTGTATATTTAATACCATGTTTGTGCGCAAAATCATTTATAAACACTTTATAAAAGTGTTTTACACATTGTAAACTCAGTGCACTTACCTGGTGATAAGTGTTGTCATAGAGTTTAGTTTTCTTTGAAACAAGCTTATGTTTATAAGATAAGACTCATGACATTTGGCAACTGCAAAGTGTTTCTGATTTTCAGTACTGATTTATTCCGTCATTACTATACCCCACTTCGACGAATTGGGGACATATGGCTTTGCACATGTCGGTTGGTCGGTCCCTCCGTCCGTCCGTAGACCAGACCTTGTCCTATCAATAGCTTGAGAATGCTTCGACCTAGAGTCTTCAGAATTGGTGGGAAGCTTGGACATGACCAGAACCTTTATGGTTTTTGAAGTCAGTAATTCAAAGGTAAACGTCACTATGACTTTGATGACAAAAAGCCTCTCTGATCAATACTTAAACGCTTAAGCTTACAGTCTTAAGAATTGGTGGGTGGTTAGTCATGACTGAAACATGACCACTCTTGATTTTGAGGTAAGTATGTTAAAGGTCAAGGTCATTGTGACCTTGAGCATAAAAAGATTGTCCAATCAAAAACTGAAGGACGCTTTGGACTACAGTCATCTGACTTAGTGGGAAGGTTGACCATGACCGGAAGATGACCCATATTGATTTTGATGTCAGTAAGTCGAAAGCTTGTCTACAGTCTTCAGAATTGGAAGTGTGGTTGGCCATGACCTGTAGATGAACAAAATTGCTTTTCAAGTGAGTGGGTCAAAGGTCAAGGTCACGTTTAGAAGTCCGTGTTACATGATTAATTGGTTGCCATTAGGGGATCTCTTGTTTATATAGATAAACTGATTGAAAACTCCTTTTTTTAACTAGTGAGGCATGTAGACGATGCTGAAAAGATTTCATACCAATGCAATGCCAAGCTTTGCTTCTGTTGTGCTGATCATTTGTAAAGGCGAATTAACGGTTAAGATAGTTAGTGTATGTCAAAACACCGGATATCTTCTGTTCTGTGCTACTGAAACGGTGAAGTGATATATTAGAGCCGAACAACGTGTCTAGATTGTTGCCCTTAACATACCAAAAACAAATATTGAATGGATTGATTGACATGTAATAGATAGAGTTTATGACGTGTATCAGGAATAAAAGCTGCAAAGGAGGGAGCGAATAGTGTGAAGCCTACATTTTCGACCAATCACTGCTTTCGGTTTCTTAACTTTGTTTGATTGACAGCTGGGAACACTGATTAAGCCAAAAATGTGTATAGGTAGACAGGTGGGCGTTTCTTGATAAGATGATAACTCGCTTACATTGTTTGTGCCATCGTGTTTTAAAATAGTAACATTACTGAAAGATGGTAAAAAGTTCACCATGGAAATTTAACTTTAATTCATTAAAATAATTGGATTTGATACTTCAGTTAGTCAGACCATATAAACTGATTGATGATGTAGCCTTGTAGCCTAATAATTATGCTATTTCAGTCAAACCATTTTAATTGTTTTTCTAATAGACTAGTAAACTTGCTCTATTATTTTGAACCACTCAATACAACTTAAAATATTGTATTTTTCATAATTATAATCTCTCTTTCGAAGTCCCTAGAAATTTAGTTTTGGGTTAGCGGCATAGGGACATATTGATTCTTTTGTATTATAAAATCCCTTAAAATCAATGCATGGTGAGCAGCATTGATAATTGATGATCATCTTCCTTGAAATCCACCAAAAATGAGCTGCATGTGACCGAAATATGATTGTCTAAAGTCTCCATATATTAATAGGTGAGACTTGAATGCCGCTTAATGGTTCTCTTAATATAATGTTCCTATACTATCGTTTTAGTTGTTTACTATTACAGGAAATGACACCAAGGTACTGAATATAAATAAGTGGGCTGGATAATAATATGCATGTAAACTTCTGCAGTGTGCAACCTACATTTCCGACCAATCACAGTTCACGATTTTTAAAAAAATAATGTCAATTAATTTCTAAAGAAAAGCAGGTGTCGAACTTAATTCCTGAAGAGGCTGCTCTTCTTCAGAACATCTAAATCTTATGAAAATTTAAAGGATGTATAGAAATAGAGGTGCTATGACTGATATATATAATATCTGGGTACATGCTACTTAAATGAGTAAAAGGACTATTTATTTATGATTATTTATCAAGGACTGACCTAGAGAAAATATGGCTAACCTACCACTTCCACTTGCCACTGATCCTGAAGACTCAAATAAACCAGGGGTGGAAGGTGGCAACCCATCTGTTGACTTTAAAATGTTACCATGACAAATCCTATCACTGCTTTTCCTTGACATGTATTCAGTCCCCTAAAGTAATCTGAAAAACTGGAAGTTAAGAAAAAGTGATTTCAATACAGATATCAGAAATTTGAATAGAATCTGCTTGAGGAGTATTCTCTTATTTGAATATAGGAAACCCCCACCCCCCCACCTAAACAAGAGAAAAGAAAAAAGCCTATGTTAGTGTTGCATGCAGCTCATTTGAGACAAGAGGGCCATGATGATGGCCCATGGCTTATTCACCTAAATACTTTGGTTGTGGGTCTGCCGCTGAGTTGACATCAGAAGCAAAATTACAATTTCTGAGTTGAAGATTTTCAAAGATCTTATATTTAATACTAAAAAGACCCCTGGGGCAGGGCCAATTTTGACCACAGAAACATTATTTTAACAACAATTCTACATAAAAACAGACAAGTAGAACTTCAAAGTTTTCAAACTCAATGCAAAACAAGTGATTCCTGGGCCGGGTCAGTTTTCACCCTTGTGAAATAATTACAAGAATCTTTGTAGAGGTTACCTGAAAAACGCAACTTAAAATTATCTAAGTATAGAGGTTAGTTTCTCAAAAGAACATTTTCAAAGCCATAATATTTTATACAAATATGACCCTTAGAGCAGGGCCAATTTTGACCCCTGGATATTTCAACAAACGACGCAAGTCCACTAGAAAATGCAACATAAAAACTATCTAAGCTCTAAGGGCTACAGTTTACAAGAAGATTTTTAAAACAGATCAAGTCTTGTACACTTAAGTGGCTTCTTGGGGCAGAGCCAAGGGGCACAATTTGAACAAACTTGGTAGAAGACCTCTAGATGGTGCTCCAAACAAAATACATTAAGTCTAAACCTTACGGTTTCTCATTAGAATATTTTCAAAGATTAAATATTTAACTCAAATAGTACCTCTTTTTCGGCACATAATTTGAACAAACTTGGTAGGGGACTTCTAGGTGATGCTCTATGCAAAATGTCTGAACTCAAGGTATAGTGGTTTCAGACAAGAAGATTTCTTAAGTCTTCCCTATATAAGCCTATGTAAAAGTGACGGGTGGGCAGGGCCATAAACGACCCCAGGGGCAAAATTCAAATATTCCTGGTACAGGACGTTTAGCTGATGCTTCATGCAAAAGAATCTTAGCCCTTTGTTTGTGGTTTCAGACAAGAATATTTTTTTTAAGTCTTCTCTTTTAGAGCTTTGAAAAATTAAGTGACAATTTGACCAAAGGGACATAAATTGTTAGAGGACATCTATCTAGCTAATGCTCCATGCAAAATATCCAAAGTTCTACGCCATTTATGGTTTCAGACAAGAAGATTTTTTAAGGTTTTCCCTTGCTAGCTGAGCTTCATGTAAAGAACAGCCCAGTAAAGTTTTATCAAATTTAGCCTGGTGACTTTGAAAGACTGTAAAACTTTCTTAAGACTAATATTAACGCAAACCACGTAAAACTGATTCATTTTAAAGAAAAGAGTTTTTTTCCGCTTTTTGTTATTTAGATAGTTTAATTGTACAAGGATTTTTTCTTATGAGCCGAAATTTTGATTAAAGCATAGTTTCTCTTCAGCTGATATTTATTGTAGTTTATATTGACCGCTTAAATCAATACCTTTAGTAATCATAAAACAAAAAAACGTGTGTATATAATTTGAAGGTTTAATCTTAGGCTTGTAAAAAATGTTCATGTATTTAGCAGTCGACTTAATTGGTTTGATTTTCAACAAACTGAGGGCAATTAGCATAATGGCTACTGGCTGCAGACAAAAAACTAACCATTTCATTAACATGCTAAGAAGATTTTTAAACGGAAAAGTTCATGATCATTTATACAGGTGGCTGGTTATGTATGGTGACCATTTATAGGACAATTAGACTGCACAGTTTTTTTTCAGCAGAGACCAAAAGTCTGTATATAGCGCAAATGTGCTGCTTTTGCAAGGAGAATGACTCCTACAAAAAGAGGTCCTATTTGTGTCATTAAACTCGCTGCCTTGTGAACATCACAACTTGTATGATCTTCTGGACTGTTGTGAATCTCGTTCCACTGCACATCCTGGGACTAGCTGTCCTGTAACTGTTCTGAAAATGAAGCATTGTATCCATAGTACTGTGACTCCCTATATCACCCATAATTTTCATTGCTCAAAGTGTCCATTCAATTAAAAACTGCTTGAGGTAATGAGAGAATGTGCAAATATTTCTCTCTACACTGTTACTGGCTTTTATTGGCGTACTTCTTAGCTAACGAAGTGTTTTGTGTTAAATTGTTGTTCTCAGAATTGTTTTGCATTTTTATAAGTGTGATGTTCTGTGATCTTTTTGGTGTGGCTGTTGCAAAGGAATTCCTGTATGTTAAACTGTTATCCTCTGTATTGTAACTATTTTTTCCAGGGTTAGTTATGGCTCTACAGTACCTTTTTGAATAGAAATGTTGGTCTTTGATACTTCCTGCTTTATTACTGTTGTTTTCGTCTGAATATATTGTGGTGTCATATCTTTGTGCTCAGGTGTTGCTTGTCTAGAAGTAATTTATATTGGTGTTCTTGGTTGACTTCTGTTATTCGCCAGTAAAGTATCCATACTTTTCATCGGTGTTCTAGCCTTTGCTTTCTCAATTTTTCTGTAAGGTGGATCTAAGTTTTTTTCCAGAGCAGGTAGTTCTTTTAAAAGTCACTATCTTGTGCTTATTTGTGTTACCTTGTAAACTGCTATCTGTATCTGACATAATTATGTAGCTCAGTAAGGGTTGTCTTTAGTGTTTCTGATGGTTTTTCAGTTAGCAAATTTCTCACACTACATTCAAAGTCATATCGTTCTGTTATATCCACATTTACAAAAGCAACCATTTCAATTTAATGATGTCTTGCATTTTTGGTTCCCTGTCCTTGGTTTTCATTTTTGGGTCCTTTTCTTTGGTTTTACTTTATTTTTTTATTTGTTTTCAGATGTGTGTATGTTACTGTAAGCTTTGTTCTCATTGACGTTTTTTTCTTGCTGTGCCATTATTCTCTAGAGAATTTGCTTCCTGAATGTTTTTTAATTTTGTGGACACTCTTTTTTTACCAGAACTCTTTCATCTGCTGTTTTTACTTTTGAAAAGCACCATCTGATATAGGGTTTATTCCTACATTTTCAACAAATTTCATGAAACTTCTATTGGATAAAAGATCTACAAAATTTCATCAGATTTTGTAAGGAATAACTGACAAGAACTGTCATTGAATGATGACAATGCCCCCTTAGTGTGCTTTGACCTTTAAAGTGAAGACCAGTTCCTTCTAAATAATGTTGTTTTGACTATTACATCTAAACGGAGGGTCATTAAGAGGTCAGGTTACAAAAGGTATATGTGAGCAGATGAAAATAAATTGTATGTCCTTCAAAATGATTGACAATTTAACCCCCAGCTGAAGGTCATGTCGGGGTCAAAGTAAAAAAAAAGATGCATTTGAAAGATTTTTCTAATAGGTTGCTGTGTGCTGTTTGATTATAAGGGAGTAATGGCCAATGTTTAGGATTTTTGACCTTCAAAGTTAAGGTCATTTGAATATAATACTGTCAGTAGGAAGGTCTTGTCCAAATGGGTGCTGTGTTTAAGTATGAAGTAAATCCATTTAGTTATAATGAAGATATTGGCAATATTTAAGTCTTCTGACAACTGGACCTTTAAACGCTCGGTCAATCAGTGGTCAAGGTCATTTTTTCTATATGTAAATAGGAAGGTCTGGTCCAAAGGGGTGATGGGTTTATGTATGAAGTAAAGACATTTAGTAATAAGGAAGTTGTTGCAATGTTAATGTTTTAACAGCTGGACTTTTAAGGTCAAGGTCATTCTGGGGTTAAGGTGGAAAAAAATTCATGTCAATTGGATGACCTTGTACAAAGGAATATTGTGTCCAAGTATGAAGTAAATCCATTGGCTTATTTATACATAAGGAAGTTATGGGAAATGTTAAATATCAGATTGACAGACAGACAGGTGAAAACTATATGCGCTTCAGGGGCAACCATAATAAAACATATTTAAAGATCATGAATAGTTCAGCTTAAAGTCTTTGTACTTTTTTAAGTGTTACTCAAAGCCAGTCCTCCTTCTATAGTTGTTTAGGAAAAGCCTAGAAACAGATACTTGCATGCAGCTTTCACCCTTTTACTGCTCTATACTACATCAATGATTTTATAGCATAGTCACTGGTAAAACAGACAAGGAGGCCAAGATGGGCCTGCATGACTTGAGAAACACAGTTCAAAAGGACAAGAAGGTCAAGGTCATGGAATGAAGTGGAATAAAAAAGAGTACCACTGAGTGGCACCAACACCTGTCTGTTTCATTTGTCAGAAAGTAAGGCATATTAATAGATTTTAAGAATGAATTAAATAGAGCATTATTATATATTGGGTAACTGTCAGGAAAACATGTAGAAACTATAAATATCATGGATGTAAAAAAATATTTCTGGGGGTTAATCAACTTACCAAGTTTGAGGAAGGTGGGTCCAGGGTTTCTCTAGATATTGATTGGAAACGACCGACCGACATTTGCAAAACAATTTACCCACCTCCTTATCTCTGATGGGGCATACTTAAGCAGTTAGGTAAATATAGCTGGTACAGGTAGTGTAAATGAACAAAATATAGGGATAATGATTGAATAATAGGGCAAACAGTGTGGCCATAAAAGTATTTAAACTAAATCATCTGATTGTTTACAATTTGTATAATACAATCTTATCAGGTTAATAATCGTACTGATATGGAAAAGTCAAACTTGTGGTGGCTCTTGTTCAAATTTTTGTGATAAACACTTATTAACTTACAGCATTTTACACCAGTACCATTCTTACCTAAGGTGAGCGACCAGGGGCCAATGGCCGCCTTGTCTAAGTAAAAGGGGCATCACTTTTGTCAACACAAGGGAAACAGTTATGGAATGTATTGTGTAAACTAATGATAACAACAATGAAGTTTGTATAAAGTATCAATCAAAGCATCAATATATTCCAGAAATATTCAAGAAAATGTATGTTTTTGGAATATTTTCAATGTGAAATTACTTTGTGAAATCAAAGGCCAGAGTTATGGGTCATGGCATGCTGGTCTTTTGAGTATCAAAACATGTAGTAAGTTTAAAATGGATATCTATATGGCTTCAAAAGTAAATCACCATTTTTGCAATAATTCAAGTCTATTTGATGCCAGGAACAGGAACAATATGATGCGCATAATGTTCATTTTGCCATCTATCCATGTTTCAAGTTTCATGAAAATTTTCCAAGTATACGCTTTGAATTATTGCAGGATTCAGTTTTATTGCGGACGGACGGACATACCAATAGTCCTCCAGATGATCTGGTAGGGGACTAGTTGTGATTTTTTCCACTTCAAGTCAGTCTGTTCTCGGCAATTCTCGCTTAATATATATGATTAACTTATCATTAAAATATTGAATAGTGATATACACACCAAGTACATAAAATATCCGTCTCAACTTACTGCCTTAGTCTTAAGTCAAATATGAAGATGATCTACACATTTATCATACTGTTATCAAAATCTGTTTCTATGCATGCCAATTGTTTTAGTCATTACAGAGAATTCATGTTAAGTAGTAATAATGTTTCATAGTATGTCATGCGCTTTTACTTATACTGCCAAAAGCACCAAGGGTTAAGTGTATACAAAGGAAATCTTCGTACTTTGCAAGGTTTCAAGATTTTCAGTTGATGATTGAATTTCGACCGTCAGTTTATTGGCGCAAAATAGTACGAATTATGTGTGTTACAATCAAAATAATTAAAACGTCCTTACATTATATCTGAGTATAAAATAGTTAATGGTTTAATTACTACACATAGGAACTATCTTATTCATTGATGAAATATAGGAATATGGCATGTCCTTGTAGAATTCTTACACTGACACTGATATATATATAACCATTTGTAAAATGAAGAGATTCATGAATTATGCATGACTGAGGCATTATCCGAATCGGCAAAAACATTGGCCAGACATTTTTATGTATCCAATCATAATATGGTCATAAAATGATTTGAGGTTTGCAAGACCATTTGAAATTAGTTTACGATTATAACAATCTTCTCTGAAATTATCAAAGCTTTAATGAAATCATTATAGTTGATTGTACACTGTATATTATGATTCAGAAATATGTATTTAACATTAACGAATGTAACAAAACGCCTCGACCAAATAAGCATCTTTCAATGGGACATTATCGCGCCCACATACACGTTATTTCAAATGTGATTAATGTTTTATAAGGGAACAAGCTATTATTAAGTACTATAATTGTCATCACATTTTCCGGTTAGCTCCATCAAGATGAAATTTCAAATGGCCGGGTCATTGTAACGATATATTTAGTATATTCCACTAGTAATTACCTTATGTTAAACTAGTTCAGTTAGGCTTTCTGATGTCTGATCATTTCTTTACCGTGCAATATCTAAATTGGATAAAAAGCTCAGAACGTAAAAGAAGAGTGTCGGACTCCATATAACAGGTTCAAATACGACAATAAGAACATTTGCCAGTGACTGACACGGGTCTTCCTTTCGTCGCTTTGTTGGCCTAAACAAAAGGAAACAAACATGAGGAGTTGTCATTTACTTCGATGACAGAGGTAATTAAACAGATTAATTACAATCCGTGACTATCTAAAAAGAACAATACAAAGCTTTCTATTTGTTAATATCCATGGCATGTATGCGTCTTTGTAACAACTGTATTTATTTTATTTCCATGGCATGTAACTTCATTTATCCAATTTCCATTACATGTATGCGTGTTGGTAAGAACTGTATTTATCCAATTTCCATGGTATATATGCGTGTTGGTTATAACTGCATTTATCCTATTCCCATGACATGTATGTGTTTTGGTAACAACTGTATTTATCCTCTTTTCCATGAATGTATGCAAGAACTTATCGGAATGACATGGTTTTAGGAAAATGGGAAGCAATATTTTATTCCCCAAAACAGAAAATACATTTATTCACTTAAACCATACTTACAGGTACATGAGCGAACAGTTAACAAAACATCTTCATGTATTAGGTGACATATGATTCGAGAAATATTAATTCAACAGTAACTAAGGTAACAGTAAGTTTATAAGGCAAACAATGAAAACGACGTTACCGGAACTACCCTAACAGCAGGTGCGTGTTGTTAGGGGAAGTAATTTAAGAAGATTTAGATTTATCAGTAAATTGGTAGGCACCTATTAGGTTATAGACAAATGCAATGAGGAGTAATTTTTAGTGATTTTAGATGTCCAAAATGGTATCTACTATGTGGGAAACCCCATTTCAATAATTTCCATTTGTATAAGAAGTATCGACAATCATTTCTTCTTATTTCTGCCATTTGTTAGTTAGACACATTTGTTTTTTCTTACTTGCGTTTCACGCCAGAAGTCTAGAGATGTAAGAAGGGTTAATTTAATTTGTTATCGTAATACTAAATTGTGCTTAAGGTGCTTCACGGGCTTTGGATTTCATCAGCCTTAAAGAAGATTACATTATATCAGAGCCAAGACAAGATGCCAGCCATACAGACTACTAGTTATGCTGAAACAAGGTTTATTTTAGTAATGAATTGCTTTTAAAGTTAAAAGCTAAAATATTATATTTCTCAGTTCCGTAAGCAGTGGTTATTGTTTCTTTTAAATCTGTGCGGGTATATTTTAAAGGTAAAATATACTATTCACCATTGAAAATATTTAGAAGTATTGTATTCATGATCCCTGAAAAAGTTAGTAATGTATTTGTAAAACCTTGCCTTTAATTTACGCACCAATATTACTGTATCAGTCGTTTGTTTATAATACGATATATATAAATTCGCATTCACAATTGGATATGAAGGCAATCTTTCTAAATTGCAATTGAAAGCTATTTCGATACATAAAGAATTGACAGATAATTTACTGCAGTACGCAAACATATAACAAAAACAAACAATTTGGTCTTATATATCAAATGTCTTTTCAAGTGCTATGGACATAAGCTGTAATGGACAGGTTATTACACTTATTGCAGCTATCAAATTTCCTTCTGTCTTGGTTACATATTGTAGGGTAATATTTATCAATATGCGCTTTACAAGCAAAGCGTCAAATATAAAGCATTTTGCTCTCGCAGCATGTCTTATTTCCGAGTACTAAAATGAAATAGTTCTAGTCCCTACGAACTACGAACTTATACTCAAAATAAAAAAAAATAAAACTTTAATGTCTAACATGTTTTTTGTTATTGTTGTTTTATAAAACTATAATTTTTATTTTCTTTCTTATTCACATTTTGAGCTGTAGTCATTTAAATGTCATCTAAGTCTACTGACAAACTAAGTTACATTTGTTACAGAAGTCTTCAAACAAAAGTTTGGATGAAATTTAACAACTAAAATCACTATCACTAGAAAAAGTAGTATTGTTTTCGAAATTACCCTTTACATTTTCATTCTATCCCCGAATTATTCAGGTTTGATATTTTCGTGACACGGTGTCAACTCTATGTACAAAATCCTAATTAAGACTGCATGATGGTTCAGCCCTAGACATATTCAGCGTCCTTAATTCTGGCTCGTATCTTTTTTATGCTGATCTAAGTGGGCATAAGTACGCACTGTATTCGTCTGTCACATAACTTCTTGAGAATAGGTATGTCAAACTCCATCTTTTTAGCTGGTAACCAAAAAAGTCTTCTTGAATTTAAAAGCATTTAGCATTCTTGATTTTTTTCTTTTCTTTTTTATCAAAAGTGAAATAAGCATTACGAAATCGGTTCAATTGTCAAGTATAACTCATTTTAGCCTATAACTTACAACAATAAGCAACACTATCAAGCCTCTAAACGGAATGCAACCATAAATCTAATACGTGACATTGTCATAAGTCAATGGCTTATCATCTGTCATTTGGACACATTTATTAATTTTTATTGAAAAATAAAGAAGTCATTTTAAAAATTTAAATTTATCAATTTACAACAAACGGCCAGAAGCAAACTATCGTTTATCTGACAGATAACAAAAACATCTCGTCTTTTATATAATGTGGCTGTTTTGGCTATATTGGGCGCGAAATATTCGTGTAAACGGCCATTTGTAATGATAGAATTTATCCATCTTACTGTGTCATTTCAGACTTCCTTGTCTGCGTTTATTGTTATTAAGATAGCATAATTTCAGTTAGCATGCCACCAACAGACAAACAACTCGTTTACATAATCAAGCAATTACTTAAAGTAAGTTGTCATTGTCGCTGGTGTTTGCGAAAACTGTGTAAAAAATCAAAATGGGATTAACGTTTTTCAACAACCCTTAGTAATAAGGAGTTATGACGTATTTCATTACACGAGATTAATTATATGTCTAATAAAGTTGTCTTTTTTAAGGATGCGTTTTGTGAGTAATTGGTACATTAAACGTTGAATTTGAATATCTTCAACCGGGACAAATGGCTGATCCTATCAAGATTTTAAGTTGCCATGAACTTCACGTGTTTCAAAAAACAATTTTCCTTCACAAGAGGATTTGAATTTTTTTTTCGTAGTTAACTGCTAGAGATCGTTTTTGTAGGGAATGTTATTAACATCATTTAAATTGCAATGGCTTCAATCATACCTACGCTCTATTCAAATCTTTAACTAAAAACTTTTGATAAGTTGTGGGAAATGTTAAAAGTGTGCAAATTGAAATCTTTGCAATTTTTGTCTATCAAAGCAAGTGTATATGTACATATCTTATATGCCATATTTTGGAAAATTGAGTGTTATCGTAATTCTATGGTTTCGAATAGATGGATAGAATCTTCCAAGAACATATCATAAGGTTTCTTAACCCAACAGTTAAGATAACGAGAAATCAGTAGGTACACATGTAGATTCAATATTCACAAGTGTAACACACCTCTTGCCAATTTGTTTTGTGTGTTGTGTGTTAATAGATGCACTACTTTGCCAAGCTACCTGTCATTTTTTTGATACAGGGTCTGGTATTGCTTTATTTTTCATAATTACTACTGTGTAACAGTTGTTCTTGGTTGCCGAACATAAATTTGATTCGTTGAACTGTTAAATAGAACTTGAAACCACGATTCCGTATTTGTCGTTTTGTTAATGAAAAGTTAACTCACCATGACTAAATATAGTCTTAGCTCAGCAAGTTCTGACATCCATTTTGCAAACACTGTTACAATAAAAACAGCCGTTTCTGAGTGTAGAAAATAAATGGAATTTGTTAATGTCCAATATAAACATTCCAAAATCAGTCGCTAAACTGAAACGACTTAATAAAACGTGAGAAAACACTTTATTTTATGCTTTCCAGTGTTTTATTTTAAATATCAGATGATTATATTCTGAATAACCACTAGTGAAATTTACAAAATATAACTTTCACTGTGCTGGACTACTTTTTCCCCCCTCACTGCACCCCAATTACAAAGAATACAGTTCGACAGGCATATAAACGTATCCGCATGCTAGAATCAAATGACAGTAATTGAATTTTTAATAAAACACTTAATTAAATCCAGATGAATATGAAAACACTTTTTATTTTGTTCAGTTACCGTTTAAAGAGCTTAGTGGACCAGAACGCGATTTTACTGTTAAAGAAACTGTAAACAATATGGCGGACGTTTCAATTTTGCGTCATGTCCTAACGCGGAGGAATATATTTCATTGATGTATTTGTAGTTTCTGTAATATTTCGTGAGGAATATATTTCATTCATGTATTTGTAGTTTCTGTAATATTTCGTAAGATTGAATAAATATCAAAAATGTTTTGTTAAAATGTTATTTTTGTGCTTATGACTGAAGAAATAAACACTGAAAGCCCAGATTTTCATTACTTTTATCGAATTTCTTTGAAGTACTTTGAATAGCGTCTCGCACGTGCAGACATAGTAAATATTGGGGTGCACCACGGGTGGATAAGATGTTCATGTTATCACTGTTTTACCTTGTTTTCCGAAATAACACTGAAAAGCATGAAATAAATAGAATATTTGATTTTTCATTGTGTGATCGAAATTTATTTCACTCATGACCATCAGATTTTAAAGTAGCCACTCGTGAAAATATAAAAATCTGATGGTCACTCGTGAAATAAATTTTCGATCACACACTGAAAAAAATCAAATATCTTCTATTTATTGTTTGCCTGTGACAAAATGCAATAGAAAAAAGAACAAGTGATAGTTTTAAAGGAAACTTCAAAAGAATAATTAAATATATCTTATAGTATTCATATGCAGAGTATAATTAGATTCAAAAGACACCATTAAAATTGTCTGCTTTTGTAAACAAAAATCTTTATAATATGAATTTGAAAATCCAAAATAAAGAAAATATACTGAAGTGAAAGAAAAAATGTAAAAACAATAACATTTATAAAATTATTAGATATCGTAATTTCAGAAAATTCATTATCTAATCCTGCTTATTTACTTCTCCAAATAAATGTTATTGATCATTATTGATACCTGTTGCTTTTAAGATAATTTAACAAATTATTAAATATAAATTAAAACTTATATGAAGAAAGATTATAATTTAGTTGTATTTTGTAATGAAATACAGGTTTTATACCTAAAGGGCAAATAGTCGGTAGCATGATACAAGTAAATGATTTTAAAAGTAACGATGTATCCTGATATATTCTTGTTGAAACATTCGACGGTTACACTAATCTTGTAAGAATTCTTTTACAAACTGATTTGGTAAAGACATCAAAAATATTTTGAGACTGTAATAATAAGAAATAAATTTCCTTTTTTCCTTTTTTTGTATAGTGAACATTGCATTGTTATTAGCTGTCACGAATCAAAAGGACGCTAACAGCAAAAACTGTGATTCCATCAGATATGTGAAAATTTAATTTCTTGTAACAATTCTGATATATTAAGTATAAACTGTTCAGTTTCCAGCGATGCATAATACAAAAGATGAACATTATTTATCTTTTTTCCTTTTTTTCCAACTTTGTTTAGCAACTTTTAATTTTAATTTTATCTTCTTGTTACTACATTTATTCGTTTTTTAAAACTCTTTATCTGTTTAGCTTGTTGCATGCTTATCAAATGTTTTGCATGCCTTTTTTGTTATAGGGCTTTAATAATACCGATTTTGCAGATCAACTAAAACCTTATATTAGGAAGACTAGAACAACTGCATGTATTGCTGGTATCTGGCCAGACATGGTAAGCCAGTTATCTTCTTAGTTGATTTGATTTTGCTTGAGTTCATTAAATAATAATCTGATGATTTTGATACAATCACAACCTTCTGACGCCGAAAGATGGTTCTCAATCTAGTTTTTAAGAAAAAAATAAATTAATGAGTAGTGTCTGATAAAGTTACATTACCCTTATTAAAGTACTTCAATTTTCTAATGTCAAAATGGTAATCTTTGTCTGCAACAAACAACTAAAATATAGATTTTACCTTTCAAAGGTCTATAAACATGACAGACGTCTATTCTAACCGTTTAAGTACGCAAATGGCGTTGAAACGTTTAAAATTAAGACCAAGTTTAGTCTTCAAGTCCGCAAGGAAATATTCGTTTTATGCCACTGATACGATTATGTGTAACGGTTATCATTATTCATGTAAAGTGTACGCTTTTTATAATTTTGAAAGAAATTTCCTTATTGTTTGCCTTTGATTGTCAGAATGAAGAACCCGATAAATGTACTGCAATAAGTAAAGGTATACGATGTGTCATTGTAATATATAGGAAAATACCTGGAGCCGTAAAAGGAAATATCTAAACATGAATACGTTTGCAGGGAAGTAAACAACTATCCTATACATCAATGATGAACAAAAAGCATTCCAGCCTTGTGCTTATTGATCTACGACACATATATATTTTTAAAGAATTTCATGGCACCATGATTTCTCAACTTTCTCAAGTGCTTCAAAAAAGAAAACGTACTGACATTTAAACAGTTTTTTTCTGAGCTTTTAATCATCTTTCTTCGAGTTCATAAAATCAGTTGTCGCATGTTCTCATACATTTCCACGGCTTTTATTAAAACATTTCTGTTTAACATTAAAGTCTATATTGAGCCTATTAAAGAATGTTGTATGTCCTCTGTATTTATTTACTCGCAAACATGATAAAGAAATTAGAATATTTTCCGATAGGTAAGATGATCGAGTGGAGTTCAATCAATTAACAATCATCTGTTGATTGTAAGACAGTCTCTGTTTTGAAGCCGTAAAGTGCTCCTTGACAGGGTCAATAGGCAAGTACTAAAACACTGAGGGAGAACACACTATGGTCATACACATACAGGCATATTGTGGCGACAATAAACCCATCTCACTTACAAAAATATTCTGCTTTGAACATGAACACATAGAATGCTGAAATGGTCAGGGGTAGTCTGAAATGATAAAACTGCAATTGAAAAACTGACACAGACATTATCAAAAGCGCCATGCTTTGCACTCCATTGTTTTACACACATATGTTGAGACATTACCACCTCATATGTAGGTGTATACATATATTTTACCAACGTAGCTAAATATATTATGTAAATCCCTAAGCTAACATGAAATATTATTCACTATCTTTTATTTTTGTGCATGAAACTGTTTTTTTATCGTTCAGGACATTCGCTGCAAATGACAAATAGCGCGTTTACACTAAACGTTGTATCTTTCTTATGCGTCTGTTTTCAAGCAAATGATGATCGACATGTCTACAGAAACTGTAACGACATCTGAACATTGCAGAATGTCTGATTTGAATTTTTAAGAATTTATTGCAGGTAATCATAAGCTTCAATGTGTGCTGAATGACTGGTAAAAACTTTTATAAATTTTGTGTCGTGACGTCTTAAACTAATAGTCTGTTGAATGAATGAGGGCAGGTCATATGTCTGAAATACATTTCAGCTGACATTCTATCGATAAATTGCCAATAAGCTTTACGCAAATGTAATATATATATTCAATCGACCAAGCAAATGTCACGTTACTAAGTTTCAATCCATTTACAGTCTTAAGTGCATAGAATCGCTAGTTTGCGACTGTTTAATGACTGTATCATATCCTGTATATAAATGGTATTTCTTTTTTCTATGGTAAATGTCTATTTTCTGTTTTACTAATTTAACTTCATCTTAAACATCAGCTTGACCAGCATGCGAGTCTGATAAGTAAAACTGATAATTACATTGTATATTCACATGATAACAAGTTATTATTTCTTATCAGTTTAATCGGTAAGATTGGAAGTAAGACGCTAGCCATATCGCCTTGATTCCAAAAGATTACTGTAATCAAAAGTTAAAAAATAAGAGCTATATCATAAGTTGAAAATCAAGCTCCTGAAAATCGTCACTTTTGTATTTTCCAAACCTTTTTGTTAACATAAAACATAATATTTGTTAAAATTTGTGTTTTTGCAAAAAAGAAAAAATGAGGGTTTTTTTAAATGAAAGAGATGCAAAATCAGCCGTAGACAGTGATTCAATCTCACATAATCAAATAGCTTTCTTCAGTGTAGGGGACATTGGTCATAAAAATAAGCTATAATGGCTTAAAAGTATCAAAATAGCGTTTGCAAAACTAAGGTTAACATGACAGAAGCTATTTGCACTAGCATATAAACCACTTTCTTTGTTGTCGGCGACATTAACTGTAAAGAAGATAGATTACACTTATTCGCTTGCTCTGCAATTACTGTCTCGCCTGTCAGTCTATAAGCTATAAGCCGTTTTATGTTCGACATGCAAGAGAAAGACAAATATAAAGTACGGATCTAAATTATGCTATTGGTTAGAATAAGAATAAGAAAAAGCCATTGTCGCATTCTTTGCAGACGAAAGAGAATGCTTTAAGATTAAATTTTGCAATAATTCTTATTATTTTATAATCAGAAAACCATTTGAATTTGTATTTATTTATTCAGCGTTTCGTAGAGTAATTTTACCAAGCATTTGACAAGAAAACAAGAACTTTCACTGCAAGATCAGAATTCCTCCGAAGTGGTGTTTTTACCTTTGAGATGAGGACTAGAGAAGATCAATTGTAGATCATTTAAAAAATGTTTTTTTTTGGACATTCGACCTCAAGATCAATGTCATTTAAGGGATAAATTGAAGTAATATATGTTATTTTAAAGATCTTTCCAAAAGGTTTGTTGTGTGCAACATGAAAAAAAATCTGTTGATTCAACAGAAGTGTGATCGTCTTATAATTTGACCTGAAGGTATAGGTCATTCAGCAGTCAAAATAAAACATATTTGTCATTGAGAAGACCTCTCCCAAAGGGTCGTTGTGTGGAAACAGGAACTAAGTGTGTTGAGTGATAAAGGAGTTATGGCCAATGTTAGTTAATTTGACAGTTGGACCTTCGAGTTCGAGATCATTCAGGGGTAAAAGGTCAAGTAAATATATATAAATCGGAAAGCTCATAAACTAACAAGAAAGTATGGGTAATTTTTGGACAGAATGACGGAATGGCAGACGGACAGATCAAAATTTATATGCTCTCCTTCGGGGGGCATTAAATGAGAACAGTGCTGAATAAATTTCATTCATAAAATAAAGTAAAATAACCAGAGAAAGTTTTTATAAGTTCATTAAATACTAGTAGCTTATCTCTTAATTATAGAAGTCTTATTGATAAAAGTTGATTACGGGTCCTTGTAAGTAATCGCCTACCTAAAGCATTTTGCTCTAAATGCTGTTTGTCTTATTTCGATCTATTTTTATTAACTTTTTCCATTCCCAACGAACAAAAAAAAAAACTTACACTAAAAAAACTTACACTCAAAGTTAAGAATAAACTTAATTGTTTCGTTTTTCTTTTTGTTGTTGTCTTTTCAAATTTTGTTAGAAGAATTCGTTACCATCATCTTAGTTTGCAATTTCTTTTTTTCTCTTCTCTTTTTTTATTTGCAGTCGTTTGAAATGTAATCTGGGTACACTTGCAAACTAAGATGCAATGGTAACGAGTTATTCTAACAAAATTTGTGGCGAACTAAAATCATTATCGTTAAAGATAGTATTATTGTTTTTGAAATTATTCTTTACCTTTTTTTTCATTTTACACTCGAATTATTCAGGTATAATATTTTCGAGATGTTGTACATGACTCGGTCTACAAAATCCCGGTTAAAATTTCAATATAGTTCAGCCCTACAAATAGATACGGATATGCTTACAACTTTCAAGCTTTCAAGGTAGGGATCATTTCGTTTTCGTTAGTAGGATCTGTACTTATACTCTTAAATAGTTAGCACAATATATCATCCTTCAGGTGGGTCCATATCCTAACATTTAAAAATCATAATAAATTATATCATTTAAATAGCTCCGAAGAAATCGGCTTCAGTATAATGTATATTGTGAGTTCAAAGAAATAATCTTGGTAATATGCCTATCGATTTATTAGCTTAAAGCGACTGACTCACAGATGGGCCGACGATGAAGAAAAGAATCTTGAAATTTTTGCTGCAATTGTGAAGAACATATTTTACTAAGTTACTGATTCATTTTTTGATACGGAAAAACATCAAAATATAAAGTTTTACACACTTTTATCGGTAAAACATTTACCCCGTTAGTCACGGCGTAGATACTTTAGTTATAACAATAATTTTTACGCATTCTTACAAGTTGGCGCTGTGTCAGTGAACTAGATCGTCGCTACATATTTTACTGACCGAAAGGTCGTGGGTTCCAATCCTGGTTAAGTCAAAACTTTTTTTTCAGTTTTCATGGTGTATAGAAGCATAATGTTATGTTTTTTCCATAGTATATTAAATTCTCTTAAATTTTAAAGAAAAAACAATTCACCAAAATTCTGTGAGTCAGTCGCTTTAAGATATTGTCTCCGTTATAAGCTAATACGAAAGTTAGGCATAGCTTAGCACTATAATTGATTAGTTTAAGCGGTAATCCAGATTTATAAGATTTTAACTCCTGAAGTCATTTATGAAAAAAAATAATATGTTTTTACTTTAACATTAATCACCGCTTTTGAAATGCTGGTGTCTTTGAGTAAGAAGTGTCCGAAAAAAACTTCGTCTTTAATTCTGGCTCATATCTTTTATACGATCATTTAATTCTGAGAAGGGTTAATTTGCAGTCACACGAATTCCTGAGAATTAGTCAGTCGTACTCAACCTTTTAGGCTGTTATCAAAATGTCTTCTTGAATTTAAAATTGCAATAAACATTTAGCATTCAAATTTTCGTTTCGTGTTTTGTTTCTTTTCAAAAGTTGAGTCAACATTATGCAATCTGTTTAACTGTCTAGTTAACTTCATTGTAGCCTTAAAATCACGACAAAAGCAGAACTATGAAGCCTCTAAATGGAAGGCAACCATAAACCTAATGTACGAGATTAACTGTTATGTTCAATGCCTTTTCACCTGTGCATGGAAACAGTTGTTATTTAATTAACTCATATTTATCAAAATAAAGGAAACAGCTTGCAACAAACTATGGCTAAAAAAAAACCAACACAAAACAAGTGCGTCTTTTATAACGTATGGCTGTTTTCGACTGAATCTGTTCTGTTCATCTTACTGTGCCATTTCATTATGCCTTGTCTGTTTATTGTTATCAAGGTAGTATGATTGGGGTAAGCATGCCACAAACACACATGCAGCACGTTTACTAAACAATGCGATTGGTGTCCAAAAGATTATTTAATTTGTGATTAACGTTTTGCAATAACGCTCAGCAGTTATTACACAGGAAGACTATTTCATTACACGAAAATTTGTTGTATCTTTAAAGAAATTGTTTTTCTTTACAGGATCCTTTGTATGAGGTTATATCATATTAAAACTAAATTTCATAATATCCTATACTGGGACAGTGTTGATTCTGTCCAGATTTTAGGTCTCATGAATTTCCTGTCATTCAATAGCAGTATTTTCTTGAAAAGGGGAGTTGAATCGATTTACAACAATTTCTCTTCCATTATAGCTAAACTGCTAGAGATCATTTTTGTAGAGAATTTTATTAACATCATTTAAATTGAACTATTTCAATCCTCAGATTGAAAATATAATTACGAATTTTATCTTCTATCATATCTACGCTCTCTTCAAATCTCTAACCATGAACTTTTGAAATGTTGAAGGAAACGTAATTTGTTTTCAAATTAAAATCTTTTCATGGCATTTGGTCTTAACTAAGCATGTGCGTGAACATAATTTTCGTGCCGCTCTTTCGAAGAAACAGCAATACATAAGGATCGCTTTGTCCGTCGGTCCGTCCGTCCGTCACGAATACTTAACGTTGGCTACAACTTTGCCATTTCTTAATATTTCCCCATCAAACGTTCAAATTTTATTGCTTACGACAACAGGGTCGTGATGATGCCAAAATATGTAGGCCATGGTCACAAGTGACAGAGTTATGCCCATTTTTGTACTTGGATTTTGTCACGAAAACTTAATATTGGCTATAACTACACCATTTCTTAATATTTCTTCATCAAATTTTCCAATTGTAATGCTTACAATTGTATCGCTTAAGACAACACCATTTCTCAAGGGCAGATAACCTTCAAATTTATTTTTGCAATGTTATGCCCCATTTTCAAATTAAAATTTATTGGTTGACCTTTTTGTCAATGTCCATTTCTCAAAAAGTGTCAAAGACATTCCATTCAAACTTAGAATACTTGATCACCAGCAATACTCCTTCAAAGATTGTTGGTTTCCATGTCCCTGGGGCCAAAGTTAGCCCAAACCCAGGGGTCACTTGATTTTGCTTATACTTTCCCCCCTCTCTGCATGGTGACCCCCCTTACCCCAATGTTACCCCACCATTTTTTTATCTTTCATTACTTTTTTAAATATGTAGGTACTTGACTACCCCCACGTATGGGGGACCCCCATCGTGTTATCCCCCACCCCCAAAAATAAAATAAAAAAAAATTCCTTTTTTAAAATATGTAGGTATGAAGTTAATTGTCTCATCCCCCCATCCCCTAAAAAAGTTCTTTTTTCTCCTTTCTTGGAAAAAACTTCTTAAGCTTTGAAAAACTTTTATTTATATGAGATGGGTCATTAATTACCCCTCCCCCTGCATGGGGACCCGTTCTTACATTCCCACATCTCTACCCCATCCCCCTGGGGCCCGATTTTTTATACATAGGTACTTGACTCCCGATCCATCCTCACCTTCCCACCCCCCAAACCAGTCCTTCCCCCTCCCCCGGCCCAATTGTTTTAAAATATATAGGTACTTGACTTCCCATCCACCGTCAAGACCCCACCCCACCAATCCACCCCCGGGTCCGATTTTTTTAATACATAGGTGCTTGACTATACCTTCCCGCAAGAAAAAAAAAATTGTCAAGGTACTTGCCCTCCCCCACTCAATTTTTTTAACTTGGGCCTATTGTTTAACTTGGCTTATAGTTTATTATCCAGCATTGAGAATAGTGGAGTATGCTGTGTGCGGACAGTTCTTGTTGTACTTGGACTAGCAAGCTGTCTTTTCCAGCAGGCTCTTGTTGTTAACCTTTTTAGTAATTCTAACAAAGTATCTAAGAGTGACACAAGTGTTCAACTGAACACCCATCTAGTTAATTAGTGTTTTGCAAAATTTTGTGTTATCGTTGTTCTATGGTCCCGGTAATACTTGGCATCTTAAATAAAACTAACAACAACACAACGAACTGATGCAAGGAAACTTCCGAGAATATCTCATAAGATTTCTTAATCCAAAAGTTAGGATAATGAGAAATCACAAGGTCCACATTAAGATTCAGTATAAACAAGTGTAACATTATTTTATCTGTCAGCAGAAGCATTAACATACCAAGCTACCCGTTATTTCATTGATGCAAAATCTGGCATTGTTCTTCATCGTTATAGTTGTTACAGTTGTTCTCGTCGCCGAACGTAAATTTGATTTTTAGAACGGTTCCATAGAACTTAAAACTATAACTCCGTATTGAAAAGTTAACTTACATGCCTAAATATAGTGTAAATCCAATTAATTCTGACACCCATTGCGCAAAAAACTTTTACACTGAAATAGCCGTTAAAGATTGAAATTGTAAAAGTCCCATGTAAATATTCCAATACTTGCGCAGTCTCAAAACTGAAACGACTAAACAAAAGTTATATTTAAAAATACACAAAATACAAACTTTCAGAAAGAACAAAAATACGTATTTTAACAATATGCGTAATGTTTATAGAAATTATTTAATTTCGTAATTTCAAATAAATCATACTTAATTTTTCCAAACAGATTTTATCGATCGTTACAGAAATATGTTGGTTCTAAAATAATTTAAATAAAATTTATCCCTTACTATTCTTGTAATCTTGGCACGATATTTTTGATAGCTGAGGTTAAAATGAAGAATTTAAAATAAGTTTTATGTTGTGTGTATAAACAATGCAATTTAGAGCGGTGCAGATTATTAAAAAATAAACATCATTCTCCAACAAAGTGTTTTCCTTTTCCGACTTTGGTTTGCATGTTTTAATTTCATTAAACTATTTTCTTTCTTGTAGCTACATTAATTATTTTTCATATGAAACAGCTTGTTGCGTGCTAATCAAATGATTTGCATGCTTGTTTTGCAAAAAGGGCTTCAATAATGTCCATTTGGCAGATTAACTAAAAACTTAAATACGACTAGAACATAGCATGCATTGCTTGTATCTGCTTGTCGACACAGTAATATTAATTTGATTTTGCTTGAGTTCATTAATAATGATATGTTTGGTACGGTACAATCACAGTCTTATGACGCCGAAAGGTAATTCCCAATCGATTTTAAGTGAAAAACACATATCAGGAAAAACTTTAGTTAGAAAACACAGCCTCCCTACACAGTAAAAAAGTATAGAGGAAAAGAGTGCATAAATATGTTTTTTAATCAATTAAAAAAGGGCACCACAAACAATTAACGAAAATGAAAACAATCGGGGTTACCACCGGCAAAACATTTGAAACTGTGTGTTTCAACCAAGTTCAAGGGTGCACCAACCTCTCACTTACCCCATCCGGTTCTCACGGGAATAAACTTGTGAAGTATAAGTTTTCTTGGTGAATTAACTCCAACCCATCCACAAACTCGACAATGTTGCATAAAAGAGCACACAAACATATAAAACATAACAAGAGATGTTTGTGAAACACTTATCCCCCCCCCCCGGCAGTATACATTATGGGCAGTGTACATGAAAATGAATTTACCTTCTGAACTTAAAAATCAATAGGGGTTATCTACAGGTACTACCTGAGATGCATCAACCTATCAAGTATGACGCGTCTAAGCTAAAACTAGACCTAGATATTTTTATGATAAATCTGTATACCAAATTTTATTTCAGTATGTGCAACCTCTGCAAAGAAAATGAACGGAAACTGCAAATAATTGGAATTTTTTTTAAGTGCAAGGGGCATAAATTACTCGATCAAACTAAAACAGAACTTGACCTAGATATTCTTATGATTAATCTGTATACCAAATTTTATTTCAGTATGTGCAACTTCTGCGAAGAAAAAAAACGGAAACTGTTGGTGGACATACAGAACGACAGACAGCAGTAAAGCAATATGTCCTCCCTTTTTCAAAGGGGGCATAAAAATCCAATGATATTATAGAGCAAAAAGCGTAGGTACACAATGACTTACTGAGACAGGAGCACTTGGAGTCAAATCAACAAGAACACGATGGCAGGAATAAAAGAAACTGATAGTTTCTCCGATTTTTTTATTCAAGATTTCCCTAGGAACCTTCATAAATTGTCAAACCCCTGTTACCGCCGTGCAAACAAGCGATAAACTGTAAAAGTGTGAATCACCAAGTAGGCATAGCACTGCAGAATATCATATTGTTTAAGCACAATATATACAAAAATGGTGGTTTATAAATAGTTAAATCACACTCATTAAAGAATTTCAATTTCAAATGTCCGATCTGTATCTAAATGATAATGATCTTCTGCGAGAAATACTTAAATACTTGTATAGTTTTTTACGCTTTAAATGTCTATAAACATGACAAACGTCTATGAATATCTGAACAAGAATAGGTTTTACAGCGAAATAAAAAAATATGTTTACAGAGCTACAGTGCATATAGAAGCATTCATTATTACACAATAACCCATAGCTTTCTTTAATTTTTCAATAAAGAAAACGTATTGATATTTAGACCCTTTTCAGGGCTTTTGATCATAGAATCCAAATTGTTACATGTTTTCTTACATTCAAGCTTTTATTTTTAAATGCTGATTAAGGCTTAACATTTTGAGCCTATTAAACAGTTTTGTGTGTCCCGTGTACTATCTACCCACAAACTTAATAAAGCAATCAGAAAGTTTTCAAAGGTTAGGTGATCGTGTGCAGTTCAATAAATTAATCATCATCAATTGATGGTAATACAGTCTACTGTTTTGAAGTTGTAAAGGACTCCTAAACAGGGTCTTTACCAAAGTACTAAAACAAGTTGCTGCTAAAACAATGGGTTATACGCACTAATTGAATTGTACACAATACATCATTTTTTTTCTTGCTTTGATATCTTTGTCCATGTTAGTAATTATTGCCAGTGTGTAAAAATTCAGGCTCGGTTAAATGCACCTACTATCTTCGCACTAAGTTAGGATAGGCCTACAAGTATGGATCAATATATCTGTACCTTTGTGTCTACACCACTGGATGTTCTTGTCTTTTATTCCCCACAGGTATGGTGATCGCAGAAGTTGAAAGGGTGGGGGCGGGGCTGATCTGATCTGTCTGTTTGAAAAATAAACGGTTATTCCTGTGTACTGTTTCGCAGACACATATCGCATCACGAAAATTATGTAAAATCTAAAAATAGATTAGTAAATCTCGGACGTCCTCATTACGCGGTCCTACGCCTTGTTTGCGGCCCTATATTCGACATAGTTTAAACACCTTTACTTCTGTCATTGTCATGGTATATATAA
Source organism: Cyclina sinensis (assembly GCA_012932295.1). Lineage (NCBI taxonomy): Eukaryota > Metazoa > Mollusca > Bivalvia > Venerida > Veneridae > Cyclina > Cyclina sinensis. Next base: position 32,206,222 of record JAAONU010000008.1, read on the forward strand.
CAACACATTTTTTTTCTATTCATTTAAATATATAAAAATCATTTTTAATGTTCGATATAAAGTATTTGATATAAATTTATTAAGTGTATTTTATCATTTAAATATTATATAAAGTATGAATTAAAATCTATGTAGCGTTAAAAAATCTTTCGAATGTTGGATTAAAGTAAGCAGGTAATTTTTATACATATAAAATATTATAAAGCTTTACAAGCACAAGATGAAAAAACTATAAAATATTATCATTGAGAACTCAACTACAATATAATTTCTAAAAATGATTAAATATCCTTAATTAATAAATGTATCGTAAACAAGGGGAACATATATAAAATGGAGAAACAACGTGCATTATATTCAATTATACATTTGAAATGAATCATTGTATCTTGCATTTTTGTTGTCACATTTCAATATGTTGTTTATTTAAGTCGGCATCCTGCATGATCAGGGGACATGTGGTACCGCGCTTGATTTGGAGTTTTTCCTTTACAATACTAATTCTCCTTCAAAAAAGACGTTTAACCGATGTCCCATTTATTAGTGCTATACAATATGCATGCAAAAAGCCAGACCCGTCTTTGGAATGGACTGCGTTTTGTAACTTGCATTTTCCTAAACAAGCTTTAAATATTATCTCTTTGTGGGGAGTCGGCCACGTGGGCACCGGTACTGACAATTAATAAACCTAAATAGATAAAGCAATACAGATATATTAACAACGCTCACATCGTCTACAGGCAGTAAAGGCATTTTCTGAATTCTGTTTTTTTCTTTAGCTGACTTTCTAAGTATTTATTTAAATGACGCTTTGTTTTTTTTAAATATCAAATCGAATGTTTTTATCAAATGTTTTAGAAGTGTAAAACTTACTTCTCCGGTGAAATGGTTGCCTTCGTCTGAATGCAGAAAATGAATTTCAATTTTATTGCTGCCGTTATTATAAATATGTATGTTAATTACGGTCACTCTCTCTGTTGAATCAAAACCATCATCATTAAAAAAAATCAGCATCCCCAAAAAACAAAACAAAACTAAAAATGTGTCCATAGGACACAGATGCCCCCACTCAACCTAGCTACTCATATAGATAGCAATATGGCCACGAGATAGTCATACACGCTGAATCATTAATACGATTGGTGTAACAAAATGACAATTATAAGAAACCTGTTGTGGTGTGAAGACTCAAAATACTGTCTCCAACACTGTGACCAATGGATGAATATTATCCTTCACAATTATGTATGCATAGATGGACATTCTTGGAGTTTGCAGATGGTAAACAGGTGTTTTCATGTCTAATTTGTACTAAGTTCCTAAGTTATATGTTTTGTAAGTCAGACTGTTTATAAATTGTCCATTGTCATCTAAATAGCAAACAATTTTAAGCAATTGTTGGAACAAAATTTCACCATTTCGATACTTAAATGTTGAATTATGCTTAAGCTGGTGCTAACGGGCGTGGACGGTAACTTGCATTTTACATTACTGTCCATGGACATGCTCAATCAAACTGAGTCTGCAATTTGACCATTGAAACAACGTTAAACTCACTAAGAAGAAAGAAATTTTTTTAGGTATAAAACTGTAGGGCAACAATGCTGTGGTCTGAGATGAAGTTGACAGGCAGGATAATCTGGGTTGTAGAATATTATTCTGTATGTAGACAAGGTCAAGCGTAGAACCACCTCTGTGAGTTGGGAGCTGCACACATTGGGAATAGTTATTTAATTTCTTTGACAGTCTTGTATAATTTGTAGAATTAAAAGCTAAGTTGAAATATCCAAGCAGTACATCTGGAGAAGTTTGGTCTGCAATATGTGTTAGATCATTAATAAAGTCTGTTATGTTCAAGGATGGAGATCTATAGAGAAGACAGAATGACCTTGGACAGAGCTCTGATGAGATGGTAACAGACACTTGTTCCATATGAGGTTGATGTGAAACACTGGAAGTTGCAACTTATCTCGTGTGTAGAACAACAAACCATGGCAGTTGTCTTCCCGTGACATAGGCAAACATTTCAAGCTCCACCAAACACGCTGATGGTACTGTACTTGATTCTCATAGACATTTGCTTCAGTCCGACACAGTATGTCAACCCTGCTCAGAACTGGGTGACTCTAGCTCTAACAGTTCCGAATAAATCTATACGGGAAAGCCCAGGTGCACAACTTTACATGCCGATCAACATTCCTGTAATGTTTCTTGACTCTAACTCCAGTGCTTTTAGAGCTACAGGCAACACAACATTTTGGGCATACGGATGGACTGACGGACTGACAAGAGCAAATCTAAATCCCCTGTATCTATCTATTTGAGCTTATTTACCGTCGGTACCGGTTGCCCATTTGACCGACACCCCCTGAAGAGATTAGTTATTTTATGTTATGGAGGTAGTGCAAGATACAGAAAGCACCCCATTCCAGAGACACCCCTGGTTCTTTTACATGTTCAGTGTATAGCACTGATACATGGGACCTCGGTTTAACGTCTCATCCGAAAGACTACATACAATGTATTGGTAATGTTAGTGAAGGAGCGGGGGATCGAACTCGGGACCCCTGTTATATCAGTCCAGCGCGTTACCACTGGACCACATCCGCTCCTCCAAATCCCCCCCCCCCCAGAGTGGGGGCATAAAAAAAAACAATAACAACAACAAAAACACCTTCTAGTCTTATATACATATTGTGGTAACAACAAACCAATTTCAATTAAAATAATATTCTGCTTAGAACATTAATATATACAGTAACATTGCATAGTAAAACTGCAACTGTAAAAGCTGACATAGAAGTAACATTTCCAATCAAAAGCACAATGCGTTTGCACTTTATTGCTTTGCACAGATATGCTGACAAATTACCAAAATCTATGTAGGTACACACACATTCTTACCAACGTTAGCTAAATATATTATGTAAGTCCATAGCTAACCTGATAGCCTAACAGTTTTCTTTATCGTTCAGGACATTCGTTTTAAAAGACAAATAGCACGTTTACACTTCATACTGTATCTTTCTAATATATCTGCTTTCAAGATAAACTGACCAATCTGCAGAAACTAAAGCAACTGCTGTGCATTGTAGTTTATCCAATCTTATTATCAAGAATGGAATTATGGAAATCACTGCATAAAATTCTATGCTTCAATCTGTATTAAATGACCAGTCAAAACTTCTATATATTTTGTGCCGTGACGTCTTAAACTAATAGACTGTTTATTGAATGACGGCGAGCCATATTTCCGAAACAAAGCCCAACTGACATTGCATCGATAAACTGCCATAGAGCGTTACGCAAGTTCAAATCTGTATTTCAATGCATTACGCATACGTTGCATTTTGATCATTCTGTACCGTCCTGCCAAATGTTTTTTACAACAATCATAGCTCGATTTTCGGATTCAATCGGCTAAGTCAAAGTCACGTTAATCAGCTTCACTCAGTTTACGTAAATGCACAGCTTTAGTCCAATCAATCTGTTTCATATCCTGTATCTAAATGATTATTTTTACAGGTTAACCCCATTTATTCACATGAAACACAACAAACAACATTCATAAACTAAAATTAATATATAATGTAGAATCTAGAGTCATCAGAAATACAAGTATTGCCAACTTCGATGGGAAAAAAGAAGAGGATTACCCTGAAAAAAGACCTAACACACACACACATACACACACACACATGAATACATGCTAAGAAACATTCAAACCTATGATCATTTGTATAACTCAAAATAATGTTTTTCTCAATTAATACAAGCCTAATTTATTTTTACAGAGGGGGTTTTGTATATATAAATAAATGTTAAAAAAGCATCATACATTACTTTGGCTGCTTGAAATATTTAGTGAAATGAAATTTGTAAAGCAGCATTCAGCATAGTGTTGCACAACTACATTGCAATAACTAAATTAAATAAACAAATGTAGTGAAACAAGAAAAAATATGTTCCCAGACAAATAATTTTCTTAATAATTCAGATTTATTTATAAATGGTATCAGTTTTTCTGATTGAAAAGCTACTTCTTTATTTATATTCAAAAGGTACTTTATATAAGCCTTTATACCATCAACTGATGGATGTAATTTAGACATTTTGCATTTATAGATATACATCTTCACATAAATCAAAAGAAGGTTTTCTGCATTTAATTGTTTTTGTCTCGAACCAAAAAGTATACCATGCTCATTAATTGTTGAAAAAGCTTCCACTGATCTAAAAATATTTAGATTAACATTTTGTATCGAAATGATGTGGTATGCCTAACACAACTTTCATATGTTACAACCTTGGATTCGTTGGACATCTGTATAAACCAACTCATTTTAAAATTTCTGCAGAGTATCTATTTTTTTATTTTCACTTCATCTAGAATGCCTGTGAGATCCAGTCGTTAGAGTCTATAATAATAAGTTACCTTCAAGTTGTTAATTAAATTGTATTTACACAAAATATTAAGTTATTTCCTTACCAACTTATTTGAAAAGATTGAAAGTAAAACGCTAGACATATCGCTTTGATTCCAAATGTTTACTTTAATCAAAAGGTCAATAAAATAAGAAAAGACTTAATCCTAATGTAATAGTCCAGCTCCTGAAAATCGTCACGTTTGTGCAATCATTTTCCTAAACGTTTGTTTACCTTTTTTGATAACATATTTTGAATATGTTGCAAAAACGAAAAAGAGGTTTTAATATTGTAAGACGTGTCAAATAAGCGAGAGGCAGACCCGAATAATTTTGAGCTATATCATTATAATAAAGTAATTCAATCTCACATATCAAATAGCTTTATTCAGTGTAAGAGACATTAGTCGGAAATGACAAGCTATAATGATTTAAAAGTATCAAAATAGCGTTTGCAAAACTAAGGTTAACATGACAGAGGCTATTTGCACTAGCATATAAACGACTTGCTTTGTTGTCGGCGACATTAACTGTAAAGAAGACAGATTACACTTATTCACTTGTCCTGCAATTACTGTTCTCTCCTGCCAGTCTATGAGCTATAAGCCGTTTTATGTTTGACATGCAAGAGAAAAACAAATATAAATTGTACCTCTAAAACTTGACTGCTAGAATTAGAATAGGAAAACGCCATTGTCGCATTCTTTGTAGACAAAGAGAATGCTTTAAGTCAGAACTGTGCTATAATTCTTATTTTTTATTCTGAGAAAACAATTTGGATAGTACTTATTCATTCAACATTTTGTGGAGCAATTTTATGAAGCATTTTAGAAGAAAAAGAGAGGGTAGAGAAGAATAAATATCATTCATAAAACAGAAAAGGAAAGTTTCTTATCGATTCGTGTTGATTAAGAGCTATATGTAGACGTACACTTACTGTTAATTATTGATCAAGAATTTCAACTTATAAGATACAAAAACATGCCAGAAGATAAACTACTTATGAAAGTGAGATGACACGGAACGGCTTCAGTCTAGTTGTTAGAACAAGAACGAAATAATTTTGCTGCTTTTCTTTGGCAAAAATAATAATTCAAAATTAGACTATTTTGAAGAGCTGATCCAGAAACATTGGACTTTACTCTGCTGCAACAATTAGATATAAGAAACAATTTATACGAAAATGAACATTTTAAATTCAACCTTACTAGAGTGAAAGTTCCTGCTTAAGACTTGAGGGAAATGGAAAGATTCAATGGACATTTTGTTTTTAAAACTTCACAAAAAAGCATAATCAATGAATAAACAAGTTTGTATGTAGTGCCTATCAAATATATATTCTTCGTCTAGGGTGGTAGAGCTTTATTCAGTAATCAGCAATCAATTCAACATATTTCAGTAAACTACCGCAGTACTTGTACTGCTAAAACGTCTGACTGACGTGCTTTGTATTTACGTAAAGAATTTTTATAATTTAAAATTCTAGTTTAGGTCTGAAAACGAGTTAAAGTTTTCTTTTTCTGAATGCGTACTGAAAAGAAACTTTCACCCGTTTTCAGCCCTAAACTAGAATTTTTGCAACTCTACAGATTTCTTATTGAAAAAGACCATTTTACTTTTCAAGAAACGGATTGTTGACAAAAAAAGGTCCGCGTGAGAGCATAAAACAAGTGCGCAATGACGTAGTATTCTACCATTGATGTTAATTTCGATGGGATTTCCAGCTTTGCGTTCTAATTGATTATTGTTAGGAAGAATTCACGAGTTCTTTGTCACTAAACCGCAATTCATTATTTCAATGTTATAAATAAATTAATGGTGATATGCAGCCTGGGAACAATAAATTATAGACATGCAAGATAATAAAATGTTCAGCAATAAATCTGAGAGTCGTAATATTTTGTTATGGCATTTTGACAGTTCACTTGCTTTATGTGGCGAAATGCAGACGTACAGTTTAGTACCTATGTTATAAAAGCTTGAAAAGGAACATAAAGTTAGGTAGGTTGAAAAATACCAGAAACTGATTTATCATAATGAAATATTCTGTATTTCTTTTCAATAAGTGCACCGAGAATAGCACATTCTACAAAAACTTGTGTATTTCTGATTATTTTTACAATGATAACATTGAATATGTGTATTTTCTTTCTCATTATCAAGAGAAAAATCATGAATCCGTTTTATTGCCAGCAGGGCCTCTATATATGTATGTTTTATTGATTTTTACCTATTGTTGTGAAGCTGTAAGAAGACAAGTCCAAACCCGTTCGCGCCGGTGACGAGGCAAATAAATGGTGTAACCCCTTGAATTAGGGCCTCAAAATGGAAACAAAATAAATTGAAATTCCTTATGAACACATTTTTTTTTCTAAAAATTACAGATGATAGAATTCTAATGACCGTTCACTGTAATTGTTGCTACAGACGCGCCAAACTGTAATTAGTTATTATTAAGTTTTAGAATTTAGTTAATTGGCACAGATAAAAAATGTTTCATATTCAGCATAAAATTGAAAATAAGTTTAACGACCGCTCTCAGTTATTAAATAAACTTGCTTGTAGTGACACGGAAACGGCTACTATATAACATGAAGATAAAATCTTAATGCATCTGGTCAGATTTCAAATTGGAACAACGCTGGTAACTTGAGATATTTGAGTTGCAGATTTTATATATTGGGCATATCTCTCAGGTTTTTAAATCGTTGTGGCGTACTAATGGTTAAGAATGCAATATCAATATTTATACATTTGTATATTGGATGTATTGCAAATCAAATACAGTCGGAAACACTATGAACTTGCATTTATCAAATACTTTCAAGAACTTCGAAAAACTACTCTTCAAAAATTTATTCTGTAAAATTTACCTATTTAACTTATTTTCCTTCTGCTACCCAATGTATCATCTATATTATAAAAATGACCACTTGTTTTAGAATGCAAAAATAGACAAAAGCATAGTGTAACGAATTACTCACAATAAATATGTCTACACGTCATATTAAGATTTATTTTAAATTGGAAAGGATTGCCACCATTAAAATATAATGCATGTAAACCTTCCATAACATTTTTACAAAATTACAGTGTTGTTAATTCCGTTTTCATATTGTAGCAGACCTTTAAAGTACAAGCAAGTGTCAAGGGAAACAAATAATGATCAAATCTTCTGGACGTTTAAAATATCTAGTACTTGTTAATATCAATATACTTAGATTTAAAAATTTCACACTTGCTTGAATGGATAAAAAGAAATGTTTTCAGATTATCACTTCCTGCATTTCAGATTACCATCTCATTTCAAGGTAACTGGAGCTTTTCTTTGGTAGCTTTTTATTCTTTGATATTACCGCCTTTACGAAAATAGTCTTACAGTTCAACTTCCAGTCTTTTTTTATTGGGCAATTTGCAATTGCTTGCCTTTTGCCATTTAGATAGAAACAAGAGCCATGTTGACATGGCCATCCCCCGCTGAATGATTTTGCTTAGTTACCCTTCTTGTGCACAGCATTCCTCCCTAATGAGATCCATCAACCTATGAAGCTTCAAATTGATATCTCTAACACGTTTTGAGTTGTTGTCAAAAAAAAAAAAAAACAAAATAAGCATGAACAATAACAAAGGGCAATAACTCAAATCGTATGTAAGGTAGAGTTATTGTTCTTGTGCATTGCAGTCCTCCTTGATAAGATCTATGCACTAATGAGTTAAGAATGAAAAATAACAAGAGCAATCACTCAAACATTATGAAAGGTAGAATTATTTTTCTTGTGCAGTGCACACCTCCTTGAAAAGATCGATGCACCTATGATGTTTAAAGTTGACATCTCAAATACTTTTTGAGTTATGCTCTGGACAATAGTTATGCATGAAAAAAGAGACAATGACTAAAAATTATGAAGAGTACAGGTATCATACTTATGCACTGCACTCCTACTAAATGAGATCTATCCACCTATGAAGTTTCAAGTTGAACAGACGGACGGACAGAGACTATTACCATATCCCCCGCCGCCGCCTTATCGGTGGGGATAATAAAACGAAAGGAGGTTTAGAAATAGAATGTCCAGGGTTTGTATTAAATTGAGAGTATAAACCGATATGAAAGCCGAAACGTTGCATAATAAGCAAAATGCATTAACCTCGATAATGATTTGTTTGCAAACACTTATGGTCTTTATTTGCCGGATTACAAATCTGTCAGAAGTAAAAGAATTATAAGTTGTTTTTTTTTGCAAACATTTAAACCTATAACGTTACTCTTTACTTCTGTATTAGACGTTTTCATATTTTGATACGTTAATTTTGAAGTTATAGTCATCAAACATTTAAACATGAAAAAAAAACTCGTCTTGTTTTTCTCAACAACGACAAGAAAATTCTTTTTTTTGTAGGCAGTTTTTCAACATCGAAGAAAATAAACGTAGATTCTAGTGTTCTGATTTCTTCATTTGGAGTAATTTGAAATGTAGGAGAAGTAAGTTTATTAGTTAATTGATTGATATTGGGCATTTTTTATATTATTATTTGGAAGTAATTATTATATAAGTTAGTTTCAGAATAATTTTATTGTTGTTGTATTGCAATCTTGTTGCAAGAAACTGAAAGGCTCAAGAACAATTTCACTTTCCCATATTTCTTATATTCTTCAGATTTTGTAATCTGAGGTTGTGGACTTGTGGCAACTTGTCAATAAATTTTCATTTAAGAATGACGATAACTGCCTTCAATACCAACTTGAGGTAAATAAAAGCTATTTCCTGAATAAAATCGCGAAAAGAATTAATTAATCAAACAGCATTTCAAAGATTGTTTCCAAAAAATGGACTAAATGAGTTCACCTGTAATCAGATCGACAAAATTATTACGTCATATTGTTCGCATTGGTTTTGTCGAACAGAGTGGGTCGGCATGCCACGGTTTAGGAATGGTATTCAATAATGTCTTATGCAATTATTAGCGTGTAATAAAAATGAGAGTCCATTAAAGCATTTATACACCGTCAGGAATTACAGCATTGTACAATGTATATAAACTTCATGCTAAAATTACTTTGTTAACGGGCCAGATGCTAGCTTTTTCATAAAGATAAGCTTGTACGATCTATCTTGTACTAAGATCTCAACACCCGGTATTACTTGATTCACAGAACAATGAACAAGTCATGTTACACGATTAAAACTTAAAGTAAAGAAACAAAGTATTTTTCGAGTAATTAGTACAAATACAGTTTGTACAATCGATAACAAAAAAGTGATTATTAAAACTTATTTTTAGTGTTTCGCCATGACACATGATTTAAATATTATCATTATATAAAAATCAAATAACAAAAGAGAAAATATTCGCAAATTCAATTAAGAAACACAAGTATTGCACAAAGGAATCTCACGAAGTCATTAGATAGCAGAAAACATCCAGATCCAGAAGACCATTTTGTTTCAAAAGTAAAACCTCTAACGCATACATCAATATAGCTCTTTATGTGTTTGCCCTACTTCTTTTGCCAATCAAAAAGCAAAGTTATTTAAATTTCTAATAGATTTATCCGTGAAAAACATAATCATGAAGAGTGCTGTTCTACTTCATACCTGCGACAACACGTTGTCTGCGCTGCTGTGTCGGCGCACAAGTGGGAGTGGTTCGCTAACGGATAGGTATGTTCCAAATAAGAATGTTAGGGGCAAACATGTTAGGGGCAAACACTAAGTCGGATAGAGTGAAAACTCAGCACTAAGAAACCTTGGTAGTTGCGGAAAATTTCATGTCATACCCTTTATCCTTAACATAGTTCTTTTAATGTGATATTATCTCCATTGAATCATTGAAAATACTGTTTTTTGAATTTGCATTTAAGGCGACGTAGTTACGTTTGAAACAGAACCTATTGGCAATAACATAACTGATAGTGACATTAAAATGACTCGTTTGTGTATACTCAATGATATCGGTGACAAAAAATAGACAAGTTCAGAAAACAGAAAGCAATGATTTGCACTCGATCGATAGTAACTGATGCCCATCTTGCATAACGACTTGCTTTGCCACTGCAAAGAGAATGTTAAATGGTGGTAAGAATTATTTGTGCTACAATACACCTGAAATATACTAGATAGTCTTTAATTATTTGGACTCGCACCGGAGTACAATATTCAGCAACTGGCAGCATCTGACTAACTGTGCAGAATGTGTGTATCTTTTCTACTCGATTTGCAGAACTGTTGTAAAAGGTTATTTTGTAAGACTGGGTTTAACTTAGTATTTCCTAAAAATATATGTCTTGCTTTAAACACGTTTCTGACTCTGAATTACACAGTGAACAATAAATTTATAAAAATAACAAATCTATTTCAGTATTATGATAGTATTTTGTTTGTTCTTATGTAAACCTGTTAAGGCAAGTGTGATGTTGTTGCACCCTAGAACCTTGTTTAAATCCCCAGTGGCAAATGTTTTACCACTATTCGTTCCAAGGCGGTAATCCCTCGGGTTCTCTGTTTCGTTAATTGTTTGTGACGTCTCTTTTTTAATGATCTATATTCGTGCCATTTTGACTGGGTAGAGAGACTGGTTTTTGACTGTGGTTTTTCCTAAGATGCATTTTTTCAAAAATTTTGACAGCAGAACTATAAGGTACTTTGACACTTATATAAGCCAATTTAGATTGTTGTTAATACAAAATATCAATAACATACAGACATTGTATGCAATAAGATTGTCAGCAATAAACCCAATATTACGTTAGTATCTGCTTTTAGACAGTCCATATTTGAAAATGAAGCAATGGGGGACATCAGTGGATTATCTACCCTGAATACTCTTTGATATTACATTGGTCCTTTCATTTGGATTCCTCAGCTTTCATCGCTATTTTATTTTTTGGTATGGTGATAATTAAGACTAATTATTTGCAACAAGTGTTGTCAGATTACACATTTAATTAAGCAACATGTTTTGTTAACACCATTAAGTTTGTTTTTTGATAATCCTAACATTTTATTTATTAAATAAGTGACAATTTTCACAACTAAAAGTCAAGACTATCACAAAGAGAAACAAGGATAAAGTTAGAGGATATTATCTGAGTAAGGGAGATAATTTCTTATCAGAAATGTCCCTAATTGCATGAGACAGCCGATAAAGAAATAGTTTTACATCTAAGGTACACATACGGTTGCACATAAACCGATAGTGTTCGATTTTATAGAAGTGTTTAGTTTGAAACCGCTTTTGCAAACCCTGACTTGGTTTTGATAAAGAGCTTACACGATAAAGACATTATTGCTAGGTCATTATGACTGCTAGTGAATGGCACTCCTTTGACAGTAATTGATAATAATTTTACAGTAGGACTGCTCTGCGTTTGAGCACAGAGAATCTGACATACAGTTTATAAATCACAGGTTCTGTGATAGTCTGAAGTTTGTATGGTATAGTGAAGATGTGCAATTCTCAACAAAATAATGTAAACAACCTCTTTTATTTTGTCCAAACAAATAAAAGTATACATTTATACATTTTATATATTAATACATAACTGTAAGGTATTTCTTCTTTATACATTTCGTATGAGCCTTTAGAACGAGATAGCTGTCGCTTTCAAAATAGAACTAACGACAAGGGTTTTTCCTTACGTCTTCAGGTAGAATAATCAAATGTCTTTTTCATGTGAATATTTTTCATCAGTTTGATTTCTAACGAAAGCAAGCGTTTTCAACGTATTACGAAAGATATGGGTATGTTCGTCAGGAACAACTTTGGCTATACTTTGCAGACATTTTAAAAATTGAAATTTAATTAAATCGTTTTATCGAGTAGGTCTGACTAATGTTTATCAATTTTAATTTTGAAAATGGCAGTGGAGCAGAAAGTTGTTTAAAGAAAAAGCTGTCAGATTTATCATTGAAAAAATATTTAAAACGTTGCGTTGCAGAGCTTAGTCCGCACCCATATTTCACTTTTTAGAATTACTTTTCCGACATGTAAGGCGTCACTCTTGTTTTTAGTTGAACGACGCCTTTCCTGGTAATTATTTCCTAAAATGTTTGAAGTGTTACGGTAACTTTTTACTTCCGAACCAGAATAAAACGGAGATCAGAAATATAGTTCGGTTTATCGTTTTTTTGAACTCGAGGAATTTAAGCTGCAGTGCCGTGTATTAATTGTAAGCAGGTTTCTCTAGAAAGAAATAGATAAATGTTATATTTAGCGTATGTTTATTTCTAATAGAATATACGTTTCTAAATAAATGCAATTATCCTTATCTGCTATGCACGTACCGTTGCAAAGACACAAACTTTTGTACAGAATAAAAAAGAACTCTTTTAAGGAAAGAAGATATAAAGAAGAACTACCCGACATTCCCATGCAAGATCTGCCATTACATTAAAGAAAGACAGTATTTCAAATATTGTGTTTGCAATAAATTGTTATTAGTTTGCATAACTGGAATGAAAGTATGCTTTCGAGGTATGTTTAAGTTCCATATTGCCTTACCTTCACTATAAAGAGTATTCAGTTGCTTTTAATGTATTTAAGTTTGATACCTATGAAGTGAAAGTAAATGGTTCGAACTCCAATCTAGCCAAATCTGTTCCTTGTTTCGGACACCGGTCTTTGTTTTGTGTTTGGTTTCAGTTATTTCAGTTCTTAATATCGCTAAAACTTCAAAAAATATATTTAGATATTTAAGTTGATATCATCCCCTCTTTACGATAGCGGTTGTATAAATATATACTATGTTTCTTATTACATTTTTATAGTTCTGAGTACTGGCTGATTGTGGTTTTTGTACGTTTCTGTGAGTTTTCTGGCAGCAGTCCAGTGAATGATTACATACTATATTGCTGTTGTTTTTATTTTTAGACTAAGAAAACAATGTGTTTCCCTTTTTTTTTACAGATCCATAAAAAAAGGTTACCAAAATATATCACATTTCACCTTTTAACTTTAAGAAGTGGACTGAGATAGAAAATATCAGTCACATTGGCTATTGTGACTCTATTTAGACCCTGTAATCAGCAAATAAAAGACTTGTAAAAACAACAACAAAAAACAGCAGCAACAACAACAAAAACCCACTTCTATTTACAATATCGTTTTTATTAATCATTTGTCTCGTATTAATATTTTCTCTTTTGTATATATCCTTATTATCTTTGTTCAACGAACCTTATCCTTACAAGGAAAAGATTAATTAAAATCAATAAATAGCACCTTTTGGGTTTTAATATTCCCAATAAATTTATTATATGACGACCTAGAACTGACCTTATACATCGTTAAATAAATAATCTACTCCATGATTTTTACACATCGAGCATGGTATACTTTCGGGAGACAGTTTATAATTAACTCCAGTAATCAATTACTTTCTAGCTGGTAACATTTATACAAGCTATTATTTTTGTTGTGTAAAGTGCCGCCAATTTCACAAACATTCATAGAAGTGACTTTTTATGCCTTTATAAATATAAACATTTTGTAAGCGTATGTACCTGTAACAGAAATTTATATAAATAATATGTTAACAATTAGTATATGTCAAAAGAAAAAAAATGTCGATTTCATGCAATTTTGATAAAATATAGAACATTTAAACGTTGTCAATACAGTATGTGATATATTTTAGGTTGTATGAAACTAAAATTAATATTAATTTTAATTTAATGTTTTTTTTTATTGAAAACAAATTGAAAATGATTAGACAACAGGCAAATTGTCTATGTAAGTCTTCTCCTAACTTAAGTCAAAACATACATGTACATAGTTAAACGTGGTACAATTTCTAACGTTCTATGACATTTTCCTTAACAATGCAAGTGAGAAAGATACAGGACATAAGAACAAAAGTGTACACTTAAAAAATCATAGTATATTAAATAAGTAGAAGTGTAGTTCCTTAAAATACCATTTATTCCTTAGGAATATCTCCCCTACTCCTTTATGTGATTGCGGTCAAGTAGAATCAAACTATCACTTTTTCTTTAAATGTCCTTTTCATAACGCGCAAGGTCACATACTCTTCAATAATCTTCAAGAATTTGATATAGACGATATCCTACTCTTTGGCAGCTCAAACCTATCAGACAATGATAATGCTTTAATATTTTCAAATGTGCAATCTTATATAGCTAATACTAAACGGTTTCTCTGAACAGGAAAATTTGAGTTAAAAATGAGTATTGTGAGACTTCTTCTCCCTTTCACTTTGTTTTTTTTCTATACCTTACACCACTTCAGTATTTTCGTTCTTTATTTAAATAAACTTTCTCTCACCATACTAGTTCTATGTATCTTATTCTCAGAAGATAATAATGACAGACCAACACAGGATTATTCTATATCTAAGAGGAAAATAATTCTATAAGACTTAGTCTTTCATTCTTACTCCTTTCACTAGAATATTGTAAAAAAATGTGTATGTACGAGGGGTGATTCAAAAGTTCGCGGAATTTATCTCTAAATCATTTATTTTTTCACCGAATCACATTAAATTTCGCATAAATATAATTCAACGTATTTTAACTAACATTTTCGTTTAGTTTATGGAATATGTGTAACCGGAAGAATATAAATGGTCTCCATAGCAACCACGGTTAGGTGACTTGAAGCAGGCCAAAATATTTCGTTTTACTAATTCACTTCAGACGATAGTATGTTTTCAAATGTTGCTCAATTTTGGCGCGAACGTAACTGACGTTAGAATGACGTGTTGACGTCATTTCCTATAATTTTGATTACATTACGTTGAACCGTTACTCCACAGCAGCGAGTTGTCGCCATGTCTTCAACTTCTTCCGCGACGTCAACAAGTGAATTGGAGCTACGCGCAGTTGTGAAATTTTGTGTTGGACTCAAACTTACACCAGTTGAGACGTTGAATCAAATTAAAAACTCGCATACATTACAACCTTGTGGTAAATCGTTTGTCTACAAATGGCATGAGCGATTTCGGAACGGCAGAAAATCGGTACTTGATGACGATAGAGCAGGTAGACCAGCATCCGCTATGACGACGAGCAACGCAACGTTAGTGAGAGAGCTTTTGGACAACGACCGGCGCTTAACGGTTAGGGGTATTGCAGAGGAACTCTCCCTATCGTATTCTACTGTGCAACGAATTCTTACAGAAGAGCTAAATATGTCCAAAGTATCTGCGCGTTGGGTGCCCAGACTTCTGACTGATGAAAACAAGCAGCGGAGGTTAGAATGTTCTCAGCAATTTCTGGATCTGTACGACGCACAGGGTGACGAGTTTTTGGACAAAATCATCACGACAGACGAGACATGGTTATACCATTATGATCCAGAGTCGAAACAGCAGTCGTCCGTCTGGAAGTCACCAGACACACCTCCACCAAAAAAGGCCAGGACAACACGCAGCTGCAAAAAGGAAATGTTCATCTTCTTCATGGATAGACAAGGGCTTTTGCTTCAACACAAGGTGCGCGACGGATGTACCGTAAATGCCGACTATTATTCAAAGGTATGCCGCATTTTAGTCATACAAACGATCAACACTTATATATTATTTTTATAACAAACTAATATTTTACAGTATGTATTGTTTCAAATAACAAAATATATAAAAATATTATTTAAAATGTGCCGCTTTTTACTTTCTTAAACTTAAATTATTTCATGTTTTCCCGTTTGTTTGTTTGACTTCAGGTGCTTAGACGCGATCTGATACAGGCTCTGCGCCGCAAGCGCCCCCTGTTGGTACTGGATGATGTTATACTCCATCATGACAACGCTCCAGCACATCGGGCACAGAGTACAGAGTTAGAGATTTCACTGCTTGGTTTCAGTCTCTTACCACATCCGCCGTACAGCCCGGATCTAGCACCGATGGACTTTCGTCTGTTTCCAGATATGAAGAGGGAACTCAGAGGCCAGAGATTTGAAACAACATTAGAGCTACGCAATAAGGCTCGTGAAGTAATCTCTTCATTCAGTCAGGATTGGTTTAAGGTAACATTTATGCAATGGGTACAAAGGCATAGGAAGTGTGTAGCGACGGGCGGCGATTACGTCGAGAAGGTGAATCGTACGCTAGAATTTGACCGTTAGTGACGTCGACGTCGTGATGGCGTGCGTCAAGTGCCGGTCATGTATACAATTCAAATATGTACAAACGATTTATTAGTAAATGTATTTCAATGAGATTACGGCTCTGCTTTAGTATTGAGTAAACGTATCGAGTGATGTAATTTTTGTGTTTGTATTGTCTTTTCCGTTCTAGTAATAAAGCAATTCCGCGAACTTTTGAATCACCCCTCGTAATATTGATTGTAAAATGTATATAGATATTCTGGGAATAAATTATGTTTAAATCAAATATGTAGAAGCTAATTTAAAACTTCCGTCACTTATTTCGAAAGGACATTTAACAAGCTATTAAATCTTAAGTAGGACTATCATCAAAGTCACTTCCCATATTGAATTCTGTTCCTGTGGAATATAGTAGAAAAAAAAAAGAACAATCACCTCCAATTGCCCCAGCCAAAATTTAAAATCCATTTGATTTGCCAGGTATATTTTCACTTTCATCTTTTAAATACGTCAGTGTTCTTCAACAGTAATATACTTAACATATTTCATGGAAACAGGTGGAGGAAATGTAGCCAACTATCATAAAAGAAATCCATTGTATATTACGTGTTTGTACATGTGTTTAAGTTATAAAATAGAGAGAGAGAGAGAGAGAGAGAGAGAGAGAGAGAGAGATGAAAGTTAAGAAATTTGAATTAAAATCGTTCAAATCATATTGTGCTTCTAACAAAAGACGAGACAAAACTATGTAATGAATTAGCTCTGTTGGAACTCAGTCTATTGCCGGCGAACAGTAAAATCGTTAAGTATCCATAAGGAGTCTATCTCGTCAAACATGCATCGCTGCGCTTCACGGTATGAGGAAAAGTCTTCACATTCATGTACGCAGTTGGCGCAAGCTGCTGAATCCGTAAAAAACATCAAATAAATGCTTGTTTAAGTTACTGGCATTATTTCTGAGTTGATTTCCAAGACTGAAGGAGAGATGTGGTTTGACCTTGTTTCTGTGCGTATTAAGGGCATTTTAAATGATTCAACAGACGGAAAAAAATTAAGATAAGGAGGTAAGAAATTCCACAATCATATGGTATCTGGGAGAAAGCTGTTTGAGTAGGATGTGGTTCTGCATCGAGGTATACGAAGATTTTGTCTTGTCCCAAGGAGCGTAGATTACATATTAGTTCGTTGGTTATGTATGGGAGTATTAATTCAGTCATATATTGAGTGCACATATCATTTAGAATTTTGAAAATGGTGATAAGTTTCTGATTATCACGTCGTATATTTAATGTTTCAAGGCCTAACCATTTGTATAGGCTTGTTCGCCTATGAAATTAATATGTGTGAGTTATTGTTTCGTCTAACTGAACATTCACTGACGAGAGGAAATTTACTTTAAGGTTTTTTGTGTGCCCCATCATTTAAATCAAAATTAGTCGTTTTTCTTTTATAAACATTTACATTATAATAAATACTTTAAAAATTTAATCTACTGTTAGAAAATATTCATTGTAGAATTTATTGAACTTATCAGCTTTTTATTAAAAATAATTTTCGGGTGTATGTGAGAAAGCAAACTTTTACCTCTGCTCAGTTTCATGAAATCACAGAAGCAGATGATACAGCAAAATAAGTTCAGTTTAAACAATTGAGACAAATAAGTGCTTAAAATTACCGATAATACACTAAGCACAAGCTTACTGCCCATCAGTAAAGTGTTTGTAAATGCAGACTATTAATGTGATTAGAATAGACCAGTTTGTATTCACGTATTTATATTCTTTGACAGTAATGGATGATAATCATGCAGTGCGACTGATACAGTCTCCCTCTGTGGGTAGGAATGTCAATTCAATGTACAACCATTTACTGTAAGTATACAGCGTTACATTACACTATTTGGGCACACATTAAACGACTTAAATTTCTTGACCAAAGAATGTGATTAAATAAGACAACAGGATATATCAAAGAAGACATTGCTGAAAGTTTTCCGATTTTTGTATAAAAAATGATAATACACACGTACTAGAAAAAGTTCTGTTGAAAACGACATCTGTAGAAAGTAGACTTTTTAAAGCTTCTGACTCACAGAATTGAGCTGAATTTTTTTTCTTTAAAATTGAAGCGAAGTTAAAATACCTTGGAAAAACATAATATTATGTTTCTATACACCTTGAAAACTGATAAACAGTTCTTCTTCTACCGGGATTCGAACCCATGCCATTTTGGTCAGTAAAATATAGAGCGACGATCTACACCACTGAGCCAGACAGGATAGTTATCATAATTCGTGAAAATTTAAGTTATAACTAAAGTATCTACCCCGTGACTAACGGGGTAAATTTTTACCGATAAAAGTCTGTTAATCTTATTGTAATTTGTTTCTGTAACAAAAAATGGTCAATAACTTAATTTAGATATGTTTTTCTCAATTACAGCTACAATTTGTAGATATATAAGCATTTTCTTTTTTAAAAAGAGTAGATTTATGGTATTGACCTTTACAATGTCGGCCAATTTGAGAGTCAGTCGCTTTAAAGATAAACATAAATACTTAAGAAATACTTCATTTGAAATGTTCATTTGAAATTCAGAAATGTTCATTTCTGGAATTTTGGCTTAACATTTTTATACTGAGGAATTTTTGTGTTTGATGTTTTCTGACTTGGTTTATGCGTGCGTGTGTGCCTCATATTATAGAGGTTTATACCTGTAAGTTCCAGTAAAAGATACACTTCATTATGTGTGTAAACCGTAAATAATATGCTTGAGAAAAGTCAAGAAAAAAAATTTATCTTGTCGCATAGTTCATAAAACTATTCTTCTTTGAAGTTAAAATTCTAATCTATATTCTTGTATTTGCTCCTCCATCGAGAAACTACAAAAAAAAACAATCTGATAATGTCAGTACGGTACTTAATGAACCTAATACATGTAATCATTTATTTCAAGAGCGCTTTAGAAATACTGGTTATTTGTTTCAATGATATTTTTGTGTTTACTCTAATTTTCATTTCGAGGGTTTTAATAAAAGGAGATATTTTTGCAACTTAATCCTGAAATTACATTTTTGCTGTACTAATGAATTAAGTTTGTTTGTCAATTCATCAAAATCCAATTACAATGTTATCTACTCGACATGATGGTCGAATAAATCTTATAATACAACCAAGTCAAATCTGTATTCTTGGAATCAAAGGAATTTTGTTTGCTTTAAATAGACTAAAGGCTTGACTTTTATAAACTTTAATACAAAAGCTATGAAGGAGAAAATCGTTAGGGAAAAGCTACAGCTATATGTCTTCTAACATAGAAAATCTGCATAACATTTTTACAAAATGGTCTGTATATGACCTTAAGAAAACAAAATAGCATAGTTACTAGACCTTTTTTGATTATGGTTATCACGTCTATTTCAAAATTTTGTTTGCTCTAGTATATCTGAATGATATTTTTTTAAACAAGTGACAGCTGGTGAACACTTAACCAAGCAATAACAGTGCGCTTGGCAACCTGATTAACTCTTTGATACAATTCCATCAATTTTTATTCATTATCAGGTTTGTTGTAAACTGACAAATTGAATTATTCCGACAAAAAGTTCTGTTAATAATATTTGCATAGGTATAATTTTAGATTACATTAATCAATAATTCTAGATCATTTAGATTAAGATTTCGTCAACATAACTTCTGCTTGACATTGAATTGCAGCTTTATTACAAAAAGTCTAGCATTCTGCAGTTTTGTTAATATTCCTGTGTAAGTGTAAGCTGATTAATCTATGTGATATATATGCCCACCAGTACTTAAGGTGTTTACTAAAAGTTCAAAAGCTAAAAATATAGCAAAGAAATGTTCCTTCAATATAATTTAAAACCAACAGTGAGCTGAGAAATGCTTGTAATGTCTGTTTCAGAACGTGCCTTTCTTTTCCGCTTCGAATACAGTATTTGCCATTTTTGACCAAATGTAAATGCAATAATCGCTGAGCTATCAAACTTGAATATATATGCAATTGTAATATAACTTGAAAACCTCTTTAATTCCCCATATCTATTGTAAATATTCGGTATAAAAGTTTTGCTGGCAATATAAGATTTTTTAAACATTTAAGCATTATTTTGAAAATAAGGATAAATTTAGAAAAAGAAATAGCACTTATGCATAATAAAGTGCAAGAGCATATTAAAAGAAAATGATCAGCATTGTCAATTGATATATAATAATTTAGGAATATTATGTATTTGCTGTCAAAGAAACGAATACCATTGCAAAGATAAACGTAGAGCAATAATGAAAATGTAAGAAAATGATCCGTCTAAAATCATTATTTTTTTCTGTTTGTTTTAATCTTTTATTTTTCTTTTTTTTACAGAGAATAACATCTCCTGAAATATATGTGTGTATCTGTATATAAATGAATATGTTTATATGGGAGTGTCTGAATGTGTATGTATATAACTACATGCATGTATATTTCTTCCTTCATAAAAGATTCCTTTTTTCAAATAAAATAACTAAAGTACATTCTATAATTTCAATTATTATGATATTGATAATATAGATGAGTAAAGATTAAAAATAAATGAAAAAATATGTTTTTGTTTTAAACGATAAAATAAAACTATAGATGCATAAATTCGTTGACGAAACTATATATTTTCTTTATTATATGTTCAATCATAACAAACGTCACAACATTAGCGAACGAAAAACGACATAAAGGCAAATTTAATAGGAGAAGCAACTGAAACATATATATTTTCTATTGCCTGTATTAGTAAAGGAGGTCAGGAAGAGGTATGTTAGACAATAAACAAATTTCTCGCTAAGGCATAAGGACTAATGATAAAGGAAATTCATTTTCGCAACAGCCTTGCATAATCAGAAACAATTTTTCAGTTGAATGACCTTTTGATAGAAGAAAAGATAAATTAAAGTCAGTATTGAGAGAGGCTACGTTTACCTAAAGAAAATTGATTCAGGTTTCAACACTTTATTGGAATATATGAAACTGAAAACTGTTGGGGCCATTTTAGCGATGTGGAGGTTGGCTGACATAACGTAAGGGCCTATGAAAATGTTAGAAAAGTACCATAACCTTTTATTATAAAATAGAAAAAAAGGAAGTAAGGTTTCGTTTACCTTAGCTTAGGCTTTTGTAAAAACAGACTCTTATCGTTAACCTTCATCTATTAGAAAAAAGTACAAATTAGTAAAAAGCAAGTCAGCATTAGCCAAATGTTATCTTGCGTTACCCAAGTGTTTTGTTGTAAACGTCATAAATACTGCAAAATATATCGTAATATTATAAAAAGTTATCATGTTTTTGTCATGCTCAAACATATTTCTAGTTAACTTAGGATTTCCATTTTCTTCCACGGTCCAATCTACTAGCATGCTGTTTGGCAACGTTTTGAGCATAAGTCAAATTTGTCCTGCTAAATCAGCTTTTTCATGATTCATGTATTGCTGTACGATATATATATGATAATACATTATACTTAAATTCAAATCTTTGCCATTTCTCAAAAGTTTTGTAGTCCTTTGATGAAGTTTTTTTCTGCTTTTCAGATCGATTTGAATGTTAATTAGTTTTTGTAGATATGCTTACTTATTTTGACGATCAAATATTTACTTCTCTTATGAGAAATTTTAGTTAGCCTTTTTTGCGATATATATATATAACTCAACTAATTCAAGCTGTATAAATTGATAGTACACGATGTTTTCTAGTTGCTAAACACACACAACTTAAAACATTTGAAAAAAAGTGAAAAAACGCATATCAGGAAATAAAACAGTCAGAAAACACATCCTCCCTACACAGTCAAACAATAAAGGAACAAAGAGCATAGAATTTTAAGGTGATCAGTTAAAAAGAGACGCCACAAACAATAACGAAAAAGAGAAGTCGTGAGGTTACTGCATTGGAACGGTCAGTGGTAAAACCATTGCCGCTAGGGATTAAAACCATGTAATTCGAATGGAGACAATTAATTGAAATTCTAAGGAAGAATGACTCTCTCACGGAATCGAATTAAACCATGTACGTAACAGTTTTAAACTGTCTGACAGTTGCTTGCCTTATATGACTTGCTTGATTCATTGACGCTAACATACACTGAGCATTAACTATATCAGAATATGAATGCATGGGGCCAGTCGTTACAATCAACATATACATATACATGTAAATATAATGTATATAGCTACTATCAAGCGAAATTTAGATTGTCTTTTATACTGACACTTTGTACCTACTGTGTGTGTCAAAATTAAATGAAAACTTACCATTGTATCATTGTTAGGCCCATCAAACCGCTAACTACATATATAGGTTATTCAACTTAAAGCAATAAATAATTCATGGAAAAACACTGCCTTCTATAAGGCAAGCAATGAAAAAGTAATTAAAAATAATGTTTTATGTAAATTCATATAGTTTGGATAATTCATGATTTATGATATACTGTTTGCTCTTGTTCTCCTGATTAAGATTTGTTTTCTAGAAGTATGGTATTAAAATGTATATGATGCAGATTTTAAATGTGTATCGATAATATATGGCTATTATAATTGGTTAGAGTCGCTCTGAACTTTGAACAAGACATAAGAGAAGTGTGAACGCTCAGTTAATGAATACAGCTTAG
Source organism: Cyclina sinensis (assembly GCA_012932295.1). Taxonomy (NCBI): domain Eukaryota; kingdom Metazoa; phylum Mollusca; class Bivalvia; order Venerida; family Veneridae; genus Cyclina; species Cyclina sinensis. The sequence continues at coordinate 32,229,367 of JAAONU010000008.1, forward strand.
CACAGGGGCACACATTTGTAAGAGACGTGAGTTTGTCCTGTAGAGCCTTAGACTTAAACGAAATGCGTACTGCTTTACAATGGTTTGTCTTGTTTAATTATGATAATGATACGTTTAAATCTGGGTCAAAAGACAGGTCAAATATAACAAGTTGGAGTCGTTATTTGCTAACTGACAAGCATTCTAAAGAGAGATTATTTTGATACAATTTCTTTTGGTAATTAGAATGATATGAAATTACATTTTTAGTTTTTAAATTGACACATTAAATTCATAACATCTGATGAAAGAAACGACACCGTCTACCTATTTGCCTAGAGCATGTCAATCAGAGAAGGTATCAACCACTATACACCATGAATATATAGCGTGGCTTTACAATATTAAGGTATGTACCAGAGCACATTTATTTTTATCTGAAGAATTTATACAACACTATTTATGTTTCATTTAGGTTTAACTTAGAGTACAATAATATATCATAGAAGACTATTTAGACAATACCGTTTTTTTATGTTCCATGTTTCAAAAAAACGAATGCAAATAGTCTTGCATAGGACTGTCGGCCGGTTGTGTGTAGACTATATGGTTCTTGTGTAAAACCATAAAATTTAAAATTCGTTCATGTGTGGTAGTTCAGTGGGTTCTTGGGAATACCTGGGCGAAGGTCAAGCTCAAATATGACATGTCGAAGTCTTAGATGAAACATCTTCTGTAATATTTTTTAAAGAATATATAGAATATGTTCTCTATTTTCTAAAACTAATTCTTTTTTTATAAATGGGATTACTAGATTCTGTCGTAGTATTCAATATTTTTAAACTCATCTCTTTTATAATTTAAAAAACAACAGGTGATCGTAATGTAAAATTCTATATGCGTTATATGTAAAGTGAATATTGCATGTTAAATAGTTATGAAATATAAACTTCAAATGAAACCAACATTGCGATATAGTATAGATATAAAATGAAAACTGTATACAATCTTATCGCATTTGTAGGCGTTAGCATGCTTATAAAAGGTAGAACTTACATACTGTGAATTCTTTACATAAAGATAGTTTTTGTTACAACTTTAAAATCTGTACAAGCTCCGTGTACTTACTGTAATTTCTGAAGGGCAGTGAATTTTATACTTAAAGCTTGGAGTTGTTTATTTGAATTAAAAGGACTTCCAAATTGATATCATCCAACCACAATTCAAGACATTGTAACAACTTGAAGTATACGATAGCAAATCAGCGTCAATGGTACTTTGATTGCCCTTATTCAAACTAGGTCAATTATCTACCTATAGCCCTTTCACACTTGTTGCAGTTCTCCTAGCATGACCGTTACTAAATAACATTTCCGAAATATAAGATTTCTTACCGATTTTAAGTTAAACGACGCCTTCCTAGGGTCAGTTCTCCAATCAGGTTCTCTTATAAAACGGAAACGACATACAATAAAAATTGTATAACAAGGAGATTTAGTCCTTATGCGAGTCAGCTGATTACAAATGTAACTTTTTACTGAGTTGTGAGAGAGTTGAAAATTATTTTTTAAGAAGAATGCTTTTGTAATAGAGCAAAACAAAAAGGAGTGGCCTAATATAATTGCGTTGCTAACAAAACGTTGATAATGACAGATATAATTCTGTTACTGACAGATGTAAAGCAGTGTATATCAAGACATGCCAAAACAATAAATAACTTTATCAAATATCAATGAATGAGTTTATTTTTTCTTTTTTTCTTTTCATTTATTTTATTTTATTTCTTTTTGCATTTTTATGTCAGACTTATGTAATCAGTTATTGCTGGCCACAACCACAGTCGCCGTAACGCTTTGACATAGAGACAATAAAATCATTGCCCAAAACGTGAGAAATAAAATGGTATAAGCCCTACACGTCCAAAAGTCAGAACGCATTTGACGTCTCAATGTCAGCGTCAGGACTGGATGCGACAGCATTTACGTTTTGACACAACTAGTCAGATAACAGTCAAGTTAAGTGACGAATCACGGTTTTGGTTAGATTGTAGAAATTACCGAAAGCGATGATTCCGACAAGAAATGAGCGAACGTATGCGTCATTCAGAGAGGTCATATAGGAAGACTTAATGTGATGTTTTGGGGTGGAATATCTTCCAATTCGCGTTCACAGATGTGATCAGTTGGTAGCTTAACAGGACAGAAACATCGAAAGACAAGTTGTTCCATTTTTGCAGCCTTTCCTACCGTTGCGTTTATCTAACAAGACACTGTTCTATGTTACACTGCTCGTGTTGGTTTTTTGGTGCCGATATTGCACTGCTACCGTAACCAGTTTTATTTCCCGAAAACTTGTCTTCTGTAGAAAATTATGAGACTCATATTTCAAATATGGTGTGCTATCGTTATCATTGGGCTCAGTCCCTACTAGTATATTAAATAACTTTTTATAATATACAATCTGACCGAAATGAACAAATTAATATGTTGATAGTAAGTGTAGAGAAAACGAAAAAAAAAACGAATGAGAGGTCAAGCTGTACTTCATCAAATGTTTCTTTTCTTCTGATTCTCTGCTTGTTCCAATTAATTGTTACTTAATAAGACTTCTTAAAAAAGAATTACTGACACACATACGACTTACTACTACCTGTTTCAGTTAATACAGTCACCTGTTCAACGTTTCTAGTTTTACACTAAGGCCAAAATTTACTTCTTATCCTAACAGCATCGGGCATAGCTATGTTTACTTCAGCTTGTTCCATTATGCGTTTAAATGGACAATAAATTACTACTGCACTTCATCTTTTTTAATTGAATTTCTATTTACGAACAGACCGAACATAAATAGGTATGTTGATAATGAAATAATCAAATACAACATTTTTTCTCGTCATTTAATGCTCTTTTATGCTTCATTCCCATATTCACGTACTAGCTTTTAAAAAAAAAACAAGAAAATACATTGCCAATTAGTGCATATTTTATTTAAGCTCTTAGTTTCAGAAGCAACTTCCCTATCTTAAGTATAGTGTTCCAAAACCTGGGCTAAGTTGTTTCATTAATTAATATGCGTTTAAATTTCTTAAATGTCATATTTAAAGGTCAAATCGACTCTTACCAATTCTAATAGCATTTTTTCATTAAAATCCAAGCTACATTTTGCAGCTTACATATTAATAACACATATTGCTACAAATATAAATTTTAATTAGGAGAATAGCAGCATATAGTATATCATGAGAAAATTATTAATGATCTTCTTCTATATGTTATATTAATTCTGCATTACTTGCCTAAAGGAAACCTTGTCTTATTTTTATAGTTTATTCATTGCTCTTAGTTGAGCTCCTTATCACGTGACGGTCACATCTGATTTGACAATAATACGTCGGGTGAAACAACGATAAAATGGGTAGATTTCGGTCCGGAAGAAACCTTTAAACATAGTTTATAATCATAGTAACGAAATATCAAAGTCTTTCATAAAATTCTTTTGAGGTTTTTTTATGTGCAAAATTCTTATATTTATGAAACTCATAAGTGATATTGTCAGATCTGTAGGAAGTATTGCCTAATGAAATATAAACATATTGTCCTTGGTGTTCATGACATAGGCTGTTAATAGACTGGGTCCTTGTGTTTGTGCTGGTTAGTATTTTTGGCCTTTGTGTAGTGTCAATATGATTATAATAGACAAGAAATTGACAGAAAGTTTTAAAAATCTTCATTCATATTCCTAACATGTCTAATGTCTACCGTAGGAAAAAGGTAATTGTTGCTTGGAATTCTACTGAATTTGTAAATACCACACATCAAATTTACTATGTATTGCGACTATTAAATGGCTTCCATTTAAATCCGGAAATGCTATGTTATTACGTATGACAGCACAAGTTCGTCCTTAGCATGACTGAAGAAGTATGTCTAAAACTTGCATTTACTTATCGTCATAAATAACGATTATTAGAATCATATTTTTTATATTGTGAAATAAGTTTAATTTTACTAAAATTTATTTCCTTGCAGACTGGATTTCTTAGTTAGGAAACACATAATAAAGTTATTAACGTCATTCAATAATTTCAAAACAGCTAGCACAGATACGGTGTTTCCTGTAAATGTCGGCAAGTGTTCGGTAATCAGTTCCAAACCTTATTGTAGAGACAATAGGAGTAATAGCCATGTAGTTAGGAATGATCTATGACAATAGATAAAATACAAAGAGAAGTGAAATATAACAGTTTAATAATTACATAGATTTCCAACTGTTTAACTTCATTGGTCATTTCCAATTTGCAATTCTTTTCCAGACATATTCAGCTGAACATTCATAGGCAAAGCATACACCATGAATAAACTACAATCATCAAAAATCAGATATCATTTAAAAATAAAAAGGATTAATTTTAATATGTTGCCGAACATCTACATATTTAGATAATATTCAGTTCTAAAGTTACACAGTTCCAAACCTTATTGTAGAGACAATAGGAGTAAAAGCCATGTAGTTAGGAATGATCTATGACAATAGATAAAATACAAAGAGAAGTGAAATATAACAGTTTAATAATTACATAGATTTCCAACTGTTTAACTTCATTGGTCATTTCCAATTTGCCATTCTTTTTCAGACATATTCAGCTGAACATTCATATGCAAAGCATACACCATGAATAAACTACAATCACCAAAAATCAGATATCATTTAAAAATAAAAAGGATTAATTTTAATATGTTGCCGAACATCTACATATTTAGATAATATTCAGTTCTAAAGTTACAAAATTGCTCCTCTCTTTGATCAAAACTTCATTTAAACATTTTTTACAATCAAACGTTAAGTGTCTAGTTTTTTATCCATTTATTTGATTAAGTATGATTTTATGTTCACATCTTTTAATCAAATAACTGGTTGTAAAGCACTTGCATTTATTATTGAACAAGGATTATGAAAGTATAACTGTTACATTACATAAAGATTTTGTTCACAGGCCTAAGCGTAGTCATAAAACATCTCTTTGCATTTCGCTTTTTTCAACCCTACAATAAAGGAATTGATTTGAGATATACTGTTATTCTGCGTTGCCGTCTTACCTAAATTTTAACCCACTAAAAACAGTTAAATTTGTTTCTAAATCCAGATAAAATCCTGAATTATTTTTTTCTTCCTGAGATAGAACATTGTAAACTTGCGAAGAAAAAGCGAAACGACAACGTCATGGGCCTAATGAATGGTAACTTTGTAATATTTCTTGCAAGTTAAACTAGTTTAAGGTACATTCTGTTAAATCTAATGAACACAAATGTCAAATAATGTAATCAAAACATGTCTGTATAGTGTAATATTAAAAGAAATCCTTTATTTGATTTTAACTAGATAATTTCCTCTGATCCAGTAAAACAAAATTGCTTTCTATTGTACTATAAGATTAATTCGACAGTCATGGCGAGTAAAAAGGCAACACTGGACTTCTGTTAAATGATAAACAAACTTTATCCATTATCAAAGACAAATGCAATTACAGGATTAAAAGCCAACTGTTTTCTTTTATCAAAACCATCAAAAATTTAAGTAAACACATTATTTCTCAGGAGATCTTGAATTCATTGATTCACTGGAAATGTTTTAGTTCATTAAGTACTCACCTGACTTGTCAGATAATATTGTCATTGCAGACGCTTTTGGAGAAGCAAATATTATAAGAGTGTTAAATAAAAATCAAATTATATATATGAACCATACGGCTAATTCATATATTTTGTTAAATTTTTTACTTTTCTATAGCCTATTATTTTCGGTTTACAAACAGTTGATAAGGTATGTTTTTTTGTTTTTTATTGATAAATTTAGAGGAAAAACAACAACATAAAGATATTGTTTGATTTCCATAAATCACGCATATTTCACAGGGCTGTTAAGCATGGATAGACATATTCTTGATGACTAACATATACCTGTAGAACTAACTAAAACTTTGATTCTTTAGTGCGGGACCTGTTTGACAAAATTAAATCTTTCTGCTCATTATATCCTGCATGTATCCATTCGACGTTCTGATAAATGATATGTTTGATGGTTTAATTAACCTGTACTGATAAATTCCTCAGTGCAATTCTGCAAATCAGCGTGACCAGCATGCGAGTCTGTTAAGTTATATTGATAACTGTGTTGTATTTTGACGAGATATTAAGTTATTTCCTTACTAGCTTATTTGATAAGAGTGGAAGTAAGACGCTAGACATATTGTTTTGATTCCAAAAGATTGCTTCAATAAAATAAGAAGAGGCGCTATCGTAATAATAGTAATGCAATAGCCAAGCTCCTGAAATAAGGTCAGGTTTGTATAGACATCTCTGGAATCTTAGAAGAAATCAACATATTTTTATATTTTGCAACATGCTCTAGTTTATATTGCTTAAGATTGTGATGCTTAAGATTGTGATTATATTGCACCCCTCTCTCTCTCTCTCTCTAAAACGATTTTAACATTGAAAGACACGCCAAATCAGCCAAAGACAGAGCCGAATAATTTTGAGGCTATATAAAACCCCAAATCTCACATATCAAATAGCTTTCTTTAATGTTAGAGACATTTGTCGTATAAGACAAGCTATAATGGCTGAAAAGTATCAAAATAGCTTTTGCAAAACTAAGGTTAACATGATAGAAGCTATTTGCACTAGCATATAAACGACTTGCTTTGTTGTCGGCGACATTAACTGTAAAGAAGACAGATTACACATATTCGCTTGCCCTGCAATTACTGTCTCGCCTGCCAGTCTATTAGCTATCAGCCGTTTTATGTTTGACATGCAAGAGAAAGACAAATATAAAAACCTCAAAATATTTACTTGCTATAATAAGAATAGGAAAACTCCATTGTCGAACTTTTTTGGCAGACGAAAGAGATTGCTTTAAGACAAAATTGGTCTATAATTCTTATCATTTTATTTGAAAAACTATTTGGATTGTACATATTCATTCAACATTTTGTGGAGCAATTTTAACAAGCATTTTACAAGAAAACGAGAGAATAGAGAAGAATAAAGTTTGTTTATAAAACTGAATAAGATAACCAGGGATAAAATGAAATAGTTTTTCTCTTTCTTATAGTGTTCTTATTGATATATGTTTATTAGGTTTCCTTATTAGTTATGTCGTTAAGAGCTATACAAAGTAGTCCACTTCTTATTATTAAACAAGAATTTCAACTTATAAGATAGACAAAGATATTAGAAGATAGATGAACAACTTATGAAAGTGAGATGACCTTTTATGACTTCAGTAGAGTTATCAGAACAAAGTAATTCTGCTGCTTTTCTTTCGGGAATATAGTGACTCGAGATGACGTTGAAAAGAAGAGCAGAAGCATTTGATTTTAGTCTGTTGGAACAATTAACAGTTGTGAAAATAAATATTTCTGATTTCAACTTAATTCAAATGGCAGTTACTCCTTTAAGGATTGAACCAAACGGAAAGCTTCATGGACGGTTTGCATTTAAAACTACACATGGCATGCGGTAGAAAAACGAAGCGTAATCAATCCAGAGAACAAATGTTTAAAAAAAATAAAGAAAACTCTCAGTCTTATAAGAACTTTTTCTTTCATACCAAATGGGCATGTTTTACAGATGATCTTTATGTGTTCTCTTTTTTTAAGCATTAGGAGTGTAGCTTTAACAGACGTTTTATAAGATATCGTTTTGTAGAATCATTTCAATTTCATTGAATTTGAATAAAAACGCTTCTTTCAAGTCGCCCGAAGTACCATATTAAAACAATAACATTTTAGCAATTAGAATCTATTTGCTAGTTTCTATGAGGTCTTCTGTGCGTCCTGATTGATTATTGCTAAGAGATTTTACAAGTTCATTTTCACTAATCCGCAATTCATTGTTTCATTGTTTTAAATAAATTAATGGTGCTATGCAGCATGGGAACAATTAAACATAGACTTGCTGGAAATAAAATGTCTGACAGTCGGAATATGTTGTTATGGCATTTTGACAGTTTACTTGCTATATCTGGCGAAATGCAGACGCACAGTTTAGTACCTGTTTAATAAAAGTATTGAAAAGGAAAATAAAGTTGGTAAAAATACCAGATAATGATTTATCATTATGAAATATCCTGTATTCCTTATTCAATAAGTGCATCGAAAAAACTAGCACATTCCCCCCCCCCCCCCCCCACAAATGTGTATGTTTCCTAATGAACTTACAATGATCTCATTTCTGCGTGTATTTTCTTTCTTAGACTAGTTTTTTTCTATGACGTTTTAGTAATTCTTTCAGGGTAAAAAACTAAACGTTATTTCTTGATCAGAGAATATATCTGACATGAAGTATGAATAACATTCAAAATAGTTATGTATGTTTAAAAACATTGCTTGTCATTATACTTGTAGGCAGGGTGCTATTTGAAAGACCCTGTTGTAGGTAACTGTGAGCAGAGAAAATGAATTTAAAAACAAAAAAAGTTTTCCCCTTGAAACCTAAATGTATAGAGAATCGAGCTTCATTGGGTTTATATTATAGATGTTTAATGATTCACAATTACAAGCCAATATACCAATAAATATATTTAGCGTTTGATCGACCCTTCATTGATTCGTTGTAAATGCACTTACCTGATCTCTCATGTTTTCAAATCGATAACATGTACTAATGGTAAAGACTGCAACGTCAAATTTTAAGATTGAGTTTATTGCATATCAAATACTCGTATAGTCGGAAATACTATGAAATTGAATCTATCAAATATTTTCAGGAGTTTTGCAAAATGACTCTTCAGAATTGTGTTCTGGAAAATTTACTTATTTAAGTTTTTTTTCTTCTGCTAACCTTAATATCAGTATATCTTGTATGTTCTGAAATAACTGAAATAAAACAAAAATGACTACTTGGTTTATTATGCAAATATAGACGAAAACCTGATTTAACAAAATACCAACATTAAATATGACTGTATGTCATAAGATTCATTTTTTTTTTGTTTTTGTTTTTAAGGTTGCATCCATTAAAATATAATTTTGGTAAACCCTTCTATTACATTCTTTTCAAACTTAGATTTTCATTAAATTTGATTTTACATTGCAGAAAACTTTTAAGTAGAAACAAGTGCTCAATGGAAAATATATAAACATAAATTCTTACAAATATAGAACAAAGCTACTGGTTAAAAATATTGACTACCAGTTAATATCAAACTAATAAAATTAACAATTTCACAGAGTTAAGTTTGCCTCAGTAGATATAATGAAAGCATTTCAGATAAACACTTCCGGCCATTAAAATTACCAACTCATTTCAAGTTAATCGAATCTCGTCTTTGGTGGATATGAACGCGACATGAAAGGAGGTATAGAAATAAAATGTCCAGGCTTTTACGTTTAATAGTTAGTGCACCGATATTGCGGGGGGGGGGGGGGGGGGGAGGTAATTTCAAAGAAATAATTTGATACGTTATTTTCAGAATAATTTTATCGTTACATGTTTTTTGCAAAAAAAAAACCTTAAGGCTGAAAAACAATTTCACTTCTCCATATTTCTTACATTTTTCGAAATTTGTAATCTGTGGTGGTGGATTTGTGACAACTTTTCTATGAATTATTACTCAAGACTATAACATTTTTATTGTTTAGATCTGTATTTGGCAAACAAGAATTTGGACGAAACGTTTTGTGTAGCATACTCGTTACCACTCGGGAACCATTAATGATGTTTTTTGGTCAGGACTTATGCTCCCTTGTACTGAAATGACAATATCCGGTGTTATTTGATACACGATTAAAATTCAAAGTAAAGGAAAAAAGTATTTTTCCAGTAATTCATGATTTTAGTAAGCATATTTTTTGTACAATCGAAAACAAAATAGTTAGTTGTTTTCAGTGCTTTCTCATCACAAATGATTTAAATATTATCATAATAAAAATAAAAAGGAAGAAAGAAAACAGATAAAATACTCTACCAAAGTGCTTATAAAGGTGTTTTTGTTACTTTATTCAATACATGTAAACCATAAATGATAGGTTTGAAAGAATTCCGTATAATTCATGTTGATATTCCACTCTAATTAAAACGTCTTATTGTACACTGGCTTCTTTTGAAGTCAATAGATAACATTTATGAAATAATCAATGACAGTAGATCATTTTTATTTACAAGTAAAACCTCTGATGCATACATTTTGTTAAAACATTTATTCTTTGTTTAGATCAATATATGTTATAGGTCTAATAGATCTTATAATAGGATATTGTCTACATTCAGTGACCGCAAATACTACCTTTTGAATTCGCATTAGTTATGTTTGAAGCATGTTATACAGTCTGTATCTATTGGCAATAATGACCTTAAAATGACGCCAATTTTTATACTGATTAATATCGGTTACAGCAAATAGACCAGTTTAGAAAACAGAAAATAAGCAATTGCACCCGTTCGATAGTAACTGATGCTCATCTTGCAAAACGACTTGCAAGAAAATGCTAGAAAATGGTAACAATTATATATGGTACGATACACTTGAAATATTCTTGATAGTTTTGCAATATTTTGGCATGTGTCAGAGTAAATATGGCTTCAACAACTGACAGCGTCTGATTGATTATGCCTAAATATTTGGTGTGGATATGTGTTTTCTTCTTGATAGGCAGATAAGCTGTACAATTTTCATTTGTAAGATTTATTATAATTATTTCTAAGAAATATGAGTTGCTTAGAGCACATTATTCTGCAGTTTACAGTAAACAACTACTTTATAAAAACAAATCTGTTTAAGTATTATAACTGTGTTTATTTAGCTGTTATTCTTGATAGAAAAAAACACTTTGACACTTAAATACGGGCCATTATTTTGTTAAAGTAGACAGATTGTTGTATATACAGAGGAACATTAAAATACAGACTTAGTATGTAATAAGATGGTTAGCAATTAATGTAACATTATTTTTGTATTTGCTTTAAGACAGTTTACATTTATAAACGAAGCAATTGTTCACTTATAGAAATAAAGAAATAGTATTACACAATATATCCGTCTAATGTAAATATACAGTTCCATAAAAAGCGATTGTGATTGATTTAATATGAGATGGACATATTTCAAAACCGCTTTTGCAAACTCTGACTTTTTTGACACAGAGCATACAAGATAAAGACATTATTGTTAGGTCATTTGGTGCCAGTAAGTGACACTCCTTTGAAAGTAATTAATGATAATTTTGCAATAGGAATGGCCTGCGTTTGTGAATAAAGAATCTGACACGTTACAAGTTATTAATTAGAGGCTCTGTGATCATCTGAAATTCGTATGGTAGAGCGGAGACTTGCAATTCTCAACAAAATAATGTAAATTCACCTCTTTTATCTTGTCTAAACAAATAAAAGTATAACTTTTTACATTATATATAGTTATACGTATGCGTATAGTACTAAATCCGAATAAAATGTGTATGCGCCTTTAAAACGCGATAAATAGAAATATTGACAGATGTGTTTCTTTACGTCCTTAGGTATAAACAAGACAAAACATGTATGCACAGCATCAAGTCGGCGCAGAAGATTCTGAAGACGTGAACGTGTCGGATATGAATTTGCACACACAGAATATTTATATAACTGTAGAACAATTAATGCATTTAAATATACTGTCAGATGGTGCAATTCGTACTCATGCCGCCTCGGTCAAAGTGCTTACCACTGATTTAAAGAATTTATTACCTGACGCGTTTGTCTTGTGTTTTATCTATAGACTCCAGGTCGTTTCGCCTGGTTGCTACCTGAATTTGTTTGGTTGCTACCTGAATTCGTTTAGATTGTTTCAATTAAAGGGTATTAACATTTTTAATTAATGTAAATTTAGTTTTTAATGCAAATTAATATTTATAGAATTAAATAGTTTTAGTCTGCCATATGCATGTGCAACACGTTAAACAAACTATCTATGATAAGGAATAGGAGACACATTTTAGAAAATAACCTACTTATAGCACAGGAGTTTGAAATTCTATCAATAAACAAGAGATATTGAAAAAAAAAATACCCTCTATATAATAAAAAAACACCAGGAATGCAACGCCTTTCCCCACCCAATACACGTCGGACCGAATTATACGAACGGAACACAGAGTGGTAACAACCTAGCGAGCCTCCTCGATAAAGAACACTTAAACCTACCTAAAACAACCGATGATACTCTTTACCACGCGATTCTTCAGGAATGAATTAACAAATTGCGCTCATTCCCCGACTTCAAAACTTGTCGTCCTAGCCATTCGCTGACGTCACACCAATCTCAGCACCGAAGTAAATGAAAAGTTATTTTATTTTCAGATAAAATTGTTGTTATACTGCAATTGTTTTTAAATAATTTTATGATTAAGATTATATTCAACATTTGATAAATTTCGTTTCTAATAATTAAATACTAATGTAAACAAATCTGTGAAATCACATCAAGGGACATCACTCTTACAAGCTACTGTTTTGACAAAGCGGGAAGTTTAAAAAGTTGTTTAAAGATTTTTTCCAGTACAATACGTTAGACATGGCTTTTCAACTAAATGTTGCAATATGGTAATGGTTTATATTATAAGTTTACTTTGCAGGGTAGCTTTATACAGAAAACAGTACAGAGACCATATACAGTGGGCATCCTGATGCATTGAAGGGGGTGGGAACTGTTTTGAATTGATTGATGCCAATGATAGATTTTTGATGGATGGTGAGACTATTTTGATCATGAAGGCCTCGTCTGGTCACATAAAGGAGAAAGCAAAGATTGTAATATGGCTGTAATAGAAGTCAATGACTCACAAAATTCAAAGTGGCCACCTTTCCAATAAATGCAAGAGAACCCTTTGATTTTTTCTACAATCATCGCATGATATTTTTGCCTGTAGTGCAGTTTTGTTGCCAGGCTAAGACACCTTTTATATAAAAAGGAAAAATAGTAGCAAATCTTTACTAAGTCCATTAAATTTTCTGGAGGAATATAAGCACAATACAAGAAAATTTAGAGAGGCATTTTTAAATGATGAACTTTAGTGTGATCATTTGGGACATGAGTAAATTCTGAAGTCAAATTTTCTTTCTTTTACTCCTGGTCTTACATATTTTGAATGGTAAAATGTTAAATACATAATTATATTAAGTGTTTTAATATTGTTTTGCCATTTGGTAGCATTCGTAACATTTATAATTACATGATGGCGATCAAAGGGGAGGTTCATGAAGACCTTGTATAAAATAAATAATAATCAGGGGTTTCGAATCACACCAGGGGTTTATTCCGATGCGGACGGTTGGAGAGTTGCAAGCTACTTAAGTAATGGTTACCATATGCCTACCTACCTCAAGCCTGGCATTAAAGGATAGAATTTGGGAGGTAAACATGCTAGTGGAAAGGGTGTCTCATAAGTCAAAAATGTTATAGTGTATTTATGATGTTCGTGCTTGATTTACTATGAATTACTAAGAAATGAAGAAATTAACAACAAGGCTGAATAACTTAAATCAGAATATCTATTATATAATTAATTAATCTAAAAATGTTTGCATGAAGTTTGCCTTATGTCTTTGTCATAATTCAATACAATATAGCTAAAAAGTAATGAAAACAGGGCACCCATGAAACAATTCAGTTTATTAGCATTCCAGTTTGCAATCTTCTATAAATCATAAATAAATCATTACAGTTGTTTATGACAGGTGAAATTGGTGATGTCATAAATGACTTTAAATGGAGTATTTTGATGACAAAAGTACATAGTAATGAATAAAAATAATGTAGCTGACATCTGATCTGATTTTAAGTCTGAACTTAAGTAGAATTTGTTTCAGTGCTTGAACTTTTGAATTTCTTTTTTTATTTCATCAGAAGAACATAAAAACTGTCAACACAAAGTTTTGAAATTCAAACTGTGAACATGGCCTGAATAATTTTTTTCTTTAATAAAGGTCCGGCTATGAATAAGTCAAAATGATATCAGTTGTCCACTTATTAGCTATTGATGATGTTTCAATTGCACCCAAAATGACATCAGTTGTCACAACATAAGAGGTAAGCTTAAAGATTTATGTTCAAGTTTCAGATACAAATAACTACTACACATTTCTAAGTAAATTTACAATAAATATGTTTGACTACACAAAAATTAAATGTTACATTTAAAACTCTACACACTATAAGTAAACTCTACAAAAACATAGTGTCATTAAAAAAACTAGCAGTTGTTTTAAGAAAGCACCAACATAACAAGACCTGTATTTGGAAGGCAGCTTCCGATACAAAGAGTGTGTATTCTAGTGGCCTGATTATACATTTTCAATAAGAATTTCCTAGATTTAAATTAATTTCTGCAACAAAAATACTTTATGCAAAGTTGGACATAGAATATCTTTAAAAGCCTTAATTCTGACCAGCCTGGGTGGTTAAATGTTTGAAGTTTCTGACTTGAAAAACAAAATTCCCTCAGTACTGTTTAACTTCAAAATTACCTTCTGCAAAAACAAGATTCCAAAATATACATTTTCACAAATATGATGTGCAGTGAAAACCTGTTATTTAAACAAATACTTTCTCTTGCTATATTATGAATTATATGTATACATATTGTTCTATGCTGTGACATGCACTGTTACTGTCTCTGAATAGAAAATACTAGGAAAATGGTTGGGAAAGAATGGTAACACTGGTACTATAAATATTTGAATATATATATATATCAATTTTTGCTTTTTTTACCCTTGCCTTTCCCTTTTTTATTACAATTGGGACATAACCATGTACTTTTGCTGTTTTGTAAAAACTGCTCATTGCCGGTAAGACCAACACAAATATAATGATACCAATTGTTACATGTATCACAGCCTATGCTTGATTGCTTAGAGTCTGAAGGATTTTCCTCACAAACAGTTTCACATGTAAGACTTTCACCTACAGCTTTACTTGTCTGACCTCTCTCCCCTAAAGCCTGAATTTTCATACGCAGTGCTTGTTTTTTTTCCTAGGGATTGACCTCTTAAACTGTTTCAGACCATCTACTATTGCCAACCTGAGAAAGTGTTCAGTAACAGATGTAAAAAGCTCTGCAAGAAGTTGTAAAAATATCTCATTTTCTAAACTGTCTTCCTGTTCTGACTTAGAAGTAAATAAATTGATCCATTGTGTAAACAAGTTATTGTCATTATCAACAGCTTTCCTACAACAAATACGAATTTTTTCTAGATTTAAATGCATGTTTTCAGAAGTTAGTTGTGACTGCAATAAAACATTTAAATTTCTAAAAAACACAAACACTTCTTCATTTACAATTGTAAGCCCCTTTGATTTGTTTTGTTTAAATGTTATTTCAAGCATTGATGGATCATTAATGTCTATGCTGTCTTCTGTAACTTCAAGTCGTTTCAACATTTTTTCTTTTTGGTAATTCAACTTACTGGTCAATTTACATGATTTTTTGATCTTACCAATATTCCGTTCCACACTCTGTCTTAGCCTGTTTCTTACACTATGTATGCAGGCACCAGCTAAATAGCGAAGTTTGCTGCTACCAGCATCAGTAATAATATTACAAGAACTTGCAGGAGATTGTTCAGTTAGTGATAATACAGACTCAGTTTTCATGTTAATCTTCTTTTCCAGTAACCATAATGACAGTTTTGATGAAAGTTTATTTTGATTTTTGCTAATACTTTTTCTCTGAAATAAATCCTTTATTGCATTTACATGTTCTTTACCAACTAAAAACTGGTTTAATGTTTTGAATGAATTAACCCACTTTTTGTTTGTATTTAATTCATCAGAAATGCATTCATCTATTTTAAAATTTAAGTATTCAAGGTGACATTTGAACTGACCAGAAGCAATAAAATTATGATCCATAAGTGCTATAAATTCTGTTGATTTATTCAGTTGTATGAACTCATTTATATCAAACTGACATGGTGTCCGAGGTAATTCCTTAGAGTTCATATCATTATCACTGTCACTTTCAAAGAATAACCTTGGAATTTCTGAGTTACATTCAGACAACTGATTTGCAACCAGTTCAATCTTACTTTTGTTACAACAAGTTGTATCATCTGTAAATTCTTGAAATGGCTTCTTATAAAAATCATACACTGAATCTGGATGTTTCATCATTGCAGCTTCCATATTAAAATTAAGAATTCTGAGGCCTGTCTTGGAAACAGCTCTCCCAACAGCAACACCCATATGCCCAGGAGCAAAAAATGATGAACAGTCTACTTCCAAATAATCTAGCGTTTGACCCTGTGCACGGTGAACAGTCATAGCAAATCCTAGAATTACAGGAATTTGAGTACGTGAGGCAACAGTTCTGTTTAAACTTGCATCAAAAATTTCAAATAGTTCAGGCTTCAGTTGGTGTAATTCGCCACTAAAGTTGATCACAGGTGGGGAATCAACTTCAAGTTTGTGGACATACCCTCTTTGACCATTAAAAAGCCGACCACCTAAGTTTTTCACAAGTATGACTGGTGCTCCCTCCTTCAATAACAAAGATTTTGGCACTGCAACACCATGAAGAATCTTTCGGTTTCCTGAAATATTTAACATATCTTTTGATCAATATGACTGCTTACTGAAATCAGATATTAAGACAAAGGAAAGCATATTTTTTTTTTTATTTAAACCATGAAGTAAAATTTTCCCAAAAAGTATAATTTCACAAAATGTAGCAATTAATTGAGTAATATAATATGCACAGATGAATGTTGTGATCATTTATACTATAAAACCATTAACCTTAAACATGGTAATATATATGAATTTGTCCAACTGCTAGATATATAGGGGTGCTGACCAAAAAAATACTGCCTGAATAGCAAACAGTGTAGATCGTGATCAGAATGCATGGATGTGCATGCTGATCATAATCTGCACTGACTGCAAAGCCCAAGTAAATTGCCACCAGCAGCATAAGGGTTGAATTTTGGCATTAATTTTGTAATAACACAAAGCTTAATTTCTCTTACATCTGCTGACCGTGACACACCCTTTCATGACAGACTTCTCAACTGCAAAGTTTTATTTCCAAACCCATTATCAAGTTATGGCTGAGACACAAATTTAAGGAATGTCATGCCCATAGTGGAGGCCTAAATTTGATAATGAAATATGAAATTGAATGATAATAAAAATGATAAAGTAAGGATCTTGATATTGATGAATAATGACAGTGATGATAAATGAGTATGAAAAAGAATGCAAAGGTTTAGGAATGATAATGATGACAACGATATACGAAAATTATTATAATGATGAATGATAATGATGAGAAATAAAGATGAAATAAAAATATAGTCACCTTCATCATCTGCTCTAAAAACATGGACAGTTCCAGGGAAATTGTCAAGCATCTGCTCATTAACAAAGCGAGCATCAAAATTTGAGCCATACAGTCTGCATATTTGGGCATCTGGAACATGTAATGGGTCACTTAAACTTCTAAGCATCTGTATTGCTTCTAATGATGGTGAGCCGTCACATAACTGCTGCACAGCCATTGCAAGATCTGGCTCTGTCTGTCTAACAACCTGATAAAATTAAAATTTACAAGTGCTGTCACTAGAATTTAGCAATTTCAGTATGTGTTGAAATTTACAGGTTTAAATTCTGGTCAATGTTGTTTTAACCTTTCAAATCTTTAAAAGTTTTTTTGTTCCAATTCATGACGCCTTTCATCATTATTTCAGTCTAAACCATCATGCGGTTACCTTTTGAGAGTTCCTGAATTATTAACTAATACTACTGTACTTGGTTTTTCCACAAATAACTGCCAACTTCTCCACATGAGTCATTTGGATGAAAAATGGCATTAAATTGAGAATTGTCTGCATTACTGTCACAGAAAAAAAAGTGACATGTCCAGGGTTTGATATCACAAGCCTGAGTTTGGTAGACCTAACACTTTACCTAATGAAGTAGTAATTTTTATTAAGGGGAACCCATTATGCTCTTAAGAGAATCATAATTCATGCAATTTATATTAATCCCTCTAAACAGTTGCCTTAGGTGCAACCAGTACTCACACTAGTGGGAGTGAAATAAACAACCCCAAGAATCAGCACTCTAACTGCTTGACCACTTATTCAGCAATCTAAAGTTAGTGGATGGGATGAATTTAATCATAACACAAAGATTTGTTCTTGATGTATGAGAAAGCTTAAGCTTTTATATTAAAATCAAATATTTACAAAGTCACATACCTTCAACAGCTGTACATGATGAGGGAATACAACATCAAACAAAGGACTTAAGAAACAGTATTCCCCATCATCATTAAGGTATTTATTTGGAACTGGTGGCAACTGTTTGAAGTCTCCACATCCAATGATCTGAAATATTAGAAAATTTTAGAACTATTTACTTTTTTCTACACTTCCATGCAAGCAATTAAGTTTCTTTTGGCCATTTACAGTCTGAGTCTAGCATATGACCATAGATTTATTAAAAAAATCTGGTGGCTTATTTCCACATTATGAATTTGACAACAGCCAATTTGAAAGAGCTACAGTAAAAACATTAAATACTAAGGCAGGTTAAAATGCATGTCCATTGCTTTGGTGAAATTATCTAACACTGGAAAAACTTGTTCTGAAATTGGTTTTATACTCACTGGAAATTTAATTCTTTATCAGTATTAGCTCAATATTATACCTTTAATTCATTCATAATAGAAAGGAATGTTAGTATGTTATTTCTGTAAATCATTATGCTTCATTTTATGCATTACCTGCATACCACCAAAACAGAGCTGGTTTTTCTTGACGTGACGACAAACAAATTCCACCATTTCAAACGTCTTTTTGGACAGCATTCCTATTTCATCTATGATGAGGCAGTCAGAGGTAAAAATCCTCTGCCTAGCAGAGGCATACCTATCATCGGTGTCAAACAGTTCTTTTAACTTTTCGTAGCTGTAACGCCCATCACTGATTCCAGCCCAGTGGTGTACTGTGGAAGCCCTCATACCTAGCTGTATACTAGCCATACCAGTTACTGCCGTCACAGCTATGGATTTGGAAGTTGACAACTTTGAAATTATTTGTCTGAAAATATAACAAGGACATTTTTAGTAACAAAGTAAATAAACAAATAAAGTTGAAGCTGTTTAAACCATACCTCTATTATAGAATCAACTGTCAATCAGTTGTTTTCCTATTCACACCACTTTAAAGTGCCAAAATGGGCTTTTAGTCTGCTTTTATTATGTCATTTGTTAATTTACATTTCACTCATGAACATTGTAGAGGCCTAATGTTTTAGTGGATAAGGATGACACTTAATAAGAATGTTAACCTCATTAACAGGAGATGGAAACTGGGTCATGTGGGTAAAAAAATAGGTCACTTTGTCAATAATATATGTTTCACTGTAGAAAATATATCTTTGAGGTAATTATCTTTACCAAACTTGGTATGCATATGCATCTCATGCAAGGGGCAAGTAAAAAGGGTGTGTCATGTAATGTTTATCTTGATGAAATCCTGCATGTGTTAAAAATACTGTCAACTAGGGTCAGAAAATATGTCACAGATTACAGCATGGACGTTGAATACTTCAATTCTTTAGTATATGCCTCAAATGATTTTTGTGTTGTGAACATATTTATGAATATTTTCACAGTTCTTTTCTTTTTTCAGGTTGGGTGTTCATGTTCAACACTCTAAAGGGTCTTATATTAGTATTGATGACCTGCATGAGAAGTGTTCAGTTTTAAAACCCCAGCCTTCCAAAGATGTTATTTCAAAAATGCTAACGAGACTGTTCAATGTGCAGCCATCCATCATGTATAGACATAGTCAAAAGGTTATTGTGTATAATAACCTTATCATCAGATCAGACCTCAGTTCTGAAAGTCTTGCTGTTCCTGAATACTGCAAAGTGGTGCCACAGACAGAACATCTTTTTCAGTTTGAATTTCCTCTTACTAACATTATAAACAAGAATCCTGTTAAATGTACTGTCTCATTTTCCAGCACTAGTATCAATCTGCAAATATTACAGCAAGTTATTACCCTAGAATATTCGCTTCCAATCACTACCAAGGTAGTTGATGGTATAATTTCTACAGTACAATCCATTAGACTTTGTAATGGTGTTTCAGCTGATGAAAAGTTGCCAAAAACATTCATAAAAGAATATGTCTCAACTCTACATAGCGGAAATGTGGAACGTGCCATTGGTCGATCAAAAAATTGTAAAGAAATTTTACCATTTCTGGGATCTACAGAAACATGTAAGACATGTGCGGACTCGTTCAATCACTTCAAGAAACGTCTCAGTAAAACCAGTGATCCAAACACCTCATTGTGTTCTTATAACAGGGAAGATTCCTTTTTAGTAAAACAACCATTCAGGGACATCACAAATATATGTAGTACAGCCATCCCAGAAGATAATTGTGAAGAAGCAATCAACTTATCTGCTGAATCAAACACAGATATGGAGGCTTTAATTACTGAAATTTTAAAAGATGGAAGCGCCGGAGAATTCAAAGTTTTACTTGAATCCCAGTTACGTAATAGTAAGAAGTCAATTGACATCCATCAAAGACGGTGGGACCCTAAAGTCATCAGCATCTGTTTAGGTATTTTACTTCGGTCACCTCAAGCCTACAAAACCTTACAAGATTCTCAGCTATTGATCTTACCATCACGCAGAACTCTTCAATACTATAAAAATGTTGTTAAGCAAAAACCCGGCTTCCAATCTGATAACCTGGAGTGGATGAAAAACCAGGCAGAATCTATAAATATTTCTGAATTTGGACATCATGGTGGACTCATTATTGATGAAATGACTATACAGGATGACTTGGTAATAACCAAAAATGGGGACAGTTGGGATATTGTTGGCATGGTAGATATGGGCCCTTTAAACAACAAAATCAAAGTTTTAACCAGTGGGGAAAAGAAGATACATATGGCCACTCATGCACTCCAGTACGTGTTTCATGGATTCACTGGTTTTAGGTAAGTTATTTAGAAAAATATGCTTAAATTTTCATTAATATTTGAATATCTCTTAAACTAGATCAGATACTCACTTGAAATTTGAAATGTTTTTAAAGTGTTATAAGATTTAGCTTGTTATCAAACTTCTGTACTGCTTTTTAATATAGTTATGCCCATTTTTAACTCAGAAACTATCCTTAAATATGCATTTATATTTCTGAAACCAGAAGAGACATTCAATTGAAAATTTATATAGAGGGCATATTTTTTACAATATCTCTTGTTTACTGATTTCAAACTCCTGTGATATATTTTAAGGTCAGCATGCCAAGTTTTTATTGTTTTGACTACAGTTTTGTCTGTTCCATAACTTCACTGCCTTTATTTTAATAAATTGACACAATCAAAGGTTATTGTTACCTATTTTAAACTTGATTTGATGGTTTAATATCTGTTGATACTTAGAATACCTGTATAATGTTGTCTTTTTTTCACCAGAGATAAATCCTCTTTATATGTATTTTAAGCTACAAAAATTATTCCCTTTTCAACCTATCCAAGTCAGATTCTACCAAGTACATTTGGTGGGGGTATGAATCACATTCAATGATAGTTCTAATTATCTATTGAAATGAATTGTACATAACCTATGGGTTAATTATATTTAATTTGAAACCTGTGCTCATTGCTAGTTATGAAAAACATACCATACAGTTAACTGAATTACAATACATTAATGATAATCTTTCATGTAAAATACACCTGTAAAATAAAGACAGCTTGTGAAAAAGGCAAATTTAGCTTATTCCAGTTATTGTCCACAGTTTTAAATATTAAATAGTTGTTAGGCAATGCCACTTTATTTTGACTTGTGCAGTATACAAAAATTCTTTGGGGATGTATCTGCAATATCTTACAATAGCAGTTCTTGTTAAATATAGATCTATATTTTAGGATTTAAAAATTAACAAAATAAATATCATTTTCAGATGGCCGGTTGTATATTTCGGCTCCAGTACAGCCACTGCCCAAGAGCTTTATACTACCTTTTGGGAATGTGTTGACCAGCTGGATGAAATTGGATTCACTGTAGATTATGTAATGATGGATGGTGCATCTACTAACAGATCTTTCACAAATATGTTAATGGAGAACCCTAGAGAAGACAAGTTCATTTTTAAAGACATTTTTTACCATAAACACCTGATATGCTCCATACAGGATATAATGCATGTTCTTAAAAAGGTTCGAAATAATATAGAATCAAGTTCTTCTAAGAACAGTTCAAAGTCGGGAAGACATTTAATTTTGAATGGTACACCAATCGTATGGGATCACTGGCAAGAATGTTACAACTTTAATTTTCATAACGGATTCTCCATTCACAGGAAGCTTACGGAAGAACACATATCTTTGACACCCGCTTTGAAAATGAGAAACCAATTAGCTATCCATGTATTAAACAAAGACATGCTCTTCCTTATGAAAACATATCAAAGTACTTTACAAGACCCAGACCGGCTCTCTTCTTCTATCTCCTTGTTGGAACAAACAGCAGAGATAACATCAATATTTTGTGACCAAAACAGACCAATTTCAAGCACTTAAGATGAAAGACTGAAAACATTGGAAAATAGTTTACAGTTTTTTAATTCATGGGAAACAAACATTAAAAGTGACAATTTTTTCAGTGTCAAAAAAAATCTTATGACTGAAGAAACAAGAGCTGACCTAAACTCATCAATATCGGGATTTTTATCCCTTTGTAACATTCATGTTAAGGATGGAAATTCTATAAATCCTGGCTTCTTCAATTCTGACATTATTGAAAATTTTTTCTGCCAACAGAGGGGGATAAGGAATGGCTTAAACACTAATCCTACCCTGGCTCAGTATGGTCCATCAAAAACAGCAATTATACTTGGTCAGCACAGTGTAAGTAGTAAGGCAAACTCTGGGACGAGTACATCCCTATACACTGCCAACAAGCCATGCCCACTGAACCCTAAAAGAAATAAATCTTAGAAAAAAAAAATGCAGTATCAGAATTTAACCTGTAACTTTTACATGTAAATGATTATAACTGCAATTTTATGACCAATCAAGAACTTGTAAATTTTTAAGGTGGACTCATTTCAGTTGTTGCAACAGAGAGAAATAGAAAAGTTTTGGTAAAACTGTGAAAATAAACATTCATTAACAGGATATCCTAATACAGTGTACATACAAGGGAAAATGCTATAAGTGTACAAACTGAAAGTTAGTTTGTTGCTGAATAGAGGAATTGTTTCTTAGTGCTTAAATATTTAAGAAAATCTAACATCTAATTTTGAGAAGTGTTCAAGGGAAGTGTTTGAAATCCTTCGGAAAATTTCTGAAAAGACATTACTATTAAATTCATATCTAGGGCTGTTGAGCTTTAATGCTTTTTCTTAACAATTAAGATTTGAAAGTTCACCAGTATTAACTTGGAAGTCTACCTCAGAAATGTTTTGGTAAAAAGAGATTATAAGATATATATGAAACTGTTGGTTTCAAGGGAATGCAAGAAGAAATGTTTACGAAACCTGGTTAAAATACCAATTTCTTTTGATAAAGAATACCATTTCATGGTGGATAATTGTAAGAAAAGATCTATACGAAATGGCATTAAATCTATTTTCAGTTTCTCCTTCTTCATGCCTTAATGGTATGTTATTTATTTCAAAATCTCTTTTTGTAGAGACAGTGCATTTAAGGTGAAATTGTTCCATTTGTACTTAATAATTTGTTGAGAGATTAAATTGTACAGTGGAAAAATCATTAAAACATCATTGATTGGTTCTGTAAGACATATGATTAATAAGTGAAAAGCTGTGAGCTTATTTGAAAATGTTTTATGTTTTGTGTAAACTAATCTTTCATTCTTAAACCAGACATCTTGCCATTACAAATAGGAAATCATGTTTTAATGCATTTGCATCTTTGACACATTTTTTTGAAAGGGTAACTAAAAATAGGGACCATGTTATTATGTTGAAATTGTCTTTTTTGTACTAACTGTATGAAATGAACATTAAGGCAGGCAAAAGTATATAAAAATGTACAAAAGTGATTTGCAGTTATGTATGTGGTTTTTTACAGCATCTTTAGAATGTTGAAATTTTTGTTGTCTTACTGAAAAATGTGATAAGTAAGAGTGCTAATACATTCAGCGTTGTTTATCTGTAGGAACTTTCTTGATTCTCTGAAATTAGATTACGTTGAATACTGTATATTATTTTATGGTTGGAATTGTTCTATCAATACTTTTCAAAGGTGTGCAAGGCCTTGAGAAAACATCCTAAAAAAGCATAAAATATAAGTATCAAAAGCATTACATTTTCACTCCAAGAACTGCTCTGACCAATTCTTCATTTTCATGTTTCTCCAAATTAATTTGTTATTCTTAAGAAATTTATTTACACTTTTACTGTGAAATTTTATGTAAAAACATGATTTTTTAACTTTAATAAATCTTTGTTTTCATTATTAAAACAGCAATGTTCATCCAGATTAAAGAAAATGAAATATTTATATAATCTTATTGATCATTTGTTTTTATTTTCAACTACAAAAATCTCATGGTCAGCATGTAAAACATAGTGAATAGGTGAGCCTAAATAGATATGAAAATGATATTATTTCATATAGACAAATTGTGTCTTTAAAGAAAACAGTAATCAATCAGAAATGTATTCAACCTGTAATGTAATGGATTTGTCTGGTCATAGATACTTTAATATTTGTTTTTCTAAGTAAAGACTTCAAAAACATGCTAATCGTTATTTGTTTGAGACCATCGTTGAAACAACTTTTTGAGCAACTGACCCTAAAATGTATAGGGTTCATGCACTCAATGTGTGCAACCATAATATGAATTTTGAAGTCTTTTTGCCAAATGGTATTCAGTAACAGAATGTAAATTTCTCTAAAAAATTAAGTCACTGTGACCTTGACCTTTTAGATACTGACCCTAAAATGTATAGGGGTCATCCACTCAATGTGTGCAATCACGATATAAAGTTTGAAGTCTCTACAACAAATGATTGTCAAGTTGGCTGTCAGAAATGTTATTCAATGTTAATGTCTATGAAGATTAAAGAGTACTCATGTTATCCTCTAGAAACCAAATTGCTAACAGACAGACAGACGGAGGGACAGATGGACGCCCTGGACCAAAACATAATATGCCCCCTATGGGGATATAATAATAAATGAAGATTAAAGAGTACTCATGTTATCCTCCAGAAACCTAATTGCTAACAGACAGACAGACGGACGGACAGATGGACGCCCTGGACCAAAGCATAATATGCCCCCTATGGGGATATAATAATTCGCCATCCTTCAACTATGACTGTATAAATAAAATGAGATTGCATCCTAAATAGAGAGTGCCAACTTTACTATCCATCATGTCTTCAGTATTATCAATTGTTTATTGATAGAATTTCAAACTCCTTTGCTATTACACAACAGTTGTCCAAAGTGATACTGAGGATATACGTCATACGGGCAAATTCTACAAAATGTTCTATGCGAGATGCCAACTAGGCGGTTCAGGAGTAATTATGATACGTGTACCGGATACGGATTATTAGCATTATTAGACACGATGGAAAATGTGTTATTTCTTATGTAACTGTGCCCATTAATTAACATACAGTAATGGTATCAAAAGTATACATACTTCAAAGTGTGAGTTTTTCCACTTCCACATAAACCTGTCATCACAAAACTGTGACCTTTCAATGAAAGTGAAAGAGCTCTCTCTGCCATGTTTGTTGTTACATCATACGGAAGAAAGTACGGCGCAACGGTAATTATTACACTTTTCATTTTCCCCGGTGCTGAGATTGGTGTGACGTCAGCGAATGGCTAGGACGACAAGTTTTGAAGTCGGGGAATGAGCGCAATTTGTTAATTCATTCCTGAATAATCGCGTGGTAAAGAATATCATCGGTTGTTTTAGGTAGGTTTAAGTGTTCTTTATCGAGGAGGCTCGCTAGGTTGTTACCACTCTGTGTTCCGTTCGTATAATTCGGTCCGACGTGTATTGGGTGGGGAAAAGGCGTTGCATTCCTGGTGTTTTTTTATTATATAGAGGGTATTTTTTTTTCAATATCTCTTGTTTATTGATAGAATTTCAAACTCCTGTGCTTATAGTTAAGATTTGTATCACTTTATTTAATAGAATAAATTATCAAACAATGCAGCATAGTATATTCTTACTCTGATATCGCAAACCATCGCAATTCCGTGACAGCATTATACCTTTGTACAGAACAAAAAAAATTCTCTTACAAAAAAGATGTACTGTCCGTCTTTTTCATCCAAGAGCTGCCGCTAGGTTCAAAGAAAGCAAGAGCATGCATTTCAAATATTATGTTCGCAATACCATGCTGTTAGTTTGTATAACTAGAATATAAGTATGCT
This sequence comes from Cyclina sinensis, assembly GCA_012932295.1. NCBI lineage: Eukaryota > Metazoa > Mollusca > Bivalvia > Venerida > Veneridae > Cyclina > Cyclina sinensis. Next base: position 32,255,793 of record JAAONU010000008.1, read on the forward strand.
TTCGAGGATAAAGATCTAAAGTTATTTCTTGTTCTGGACATTCTGTTTTTGTTTTATATTGGGTTTTAGTGATATCAGTTTTAGATTTCTCCAAAACTTCAAGGTAAACTTTTATATGATGTTTTGCCTGTTTGCTGAGATAAAAATATGAACAAACATACTATAAAGTATATTATATTTATATAACGAACCTTGTTTTTTTTCAAGGGAAAAGTCGGATAAGACCAATGGAAAGCATCGATTGAGTTATAATATTTCCAATGAATTAATTGTACGACGACTTAGAACTGGTCTTCAAAATCATCAAATAAAATAATGTATGTTTCCTACGCACCGAGCGTGCTTATCTTTCTGGAGACTTTTTATAATTAACACAAGTAATCAGTTACTTTCTACTTGGTAACATATCTTGAAAAGCTATTTGTTTTGTCGTGAAATGTGACCTTTAAGTTGGATAAACCTCACTGAAATAATCCACTAAATTTAATATGCGACCTAGTGAACAAGCAGCAAACGACTTAAATATATGTTTCTTTATCAAAATAAACACACAATTTCAGAAGACATGTCAAACATATAACAAAAGAAAATCAATCCATCTGGTTTCAATACCCTTCAGCAAACATAGCCACTTAACAGCCAACTTCACAAACATACAAAGGTTTTTCTTTTTATGCCTCTTTTAAAAAGATAAATGTTCTTGTAAATGCATGTACCTGTAACAGAAATTTATATAAATGATATATTAAGAATAAGTAAATGTCAAAAGAAAAATATAAGACTTTAAATGTTAATTATCAATATTGTATGTGATATGACTTAGTTGCATGAAATTAAAATTAATGTGTGGAGTTATTGTTTCCATTTATCAGAAAGAATCTAGGTTAGCATTCACTGCCGAGAGGAATTTCCTTTTTTCTTGTGTGCCTTAATATTTATATAAAATTAGACATGTTTATTCTGTTAACCCTTTATAAGAAATATCATAAATTTTAATCTACTATTTAAACACATTCACTGCAGAACATAGTGACTTCTAGCAACCTTCCAGCAACCTTTCTTTAAAAAAAATCGGATGTGTATAACCTGTTACTTATTTTAAGTCATTCATTTCATCATATAGCAAGAGAACATGATATAATAAATAAGCTCAGAATCGAAAGAAACTAGACTAAAGTTAGCAATAATACCACTAGCATAAACTAGCTGTCCATCTGCCAAGTGTTTGTAATGTAGACCATTAGTGTGATTAAAACAGACCACTTGGCATTCAGTGATTTATATTCTTTGACAATAATTGATGATAATCATCTAGTGCGACTGATACAGTCTTTTTCTGTGTGTAAGGAATGTCAATACAAGGTGGCATTTACAAGGGAACCATATCTTTTTAAGTATAAAACTTTGCATTACACTATTTGTGCACACATTAGAAGACTTGACCAAAGAACAGTCAGAAATACTATGATAAATTCGAAAATAGGTGAAAAGGCGAACTACAGATCAAAGAAATTGCTGAAAGTTTTTCATTTTCATACCAAAACGATTAGCACAGTGACCAGAAAGAGTCTACAACAAGATTCTGTAAGATTAACAGAATACCTATAGCACAGTACACTAACTTATTGTAAGAAAATGTCATCGAAATAATGTACTGTGCGAAGAGTTTAACGTTACTTTTCTACTGCAAAGGCAAATATCTTCAGTGGTATTCTTTTATATTCTTTTTCAAACTCCTAAATGATGTTGCTTTTGTACTTACTTACAAAATAGTTCAGGCAGGTTTTCATAGAAGTATGATTTATGTGAGGCATCTTAGCTCATGTATCACGAATATTAAACAAAATTTAGCGAAATTTCTTCATGGTTACTTTATTATTTTTAAGTGTTTTTGGTCATGTGTCTGTTTTTATTCTTAGCAAGGAGGGTTATAAAGAGATTTGCCTCTAATCTTTGCGTTACTATGACAGTGTTAGAAATAGATTGACTTTAATAGAAATAAATAAACGTTTTTAGAAACTACTAAACGTAGATGTTCTAGATAATTAATTGTCCATCATCATAATTTAATCATCTAATTCCTTCACTATAGCATTTCTGTTTGATAACAGAATATTCAGTTTCCGTCATATTAACATAAAACCGTAATGGATACTTTAACTCATTAAAAGCCTTTTATGCTGTTAAAAGAAACGTAAGAACACATATTGTCAAGAAAAACTTAAAATGATTTATACGTAAAGTCAGTTTTAATATATCATGCGAAAATATATGACAAATTATAGCTTTATATCACTGAGAAAGAAATTGTTTGTTTTTTCTTGTTGTCTTTTGTTGTTGTCTTGAACTCCCAAAGAAGAGTTCAATACTAAAATGAGAATTAGGAATTTAAATTTACCATTGCATGTGATGCATTAATTTCTATATATCAGCTACAATAAATTTAAGTTTTTAATAATACATACCTCTGTGTATGAAACTATTACCAGGAATAAATACAAATCATTATGCGTTATTTCATTTAAACGCTTGCTTTTCAAATAAGATTTAAAGATAAGGTTTTAATCAAGGAAGGTAATCGTTAAAATGCTTATTTTCATATAGAAGAAATATCCCAGAGAGAATAAATGTTGAATCTATCAGAGTTTACTTGAAACACTTTAATATTTTATATAAATCAAAAAGACACTCCTTTACTAGATAAATTGAGATTTGATAGTTTTTCTAATCATCCCACAATTGGAGAAGAACTGTTAAGATGTTACAAGGAATGCCAAGAATTGGTTTTCTTTTTGTTTTTAAATAGTATAGTTGCACATCTGCAACAACAATTTAGTTTAGTCATTAATATCACAAAAGAAAACTGTTATAAGGTTTTATATCTATAAGTTCAAGTAAAAGACACATTTCATTATGTGTGTAAACCGTAAATAATATCTTTGAAAACGGTCAAGAATAATAAAAACTTATATTAATATGCCGCATGCTTCACAAAAAATTCTTCTTTGAAGTTAAAATTTAAATCTTTATTCTTGATTTTGCTCCTCAGATCGAGAAACTACAATGAAAACAATCTGATGATGTCAGTAAGTACTAAATGAACCACTACATTTAATCAATACTTTCAAGAGAGATCTATAATACTCGTAATTTGTTGCAAGGAGATTTTTTTGTGTTTACTCTAATTTTCCTTTCGAGGGTTTTAAAAAAAGCAGATGTTTTTGCAAATTGATCCTGAAATTACATTTCCACTTTACTATTGAATGAAGTTTGTTTGTCAATTCATGAAAATCCAATTAAAATGTTATCTACTCGACATGATGGTCGAATAAATCTTATAATACAACAAAATCAAATATTGTTAAAATCAAAGGATATTATTTGCTTTAAATAAACTTTAGGATTCGCTTCCATAAACATTAATACAAAAGCAATGAAGGAGAAAATTGTAAGGGAAAAGCTACTGCTATAGCTATATGTCTTCTGATGATAGAAAACTTGCAGTCTGTATATGATTTTAAGAAAACAAAATAGTATAGTTACATGGTCTTTATCGGTAATGAAAATCATGTCTATTTCAAAATTTACTTTGCTCTACTAGTCTAGTTTATCTGAATACGAATTTTTAAAACAAGTGACAGTTGGTTGACACTTAACCAAGCAATAACAACGCATTTGGCAAACTGATTAACTCTTTGATACAGTATATCAATTTTCTTTCATTATATGGTTTGTTGTAATCTTACAAATTGAATAAGTCGGACAAAAAGCTTTGCTAATAATATTTGCATAGGTATAATTTTAGATTACTATTTAGCTTTTAACTTCTGCTTAACATTGGATTTGCAGCTTTATTACAAAAATACAGCCAGCATTTAATCTTTCTTTAAGTGTGTTAGCTGATTAATCAATGAGATATATATATATATATCCTCAAGTACTTCAGGAGCGAAACCAAAATTCAAAATATGGCAAAGAAATATTCCTTCTGCAATATAATAAAAACGCACAGTGAACTTAGAACAGAACAGAACAAAACCTTTATTCAAGATGACACAGCTTTAATTACAGTAGAAAAGTATGAAAACCTTTTCTACTAACAACGTTTAGAGTTATATACAATTTGTGGGTAGTAGTTTTAATTATTAGAATGAGAGATAAAACGAAACAGTAACTGAATGTGTTGACGTAATCCAAAAATAGCTCAAATCACGCATGACTGCCGTGACCTAAAAATAGTGGCCTAGAAATATCACGTGTAAACACTAAAAGTTGGCATGTTTTGGATATTGGAGGTCAGAATCAGAACTGGTTAGTGTTAATTACTTACTATTGTTATTAATTTACACTTGTAGAACTAAAGAATATTTATATACAAGAATATATAGTCTATGCTTGTTAAAGGAGGATTTTCATTTAACTTCAACTTATTTATTTCGATAAAAAATGATTAAATGTTTTACAAAGAAGCTCCGATTGTATAAAATATCGTATTCTTTTTTATTTAGAAGTAATTTAAATTTCGTAGCACAAGGCCTAGTGTAGAAGTATGCTGGAATTAACCTTTTTCGTATTTCATAGAAAAAAAGGCACGAAAGAAGGTAGTGTTTTTCACATCCAAGTTCCCAAGTATTGCAGACAAGACATCGTCTGTCTTCATGACGGATAAATGATTGGGTCCAGCGACCAGTTTCAATAACAAACCTGTGGTTGCCTGTTCGAAAATGAAGCAATGGTATTCTTAAGGAATTTGGAAGCAAAGTAAGATATTTTTCTAATTATATTGACTCATTTAAGGAACTGTACATTTTACCCTTGGAAGAAACATCAAGGCTTGCAACCATTGTTGCTTATTTTGGTCGATAAGTGTTTGCTGTATGATGGTTCCTAGATTGTTGCATCGGAGTATGTCTTGGTTTAACCACATGCAAGAATAACCCGTTGAATAAAAAATTTGCCAAAAAATGATAGCCATTTATATGAATGAGGAGATTGTAACATATGTTTATAACATGCATAGGAGAATTTCGTGACCTTTGACTGAATAACTTTACTCCAGAAATTAACCATTCGGGACTTTACGATAATTTCGATTGGATAGCGTCCTTGTTCAGCATACAGCATGTATCTAGGCGTATTCTTTCTGGTGTTAGTAATCTTTCTTAGAAAATTTGTATGGACCAGCTCTATCATATCCAAATTTCCAAAGCCCAATTTCTTACTTGCATAGGTAAGAATTGGAAGGATTGTATGGTCGAAAAGTTTGATCTGAAGGTCAATAGGCAGATCTAGGTTATTCATTATCAAGTTAAGTAAATTCATAGCTGTGTTGGCTAAGGTAACCTTTAGCCTCCATAATTGGCAGAATATGTAGAAATTATCTAGACATGTTTTAGAGATGTTCTGTTATTTCCTATAATAACCACATCATCGGCGAATAGGAGTATAAAGAGTTTCAAAAAGTGAATAGCATCATTATGTTAAAAGCCTACAACTCCTTTATCCTCCATTAAGAGAGCAGATTCAAGGTCTTTAAGGTAGATATAAAAAAGCACAGGGGACAAATTTTCGCCTTGTCTTAGGCTGAGGTTTGACCATAAGCACTTACACAGGACTTTACATCTGCATACATGTTTTGAATAACCTGAAGAATTTTACAGGAGATACCTATGTCAAGCACTTTTTGCCTTAAGCCAGCACGCCATAGAGAATCAAAAGAACAGGAAAAATCAATGAATGTGCACATAAGCTTTTGTTTCTCTGCTCTCAACTTTTCTATCAGGAAGTACAGGACAAAAATATGGTCGCAAGTAGAATATGTTGGCCTAAATCCAGTTTGGTTTTCAGGGAGAAGATTATTGTCTTCTCAAAATTGTGTAAGACGATTGTTTAAGATAGCCGTAAAAATTTTACTAAGGCAACTTAGAATAGTTATAGGTCTATAATTAGCTGGGTCAAAAGATGACCCCTTATTTTGATATACTGGGTGTATGGTGCCTATTAACAATGGTTCAGTAAAATACCAGTATCCAATATTTTATTAAAGAGATACTTATAGAAGGGTGTCATTATTGACTTGGTACTTTTTATATACTTGTTTATAATATTGTCCCGTGGGGAAGCTGCCTTGCAATTGCTAAATTGCGAAATTAACTTTAAAAATTCAGTTTCGTTAATAGGGCAATTTAGAGAATCTGTATTTGCTGTGTAAGCGCGTGAGTCTCCTTGAAAGGAGTCGTCCTGTTCAAAATTTGATATGTTGATATTTTTGAAATAGTCTAAAAAAATCGGTTATGCTTTGTGACTTCTCATTCTTTCTGGTCGATAGTTTGTAAATATATTTCCCTCGGGCGTTTTGATCTTAGTGCACGCAATTTCTGCTCGTACTTTACCTGTATTTATTGATAAAAATATTTACTGTTTGTTTATACGACCTACTTGCGGCTCGTAACCTAGCTTTATTTGTACTGTTTTTACATAGTTGGTATGTTTTGCGAGCTTTGTTGTAAGTCATACGTGTTTATTTACACTGAGGCCCGAATCAAGATTTGTGTACTTTCGGATCCTTATTAATCAGAAATGAATGGAATGTCTGTTTCAGAACGCAAACGTGTCATTCTTTTCCGCTTCGAATACTTTATGGGCCAAATATAAATGCATTAATTGCTGAGATATCAAACTTGAATAAATGTAATCGTAATATAACCTGAAAACGTTTTTAATTCTCAATTCACTGTTAAATATTTTTGTTTAAAACAACCATGGACGCAGTTTCTTTGACAAAACTATATTTTTCCGCATTATATGGTCAATAATATCAAACGTTACAACACCAGCAAAGGGCAAAACGAATACCGAAGTACAGACTTAAAGGCAAATTTAATACGAGACTGAAACTGATCTATTTTCCCTGTCTGCATTAGCAAAAGAATTCGTAAAGAGGTATGTTAGACAACGAACACATTTTTCGCTAAGGCAAGAGGATGTATTGTTAAAGTAAATTTATTGACGCAATAGCCCTGCATAACCAAAAAAAAAACCAACAATTTTTCAGTCGAACAACCTTCTGATTATAGAAAAGAGAAAAAGTCAGTATAGAGAGAAGCAATGTTTACAAAAATATCCGATATTCGATTTAATAAAGTCTTCATCTATTACATACGAATCAGTTAGTACCCGGTAGTAAAAAGCAAGTCAGCATTAGTCGAGTGATATCGTGTGTTATCCGAGTGTTTTGTTGTAAACTTCCTAAATACTGCAAAACGGCTAGGGCAGGCAAGTTGTATGCTGAAAGTTATCACTGTGACAATTTTATTATGCTCAAAAAAATATTTCTAGTTCTTTTTTTTTTAAGATAACCATTTTGTGCCACGGTCAAACCTACAAGTATGCTGTTTGGCTACGTTTTAGACATAAGTCAACTTCGCTCTGCTAGATCAGCTTTTGCATAATTCATGAAATGCCGTGCAATATGTACAAAGATATAATTTTTTTTAAATTAAACTGTTTGCTATTTCCGTAGAGTGATGTGGCCCTTTCATATTTTTTCTGCTTTTTGGATCGATTTGAACGTTGTTTTATATAAATACTTACTTATTTTGACGATCAAATACGTTCTTCTCATATGACAAATTGTACTAAGCCTTTGCAAAATATCATTAATATATACATGTAACTAAATTTTTATAAATCGGTAATATACGATGTTCTCTGTTTGTGAAACGCAACGTAAAACACTTCGAAAAGGCATGGTCAAACTTACAAATTTGAAAATAAAAGATCAATAATTCTCCTGCTAAATTACAAAAGTTCAAAACGCAATTAATTCATTATATACGTCAACACAAATCTGACTTTTGCGGTTTTGTTTGTATTGTTAATTCATGTTTAGCGACAATTTCCTATTTCGTTACACAAAGTTTATCTTTTTGAGAAAAAAAAGTATTTGTTAAATGTTTTCAAAAAGTAACTTCGTTTTAAATATGAATAATTTTATTATTAAAATCGGTATGATTACTGGTTTTTATTTTAATGTTTTGTCAAAATCAATCTCTCACTAATTGGCTGTTTACTCTTTTTGTCAATAAAATAAGGACTCAAATTCATCGAACTTTTGAAGATATTACAAATTTTTGCGATTAATTCTGTAACAGTTGTCATTTATTATGGTGCGTTACTGAGAGGTATAATATGCAGAGTAAAACTAATATGAAATTATGTTAAAATAATTGTTCAATTTTTCCAAATATATCAAAGTATGCTTATTCTTTTTCTCACTTTATACGATAAAAAATTAACTTTTGGAAACATTCCTTACGCCAAAAACAGACATGCGTAACACATAATTTCCGCATTTTAACAGCAAGTCATTTAATTGTCGTATTCACATGTAATTTGATGGGAGACATTAAGTTGAAATTCTAAGGAACAATGACTATCTCACGAAATCGATTTAAACCGTCATGAGAATATGTGCGTAATAGTTTAAAATTGTCTAACAATTGCTTTTCCTCGATTGTAGAATATGAATACGTATGGTCAGGCATTTAATAGCCTATGTCCTTAAAATCAATGACAATCAAATTAGATATATTTGTAAACGAAAAAAAAATATAGCTACTATCAAGCGAAATTAAGATTGTCCTTTATAATGACATTGTATATCTCCTGTGTGTGTCAAAGTTGACTGAAAATTTTCCGTTTTGTTATTGTTACGCCTGACAAACGCTACCTGCATATATCGCTGTAAGTGTCTCGACTTAAAGCAATAAATAAATTATAAAAAAAACACTGCCTACTATGAGGCAAGCGATGAAAAATAATTAAAATAATGTTTTATGTAAATTCTTACAGTTTGGAAGACGAGGATAATTCATATTTTTCTTATGGTATACAAATTGCTCTTGTTCTCCCGATTAAGATTTGTTTTCTAGAAGTATGGTTGAAATATATATGATTCAGATTTTTAAATGTGTTATTATAATTGGTTAGAGTCGCTCTGAATTTTGAACATGACATAGCTTAGCACAGGGACACATATTTGTAAGATGTGAGTTTGTCCTGTAAAGCTTAAGACTAAAAGGAAATGCGCACTGCTTTACAATGCCTTGACTTGTTTAACTATGATAATGATATTTTAAATCTAGATCAAAAGGACAGGTCAAATATAACTTGTTGTAGTGGTTATTTTCTCAATGTTTAGCATTCCCAAGGGAGTTAATTTTGATACAATTTCTTTTGGTAATTAGAATGATATGCAATTTCATTTTTCTTTGTTTTAATTGACACATGTAATTCATAACATCTGATGAAAGAAACTCCACCGTCTACATTTTTGCGTAGAGCATGTCAATCAGAGGAGGTATCAATAAAATACGCTGCGATAAACCATGAATGTACAACGTTGCTGTATAGTATCAAGATATATTTTTATCTGAAGAATGTATAAATCTCTTAGTTTTTAATTGATTTAAATGATAGAACAATATATCAAAGAAGCTTATTTAGACATTGCTTTTATTTTCCGAATAAATAAACGAATGCATGTAATTTTGCCTAAGACTGTTGGCCGGTAGTGTGTAGTCTATACAGTTTTTGAGTAAAGCTTTATTCTTGGTAGGTAATTCAACAGCTGGACAAAGGTTAAGCTCAAATGTTGAAGTCTTAGATGAAACATTTTCTGTAATAGAATTTTATTATGGATTACATTATCGTTTTTTCTAAACTCTAAAAATGAATTATTTTTTTTATAAATAGGATAACCATTATCTAAAATTCTAGAGCTTTCATCGGGTTTGGCTTTAGATAAACATTCATGTAGTTAATGTGATAGTAAGTCAAAAATCATTTATAAAATAGTATTTGGAAGGTTCTACAATATATAATTTCAAGGGCAGTTTCTCTACTTGTCGCTGGCAGCGATCTAATTAAAAGCTGTTGTTGCATACGTAATGTGGATTCTTTACTTAAAGGTAATTCTTGTTACAACTTTAAAATCTTTACAAGCTTCTTGTACTTACTGTCATGTCTTTAGGGCGGTTAATTTTCGGACATGAAGCTGAGAGTTGTTTATTTGAACTAATACGACTTCTAAGTTGATATCATCAAACCACAATTCAAGACGTTGCAACAAGTTGAAGTATACGATAGCAATAATAGCAATCAGCGTTCATGGTACTTTGATTGTCTTTATTCAAACCAGATTAGTTAACTACAATAACCTTTTCACACTCATTGCTATATTCCGTTGCAGTCTTTCTAACACGACCATAACAAGAGAACATTTCCGAAATATAAGATTTCTTACCGATTTTCAATTAAACGACGCCTTCCTAGGGTCATTTCTCCAATCAGGTTCTCTTATTAAACGGAAACGGTATACAATAAAACTTGTATAACAAGGAGAGAAAGTCTTTATGCGAAACAGCTGATTGCAAATGGAAATTTTACTCACTTTGGTGAAAGAGTTGAAAATTTAAGAAGAATGCTTTTGTTATAAAGCAAAACAGAAAGAACTGGCCTTATAATATTGCGTTGCTAAGAAAACTTGTTAATGACAATGCTGACGGATATAAATCAATGTATATGAAGACATGACAAAATATTAAACTTTTATCAGATATCGTTTCAGGAATTTAGAATTATTATCTATTTATTTTTGCATTTGTAAGTCAAACTTATGTAATCGGTTCTTGCTAGCCGTAACTCTTTGATATAGAGACAATAAAATCATTGTTCAAAACGTGAGAAATGTGATGGTATAAGTTTTACACGTCCAAAAGTCAGACCGCATTCGACATGGATGCGTCAGTATTTTTGTTTTGACAAAACAATTCAGAAAACAGTCTAGTCAAGTGATGAGTCTCGGTTTTGGTTAGATTGTAGAGATGGCCGAGAGGATGTTTCCGACAAGAAATGAGCAGACGTATGCGTCATTCAGAGAGGTCGTATCGGAGAGAGTCCTTATCGTCTATTTTGGGGCGGAATATCTTGCAATTTGCGCTCTGAGTTGTGATCAATGGGTATCTTAACAGAACAGAAATATTTCAAGACCAGTTGTTCCATTTTTTGCAGCCTATACTATCATTACGTTTTTCCAACAAGACAATATTCTATGGTACACCATTCCTGTATCAAGTGTTGGCTCTTTGGTGCCAACATTGCTCCGCTGCTGCAGCCTGTTTTATTTCCCAAAAACTTGACTTCTATAGAAAATATATGAGAATTATATTTCAAATATGGTGCACTATCTTTATCTTTGCGCTAAATTAAATAAGTTTTAATAGCATGCAATCTGACCAAAAGAATCCAATTAATAAATATTTAGTAAATTTAGAGACAACGAAAAAAATGAAAAAAATGAAGGAGGGATCAATCTTTACTTATCAAATGATGTTTTTCTTCTGATTCTCTGCTTGTCCTAATGAACTGATACTTAATAGGAATTTTAAAAAAGAAATAATATAGACATATATACGACAGACATACATACGAAGTACCAGTTTCAATTCATACAGTTGTTTAACGATTTTTCATGTTTACACTAAGTCCAAAATTCATTTTTATCCTAGCAGCATCGGACATAGTTCTGTATACTTCAGCTATTTCCATTATGTGTTCGCGTGATCAATAAGTTACTCCTACACTTGACTTTTTTATGAAACTTTAATTACCCTTTATTCATTAAAATGTAAAATGTGAGGGACATTAAATTTTTAACCTAACAAATCTGAATATCTAACAAATAGTGATATTCTTCATGCAATTCTTCAATTTATGTTCATATCAGATAAAATTATTTTTAAGCTAACGCTGATTTATTATTTCCCAAATCTAATAAGCGTTTGTGTGACTTCGTATGTAAGAAAAATCATTTGACGCTCGATTCTGTTATAGTAGAATTCCAGAAATTGTTATTTGATTTAAAGACGGACCACATGAAGCTATCTATGAAAAGAATATTTTAAATACTCTTTTATATTTGAATGAAGTAAAGTAGAACTATAATTTCTTACTGTGGAAATATGTCTGTCAGTTAATGATAATTTAATTAAAATGAAACTGAATATCTTTGATTTTAAAAGTCCATAAGTGGTAAGTAGAAAATCTTTAAAATGGTCTTTGAGTATGGTTGTGACAAAGTGAAAATCTGACACTAAGAATGGAGCATAATAGCCTACGAAAAACGGTAAATTGTGAGTTATGGTATTTTCTCTTCTTTTAGAAATATTCTATCCAAAATAAAACACGCACACACACACACACACTGACAAGCAAATGAACGAAACATCGACCATATGCTTACTTACCTTAGGTGAACATAAAAAAGACCTTGATATTTATATTTTATCGAAAAATATATTTGAATCTATCTTCTCACACGTATTATGATATTCAAACCATCACGCCATATAACGTATAGAATGTCAATGTCTTTGCTCGACCTAAAGTTAAAAATGATAGGCCAGTCACGAATAAATTACTTCGTTTTGGTCTTGATTCGAACATTTCTTGCTATCAAGTATCAGAATTTGAATATGTCAAAACCTGGTGACTTGAATCAAATTATGAAATTTAAACATATTTTTTCTCTCCGAACAGGCCGACATGCAGAATAAATAGGTATGGTTATGATGAAATAATCAAACACCACATTTTTCTTCGTCATTTAATGTTCTTTCATGCTTCATTCTCATATTCACGTAAAACCTTGTAAGAAACAAGATAAGACATTGCCAAGTAGCGCGTATTTCATCTTAGCCCTTAGTTTCAGTAACAACTTCCCTGTCTTAAATATTGTGTTCCAATACCTGGGCTAAGATGTTTTCATTAATTATGTCTTTACATTTCTTAAATGTCATATTTAAAGGTCAGATCGACTCTTATCAAATTCTAATTGCTTTTATCAATATCCAAGCTACATTTTGCAGCTTACATATTAATATTACATATTGCTACAAATAAATTTTAATTAGGAGAATAGCAGCATGTAGTACATCATGAAAAAAATATGAATGATCTTCTTCTTCTCAACTTTTACGATTGAACATATATCTCTATGTTATATTTATCCTGCATTACTTGCCGTCAGGAAAAACAATGTTTTTCCCAATAGTTTATTTATTGCTCCTAGATTTGTTACTTACCACGTGAACGTCATATCTGAATTAGCTAGTGATACATCAGGTGAAACAGCGACAAAATGGATAGTTTTCAGTCCGGAAGAAACGTTTAAATGTAGTCTGTAATCATAGTAACTAACATCAAAGAAAGTCTTTTATGAAATTCGTTTGAGCTTTTTATGTGCAAAATTCTTATATTCATGAAAATTATTGAAAAGATTGTCAGATCTAGAGGAAGTATAGCCTAATGAAATATAAGCATATTGTTCTCGGTGGTCAGGACATACGCTGTTAAAAGTCTTGGTCCTTGTATTTATGTTAGTTAATATTTATTACTTTTTTATAGTGCCAAGATGCCTAATGTCTTTTCTAAGAAAGAAAAGTAATTGTTTCTTGGAATGTCACTGCATATTTAAATGACATAAAATTAACTATGTATTGCGACTATAACATAGCTTTCCATTTAAATCCGGAAATGCTATGTTATTACGTATGACGGCACAAATACGTCCTTAGCATGACTAAAGAAGTATGTCTAAAACTGGCATTTGCTTATCGTAAGAAATAAAGATTATTATAATAATAATTTGATATATTGTGAAATGAGTTTAATTCTACTAAAATTTATGTCCTTGCAGACTGGATTTCTCAGTGAGAAAACAATAATAAGGATATTTACGTCATTCAATAAAATGATAAACATTAGATATTAATCCTAGCAAATCAAGTCACAGCTAGCACAGAAACAGTGTTTCCTGTTAGTGTCTGCAAGTGTTCTGTAATCAGTTCCAAAGCTTATTGTAGACGCAATAAAAGTAGTCATTTAGTTTGGAATTTTTATGACAAAAGATGAAATATAAAAGGAAGTGAAATATAACAAAGCTTAATAATTAAGTAAAATTCCGACTGTTTAACCTCATTATTTAATCACTTCCAATTCGCCATTTTTTTCCAGAAATATTAAGCCGAACATTCAAATGCAAATCAGACACCTTTGATAAACTTCAGTCACCAAAAATCAGATCATTTTAAAATTAAAAATTAAAATCATTTAAAAGATCAACATTGATAGATTGCCTAACATCTATATGACTTGTTTAGTAATTCTATTCTACGGTTATACAATTCATCAAAACTTCATTTGAAAAATTTGAATCGTTTTTTACAAGCAAACATTTATTAAGCGTCTGTGTTTTGCCTCTTTATTGATTAAGTATGATTTTATGCTTATTTTTAATCAAATTATTAATTGTAAAACAGTTGTATTGAACATTGAACAAGAAATGCGAGAATAAAATGGACATCAAAGATATTTTACAGGCCCAGGCATAGTGATAAAACATTCCTTTACATCGTGATTTTCAATTAGGAATTCGATTTGAGATACACTTCTATTCTTCATAGCTGTCTAAAAAATATTTAACCTACTTAAAACACCAATCAAATTTGTTTCCAAATCCAGATAATAATCCCGAATTAATATTTAAATTTATTTCTTAGGTGGAAAATTGTAAACTTCTAAAGAAAATGTGACATGTGTACTGGCGCTAATGAATGGCAACTTTATAATATCCCTTGTAAGTTAAATTAGCTTAAGGAATGTTCTGAATAATTTAATGAACAAAAATGTTAAATTATGTAGCAAAAACTAGTATGTATAATGTAATAGCTAACAAAACCTAAATTTGTGTTTAATTAGGTAATTTCCTGTGATCCAATAAAACAAAGTAACTTTAATTTGTATTATTAGATTAATTCGACAATCTTGTCGAGTAAAAAGTCAGCACTGGACTTTTATTAAATGACAAACAAATATAATCCGTCAACAAAGGAAAAATGTAATTTCAGGATTAAGAGCCAACTGTTTCCATTCATCAAAACCCTCGAAAGGAAAATTTAAGTAAACACCAAAATCATATTGGAACATATTGCGACTATTTCTCAAGCGCTCTTGAATTCATCTATTGTCTGGAAATGATTTAGTTCATTAAGTACTCTCTTGACTTGTCAGATATTTTTGTAATTGCAGATTATTTGGAAAAGCAAATATAATATGAGTTTTATCTAAAGATCAAATTATATATATATGAACCATGCAACTTATTCATTTTTGTTAACATTTTTGAGTTTTCTATAGACTATTATTTTCGGTTTACTAACAGTTGATATGTCTTTTAATGGTATATTTAGATGAATAAAAATCAGAATAAAGTTCTTGTTACATTTTCATAAAATACAAATATTTCGCAGCATATTTTGTTAAGCATGGCAAGACACATCCTAAATGACTTTAACTAACATGTACCTGTATAAGACAACTTTAGTTTATCTTAAGTGCGGGTCAGGTTTGACGAGTTTCAATATTTATGCCCATGTAAATTTTAACATGTATGCATCTATACAACGTTCTTTTAAATGATTTTTTTAGTATTTTGTCCTGATAGGTTCATTTCGCAGAAATATTGAAACTTTCAATAACACACTTCAAATACTGCATTCATTTGAGAAATGTGTTAAATTTCAAATAAATTCTTTGCACATTTAAACATGAGTAAACATATTAATTTCAATCTATCTAATAAAGGACTTTCTTCCATAATAATTGAACTGTGTCTGAGATTATCAACAATGTGGTCAAGTTTGACATTTTCATGTTTTCCTCTCTTGAAAAATTTACTGTTACATTTAAGAATTTAAACAAACAATTAATAAAAAAATCCATATGAAAAAACCAATTTGGGACAAACGTTTTTTTATATCTTGCAAAGTTGGGCTAAAATGAAATGCGCACTGCTTGGCAATGTCCCATCTTGTATCATAAAATGTTATGAAAAGTATAATAAACTAAAATGCTTTATCAATAACAATAGTATAAATAATTTTTGTTTTGCCAAAGAAGAAGAAGAACAAAATAAACAGAAAAAAACTTTGAAACTTTATTCATTGAATTTTAAACATACTTTTGTTTCGCCTGATACTAGCCGTTATTTTTATTATTTGTGTTTAGGACATAAACTGTTCAAATAGTGGTTCCGTCGTAGAGCCAAGAAGATTATAGTAGACATGCAATTGTCAGACAGTTTTAAATGTTTTCATCCACATTTTTACAAGCCTAAAGTTGTTTCCATGAAAAAGTACTTGTTTGTAAGAATTTCACTGAAATTTAAAATATCTCGCATTAAATTAACTTTGACATGATGTTAATATCCCGAATACTAGGATTTTACTGACGTCGACACATGTCTGTTCTTAGCATAGGTGAAGAAAATACGTGTGAACTTTAATTTATAGTACAAAGTTAAGTCAATAATTTTCATATTTTGTTTACTGTGAACTAAGTTAAAGTTAAATTATTTCAAAATTTATTCCTCTTCAGTTCTACGTTGCATTTGAGACCGCGGTGTGTCCTGTAATGTCTGAAAAAGCTTAATATCTATCCTTATTTTAGTGGCAATAGCATATAGCAAAAAATAAAAGACTAAAGTGGTTGGAATTGTTTTTGACAAAATATAAAGGCATGATAAATTGAATTGTTTCAACGATTTTAAATTTCAAACAACTTAACTACATTTTTGAATTTCATTCGCGATTCAAGCGGAGCATTCTAATATAAAACATATACTAGGAAAAATATGATTACAACAAACAAAATGTAAAGATAACTGCAAGAGACACAGCTTAATCTTTTCTCGGTTTCATCAAATAATCTACTCGAAATAAATACTTTGCATGCCAAACCCTTTAACTAATTTAAATATAAAGTCAAAGATATAAATGTATTAACTAAGTTATTTCTGTAAAGTCTATTTCTAAACATGTGATATAAATGTACAAGTTATCAGAAATCTTAACTTTTTGCTTTTTGTCTGAAGTTTTCTTATATTCGACTTCAAGTACAGGGGATAGTTGGCTATTTAATCCTCCAAAAATGACTAGTTGGCAAACAGAGCAACTTTGTGTCACATAAATGTAAGATATGAATACTTCATTTTAAGAAAATTTCTATAGAAAGTGATATACAAGCGACTACAGTTCTTCATAATTTTCCCAATTTTCTTAAGTAAATAAGACTGTTTAACCCAACAATCAAATTCTAGTTGACGATACAAACAACTATTTGTAACAAATTGAAAAATTCTAATGCTATGAAATATGAACGTTAATTAATAAAACATGTCAAATAAATATGACTATATGGTTTGTAAAGACGGATCAGAGTCTTGTAAATATAAGGTAAATGAGTTTGTACTTTAGCAAGAAATGTATGGATTTGTTTTGAAGATGCATTTTTAAAAGGTTTAAATTTTAAGCAAGTTGAGAGTTTTTTTTATTATTCATACATTATATATATTTTTTAGTGAATATGTTAGTAATTTATGAATGGTAAAGCTTGGTACGTCATATTAGAAGATTGTATTTTATCGTTAAAATGGATGAACGTACAGACAAATCGTTTTTAAAAATTGATCTGTTAAACAAAAACGAAAGGTCAACAAATCCTAGACAGAAGATTAGCGAAAACGATTTCAGGGAAAATATATCAATAACTTCAACTTGCAGTAACCTCATGAGAAAAAAAAACAGTATGAAAAGCCAATATTGTAAATATTTTTATCAACATTTTACCTATGCATTTTACATCTTGAATTACAGGTTGGAAAAATATTGCATTACAGTTGGTTGGACCGTAAAGAAATGATATTGTTTTTATTTTTCAAATTGAGGTAGAGTAGGATGGACGGTATAAAAGAAAAATAAAAATTCTCAAGGAACGAGTGCACACCAAACCGTATGCGTATCGTATAGTATCGTTTCACTAACACTTAAGTGCTATTGCAAACTTATACTAAATTTTGTATTTGTTATAAACGAAAGAATATCAATCTTGACTAGAAACAATTACAACAAGTCTGAACATAAACTAATCCTTTCATCCATTAATACTAACTACTAAGATATTTTCATTACAATATAAGATTACGCGTCTTCTTTTGAGCATTGCCGTTTGCGCATTTGTAAGGTCATCGCATCCCAGCATTCCTCAAGAATCCTGAGATTCCAAAATAGTGTTTGTAGAAGAAACATTCATGAACATGATTAAATTTCTAAAGGTAAACACAAACTTGCTCTGTATTGTCTTTAAACGTTTTTCTTTCTGTTTTTAGAAGGTCATTCAACTGAAAAAGGTGTTTTAATAATGCAAAGTTGTTACTTGACCGACCTTTTTGTCAATTAATCCTCCTGATTTAGTGAGAAATTCTTTTGTCGTCTAGCACCCATTTTTATTAACTTTTATAAATGCATTCGGAAAAAAATCAGTATCAATAGCTCCTCTTTTTTCTTTTGCTTTGGCACACGTTATGATATTTTGTAAACACACACATCAGTTATAGATAATACATTGTTTTGTGCACAAATATGAGTATGTATGATTTTATTAATCATTTTAAACCAAATCATTGACAGTAAAACTCTTTTTGAATTAACAGAATTTTAAAGTAGGAAAAGGGGGATTTAGAAATGTCTGCAAACTTTGGGAGTATTATCACTTAGATTTTTGTTGGCTCGACGGTTATGGCATTTATATCCGGGTTTAAAGGTCCCTGATAAGCGCCCAGGCTAACACAGACATACCACACATTGCTAAGATCTCCTATAACAATAATAATGAAATAAATTTTGTAGTTTTTTGTAGCTTCCGTTGCAAAAATCTAGAATATAATCTGAAAAAAAATGAATATCATGATTATTATGCCCATGAATTAGCAAATAATCAGAAATATAGAATATAGAAATAGGCATATTATGACTCTGTTCGTTGATCAAGGTTCTTGATATTTAAATGAGAAATAACTAAAAACCTTAGGGTATCTATTCAATGAATTAAGAGCTGACAATTCTAAAAAATAAATATTATTTCTGGAAAAATAAGTTCCTGTATCCGATGTTTTTCTTAGCGTTTAAAGAGGCTGTACTCCAGATTTGATATAAAAATATTTTTTACATAAATTAAATATCTAGATGCCGTGAGATTTTAAGAACATGATATTTTACTTCAAAACTGATTATATAAGTCAAAATAGAACAAAATAGAAATAGAAAAATAGAAAAATAGAAAAAATATATTCGCTTCAGCCTGATTTGAACTCTGGACCCTCATTTTAACAAAATTTAACCAACGCTTTTACTGTCACTACTATTGCTGCATGTGTAATTATAGGTTTTAACTTTAAATATTATACAATATAGTTTACCGTCGCGTTACAGTATAGCACTATGATAGGAAAAAAATCAATTTATAATGTGATTATCTCACTTATTTTTTGTCAGTTAGTTAGTTTTTAAGCATTAGTCATGAATATTACAAGAAATTTATAATACAAGAAAACTTTCTTTTTTTGTCATCTGGAGGCCAGCCCCTTTAAGCTGTTAATCCAATATCAAGCAAACTTTATGTTGAAATAATCTATGGAACAGAGTTACTGCATTTATTCCATCTTGCTATGTGACATTGGTACTAGCATTATGCTCGTTACATACTGCTTTATGGCACTGGAACTTATATTACGCTCTGATATAGAAAGTGAACTAATATATTTTTTTACCTGAAATTTGCAGACAAATTGCAGATCTGAAGCATAAACAACATCATACATCAGGACAAATATGCATTTTCAAGCCTTAAAATTCGTCCGAAATATCAACCATCCTTTTATACGTCACTGGTGCCCTGAAAAAAGTTTCAAGATGATATAGACTAACTGGTCACATCGATAGTTTGACCCGACTCTTAAACGCGCATGTTGTTCTTTGATGCTACGCGGCCTTTGATTAAACTTGTATCGAAGTTTAATGATTAGCAAATTAAAATATCATAAGCTTCTTTACACAATAAGCGACATCATTTTTTTCTTTTTTTTCCTTTTTTCACAAAACCCTGTTAAAGTTTCGATTACCCCGCTAACATTGTCATAAAACTACATAACTTGTGCATGTTTGCAAGGATGTTTGGAAAATATTCAATAGGTTTAAGTGTTTCGTTAGTGAGGATAAAAGCTAAAGTGGAACTTTACCGAGTACTCCAGTATGAGTGTTGGGAACCGATAGTCAGTAAACTGGTTACTCGTGACCATCTCTAGACAAGAGTCTAATAAATCAATTTTAGGCGCTTATGAATGGAACATAAATTTTATAAAAATTCTTGTTTTGAAATGTATATTTGTCTTTGTAAAGAACTGAAAAATTCAATGAATGGCACAATAGACCGTTCCAGAAATTAGAATCTCCCTGATTACCTCCCTTTTGTCCGCCATTAAGGGACTGTGCAGATCTATGCAGTTTGATAATGGGGAGCTTAGAAAAAGTACCTTTTTATAGCTATAACGTGATTGTGACGTTGTATGTTAGAGAAACAGATTCATATAATCCACACGAAGTATTTATTATCATCAAAGAAATATCCCAAGGTCTTCTTACTGAAAAAAGTGTGTTTGTAAACGACTTTTTGCTGACATCTCAATCTGTTGAACTGTTAAATAATGGTCTTGTGATATTCCCTGGTAGATTAATTCTTTTCATTTCATCAAAATTTTACGAAAAAAAACTGCTTATAAAAAGTACATTTATATAACTTTAAAAAATCTGACTAAAAGGGTACAGTTATATACTTGTCATAATAATTTCGTTTTCCGTATTACCAGAAATATCAACAACAATAATATTAAAAATAAGGAGAAAAAGCAAACGTATTATTGTTAGATCAATATCTTATACGAACGTGATTCTTGCAGCTATTATTTTCTTTCTGCATACACAAACACACAATACTTTGCAAAACAGAATTTCGAAATGCAAGGAATAAAGAATAGACACAAGGTCCATACGGCAAAAGATTCTAAATTTCAGAAGGTCTTGAATAGAATATATTGCTTGTAAAGAAGAAAATATATTCTTAAATTTCATGTAACAATCAGAAACAAATAAAGACCATGTTTTATAGCCTGAAGGCATTTTCTCACGAGCAAATTTCGTTATTAAAGTGTTTACTGTGACTGATCAAGCAAGACCGACAATGACAATTAACGGTGACTTATCAAAACAAAGACAGTATGTCACCCCCATATTACGTAACCATATCCGTTCACCACAGGACACCGCGAAAGACAAAAGACAGTTTGATAATAAAAGAAGCGCTAAATGTGCACATTTATTGTCAAGTATCCTTTGAAACTGTATCAAAGAATAAAACAAGTTTTAGTTAAAATAGAGTGAACATGTGGTTGATGACCGAGATGTTTAATTTTGTCATTTCAAAGGTTTTCACCGTTGTTCAAATAATTAAAATCATAGTTTAAACTTTCGAAAAAGAGAACAGTGCTTTCAATATTATATATGGTTTAAACATATTACGTGTGTTTTACACAACTCAAGCTTCCATTTTGAACAGTCCATGGTCTTTTTCAAAGTCCTTCATGTGTTAAATAATTCAAGTTATTATGTTTAAGTCAGGAATAAAACCTGTAAAATATTAATAATAATACAATAAAATGGTGTTTCTTCTGCAATAAAATCCACGCGATATAAGGCAGTATGTCACATTGAAATGTGCTGAAGTTATACAAAGTTATACGGAACTTTGGCATCATAGCGAGGTTTAGCAGTCTTTTAATGGCGGACGGTCACGTAACCTTTATAATGGCGGCGGTCAATTTATCAATTATAGAACGGTCTATATCAGATGATGTATTACTAGCAAGGCTGCATAAAAGCCTTTAGTTGGTTTTAATCAACTGATTCCCTTTAATTCCAATTTTTGATTTCTGATGATTGTCTTGTCGAGGAAAACAGATCAATTCGATTTTGATGATTTGATAAACAAACTTAATCCATTAGCAGAGTGGAAATGTAATTTCAGGATAAAGTTGCCAAATGTCTCGTTTTATTAAAACCTTCGAAAGGAAATGAAAGTAAACATGAAATTCATAATCAAACAAATTGCGTCTATTTCTCAAACGCTTTTGAAATAGTTCATTCACTTGAAATAAAAGGTCATTAAGTGTTTTTATTGACACCCTCTTATATTTTTCTTTACAATATTTTGATTGGATGAGCAGAATTTTTCATTTCAGGGAAGCACATTCACATCATCCAAGTCGCTAATAAAAATATTTTTAAAAATACTCTTGACTTTTCTCAGCCTATCATTTACAGTTTACACATTTTTAATGAAGCGTGGTTTGTTACCACAGTTAAAGGTGTGAAATCATAAAATAATTTCCTTTTCCTCTTTTTAAAGTATGTGTACATTACAGGGCTGTAAAGTATTACAATACATATTTTGAATACATTTTTCTCACATTTTCTTGTAGACCTGCAACCGAACACTTTGAAAAATTGAAAGAAAAGTTGGGTCATTTTATGCAAGTTAAATATCTTTTATTACTTGATAACACTTAAGAAAATAACAATATTTTAGAGCCACTTCGACTGGTGTCTCTTAAACAACACACACACACACACACACACACACACACACGCGCGCGCGCGCATTCTCTATTTACGACAGTGTTTTACATTGGTAACTTTCAAATTAACGTGCCAGATTAAACTAAAATGTCATAATAACTGTGTTCTATAGACTTGCAATAAGTCGGTTAATTATATCGAAACCAAATAGATCAAACCGGACGATTCAGTTCAGTAGTCGTTAGTTTCGAAATTGTCCGTAATAATAAGTGAAGCATCATTTTTTTCGTGTGCAAATGTATTTTTAATAGCTTTTCAAGTTTATAGTCATAAGCATGGTATTTTTTCTTCGAAAACATTTTTACTGCAATTTCCTAGGTTTTCAAATAAGGTTCTGCTATGTATAGACTTTCATTTTAACATTCTCCGCTACAATTTGTTAATGCTTTACTTCAATTTATTTTTCATACAGAGCAAAAATGCGTTTTTACATTGTTTGCATGGTTATGTTGCTAAATCAAGCATGACAATTGAACGTTCGCCCCCTTAAATTAATTTAAACAGTATTGTAGCTGAATTCTTACTGATTCTGATAACAGAAACATAAGGCTTATCCAAATGTCAATATTCAAAGGTCAATCATAAACAATGATATATAATGACTGGATTATGTTGACAAACATAAAGTTTCGTCAGCAAAACTAATACAAGAAAATAATGAAAACACATAAAGTTATCCAGTACATTTCGAAAACAATACTCATTAATTGCCTTCCTTTGACTTCCTTGCATTCATTTAATTGCAGATATGCTTAATATAAATACATGGAAAGACAAAATATTTATGTGAGCCATATGGCTAATGAAAATGGTTAATTATGGTTCCCTCAGTATGTAAATTATTTCGGGATTATGCGAACAAAGCCATAATATTTTATAGAATTTCTATAAATTGGCAAAAATTTCTGGCATTTTTTCTATCCTTCACTCCTTACTTTATGTTGTTTATTATTAATTAACTTCGGATATCTAACAAACAACAACACCAATTTTGAGAGCTCAAAGGTATATATGTACGATGTTTTAAATGAAGTTATTTGAATCGATAAAAAAACACGTCCTTTGCACAAGTACATGGTCTGTTTAGGTAGTGGAAAATTCATTTTCTGAACAGAAAATGTAACAATAACGACAGTATACGTTGGCATAAAAACTAAATAACATATTACACTGGTATTAAAAAAGTAATTAACTCTTCGGTTCAGACCCATACTGCTGACCTCGGACAAATAAAGAGGATACTATAAAATCACTAAAATTTATTATTAGCGTTATCAACGCAAATGACACTAATTCAAACTGTAACCGCCAACAATTAAAACCACCGCATATATCATAAAACATTTTGCCGTGTTTTCATATAAAGTTTGCTCAACTGCAAAATTTTATGGTTGACTTAATTTTACAGACTCGCTGTTTACAATGAACACACAATTATAAAAATATGTCAAATTAAAAACAAGTATAAGAAACGAATAATGTTCTTAACAAGTGGTATTTTGAAAACTTTATAACTCATATGGTTTAGTAGTGTCAAATATTATCAACGAAAATTACCTTTTACAGAGAATGTCACGTCATAGTAAGTACAACAAAACCTTGTCAGACAGTAATTCTTTAACAAACAAATTGCAGCATAAATCTTACAGTTTTCTTTCTTTGTACATGTACTTCTTGAATACCAATATATTTAACTACAGATGCATCATGCTTCCCGAAAAGGTAGAATTATAATATAAAATATCTTGCATTAATAATTCTCAAGAGAAACAAAGTAAACTAATGTTTTTGTTTGCGCGCATTAACACGAGAACCTATAAGGATATTAAGTTAGGCGACAGACAGCTTCGATACTGTTGCCATACTAAATTCAGAGGATTAAATACATTAAAGACAAAACACCCGGTATTAAAAGAATAATCAGTTTTCTACCAAATGACATGAAATTATATTTACAACTTACGGGTATCTACTTATATCGATAAAAACTATTGATCAGTCTGTTTTGGCCCATCTTGTTTACACTCCGCGGGTCTTATTTGCATAGTAGAGTCAACACAAGGAACTGACGTAGACGAATTTTTTCTGGATATTTATCTGCAAAACGTCGATTTGAATGTATGCGATTTAGTTACAAAATGTTTTATGTCAAAGAATTATCTCGAAAATTTTCCAGTAAAAGCAATTTAAAGCATTACAAGTTATTATATTACATGCGTTAGGAACTTATAAATTCGTCTTATTATTAAGCTTTCTCACTTTGCCGGTGTTACAGATGCTAAAATCGTTTAAATTTAAAATAGAATTTATAATATAAGAATAAACTAGGCATACAATAAACTGTTAAATTTTGAGATGAGTTGGTCATAATTTAAAACCTCTACCGTTTGAAGAGTAGTAAAAGTTAATAAAATATTCGGATTACTGTATTGTTATTTTTATTGATAGATATTGAGAACGAAATCAGAAATTTACTTCTCGCTGGGAGAGGCAACAATTGTTCGTAATACTGACCGCGAGTGCATTCGACAAAACGTCAAGGATGTTTTTAGCCTTCACAAGGTTTAACAACTAAGAACATAAGAATCTATTTTACAGAAACAGACAGTTTCGGGTTGCAGCTCTCGAAGTTTTTTTAACAGTGCCCTAAAGATCAATAAATAAATATAAATATAAATAAAATGAAAAGTAACATACTTCCTATTATTAAGAATCCTGCATTATAAAGGTCATAAAGTAAAAATATTTCAAAATCCTACTTAGAACATCTGAAACAAAATTGCACGCCGACAACAACTGTGATCATCTCAGCGCCTCCACCAGTCAGTGGTACAGTGCGAAATTAATTTCGTCTAAAAGAAATTTGTATTATCACAATATGGCATGTACACATCAGAGCAACGGAAAAAGCTATTTTCATTGAACTATCAATTTTACGGAGATAAACAGTACTTTAGTCGGTTTTGTACTTTAACAATTAACAACTTACTTCTGTTTTTAGGTTTTATATGTTGAATAATTGACCATTCACCAGTCTTTTAACAGAAATGATATCGGGTAGGTTTTGCTACGTGTTTTGAAAAAAAACTGAATTTAAACATAGTGTGACCAATAACAAAAGTATCTTCAAATCCACCGTCCACGTCTAAATATTTGGACTAGTGCGGCCATTGTTGTTATTAAAGGTTTAATTACACCGGTTACATCCAATGTGAAGAGTAATGGACCCGTTTATATTCAAATCGAACGGCGTGATTACTTCCCTTGAATAAAAAAGGGCCTCCATTTATTCTTGCTTCACAGCTTGTGATGCATTCATATTTAATACTTAATAAGGACGAACTCGTAAATTTACACCCAAGTCAGTTACTAATATAACAACTATAATAAGGCTTTGCTTGATTTAAATGGCTTTATATCAATATGACTTACGATTCTCTCCTTCATGTAAATGTAATAGTTAAGTCATCAGTCTGGGATTTAGCCTATTGTTTTTCTTAATACAGTTCAAATATTTTAATACAAAGGTACACTTCTGCATACTTTCTTTTAATTCCCATTTTTCTTTCTCCACAGTTTCCTTTTTCTTTTTAGACCAAAGTCATACAATTATTTTATGTAAGATTAATGTGTTTAAAAGACACGTTAGGTCTTCGTTCATGTGCTATAATCTGATTCATTTATACATCGTAGGTGGTTGCAAACCAATAAAAGATCTATAGTCGAGTGCACAAATTTTAAACTTACTTGTTCTCTTGTTTGTCTTAAGAAAAAATAATACTTGCACTCGACTCAGTTGTTATTTATGAAAACTGTAAACAATGCTTTAATAGTGTTTATGAGCAGGTTCTTTTTTGAAGAGAATTCGGTAAATGACATTCTTCTGGCAAAATTTTTAACCTAAAAATATGATATCTCAAACTGTTGTCAGACTGAAACCTCATCAGTCACATCCAGATGTGTTTTCGTACTATAATGGTCTATTGTATGTTGGAGTTATTCTGAAACAAGTAAAGCAGAGCAAGCTGTTTAGACATAACTTAATTAGAAAACTACAAAAGAAATATTAACTTTATCTGATCATTGTAAAATGCATAGTTAGTGACAATTATAAGCAAATTTTAATCAAATTAAGGATTCATAGTGGTTTACGGCAGAATGTTGTGGAAGTTTAGTCAATTCAACATTTAACGCAATATTCAAACTTCTGCAATATCATTTTCTCATGATTATTATCTGTTATTTATATAAGTGAAACGCAGAAAATTATAAACAAATCAGGTCACATGGTATAAGTCACCTTAGTGTACATATTTCATTAGAAAAATATAATTTGACACTCCAAAATGGCAAGTGGAACTATGGAAGAAGGATGGAACTAAATCAGGCATTACAAATTGAACATGCACGAACATTATGATTAAAAACAATATTTTGTTTCGTACTTTCAAACCTGCTATTAGGAAATCAGTTTAGGATATACCCTAGATCAGCCTAGCTAACCTACATTTTTACATCCTTATTTTGACAATCGTAATTGTTTTCCTATCAACGAAGAAATAATCACAAATGAATATAGATGCAAATATAAATATACTTATTTAACACGATTGAAAATCGTAAAAAATAGGATGGCAACTAGTGCCGATTTTGATCCTTGAGTATTTGTTCATTCTTCCGATCGGGTACTCGGTTACTCGGACGATTTCTTAGACTTTTTCCGAGCAACCAAATTTCTAAGATTTTGCACACAGAATTTTGTATGGCTTATCGTTAACGAGCGTGAAAAACAACGGTTGCTTTGACAGTTCGCTCTCACATAGAATCTGAACCAATATTTTTAATATCCTTTTATACCTTATGGCTACCCTGGAACAAGTTTCAAGATGATGCATACTAATAAGTTTCATACAATTTAAACCCGATTCTTAAAAGAACATGTTATTCTTCTATGCTCACAGTTCTTTGATTAACCTAAACTGGTGTCAAAGTCTTATAATTTGCAAATAAAATATCGTAACCGCCCAAACGAAATAAGCATAAGCGACATTTAAAAAAAATAACGTCAAACTGTTGAATGTCTCGATAACATTGCCAGTTAACCAGATAATGTTTGCACCTTTGCGCAGATGTTTGGAAAATATTAAATAGGTTTAAGTGATCAATATCTCTGAGATTAGAAATATAGTGGTACAATTTTTACCAAGTACTCGAGTATGAGTAACCAATATTCGCTAAACCGGTTAATCGTTGCCATCTTTAGGAAAGAGCCAAATCAGTCTATTTTAAGGCGCTTATGAATGGAACATTTATGAAATGTCCTGTTTAGAAATGTGTTCTTATCTTACTTAAGTACTGAAAAAATGCAACCTACCAAATGATGTAGTACTAATAAAGCTGCATAAAAGCATTAAGTTGATATTTACCAAATGATTTCCTTTTATACCAATAATACAAAGTTGATTTCTGATGCATAATTCGATTTATTCGACTCGATTTTCCCGTCGAGGAAAAATATCTCATATCAATACGATTTTGACGAATTGATAAACAAACTATTCCATTAGCAAAGTGGAAATGTGATTACTGGATTAGGTTGCCAAATGTCCCTTTTGATTAAAACCCTCGAAAAGAAGTGAAAGTAAACATAAACATCATATTCAAACAAACTGCATCTATTTCTCAAACGGTTTTGAATTATTTCATTGACTTCAAATGTTTATTGACTTCAAATGTTTAAAGTCATTAAGTGTTTTTATTGAAATTATCGTAAAATTTTCCTAGCAGTATTTCGATTGAGTGAGCAGAACGTTCAATTACAGGGAAGAACATTTATATAAATCATGTCGCTCATAAAAATATTTTGTTAATATCCGTGACTTTTCCCAGCCTATTACTTACGGTTTACATATATTTAATAAACCGTGATTTGTTATTAGACCTAAAGGTGTGAAATCATAAAATAGTTTCCTTTTCCTCTCCCTAAAATATATATACTTGATAGGGCTGTAAAGCATTGCACGACATATTTTGAATACCTTTAACTGACATATTCTTGTAGACCTGTAACTAAACATTTTAATAAAAAAATGAAAGAAATGTGGGGCCATTTTATACAAGTGCAAAATTTACACGTACTTGATATCACTTACGAAACAAACTTTGATTGGGATATCAGCATCATGTTATGTAGCCTTACCTGAACATATCCACACACACACACAAGAAAAAAGATAAATAAATAAAAATAATATAAGAAACTCGGACCCTTTTATCTAAAACACAAGTAGTTGAAATGTTAAAAACAGTCCCCTGAACACCCTTCCTCTCCAAAAGTAAATAATAAAAACACATACAATGACACAAACCTGAGAACAAGTTACGGGTTGAAATTAAGCTTCCAAATGTTTAATAAGAAAATTGATAGCTTGAATAACTACGTTCCGCAGCACGTAGTATAACATTCTTTCATATTATATTACCATATAACTTTTCAAAACAAACCGTTTGACCTTATAAACCAGAACAACTTTTTCTCCAAGCGTAGGATGTACAATGTTTGTGACTTATCATTCTGAGTAATCAACATGTCAAAGAAAACATTATTTCATTAATCTATTTAAGAAACTTTATCAAAAGTACTTAATAGGAATGTACAAATTTCAGTTCATATAGGAAAGAAGTATTTAAGTAAAAAGGGGTTGTCCTCAAAAGAGGCGTGTATATACGCATTGTTTTGCAGAGTATAAAACAAAATAACAAAAATTACAATATTAAAAAAATTGATAGCAAATTGACTGGTATTCTTCTCCTGAAAATATCTATGTTTACTTTGTGTCACTACCGGGTATTTATTTTTTTTAATCCAGAGCTCTATGTGTGTTATAATTATATCTTGATTTGAAAGTTTTATCATGAAATTTAACATGCCTTTTCACATTAACACAATCAGAACGTTTAAAGGAATTAATAATCCAAACGGCTAATTAAAATCTTTTAACGATATTTTACTGTCCAAATGCAATTTTGTACATTTCACAGATGCATCGACTAATGCTAAGCTGTAATCGTAGCCATAAGTAGGTGCATCTGATGACGACTTTCTGTAGACCGTAAAATCTCCACAAATATTAACAAGTACGTAATTTCTGAATGAGAAAGACTGGGCTGAGGTTCAATACTAGTGTAACAATAAATAATTGGCATCCATTTCCTTGGGTCTTGAACTTCGAACGGTGTGGTTTTGATTGTATCAGTAAATAATCTTTGCACAAAGGAACTGTCATTCTCCAATTACTGTATTCATGTAAAGTAGTTAATTACAAAATGAAATCGGTCAATGTGTATGGAAAGGTGTATGAAGCAAAAGTTTATACATGAAAATATTTCAGAGAACAAAGCTTCTTTTTGCTGTTGCATTTTCTTTTCTTTTCAGTTACAATTTTTAATCCTTTATTTTTTCAGATAAAGTGAAAACGCGTGTTTACATTGGTTGCATGTTTTCATTTTATGTTGCTTAATAAAACATGATAATTGAACGTTTTGGTAGTGTTATTCGCCTCCAAAGATCTCTTCAGCACATTTTAGCTGAATTCTTACTGATTCTGAATAATAAAAAGAGGCTTATCAAAATGTCAATATCCAAATGTCAATTCATAAATATTTATATATAATGGCTGGGTTATGTTGCAAATATGATGTGTAGTAAGAAACGCTTCCTCAGCTAAACTTATGCAAGATAAAAAAATATTGAAAGTAGATATACAGTACTACAAAACTCATTTGGTACATTAATTGCATTCTTTTGACCTCTTTATATTCATTTGGTTGCAAATATTCTAAATATAAATATATGGAAAGACAAAATATTTATGTGAACCGTATGGCTAATGAAAACGGTTAATTACGGTTCCCTTAGTATGTAAAATATTTCGGGATTATGCGAACCAAGATATAAAATGTTATAGAATTTCTAGTAATTGGCAAAAATTCCTGGCTTTTTTCCATCCATTGCTGCCAACTATATGCTGCTTATCATTAATTAACTTTCGGATATCTAACAAAGCCAATTTTGAGAGCTTAAAAAATACGAATCATAGTCGGTCAATTTAGTAATGAGCGTTGGTTGATCACTTTGCTCGGTAAGTACGATTTTTTTAATGAATTTATTTGAATATAATAGATAAAAAACGTCCTTTGCATAACTATATGGTCTGTTTTGACAGTGGAAGATTCATTTCCTGAAAAAGTAGCAATACTGACAATATAATTTTTGTAAAAACTAAATACGTTATTACAATGGATTTAAAAAAGTGATCAACCCTTCGAGTTCAGACCCATACTGCTGACCTCGGACAAATAAAGATTGCCACTATAAAATCACTTAAATTTATTATTTACGTTAAACTTCAACGCAAATGACATTAATTCAAACTGTAACCGCCAACAATTAAAACCTGCGCACATATCATATAACATTTTGCCATATTTCATAAAAAGTTTGCTAAATTACAAAATTGTATGGTAGACTTAATTTTACACTTAATGTTTACAATGAACACAAAAATGAAAAACATGTTAAATTAAAAACAAGTATAAGAAACGAATAATGTTCTTAACAAGTGGAATTTTGAAATCTTTATAACTCGTATGATCTGGTGGTATCAAATATTACCAACGGGAATGAACTTTTACAGAGAATATTACATCATTGTTACGATAAAAGAACCTTGTCAGACACTTAGTTATTCTTAAACAAACAAATTGCAGCATAAAATCTTATGTAGTTTTCATTGTTTGTACATGCATTCATGTATTTCTTAAATACCAATGTATTTTAACTGCAGATGCGACATGCTTCCCGAAAGGTAGAGTTATAATTTAAGATATCTTGCATTAATAATTCTCAAGAGAAACAAAGTAAAACTAATGTTTTTGTCTTCGCGCATTAACACGAGAACTTATGAGGACGTTAAGTTAGGCGACAGACAGCTTCGATACTGTTTCCATACTAAATTTAGAGGATTAAATGCCAACAATGATATTTTCAAAGAATAAGTTTTCATTACCAAGGATAATTTCCGAGACATATATTGATGCTCTGTATACTTTTGCAAATTTATGAAACATTCTTTTGAAAGCAATATTAATAACATTTGAGGCTATGTTTCGCTTTTTATATATAAAACAAGACGTTTACATGTTGCCATAAATTCCAGAATGAAATTGAAATAACATCATTGTTCTTTACCGAAATGAAGTGTTTCAGTTGACAAAATATATTTGCTTCACAAAAACTGGCAATCAAGTTGCATGTGGCTTCAAGGCAATTATCTTGATTTGCAATTCAGCCATCGGCTATACATGTTTTGTAGCCTATACGTATCATTTCTGTAACTTGCATTGTTATCTAACGAAAATGTTTCCATTCGATAACTAATTTTCTAAAATCCCGCCTACAAAATATGTCACTTTATAAGTTACTTTATTTTGGTTATTCGTCCACAGGCCTCATATCAAACATTATTATTTTTATACACTGTACAACACACATAAGCTTCAAACTGTTAAATTGCTGAATGTTTCGTAAACTAAAACGATGAAAAAGAAGCACAGTGTAACCACCGTTAACAACACCATTAAAAAGGTTCTAAAAGACTTAGAAACAATTTTAATGTTATTAAAGCAAGATTAACTAATTACACAATTGGGAAAAAATAAAATATACGTTTTTTCGACATACTGGAATAATCAAATAACCTCTTATTTTCAGTTAACAAACTAAATAAGAAAAGGTAATAAAAGAGCAGAATATTTGTTTGAACCAAGTGACTAATAAAAATGGTAATTACTTGATATTTGTTTATATGTTGATGTCATGGATTTACAATAAAAGCGTATAACATAAAACAGTAAAATCGATTTCATTAATGTGATGGCGTATTCTTTTACCTAACACTTTGGTATTTGTTTACTTCAGAAATATACAGGGATTTGTATGTAATTCAGTTTTCTTTAAATTGCAACAGTTTATATTAAACAAAACATTTGATGTCAATATTTCAAATATCAAATAACAATAACATGATAGTTTTCAACTTATTAGAGCCAAACATATCTGAGTTAAAGGATTTTGTATAATTACTATACCGCGATAAACCACTTGCCATACAGAGTTGCTATTTATTTTTTACGTTGCCAAAGGAGTCGTATAATACATCGGATAATCCGTGTGAAATACAACATATGAAAACAAACGTTTTACGCCTTTATGAAGATTTTTATGAAATAAGGACCCTGTAAAAAGATGACAGGGTTCATTGTTTGGACTTCATTAAGAATTTATCTGGTTCAGTTAGCAAACGGAGTAATGAATATATGATAAAAAGACGAAATATTTATATGAACCAGAAGACTAGTAAAACAAACAAAAAATAACATTTTAATGAACGTTTATGATTCAGTCTAAAAATACAATGTATAAATCAGCTTGATTAATTTGGTATGATGTATAAAATTCCCTTATATGGCGGCCTATTACCCTTGGTTTAAAAAAACACACAAAGTTGATTCGCCTTCAGTGTTGCTAAACTTGTAATCTCGATTACCGAGTGAATGTATTTTTAATAAATGATACACCAAAATATTCACAATTTACAGTTAGCAAAACGAACTCTGATTTTTTTTCTACTTTACTAAAGTGACTATTTATAATCTGTAAGCCTTGATCAGGCTCTGGTAATTTTGATTTTATTTTAGACCATTACCGTTATACTAAGGACAGTTAATGGCAAACGTTTCTTAAGGAAGATTCCATTAAGCATTTAAGTTCTTTTTAATCTTAAATTCCGGAAATGTAACCTTTAAATGGCAGTATAATAGAAAATCAATCAACATTTACCGGCATATCATAGACAGACTAGTTACAGCTTACCCAATCTAAGAAACAAGTAACTGTTAGATTTATATGTGGCAGCTCATAATTAATGCTTACCTAAAATATAGTTAGAATATTAAAACGTAAAAAATATCATCGGTAGCCGTCTTTTGTTTCATAAACCTGACGTAGATCTTCATAAAAAAATGTTAGAGATTGCTAGTTAATTCGTTTAAAGGGATACACAGGCAAATGAATGCCAAAAAATTAAAACTGATATTATTTGCTCAAATCAAGTTCAGTATGAAGAACTTTAAATTCCCAGTATGTTTGTACATAAAATAATAAAAGTGAATTGCGGGCTTGAACGTAAATATTTGAACGTTCTTTAACTGAAAGTAAAACCCGAACGGTTATTTTAAATAGGTCACGTGACAAAAACAGCCGATCGTCGTTTCTCTTGGGTTGCTTTTTGTTGTAGAATAGTGACAGGTACTTAAACCGTCCAATTATTCACTGCAAAATTTAGCGCGAAATCTAAATTTTCTATCTTGGCCCACCTGGGTCAGGTTAGGAAACCACCCGGTTTTTCATTTAAATGGAGGAAATCTTTGTTACTGGGACTGATCATTGTATTTATTTCGAGCACATTCATAGTATATTGATTGAAGAAACGTAAAAGAAAGCATAAAACTTTTGCCAGTATATCCCTTTAAAATGGAATTCTCTTGTTTTTAACAACCCTTTCTACAATACATATGTAAGATATTATCTTAGCCATAAAAAGTCGTTACAAATAGCTAGAAACATAATTTCCGAAAGCATCATTTAATCACAAGTATTTTCCAAAGGTAAAAAGTAGTTAGTAACTAAGGGTTGATATTTACCAAAACCATAAGTAAGAGAAGCATTTTACTAGTACAAAATTTGCCAGCGTTAAGTAGTTTGCTTAGTATGTTATAGTTAACATTTCCTAAACTTGCCATATTCATAAAATTGTATTTTTATGACTGACACAGATATTGTGTATGTTTTACAATGGGACATTTCTGATAGAAAAAAAATCAGTTTAGACACTTTGCAGAAGGTTTTCAAAAGTTTAAGAATTGTGAAAAATGTATTAACTAAATGAGTTAAAAATTCCCTTGCTATCGAACGAAGCTTTTTTGTTTATATAAGCCAACTCATTTCCTTTGGTGCCGGTAAAACAAGTTTGTTTACCGTCAGCTTTTATTAGATTTATTCAACTTAATCAAATCATATCAAACAACATTATAATGGGGTGTTGATAAATTAATCCATTTGCCAAGTAGATTGTTAAGTGCTTAATTAATTTGCCAACTGTGTCGTAAATTTTAAACAATATTTCAAAGAAATTAAAGTTAATTGATATGGCGAAAATGTCAATCGCTCCAAAAGTCTTTGAAATAAAGCTAGACTAAATGCAAATAATGTAGTTCCTTTATTGGAGCCTTGTACTGATGCATGATAATTTCACTATTGAAATATTTAATAAAATGTTTCAATCAGCATATATAATTAGGTAATTAACTGCAGGTTCATAATATCAACCAACTTACTTATAAAAGAGCTATTAAACTATCATTGACAGTAAAATTGCATTATAAATTATTAATTCGTTTAGATAGTAACAAAATAGTTACAACGCCACTCTTTTGCTAACAATCCTTGTATTCTTTATGATAGATAACATTGATCGATATAATTCACTTTGCTTTCTAAAACGTCTGCTTAAGCATAACATATCAATGAAATTGGTTATTTTTATGTGTACGGCACATTAGAAACTCTTAAAGAATGAAACTTTTAATTAAAATCTGAAAGCAAAAATATGTTGCCTTCATTGTTACGTACCACTTAACAAGACTAAAGATGTTCTTAATAAATTTTTGTTGCAGTTTTAGAGACAAATTGTTGCTTAAACGTGGTTTCTGTTAATAGATTATAGAATAAACTAACGCTATAATAGTCATTATGGGTACGACTGCAAGCCGTCTTCACACATAGTTTAAATTTATTTATTTGACATGGATTGGGAAGCAAGTTCTTGCAATCGACGACTACTTCATGGTTTCAAACCTGTACTCGCGCCGAATTGTGGAAGGTTGGAAATCACTGGAAACTGCCACCCCTCGTGGGATTCGAACCAGCTACCTCCGGATCGGGAGTCCGACGCTCGTACTTCCTGCTCACAAAATTTGCTGACTGCCATATGGAGGAAACTGTCATATGCTTATGACAAATGTAAACAAATTAAGCATTTCAACATCTATTCAAAATACTAAAGCTTTTTTATTCGCCTTCCTAGCAACATTAAAAGGGTTAGGGTCAGATATAAGACATTTGAGTGTCATTTACAATAGTTTTCATTCATGCATAACTGCAGGGCCTGTTTTATATTTTAGAGTAAGATAATGGAACTTAAATATGCCCTACAGAATGAGACTTTATATTTAAATCATAACACTTGAAATTTTATAAAACCTGTTGACGGAAATTTAATAAAGCAGTACCATCTGTAAAAATCAATTTCAGACTGCTTGTAACACGTATTTGGTTAGGTTGAAATGACTTTCTAGGCAAAGAATGTCGAGCAAGATTTCTTGAACAACATTAAGTCTAATTGGGTATTATACATGTGTCGATGATAAGTTCAACCGCGTGACACGCTTCTTTGTCCCTTTCCAAACTTCTGTTAAAAGAGCAGAATATATATCTAACTTTGTTGTGAACTGCTTCAATTTCATTTGCATCAAAAATATATGATTACCTATGATA
Organism: Cyclina sinensis; assembly: GCA_012932295.1. Taxonomy (NCBI): domain Eukaryota; kingdom Metazoa; phylum Mollusca; class Bivalvia; order Venerida; family Veneridae; genus Cyclina; species Cyclina sinensis. The sequence goes on from JAAONU010000008.1 coordinate 32,292,114, forward strand.
CATACTGTGATACAATGTAATAAGGGAGTATTTTCCTGCAAAATGTTTCATTTAATCTTTTATAGCGGCTTCATAGATAAGCAAAAGAAACTTTAGATAATCACAAAATTTCTTACGCACTCCGAACTGGATGATTGTAGTTGTTTCTCATTTAAATTCTGTTTCATTCTGCGACAATGTACATAATGTAGCTTTAGAAAATCTAAAAGTTCTGTCGTTTTAAATGATAAAATTACGATCCAATGAAGCTTAAATTACAACACTGTATCGAACGAAGACTACTCAGCAATCCCTTTAGTTCCGCATATACAAATCTGTTTACCATAGCTAATATTAGATTATATTTTTCTTGTTGTATGAGAACAAATCTAACATCATTTTAATGGGATTTTGAAATAAATATTATTCGAAGTTGCTACTTCTGCCAAGCTGAAATGTTATTTCTGTAAACTATTGCCAAAGTGCACCTTCTGTGTAAAACCCCTTGTATGAAAAACGTGAATGGGATTCAAGCAATTTCTAAAGCAAGTACAAAAACAGACCCAAAAGAGTAACTTAATACGGAGCATCCTGATGACTTCATCGTACTTTTACTGAAAGGTTATCTTTATTTGAGGAGTACAAATGAGAGTATAGAGTGTGTTCAAAAAGCAAGAGTCATTCCAAAGTTCCTCTTAACTTTTTTGAGTCTTAACGTTAATTATTAACGTTTTACGCATACGAGGTTATAAACAGTAAATCTATCAACTTGACAACAGGTTCATTTATTTTTCTATATTTCTATAGTATTGTTTTCTGTTATCAGCTAAATATAAAACGCATGGACTTCACTTAAACCGTTATATCAATACACAAAATTTCAAAAAACATTATATTACATTACGTTAAGTTACGTTACGTTACGTCACGTCACATCATGTCATGTCATGCCATACCATATTAAATGTAATAGTGGCTCAAATAATATATTTCTATCCATTTTTATATTAGTTCCTGTTTGCAAAATATTAAGAACAATATAAGTTATTTTAGAATTTATATCATGTTGAGAAAAACATGTAGTGAGTTCGTTTATTTTAGAAGCATCTAGTTTTTACTTACTGCTGTTATTAACATTAAGGGTAAACAATGCTGAAGACCTGAAAATTAGATACGTTTGTATTTCAAATAGTTAACCTATCAGATCGCCTGAAATAAGGTCTCTATTTTTGTATATTACAAGTTTAATGATTCGCAATTTCCTTAATATTGAAGACACTTTAATCGAAAACTTAGAATCAAGAAATCGTCATTAATTTTAGAATTATTGTTATCTTAAATTCCGGAAATTAAATTGTGTAATGGCTCTTTAAAAGCTGACGGATCGTGGCATATTAAGAGAGAATAATTGTGTTTAAAGCAAGATATGTGAACCAACACCGTTTTTCCGACCTGTGGTTAAAGCTGTCGGTGTAATCTTACGGTACTACATATATAAATATGGTTTTGTTATTAATTGTTACATTTTGTAAACATGTTGTCTTCATCCGCATGTGTGTAGAAGAGTCTGTTCCCAATGAAATACTTATTCATAAATGTTCCCAGAAAAACTTTGTTATTTGATCGAAGTCGGAATTACATGAATATGACTTTTTAGGCTTTAATTACACAGAAACTGTCTGTAATAAGAAACAATTACTTATGTTAAGTTTTGTAAAACAGAGAGATGTGGTTGATAATAATTTTTATTTAATTCATAAATAAAAAACTAATTAAATATAAATTAACATAGCACACTGGTGGATACATTTGCCAAAATAAACATACGATGGGTTGTTATGCAACGTGATCTTCGTAGGTTCACAGTTGAATGTTTTCTTTACTTACGATATGTAGGTGCTAGAATTCCATGAATTTCCGAGTGCACTTTTAGTGGTTATGTCTGTTGCCATTACATAATAAGCTAAAGTTACCATGAAACCACTATCATCACAAATATCAAATGCAATGAGTTGATTAAGTAAGTGTATGAAAATTAAAACATAATGTCCTTATTTTCGCGTTTCTTCTTTTTCCCAGTGTTCTTACTAACTTACTAAATGTAAACCTTTCAACCTTACTCTTAATATTTTCTTTGCAATATATGTTAAATTCAATTATTGTGTAATGTATCTATGCATTTTTAAGTAAAAGTTTTGTTTTTAAAATGATAAGATTTTCATATTATAAGCAGGATTATCAGGGACTAAGAAACTGTTCACTCAATTACGTTTCTTATTGTTGTTGTTGTTTTCATTATTCCAAGAGAAACATTGAACTTACAAATTTTGTTCATTATTTTTGACCAGTAAAAGTTATTGCAGGATACGGACTTCATTTTTTCGTTCTGAAAATAAACCAAACTCAATTTAAACAAGACTATTCATTACCAAAATAATAACAGGCATGTTTATCAATTATCAGATAATTAGAGACGTTTAAAATAGCCACGATTTTCTTTTTCCAGATGTTTCATTTAACCGTAACATCTTTAAACGTGTATACTTCATTATAATATTTTCATGAAAGAGTGAAAATAAGTTCATAGATTAAACCTTATGATAAGAAAACTGCCTCGCATTTAGATTCATTTTTAGCCCCTGCTTAAGATGTTTTTACAACTGTTTGTTAATATTTGCAAAATCTGTTCCATAAGGACATTCACTTTTTGTAAAGTATACACAGGGTATGATGTGCATGATAAATATCTAAAGACTGGTCGACCATTTGACGGACCGAATGGCTGATGATGTGACCGACCGAGTGACCGATCAGGCGTCCAATCAAGTGACTATCGAGGTGATTGACAAGGCAACCATCGAAGTAACCAACCAGGGAAATGAATGAATAATCGACAGTGCAATTAACTGAATGATCGACCAGAGGACCGGCCGAGTGACTGACCACGTGGCTGATCGAGTAGTACGAAGTAATGGACAAGTGGCCGTCTATGCGACCAAACTAAACACTGGATTTTTATCTATTAATTACATGTATACTATAACAAATCTAATAATTGTATATTATCATGCAAGTTATAAATATTAGATATATCCAGCTAATAGATATAGTTATATAATTTTGATATGTTCCTGTGTAAAAGAAAACCAAAACCATAATACAAAAGTTGTGTAAAGATTAGAACAATTGGGCAGAATGTCATTGATATTGACAAACACCCATAAACAATCATAAAGAAAAAAAATGTTATCGAGACAATTTGTTTGTCTGTTTAATTTGTATTGAAAACACAAATTTGAATGGAGTCCGTATCAGTTAAGATATAGGAAATAAGATCAACAGAGCTAGGTTTTGATGCAACAGTAAATATTATTGGTGATATAGTAATTTAAAGCTTTAAATGTCGATAAACAATAGACATATGGCCTAGATGTTATTATAACAGAATGGGAGGCGGGAGGTTCGAATCTTGTCAGGGGCTTGCTCTTGTAAGGCTTGCTGGTACGGCGCCGGCTAGTTAAAGAATGTTTTCTGACCGCCTAGAGCCTGGCATGAACAATAAGGAATTAGGGATAAATGTACAGTGTTGTAGAGTCGACTCGTACGAACTCGCCAGTCCATTTAATAGGGTGGACATTATAATAAACATGTACTTCACTTTACGGGGAAAAATTTGAGGTCTAGTGATTACAGTAAATGCAGCTAGAACAAAATGACCGTAAGATTTTTAAAGCATTGCAGATTGGTGGGAATGGCCAGTTATCCGTTTTAGTGTAATTACATGAGTCCTAACTATTGTATCGCCAGACGAAGACATTTTTTGGAGTTCTAAGCCTACTAATACCGGTAAATTAAAGCAGTTTGCAGTTTTCTTGAATTTGCTCAAGTCTAGATAATTCTTGTTTCTGGAGGTACAGTCTTCCGTAGTTGAAACAGCTTATTTATATATTTGGACTGCAGCGAACACGAAATAAATCATCTTTGTGTGTGCATGCATCATTTATTAATTATTTTACATTTGCTAGTTCTTTGCCTTCCTAAGTAAACTGAGTCGCCGTTTCTCGGCTTAGAAAGTCATTTTCAACTATTTCTATAATAACTGACATGATAGTTAATAATCTGATCGTTCTTGCTATTCAAACATATGAACTCATTCAGTAAACGTTAGAAAGAGTCTTTAGATTGCTGAATTGATGTATACCGAAGACTATCATATCAACAACAAATCTATTCGAAAGAGTTATATCTTTTATATTTTCTGAAGCAGTTTATCTAAATTATTTCAAACCCAAAGTTTTAGTGGTATTATTTTCCTTAATATTTGTCTGCTTTTGGATGTATATAATCCATCTGATTTATAATAAAAACTCAAAGTAAATATCTGTAATGATGCAAGATATATACTTCAAAATCATACTTTTGAATCGTGACGTCTTTTGTACGTAATATGACAATTAACTGACGAATTTGTAGATTGTTGTTACTTTAGGTCCCGGTGTGTGGATACATATTGGATTGGAGCTTACAGATGAAAATAAGCCAATAGTGTGGATGCAAGGTTCTGCGTAAATAAACACCACAGTTAGGATGGTATGGCATTATGGGAGTAAACAGGGGATAACGCACATATGACTTAATATTCGACAGACTACTTTTGAAACAGGTAATTTTGTATTATTTTTGTTTTGAATTTCATGGATTTATAACGATATCAAATATCAAAGCAATAGATTTTTTTCTTTGCTGGTAAAAAGTAATGTACAAGCATAGGAATACAATCTATTTTACTTTGGCAATAAGAGATTTTAGATAGGTTTTGAGAACAAGTGAATGTTGTAAATTAGTATTGTTTTAGAATCAGATTTAAGTAAAACTCTGACATCCTGTAATGTGAAACAAATACTAAAATTTAAAATTTTATTGTACACTAATAAATATTGGCATAGATAAACATTGATATTATCTAAAGCTGATATGAAAGAAAACACATATAAAATAAGTAATATTAATAATTACTCAGTTCATCTTAATTTTACTTTTTTGTTACTTTTTTCAGTTTATTTTATAACAGTAAAAAAAAATACAAAAAACACCTACAACATTTTGTTCAATTTTGTAAAACAAAGAAATTCAGAAATATTTTTGTAAAAATTAACCGATTAAGTAAGTTTAAAATAATTAATGCAATGAACAATAACTTTTGTAAAATATCAGTATGTTTGAAAATGTTTCCAAAGACAAAAATGTTAAATATTATTCATATATCAAAGAAGGCAAATGGAATGTTAAATCGAAAACAAGAAAAAGATTTTATCTAAATCTTACATCTTTAAGTATTGTTAAAGTAATCTTTAAAGTTATAACACTGTTCAAAAGCGTTTATTTTGGAAGGGAATTATTCCACTTATCACACAATTATCGCTGAAATATTTCTTTTTAATGATATTTGGAATATGTATGGCATTTCATTTATCTTAAAAAAGACGACAAATTGCTTCCATTCCATGCAAAACAAATATAACAGCAACATTCTGATCTTTAAAATTAATTATTATAGTATTTACTACAGGTGGTTCTTTTTCTGAAGCACAAAATTCTTAGGCCGGTCAGGGTCTGAGAGCACTTTTTGCTATAAATAAAGTCACATATATCTCCGTCAAACACATGATAAGTTGATATAACCTATGTATTTAAGATTATTTTAGTGAGGTGTGGGACAGTAGAAACATTATACATGCAATTTTGTAAACGTCTTTCGACAGAACAATTTTGTTGATAGTAAACTGAAACAACTACCACTACAAATTATGACAAAAATTAACATTGAAAAGGTATAAACGATGCTGTATCAAGAAATATCATACTATCCAACTAGAATAAAAAATGGCACTCTTTGTTACAAAAAGTATTATATGCTTGGGATATACGGTGCATGTTTTTTTTTTCAATCGATTATTAGGAACAGAGAATTACTTTTATTTATCATGAAAGAAAGGTTAAAATGATCAAATAATACAAGCATTGGCATCGTGCTGTTTTGAATCTAGTGCAATATTTAAGTTTCAACTCTATTTTTAAAAAGTAAACAACACACATTTCGTATTTGTTTAGGACGATTATGTTTATCATCCCAACGAATGTGTCTTGAAACTGACAGATGGAATCGCCTGCGTAAATGTCTAGTTTGTGGTCTGTTTGTTTAGAATTTAGCCTTTACAGGGCTTAATAGAGTTTTATTAATACTATCTTACAATTTGACACGTCTGTACATGCTGAAAATTGTTGAACTGATTAATATTATTTTTAGTTTTCATTTGCTCTGTAATTCACCAGTGGCATCTTGTTGATTTCGTTTTCTTACAAGAGATGACAAGTGTGAAGTTGCTAAACATATCATTCTGATCTGGTAACAACTGCAGTATTCGAACAGTCATATCGGGTGAGCAGTTTACCTAACAATTGTTCCTGACAAGAACCTCTACACGAATATGTACCGTATGGGTCTGTTCCTGTCTGTTTGTAGTGGATATACATTTCTCAATAAATACACTAGTCTATCTAACTAAAACAAATTTCATATTCATACTATATAAACGATGTTAATGGAAATGCAGCTTTTGAAAAGGCCATCTGTACAGACGTGAAAATAAACCACAATATTTATTTGAATGTACACTAACAAGCAATTGTTTATTTACATAAATAGTAAAAAATGAAATCGTAAACAAACAAAACTGCAATAACATTTTAAGATAAATAAATAATATAATAAATGTGACATGAAAATAACAAGAACTTTGCTGTAAAACAACAGTTTGTCCCATCTTGTCAGATGCCACTATCTAAGTATCCAAATATCCCAATGGATTTTGCAAATTACCGTTAACACTGCTGTGATAAGAAATTGTTTTACAGAAAATCGTAACAGTGAATACAATATTGCTGCAGGCTATACTGTTCCATGATAGACCTTGATCTAATTCTGTGGCAAATAGGTTACTTAAACGAAACGATAAAGACGAGTAAATTATTTTAATTTTATGAGCAATATGTCCCTGTAAAGAAAATTATTTTTTGTGTAATTTTGTGTTATTTTCTTACAGTCCTTTGAAAGCAATCAAACATTACTTGACCCTGGATTAGTAAATTCTTCTAGGTATAATTGAAAAGACAGAACACTATTAATCTGACTGCTATTTGAATTTGGGCATATGAACCATCCGCTGTCTCGGAAAACAAAAACTTTTTGAGTGATCAAATATAGTGATATTATTCTTCATATATCATAGAAATTCAAGGCCAGACAGTAAGTGATGACTCAACCCCTCTTAAATCATTCATCTTCAAATTCAGTCTGAATTTGCATCGACGTTTTTACACCCACTGATGTAGTAGAACTGTTTTGGTATGCAAAACATAAAATTATGTCAGGGGACTGTTTGTGTCTACTGAATAAAGAAATTCATTAATTTCTCATACATATTCTGTATATATTTCGGCTATTGTATGAATTATTAAACTTTAATGCCAATTACCTTTTGTCATCAATTCTTTTAAACGTTTAAACTAGTTCCACCTGATTTATCATTATGATAAGTATCTTAGAACTGTTGGTTGTGTTTTAATTGTTGCTTTTTTACCAGCTTCTGAAAAACTACTTTAAGACCAGATATATAAACATGTAAAAGAGATTGTACGGAAATGTTTAAAAAATAATTCTTAGTTAAGTGAGTTATAGGCTCCGCGCAGCGGTTTATAGGTAAATGGGTGTAAAAAGATAAAAAAAAACCTTTCTCTCTTTGAAAGCAGTTTAGTAGATCTGCACATGTATATATGGTATTGTTTGAGTCTTCAAAGTTTTTAATAGACAAATGCAATTGCTGAAACATAGAAAAAAATCTATTTTAGAAAAATCAGTCTCTTTTAACATTGATAAATCTTGTCTTTTCATGTTTAATTTGTAAGTAAATCTCGCTAGGTATTCTAAGATGTCCTTCTTATCATTTCGTTATAAACTATTTTAAATAGACATACTTGTCAAAAAATCATTTATTTAATTCAATGGAATGTAAAAAGTTTTAAAATCTTGTTGGACGTTACATACACCCTTGGTGCAATGTCGATCGATAGTATGTTTTATACGCGTATAGTATAAGAATTTTGTTTAAAGTTTTTATTCCTGGTGAGTATGAAAAAAATGTAATTATCTATATGTTTTCGAGGAGTATAAACTAACGTTTAGTAAACTCAACGCTTAGTTAGAAAAAGATACATAAAAACTATTACAATAAGTTTGAATGATTATCCATAAAGAATTTCCTTTTCAAATTTATAGGCGTTTTTGATTCTGTTTAAATTTTCTCATAATCAGATAGTGTTTCCTTTCGGCGACCGCATGATGTTTATTTTTGACGCTGTAGTTAGGAAATTCAAGATGACCGTTTTCGTGAAATATTTGAGAACGGTTAAGATATTTGTTGTAATTTCTCTACAATAACATAATGTCCAGGGTCAATTGCTTCTCAAAGATAAACGAGTCAATCATCATTCAATATATTCTAAAATATATCCACTTTCTTAGCACTTTTACAAAATAGTTTTTAGTCTCTTGGACATTTCCATGATTATCCATATTGCAATTTCCTAAAACTCGACGAAATCATTTAAAAACCGGTATTTCATTCAGTGTTTCAATAGAATACCAAGCAAACAGACCCGTGATACGTGAAACCCTTTATAATCCTCTGATTGTATACCATTTTGTTACATTTTCACCAGTTTCATGGCAATGGTGACTTCTGACGTCATTTGACCTGGTTAAGATGGGGTTTCAAGCTTAAAATTACTTACATACGTCTTTAATGGTATGGAGCTTAAATGTCGCTGAATACAAAAAAGGAACATTAATAATTCACGACATTCACGCCTCTATACACGCGTTGTTTAAAATGGTTTTTAGTGGATGACGTCGAAATGCGCATCGTTAAGTCTCTGAAACCGACGTTAAAGGCACGACCATCAAATTAAAGGAAAAATTAATGCAATTTTTACTAGAAAGTAGTTCACCATTAAAGTGAATACGATGTGTAGAGATTAAAAGAATTCTATTTCAGTAATGAATGGTTTGTTTTGAAATTGAATAGAAGTTCACTAGTCGAGTGGGACAGAATTTGGGTTCAAGATAAAAACACATTTTATCGAATTACGTTAACAGTGCTTTGCTGTCAACATTATTACTTTAGAAGTTTATTTTTTGTTAACTTTATTCCTCTGCCTTTTAACTTCGTTTAAACTGTCAATATTAAGAGTCACTTAAAGTTTCGAGTTACATTTTTATTAACTTTTGATTGTTATCTTTATTTCACTGAGATTGTCTTCAAGAGTAATTTCACATATTTAAAACAAAAATAAGGTTTTACTGTTCTGCGTTCCTTAAGATATCCCGAGGGTCCGTTTAAATACCTTAAATAATTGAAATTTTAATGGTGTTAGATGTTTTACACAGTTCCAAAATTTTAACTTTTTATCAGCAAAGTTAAAATCATTTTGATCATAGGCTTCATAAACCTGTGACTTTATTTTTCTTTAAACTACTCACAAAAATCTCGTTTTTTGTTTAGTCAAAAATGATAGAAGAAGAAATCTCCAATAACTGTGAAAAACACGTCTTACAAACAACAGAAATCGCCCACAGCATGTTCACAACATCGCAACTTATCATATCTTGGTACTACTTAACTGTCAAATTTAATGAGTACTGTTGCGTTAATTACTGCTGCTACAAAGCACACCATTTAGCTCTAGGTTCAATACAATGTTCTGATCTTTTATTGGTCAGTTTTATGTCAAAATATACGTATGCCATCTGTTACAAGCATCTTCGTACTTTTGTTAACTCTTCTACAGCTAATATCATTTAGAAAATCAAACCAGATTTATGCCCAAACAAATTAGATGCGCAAATAGCAAACACGATAATTATGAAAAAGTTCACAACCCACAAGAAATAATGTAAATGTTGATAAGCAACTATGATATTAAATGTAACACTGAACCCGCACTTTGGTTCGTTTCGTTATGACTGCACAACAGTGACAACGATTATTATCTTTTTGACACAACTTGGTCTTTTATGAAAAAAATTATTTTTTTCTTACGGTCGTCTTATATTAAACAACAAATAAAAAGTGCACAGTTTTAAGAATTTTTTTTCTATGATGACAATACTGTAGTTTCTAAATATGACAAATAAAACTTACGGCTTTGAATTTCTTTATTTTGCGGTAACTGTAATGTGAGATAAATGTTTTTCAACGTGAGAACTTCATTTAGAGATAAGATCAGTGTTGTTATATTTTGAACGCAGTTCTAGTACTTCTTCTGTGACTGTGAGTCTGAAAGGGAAGTTCTAACGTAACCCTGTCAGCAAAGTGATTTATTTGTACGCTGCACTCATGCTTTAAGCCTGTTTATTATTATTGTTGGAACTTCTACACGATTTACCAGGGCACTTTTACACATAGGTCTTTGTGAAAGACAAACGAATGTTTATTGAATTATTAAGTTTAAAAGGAATGAGTAATTTGAAAGCAAAGAGACGCTTTTACTGTACCGAAGTACTTGGAAAGTCAGTTTTATTTGGTTCTTTAACATGTCTTAATGTCTCTCTAATTGTTTTCTCGGGAAATACAAGTAATTTAATCGCTTGCTCTTTTGACGGTTCAATGAATTAAGAGTCATATAAGCAAGCGCATTACAAAAAAGTACTGAAATTAGTGAGGAGTTTCAAGTTACATCGTTATCGATACCTGTCAATCCTCCAACAAACAATATATTTAGAAGCTCGAAAAGTCAGCTGACACAGAAACTATTTCTTTAACGCCTTATATTGTAATCCTGTCAATTTTGACCGTTTTGAAATACAACATTCCTAAATAATCACTGGGCACCCCTTTACTTCTATAAACAATCATAAACTTTTTAATATAAATTTGTGTCACTTATCCTACAGCAGTTACCCTGTTAAAACTAACGTATGCTTTGCACCTGTCATGATTTCTTTTTTCATTCATTTTTTGAAGAAAAACTTACATGTTTTAATAAGAGTTTGATTAAGACTTGTTCTGTTCTGTTGTGTTCTGACAACGGACATAGTTGTCTATTTCCAAAGGTATTGAGGCTCTGCTGCTTATTTATTTACTATACTAAAGACGCTGTATAAAAAGAATTGAGAAACGCATATTATCATTATAAAGTTTACCAGACTTATTTATACTTGTTTGTTGTTGTTGTTGTTGTTGTTTTCGTGACATTTGAAAGATTTTCGAAAGAGTTTTGACATGGCTACAACACGAGACGTACAACCACTATAATTCACACACCACCAGGGCATTATTCTTTACATTTCCATATACATTGTCATAAGTCTAAAAATATGTTTGACAGGTTTATAGATTCAGATGACATTCCAAGCGTTTACATGCAAAAAATATAAATTATGTGAAGGCTATAATGCGATTATTTACAAGAACAGAATTACCTCTGCACATATTAGTCTGAGAAAAGTACTTAAACTCTTTCTCATCCTCGTGTTATGAAGAAACAATTTACTGATAACTTGATATCCTTGCGCTATTTTATAACCACGAACATTTTCCTATTTTATTGCTATTGTGGCTATTCGGTCGCGTTTATGTAAGTATTGAAAAACCAAAGTAAATCAAAAAATACAGATAATTGTTTATTATATAAATTTAATGTTGTTAATATGAAATAGGAGTACAAATTGGAAGCTGTTAGGGAAGAAAATGTTGCTCAACGATTGTGTGCACAGAGAGAACAACAGAGTCATAGTTCTGTGCTAGTTAATCATTTTCTCTTTCATATGATAAAAATATTTAAATGTTAAGTGCGTGCATACTGTTTATTCCGTTGCCACAAATTTTACAGCAATTCTTGAGTAGATTTGGTTTTTTCTTGTGCACGTAAATCAGGTATACTATGCTAGTTTTATGTAAATAAATTAAAGAAATTTATTCAAGGTGACTTCCCTTTAACGTCTTATCTTTTAAGTTTTATAAATCTTAGTATTTGTTTAGTTACAGAGTGGGATTCTTTGTTAGTTCTATATAACATATTCTGATCTAGACTTAACATTTCCAGATCGGATATAAAAGTAATTGTAAATTTATTTCATTACAAAAAATAGCGAAAGATGAGACAGAAAAAAATAACAGGAAGAGAAAAGTGAATTTCCTAGAAAATATACATAATTTAATATTTTTGCATGCGTGATATATAGGGTGATAAATCGTTGCGTCTTATATAAATTGTCTAACTTTTCCATACATAACATCTGGAAATAGCGTTACAGATTATATATATATCTATGTAAATATGCGTCTTTTGACCAGACGCATAATTTTATATAGGAGCAGAAAGAAAATGATTGCAAAGGTGGAAAAGAACGTAATCAAATATATATTTTCAACACGTAAAATTGGAATTTTGGAATAGTACCTTAAGATGTGAAAATTTCCGTAGTTGTTAAGATGAAAAAAAACCTCTTCTATTTACATTTTTGTCAACACTATGTTAAAAGATTGTGTTTTCAGAATAACGCATATAACATAGTTTTTCTCTATTTTTTTCTCTTTTTTTTCGAAATAGGGGGAGGGGTCGGGAGGTTTATCTTCTTCTAATTTTACCCCGGTGAAGTATCAACATCATATGGTATGATGATATTATCTTCTTGTTATGTTACTGCGGTGAAGTATCAATATATTATGATATGATGATATTATCTTCTTGTTATGTTACTGCAGTGAAGTATCAATATATTATGGTATGATGATATTATCTTCTTGTTATGTTACTGCAGTGGATTATCAATATATTATGATATGATGGTATTATCTTCTTGTTATGTTACTGCAGTGAAGTATCAACATATTATGGTATGATGATATTATTTTCTTGTTATGTTACTGCAGTGAAGTATCAATATATTATGATATGATGATATTATCTTCTTGTTATGTTACTGCAGTGAAGTATCAATATATTATGGTATGATGATATTGTCTTCTTGTTATGTTACTGCGGTGAAGTATCAATATATTATGATATGATGATATTGTCTTCTTGTTATGTTACTGCGGTGAAATATCAACATATTATGGTATGATGATATTATCTTCTTGTTATGTTACTGCGGTGAAGTATCAACATATTATGGTATGATGATATTATCTTCTTGTTATGTTACTGCAGTGAAGTATCAATATATTATGATATGATGATATTATCTTCTTGTTATGTTACTGCAGTGGATTATCAATATATTATGATATGATGGTATTATCTTCTTGTTATGTTACTGCAGTGGAGTATCAATGTATTATGATATGATGATATTATCTTCTTGGTATGTTACTGCGGTGAAGTATCAACATATTATGGTATGATGATATTATCTTCTTGTTATGTTACTGCGGTGAAGTATCAATATATTATGGTATGATGATATTATCTTCTTGTTATGTTACTGCAGTGAAGTATCAATATATTATGGTATGATGATATTATCTTCTTGTTATGTTTCTGCAGTGAAGTATCAATATATTATGGTATGATGATATTATCTTCTTGTTATGTTACTGCAGTGAAGTATCAATATATTATGATATGATGATATTATCTTCTTGTTATGTTACTGCAGTGAAGTATCAATATATTATGGTATGATGATATTATCTTCTTGTTATGTTACTGCAGTGAAGTATCAATATATTATGATATGATGATATTATCTTCTTGTTATGTTACTGCAGTGAAGTATCAATATATTATGATATGATGATATTATCTTCTTGTTATGTTATATCAACATCATTATGTTGTTGTAGTGGTTTATCAATGTGATTATTATGTTATTGTAGTGAAGTATCAGGATATTATGTTATATTTTGTTACATTAATATGTTATGTCATTGTAGTGGTAAATCAGTTAATAGTATTAGTATAATGATACATCAACATAAAAAATTAAATGGAGGTCCGGACCAAAATTCAGTGTTGTTGAAAGTTAATGTTAATGTGTTTGGCCTATGAATTGATATAAAATATTTGCATGACGAGAGAAAAAAAAAGCTGTGTTTGAAACATGGATTTGAAATGTTCATGATTGCATGCAAGTAATATAGAAAAAAGTACTTTTTAAGTACTCACTTGCGTCTTACAAGTAAACGTCTGATATTATTTTTTCTTCCTATAGCATAAGGAGCACATGTACAATAGAATTCAGTCCAAGCTGATGTATTCACAATTTTTTGTCCAGACGCATATTTTTCTCCTAAATCCTAAAGAGAACCATCTCAAATGATGTAAAATGTCATGATCAAATAAGTTTCACGCCTACAATGGAAGCTTGGGAATTGTACCTATATGTTTCTGTACTTGTTTGACATGTAGAATATTAGAACATATACAAAGCTAGCATTTTATACTAGAACTTATTCGTATCAGAAAAATCTTATCCTTGCTTCCTCATTTTCTAAACTGTACATAACGAGGCTTCACTGGTTTTTTATGCAAAGCAAAACTCCTTTTGTTGTAGTTTAGTAACAACAATCCTTGTTTCACTATAAATGAGAATGCTCGCTTATTTGTAAATTTAAGGGATAATGTGACAACTTCCGTGTCAGGTCTTTGATGTAATATATAGGCTCTAGTGAGCGGAAATAACTACAGTCAGGTAGACTAGAAAAAAAAACATTATTTGCCAATAAAAATTCAAAAGAAAACTAAAAATTATAGTCTGAATTTTGTCTTAGTGATTTGCAAATTATTTGTGTTACTTTTATATTCCATTCTCAGTTATTTGTTTTTATAACAGTTATGTATTTACGATTTAAGCCTGTATCGACCAAACATTATTAATTCACTATACATGTATAATATATTCAGTAAAGGAGTAATGTATGCAGCACTAAAATCAAACTTCCAATCAGTTTGTTTAAGACGATGCTATTGGTTCTGAATAAATGCTTCCAAGTAACAATAATAAGCTATTTTGGAAAAAAATCCTAGTGAAGGCACATGACCTATGTGGTCACGTATTCCTTAATATTGTGTTTGCTTAGAAGTGATAAAATCAGAATTTATTGATGCAAACACAAGTTATTGTATGCATTATTTTTTTGAAACATTCATCATCTCAGTATGCCAGTAACCAAAATTTGAAGATTCAAAAATACATCATGTAAAAAATGTTTTAAATTTATTTTTATCTGGCAAAGTTTCGCAATGTCATCAAGGCATTTTAATTTTGTCCTTTGAAAAGAAAGGAACACTTTAAGGCACACAAACCAAAAACTGGTCACCACATACATTGATATTAGGTTTCCTAACATGAAATATTAGTTATAATTTATTATCTTCCTTTCATTCCAGTTTTTTGTTATTTTGTTATGTTAGCAGTTCCTTTTTTTCTGAGAAAAGTTTTCTTTTGAACTCGAGCGACATATTTAAACGCAATGCCTATAACCTTTTATCTAGAATATTTTCCTAGTTACAGGTTTAAAATGTTTAACAATATATAACTTAAAATATATATAAGTGGATGACTTGATAGCAAATAAATACATTTATCTTGAATATTGCTATGCTCTAGTGACTTTTGACCATATGTAATAATTACATAAAGAGCTCACTTTCTAGACAAATCTATACCATTTTCCTGGAAATTACAGTTATTTGGTTTATTACTAGAATCAAAGCATTGTATTGTTTGTTCCCCGTTTGTACCAGAATTACAAGAATTGCTAAAACAGTGGGAAGATTCTGCATCCTAGTTACTCCGAATGCTGTACTGTCAGTGAAATCTCGTGTACGTAATCAGAGAGCAATTAAGTGATACGACACCGTTAATCAAAGACATTGGTATGTGATAAGGAACAAAACCTTGTCTCAGACTGAATGTCTGCAGTGAAATTTAATCGAACATAACAACAGTCAGGACAATAGAACATAATAATAACAATCAAACAAACGAAACTAAAGTGTTTTCTCTAAAAAGTATATGTCGAAGCTACTTGACTTCATCTTTGAAATTTTGCCCTCCATTGCTTGTTTTACCGAAGCCGAATTGTCGCAATTTGTATGTATAAAAAGAACTGACTCTACTTATTTGAAGACATTTTCAATACTTATTACATAGATAAAAAAATCTCTAAAATGACAGAAGCCGTTATATTTGGAGATGAAATTATAAATTAAGACGTAACTGAATGTTCGTGATAGTTAACATTTACACCTTCTAATTATAAGTAAATTGCTGGTTTAGGGAAAAAACATGTTAATCTGGAAAAAAAAGTTAACTTAGTAAAATTATGTCACCACCAATTTATTAAAACAAAAAACGTCTTTTTTCTGAGAAAGGAATTAATTTCTTCAACAACAGAATTGAAATATATTTCTAGGTGTTAAAATAGCTTTGTAATTTGAATGTTCTATCGGAATACCCCTAATTGCATTGCTTTATTGCATATGCGATTTTTCACAATATATAATCGTCGTTCTACGCTCAGATAAGCGCTGTTTTAGAACATATTATTTGTCTCTTTGTATAAAAGAGAAATTTTCACGAAGCAAATATCACGTCACTGATCTGTGTGCACATAACGTGTCTTTGTTAATCTGTGGTTGACTTCCTAATCTGTATGTCAGGAAGCTTTTTATAATGCCATTTGTAAGCAGCTGTTAATATGGGTTGATTAAATTATCCCTGTGTTTTTGTTTTGTATTCTTCGGACAGAAAGAGAGTGTTACAAATAGACTTATTAACAAGGTAATAGCACAACTCTGAAGCAGAGTGAACATTGCTGTACTGGCTTTAGTAAGTGAACTTTTCCATATTTTTTTTTTCATTTTAGACATACAAACATAGGCACACTACAATGATGAAGACTTTGAAAGGTTAATTGAAATGAATATTCTTAAGAAGTATAGATACACGTATACAATTCCTGATACTTTGATATATTTTATCTATTTGCAACTAATAATAATAAAAATGATTTAGGACAAAGGCTTATTTTTTTCTCATTGCACCATAGAAGTAATAGGTATTTCTTTTGTTTTATATTTTAGGAAATAGATTTCAAGTTTGAGTGATATGCCGTCGAATATATCACCGTGTCGAGTTCAGATGCGTACTAATGAAATCACGAAGGCCGTAGGCCTGAGTGATTAAATAATTACGCATATGAGCGAAAAAAACGTGAAAAATATTTAAAATTTATTTCCATTCTAACACGAACGTATATTACAAGGGGCTCGAGTATGTGCACTTTTTACCAGTGACGTTCGCACTGACATCAGTGGTCGCGCGCTTGTGTTAAGTGTGATATAACGTGTAGGATATACCACGGTCAATTTCTTCTTTTTTGATTGTCGGCGAATTGCAGATATTAAAATGATTGTTTTCCTTCAATATCATTGAAACTTTTAGCAGTTCTCGTTTGAATTCTGACATGCGACAGAAAATTAAAATACTGCATTATTTGTCGCGTGAATGTCTAATTTTAACTAAACAAACACATTACAGCATGCCAAAGAATATACCAACAAATGCCCTCTTCTGTATGTTGGTCTATTTTTGGCAGATATTTTCTCTTTTTTTGCAAGTAATACAAAATGTACGAAGTTTTTTTTTGAAAAATTTAGTGACATGGAAATCCCAAATGTTATTAACATCGTGCAAACAACTGTAAGTATTTTATGAAACGAGCGAATTTTCACGACAAAACAATTTACTTATTTTGTATTCAATTCCAACTTTGCAGTTTCACTGTCTGGTCACAACAATTTTGATGTATTGGCTGCTCGAATGTTGGAACAATGTGTTACAACACGCAAAGTTCATTCTGATAGTAGTATGTTTTGTCTGAAGGCGTCAGTCCATGTCAGTATTCTCTTTCAATTGCTTGGGGAAATTTGCAAGCAAAATTCTGTCAACACTTCCTATATCCTATACTCATTTAGCTTTGACCACAACACTGACTATTTTGACATAATAGCATAAAGTTCTTAACGCTCCCAAACTAAATGAAATAGATTGACGGTCACATCATCGAATAATATAATATAGGCGTGTTAATTTAGATTGTATTTCGAAGCGCTTTAAATGTAATGGTACAGCGCTGGTTTGCTAAAAGACAATTTAGTTAATTAATTCTATCGTGCTTAATTTAGACAATTTAAAAATTTAAACTCTATTTAGCACAGTATAAAGTAACAAATGTCTCAGCAAATTATTAGTCAAACTGTTTCTAGATGAAAGTTGTTGTGTAAAAAATACCACTGTTTTCGTCTATATTAAGACTTTCCATATTCGCGTTGCCCTTACCAGATTGATAAGAAAAAATGTTGGGATTAAAATGAATTTGCAATATTCATGTTACAAAAGAGCACAAGTTTTTACGTTGTAATGGCTTAATTTGATACCCTTTTAGAAAATGCGTTGTTGTGCATGTTCTTCGGTAGAAGGTGCCAATTTTTTTATACCAATTATTCGAAACAAAATCCTTCATTTTATTTCATCTTAAGAAATATGACACTATGAAGAAATTAAAAATATGAGTGACATATTCCATCAATATTAAGATAATTTACAAACAAGAACTACCTTGCAGCATTAAAATTTAACTAGTGTCGCCTTTAATGTCCTCTACAAATAATGTATTGTAAATAGGTAAATTTGCGATTGTAAGGAAAATAATTTTTTCATGTTGATTGTTTGTATGATGCTTCAAAATTTCAATTTGAAGTAACGCGGCAAGTTAAATTTGCAAAACTTCATAAAGTTCTTTTTTACTGTAAAAACGGGTGTTCGTTTATATGTTTAACCATCCACATGAGACTTGATTTTTTTTAAAGATTAGAGACAAATATGTATGTATCTTGCCAGTACTTTGTATGACAAAATGCGTTACATTCTGATCAAAGTACGGAAGTATTATACGACAATAACACCATTGGTACATATGTAGATACAAAGAAAAAGGGGGAAATGACATTCAGAATTTTTTCTGCCGTCGCGTTTGCTCTGTGGTAGGTTTAAAGTGTTTGGAGCATGCAAGGAATGAATGCTAAAATGTTTGAATATACATTGATTGACTTTTATGGACAAATGACCTAAGAAGGTTAACGAACGTATTGTCCACGGCACCTCTAGTATGTTCTAATTGTTTGGTAATTACGTGCAACATTTTAACAAGTCGTCAGAATTCCATATTTTACATCCGAGTGGATGTTAAATCAATATGTCTGACACATTTTATTAATGTCATGCTCATTTTCATGAAAAAAAATATCAGGTGGTCAAAAAAAATTCAGAAGCTATAAACATGACCGATATATCATAAACACAGCGAAATATTCATGACCTAAACTAGCTTACTTTTGAAAGCCACATCCATTTAAAATGCAAATTATCTATTCTCTGGTTCCAATCTGAAAGCAAGAGAGGCGTCTTTGATTGAAATTCATAGATATTTTATGTCAGACACCGAGTTATCACGCTTTAGGTCGAGCATCACCACTACTTTTTTTTGTAACAGCAAAGTTATTGTAGTAATTTGATTACAAATGTCTGTATTTTGACAAGTCTATTTAAGTAATATCTGATCGTCTGTGAACTTGAATATTTACCTTCAGACCATCCGGTCAAAGAGAAGGTCTTGAGATTATAGTAACTCGTTTGTTCAGCGTATAACAGACGCGTCTGCGAACGTTTAAATGCACCAATATATGTTAACATTACTGTAAGAAAAGCTGTTAAGAAGCATCTGTAATAGAACTCTACATTAACAAAAACTGACCGATTCCATTTCTGATAGAGGGATCTGCGTCATATTTCATCTCAATGTCTTATATTTCTACCTTTGGCAAACCTGTTCTGATTGTTATTCTGTAGAGGCTAGTATGGATTGTTTGAAGACGTACATATAGAAACACGAGACAAAGACTGGCTGTTCGACAAAACAAGATGAAACACAATCACTACATAAAACAATATATAAGTATCAGTACTGGTATGTTTCTCTCATAGTTAATTTGAAAAAAAGTGATTTGCTGATTAGTTCAAAATCGCTGTCAAAAAACTTGAAATTATTTCATTGTCTGTTTTTGTATATATGTTACTTTCTTTTGGTCGTTCTCAGTACCTCAAAGCATAGCGGTTTTGAGTAAATAGTTTTATATAGTACACGCGTTTTTACGAAATAAGTATCTCAAGTATTATCAGTGTTCTTTCACTGAAGTAAATGTGCACAAAACCAAAAACGTTTTGTTGTTGTTGTTGTTTATGTCAGGTGATCTGTAAAAAACATAATTGGGTATTAATTCATTGAATATCATTCAAATTGGCATAATTTTGAAGAAAATTTTAGGATCATTGTTCTTTTATTCTGAAAATCACAGTTTAACGTCCCTAAGACTTGTTTCCCTGGTGTAAATAACACTGTCATTGAATAGATTACAATTTACGTCTAGTAAAAACACCGTGGGATATCATCCTTTTTAAAGGTATGTAACCTTCTGAAAAATCTGAAAAAATTGCCACATAACTGACATATTTATTATTCCATATGATATTTTCGACAACCAGAAGCACAAATAATTGTATTACAAAGCAAAGTTATAGTAAGCAGATATGACATATTAAGATATATTGACACTATGTCTGCAAGAACTATGTCAGACATTTGTAGTGAGAGAAGTGTATTTTTCTAACTATTTTCTCTATTGATGCCTTTGTCTATATCTAACTTAGATGCAATGTATTAAGATTTAAAGACATAATGCTTATCTTAAGCTGATTTTCAGGATTTCAGAAAACATTTTGTCACTCTGCCAATCAGAAAATGCAAATGTTCATGTATGTTAAAATACGTGCAATTATCATTCCACAAAAGCACGTGGTGCCTTAACAAGGAACAAGATTTTTTTTAAAAAGAAGAAAAAAAGTTGTTTTCATCTGATCTTCTTACAGTCATTATTGACGACGTTATTATATTTTGCAAAATGATTTTTATTTCTTTTGGTGCAATTATAAGCAGCTTTCGATAAAACATTTATTTTTCTAGGGACTGAAATCTTTCAGGGTGACTTTCTTTAAGCTAACAAGTTCAGATGCGGTAAAGAAAAAAAATGCTCGTGTAATATATGCTATTCTTTTATTACACCTTGCAGGAACAACTACAGAATACGGGTTAAAGAACATTAAATGCTAAAAGCGAAAAAAAGCATTTATAAATGATTTTGATATCGCTGATCATCGTACAGAAATTGCATACTTTTGCAGAGTGATTTCCTTTTTTATAAATGATAATTAGGTTACGTTTCTTCAGTACAAAATTCTTAAGATATGTGACCTTCCTGCGCAGAATGAACTGTTTCTTCTGCTCTAACTCCCACTGCACAGTTTTATTCTAGAGGATAGTAAGAATGTTCTGTGGGGTGTATTGGGGCTATGCCAGTTATATTGAATTGTTTTCTAGTGTTTCTATACCTTCAGTGGCCGAGTATCAATTTCTGGTCCGACTAAACATACGAACGTATTTCCTTTTTTCAGATTCTCTAAGCAGGTTCTTTTTGACAATAAATGCTAGAAAGACCTACGTAACCTCTTCACGTGTACCTACTTACACAATTTGTTTATTGGTGAATTGGTGGATACATGATGCCGAAAGTTTGTCCCTGAAACTAGAATAAGTTTACTGCACTTGTGTCTAAATAACGCAGCATATGACATAATGTTTTGATTCTTGAAATTAATTAGTTTCATACATTTTGTAATTTCTTTTTAAATTCAACGTCTATTCTACGATTTTAATTCTTATCATTCACAAAACATTTCAACATACAAACATTTGGCATTTTAAGATATTTCAGATTGGAATTTTTTTTCCATAAAAAATATGTCTAAACTAACAAAACTAACGTCTTTCAAATAGTGTAATGTAATTTACATAGAGATAAGAACACCTGTCTCATATTTCCTTTTGTTTTAAAGTTACATTTTACAGTAAAGGAAAGGGTCTGTAATTATTCATATTATGTGTATTAAGGCCATCGCTTTTCAGTTTATTCTAACGTCAGCTTATCGTTTCCATTCCGATATTAATTTTATATAATTTACTGCAGTTTTGTAATTCAGTTTTACAGTATCTCGCATCTTGGGACCAGTGATAATTTTGTGTATCAGTCTAGCTTTATTTGTGTGTTTAAAGTGCTAAAATGGTATAAGTTCATTTTAAGATTTGTTTAAACAAAGTAAACATTAGTTTTGTATGCCGGTTAATCGGAATTACATAACTAGAAATTAAAATCTTATGCAATTTTAAATTCAGTTTAAGTATAGGCCCATAGTTTCCTGACCGACATGGTGATAGTTTTTGTTCTTAACACTGTATGTACATTTCAGCATTAATCATAAGACCCTAAAGACAGGTTCTAATTTTTTTCTTCGAACAAATGGAATTTCTACATCATCTTAAAATTTCAAAACGAGCACACATGCATCTTTTATGAAGAATACTTGTACACTGTATATTAGATAACATGTCAGTTACTGTTTAACAATATTTAAATAAACCGTTTAGGAACGAAAGCAGGTTTACAAAATCGGCAAAAATGGAGGAAGGTTTCTAATAATTTTTCGTTCGACAAACGCTGATCCAATTGACTCCCACGCACTTCGTGATTAGAAAAAGATGTCAAAGCAAACTTCTGAATTTATCAATGAGGTTTCAGATTAGGTTAAATTAGTTTCACTTCAAAACGGTTGTGAAAATTCAGACAAAATATAAGACAGGTTCACCCAACTATCTTAATAGGCATTTTCTAACAGATAAATGATAGGGGTTGTCTCAAATTGACATTAGCAAGATTAAATCTGAGGCGTACTTTTTTTCCTTTAACTTTAACAAAGCTGGCCAATTTCAAGAACAAACTGTAAGACTCACTCTGCATGCAGTTTCGTTTATTGGGGTTAATGACACCTCGTATTTCGGCGTAACAACATGACCAAAGAATTTATTCAAACTTTTTTTATAACTTCTTCTCAGAAATTGTATCAAAACTTGCCTATCTGCTTCACAAAGCCGGTTCAAAACATTATGTGTTTACGACTATATTAACTTGCTCGCTGTTAAAGATAACTTGTTGTTTTAAATGTCCATATATTTTCTTACAATGTCCTTTACTGGTCCTTTAATATAGAAACATTTAAAGCTCTTTGCGGTCGCATCATGAATTTTAGTTTCAAGTATTTATATGATTTTGAGGTAGGTATTTTAACTTACTTAAATTATTACAACGGTTATTTTTCGTCGTCGGTTATGCAGTAAATTAATTTCTTTTCAATTAATTTAGTTTTATATCATTTGATATTACCTTCTAAAAAGTTTGGGTTTATTTATGTGTCTTGGTGTCAATGAATAGGTCATGACGTGTGTTTTTTCATCCTGACAAGAGTTAAGTTTGCTAAAAGTGAGTTGTCTAACGGTTTTACTCGCCTAATATGTGAACGAATTTAAAATTAAAAGTATATGTAGATTGAATAAACGCTCAAAACTGTATATTTTCAGTACATCGATATTACAGTTCAGTTCTAAAACCAAGCGTAAGAAGAGTTAGGTGATATTTTATGGTACACTAACTCATGGAAGAAGTATGTGTATAAATGTGTAAAAATATCTGAACTGAGTAAAAGAACCGAAAATGATACAAAGAAATATTTCTTTAAACACCATTTCTTACTCACTGTTAATATAACTGTAAGGATTGCTTTAAAATATGGCAATAACAATTCATTTAATGGATTATAACCATGCTAGCTTTTTCATCATGTGTTTTAGGCACAAGCTGTCATTCTTGAAATTCTTTCTATTTTCCTTAACACGCCACAGTACATGTTTTACTCGAATAGATTTAAAAATTACAAAGAAATTTGAGACAACCCTCATTAATATTTCAGTAATTTAAAAGTATGTCGAACTCATCATTGTGATGGTCTAGAAATTTCTATTATGATCACAGTGAAAGAATATTGAAATCGCAATCAGGAGCATTTGAAGTGAAATGCAATTTCTGGGTTATGTAAATTGATACATCAGTACTGTTATGTCATCATAAAACAAAAATGATTCATCGTCATTACCACCGAGAATGTCCGCTTCTGTAAACATACCTCAGGAGGATAATTCCAATATTTCATGCAAATCATATTCTAGAATTCTTCTCTTTTTTCAAAAACATAACATTTTTTAGACATTACAGTGTAAGATTACGAATTGCATCTGTGTTGGGAATATCTTATTGCATAAAATACGTTGGAGAATTCCTTCGTGTCGAAGGAGCGTTTTTTACTTTAATTTGATCTAATGAAGAGTTTTATTGACTTAGATGCTATAGTCATTCCCTTTGTTTTCTTTAGCGTTATAAGTAACTGCAATCTTAACTCTTAACGTGCTAAATTCCTAAAATGGACTTGTCCATCTTTCAATTTAGACAGTACCATTTTTCATTTATAGGGGTATTAGTTGTAAAAATATTGACTGAATAGTGGACAGTACAGATCATGATTAGACCTCATGGATATACAAACTGATCATGGTCTGCACTGATCACTAAGGCAAAAACAATTTGCCGCCAGCAGAATAAGTTTAATATCTTTATAAACGAATAACCTTAAGGAACACATTTTAATAATATATCTAAGTCAATATGTACTTTTTCTTGAGACATGACATGCAATAATCGTGGCCAGTCAGTGTAAAAAATGTATTCCTTATTTAATGAAGCAGTGGCAATGCAAACTGCCAAGTTTAAAAGTTACGATAAATTGAAATGTGGCTTCGTCATGTCTCCAAAGTAAAGCAAGTTACCTTTGCCATGTCTCTGTTAATTATTTCACGCAGAAAATTGTTTTTTTGATGTAAAATCACAGTGAGTTCACAGACTAGTCAATGGGTTAAACGAATATAAGAGAAATTAGATGCTTCAAAAAGACTTTCAAAGAATCTTTAATTGACTATGTTTGTTGGTGTCTGTAAGAAAAGTTGCTACATCTTTTCATTGAACAAAAATGGTCTTTTACAAGAAAGACTCTAATTCACTTCCTTCCGCGAAGTACTTTGAGAACATGACTTTAAAGAACAGAAAAAAGTTTGTTTTCGTTGCGACTCATAATGTTCTATTAAACCATTTAGTGTACCTTTTTTCTATCTAATAGTATTTATGTATAATGATCAAATTAAAAAAGGAGAGGATTTTTTACATGTTTTATTCAGCATTACAAATTGATCAGTTTCTGTACTTTCAGTATGATATTAAATATAAGAGTCCTGTCCATAACTTAAGAGTCCTGTCTTAAAGTTTCTCTTTTTGGATATTGTATACCCTCCTTGATTCATTAATTTGTGAAACTTAATTGTGCTAATCATAAATCTACGTGGACAGCATACACTATAACTGAGTGAACGACCTTTTTGTCTTCCCCAACAGTGTTCTACTTCATGTATATATCTTGCTAATATTACCAGCAGTGCTATAACTGCAAGATTTGTGCGGTAAAGAACATTTATGCCAAGTAAAATTGGCATCAGTACTTTCAATACTGTGGAATTTTTCTCGAACACACATTTTTTTCACTCTCGCTTCTCGAGAAGCAGTTAAAATCACATATATACTCCAAAACATCATCATATCAATGTAACTTTTTGACCAGTTTTTAAAGGACAACTATCAAGGATGGAGAAATGGTTTAGTCTACCGTTTTACTCATAATATATTTTCAATGATATAAGGCATCTATATTCAGACAAGGGTTTTAATCTTTCAAAATTAGATCACAAGGTTTCTTTTTATTTACAGCGGTGTTGTACTTTAATCGATGAGTTGTATTTTTATTCTGATAAAGTAAAAAGAGATTTTCATTTGCAATTTATAGCGTCTGTACTTTGACAATATTAACTTAACAAATTATTTTGGTGAAATATTTTAGTCTTAACAGAATTAACTCTAGACAAATGAACTGAAATATATTCTTTGTCTCACAGACTAACGTAGGTTTCTCGTTCAGTCAAATGAACTGAAATATGTAATAAATAAAAGTAACAAAATCACAATAGAAACAATGAAGAAGAATATATTGGAATTTTACCAAAAACTGACAAAACCTATCTTGCAGAAATCTATGCATTACATATGAAACATGTCAAGCTTTCATTTATAAGTACGCCCCGTTAGTTAAATCAGGATGCAAAAACTGAAACAGAACTGTGTTGAATGTTTTTTTTAATTTTAACAATTGTTATAGGATATGAAGCTTCATTAGCACTTGAAATATATATATGTCGAATTGTTTATTATAGATAAAGATTAAATGAAATGGAGACATGCTAAAAGAATGGCTTTATAACAATATATGTTATGCCTTTCAAGAAGCAAACTTATTCGTCCGACTTTTTGTGTCAGCATTTTTAGTTCGTTTGTTTTCGGTGTTAAAACACCGAGGTATTGTCATAGCCCCTCGTTGTCACAATCAAAACATACAAAACATTTCTGTTGGCGCTCCAGGGACAATATTTTCTAAACAGTCATTCTGAAAATTTATCAGAATGTTTGTCTTGATATACCTAGGTTATGTTCAAAAGTGGGTCACATGAGGTAAAAAAGTAGGTCACCATGATAGAGACCATATTTCCTAATCAAAGCTGATGAAAATTTTTCAGTATGTTTGTAGATAAATAGATAGATAGATAGACAGATAGATAGATTTCAACATAAAATGTCAGACAGCATGGCATTATAAAGCAAATAAAACATACATGAAATTAACAATAAACAAGAGCATGTATGAATTAAACATATTCAGCCATGTCAACCAACATTATATATCAAGGATAACACAAAAAAGAGTTTGTGAAAACTCTTATTTCCATTGTGGTCCTTGAAGTATAGTATTGTGTGGCATAAGAAGAAATATAATTATCACAGGACTTAACACCAAAAATATCTCATAATTGAAAGACTAAGTAAGTTGTAACAAAAATAATTTACAATACAAATTCTAGTTTTGAATACTGTCTTAAACTTACCGCTTACAGAACTAAAAATACATTATAAAATCAGTAATCAATTAAATTGATAAAATGTTCCTTAGCAACGAGCTTGAAGTTTATATATGACCTGGATTGATGATATGTAGGTCTTGTGTAGAAGTAGGTCAGAAGAGGTCAAAAAATATAGGTCAATATGCTAGAGCCATATTTTCTACATGATTACCATCAAAATTTGTCACAATGATTGATTGCTTTGATGATATCTGGGTCATGTTTCAAAGTTGGTTATGCTGGGTTAAAAAAACTAGGTTGTCAAGCTTATGGTAATATTATCAACTTGATAATAATGAAAATTTGTCAGACTATCTGTGTTGATGATATCTAAAACTTGGTCACACTGGGTCAAAAAGTAGGTCACTTGGTTTGACGCCATATTTTCTAATTGATTTTCATTTAAATTTTGTTAGAATGTTTGTCTTAATTATATCTAGGATATGTTCAAAATTGGGTCATGTAGGGTCCAAACAGTAGCTCACCATTTGAGATGTCACGCCATGGAGGACATGAAAATACAGAGTTCTATATAAATAACACAATAATCATGATATTTTCTCTATTTTTATGGCATATCATGATTTTCAAATACGAATATAATACTCATTACTTTCTGAATTATTCCACCTCTTCTGACAAGTAACTGAAGATGATCATTTCACCTACGTACTCCTCTTTCAATTCAAAGTAGTTATGTTGTTCATATTCAAATACAGCTTTCAGTATTTTCTAAAACGTAACTACAGCCGAGCGTTGGCACCCGCAGGAGGCGCGCTTGTTTCAGCACATACTTCTTTAACCCGATTGTTGTATCAGTGAGGGCAACAGTAACTGGCAGTGATCGAACCATATTCTATTCACTTTCAACAATGTTGACATATATCTTTCTTTCATATTCAAGTTATTTCTTCATGAAAAAGCCTATCTTATTTGCAGCAATATCATAACAAAGGACTGCACTATATTTCTAACATGTTTAATGATTTAAGAAGCAAAGTTATGAATGTTTTTATACAAATTAACACGTCCAAATGAAAAAAAAAAAGTTCATCAAACACAAATTTTGTTTGCAATAAACTGTTCTTATATATACAGCAGAAGATTTATACAATGCATAATCATCTTTACCATAGATCAGGTTTCATCCTAAAAGACAAAATGTGTTAAAATTGGCTATGCCTAATGACCTTAACCGTCAAATAATTGAACTGCTGTTGACGTCTTTGACAGAACAGTACCAGTATTTCATGCAAATTGTATAATGATATCTATCAGTGGGACTTCTCTTCAGGATATATGACAATTGTTTAGAATAAAATGTGTAAGATGACGCCTCACGTCAATAACAAAAAATGACGAGATGGAAATAGAACACTTTTTATATAAGTTTTGTGTGAGAGTTATGAAATGTTACACAAGAATGATAATTCTAGAATCCATATTTTTAATTGTTTTGTTCTACATTTATCACATGAGAAACGAAGAATCAACAGCTATTTTTTTAAGAAAAAAGGAATGTGCGTGCCTGTATTGTAAGAAATAATGTGTTAAGTTTATGATATATAATTAGATACACGTGGCTTGCTATCTCTAAAGCCATAATAAGATATATATTTTCCCAAATGGTTGTCGTATTTTTATAAAACTGATTAAAACTATGTTCTTCAAAGAGAAAAAATGCCTATTACAGATAAGTTTCTGTTGATTTTCCGTCCGCTTAGTACTTTTAAGAATATTTCTCCAGACTGCAAATGGCATTCGGTTTTTGCTCCCGACGAATATTTGTCCACTTTCACATAAAGACTTTAACTCTTAGGTTTACTACGATAGAATGCAATACTTGTTCTTAATGCGTATCTGTAAAGCAATGGAGTCGAATCAATTGAATATTTACTGCTATGTACTTTTTGTGATAGAATACTAATGTCCGTCGCGCCAGAAATTAAGAACCCATTTGGTGCTTCTAAAAGTTTCTCTTTGCATTTTATTTGCCTTTATCAATTCACAACTCACATCTTCGATGAATAAAATCAAGGACAGGAAATTCATCTGAAACATCCTAACTTAAACATGATTTAGTTTGTTTGAAAGTCATCTCAGATTTTAGAGAATGGTTTATTTACACTTTAGCCTTTTGACAATGTTTTAAGAAAACGACGTTTTTGAAAACTACAATTTGCTCTACTTCACTGTATATCTATATTGGAAGTGTCATAAATGAGTATAAAACAACATTTGTATTTCCGTATCAACCAAAAGCTAAAGAACGTGTTTGTCATGCTACTTCTCTAAAACTTCTTTACACTTGTAATTCGTAGCTAAAATCAAATACAAAAGGGGTTTAAGGAACTACTTTTGTTTTTTTAACTATGAACACAAACTGGCTTTTAATTTGCACCAGAACATGTCACTATATACAAATATATTTGATCAGTATAGCAGGTGTGAACGTTTTCTAATATGTCAGTGCCTACGACTCTTGACTGGTTGCTTGAAAGGGAATTTTGGAGTTTTTATCAGCGGACTTTAAGTTAAAGCGAAAATTCGAATTGGACTGACAATGGTGGTTATAGTGGTGGAATTGTGCGGTGGTCTAATCTGGTCAAGCATCAGATGAATATAACAGCCAAAAAATCCGTTCTTTTATTAATCATTAGCAGTTCCCTGTCAGATATAGTATGGTATTGACACATATATATACTTAATACTGATGATGAGTAATGTTGTTTAATTCTACTAGAGCACTAGAATTTGAGAATGGTGCCTCTGGACTTTTAGCGTCGCACAAAAGCGATGCAGGAAATAGAAAAACGTGTGGGAGGTTGTCGAATCCTCCGTGTCAGATACAATTTTATTAGACTTCAGCTTAATTTGTCCTTAGTTCAGAATATTATTTAAATGAAGTCTGTTGTAAGAACTGACGCTTTTTTTCGACAAAGCCCATAAGAGACAGATAACATTGCTGCACAGTGTCATTGTCGCATTAATAGTATTATTTATATTAAGGGGATACACAGGCAAAATTTTCATTTCTTCGATTTGAATTTTCCTTTCAATATTCTATAAATGTCTTCGAAATGAATACACTAAGCAGACACAGGAACAAAACTTTTCTCCATATAAAGAATACAATGGTGGTTTCCCAACTTGACCCACGTGGGCCAGGTTAGAGCATTTAGATTTGACAATAGTTGTTATAGAGAACTATGAAAACATTCCTGTCAAATGAATGACTAAGACTTATTTCAATCTAACAATATCCACAATATCAGTTATTGTAATTTCCAGAGTATTTTCTAGTTACATGACTTGTTTTAAAACTACTCGGTGACTCTGTCGGCGTCTTAATTTCGTTCAACATATAAAGATATAATTACGCTTCAAGCCCAAAAAATATAGTATTTATATAGAAATTCATGCTAGGATGTTTAAAAATGTCATTTTAGCATGATTTGAGTAAATAAGATCAACTTAATATTTTTGTCATTCATTTGCCTAAGTATCCCTTTAAGGTGTTTGTTGTATTTGTAAACGATTAAACAATGTTTTATGTTCTGAATAAACGGCTGTATAGAGATATGTGAATTGTTTAAACTTTATTTTTAAAAATACCAGTTAAATCTAATTCATTTGTTCGTCTGTCGTTAGACATTCGTAATTAAGGTTCCAAATATTTTAGTTTGAAATTCAAATGACTCTGCTTCGACAAGAGACTTACCTAAACAAATCTTTTAGTGAAATATGCGTGTCTGTGTTTTGTGATTTTCTTTTAACAAAAATTAATTTTCTGTGGAAATCGAAATTTATATGCTGAATTAATTGTAACTTGTCAGTTAAAGAGTATAATTAAAGAAATCGACTTTTTCAGACGAAATGCATCAACAAAGTATAACGATGTATATTAGGAAGCATCTTTATTGGAACCTGACAATAAAATGACAAATTGTCAGGCAAATTGTTTTTCATTGTCTCATACTTCATTGATATCTTGCCATGTGAAACAAAAAATAAAAACAAATCTAATTTTTTTTTATTTTCATTCATTTAATTTACACATTTAGGCCTTTGTATATTCACTTTTCTGTCAATTTAAAATAACTACTGACAAAGCTTAAGAGACCAATTAAGAGTTACCTATTAAATAACCATGCTAACATAATATTGTGACAGTAAAATAACGATATTTTACAATGGTGATTAAGTGGAGGAAGCTTGTAGTTCGAATTAGACTTAATTTTTTATGTAATGGACATTTCTGGCGCCAAAACGATAGTCATCCAATACAGTGGTATGATTATTTCTAAAAGGGAACTAATGTTGACAGTATTCAGTATTTCATTTGTTTGAAATATTGGTAAATTTCTCTCTAAGAACATAAACAACAGGACATTTTCCGTTTGGGTTTCAAGTGGAAGAACAGTTATAAGAGAATTTGAGCTTTATAGCGGCATATTCATTTTTAGATATTTACATTAATCATTTAATATCTCATTGTAGATGGATTAAGGACATAACAGATCTGTGGTTACATGTATATGGTCATGATTACTTAACTCGGTGAAATAAAAGATCAATTCTTAACAACAATATTTAAAAAACTAAAGAAAACAAAGGATGTGCTCATTTCTTTCGACTTGTCAAAAAGGATAGGATGCTCTTCCTAATTTTCCCTACCTATTAGTCGTTCGAAACTAATGATTTATTATATTTTCGCTTTTGTTTTAGCAACAACTCATCTTTTGCTAATACGTCAGACCAAGATACAAAAACTTGTAAACAATATATATTTACTGTAACACGTATTCCACTCTAGCAACTCCTTGTACTTATTGACTTCTTTCTGAACCTTAAATTAAATGACAGCTATCAATTACATTTACACAAACAGAAAATACTACCAGACAACTGTCATACAGGAAACAGTTGCGTACTGACAAGATCCTTTTTTAACCACTAACAGAAAACTAAGTGGAATGGAAAGCTTGTTTTGCTCAAGATTGTGATTGAAATGTTAAGGCTGTAGGCTGGGTTAAAAAAAATTCCAACAACTTCTTGCTATATTCCTACCATTATGACTTCTTAAAACCTAATTGATTATATAAGCATTAATATTTGCTTTGTGTCCCGACGCATTTTTTCTTCTACGGACTTAGAGAACAGGTGTTAGACAATAAAACAGATGTGCATCACTTAAGGGATAGCTTTGGTATTGGATGAATATTTTTTTTCTCTTAATATTCTATATTTTCAGACAAGACAGCACATGAACAATCTTACTGGTGTTTCTAAAATGTCTTACCTGTATTCAATGTACTATTCATACTTTGTAACGGTCCAAATAACATCTTAACTTGTCCTCAAATGGTTTTTCAAAATGAAACAACACTACATTAACTATGCTCCGTCGGCAAAAAGGATTTTTGATATTAAAAGGTACTGTATATAAGTGTATATAAAACAATTGTGTTCTATCTGTTCGAAGTATGTTGATGAAATACATTTTCGGATCATTGCACACAAAGTGTACATAGGCTAACAGTTATTTTCAGAGATAATTTGATTTATTTTAGTGAGGGACATTCCTGATAACAAATTATCTCCCTTACTCAGTAGGTAGACCAAATAGCACATTGGTCCTTTCAGCTGGAATCCTCTGACTTTATCCTTGATTCTGATTGTGATGGTCTGGACTTTAGTTGTGAAAATTGTCACTTATACATTAAATAAAAAGTTAGAATTATCAAAAAATAAAGATAATGGTGTTAACAAAACATGTTGTTAAACTTAATGTGTAATCTGACTACAACTGTTGCAAATAATTACGCTTAATTATCACTATACCAAAAGAGACAATAACGATAAAAGCAGAGGGATCCAAATGGAAGGACCAACGAAATATCAGAGCGTATTCAAGGTAGATAATCCACCAATGTCCCCCATTATTTTAGTTATTTAGCGGCTAATGCC
This sequence comes from Cyclina sinensis, assembly GCA_012932295.1. Classification (NCBI taxonomy): domain Eukaryota; kingdom Metazoa; phylum Mollusca; class Bivalvia; order Venerida; family Veneridae; genus Cyclina; species Cyclina sinensis. The sequence continues at coordinate 32,325,245 of JAAONU010000008.1, forward strand.
CAAAAAGCTTTTCTCGAGGTTGAATTCCTTAGAATGCAATAAGTAGAACAGTTAGTAGTGTCCTAAAATACATGTTTTTAGTTCTATACTTATATACACTTACATTACGGTCTTAAGCAAACGTTTCTTACAGATTTTGATTTATATAAGAATGAATACATTTATTTCCCACTGTATAGAAGATGAGCTTTATCATATTATGTCGAGGTAAAGGCTACACTTGATTGTAACACCACTTATGGCTAAAGTTTCCTTTTTTAGTTATTTTCCAAACAGTTCATTTTCCTCGTTTTTATCAAATGATTTTCAAGCTGTAAGCTTCATCTACCTGTTATAGTTACATTCATTTCTTAACACTTATTTAATACACGAAAATTCACCAAATTTTATATATCATTTATCCTACAAGACAAAAGAAAGACGGTTTGGTATTGCTGAATATATTTTAAACACACTATTAAAACAAACAAAAATCTTTCAAATTCATATGATTTTTTTCCATCTGAAATTGCTTTGTTGTTATAAACATTTGTCACTCGACAATGCTATCTTAGCAAAATGTTTGGGTGAAATCTGACTGGTTGAAATTTTAGACTATACTTTACCAAATTGCTTTCTTGAGAAATGGAGACTAATATGTCAAACAGATAGAATCTAATTCATCTGACTTGTCTGTATTAGACTTAATGCATCAATATACGTTGCCACAAATGCTTAAAATCTATTACTAGGCATCTGCACTTGACTGTGACACAACGAGACAAATTTGCGTTTTATCTGGTTGAATGTAATTCACCCTCTGTTATGTTCTAGTGTTTTGTATGTCTCAGTTTTTAGAAAAGGTAGTTATACGAGGATATTGTTTTATCTAAATTATTTGTGTTCTGTTTTAGAAATTGATAACGCTTCACAAGTATGCAAATTATGAATATTTAAAGTGCAAAACTTGTGCTTCGTCGCCTAAGACAACAATATAGACATATTAAATCACTACAGGTTTATTAAGACGCACATGTTTAATTGGCCCGTTGTATCTTTTTCGTTCCTTGTCTTTACCATTGCTCTTCTTGTCTTCAAAGTGTTTTGTTTCCGGTTCAGCAAGCATCTGGTAGAAATTCTTTATCTAGGTAGGTGATTGTCTGACAGTAATTGATAGTTGTCATTCTAAATTTCGTTAAACGAAGCACCATCGGGTCTGTAAGAACACATTAATTACGATAATCATATAAGGGTTTTCTATATTTTAAAACTGCAATGTATAAGGATTTTTAGATATATCATACAGATTGAAAATGACTTGTTCTTGGTAATAATCGCCAATTTGTCTAGGTGTAAAATTTAAAAAATGAAGAAAGAAACGGTCAATGTCAGTATTTTGTAACTAATCTTATGTCACTTTCATGTTCGATACCTAAATTTTGTCAGCTGTAATGTCTTTATTCACGTTCAGGAAAAGCTCTGTAATATTTGTTTTAAGAGAATTTTGCATTTTCATGCACATTATTTAATACGATGTTTTCCCACATTCCGATGAAATGTGGTTAGGGCATAAGGTGACATCCTGATGCGATCTAGAATTCTAAAATTACATAAAATAAAAATGTCACGGCATTTACTAAAAGCGACTTTATGTTTCCTTCTCATTATTTTTTGAAAATTTATAATATAAGACCTCAATATGGTTTTATTTAGCTTTGAAAAGGATTGGCTAAAACTCACTCAAGTTGTATTGCAAAACAATACCGGCGAATGCTAGAGCGTCCGTGTCTGACTTGATTAACTCAAATTTGTTATCTAAAAAAAAGATATCACAGGGTTGGTAACTACGCTGAACATGTCAGATCAAATAGATCTTAAAATTAAAGTTACTGATTACATTTTGGACAGGTCTGAAAAAAAGAATATACGTCTGAGGTACACCGATCCGTTTTGTTGACCACTGGTGTTCAGATTGAAACTTATTTAAGTATGAGGGCATGTCATTGTGTTACCGCTGCCACTAGCGTCTTACTGTTGTCTCATTGTGTTAGCTGCAACTAGGGTCTTTCTGTTGTCTCTTACGCATGCAATATTTGAATAAGCCGTCTAGCACTGGTGTCATTTTTTTCAAAACTTAACGTGTGGGTTGGTGTTAAATAAATTTGCGTCTAGCAACATTTCCACCAGGATTCGCGTTAGCATTTTTTGAATAAAATCTGTACAGGAGTTCGTTCATTCTTAAATCATTCAATAAGAGTTGATTGTGTGCAGTTGCTCCGTAGGCGAAGCAGCGAAACTATTGCCTCCACAGAATTAAATACTCGCTGTCAGCTTTCCTTTTAAACATTTTTTTTAATTTGTAAAATCTCATCCAGAAAAGTGGTATGTGCTTCTAAACAATAGTTGAATGTAAATACTTGCTGTCCCATTGGGAAGATAAGGTCTGATATTACGAAACAGTTTCATACGTCTACATTTTATAACCACCTTGAAAGTAAATTAAAAGATAAATAATTCAATCACTTTCTTTTAATTATCTCTTTCTGAAAAAAAAATAGACAGCTGGTATTTTATTTGTTTAGATTTTACAAATTGTTTAAATCTGAACAGGTGCATGCTTTCATTAACAGTCAAATTTAAAATATTATTCAAAAGTTTGTTATCACAAACTTATATAATATTTCTTTGACAAACCTTCATCTGTAGCGTTGTGAGATTTTAATTAAATATGTGAAATTCTTTTTTAACTACTTATTAAAACGCCGTTACGCACACCTTCTTTAGCATGTTAACGGTCTAAATATTAAATTGTCTGAACAATAAATATTTAGATGTTTTAATTGCATAGATGATAGAAAGACATTTCAGAACGTTTGCTAGGAATATAAATATTTTGCTTAAGGTCTTCATTGACCGACTTACTTGCAATAGTATTCTTTAAGCTCCTAGATACTACTACTATTGTCCTTTTTCCTCTTACTCACGGAATTGCTTCCGGCATGACAAGCATTTGGCAGTTATTTCTGATTTGGCTAACGTGTATGTAAACAGTAATTGATAGTTGTCAGTCAGATTTCAATACTTACAGAAACATGTCTTAATTTGGTTCACATAAATAGCAATTAACCCAAGTGAGAATTTTTATGGTGAAGTATTTATTACTACAAATATGCCCTATGTACATTGAAAGTGTAAGAATGTATAGTGCCAGAATGTATTCCAGCTAATAACGCAGCGTTAGCAAGAAGTTGGTTAATATTAAATAATCTCGAGGAATATTGTAACCGAATATCGAGGCAATCTGAGACTAGAGTGATTTATTAATAAAGCATATTTGAAAACAATTACACCATAAACTTAATACCATGATGTAGTGAATTAACTATAAAATGCACTAAGAATGTATTGTGATAAGTTTCTACAAACAGGAAATCACTACATTTCTTTTTTTTTTTTCCAATTTCAGATTGTAACCCTTAACAAAGCCATGGATATCTATAAACTTGCCTGGACATTATTCCTGTTGTGTATTTCGATCGCATTAGTTTCATCAAATATTCTCCAGAGTGATTCAGTCCCAGACGACATCCGACAGGAAACAGACCTTTATCGCCATTCCAACTTTGATGGTCATTCCAATACAGATATGGACATGGATGATATATTCCAATACAGAGTAGAAGACGCGTCACAACTTTGTCCAAAGAAGTATATGTTGTTATTTTTGCTTACGAGAGATTCTAAGTATTTGCGAGAGTGTGGTTATGCCGCAGGAGTTTCCAAAACTAGGACGAACAGTAACGGACAAAAGCCCTTCGCTGCTTCTTATTCTGGAAACATCTTGAAACGGATTCTAGATAATATGGACGCCGGCACAGCCAAGATTGATTTTCAGGAAGGTGTCAAAGGGGAGTCTGAAAAAAGAGCACGGTTATCGATAAATGGCGCACTGAGTTCATTGGCTGATATGTTACGTCACGAGTCTCGACGTCATAGAAGACCACAGTTTGCTTTCCACCGTGAAATGCTGAACATGGGTTAGAATACAAAAGAACACACGAATTTCAGAATAATCCATTAGAGTATCTTTGCAAAACTATACATTTGTATTTGGCTAATTTTTTGTGCTTAAGTGAGAGTTAGTACAAAACTATTAATACGTTTTAAAGATGTTGGTTTCTTGTTCATTGTTTTGTGATGTAGTGTTCGGGTCTGCTATATCAAAACATGCAATATATTATCTATTGACTGTTATTATCTATTTCTTGTTAATCAGAGTTTCAGAGTTTACTCTGATGGATTTAATATTTCAGTGTCTGCTATATTGCGCAGCACCTTTGACATTATATCTGAACAACATTTGTTTGAGTTTCATATATTTTAACATTTTGTTGGTATTATCAAAGTATTAAAATTTTAATTAAACGTTATCGAAAATAGAATAAAACAGTACTTCAAAATTTCATGAGAAGAGTACGATGTGATGATTTGCTAGCCAGGCCTCTGGAGTTTATGGAACAAAATTTAAAATTCATTTTTAAGTAGCATTTCCTTTGTTTTAAAATATTATATTCACTCTAAAAGATGTAAGCAACATTTCTTTGTGATATAAAGAATAATACTGTCTTATAAGTGATGTGTGTTGGTGGAAAAGAAGAGAATTAAATTGCAATAATATAGTTATGGCTTATGTTCTTTTAAAGTCAGTGTTTATCATCTTATTATTCGATTAAAGACAAATTACTGCACAGAGAAAGATAATCGGGACAGATAACGGTTGTTAATGCATTGTGTATAAATATCAAGTTTATCAGGAGGTTTCCCTACCAGAATTATAACTTTCGATTGAAAACGATGTTATATATGTGTGATATTCTTTATGCTTAAACGTTTGTTAGTTTTTGTTTCACCAGGTCTAAGTCAAGCATTCATGAACATATGATGACAAATCAGAATAGTCGCATTACAGGGCTTACAAGCGTTTCGCAATACTCGACAAGCAACAGCGTTACTCCCTCTTTACAGCTGAAATGCAATATTGTTATATCTTGAATTTTTTGAATCCCGAATTTTGTGGTTTGTCCATTCTAACGAAAAGTTCTGAAATAAAGTACCTCATTCGGTCGCCTTTAAAGATGTTAGATTTCGAAAGCGTTTCATTGATCCGCACTCTGAAATCATGTGGAATAAAGTATTCAATTACAACGCTTAAACATTGAAAGCGAAATCTGAAAACTCTAATCAACGGTGAAGTGACAAGTTTCATGTATTAGAAATTTCTGGAGATGAAATATAAAGCCCCCTAAAGATCTGTGGTAACAAGTTCAATTTGCCTGTGAAACTTTTCAAAGATATTGTTTCATGTGGAAATTGAATATTTGAATGCAAGATAAAAGCAAATATGTGAAATGATAACACCAGGAATTTGATAAAAACGTTGTGAAAGATTTTGCCCTAGAAGCTATCGTTTATTTTTTCTTCTTTTTGTTTTGTTTTTATAAATTAGAAAATTATTTCAAGAAGCCCCGAAAGAAGACAGCATTTTGAAAAGATGAAAACCACAATGATCGATATAATTAATTCTTTTACTGGACTCAAGTAATTCCATCTTTTAAAGTCGTTTAACTGGTCTCACAATGACTCATGAATGTATTAGGAGCTAAGAATCTATCAAACAACAAAATTCCTGAAACTGAATTTTATTATTATATCAGGGTACTTAAAATAAACGTAAAAAATAAGCAACCAGGGGCCCGTTTTATCAACGTACTTGCGCATAGTTTAGTGCGTAACTTTGTGCGTAACTTACGCATTATTGATAAAACGGGCCCCTGTTCTCTATGTGTAAAAGGTAGGTCTAAGGTATATCAGTTGTTTCCTGCTTATGATTTCATCGGTGGTTGAAAGAAAACCAAAATTTCATTGGTGGACGAAAGAAAACCAAAATTTCATTGGTGGACGAAAGAAAACCAAAATTTCATTGGAGGACGAAAGAAAACCAAAATTTCATTGGTGGACGAAAGAAAATCAAAATTACATTGGTGGACGAAAGAAAATCAATATTACATTGGTGGACGAAAGGAAATCAAAATTACATTGGTGGAAAAAATAAAATCATTGGTAAACGAAAAGAAACCAAAATGTCATTGGCAGACGAAAGAAAATCAAAATCTCATTGGTGGACGAAAGAAAATCAAAATTACATTTGTCGAAAAAACAAATCATTGGTGAACGAAAAGAAACCAAAATGTCATTGGCAGACGAAAGAAAATCAAAATCTCATTGGTGGACGAAAGAAAATCAAAATTACATTTGTCGAAAAAACAAATCATTGGTGAACGAAAAGAAACCAAAATGTCATTGGCAGACGAAAGAAAATCAAAATTTCATTGGTGGACGAATGAAAATCGAAATTTCATTGGTAGACGAATGGAAATCTAAATTCCATTGATCACCTGCCAAATATGAACCAGAAACAGTGACAGTTTCGGAAACAATCGTTTAAGCTCTCTGTCTGAAAGAAATAGCGTAAAAAACCCATTTCTGAGAAAAAGTAGTCATAGTTTTCTTTTGGAAGAAAACTACGCAAAACAGGACAAACAACTGTAAAAGTTGGAATCGACTTTGAGGATAGCTTTTCGAATATATTTCATGTAAGAAATGCCTACATGCCCTGACGTAGCAACTACCTGACAAACGTGAAATAATGTATTGAATACTGTTTAAGACAGAAAAGTGAGTAGCTACATGTCCATTCAACTGTTTTACAACAGACGGCTGTCTTTTTAAAGATTCTTCTTTCTATATATTTCTGCTTAAGGACTTCTGCATGTGATACACTGAAGAAAAAAGTGTACGTATACATCTAATGACTGTATCAAATATTTCAATTGTTTTTGTTTTCCTGGAAAGTATCTACAATCTATTCTTGGAGAAATAAGGTGATGGCTACATTTTGAAAGCATCAGGGTACTGGCGCCTTCAACGTGAATCAATATAAACCCAATTAGAGTATAACCCTAGTCAGGTTGATGATGCGATGACACAAGACTCTAACACTAGCTTTTGAGATACTTTGGTCGAATATTAAAGACATTAAGACCTTTTGTATGTATTTTGATCAAACAACGATTCAGATAATATTCGCAGAAATCATTCCTGCTTTGTGAAACTGGGAAAATATTATCAAATAATAAAAAAGATTGATTTCAGTAAACCGTAATAACTATTATCTAAACTGGATTAAACGTAAAGCGTAGACGCATTTGTTACAGGAACTCTCGACATCTTGCCTCAAGCTTATTCGCAAACGTTGATATATTTTAGGATTTGTACTTATAGCAAGCTACCTTGTACACATACAAATTACAACATTGCAATCCCAATGTGAAGATGGATATTTGAGTTAAATACTAATTAGATTTTAACACCAAGTTACATCTCCTTTGTACTACATAACTGGGCCATGTTTCACAGGAACCGTGAATCATAACAAGGCAATTTCTAATTTGACTGAAGATACAAAAAGATGTAGGTCAACATTTGCACGCTTTCAAAATAAAGAAAAAAAATATGAGTCATGTTTAAAATAATTTTATTCATGGTATTCATCTTTTAACATTTAATCTACAAAATAAGGTGACGTTCGATTTATAATTCATGACAAAACTATCATACAATCATTACAACATGCATGCATACTAACAGAATACGCTTCGTAAGACAGAGCTCGGGAAAAACGAAGATACCGAGAGGGTGTTATTATATAAAGATTACATGTCTGACAGGGTGACAGTAAAGTTGACAATTTTACTGTCACCCTGTCAGACATGTAACATTTATTTTATTAAACCGAAAAACTATTCAAACCATGAACAACTTTATTTAACTTTAAACTTTAAAACGTTTGTTGCTTGCCATTATTGTCGTCTGTTTACAACGGAAATGTAAAAATAGATATTGCGCATGCGCGAATGGTACAGTATAATTTTCGAACATTCCGTACCTATGGTAGCGGGTGACCGTATTTTTCCGACAGTAAATTTTTTCTGACAGTACTTATATGTCACGGTGGCCTATGGAAGATTAACATTGTAAATGAAATTGAGGTATAATAAAATCTTATAAGCCAATGAACTTAAAATGTATCGCTAAAAAGTAAAGCTTTTAGCTGCGACGCGGTATATCAGTTAAACCATGTTTTAGCTTTACTTTCTATATCCTACTTTTAAATTCAGTAACATGTAAAATGAAAGATATGTTCACTTTCTGAAGAAAAAAATATTTTTTTAATAGCTCTGGCATGAAGCTTTAGATGCTTAGGAGCATTCCTTTTGATCACCAAACTGAAATCATATGGAATAATATATTCCATTACAACGCTTTGCTTTAAACACGAAATCTGAAAGCCCTAATCAACGGTGAAGTGACAAGTTTCTTGTATTGGAAATTTCTGGAGATGAAATAGAAAGCTCCACAAAGAAATGTAGTAACAAATTCAATTTGTCTGTGAAACTTTTCAAAAAAATTGTATCGTTTCATGTGAAAATTGGAAATTTGAATAACCGATCAAAGTCAATGCGTGAGATATTAGATATGAGTCGCGGGATTACATTCTCTAGGCCCTCTTAAATATTTGTTCCAGTAGTTAAGAATTTCACACGCGGTAAAATGTAAATCTACTGAAGGCTACTGCTTTTGATATTTTGTTGTTGTTGTTGTTTTAAATCAAGTCAGTGCTGAAATGTTCGAAAACTTTTAATGCAGCAATTATGACAAGTCATGACAAATGCAAAAATAATTAACAATCTAACAGCGTATGGTGGTAGAAATATAATCGAATTGAAAAAAAAATGTTGATAAAAGCTAGAACATGTTGTATTGTGATCGAAAGGAACAAAAAGGAAGAATTTAAATCGACCTTGAAAACGACACAGTTGTATGTCTATTTTTATTTGACGAACTATAGCCTTTGTTTGATTTTGATTTAATTTCCTAGCCTTTATACTTCGGACTTTTTAGAGACATTACCAATCTTATCAATAATCCGCCGTTGTGGATACTTGATTTATAAATTACATCATTTTGTTCCTTGTTGTTTTCTTTTGTCAGTGTTATTATATTTCCATAACATGTAATTTGGTGGACCAATAAACATCTAGTGGTATCTCTGGAACGGGATGCTTTCTGTATCTTGCTCTATCTCCCCCAGCTTAAAATAACTAAACTTTGCAGTGGGCATCGGTCATATTGGCAACCAGTTCCGACGACAGATAAACTCAACTAGATAGGATACTATATATAATTAGACCGCTCAGTAATTTACGACATCGACAATCTAAACAAAAAGATGCACTTGTATACCCTATGAATATAGACCAATCGACGATTAATGTAAGCATATAGTTATCGCTGTATTTATAAATATTCCAAAACCTATTTACAAGCTGTAAAACAGTGTATGTTACATAACTGGCTTAAACAATTCTAGACAGTATCCAATCAGTTGAACCATAATGTTCGTAAAAAAAGTGATAAAAATTAGATCATAGATATAATATATCCAAGATAGTGGATAAAAATGCAGTTAAGTAAGTGCTTGTAAATTAAACAAACATTTTACTCCTTTATATAAGTTGTATATCTTCTAAGTAAGCACATTTATACAAGTGAAATGTTAAATATATATTCCTGTCAAAATGTCCACACGTTTATTAAATAAGGTGCAATCAAACAGCTTCATTCTAGAAACAAGTAAACACCTATGTAGCCCAAACTAATCTCAACATTTACACAGCGTTTTCACTTTTAAGCTGTCTTCAACGAATCGCATATCATATGATGATAATTTACTCTTAACTCCTTGTATAACTTAAAAGAAATAGTATTGACATGAGGTAGAGTTAGATATGTCCGTCCATATCTTCAATGGACACCTGTTTATTGCCACCATTCTGTCTGTTTTCATGTCTCATGTCCATGGACCGTCTTCTAGACCTATTTCCTGTATGAACTGTTGGCTTGTTTGATCTCCTTTGGGTTAATTTTAGAACCGTGTTTAATACTCTTCGATCTTGAATGTACCGTTTTGGTTCTTGCGCCGACTTTTGCGTTTCTCGTCTGCTTTCCTTCTATCCCTGTCGGCTTTGCATCTGCACACTATACAAAGTAAAATCGTAATGAGACAAATTCCTCCTAAACCACAAACTATGTACAACAGCATCTGTTGGTGATGCATTTTGTCCATAAAAGTTTCGTCCATATTGTCCTCGCTGGAAGCTGTCGGCAAAGTAGTTGGTGGCATTTATTGGACGAAAAATTGGTTTTCCGACTGACAAGCTTATAAGCTGAATGACTGAAGCCGTCTGGAAATAACAAATGTGATATTAGATTTTTTGATAAAGTTTTTAGTTACAATAAAACATTTTAATTAATACTCACAGAAACATAAAACGCTTTATGGTATGTTAAATTATAAAACATGCGTAAAAACACATGAATAGAAGTTTTGTTTGCATTTCTCATGTCTGTTTCAGGTTCAAATCCTCGAAAACATTTGTGAAACTTCGTTTGCCTTGTAATATAATGATGAATGGCAACCAAATGAAAGTCAGCGGCATTCTATCATTTGACTATGAATATTATGTAAAGCTGTTACAATTTGAATTCTATAGATGCAAAGATATATATTTATTTCTTCTCCTACATTAGAAATTAAAATACAAAGAAATGTGTTACATACCTAAGTGTGTAATAATATTTTCGTTTAAATTTCCATATTTATTTTCTCAAAATGTTCAGCAATGCTGCCACTTCGAATTTTAATGTCTTTCTGATAATCAAGGGCAAATCTAGCCACTTTTATCTTTTGAATTTAAATTTTCTTTATCTAATAATCATTATATTGACCAAATTACGATCCAACCAGATTATTTTGGTTAGGTATTGAAAGATATACGTGCAAATAATTGATATTTTGGACTTTTGCTTTACACTTGCGGTATGTGACCAAGACTTCAGTAAACAGTGAGTATGTATAGAAACCTATTATTCTTTTATAACAAACAAAAGGGCGATATATTTATTTTCACTATTTTATTGTTGGTATTTTGTACACGTAAGTCTATAATCCAAACGAATGTGATTTACGACATCATCTGCATGCGTTTCATCACATATACTAATGCTTTATTGAGTTAAGGAATAACAGCAGATAATCAAACCTATTTTGAAATTGGAGAATTTTAAATCTCTTCATATAGTATGCTCCAAAAGTATTATTTGGAGTTGAAGCGTGAAATTACAATAAAATTGTGGTAGTTTTTTTTCCGGAATAGAATGGGACTCAGTAAATAATGCGACTGCTTTATCATTTCGTGGAAATCCCGAGAGTGAACAATGCTTTGTTTCGAATAGTAAAATTCGTGTAAATTTACAATGTGTCTTTGCTTTACAGGGCATTCGTTACATTACATACACAATGGCTAGAAAAACAGAGCAAATGAGCAGAAAATGTTTTGAAATAAGGTCCTATAATAGAAGTGGGTCTTTACTTGGGTAGAAGCCTAACAGGCATTTATGGGAAGGGTCAGTCCTAGAATGTCCCGTCTTCAATTCAGGGAAGGTCGTCGTTCTTCTACATCCCTATTACTTGCCAAACCTCTCTACAGAGACTATTTTCTCTTCGCAAGATTGAAGACAAACTTATTTGGATAAAGAATCCTGAAATCTGATACGTTGAGGATAAACCTGTATAAGAAGTACGAAATAAGTTTCCACAGCTGGATTACACGACGCAAAGTATGACACCAAAACTCCAAACACGGAAATTATTTCCTTAACAAAGGAATTTAATGAGGGTGGTAGCAAAGACGTGCCTTTCTTCAAGATAACCAGACATCACCTAATATGAAAGTAATTTTTTTGTCAGAAATGAGTCAATGCTTTAGAGTGTACAAATTATAATAAGCTTACATCTACAGAGTACAATTTTTCAGCGATTCTTGCCGGTAAGATAACTAAATGTTGCAAATTTTCTATAGGTTCCTAAAGTGTTTAAATTGTTACCATAGATAACTAATGTCAGGTTGTTTATCCACGACGCAGACCGAGACCTTAAGACTAAGCGAATAATGAAAGACATAACATTCAATTCAAAGGGAATACACATACCTAAACACATGTTTTAGACATTTAAATTCTACTTGACACTTTCCTAGCTGCATCTTTATTGTGTTTGCCAAGATTCTGCTTCTACAAATGGAAACAGAAGATACATTAAGTTAATATGACAGAGAGATTGATATATATTTGTCAGAAAAGTCATCAAGTATGAGTGAAAACACGCGCAGTTATTCATATTACAGAATTGCTGGAGACCTATGGAAGACATAAATATTTGACAATTTACTGATGTTTATAGCATTATCAATATGTCCGATTTAATGCTTTATGTAACAGAAGCTTTATCAGACGGGCACATACTTATTTGTTCAAAAATTATTGAACAATATTGTGAAACAGTCTAATCTTGACTGTGGACCAATTTTGAGTGCATTTCTTGTATATGTGAATTCTTATATAAACCTGACGACTAATCTTGTTTCATCCCGTACAAAACCGAGATAATCTCCTTGTGGAGTGCTTTATCGCACTTGAGGCCATCTTAAATTCTTCGTTTGATGTAATCGACGATACTGTCCGGTCTGTCCGGTACACTTTTATGTAAGACTCAGATTTTTTTGCATAACGATATTGTTTTAGTTTTTGGTATCGTTGATGTGCGTGCGTGCGTGCGTGTGTGTGTGCTACTATAATACACGTAAGATAGTGTTATGTAAATGTGTTTTATGAAGGTTCTGTAAAATCACTGTTCAAAATGATCACCGGAATTTAATTTTATAACAGAATCAACCTTTGCAGTGATTTCCATTGGTAGAAGAACCTTCACTTCTAGAATAATTATATATGTGAAATTTAGTCGGTATGATACTGTATTTTGAAAAGCTCAAGCATATAGCAAAATATATGTTGGATTATAGCTTTACACAATTGAGCAATAGAAAAGAAATGCCTTAAAAGCATCATACGTATATTAAAAAAGTTGATTAACGTTAACATTTATATCACAAAATCAGGCTCATCAAATGAGCAACGTCCTTGACCTTTGTTACATAGATAATTCAATAATTGTAATCAAAAAGATGCACTTTAATCATACCCAAAGTTTATTTAGTGTGAAAGGACGAGGGGACACAGGAATACTTTGTAGCGTGGTGAAATTCACTTTTTTTACTTTCCATGACGTCAATCCCTCCTCGAAGTTTATGATAAGTATTGACACTTGATCCACAGGCAATCTTTTAAATCTGAACCTGGGTCAAGTATTGCATAGAGTTCATTGTCTTTTCATTTTATATGTACGGGTAACCTCAGTGTTTTGCAGGGAAGCTACTTTTTTACTAAACCTATGTTAACTGTCACCCACTCGTTGCTTCTTTGCAGATTGATTCTAATTTATCACTGTTAAACATTAATAGGGCTGACAGGTTTATCATATTATCTGTTACCGTTATAGCATCTTTAATTTACCACCTGTTAGAAAAAATGGCTTTGAACTTTATCTTTCTTTATTAAATAATGCACTATGTCACTGGCTGGATTTAAATTAATAACGTATTTCTTTATATTTTGTGTGCACCGATTTGAACTTCTGAGCTGTTGCTAGGTGATTGCGACGTCTCTAATGTGGGGTAATAAATAGTATACTTTAGGGGTTAGATCGGGGTTTTAACCCTTAGCCTGCTGGAGGCAAGCTGACCCTGCCTTTGCGACCATGTGCAGAGCAAGATCAGCCTGCACATGCGTGTAGTCCGATCATGATCTGCACTATTCGCCATCCAGTCAGTAAATTTTCAAAAAGCACTCCTATAATCAAGTAATGTCCGAATTAAAAGACAAGTCCATTGCAGATATTAACCATGGTAAAGATTAATCTTTGCTCAACATAGCTTCCATATTGGAAGACCCTTCCTTACCATATTATCATATAAATCGGTAAGAAACAACCCTACAGCAGAAATATTCCCAATTTCCTAATTATGCATGAATACGTCGTATTTTACTTATATATACTGCATAAAACTTGGTGAAAAGTTTGTAAGTTAATCAAGGTTATGTGTTGTTTTATTTGTTTGTAATTCACAGCCAAATGCATTTAGTATACTATAAACTGACTTTACAGGTTTATCAGTATTTTGCGTGATTTTTGGTTTGAAATTTATTTTTCTGTAATCGATTGAATCTATAGATTTTTTTAAAATATGTAAGCCCTAGGCAGGGCTGTAACAGTATGAACCAGTCAACAAAAGATTGAGATACTCGTAAAAAGATATAGGCGACTAACAAAACGTTTGCTCAAGTGGACTTCTTAACTTATCAGAAGCAATAAGAATTCATGATTTAGGCCCGAAGAATTTTGATGCCATTATTTCGATGTTAAGGACGTGAATCAGAAAAGAAATGTCTGATAGCATGGCCAAAGATGAGGAACATGATTCAGAGTTCAATCAAGCAAAACTAATAAGAGGTGTAGGTGAGTAATGCGCTGAAGAAGATAACTGGTGTAATTGTTTTGAGTCGGCTAGATATGTTATTTGACAAGAACGATATGTTACAAATAGACAAGTAGTCTGACATTGTAGGATCGATCGTGCTTTACGACTCCCTTGGGTTCCATCTATTACCAAAGAGTAAGTCAAGCAGGTTATAGCAATTTGCAAAAATGGATGCTTTACAAAAGGTTAAATTATGGAAGACATGGCCATACTGTTAATCACACTAGATGACTTATCCCACCATAAAGAATGCTGTGAATCGTAAAAACTGGGATCCTCTTTAATTCGAAAGTCCAAGTTATTTCATGTTTAAGAATAAAACAGGACTGCGGCCTAGCTGAAAAACATTGGGAAGCAATAACCAGGCGCTCTTTAGGGGATCACACTTACAAAATCTTAATGGGAAAATGAAAGAATTTCAACATCACCTGGTTAAAAGTAACGGAATATTGGCCTTTTTTCGAAAATGTTATGAAAATTTGGTGAGTCTTGATTATAAACACTAATTAGATAAGTATTTAGGTCTTTTATTGACTGAACACTTAGATTATGCCATCACTGCAAAATCAGTTGCTGATTCAGCTCATAGAGCATTAGGAATGTTGATTGCTAAGACTAAAGCACATGGAGGTATGCCCTATGAATCCTTCACAAAATTGTTTGAAGCAACAGTAGTTCCTGTTATTACATATGCATCCTCGGTATGGGGCTGCGATAACTTCTCCTGTATCAATGCTGTGCAGAATAGAGCTGCTCGCTTTTTTCTGAATGTTGGGCGATACACTCCAAATGCCGCAGTTTTAGGTGATGTTGGATGGAAACCTATGTCATTTCTTGTGGTAAAACTGTCTTAGGAAATTGGAGTAGATTTACTTGTATGAACAATAATAGACTGAATAAAAGAATTTTTACATGAGCTAATTCTATGGCTACAAATAGATGTAAAAACTGGAATTTCAAAGTATGCAGTATATGCAATCAGTATAGTGTTGAGAGGTTTTGCATTGTTGATACTCCCATTCAAAAACAAGAAATCTATTCTGCTTTATTACCTCAATTGTATGATAGTTATGTTCAGAATTGGTTAAATGATGTAAATAGAGAAGCTGCAAGACAAGGAAATGGTCGCAATAAATTGAGACTGTATAAGACATTTAAACAGACCTATGAAACGGAAGCTTATTGTACACAAAATTTTAATAAATCATATAGAGGAGCACTAGCAAAATTCCGCAGTGGTACGGCTCCAATAGGAAATGAATTATGGTCGATACAACGGCCTACCAGTTGAACAACGTCTCTGCTTTCATTGTAACAACATTGTAGAAAATGAATCCCATGTCTTATTACACTGTCCATTGTATGACTCCATCAGAATAGATATGATACAAAAAGCACAAGAATTGGATAACAATTTTAATAATCTTACAGATATTGAAAAAGCTGGATACTTACTCTCCAATAGTGATATTGCCTTTTTATGTGCCAAAACCTGCTATCTTATAGTTGACAAAAGAAGAAATGTACTCTATAATAGACCATAAATGTTTTAACTTGTAAATTATGTTTTTAGGTTTTATCTAAAACTGTAAAACTGTGATGCTATAACTACTTTGCTTTTCTGCTGATTTTGAAGTAATTAAATATTGTACACTCATTATGTAAATATAATGTTACATCGTTTGTGGTACATTTTATTGGCTGAAACCAATGTAAGCAGCAGTCTAACTAACAAAGTAGTTCTGGCGAGGAAACAGTTTTCATTTTTTAGTCCAGGCACACAATTATAAAGAACTTGAAATTGTGGATATATACTATCAGCATCAATTTGAAGCATTGGGGTTTGGATAATTGTTTCTAAAATAACTTCACTTAATGCTGATATTTCAGATAACAGTTAACAATGGATCAATTTATTGTCAATAGCTTTTTTGTGACACACTTGTTAATAGTGTAAAATTTATTGGATACATAATACTAGACTAGTATCAGATGGACACACAATTTCCTCATGATCCATATACATTTAAACTTCACATTATTAACAACATTGTATTGTATAAATATAGTTAACAATATTTTAGGCCAAGTCATTATTTCAATACTTGGTCCTTTAAAATAGATGCTATGTAATGTTTTAAGTAATGTATAGATTGATTTGTCTCTTATATTTCTGTATAGAAAGGCATACGTATTTTATAATGTTTTATACTACAGTTTTATATCATGTTGTACGTATGAAGAGACATAAATAAACTATTTGACTTGACTTGACTTGACTTGTATTTTAGGTTAAGTAGTTTGCTATTGCTAATCAGTTTCTCGCTGATCTGATCAGAGGGGATACATGATTTTTTTTTTTTTTTAAATATTTCGTAACATGCACACTAGTGCCTTATCCACATAGTTCAGTATCTTATCCATTTGTATTTTTATGGCAGTTTTTAATACAGTAGATACCGCTTGAATACATACTACATATCTGTTAAACTTGTATATAATAATAATATTTAAATATATATATGCATGATGTAACAGCAGGTACTCAACCTGATACATACTTCTTCACCATTACATGCAACTTGAAAAATTGGATGATTTTGATTAATATACTCTCAGTAATGCTTCATTCAACAAAACTAGAAAGTTTCACTAGGTATTAATGGATACATTTTAGATAATTACATTGTTTTAGATATTATCTGATTACCAAGAATAGTGTTTAGTCAAGTGGAATGTTCTGTATCAGATTAGCAATAGTTATCTACCTTTTATCTTGTAGATACTGTATTGCGTGTAGAATTGTCTCATGACTGATGTTTTTATTAGTCTCTAATAATTCTACTTAGAATGGTCATTGCATGAAACTTGACTTTGTATTTACTCTGTTATTTCATGTATATGATTGAGACTCTAATAAATAAATAAATAAATAAAATACAATGTATTTCAGTATTTCCCGTAGTTCATGATTATAAATCAAAGTTTACAAAAACAACAACAAACAAACAAACAAACTGATGGATCAATTGTCTTTGAATCTATATAAAAGTTTCTTGTAAACTGGTCACGTGCTGCAAACGATTTTCATACTGTGTTTTCTCGTTTTTGCAAACTCGGCCACGTTTCTAGGGGCTAAAAGTCTTAAAAGAAAGATAAAATATACTACGTTAGTATACCCAGATAAATCAATAATTAAACAAAAAAAAAAAACAGTCCGCGCTCTCTATGTCCAATATATCAAATCAGATCTGTAACATTCTTATGCATCGTTTCGTAACTAGGCCAGGTCATGGCCTGAACACATGTAGGCTAGTAGACGATGAATAACGTATATTCTAAGAATAGCAATGACTGAATCACTGCACTACGCAGAACACTAGACAGAAAATTGTTTTAAAAAAAAGAAAATCAAAAACACTTTTCTTTCAAACCACGATAGTTAGAAACGTTTTTAATTAGGATAATTTATATATTGCTAAATGATCACTGAACTTCGTACGTAAATGATATTTTAAATGTGTGAATTGATTGGACTATTTCTTTTGATGGTAGGTAGAAAATTCTTGTCGTTGATAGGTGTTTGTAAGCTTTGTGCCCTTTTTGGGCTGAAGACAAGACCTCTGGTGAACTGCCCTGAGGAATCAACACTCAGCAGTTACTTGAATAGAGAGCTAGATAGCTGTTTAACAAAAGTTTAATGTATTAAAGAAAACATTAATACTTTTTCAACTTCACGGTTGTGATGACTGAATATAGTAGGATACTACGTCATCGTGCACCTGTTGTATGCTCTCTCGCGGACCATTTTTTTGTCAACAATCCGTCGCTTAAAAGGTAAAATGGTCTTTTTCAATAAGAAATCTGTAGAGTTGCAAAAAAGCATGTTGTGCACCGAAGATTGGCTGGTGTACTTTGTGCTTACGTTAAGAATTTTTATAATGTAAAATTTAGGCCTGAAAATAAGGGGTTTTTTTTCAGCATGCATTCAGAAAAAGAAAACTTTCGCCCATTTTCAGGCCTAAACTAGAAATGTTAAGGTCACTGTGACCTTGGAGCTACTGACCCCAAGATCAATAGGGGTCATGCACTCAATATAGGCAATCAACATAATGAAATTAAAAGAATATGTAGCTCCATAAACATAAAAACTGGACAACATCTAGATTGCTTTTAAAACAAAAACATTATTATCCACATGAAAAATTGTTTCAATAGTATTCCTTGAGGGCATGTCTTTCAACAGTTTGCACAAGTTTGTATGTCTTTTGATTACCTGAATGTGAAAAGTAAGTCATTCTCAATACACAAATGAGAGGTGCAAATCTAATGTAACTGGGAACACAATATAAACTGTAAACACTGCTTTGACAACATGCTTTATTGCATAATATATCCTTTATTAATTGACAATACAGTTCACAATAGACACTGGGGAATACCTGTGTTTATGAAAAAAAAATCTATGAAATAAAACTGCTTTTTATAAGGAGTATATCAAACTGAAACTGTTGGCTGACTTTTTACCTCACTATTGAATGTATTTAACAATCAAAAACTTTTTATGATGATGGAATGTACATACACGTATAAAAAGTGACCCCTAACAGGGTCACATGCCTATGTCTAACAGAACACTTTAAAATGCTCATTCAAGAACATTTGTTTGCGTGTCTGTCTATATTGCACATCAAAACACAACTGTCTTAAAATTTGTGACAACACCGTCTCTTGAGAGATAAGCTAGAATCAGCTTAAGCCTAGACAAAAATTTCTGACACTTCTATCAAATTTAAACTTTTGAATGTTAATTTTCTCTCTAAATTACAGACATGATCTTTTATATTTTAGATAGATGTGCTAATGCCAAATGAAACTGTTATATCAGTCTAGCAACAATCAAAACGAATACAACTACACATCAACAGAAATCCTGTACATTCAATATAAATACATTTTAAATTTCACAACAAGTGTTTTATAATTGGTCTCTGAGAAGAGCTATGTACTGTTTGTGTATTTATCTGGCTAATGGGGTTTGTTTTAACTGCAATAGAACTGAACGCATTCTCGAAATATCTTTTGTGTTCTTTGAATTCTTTGGGTTGAATTCACACAGACGGCAAATTTTCTCCCACTCTTCGCCAGGCTGTGTCTGGTCCCGCTCAGCAACAAATGCTGCCTCAGATTCCCTGAAAAAATACAAGAATATTATTTTCATTTATTTCACTTGAAAATTAGCCACCTTATTAATATTTCATCTACGGTCACAAGCAGAGAGACCTTCCTTGACTCAACCATTACTAGACAGGGATCACTACTTTATTTCTTTCAGTCAGTTAGTAATCATACACAGTAAATTACACTGGCCATGTTGCACTGACCAACAGATATAGAGGAACTGCTTTAGCTTCAGAGAAGAAACAGTTCAGGCATGTTTCTTAATACAGCATCTACTCTCATCTAAACAGCCAGCAGACAAATCACGTGCAATATACAGCTACTAATAAATCACTGTCAAAAGCCAGCACTGAAAGTGAACTTTGTTACTTGTTTAATCTAGGTGTACTTAATCCTTGCATATTGTTGTAATGGGCAACTGTCAGCTAAACAAGGTTCAAAGTACCTGTTTTATAACAGGGCATGCCAATATTCTCTGCTGCTGAGTGACGAAGTTAACATTCCTTTAATTTTGTTACACGTCAAATCAAAGTTTAAATTAGTATAGCTTTGGACATAAAACATAATTAAGGTGTCTTTAACAGTTTTCAAGAATACTACAACAGTTTACAATACTATATGATGATTATAGTTAAATCTGATTATTTTCATAAGACCAACATTTTCCTCCCTATGTTTTACTCTGTATGTACAAATTCTGTTTTTAAGAAGCCATTTCAATCAATCATCAATATAATAACCCAGCCTGTCTGACAGATATTTTCTTTTTCATTGTCACCTACTCTTGCCTTATTCCCTATGGGGAAATTGGAAAATGAGGCTACAGATGATGCTAATATTATGATCTTTTGTAAATGAACATGATTAAAAGAAAATGTTAACACTTTACATGAGATGTCTTTTAAAGATTTCCTCAATACACAATGGCTACATTTTCTAATAAAATGATTGAAGCATAAAAGCTAGCTAAGTGCAACACACATCTACATTTATTATACTACCACCATAACACAACACTGAACAATTAATTCAGACTACAATCCAACAGTGATGCTAATATTAAGAAATTATAAAAGAAATTTAAAAATAAAATCCTATATGCCCCCATGCAGCTTATGGTTCTGCTAAATATTAAAATATATACTGTTAACTTAATGTAAATTGCTAATAATTCAATATATTTTCACAGACAAGTTATTTCTTCTGGGATGTCAAATAAGTCAAAGGCAACTGACATTCGAGATACACAAGCTTTCCCAACAGTTCTTGCTATATTTGTTACAAGTTATACATGCTTTCCCTTTAAGTTGTAAACACTGACAGACATCCCATGGCTTTACTACTGGTAACAACAAACAAATTCTTTGAACAAGACAACATGCCACAAACTGATTAACTACACAAATCATAGAACAAACCATTCTTGAAATACAATTTCATGGCAAGTAAGCAAATTTACCTAAAGTTACATGTATGTCTGTACTTAGAATCTTTAAATACTACCATGCCATGCTGAATTTCAATTCTTTAAATAACCACTGAAGTAAAAAAAGGTCTATCACTAAAAGCAACATGCTTTAGCCAAGGGAAGGTTATTTCATCAAAGAAAAGTAACAACTTTTACAAACAACAGGGCCAAGATGGCCCTGGGTCACTCACCTGAGTACTTTGGCTTTGGGTTAGCTGTTAGGCAAACATAAGAAGCAGTATTTCATTTTCTAATTGAAGACAAACCAAATATCTAAAATATCAGTCAAAAGGGCTCTATGACAGAAAGTAGAAATATCTATTATTAGCTATGGTGACCCTGGCCTTGACCCAGTGACCTCAAACCCCACATACAAGTAGAGGTCCATGCAAGGAACCTATATACTAAATATCAAAGATATTTGTCTATAAATGAAGGCTCATGAGGTAAAGTAGATAAATCTATTTTAGCCTGGGTGACCTTGACCTCATTCTAATAACAAGCTTGGTAAAGGTCCACTAGAAAATGTAGT
The DNA here is from genome assembly GCA_012932295.1 of Cyclina sinensis. NCBI lineage: Eukaryota > Metazoa > Mollusca > Bivalvia > Venerida > Veneridae > Cyclina > Cyclina sinensis. The sequence continues at coordinate 32,347,020 of JAAONU010000008.1, forward strand.
GACAACAGGCCAAAAGCAACCCCAGGGACATTATTTGAACAAATTTGGTAGTGGTCCACTAGACAATGCTACACACCAAATTTCAGACCTTGTGGCTTAGCAATTTTAGACAAGAAGATTTTTGAAGTTTTCCATTTCTCTGCCATAGCAATCAGAGATCTTCATGGAATGGAATTATTTGAACAATTTGGTAAAGCTACATGCAAAGAATATTCCTGAAAAGCATCTTTCATCCAGAAGTTTAGGAGGAGATGTTGTTTAAAGTAAAAAGTTGATGGTGCACGACGGACACAGGGCAATCACAAAAGCTCACCCAAGCACTAAGTGCTCAGGTGAGCTAAAAAAAAATACTTCAAACTCTTGCACAATTTAGCAAGTCAACTTTGTTATTTCTCTAAGCTTGCAGTACTGAATAGTAACATAAACAAGAAATGATAAATAATAACAAACTATAACTCAATCTCACATGATATGAACATTGTAGGTTACAAAGTATTATAAAAACACGAGCCTTGAAAAGCTGCTGAACTTACATGAAAATTTGACAACAGCATATAGGGGTTTTAAAGTATAATTTTAAGAAAAAAATAAAATCCCAGCCCATTCATTCATACCCACAATTATGTTTTACCTAGTGGTCCTATACACACTGAAAATGTTTCAAGATTTGTTCTATGATGATAAGTGATTCACATAATTGTAATGCACAACACCTAACCAACAAGTAAGTAGCTACATGTATTATCTAGAACTGAATACAAATTCTGGTAAAAACTTACGGTCCAGAGCTGTACATGAGATATTACAGAAAAGTCATGAGATAATATATTGAGATAATACAGAAAAGTCATGAGATAATATATTGAGATAATACAGAAAATAAAACTGGGATCATTGAGGGTGAATTTTATGTGACATAATATATAGAAAAGCTGAGATATCAAGAATATGAAATAAATGGTTGAGATAAAACAGCAAATTTCATTTGAGGTAATACATAAAACTTTAGAATCATTCATATGGAATACATACTTTAGACATAATAGAAAATTTCGCACAGGAAAGTTTGGATATTCAGAATATGCAACACATGATTTATATGTAGGTATTAAACAAAATTTCATTGGAGAAAATACATAGAAGTTGAGATATAGAATGAATGTTTGAGATAATTCAGAAAGCCATGCAAGATAATAATATTAGACAAAATATCTAACTAATTCAATCCAAAGAAAGAGTTTTTCAGATTCCTCATTGTTATAAGAGAAACACATTGTCAGGTTTGTATGACTAGGCATTTCACACATTTGTTTGATAACCATTAATACAGAATTGTTCTACAGCATACATGTATGGTACAAGTGTGAATATGGGTAAAAGTCAGGTATAGAACAGCTTGTTATAACTGACTGTTAGTCTGAGAAATTGATTACAAGGGAGTTTTTAATTTTTTAATATAACCCAACCACTTTATAAGTAAATTCATAAAAAGCAAAACTGTTAATGACTTTAAATCAACAGATCAATGTATTAGTAACTATATGTGATTTTACGAGCAAAATTTGTTACAAGTTGCACTAAAGCTGAAAACATGAGCTGTGGCACTAAGCAATGTGCACAAAAGAATACCTAAAGATGAAAGGAGAACTGGTCTATGTGATTACTAGTTTAGCTTCTTTAAAAACAGTTCTGCTTTCAGTATTCTACATTGAATATATCTTTAACTTTGCAACTAATATACTGAGTCTTTTGAATTTAAATCCCAATGTTATTTTGCCACTAACATCTCACTCTTTTGAATCTAAATTGCATGTGGACTTTTAAGCAAAAGCACTTGAGCAAAAAAGCACAAGAGTTGAAAGTGAATATTTTACAAGAACAAGAAATACTTGCTCATTTAAGCATTTCTCTTCAATAAATTAAGTTCTCTTTGGTTAACTTACTAAGTGAACTCATTATAAATTTTCAAAGCATATATATTTTCTTTCATAACTTGTAATCACATACAAAATGCCCATGCTTTGGTGTGTTTTCAAGAGGAAACAAAGGGTAATAATTGTATTTAAAAATATCTATATGCAGATAGTGGTCAAAATTTTAGCAGTTTCAAACTTTTTCAAATGGAAATTTCCATCTGTATGACAATCTACAAAGTGGGACGTATATAAACTTAATGGCAAAAAAGAAAATCTCAAACTTCAGAACAAATGTGCATAAAATTAAAATTTGGAAATGCTTAGTCAGCAAAATTTTAAAATTCACTATAGCGAACATTTTCATTCCACACTTTCTCCGAAGTGCAGATGGGACATACTGAATGTCTAACTTGGAGCTGAAGAAAAACACACCAAATTATATTTAAGTTCTTCCAGATACACTATCCCATCTTTTACAGACAGAACAAGTATTTCTTCTTCTACCATTTCACTATCAACCCACCCTTTAAACAAAGAGCAAGTTGTTTCAATAATAAGAGAAAACATATAATTATACCGATTATTTTCTTTAGTTTTGCTTCAACTGTTCCTCATGGTGTTTGTACCAATCGTCTAGTTCCTTCTTGGCAATCTCACGCCACTCGGCCACACGCTTTTCTTCTTCCTCATCTATACAGAAACAAATGTTTATGTTATATTTACCACCATTTTAAGCACAAGTAATGTGATTTATACAGGCATGAGGACTACAGGCCTATGTGCAATGTGTTATCACATATGGCTTAAGTGTGAAGTTTTATCACATACGAAAATTATATATGAAAATTGCTATAAATACTTTATACAGTATTTCGAGGTAGTGACAATAGTCAGGAAGCTGAAGGTGTTCTACATGTATAACTGACAAATCCTGCAGTTAGTACAAAGCAGGATATGCCTGTATGGCATTATACAGTCGAAAAAAACAGAATGAAGGAAAGATGCTGTTCACTATGTAAGGTACTTATCTTCAAATGAATACTAGTGAGATTCAAAATTTGCCTTTGATGATTAGGACAGCTCGAAGCATTGGACTAAATGAGAACCTAAAAATGATAAAACACCTAAATAGTCTCACTGCAACAAAAGCAATGTATAGCCAGTGGTAGGTTAATAAAACAGTAAGCCTCTTCAGAAACATGACTGTCTTTACTTAAATCCAACCAAAAAGCAAAGTTAACTATCTTCATCTTTTAATGTTTGTTAAGTCAGGAGTTACCTTTCTTTGCTATCCTGCGTGTATTCTCCTCTCGCCAGATACGAATCTTCTCAGGCTCTGCTCTCTGTTTGTCCACCTGGGATATCGCAGAGTACGAGTCATTTGACTACAAAACAGAAAAAAAACACATTTACACGACTATTCTTTAATCTACATGTATAAACCTTTGCCCCTGCAACAACAAACATTTCCTTCTCAAAATTTAAAACAAGATATGAATTTCTATAATGAAATTCTCAAAAATGGAACAACTAACTCTTTCTCCAAGTCTCAAAAATACAATAGTTTAATATGTTAATTGAAAAATAATGACCTTCATTTTACTCTAAAAACATGTCTTTATCAAAGATTTAATTAAAGCCCCTTCAAAAAGTTTTTGAGATTCCTTGGGGTGTTCATTATAACACAATTACCAGTACTTACTTTGAAACTTTCAAAAAAAGGTGATTACTCCATAAATTTATTCTTCCCAATCTCAAACCTAAATGCCATACTTGATTAGTCATTACATTACAATCAGTAAATCATTTTGAGTATACTGAAGCTTATTAATAATAAAGAATCTCTCTGACATTTGAGAAGCCAAGCGTTACACTTTCTACACTAAATGTCTAAAAGTGCATCTCTATTTTTTCTGTAATTATTTTTAAGACACTATAATTATATATAAAGCTGGTATTAAAATGAGAAAAAAATATATCTAAAGGTCGCCCAACATCCTATAAATTAAACTGAACTCTATATCAGAAAATAATTGGAGCATGTGCTCTTTTGATAAATAAATATTTTTTAATTAACTCTCAGAAAAGTTAGGATACATTGTTATATAATTATATATAATAGAAGTCATGTAGCAGAAGTAAACTATGCAAATGAGGTTACATCTGCAATTTTTTTCTTCTTTTTTTTTTTAAATAACACTTGACTTTTTGATAATTTATATACTTAATTTTATCTGAAAGAGCAGTGTTTAGAGAGATATTATATCAACTCTTAGTCATGGAAAAGTGTAGTGGTAAAGTTATGAAATAATCTTTTTCACAGTAATAATTATGTGACATACAATGTAAGTATTAACATTAAAAATATATAAGATTTTTTTATTTCCTTGTCAAAACCCTGTAAACGAAAGAAATCATTTCCACTTACTATTTATTACAGTTACAGATTTACAATGCATATGAATTATGATAATGTGAAAGCAGTAATACCACTGAAGCCCCAGTTTCACCATCTTAGGCCGCAGGTTTCGATAGGACTATGAGAACAAAGATGTGCTGGTAGATTTAGTAAAGCAAGCATTTCTATTTCAGACCAGGAGTACCATATATGCCTGTCCTTTAAATGCTCACCTGAATTTATACATTTCTGCTGTATTTTAGAAATTGGAAGCTTGCTAAACAACTATTTTAAGGTACCACTGAAAGAGTCCACTTTTTCATGCAATTACAACTTTCTCACAAACAGATAAGAGTGGGACTTGAATGAACATCTTTCAATCAAAGAGAGGTTTCATAAACCAGTCATCTTAACCAAATGATTATTATAAATGAATAAAAAGAAAAAAGTCATTTCATTGTTTTACCAGCAATTTACATTTTTCAATACCTTCATATACTGAAGTGTACCTGAAGGGGATGTCTTTAAAACTTAGCTGAAGGGGATGTCTATAAAACTTATGAAACAAAACTGACCAAGGCAATTTTCAAAGCTGATCTGGATGGAATTTGTGATATACAACAAAACAGACAATGAGTGGTCACTTTTGCTCAACATACATCACTTAAGCCGTAAAAGTTGCTGGTAATGGTTTATACATTTTTTTCCAACATGTCCATTATATCTGGCAATCTTACCCCAGCATCTTGGTCATACATGTATGTCTCGCCAATGTTGTCATTTGTTTCAAACTGCGAAGTAAAATGGTTAGTGTATTATTGTGTCTCATGTCGCAGAGGTCATATATATTTGCTAACATAATTATACACAAACCATTATTCTAACCATTTTACAGTCCTGCTAAAAAAACCTTATGTTAAAAAAAAAATGCTGAACAATTTCTAGATGAAAGAAATGCACAATAAAGTTGTGACAATCCCACGAATACAACAAATTTTAGACAGACATGACTGCATTTTTATTTCTTCAATTATTATTCCCACAAAAATACGATTTAAGTTACAAGTATACATGTCTGCATTACCTGTGTAGTTTCGCCTCCTGTGAAATCTCCACTAGTAAAATCATCTGTAGGCTGTGCAGAATCTGTGGTCTGTTGCTCAGCTCCACCAAATGGGTCAAAGTCTTCACCTCCTAAATAATCAAATAAGATTGTGATATACACTGCCATTCTGCTTGGGCTAAGTTGCTTGAAATTACACCAGAAATTACTAATTGTACCTATGGAGAAAGGGTGGAGTGCATCCTGAGTGGACTCTAATACAAGACCTCCTGGACACTTGTATGCAGCTCTATTGAGCTTGCAATGCTAAATTGCTATACTAGCTAAAACTTGATACTCTTTAAGACCAAACAAAGGTATACTTCTGGCACCAGTAAACCAAAGCAAGAAGTGAACTTGATGTGAGGCCTTAGTCCAAACAATTGTACTCAAAACATTTAATATCGTGCTTTTTTGAATGGTTGATATCCACCTTCGGAGTACAAACCTGAAAGGACCCAAAATGTGGTGGAAATTTTTCCTTCTTTGCTTATGTAATGCCCAACAAAATCTGTTGGGCACCGATTTGCACAAAATCGTATGAAACAAAAAATATACATGTGGTGAAAGAGTTAAATTTTCTGCTTCAGATGATGTTTGTCAAATAAGTTTGTTGAAAAGTATGTCGGACAGTTTAAAATAGTGCACTGTTTTCATTGGTTATTGCATTCTCAGTGCGCGCACACCTCAGATAAAGCCAATGTAATTTTGAGACTGGTGTAGGTTTAAAAGGATCTTTTTGCTTTTTATGGGGATTTTGTGGAACAGATTCAAACAGAATAAAGTATTTCAATAAGTTTTCAAAGTGTACAAGCGTAAAATAACCAATAAGTTTGTAAATTGGGATTTCACAAAATCCATTTTCCACCACCATTTTGGTGGTTTCTGGTTGAGACCTTAAGGAAGCATCCTGCCTGAAGACACAATATATAGACTATGAGGCCTGCACAACCACTGTAGCAATATAAGTCTTTAGTTCTTCAAATCAAGCTAGTCGAAATGATCCAACATACCTGTATTTTTCTCTACAATGAACATCAGTATTGACGACCACTAAATTTATGATAGTTTTTTTGAAACATGTTGATATTTTGGGACCATATGCAGTGCTCCAGCTAGGATCTAAAAAGGGCAGGGTGCTGGTAAGTGAAAAAGGGTAAAAAGGAGTCGTGAAGTGGCTGGTCGGGCAGGGGGTGGGGGCGTAAGTAAGAAATGTTCCTGACCCTCTCTCATATTCTAAAAATTATCTCCTAATTATAAGAGATTCTCATAATATTCATATTTACAACTGTATTTGTTTTTACAGACATCAAATATGTGGAGTGATTTTTATTTCAACTTACTGTTAAAAATCAATATATATATGTGGCAACAAAATTCAGTATCTTTTTGGAGAAAAGTCTGGGATGTGTTTCCAGTTAAACCAGATTTTTTTTAAACAAAATAACAATGTTAAACTGTACATTTTGTTGATTCATTACAACTGTGGCTTTCAAAAGTAACAACGACAGAAATATTTAAGTATTACAGAAAAGGAAACTTTTTACATGAAAAACAGGTACTTATTACCAAATCATGACCACTTATCTTAATCAATCAAGTGGATGTTGTAAGTATTAAAAAGTCACAAGGACTGTTTTTTATAAATACTAAAATACGACGGGGTCGCGGAAATATATGACAAATGGAATTTATCCGAGATTCTTACACACTGCTTCGTGTTTAATGAACTAAATGTTTGTTGGAATTTCTATTTGTTGAACATGTTTTTAATCTACCTGGCTTTTTCTTGTAAATAAATCTGAGAATTAAAAAAAAGTACATTAACGTATTTTTGCCTTTTCATACACTGTTTAGAATAACATTGGTAAAGAATTGCCTTTTCCTTTACAATTAAGCATTCAATAAGTTTGTTAAGACAAAGTTTGTTTGACTTTAAAAATTTGTAGAATCTATCGTACACAACAGTTTTCTATTCTGTGTACAATCCACCAACTGATTTATTGACCCAATTCAACACCTGTTGATGGCTTATGTGTTAACTGTGTATCAACACACAGGATTAAATCAATGAAACTATCAAAATGCGCTCTGATTGGTCAATGCTTTGAAGGTATTACATATTTTATCGCTGTTTCTGAGTATAAGCTCCGCCAATAACCGGAGCAAAGCAAGTTATTGACGTCTGCAGATGAAACTTTTTCGACGAAGTTTATATCGCTTTGATGCTTCATAAAGGCGAAGTCAGGGAGTTTTGGGCGATAATTTCGCCCCCTCGTGAGAGCCCTGTAATACCACGGTTAAAATCGGCAGAAATCAAATAATTAACACCTCATAATTGTAACCGATGTCCCATCTTTATTCGTGGCTACTTTTCCCCAGTAGTCAGTGCAATATACAAACAAGACGTGTTGTAAACAAGTGTGGTAATGTACCTTTCCTACACTTGTGTTATTTTGACCTGACTGGTTTCCTATCGATTTTTTGTTGTTAGACGCTTGCATTACGCCCAGACAATAACCAGTCTCATTTTCTTCACGCGGCAGTAATGGATATCCCCAATATACGAAAACTTTGACAATTTGTTTTACTGTTTATAGGGCAGGGCAGGGATGGGTACAATTACAATTATAATTTAATTAATTACAATTAAGTATGAAAAATCATATAATTAAAAATAATTGTTAATTGAGCCAAAACGCAATTACTTTAATTGTAATTAATTAATTACTTTGTGAAATTCTTCATTTAATTGTCAATTTAATTCAATTAAATTCAATTAATCTGAATTCTGTGCACATTAACCATTGATCTGATTTAGGTAAAATGCATACTTTTTCACCTGTATTGTCTGATACAGATAATCTTCCAAGAGGTGATAATTGATAATCACCTGTCAATGATTTTAATACAGGTAGCTTTTCATGGGTATTGTCATGACTGATATAGCCTAAGGTATATACTGGCAAGTGTTTGTTGGTGACTATTGTTAAGATTAAAACTTGCCTGAAATAAAAAGTATCAATCAAGGGCTCACAAAAGTATTCACTCATCTTGCAATTAAGACTGTGAAAAATACGAGTCTGACCCTCTTACATATTGGTCATTAAATGAAGTTAGACTGCCAATAATGTCCAAGCTTGCAATTCAATATCTGGCTCTACCAGCCTCATCTGCACCCGTGGAGAGACTGTTCTCTATTGCAGGCAAAGTTTTTCGTCCTGATTGATGTAATTTGAGTGACAAAAACTTTGAAGCTCTCATGTTTGTTAAATGTAACAAGGCATTGTGAACAGCTTGAACAATGTTTGGTGAGAGTAATGCTTTGTGTTATTCAGAAAACAGACTGATGAGTTTGATTTAATGTTTTCAAAGTAAAAATAAATTTTTCTGTATCTGGTGTGCTTTGTAACTATGTTATTTTCATATTAAAGCAGTTTAACTAGAAAATAATTAATTGTAATTAATTATTTTTTCGAATTTAATTGTAATTAATTAATTACAATGTGAAAATTCATGTAATTGAAATTGTAATGTAATTGGGAAGTTTCTATTTTAATTGTAATCAATTAATTACTTTTAAAAATAATGGTACCCATCCCTGGGGCAGGGCGTTAGAAAATTGGGCAGGATATCAGAAAATAAGGGCAGGGCACGGCGCCCTTCCAAAAAGGCCTAGCTGGAGCACTGAATTATGTGTTCCATAATAATAGATAATGAGCTTGAATCACTTAGTTGAGGAGATAAATATTCCCCTTGTCAGAATAACATGGTTTCATACTTGAAAATATTGGCTATATCCTGGAATAGACCCCGGGGTCTAAACCAGGAGTATATATAAGGTTCATTCCGTTTCTTTAGTTTATTACTACAAGTTTTACTCCTGTAAAAATACATAGGGGTCTAATCCAGGAGATTGCCGAGTATATATAATTAAAAAAGTATGCTAATGTGTCTATCAGTGGACTGAGCAAGTTTTATGGATTTTAAATATTCACAACAAAGGTTAAAGGAAGATCTTTAGTAAAAAATAATGTTAACTTTGTTTTTATCTTTGACAGTTTTTAATGTTCCTGACACGCACCTGCCTAGTATAGTTAGTATTGACTTTTCAAGTTTTTGCAGTAACAAGTTGAAGTAAGTTGAATAAAGAGAATATTGATAAAAACTTAACCTAATACTTTTTAAAACCTAATACTTTTTTAACACAGTTTTCCTGGCAAATAGTCATACTGACTATTGCTCGGGAGTATCAAGTAGAACCGTAGAAAAGTGGGAGTGACTCGGCAACATATCAGTATTTGTAAGCAAAATTACCTCCTGTAACATTTTCAGTGCCAAAGTTATCATCTTCTAGCCCCTTAAGCTCGTCTTGCTCACGAGCCAGAAAGTCTGCAGCGGGATCATCTTCAGTTTGTTGAGGAGCAGCATTTTCGAAGGCGTCAAAGTCTGCCATCTTGAATAAACCGGAAACGTCACACAATAATTTCCGTATTATCCCGTAAAAGTCCGTTTATCATAAAACGTTTTCATTGGCTACGTTTTTGACACGACACTTTCCGAATTAGATCGGAAAGGAAATATTTATTGGGGGTTAGTCCGGTTAAAACCGATTAACAAGTCTACATACTTATTGCATTCCGTAAACTCCAGTGAAATGGCCGTGGATGTCCAATGATGACGCACCTTAGTCTCAATATTTCGACTGCAAGACCGACCGATTTACAAACTGATATTACACAGATGTCGGCCTTTACGTCTCAACTAGTCTCAATATTTCGACTGCAAGACCGACCGATTTACAAACTGATATTACACAGATGTCGGCCTTTACGTCTCAACCAGTTAGATTCAAAACTGTGTCGGAAATCGAACTGATTTAAATTTCATTTTTTTCATTGCAACATGAAAATTTTCACATTGGCATGTTTATTTGTTGATATAAACCATAATTAGTCCTCAAAATATTTATAAAATGACAAATATTAACTTAAATTACCTAATAAACCCAATTAGGTACCGGTTGTTTACATGTGGATGTGCAAACGCTGTAACCAATGAAAACGTTTCTTTTAATTTAAACATATTAGTACACTCCGGGAGACTGTACGCGTTAAAATCGCACACAAAGCGCTTTATCGAAAAGACGTAATACAAATTTTCTGGGTTTTTTTCTGAAAATATAAATTTGAAACTTTTGTATTTACTCCATTTATTTATTCTACATTAATACATACATTACACATTCTTAACATTTCACAGTTTTGATTTTGTGATTTTTATTGTAAAGATAGGATTTAATAAACTAATATTGCCACCAGTCAAGGACACGATTCCTAATGTATGTTGTCAACAATTTTGTAATGTCAAGTAAAATTAAAATTTGCGATTCCTTTTCCTGTATATTGTGGTTTTTTTTTCTTTAATGAACATTTAAATATATTAAATTTGATTTTCGTAGCGTGTAGTATTTATTTAGTGTAATCAGGCCTGACATAATATTATTTTGAACCTAGAGCCGTTTATTTGACCTATCCAAATTATATCATCTTTACTTTTCAAGTTTAAACTACAATATCCTATATCATATCATCCATATTGAGTTATAAAGACATTCCATACATGGTTTGTTTCGCTTATCCATAAATATTTTTCTAAAGATGTTTTCTAATTGTGTGCATGCCTTCAATACAAAAATTACGCACAATACGTAAAAGTTATTTGTCATATATCAAATTTTATGGAATTTATTGCGAGCGAAGACCAATAACTTGCTTACAGTTTGTCATGTACGCACGTTGGCAACGTCCTCTAAGGTCTTGTTAAGACCGCCCTTTCTTTTTGATTGACACCTCTAGCTTCCAAAAAGATGTCAATTTTACGAAACGTGGAAATAGATAAGGCTTAGCTATTCATACAAGTGACCGAAAAGAGAGGACAAAATATTGAACATTACGTTATGGAATTATAAGATGTTAAGTCATTATATTCAAAGTGGTTTACAGGCACTACAACATAAACACATTATACACGCACAAATTGCACATTCCTTATATTCACACCGTAACCTAACTCTCGAAAGACACGGAAAACTGATCGGCGGATTGGGGAATGTGATTGACAAGATATATGGCGACCTGACAGATGTGGGGAAACGCCATGGAAAAGAGAAGGTCTCAAAAAGATTGGAAAATTTGGAAGTCTTTGTAGATTTTCTTCGAGAGGAAAATCTCACGTCCGAGAAAAAAGCCAGGTCGGGCCTTTCAAAGTTTTTCAAAAGCCAACAATAACATTAAAGTAGATATTAAAAAAAAATGCGCCAGAAAACCAAACAGTGCTCGAAAAAACTAGACAAGGCAAAGCATGTTGCACAATGATTGAATGGCGTTGGCCAGAGAAAGAAACAGCTTAATTAATTTTAACCTAGGACGTTTACTTGCCACTTTCCATGCCTTTTTGGAATATCAGTATGATAATGCGCAAAACCCTTGACGTTATAATAATACAATACAATGATGTGTATTCTGCAACAAAATTCACGCGATATAAGGCAGATGTCACCTTGAAATGTGCTAAAGTTATACAGATTTATACGGAACTTAAGCATCATTGCGAGGTTTAGCAGTGTTTTAATGGCGGACGGTCACTTGACCTCCGAAATGGGGGCGGTCAATTTATCAATTATGGAACGGTCTATAGTCATCATTCACAGTATACGGGATCTTATGGGGGTAGAACTTGAGTGGAAATATCGTTATTATTTCTAATGTTTAAAATTGCAAAAGTTGCAAAGGTGCAGTAACGTCGTTTTGGCAAACATAGCATTTGTTAATTCTTGTTAAAATGTTTCCATTTATGGAGCAGAGTTCTTTGATAATGCATTAAATTATATTTACAATGTAGTACTGTGTTTTAAATTAAAAAGAGTGCTTTATAAAAAAAAAATACCTCCGTCCGAAATAACCCACATATGTTGTCCTGAATTGCCATTATGGTATTTTGTTAAGAAATACAAGAGCTGTTTTAACACATTGTACTGACTTTTGCCTGGTACAAAAAGAAATTTCCCCATTTACTCTGTGCAAATTCAATATGACGGAACATGGTCTCAGAAAATCTCACAAAAATAATGAACTTGCGGCATAATTAATCGCTGATACAGATTTTAAGTGTATGACGCTTTTATATCTCCTATAGCTCTATATGATTATGTATACATTCTATGTATACAAATAAAGATAATTCTCTTTGAAAATAACATTATAAACGACTCGCATACATGTATTTAGCTATCCAAATATACATAACATGATTAAGTTTCATTCATATCATCCCTTTATGCTAACTAAAAAAAATCTTGTAGAAACTACGATAGTCCCCTTTTCAATTGACTGCGTTAACAATGGATTTCCCGCAGTACATATTTCAACCCGTTGAGGTTTAAAAATAAAACCGATCGATAAACTGCCGTCAGGTAGAGTTTTAGCGGTGTCCAACAAAAACATGTTGACATGTGTAGGGTTTATAAGTGTAATGCATAAAAAACATAAAATTTTCTTATCTATTTTCTCTTATATTGATTCAGTTTGGAATAAGCTTTACAGCTATGTATTTTATTTCAAGAAATATTGAGTGTAACTATACATTTGAAGCCGTCAAAGTTAGCGACGAGATTCTGGTCGCTGGCATATACACATAGAAGAAAAACTTTCCGCATTGTTTTGAATCGTAAGTGGGTTGTGCGCGAAGGGCGACCATCGTCTATATAATAAAGAGCCCTGGCGCACAATTTGTTGGGCTAGACGCACCTTAACAAGGTGAAGCGTGCCACACCCGACTCAAAAAGTTTGTTTCTTAGATGCATGCATAATTTTGATCAAGTAACTTTTAACACTAGTCTTAATCAAAGTTTTATTTTTCTATCTTAATTAGAATATATTAACATTCATTCGTTATTCATTCACTCAGTCATTCATTCATTCGAATGATTGATTGCCTGATTTTTTAAATTTTGATCATTGCAGTTTCAAAAAGCACCACAAAGTTATTTTTGAACTTTCAGGGAATTGCCTCAGACACATGACATGATATAATCTAGCTCTTTTATAGTCTCACTATTTCGCCTCCGAAGGTGAACTCATTTTACAATCTGATATTTTATTGTTGTTCACCTTCTACGTCTCACTTTGATCTGCGTCTGGCTAAGCGGACTCGCCCAATCGTAGGCGATTTGGCACTTTTTATGGCTCGTTTGTCCAACAGTTCACAGAGTTTAAGGTAAAAATGATAAAAATATGATAAAATATGATATCTTAATTCATACCTGATCCTGTAATCCGAGAAAACACACAAATACATAAGTATAGAACTGAAACACTTATTTCGTACCTGATTTATCCACCATTTTATTCAAAATTTGGCAATCGGAATACTCGGTGTTCTAGGTAATAAGTTAACTAGGGTAGGGTAAAGAATCTACCGAATAAAATCCGCTCAGTTATATGCAGTTTAAAATTAGGCTTAAAGGTTGAACAACTAAAAAATATCAGAATAATAAAATGGGTTCAACACTTTAAGCTTAATAAATTAGGCTAGCTCTTTTATAAAATTCTAATTGATAAAATTGTCAATAAGATAATCTGTACATTCGGTTTCAAATGTACTTAACTTCCTCATAATTTGATAAGAGACAACTTCACCAGTCTCATTGAAAAAAAAAACGTTTGCAAGAGAAAATAAAACCTATATCGCTTGTAATAAACATGACAAACTAACGATTCTCTATAAAAATGAAAACCACACACTTAACAAAGTTATAACCTACTCCATCTACCCACCGTAAAACAGCAGTAAAATGACACTTCTTGATTTCATCAACTAAAACATCCTATGAACAGCTTCTACCAAAAATCTACATGGGACATCTGTTATGATCGCTGACGCTCCAAGTGTATATCTTTCAGACAAGGTCTTTCGTGACTGAACGTTTGGAAGGAAGAACGCTGTTGCAGTTTCAAGTATCTGCTCATAGCTGAGGGGTTAGAGCATCTATCTCTCGATCCGAATTTGATTTCCTAGTCGAATCACAACAAAGATGGAGTTTAAAATTACTTGACGCATTCCACTAAATTGTCGCAAGTAATGGTTTGAATCAAAGAAGCAGTCTTCGAATGCGACGAATATTGGTTTTAAAAAGTTATTTCGCAGTCGGTCAGTTGTTTAGTTGTAACGTGCTGGACTCTGCTTATCCAGGGGTCACGAGTTCGATCCCCGCTCCTTCACTAACATCACTGTCTTTCAGATTAGACTTAAACCGAGTTTCTTGTATCAGTGCTATACACTGAACATGAAGAAGAACCAAAGATGTCTTTGAAAAAGGGTGTTTTCTGTATTTTGCACAATCCCCAAAAACATCAAATAACTAATGCATGCAGTGGGTGACGGATATATGAGCAACCGGTTCGATTATAAACACGCCCATAAGATGAATAGATAGAGATACGCGACACTAAGGCCTCGAAACAAATCTGTGAATCTTCTGAATTTGTTTACAATGATCTAAAGGGCTGAAATCTTAGCAAATTCGATCGTCAGTTTATAAATTACTGTTACCTACATACGCCCCGAAACGCTTGTTTGTTATGGATAATTGATGTCGTTTCCACCGAATGTCACAAAAACATCTGTTTTCAAGCGAAGTATCCCATGAAGCATCTCCTTGTATCTATCCACCATTATCCATTCAACATCACGGAACTTGACATCGCACGGGAGCTTTAACTATAATTATCAACCATTTATAAAGAACATTTCATAATGTTTATCATTCAAAATATTTGACAGTAATTACATACTGTGACGCCAATACAGTAGTCAAAATTTTATTGAAACACTAACCGGGTTATAAACTTCAGGTATATTCAAAAATTTATTTTACATTTCATTTTATTTAGATTGTTTCTCTACGGAAAACTAACTACCTACGTAGCTTTCTTTTTTGCTGTAAAAAACCTACATCTCTAACTATCACCATATAATGCAACCGTAATATCATTTTACTGCAATACAAGATATCTGGTTAGCCCAACAAATTGTGCGCCAGGGCTCTTTTTTGTATTGACGATGGTCGCCCTTCGCGACGTAAAGGTCGACATCACTGTAATATCAGTTTGTAAATCGGTCGGTCTTGCAGTCGAAATATTGAGACTAGATATCTGGTCTACCTTTGAAGCTTAGAAGATTAATTCCGCGGCTTGGATTGTTAATTGAGCAATTCATTTCAGACGATAATGATTTTTTTTTCCAAACTGTCTTTGTCAACAGGAACATTCATTGTCAACCAATAAACTGTTACAAATTATGTTGTGAAAACTTGTAAATAATAATTAAGCAATAACTTCATTTATAATTTTCAAATTAAGTTTTTTTTGTGTTGATTACTTTCAAAGTGTATAGTTTTTTTATACATTTTATGGTATACTTAGGCTGTCATAGGTGTATTCGGCAAGCGAAAGTGTATTCCAGCGTATATCTCCGTATAAAAGACTTCTCCGGTATTCAGTTTTATCCGAGTACATATGCTAAAAGCACGCCCCAAATTTTAAAGAGGTGATTTTGATATCTACACCGGCATGGGGAATTTCCTGCAACACGATTGGCTGGAATCCATAATGCAAATGGACGGCACGCAAGACTAGTGTCTGAATAGCGAGATATTTTTTTGTCGAATATTGCAGCTGTTTTTCCGTCGTAAGTGATGCCGCCTCCAAGGAAATCCTCGCCGCGCCGTAGAGAAAGAAGGTTTGATTGGTTTTTCTGTAAAATTATCTGCATGCCACGTTAGGCTATTCACGCTCTTAAAAAATCGAGGTCCCTTCGGCTTCACATGCTTTAGGGCCTTTACTGTCAATAGTCAGAAGTTTGGCTTGGGTAATTTAGTAGAACTAAAGCGGCTCTATGTCACATTCCATGACTAACTTGAGAAGTTATGTCATTTGAGTGAGTCCATCGTCGGAAACCCACGTTTGTTCCATTCCGTTTCACTCTATTTATCTACCGTGGGACAATTGGCTGGTAAAATTTCGTACTCATGAATAATTCATTACCTACTTTCATTGGTTTCCGTAAGATTTCCCTTGCGGAATCTCAGCCAGTGAAATTACTTGTTACAAATTGCCTTCCGCGCCTATGTTTAAATCCTGGGAAATACGTCTATTTTAAGTAACTTGTCATTATGCCCACTCTTCACACTGAAGAGTGTGTATTTGTAATGCGGCATCTCATTCGACGAAGAGTTACATCCCTTTGCTAATAAATATTCATGAAAACGAATAATCAGCAGTCAATTATCCCACGGTACATAATGTAGTTGTGCAGAATATGTACCGCGGGTCACCGACGATGGAGAGAATCGGAAATGGGAAACAGTCCTTTACTTGACCACTGCGGCGGCACGAAATACCCAAATACACCCAAATATACCCAAATATACCCAAATGCACTCCAAATATACTAAAAACTGATGAAAGGCAGCTTTTAACAAAAACCTATTGTCAAGTTTGTTTCTACAAAATCACAGATGACCTAGAAAATGAAAATCAATAACAACATTTTAATATTAAGTCATGCATATTTGCCACATTTCAGACAGAAACGGCTGTCGTAAGATTTACACTTTATGAAAAACAGATTTTAATGCAGGCTACAGTTTGAACTCTAAACTTTTTAAACTCATTTTCCATTAAGAATTATATTCTTATTTTCAGATTTTTCTTTTTATGCATTGCATATTTTTTATTTTTGGGACATTATATAATAATTGTATTAATTATACCTTATTAGTAATTATCACAAGGTTTTGTTCTCCCAGTACCATACATGAAAAGAATCCTGAATACAACCAAATAAGCATTTACTTTAAATTGACCATAAAAACTTGTATCTTTTCGCATATATTTGAAGTTAAGTGTTTAATTTTGCTTGATTAATAAAAATGTGTTGATTAAATGATATAGTTCAAGTGTATTTGGGTATATTTGGGTGTATTTGGGTATTCCGTGCTGCCCGACCACAGGAGCTTGAAATTGTATTTTTTTGCATCGTCGGTGCCCCGCGGTACATATTCTGCACAACTACATTATGTACCTTGGGATAATTGACTGCAGATTAATGGTTTTCATGAATATTTATTAGCAAAGGGAAGTAACTCCTCATCGAATGAGATTTTGCAATACAAATAGATACTGTTCAGTGTGAAAAGTATGAATTATGACAAGATACTTAAAATAGACATATTTCCCAAGATTTAAACATGGGAGTGAAAGGCAAATTGTAACAAATACTTTCATTGGCTGAGATTGCGCAAGGGAAATCTTTTGGAAACCAGTGAAAGTAGGTAATGAATTATTCATGAGTACCAAATTTTACCAACCAATTGTCCCACAGTAGATAAATAGAGTGAAACAGAATGGATCGAACATGGGTTTCTGACGATGATTTTTTTTATTCATCTGCAACAGGGCGCATTTGTGCACGTTTCATTCCTTGTGGTTTTATGTAGGCATACAGATAAAGACTCTAGGTTAACAGTTTCGACTCTTTAATGACTACAAAATACAATTCAAAGCTTCTGTGACTTGATCATAGTCACTTGAAGTTTGGACCCTGATCTGCCCCTGCTTTAGTATAATAATAGTAACAGCTATATACAACTATTTCTACTGAAATCTATTACAAATATGGCCTTTTTCGAAAAGTCCCAGACCCATAGTGTTAATTCTAGGTTTGGAAAAGGGCATGGTATTTATTTTCCAAAAAGGGCATTTGGCGCGTTAAATGTATGCAAAAGGGCATATGGCGAAATAACACAAATACTTTTCTCTTGTAATATTAAATAATATTCAATACAAATCACATGATATCACATTACACAATATTGCAAAAGTTTTAAAGAAGTTACATCTGACTAAATTTAAACACATTGCAGTATGGCATCATTCAAATATTATTTGTTGATGAAACATAGATGAGAAAATTGTATGAACCAAGTGAGGTAATAACACTACATTTGTAGGATCTGTGATACACATATAACTAAAAAAACAAAAATTCCTAGTTATTTTCTTTTATTTTCAAAAAAATTACCAGTGATGCTTAAAAATTTGTAAAAAAAAAAAGAAAGAAAAAGAAAAAAAAAGGTCCAAACAAAATCTAAATGACACAGTACCTACACATTTCCTTTTCTTTATTCCTTAAAAATAAATAAAGAATTGAAATGAGTTCATACATATTTTTTTCTAATGCATCTTGCTCTGTTTATATCTTGATTAAGATCCAGGTCAAGGTCACATTCACCAAGACATAGGAGGAGGTCAAGGTCCCATTCAAGATCAAAGGATCGAAGATCAAGGTCAAGGTCAGCTCAAAGGAGAAGGTAAGTACTGATTATGAGAATAGTTATAGTTACCTTGGTTGCTGATATTTATTTACAATCCCAGAATTGAATCACTAACTGTGGATGAAGTGTGAATTTTCTGTCTTTAATTCTAAAAGAACTTAAAATCATGAATTAGTGACGTTTTTTTGGATGTAAAATGGATGTGTATATTTCCTTTTCCAATTTTGATTTTCTCATAGCCTGATTAGTTTCTTGTGGAATAAGATAACACATGTTGATTTTAAGGTCATTTTTTAATGTTTTCTTCCTTGTTTAAGGTCTCCAGAAAGAAAACCTAGATCTCCAAAAAGAAGATCTCCTTCACCAAGGAGACGATCAAGATCACCAAAAA
Source organism: Cyclina sinensis (assembly GCA_012932295.1). Taxonomy (NCBI): domain Eukaryota; kingdom Metazoa; phylum Mollusca; class Bivalvia; order Venerida; family Veneridae; genus Cyclina; species Cyclina sinensis. Next base: position 32,366,223 of record JAAONU010000008.1, read on the forward strand.
GGAGATCAAGGTCACATAGTCCTAAAAGGAGGTCAAGGTCACATAGCCAAAGAAGAAGGTCAAGGTCACACAGTCCAAGGAGAGTCTCACCAGCAAGGAGAAGGTCACCATCGCCAGGAGGTAAAGACTACCCTGTCAAAAGACCTGCTGATTCATCTGTCAAAAGGCATGGGTACAGGTCAAGGTCGGCCAGTCCAGTGCCTGTAAAGAAGTAAGTAACCATATATATCATAATTTTAGAAACTATTTGCCCTAAGAAGTTGTCTGTAGCTCAATGGAGAAAATTTGAACATTCAGAATGATTTTCTTTGTGATCTCTTTTTCAATATTTTACATGATATTAAAAAACAGCTCATTGAAGTATAATGTCTTATCTTTGTATGACATAGCAATGTAGGACAATCTTGACCCTATGTTGTAAGAAATAGCTAATTGATGAGGTAAAATTGGTGTAGTCATTAAAAGAGAATTAGAATGTGATTGAGTACACTTCGTTTTCAGATGAAATTTTTTCATGAAAAAGCAGTGAATTTCATATCTTGTTTAGAATGAGAGGCTCTTTTAGCAATGAATTTAATAATGAATCTTAAAAATATTCAGTTTTGAATAAAGTGCAGATGAAGTTACTGTGTTTTTTGCAGATCTAGGGAGGAAAGGTTATATAGGGAAGAAAGTCCATATGACAGGCATAGGTCATCAAAACATTCACAATCACCAGTACATGAGTCTCAGTATGGTGGGAAAATGTATTCTGACAAGCCCTCTTCTTCAAGGCAACCTTTGTTCCCTGCAGGGACATCGAAACATGTTGCAGAAATCGACTATGTGACTATTGTAGACAGAGGACCACCGAGAGAAAAGTTAAATAAACGGTTTGAGACATTAGAGCAGGCCTCACAAGGGCCATTTGATTTTGAGGAGAACATAACAATTGGGATACACAGGGGCCCCCAACATATACAGCTAGAAGGGGATGACGATGTTGAAGTGAACTATGACTTTAATCCAAAAACATTCAAAATGCTTTTTCCTAAAAAGGATTACGCTAAAGCCATATTTGATCGTGATGAAATTAAAGCTTTTCATCATGATGATATTCTTGACGAGGAGGCGTATGTGGAAAAGCGGACAATATCAATTAAACCAGTTGATAAACCAAAGTCACGAAAACGTAACGATGAGTTAGATTACAAGATAACTGTAGGGTCAGATAGAGAAGGCTACGGAGACAGACGTATGGTGCATGACTCAAGATCAAGACAGAGGCCATCAAGGTTTGTATCACATGACTGTTTCTTTTATTGTATAAAAGCAAAACACAATTGCTTTATGCTCTTTGGTATAACTATAAATATATCCAGTTTCATAAATGCTAAGAGAGAAAATGATGTAAATTATGATAAAGATATTAGATACATCTTTGCAGTTTACAAGGTAATATATAGTCATTCAGCTCTGCTAATTTGAATTTTTCAACAGATAACTATTTCTAGCTATTTCATAAGCAAAAATAAAAAAAAACTTGAAAAGATCAGGGGTTCCACTAGTTCCAAATACTGAAGGGTCATTTTTCATGTGATGCAACTAAATTTACAAAAATGCACTCAAAAATACCTGAATTTAAGCTAAAATATACCTTTTTTAAGACAAAATGACCCTTCAGTAATACCTGAGGGTCAAAATGCGGTCTTTAGGAAATTTCAAGGGTCAAAACCCCTCTACAGGGGTCAAATGGAAACCCTTAAAGATTTTTTTCCAGTTTGCACATTCAGAGTTGTCTCATGTGCTGTAGATGTCCCATTGTATATTTAATGTGCCAAATACTACATTTCTTGTGTAAGTCAAGAATCTTGTGCTGGTACTTCTTACGAGTGACGATTTAGTCTGGTGGTTTTTATATGTTATTTGAAAATTTTTCTGAAAGTTTTTATTACATTACAAGACAAAATTGAAAATAGAACAAAGCAAGAGAGCACAGTAGAAGATGGAGATTAAGAGAGACATTTTTATTGTATTTGATACAGTTTGTTAGTACTGGTGTCCCTTTACTTTCAGTTCAAGAGGTTATGACGATGTGCCTGTGACTGTGAGGTAAACCTTTTTCTGTACACAAGACAGTAATTGCAGTTCTGAATATTTAGTCATGATACTTAACGGAGAGAAATGGTTTTGAACTAGAGTATAAATAATCATCAACAACAACAGTCTTAATTAATCACTGACGTTCTTGACATAAGTGAATTCTGCTGTCTTAAATTTTGAGTGTTTTTTTTTTAAAATAGGTTTATTTTTTTCAGAATGAACTTTCTAGTTATTATACAATGTTCAGTGCAAATACCTTTGAAAAAGAATGTTCAGTTATAACAACTATCAGATACTTGATAATATTATTTACTCTTTTCATACTTGGTCTATTAATATTGCATACATTCTGTCACATGTCGGTCTATTAATAGTGCATACATTCTGTCACATGTCCGGTCTATTAATAGTGCATACATTCTGTCACATGTCGGTCTATACATTCTGTCACATGTCGGTATATTAATAGTGCATACATTCTGTCACATGTAGGTCTATAAATAGTGCATACATTCTGTCACATGTCAGGTATATTAATAGTGCATACATTCTGTCACATGTCGTATATTAATAGTGCATACATTCTGTCACATGTCGTATATTAATAGTGCATACATTCTGTTCAGGGCTTTCATTAAGAGGCGGGTATTTCCCCCTGCTATTTTGAGATCTTCACCCGGGTACTTTTCTTAAAATCAGGCTTATTTTATAACAAACTGGCAGCAAATCACCTGCCTACTTTACATGTACTCCCTCCAACTCAAAAACTTAATGAAACCCCTGTCTGTCACATGACATATAAAGAAAAAATAAAAATGTGGACGCCAGTTTTAAATCAGTTTCATTTTAATGCTGTAAGACAATGAAAAACTTACCTCTAAAACTTCATCCTTGATGAATTTATCCAGGACAATATGTGCCCATTTATTAAACATTCTTCACCTTTATAACATTTTATGATGTTTTATGTTTTGAATTCTTCTTCGAAGATTGGATCCCAGACCTGACCCAAGATATGAAAAGATCTACAAAGAACAGCAAAGATATGAGGATCATGCACTGATGCAGGAAAAAGTTCAAAGAAACCCTAATGACTTGAGATATAACCTGATGAGACGGAGGAGTGACGGAGACAGGGACCTTAGAGAAGCCCCGCCAAGAGCAATGGATGCAAGGTAATGAGATAGATAGGTGGGTAGGCAGGCAAATTTGATCAAGTCCTTATACTGGTTGCTTCTGTTTATTACCTTCAGTATTCACAAAGCATATTGTACCAATTTGTATGAGTGACAGGAAGAAATTATACGATTTACTGACTTCTTGTACTAGTTTGTAATTATGAAATATACAAGACCTTTGCTTGGTATATTGGCAATTGACGATGGATATTTATTATTTCAATGTCATTCACATTTTATTGATTTTGCTATAAATTTTAGGTTTATGTCCATAAAGCACACTTGTTTTTTGGTGTTTTTTGCCGTCAGTTCATTTTTGAAATTACTAGACAGTATAGAAAGTGAATGTACTTGAACACAGTAAGTGATCATAACTAAAATGGTTACTGTTCAGCTTGTCATTTGACCTAATTACCATTTCTGCAGGAGTCGTATTGAGGCAAGGAGACAGGAAAGTACAGATAGACGTGACAGACAAGAAGATCGACGAACCTCCCGTGGCTCACCTCCAGGCAGTGCAGGTAAGCATGTAAAATGATGTTTGTATATTTGAATAGGTCAATTTCTCTTGAAGTCTAATGATGATATCGGACTTGTGTTTTTCTTGCTCTTCGTGGTATTGTTCTGGTCATGTGGTTTGTTACAAGAGTGATTAGTATTATTGTAGAAAATGTTCTACCATATTTGGCAGGCAAAGATATTAAAAGTTTTATATACATACAAATTGTTGAATCAGTGAGAAACCTGATTACTTTTTGTTGTATTTTGTCGTACTTTTTGTGGTATTGCATTTTTCCATGTATTGAATACTGAACGGACCTGAAATTGTTTCTGTCATACAGTTTTTGTTCTATCACACTTGGTTTATTTACATATCGTACCAAAGTTTGGTATTGTACTTTAGTGTATTCTCACAGTTTGGAAACAGTTCTGTAATGGTGCAACAATTAACTGTAAATAAGCTAGTTAGGTCAGTCGGTTGAGCATCTGTTTGTCAATCCAGAGGTGCTACATTCAATTCTGAAAAGGGGCAGCAAAATTTTTCTGTGATAAATGATCTTGAACAATGCATCTATTGGTCAGTTGACACCTCTGCATCAAGTGAGGAAGCAGTCAGTCACTTGCAGAGAGATTGGTCAGTAAACTGGTTAGATACCCAGGATCTCTTGTAATGTGGACTGGCAACCTGGATATGACCACAGCTGTTGCAACTGGTGTTAAACCCCAAAAAACAAACTATGTAAATAATACAGATGAAGCTTTCCCTTTTTTCAGACCGGAAGCAAAAGACAGTTATGAAAACAGATTTACCAGATTTCAAAAATAGGCCAGGTAATTTAAAGAGTTCATGCCTTTTGGCATGTAGGAAAAGAAAAAGAAGTTTTTCTGCTTTGAGGGTTTTGCGTACAAGATATTTTTGGGGAGTAAAGGGTAAATTGCCCAGCAAGTAAAGATTTTGATAGTTGAAAGAGTCAAAAGCACAACCAAAGCTGATGGAATAGAGAGCCTTAACAGGACACAGGTAAGTTCTAAATATTGTGATAATTGAAATTGTAAGAGAGCTTTTTACCTGCATAGGATGGAGAGGTTATATATACATTTTTGGAAAGTGTATTTAGATTAATAAAGGTTTACGAGTGTAGAATCTGAAAGGAAACAGAACGAAAATGGCCAAGAATGCTCATTGGACTGTTAATAACTTTTTTTGATAATTTTTACTGAATTTGCTATGAATTCTGTTCAGAGCACAAATTGTTTAAAAGAAAACTGATTGGAGATAAGACGAAGTTGATGTTAATTTAATGCGTATACTGTAGGAATGTTGAATGATCCAAAACAGCTCTTGATTTACATCGTAGGATTTCATTGCGAGCTATTTTGCTTATTCAAGAAGGGAAACTTTCTTGGGTAAAAAGAATGCAGGAAATTTAAAAAGATTGATGGATCACATTTGCAACTGAAGTATGTTGGAAAGTTCTTCAGAAAATGCATTGATGTCGCAGATAAAAGCCTTTTTCTGTGTTGAAGTGTTGAACTATTTGCAAAGGGAAAGAAGAGGACATGTGATAGCTACATGGCAAGATCCTGACAGAGAGAGGCAGGCAGGCCAAAATATTTAGACATATTCTGTAAGATGTTACACAGACAAGTTGTGACAAACTTTTGTTGAAGTAAATTATAGTCTTCACTAGAATGACTGTGTTTCACAGCGTAATTTTTACAAGTGCAGAATTCTGTCCTTCATAATGGAGAGTACAAGTTATGATGATCAAAGCAGATACAACATTGAAGATTTGCATTTCACTTCAAAATGATTTTATGCAGTGAAGAGGAAAAGTAATGCACAACTGCAATGCATGAGGATATGTAGAGGAGGTATTTAAATGCAACTTAACTGATATAATTTAACAACTGAAGAATGGATAAAGTTCCACAGCAGTCACAGCAGTGTTTCATATTAGAAGAGAGTTTGTGTCGTAGCTGCTTGGAAGTCGCCGTTTATGAAACTCACTGTCTTCAGTATTATATAACTGCTTGTAGCAGTTTTTCTCCAGCATTTTGTTTGTGCATTCTTTTAATTATTTTAGTTTTTTGTTTAAATATTTATATTTATATATTTACAAGCTGCTAGAAGCAGTTAAAAAAAACATTTTATTGCCTTCTTCTGGCAGTCAGATGGCAGTGTCTGCAAAGAAGCAAACTTATATTGGTGATTACATGTAAAGGCATTGAAAATTAGCTATTTATATTGCCAAATTGGTCCTTTCTGTGTATGTATATATTAAGGCTTAGAAATTGTTAATTTTTGACACACAATCTATTGATTCACTTTATCCCTGCTGAAGGTATGCATGCCTTGTGTATGATAATGTCACATTTACCTGAAGCTCATATATACAAAGTTTGCTAGGGTTGGGAACTCAAGGAAGCTGTCATCAAGTTTAGTTAATAATGTTAAAAGAGCATCTAGTATGTAACGTAAGTAAGGTTAGATAAAAGTACCTTTTAAATTCACAGTGTAGTCTTAAACAGATGGTACCTGTATACTATGTTGTAAAGAAGACATGAATGTTTGTTAAGAAGACATGGTTTATTCTTGTCCTATATGTGGTTGGCTCTATAGAATAAGCGCTTTTACGGAGTTGCTGAAACAGACCCAGTAGGACAGGCTTGCAGTCTGCTTGGGTTTGTATGAACACACAGTCAGTTGATTATACTGTGTAAACTGCTGGAATAGCAGTAAGACAAAGAAGCATATTGTGACACTGTTGATACTGTTTGCATGGATGAAATCCTAGATGAGACAGTGTGGAAAGGATGCATAGGTAATACACGTCACTTGAAAACAAGGTTATAGGTTGTATTAGTAACTGTTTTGCTGTACACAGTAAGGCAGATTTGACCAGGAAAACTTCCATTTCTTATTTTTATTGTAAAAAGTTCTTATTGTTCTTACAAGTATCACTACTTATCAGTTAAGTGTTTTCAACACTTTTAATGTGCTTATATAGCTGAACATGGTATGGCATTTTATTAAGCGTTTAATATTGTGAAATAGATTAAGAAGCACTGTGTATGTAACTGAAAGCATCATATTGCATAAGTAACAGTACTTGTTTTTTACAAAAGGTTTTGTTGTAGCTCTGTTTGTATTATGGAAGAACAGAAAGTGACTAACATTAGATAGAATGATAAAAAATTTCAAGAAGTTTAAGTAAAGTAGATTATGGTTCATTTCACTCAGTTGTTCTGGTCATTGAAAAAAAGATGACTAGTTTTCAGACAGGTTGATTAAGGTAAAGAATATTGAAAGATTTTCTAGTTTTAATTGTTCTGTATTGTAAATTTGTGTATTGTTTGCTATTTTTCAGGTGTGAAGTTAGACGAGCCTGTTGTCTGGATAATTGGGTCTTCAGGTTGTGAAAGACATGGTAAAGTTTGGCGAGACTTTCCCTGATTATGACATTGCAACGATGCTGAAAGATGACTGTGTCATCTGTAGTGGTACATGGGGAAATTGACTTGAAGATAGAGGACATGCTACCAGCTGTGAGGTTCATGCTCAAAACAAACAAACACCCACAAATGATAGTATTTCAGTGTGGGGAACAAAATGTTGGTGTGGGGCGTAATGTAGACATTGTTGAAACTTTGAAAAAAGATTTAGTCACAATAAGGCAAGAGATACCAAATGTTGTGTTAGTTTGGTCACAGATGCTACCACCATGGATGGCAAAAAACCCCACTGGTAGCACACTGGCAAAGTCTCGTAGGAGAATTAACAGATTCATGATGCAGTGTTTTGTTTCTGATGAAATTGGTGGTGCATTTTTATATCATCCTTTGTTAAGAACAAATTTTGGATCTAAATATCATATGAAGACCACTGATGGGTTTTTGCATTTAAAGAAAGATGGAATGAAGAAATTTATTTATCAGTTACAGGTTGGAATAAGGTATTTGATGACAGGGCATGGCTCTATCTTTCCTTACATGAAATGGCCAATGAAGAAAAGTGAGCTTACCCTTTTTGAACCAGAGCGCATTTGTATGCTTAAACATAGAGCAGATACAGTCACTTAATGAAAAAAAGCTTTCAGTTTTATCTGCTGAACAAGTTCAGGCTCTTAGCAATGAGCAGATACTGATGTTCAGTAAACATCAGTTGCCTTTTGTATATTGTGAAGACTTTGTACAAAAGCTTTCATCAAAACAGCTCAAAAGTCTTTCCAAGAATAATTTCTATTTCTTTCATATGAGCAGTTAGACCTTTTCAAAAATCCAGACAGGTTTAATTGGCTGAGTGAAGAGGTGCAAGAGTATTTGAAAAGAAAATTGAAAGGTAAAGAAAGTGGTAATAGCCATGAGAGAGATTCATATGGATGACTTGAAAGAGGAGACTGCTGTAGAATGTAAGAAAAAGTGGATAGTAGACAATATGATTGAAGAATCTGACCTTGAGTCTGATAAAGATGATTCTTTTGAGATTATCAGCAGTGACTGATCAGAGTGTTACAAATGAGAAGGAATGGGTGCAAGAGAGAATGTGGTACAGTAAGCCAAAGTTTGGGAGAAGACCTGGGTTTAATAGACGTGGGCGTGGTAGGTTTATCAGGGGTAGAGGTGCTAGGATGAGGGGTAGAAGTGGAAGAATGAATAGAGGAATGACATTTTACAGAGATGATGGAAGGAAAGAAAGTGGCTTTATCATGCGGAGAGAGAGAAAGACACAGAAGGTCTGCAAGTAGAAATAGATATAGATCATTGAGCAGAGAAAGTGGAAGGTCACATGATAGAGATAGGTTTAGAAGGTCTGCGAGTCTATATAGAAAAAGGTCACGAAATAGAGATAGACAAAGGTCATTGAGTAGGGAGAGATTAAGGTCTTGGAGTACGGATAGCTATGGGTCTGGGAGTACAGAGAGCTACAGGTCTAAGAGTAGGGAGAGACAGAGAAGACGGTCATATAGCAATGAAAGAAGTCGAGAAAGAGATTACAGGCCTCCTCATTACATTCAGGCAGCTCCTCAACCTGTACCTTACTCAGGTATACCTTTTCCCATGCCCCCAGGTGGCCAAATGCCATTTCCTTTTCATGGGCAACCACCACCTTTTTTCTCGTCTATGCCTTTCCCAGCACCACCAATGCCCCAAGCCTCTTTTCCTAGTGTCTGGCCCGATGCTACAATGCAAGCCACAGGTCAGCAACCTTTGATTAACCATGCAAGTATGACCCAGTCATCTCAGCCTAAAATAGAAAATTGGGGAGACGGTATGGTTCCTGGTAATTCCTCTGTAAATACTAGCAATTTGAAAGAGATTACATGACCTTTGGGTAATGTCATGCAACCTGCAGAAGTTGAAATCTCTGACACAGGGGTTTTATCAACTTTTTCTCCCTGTATATTAAGGATAATAGACATTTTGCTGAATTTGAAAGCATGTCTATCAGGCCAGCACTCCCAAGATTTTACTTTGATGCATGACTTTTATTGATGCAGAAGGAAACAAGTTTTTTGTTATCTTTGTTTTAAAACGAATGTGTTAATTTCAAATATTCTCCTTAGTTTAAACAATGGACAGTTTGCCTTGTTTCTTGTGTTGGTTTTAAATTCTTAAATGGCACATGAACGCCTTGTTATAAGAAGGGTTGTCATGCATTTAAATTGTTTCTCACATTAAAGCAATGCTTAGTTTTGGTCCCAGATAAAATGAATGCAGATTGAATCTATAGAAGCTACATCCATACTGAGATACCCCATTGTTACCAATAAATAAAATGCTAATTGTTTAAGTCAAAGTTTGAACATGTTTAATTAATGAGGTAGAGGTGTTATTGTAACTTGCCATGTTGAAACTCTGGAACTGTTCACAGAATGGTTACTTATAAATTGTGTTCACTTTCTATTGTGTTGTTTTCTTTACACTTTGTAGTGAATGTAAAGTCGGCATTTGACACCACAAGTAATGAGAAACGAAGATTTCACATTGGTGTATTGCAAATGTCTGTTGTGTATATTTCGTACGACGGAATGTTTTATTGCACGATATTGAAGAATGATCTGTTTTGGAGCTGATGAGGAACGTATGCCAAAAATCGTAAATAGGAAAGGATGCAAATTTTGGAGGAAAAAAAAACCTTTCATTAAATGTTTCACAATAGAGCTTTGTAGTAAACTCTAGTTTAGAAAATTTTCAATGGTGCATTTAATTTGCTGGAAAAATTTTACATCTATGGATTAAAACTGGTTTTGATTAAACGTCATTTTTCAACTACTTAATTGCATACTGTTTTGCTATAAATATACAGCACATCTCCATTTCTTCCCTAGTTTATTACAAACATAGTGTAAAACGGTTTTTGCTTATTTTTGGCAGTGGCTCACAGTGGCATTATTAATATGAAATTGTCTCTTCGGTTAAACACATCAAAACTGTAGATGAATCCAACTTCCTGGAGCTGCAATAGAGCCGACTCATTGATGGCTGAGAATTCTAACTTCCTAGGGTTAACATATACTCTCACCCTCAATGGGATTTGCTATTTATTGTATGGTACGAAAGAAAATCCAACAAAAAAATAATGTAAAAATTTTTTTTAGAGTTTACTAAAAATAATTCATAAAATACAGAATACTGTTTAGGCCATGTAATATATCACCTGTTTGACAGTGTCCCTTTTATCCTCATGAGACTCAAAATAAAATGTCTAGTGTTAAATCCTCGCAAGGAAATACAGACGAAAACTAGACTGTTAAAATATTGTCCTCCACCTTTCTGTGACAGAACTTAAATTGTGGCATTTCAGTATCGGAAAATCGGGCTTTGTACCACTACCGGTGATGTGTAATGTCTCTACAAAATAATCCTGTGGATAAATGGTCCTGCATGAATTAGCCTGAGACAAGCGAAAACTTTATTTCATGTCTGTGCATCTGTATATGAGATATAAAGGACTTCTTAACAGCAAATACACAAGGGATATAACAAATGTAAATGCCAAGTAATTAACAGGTGAAAGTCAATTCACAGGTAACCGACATGTAAATGGGCAAAGAAACATTCCAAGCAAAAGGTCCATTTGACTGCTGTTTATTAGCTTTTTTGTTTGATGTGTGGTAGCCTAGCAACAAAATACAGCAGCTGTGCTTTAAAGCATAATAAGAACAACGGAGCATCTGTAAATGAGTTGAAACAGGAAAGTATCTCATACCCAAGAAGGTTTAATGCTGTAAGGTTAGTTTGACGACAGTTCCATCTGTGTTGATATTTGTCTTACTGATAGAACCTGCAATTACCAAATCCCAACATATTGTCAAGACAATATCTGAAAATGTTGCCATATCATAAAACTGTTACCAGATTAAAGACCTAGTGTTTGGGCTATGTTCATTTCTGAGATAACAGATACTGAGTTAATTAAATACAGAGTTATGACCCTTTGAAAATATATTTTTTTAATATATGGATTTTCTTGTCAATAAGACCTTTTCAACTGGTCATCTTTCAACTTCAGAACAGTGTTCATAGCCATATGCACCATGTGTTATATTTCATGACCAGTATGACAAGTCTGAACACTTTCACACTACAGTGCTTCTTTGTTCCTTTAAACATGCCTATCATAACTTCCTTTTTATTCTGATTGGTTGCACTTTGGAGAAACATTTAATTCATGGATTTCAAGTTATTTTTTGCTGCCAGATTTTATTTTTATGCCTCTGGCATATAGTAACTGAGCCATACATCTACATGTCCATATGATTAACCTATTTCAGCAAGTTAGACGTATCTGAAGTTCAAATGCCTTCATACTACATACACTAACTTACCAATACAAAAGCCAAGATCCTGGCTTCCAGTTTTCCCCAGTAATCTCCCCATTACTCTCTTTGAAAATAGATATGGCTAACCTTTTTCAGCAGGTTGATATATCTTAAATTCTACTTGTGCTAATGTCTTCATACTACAACACCAATACAAAGGCCAAGGCCATGATCCTGGCAAGTCACATAACTGGTATCCATTTTTTCTCCAGTAATCTCTCTTTTATACACTCTGAAAATAGATATGGTTGACCTATTTCAGCAAGTTGGTATATCTAAAGTTCAGTGTCTTCATACTGTACACACTTGACATTGCAAAGGCCATGATACTGGCAAGTTATATAACTGTTGCATCCTTTTTTTCCCCCCTTCATGCACTTTGAATGTAGGTATAATTAATCTTTTTTGGAACGTTGGATATTTTTCAGCTTCATCAGATAGCAATGACCAGGCACTTTACACTTACAAGTACAAAAGGTCATGACACTGTCAAGTTACATAACTGTGTCAACCATTTTTCTGCAGATATCTTACCTTTCTGAACTTAGTGAATAGTTTAACCCTTTTTGGCAAGTTGGATATTTTTCAGCTTCTACAAATAGTAGACAGTTAATGAATTTACTGACCAGTACAAATGGTCATGACAACGGTAAGTTACATACTGTGTCAACCACCTTTATGGAGTACTCTCCCTTACCTGAATTCAGAGAATAGGTTATCCTTTTTCTGCAAGTTTTTCACCTTCTACAAATAGCACTGATACTTTATGAATTTAATGACCAGTACAAAATTTAGGTTATAACATATGTGAACAATAGGAGTCTGGCTGTGTTATGCTCTAAAGTTTAGTTCCTGACAAGAATGCTTCTGGGAGCATGTTTGTTTACAAAACACGTGATTTTGTTCATATAAATGTTATTATTAAAAATGTGTGGTGTTACTTGTTAAAGGAGACAAGACAATTCTTTGTTTTATAAACCAAGCGTCTTGTTCAGTTTTAAGTGAAATAATGAACAGTTGTAATTATAGTGCCAGTATTGACAGTTTCAGAAAGTTTGGTAAGTATGGATGGGGCATCTTGTCAGTTGCAAAGATTTTTTTTAAGTTGAAACTCTTGAAAATTCTATTATTATTAATAATATTTTAAACATATTTTGATTTTTCTTGAGAAAGACACGGTAGAAGAGTACAATCAGCTTGTATATTCAAAATTCATTAATTGCGTGTTTATGAACGTATTACATTTTCTGAATCCTTCTTTGCCTTGAAAATTATTGTTGAAGGTTTCAGTTGAAAATGTTCCGTTTGAACATGGTGAAATGTGCTTTATTAGCATGGATGAGAAAACTGAAATCTGATATGATACAAGACAGACACAAGTTTTTTTCCAGAGAAAATGATAGAGATGTAGCAGACCATGGTTTAAATTCAAGAGCCTAAAGAGGAAGTTAGTTCCAGCATAATGGAAAATGGTTTACATAGAAACATTATACAAACAACACTAGATTAATTTTTCAGATGCTGCTGCATTTTCTCACCATATTGGGCCCAGAACACAGTGGGGGCACTGTAGTGTATGCAATATCTCGCTCACATCTGAGGAGCATGCATTGGATCATGTCAACAGCACACAAGCATCGTTCAAATGAAGACAGACAGATCGGTCACAGACTTGATGACTTTGCAGCTAGTCGTTCGAGAGTGGATAGAACAACCTCAGTATACGATGAACCAAAACGAGGTGATGTTATGCACAGATTACAACCTAATGATGGGGCCGACAGGAAAAGGCATCGATCTACAAACAGTGATGTTGATCAAAGAAGTAGAAAGCGCCGAAGTATTGCTGATGACTTCGAGTGCATATCTGATGATGAGGGCTATGATTATTCCGAACGAGCAGACAACAGGTGGCATGAAGGTGGTAGCACTGGACAGTATGCTCACGATGAAGTGATGTACTCTGCTAATCGTAATTTCAGGAGCATATCACCGGAGAAGGATAGTAAGTCTTAACGTTAGACATTGAAAGTGTTTTCTTATTGAGAAGGGAGCCTGGTACTGGTTTTTCCCAGGAACAGTGGTTACATGTAGGTTAACTGTCAACTGTTAGAGAGCAGACTAAACCAAACTTTTGAAAGTGTTTATATTTAGTTACATTTTCAAGTATTTTAGATCTATTCTACAATGTTAGTGTTTTCTTTTTTATATACATCAAGTATAAATGGAACATAGTTCTGTTAGTGACGTAAAATGCATTGCACTTACACATTCAAAACCTTAAAACTTTGAAAAAAAAGTATTTTAAGACATTGGCTTTTTGCCAAATATGTACGTAGACAGCATTGTAACTGCCTGTGCAACTATTTTATACCATTGTCTGTGTATCATGGGAAAGTTTGTTTTCATTAAGAATGGGAGTCTATAACCAGTTCCTACCACATGCATAGTTAAATAAACTGCAAGCCAAATTTGTTAGCATGGTTAGAGGCCATTCAAGCAGAAATATGTCAGTTCATTAAGAAGAACAGGAGTCTAGTACTGGACCTTCCAGTAGATAAGTAGGGATGTTGAACTCGGTTGTCTGTCTGGCTTAGTAGTGAGTTTCATTTCCATTGAACATGTCAGTATCAAACCAGTTAAACTTTCCCCATATTGTTACAGTATTATTGCTTGTGGATATAAATCTGCCATTTTCTTCAGATAATATACAACTTTAGCCACAAGCAGATTTTACAAAGGAATTTTGCCATTTTTTCCTGACACCCGTGTTTTTTTTTATTAATAATTAATTGTTTGGCCTTAATAAGGGTTGACCTTCAATGTTGAATACAGCTAGTCAGAAGAAGAATTTTACCAGACCTGTTTGTAAAACTTAAAGATAACCTGTTACTGTAGTAACATTTTTTAGTAATAAAAAAGCTATGTTTTGGAAGAAATCTTATTAGAAAGTATATGAAATATTCCTTCCTAAGGCACTTTCGATCTCAGATTTGACAGACAACTAAGGAAACACTGTAGTAAATGTTACATCATAGGGAAAGTGTGAGAATACCTTGGGTAAATGAACCACATTTATATAGAGGTCAACTATAATTGTGTTGTTACGAAGTTTAATCTTATTTCTTTCAGATGCTAGCCGAAAGATAGCTTGGATCATTGGGACAGAAGAGATGAAAAAGCTGCAACAAACCATTGCTGATCGGGAAGGTTACGGGAGTAGCTTCGGACTTGATCGCCACAATATTTCTGTTATCTGGAATTGCCCATGTGGTCTACGAATCCAAGATGTGCTTTCCACTGTAAGCAAAATGAAAATAGAAGAGACTAAACCCCATTGCATTGTTTTGCATGTTGGTGCAAATGACCTTGAAAAGATGTATAAAAATGATTTTAAAAATGAAGCTATTAAAATGATTGATGGGTTATTTCAACAGTTCCCAGAGGTGAAGATTGTATGGAGTCAGTTATTTCCAAGGTCCAGAGGAACGAATGCATTACGCGTATCTCTAGATGATGAAATTGCTGCATATGTTTTGAATGCAAATGGTCATTATATTCGTTATCCCACTCTTGAGGTAGCGGATAGTAGGTGTGTTCAGTATGTCGAAAAAAGGAAACCTTGAACTGACCTCTGAAGGTGTGTCTAAAATGATGACTGTTCTAAAAGGTGGACTCACTTCTATTATCAACAGAAACATCAGCATTATCCCTGTGCTTCGTAATTTACCGAGACACGTGTCTTTGTTTGTTCAGAAGAACATGCGCACGAAAGTTTGCAGCGAAGAAGGTGTTCAGAAAGAAAAATCCGTATTTCAAAAATTGAAAGCTTACTTCATAAGTATCTAAACAAGTCAAACAAATTAAAGTTTTAGACTTAATATTTATAGCTAGCAATTGATTAATGCTATTAGCATTGAAATGGGTTCTCTGTTGACCTAACTGGACTAGGATAAGAAACAGTAACTGTTATTTAAACATTCCTGTAATAACTAACAAAGAACATGCGACCCAGAACTAGTTTTTTCGCCACTTCAGTCAAAACATACTGCAGAAGACATATTTTCAACTGAAAGCTCTAAACATTTTAGACTATGAAAAAGATTAAAGAAAATCATTTCTGGAATGTGAGATTGAGGAAGAATACTTGGTGTGTTTGAATGAACTAAGACAGTAACAGGAAGTCGTCTTAAGAAAAAAGTCCTGTTTTTATGCATACTCAATTTTTAGTCTTAAACCCGTTACACCATATATACGCATTTTTACGCATGTGTGACCAGTGTAGATCCAGATCAGTCTGATCAGGATCTGCACTGGTCACATTTTGGTCAGAAATGACCTAATGTATCAAAAGGCAAACAGTGTAGATCCTGATCTGGATCTACACTGTTCGCCCAAGCCATAAAAGTGTGTATATAGAGGAAAGGGTTTTCCTTTGCTGTTATTACAGTAATAAAACCATTTTTCAGTGCTGTAAGTGTTGATGAAAGGATGGCTTAAACTTTTATTATTCAGACTTTTTAAAACAATTTTTCTTGATACCTTATTTCTGTTGAGATTCTGTTAATTTCGATAAAATTATTGTGATAGTGTAAAGTAAGAAAATAAGTAACGGTTCAAGTAAGAACTTAAAGAAAATGGATAGGATTTTAGTTATTTTAACTGATGGTTTGCATTTACCAGTAATTATCACATTTTATGATTTATAGTTGAAGAAATTGTTCTTGTTCGGTTCTGTTAAACTGATTTTTGTATTGTGTTTTTATTACAGTTTGGATTGACATTACATACTTTTGTATAATCTGGGGGTGTTGTTAATAAGGCACTAGTGATTTAGCTTCGAAGTTAACGAGAATTGTGTCCTCTGTTTTTTTTCTTTTGCATATATTGTAGATTGAATATGATTGTGTTGTAATCCATCAATAATGTCTTTTCCTGAAATTTTGTTTTGGCTTCTGTATGTTCAGATTGTATAAGTACCCTGTAATTAAGTTATTGTAATTAAGATCAGAGAGGGTAAAATAACTTGTAGAATTTGTCCGTGATTCACTTGACTTGGCGAAACTGAAGCCAGTCTGGCCAAAGTGTAAAAGGACATATCCTACAATTAATGGTAGACATACTGTATATCTGTTTAATTGGCCCATTCACTATAAATTGAAAAATAATGGATAAAGTTTTTATTGTTGTTATGGATGTGTGAAATGATTCACAGTAACAAATCATGGTCAGATGTTTAAAAAAAAAAAAAAACATTGTGTATATTTTTATGCCATAATTTTTTAATGAATATTTTGTTACGTTTTTGTTGAAGCCATGTTACTTCACATGCTTATTTGCATTACAGTAATAATTTTAAAATCTGAAGAAAATTCAGAACTACTGTACTTGTGTAAACTAGCCAATAATTTGTTGGTTCTAGGTAATAAAGATGGTTATCTTATAAACGAGAATAATAAGCGGGATTGGAATCACTCGTGAAATTATACCGTCACTTGATTGGATGTTTGGTAATAAAAATTACATTTTGTCAGTCTGTTGTTAATTGGATTATATTAATCACTGGTTTATGTTACGTTGACCAGTATCAGAAAAATGCAGGTCAGAGAGGTTGTGAGGCCCAGTTATAAAACGTAGATGATGTCTTTGTGGACTTTGTGTGCATGATCCTCAATTTTACACGTCAGTAAAATTGTTATATTGATTTACTTACATTATTTAGGTCTAAAGATAAAATGTTAATGATTTAATAAGTGACTCCCTCATTTCTGCACATCAACAAAAATCTACATACTCTACTGGAATACACTTTTTGTCCATTTAACATGTCATCCAAGAGACAGTACAGTCTTGATAGCAGAGTGCTGTTTTGTTCTTGTAAAAGAAACATGCAAAGTTCAAGTACGACGTGTAATGTTGAGATGAGAACTTATTATATAATTGAATATACTTAACCCTAATTTAAAAATAACAGAGTTAAGGGAAGTGCATCTTCAAGGGACCAGGATCTCTTGTATCATCTGATAATGAGCATATTACCAATATTAAAGGTAAATACTAAACAGTTCAGAAATCGTGTGTTTTCATTATCACTAGGCTTGAAAAAGCCATTTACTTTCCCAAAGAGCTATAGAAGCCAAATTTGCCACATGTTATGCACATTGGCAATAGCTTATAAAGTTAAATACCATACTAACAAATGTTAGCTGCAGTATGTCATTTTAGACAGTAAGGTAAACTCTGTTATTCCAAGGAGTTGACATAACCAAATTTTCTTGATGAAAGTTTGTATCATTTTGCGAACACATTGTGGAGTTTTATGTTATAAAAGGTGAGTATATTCTGGAGGTCTAGGGAAGGAAAATAAGTGCAGATTTATCAAAATCAAGTAAAAATACATTATGCTGTTATTTTATTTTCACCCATAGATGATAGCCAAAGGCTGAAAAATTGTATCAATGAAAAATTTCTTAGTTTGCATGTTGCTTTTCTATTCATATATCTGTTATTCAAGATCTTTGCAATGTTAGAGTATTTTGATCTAAATCAGTTTATATTTACAATTTTATCTATCACTTTTCTTATTTTATTAAGTAGTAATGTTTCATCTTGATAGCTGAACAGAATCACTTATTAAAAAATCTGGTTTGCCAGTCATTGCTGTGGAAATAATAGTTATTTTCATGTATAAAAAAAAGGCTTTAAAGCAGCTTGGTAATAATATAAATGATTCCATTGCAAAAATAATATAATTGTATTACTTTAGAAAATTATTTATTTGTAAAATAATGTAACACTGAAGTGTTTTTGTCCCATGTAAGTTTGGTTTTCTTATCTATTTAAGTTTAATTACAGGGAAGTACTTGTTCCCTTTTGTTACAAGTGCTTTTTTGTTTCAGAGAAATTCATACCACAGCCAGAATGGAAAGTAAACCCAACAGTCACCCCTAAAGGACAGAGCTACTATGAGGTAATCCTTTGAAATATAGTCCTTTAGTTGCACAGACAATACAAGTGTCATTCAGGTAGAACATAAAGTAAGCATTGCAGATGTTACCAGTAATCTGAGAGTAATGACCAGTGTTGGAGTGCAGCTGCCACAGATGCTAAATTGGCAGGTCTTTTTACATCATTCAGGTAGAACATAAAGTTCGCATTGCAGATGTTACCGGTAATCTGAGAGTAATGACCAGTGTTGGAGTGCAACTGCCACAGATGCTAAATTGGCAGGTCTTTTTACATGTCATTTTAACTTGGTAGCATTTTTATCATGTCATATATACATCTCTAGAAATAAAAACTTACATTATAGAATAAATAAATATTACACATACATTATATCACAGCCTTATAACACTATAGCATTGATTGATTGACAATCTGATATCACATTAATTTAACATGATCACAGAGTACCAATTTCATATTTAGATTATCACAGTTTGCATAGATAATAAACATCACAGATTGATATGATATGTCTGGTAAAATCTTGTCCTTGCTTCATCTGCAAAACTGCCTGAAGGATTTCATTGAAACTTAACAGGAGTGTTTGTCACCAAGCCTAGTTGTGCATTTCATCAGGAGATTCCGCTCAATTTATTTTTGGCAGAGTTATGGGCACTTAGTCATTTTTTTACTCTAACTTGTATATTTAAGCCTTGTCCACATTTCATCTCCAAAACCGCTTGGAGGATTTCAATGAAACTTCACAGGTATGTTTGTCACCAAGCCTAGTTGTGCATATCATCAGGAGTTTCTGCTCCGATTATTTTTGGAAGAGTTATGGGCACTTAGTCATTTTTTACTCTAACTTCTATATTAAAATCTTGTCAACGCTTCATCTCCAAAACCACTGGAGGATTTCATTGAAACTACACAGGAATGTTTGTCACCAAACCTAGCTGTGCATATCATCAGGACTTTCTGGTTGGATTAATTTTGGGAGTGTTATGGGCTTTAAGTCATTTTTACTATGACTTCTACATTAAAATCTTGTCCAAGCTACATCTCCAAAACTGCTTGGGGGATTTTATGTATATTAAACATCAGTAGGGGTTGGGAATAAAACAATATTGTTATTATTCAAGGCCAAACTCACAGCTATCTATTTCATTGAATAATTATGTCTTCAACCTTAATATAAGAATCTGAAGCAGAAAAACATTACTTTACCATTTACCTTTAGTTCATGCTCTATTTTTTGCCTGATCTCTTTTCCACAGGCATATTCAATTATATATTTACACCAGTTTCATTTCAAAGCTACATTTCAGGGGCATATGTCAATTTCCAGTGACAGCTCTTGTTTACATGATAAAATTATGACTCTAAAAGGATAATATAAGGTATTATGAACATGAAAATGCCTGGAAATCCCAGAAAAATCCAAAGATTTATTTCCACTGGGGTCCATATTTGATGACTACTTTACAAGGCATTTCAATATAATAAAAAAAAACAGACTAAAAAGATGATTTTAGAAAAAAGTGTCAAAATTTCTATGAATTGAAACGAGGTCTTGCCAGTAAGAAAAGAAAAAGAAAAAAACTTGCAAAGAAATCAGAAGTAAGAGGACTTTATTTCAATATGTAAAATTTGATACACCAATTTTTGTTAATAATAGAAAGATTAAGTTGAAAACATTTATATAAATTGACTTATGTAACCTGATTTCTGTTTCTTTCACTCGCAGCATGACAACAGGTCGAGGGACGATATGACATTCTGGGAACGAAAGCAGATGTTCATGAAGACGGGGCATTACCCATCTAGGGGATTCAGAGGGGGTAGGGGTGGTATAACAAGAGGCCGGGGAAGAGGAAGGGTTTTCAATCAAGGTGAGATATATTCCAAGCTCAGTTTTAACTGTGGAAAGAAGAGTTGGTCTTTATAAAGATGGTAAATTGTATCACAGTCAGGCTTTATATAACTAAAATTTAAGTTTCCAGGAACAGTTGTATAGGAGGGTTTCACATAGCTGAAACCTTACAAGTGCTTTACTATGAAGATTTTCTGACAATGTTATGACCATTATGAACCTGTAAAGAAATTGCCATTCTTCTAAAACATAAGCCTAGAAGTTGTCATAGTTTCATATTGTAGTGGCACTCCTTTCATATTTACTAAACTGCTGATCAAGTTATTAGAAACCACACTTGAGTCATTTCTTGTTTTTATAATGGTGGTACTGTTTTACTGTTAACGTCTTTTTCAAATTCTGGTTTGTTACTGAAATATATTTCATTGTTACTGTTTTTAAATTTAATGCATGTATGGTAATTTACATCCACTGACTTTTTTCTTGACGTTTATAATAAATACAGTGTAGTAAACATAGAAGTACATGTAAGTTTTGAATATTACTTTATACACTTAAAGCAACTGACTCACAGATGGGATGACAATGCATAAAAAAGAAAATGTTTATAAATATAGCAATTGTAGGTGAATTGTGAAGAACATATCTGGACTAAGTTACTGTACCATTTTTTGTTACAGAAACACATCATAATATAAAGTTTTACACACCTGTGTCGATAAAAAAATTATCACATTAGACACAGGGTAGATACTTAGTTTGTATTGTAAATTTTGATGGAAGGTGCAGTCAAATTTCTGTTGCTCAGTGGTTTAGTCCACCTCCCTATATTTTACTGACTGAAAGGGAATGGGTTCAAATCCTGTTGTAAGCAAATTCTTTTTTAGTCAGTTTTCATGATGTATAGATGCCCTAAAATCATGGTTTTCCCATAGTATATTAACTTCTCTTTTATGTTAAAGAATAATATCTTTAAGCTTAATTCTGTGAACCAGTCACTTTAAGAATATTCACACAAACTGAGAAATCTGCTGACCTTCCATAGGTTTTGTGAAAAAGACAATTGGTGCAGCCATGGATGAATGGAAACATGACAAGTTTGATGAAGTATCAACAGAAGAAAACGAATCGCCAACTAAGGATGGAAAAGATAAGAAAGAAAGTAAAGGCTTAAGAAAAGATAAAAAAGGTTCCAAAGTTGCAAAGAAAGATAAAGGGGATAAAAGTAGCAGAAAGGAGAAAGAGTCAAGTAGCAAAAAGGATGATAATTCAAGTAGCAGAAAAGAGAAAGATTCAAGGAGCAAAATGAATAAAGAGATTGCAAAAGATCAAGAGACTATTAGACAGGAAGAGGAGTCTTTACAACAAGAAATAAAAGTGGAGGTCACCATTGGAGAATGAGAAGCGCTTATCTTGTACGTATCAGTCAATTTTTGGTTATGTTTATTTTGAAAGAAAGATTTTTTCTTATTCAAAAATTCCAAAACAATTAACACAAGGCAGTTTTCGTTACTGTCAGTGGTAGATATCTTTAAGAACATGGCCTTGTAAAGGTGTTTAAAACATATATTCTTACATCAGCTGATTGTCATTATAGAAAATAATCTTTGCTACAAGATATATAATAACATAATATTTTCCACAATTCAAGTATGTATTGTTGTTAAACA
The DNA here is from genome assembly GCA_012932295.1 of Cyclina sinensis. Taxonomy (NCBI): domain Eukaryota; kingdom Metazoa; phylum Mollusca; class Bivalvia; order Venerida; family Veneridae; genus Cyclina; species Cyclina sinensis. The sequence continues at coordinate 32,388,301 of JAAONU010000008.1, forward strand.
AAGTGATTCCTATTGTTTGGTAGGATTGCCCCCCCAAAAAAAATCTAAAAATAGAATTGATTCAAAATAGATTTTTCTTTGATTTAACTTAGCAGGAAAAATATCTTCATTTTGCATTTAAGAGTAGCATTGTTGATTTTAGGTATAACTGTCAAACTTTGATACTGTTTCTTCTGATTTTTATACCATCATTCTATGTTTATTGTGTTTTAAGTAAGAGATGTATGGTATTAATTTTCTGTCAGTTGTGTTCTTTCAGTGCCTTCTTTAAGGATTTTTATTTCAGTACCAGTTCATTCATAAGAGTAAGTATCATCAATGTTCAATCAATAGAAATAAAAAGATAAAAAAATGCCGAAGGTGGTTGTCTCCTGAAAAAGTTTCAAGTTAATCTTTTAACAGAGTTGAACTGTCATTCTTAAAAGATTTAAATAGTTTGATAAGTGAGTTTCACTTCCCAATGAAATACTTTGAGGTCTATATTAAAAAGAGCTATCAATGTATTTATACAGCTGTGTAATGTTTATCATGTCAATTTTTCACGACCGGATTATAATATATATCATGGCAGTGGCAATATAATATAACTGGCAGATAAAATCTGAGTGTTAAAAGAGTTACTTCCCCTACATTACATTGTATTACCATTTCAATCATTTTCACCATTTTATGCTTTTTTAAATGTCTCACAACATTTCATTAAAGGTTTACTTACAATATTATATTTTCATTTTGATCATACAAAAACAGTGGCCGAATTTTGTTTAAAGTTAATTGTATGTGAAGTATCGGTGTACCATTACATCATGAAACAAGTTTAGTTGAAAATTATTGCAACATATGTTGACATTGATGGCAGTATTGTGTAAAACTGTTAATAACAATCACACATATTTAAAGGGATACACAGGCAAATGAATGACCAAAAAATCAAAACTGATATTATTTGCTAAAATCACGTCCAATATGAAGAACTTAAAATTACCAGTATGTGTATGTAGTGAAATGCAGGCTTGAAAGTTGATATTTGAACGTTCTTTAACAGAAAATAAAACATAACGAAATCACTGAGTGATGTTTAAATAGGTCATGTGACAAAAACAACCAATCGTCGTTTCTCGTTGGTTGCTTTTTGCCGTAGATCATGTGACAGGTACTTCAACCGTGCAATCATTCACTGCGAAATTTAGTGCGAAATCTACATTTTATATCTAGACCCATGTGGGTCAAGTTAGGAAACCACCCGGTTTTTCATTTAAAAAAAGGAAATCTTTGTTACTGGGACTTATCATTGTATTTATTTCGATCACATTTATATTATATTGATAGAAGAAATGAGAAAGAAAGCATACAACTTTTGCCTGTATATCCCTTTAAGATAGATCCCATAAGGATTTTGGTCACAATGTACAGTTTCTGGTGTATGCTAGTTAGTTCTACCATTAACCAAGCTCTTGACAGAAAGAAATCCTAGCTTGTAAATGAAATGGCAAAGGTGTTTTTGCACATTACTTCAGCAGTTTTAACTGAAACAACATTTTTGTCACAGCCTGGTCTCTGTTTTGTCTTTGTAGTAATAACTGACACAGTTTTCCCGTTAATTGCTGTATTTCATAGTTTATGGGGGTATACTTGCCATTCTTTGGTGGTCAGTCAGCTTGACAGAGTTTATGAATTCAAGTATAAATTTACACAGAAAATTAGACAGCCTTCTTTTTATTGTCCTTGGTGAGAACAGCACTTTTGGTCTTATAAACAGAACAGAACAAATTTTATTTCATTTGATTTGTACATACATGTAATATATCATCATATACCAAATATTAGAACTACAAAATAACAATTAACATACATGTTAAGCTTTCAATGAAATATTTGAAAGAAGAACATTTTTTTTAATTTATTAAAATTTAATTTATCAGAATATGAAAACAGTTAAATAGTAGATATACCCAGTGACACGCAGTTTATTATTAAATCTAATTGTTTTAATCTAGTAGGAAATTGATAAAGAAATTTGAATTCTATTTTGTCGTTTGTTTTTTGTTTTTTAAATGTCATAAAATATATGGTTGAAAACCATTTGTATGTACATGAAAAAGGGTTTATGATGAATAAAGATGAGTTAAAAATGTTTTGGTGTTTTTATGATGAGGTTGAAGGTATAAGTTGCTGCTCTTATATATAGATTATTTCCAGAATGAACATTCAAAGGTTCATGTTAGAGGTGTGAACACCTCGATAGTTGGATGGACAAGGGATAAATTGTGCAAGTCCTGTTTGAGTCCTGCATTTGACACTGCCTTTCATGTGAGAAAAACCATTCAAGGGGTGAAAAAGTTTGAGGTCTGGTACATTTCACAAACAGATGTAATCTCCCCTGCACAACAGAACAAAACATACAGCATGTGGACTTCTCTATAAAAAAACTTGCGTTCTACAAAAACAGCTTTTGGGTCTCCAGAAAGTAGCGCTGACTGAATGGTGAAATGTTACGTAAATCAGAAGTAGCTAGAAAATCACAGTATTCACAGTCGTGACAAGTGAACCATGCTTGACCAGAAGAAGCCAGTTCCTCGCCTTTACTTCAGTAAAATACTCATAAGCCCTCCTTACGGGATCACTGTGTCAGTCGTCTGTTGTCAACATTTTACTAGTACTTCAAATCTCCAAAACTACATTTAGCCATTATTAACCAAACTTGACAGAAATGTTCCTTTTCTAAATTTGCTTAAACTGTTTCGCTATATTGCACATAAGGGCTGCAAAAGCTAAAAGCAGAAACTGTGGTCATTTTCCACCAAATTTCACAAAAAAACATTCCTTACAGAGTACTCAAATGCTCCATTGCACAAGATGGCCGACAGCTAAAACAAGATTTTCGTCAATATTTTCAAATGACCTCTCCTAAACCACAAGGCCATTTTTAACCAAACTTAACAGAAATGTTCCTTTCTTAAAATTGCTCGAACTGTTTTGCTGCACTGTATAAAAGGGCTGCAAAAGCTAAAAAAAAATACCAAACCATCTTAACTGTAATTATCAACCAAATTTCACAGAAATGTTTCTTATATATATCCGTCCATTAATAAAGCTCAAATGGTTTCGCTCCATTGCACAAGAAGGCCACTAGAGCTTAAATTAGATTTTTATCACTATTTGGCTTCAATTGACATCTGCTTTAAAACCACTAAGCCACTAAGCAAACTTGAAAGAAATATTCCTTCTACTGCCCTTTTCTAAAATTGCTTAAACCGTTTTGCTCCATTGCACACAAGGGCTGCAAGAGCTTATAATAGAAAAAAAATCAAACAGCATCTCTTAAACTGTAAATTCATTTTTCACCAGACTTAACAGAAATGCTTCTTATATACCCTCTATTAAAATTGTTCAGATGGTTTCTCTGCATTATACAAAATAGATTTTTATCAGTATTTGGCTTTTTAACCGAACTTGACAGAATTGTTTGTTTGTTATATTGCCCTTTCTTAAATTTGCTTAAACCGTTCTGCTCCATTGCATATAAGGACTGCTAAAGCTAAAAATAGAAAAACAATCGAATAGCGTCTCCTCCTAAACTGAAAGGTCATTTCAACCAAATTTTGCAGAAATGTTCATTACAAAGCCCTCTATTAACATTGCTCAAATGGATCGGCTTCATTGCAAAAAATGACCAAGAGGTAAAAATAGATTTTAATCAATATTTGGCTTCAAGTGACATCACACTAACCAATGGGCCATTTTAAACCCAACTTGACATAAATATATCTTGTATTGCATTTTTTGTTTGCTGAAAAATAGAAAAAAGCATTACTTGAAAACCATACATAATACATGTAGATACGTCGATATGCATACTTCTGATATTGAGGGAGAATGCTTAGTGCCAGCTTTCCTCACTAAGCCAGTGCTAGCTCTCCCTTTGTCATTTATTCTTCCGCCAAAAACTTAAGACTTCGCATCAGAATTACTTCATAATTACTTTAATGGTAGAGACCAGTCATGCCTCAATCTAGAAATAGAACACTACTTGAAATGGGTGATGATCAGTGGCATCCTTAGCTTAGTACTAACAGGAAAATATCCGTAGCATAGGGGTAAGTAACGCCGTAGTTAAAACACAATTGAATACCCTTGTTTACACGGACTGCTCTGCTATATGATCTAAGAGTCTTAAAACTATATCACAGCGATAATGTGCTTGAAAAAGTTGCGGAAGACCAACCAAGGTTCAGAAGTTGAGCATTGTGAGCATAATCAAGTAGTAGGTTTGTTTCCAGCTAATCCACTTAAAAGTCAGTGCTATACCTTCAGAATATTAAAGAACATAGACACTGGGTAGGTCACGATTACTTTTTCTTGAACTATCGCACATACTTTTCGGAAATACAGATGATCTACTGATGGAGCAGTAAAAGTTAATACATAAAGGAGATACTGTTAGACATTCTGTCACCAAGTTGCGCTTGCTTTTTCTGTTAAGCACAGTTACCGAAGAAAATTAATACATTTATACATGTATAACATCTAGTCTTTGAATAGGCGCATCTCCAAATCATCTGATGAAATAGTTTCAGTATGATGATACCTGTTAATATCCCTGTCTAAAGACCTGGCAACGGTCTCGGTTATTATCACATGCGACAGGTCCACATATTGACATACGATACTTTTATACCATTTGTAGACACAGAGGTGTTATTCTAAGAATCTGCCAGTGAATCGGTACGCACAGAAAGTGAAAAGTGTGTTACTGGAGACGAAAGGCACGTGTTTGTTATCTTTGAACATCAATATTTTTTTTTAGTATCAGAGAAAGCGACAGATGAAGAGTAATTATATTGCATTTCGTCTGTTGTCAGTCATTAGGGTGTATCAGCGTTAGTTCTTAGAAGTATGATAGTTCATTATGGCTGTCGTCTGACAGTCTTTCAACTTTTAACTTTCATCTTTGGATCGTGAACCATGACTGCCCTCGTTATATCTAGAGTTTCAATTATATCTTGGAACTGTATACAATGATTTACATGCCGGAAGAAACGAGACTCCTTATATGAGTTATTGGTGATTTGTAACAAAATATTCACCTTGTTTCTGTTTGCTCACTTCCACTTGAAATGTGACTTTTTGTTTTTACCTACTTTGACTTTGATAGAGTACTTTATTTTTCTATGGTAACAGGTTTTCTTTAAAGCTACCTTGTATTTAGTATTGTTCTGTTCAATTCTGGTGTGTATTTTTGTTTCTTTTTGTGACAGTAAAATTGTTCGCATAGACAAACAATAGGTGCTTATGGCTAATATTTAACTGTCTTCAGAAAAGATGTGAAAATAAGTATTGTATTAATATTCTTAATCGGGTTATATCATATTGCTCCTGTTATTTGGCCTTGACCAGCCGTTTTGACCACGCTACTACGGGTTCGGAACAGTACCTCCGCCAATAATGTGACCAGCATGAAATCAACTGATTGATAACATTATGATGTTGTTAGATAAAAATGCGGGATCTAGTTGTATAAAAACATGTATATACGTAGAAGTTGCGAGTCTGCACAACACAAGAAGGTTCGAGGTTAAGAGAAGAAAGTACTACTTCATTTCGAGAAAAAGAAAACTTAAGATAAATACTAATTATTTGAGTTCAGTGTCAACTTTTCGGAGAAGACTGGCCTTAATCGGTTTCATGCCGTCCCAGGTATGACAATTAATTGGTTAGAGTCTGCAAGCGAGGGCGACGTCAGTTAACGGAGTTAATCACGGTTGCATGAGTTGATTGGATTGCTGTGTCACATTTTGGTAACTTTGCTCCCAGAAAGAAATGTTGCCGTTTTGATGTTGTGCGTATTTTCCTCAGCTGTAAAAATGCAAGTTCTGCCCGCGCCAAAATCCTATGTTTTAAACAAATGCCTCAGAAAATTGAATAATGAATTGAATCAACGTTTTTATCAAAAGATAATACTCAGTTAACCATGTGCTAAAATCTTGTAAACAGGGCAATCTCTTTTGTCAAATTCAACTTATAAACAAATCATTCGTGGAAGATTTTACAAAGGTATGATATTTTTCCTGTTTGTTTTCGATATATTTTTAAATATATGTTTGTTCTTTAAAGTTTAATAAAAACGATAGTTCTCATGAATAAGAGAAAGCGAAGCTAAATTTATATAATAATTGTTATTTTATATTTCAAACAAATATTATTGAAGTTTATTTTGAATTATGCTTTGTTAGATACAGAGGCATGTATTTCTTCCATATTAGTATTACCAAAGAAACTGAAGGGGGAAAACGGGTCCTGATGCAACTAAACCTGTTTTACCTCATAGCCTCATAATAAAATGATTTCATTTACTGTAAGAATTATCTGTTCTAAATAAGACAACTTCAAAGGCGAAAATTAGACTCGAAGTAACTTGCATACAAAACTATCGAGTACGTAGGAAGATTTTTATAACTGTTAGGTTTATCATGAAACTTTTTATGTGATATTCATCGCGAACAGATAATCGCAACATTAAAAAAAAACAAAACCGCCAAATCATGTTAGCATTCACAATATTGTTTTTCTTTTTATACAAGCGCAATAGAAAGGCGCACAAACACACATGCCGAAAAACGCTCCCTTGCTATTTTGTTCTATACAAGATACTGTATACATTGTTTTAAGTTTAGTTTAAACATTTTATTGCAAATAAGCACATGTATATACAGACTTAAAACAGATATATTGCAAAAGGGTTGGGCCACAAGTTCTACAACATTAGCTGACGGCCCGTCCCACAGAAATTGAAACGAAGAACAATTTACTATACATTGTGTAAATGTAAAACAGCGATTACATGTGAAAAAAGGGACACAAGTTTTACATTGTTTTAAATACATACAGTACAAAATTACCCTCCGAGAACGTTAGTATCTTTTGCAGCGCTAATCTGAACAGTTTCTTAGTATCAGACAGATGCCACCCGAAGGTCTGAGTGAGACTGTCGTATTGACATGCTTCATATGATAATTATTGTAATGTAAGAAATCGACATAATATGACAGGCATTTTGTGACAGCATAAATAAAAAATATAAGAAGATTTCGTCTCTGTTTAAAACAGAATAAAAAGAAGTCCTTTAGATTCTTATATTTTACTCACGTTCTCTTTTTTTTTCTTTTTTTTTCAATTTAGACAAAATGACATCCCACTCCCTCATTCTATTTGTCGTCAGCATCTGCTGTACCTGTGGTAACGTTATTGTTGACAACAGCAATCCTAACAATTTGCCGATAAGGGCCGTTCATTCCGAGGTCATTATCAGTGACACGACAGGAGGCGTCGCAACTACTGATGTACGGAAATTGCCGAAGATGCATTTGCAAATTAAATGGATTGTCCAGAAGCTGTAAGCTCGCGGTGTTTGTCAGCCGGGGGTTTGTGTTGTTGTTGTCTTCCGGGAAGTCACCCGTGCCTGGAAATGGAGGAATTTGCAGACGAGATATTTGACCAAGAGAGTGACACATTAGAAGATCTAGAAGAAGGTCTGGAGGACATTGGGCGTCTGGAAAAATAGAAAAGAAACATTTAACTTCAAAAAGTTAAAACTGTTTAAGAAATAAAAGGCATCGCCTGTTTTGTGATATGGTGATGTGATGACATTTTCTCCTTTTTGTATTTAAGGGAAATATATTGAACGATAAAAATAGCATTACGACATGATAATGATAATCATGATAATGGGCAAGTGATACCTAAAACTTTACTTATGATTCGAGGTGGTATATATAGGAATTAAATTTATTTTTATGCAGAAACAATTTCTTGATGCGGTTTTGATGCTTTTGTTATTTTTACAGTGTAACTGCCAGTCCCTTTGTACTATTGATTAAACTACAGGATTCACATCAGGTGGAAAACGTAAAAAGTGCCCATATTTTGTATAAAGTAACTTAAAAATCAACATTAAGAAGGAATAATATTGATAAATGAAACCAATTTGTGTGCTAATTTTACTGATTCAGGTAATCGTTTTTGTTTCTCTGTCGATTATTAACCTAACCTGCTTGCTTTGATAACCACAGTTAGCAGTTTTCAGTGGTCAGTTTTCGAAACTGACCAAAACTAGTAAAATAGGCTTCCATAATTAATGCCGCACATTGTTTGGCACATGTCAATTCTAGTGCTATAATATGTCTTATAAAAAACAAATCCACCAATCTGAGTTAAGTTGGACCATAAAAATAGCTTGAAATTCTTGATTGTCGGCAAAAGTGTCGTCTTGTATAATTTATTTTAACTCTGTTACGCACATGTACATGTTTGTCTGTAGAGTGGTTATGTTAGTGTGCAAACAAGCAACAGAGAAATTAAGTGAGGAAACAAAAACAAGTTTTCGTGTAGAACATTTCAAGGTAAGCCAATGTAGACGGCCACTTTATTTAATTTTACATTGTTTAACACTTTTCAACAGTATATCAGATATCTACTTTCCGTTTAAGTAATGCAGCTCTTTTCGCAGACCCCTAACAGTGATTGACTAGAGTAAATTCTAAGTCAAGGACCTTAATTCAACCATTGTCCATATCGTTTCTGTCAGCTTGCCTTCTTTTTCGTAACACCTGTCAGCTTTCTGTCCACTTATGTCGTTCACACGTGCAAGAAATTAATGCTATTTCAAAATCATACATTTCTCGTCACCCACTTTTTTACACTAGCAAAGTATAGACTTTCATTTAACGATTTTCCCTTTTAGTTATATACGCTTAAATTACAAGAACTTTATATATATACACTTATATTACCAATCTCCCACGCAGTGATCTCCCCTTACAGGATTAGATCTCTGCCGTCACAACATTTTCGTCAAGATTTTTGACGATATGATTTTTTTCAATTTTAATTTTTTTAAAAATAGTAAACACGGTTTTACTGATGTTTGAAGACTGTAAGGTGTTAGATGTCAACTCAAATAAAAAATAATTTCGGAAACATAAAAATTATGAGAATAATTGTTAATATCACACCGTTTATTTAAAAACAATATGACCGCTTTTGAAAAAGAAATCATTCAAGTCACTACTGTACTAAAGTTTTTTTAACAGAAATGAATTTTTGTCAATCATATCGGCAGACTTGACAGCAGAGCTCAAATTATAGTGTCGCTGTTTATCACAGATGAAACAATTTTTCAACGGTTTCTTTGGCGTATCCGCCATCTTGACACAATCATTTGATAAGACCATCATCACGTGATTCGTGTGAAGGCAGTGGTTACTGATAGTAGCGTAACCGGTGCGCGGAGTTTGTTATATTACAAGATGATATATTTCTGACAGTAGACAGTAGTCGTTCGATTCGAAGAAATTTTAATGAAACGAATTTTAGCTCGTTATTTACATGTCGATATAAATGGCATAAGATTACGTATCTATCTAGTAATTGAAATTTTATGTAATAAATCAAGGTGTCTTGGAAATTTCTGAATATATATGACAGGATCAGGTCAGTGGAAGAAATCTTCCTGTTCAAAACAATACGAGGGATGTTTCAGATGTAGCATATGTGTTTAAAATGTTGTCAAATCCGAACAAAACTTTGTTAATATCATACTATCATGTTATTTCTATATATGAATAATATAAAGTTCAAGTCGTTTTATCTAAGACGCATTATTGTAATCATTTTTAGTTTTAATATTAAATGCATTGGTTAACAGTTCATTTTAACGCCTTTCTTGAGCCAAAACGTTGACCAAATAATTTTTTTTTTAATCTAAGATTTCAATTTCAATTCAATATTTTATTTGGCACAAACATATACATGTTCATCGCCAATACGTTGTTGCAATGTACGGCGGTAGAAATTAGCATTCATGAGAAAAGTATGACATAATTAATCACATAAACATATTTACAGTACATTCAAAAAGTTACAGATATACACTAATAACACACACACACACACACACACACACACACACACGTATATACATATACATATACACATATGCATATATATATAAATACACATCTTACACAACATATACTTGTAGGCTTTTTGTGTATATTTTAAACAGATTGACTGACATGTTAATCGTACTTTAAGAGTTCAATTCGTGTGGGCAATTTCACAACAAACAGAAATAGAGTTAAGAAAGTTAAGAAAATACATGGGGAAAAGACTGTACGAATACATATTTGCAAGTAGTTTACTTTACATAAATTAAATTATTACATGTTATATAACATTACTATATTTCACCTTTTAATCGTACATTTCTACGTTTGCAATTAGCAATATATATATATATTTGGCAAGTTTGTTAAGTGTGCATTTATGTTCACATTTCAACAAATTTTCAAATTTCTGTATACTTGGCCAAGAATTGTAATATTTAGGCAGATGTTTCATTCTTATTGTTCTATAATATGGACATACCATCAAAAAATGGTATTCGTTTTCAACCACATTCATGTTACATTTAGTGCATTTTCTATTATTTCTATCAATATTACGATGTCGGCCTTCTTCTATCAACAAGTCATGAGCAGAGCATCTAAATCTACACAGTGCATTTCTATAATTTACATTGGTAATACAATTAAGATATTTCTCTACGGAAAATTCACTTTTAAACAAGCAATATGTATCTAATTTTGAAATACTAAGAAACAGGGAAAAGTCACATTGGGCTGGTGAAAACGGTGCACACCTGACTGAGTAACAACCGCAGACAATCAGCTAGGGCGGTGCCTTGTCATGCGGTCAAGGAATGTACTTGAACCGTCTACCTGAACGTCACTCAGTATATTTATTTATCAGTCCTGTTTTCTTATAGCTAGCTCATTGCTTTTTTTGGAATATCTCAATGGTGATCTTTTGAAATATCTCTATGTCGAAGTAGCCAAGCTTAACGTACTTGGCCATATATATAGTTAATTCATTTTGCAATGCTAGGGCTGCGAAACCAATCTATTTTCTCATAGTTTGGTTGGTTACTTTTCGTGGAAAAAAAAAACTGTTTCGATCTTTCCAAATCTGAGCTTAGGTTTTTAATACATTTTTAGCAGTGCGAACCCTTACGTGCATTTGCTTGTCTGTCAGCAAAAGTGAGACCTGTCGCGTTTGGTATTAACGTTCTAAAATTCAAAATGCCTTATAGGGTGAAATACCAACCATTTACGTTATTCGAAGTATTAAACCTGCATCTGATGATTTTATTAACGCCAACAACTTTCTTATTGATGTTTTCTTGACGCCCACGGGGCAAATCTTGCATTTTAAATTTCTTGATCTAATACCTACCTTTGTGCTTGACTCGAACTAATTCGGTATTCGGTACAAAGTTCTTGGTTTATCTTTCTGGCTCATACACCAATATGATAGCATGTCTTCATATATCCTCCAATTTCACCAACCTTCACACTTTTTTTTCCAAGCCATAACCTCAATGTGTTCGTACACCGTTCCAAAATACATGGTTATAACATTACAACTGAAACATCCCTCTTATGTATTTTTCAATTGATTGAGATTTGTGAGATACAAGGAGAAAAGGAAGAAATTTAATCACTGACTAATTTGAATTTATTCATAAAATTATGACTTGCTATCACTAACAAAATTTACATTAAGTTTGGTATATGAAAAAAAAATGTTAATAATTAGTAACATGATACATTTTAGCGAATTGCAAACTTTGCTGAAGTACGCCTGTACCTAAAACGAAACAGTTCCCCCGGCAGTTTGATGCAGGGTAATATAAGTACATGCAAGAAGGCTGCACGACTTTAAGTGGTAAAAATGACAAGTAATATGTTCTGGCTCACCGTTCAGAGTTCCATTGCTTAAAAGGGGGCATGGGTTCAGATCCCGGTGCTATCAATTCTTTTTCTTCATTTTTCACGGTGAATAGAAGCAGAATATTACGTTGTGTCCATAGTATATTAACTTCTCTTTGAATTTAGGGGAAAAAATAAACTAAGTTCTGTGACTCAGTCTCTTTGATAATGGTTTCAACGAACATAAATTATAAATCTGGAATTAGAATTTTAAAAATTTCTCCCCGCAGGAAATCTTTTAACTTGTACCTATTTGAAAGACAAAAGCTGGGAGAATACATAGGAACCCGTCCAGATTTTGGCCCCATAGCATTTGAACGCTTCAGACTTTTCCGCAGATTTCATTGGAAAATTCTATTGGAATGTCCATGCCGCCGTGGCGGCCCGGATTAGCTTATGTAGAAATTCGCATTCCTCAGTGTCTTTTCACCTGCCACTTCCATACAGAAGAATGTATTGATGAAACAAAACCCGTTTCCACGGGGAAAAATTACAAGGAAAGCATATAAATAGATGAAGGCAGGCACTACAAGCTGAAGTATACCACATAAATATATTTACATGTGAAAAACAAATCTGTAAATAACCAGCGAAATGTGTGTGTGTGTGTTTTTCTTTTTTCGTATTTCATCAATTAGCAACCAGAATGTACACCCTCAGTATTTATGATAAGAATGTTAACATCTGTTTATGGCTGGCAATTATGATACTTATATTTATTAAGATGCACGCAACTAGAACATGAACTTAAGCTGTCCTCGTTATAGCTAGTGTTTCAGTCGTGGAAAAAAAGAGACATTGATTGATCCCATGAAAAGTGATTTCCAAAATATTAAATCTTAATTCTAAAATTTACATTTTAATCTCGTCTCACTGTTTTTCTCGCCTGATTTTATTAGATTTATTGAACTGCATGGTATCTAGTTGTTTACTTTCTTTAAAAATTATCTGTATTTACTTCCGTCTATAAACAAGGAAAGTTCAAATGGACTTGAGTCCATTTGAGTGTACGGTTTTTACTGCATTTTTAAGGAACCTTTAGCTACAGCATTCTATTTTGTTTTCAGACGCCAGTAAAAAGAAATTTAATATATATCTTTGAATTGATAACCTGTCTTGTTCAGACATATTATAACTAATGTAATGCACAGTTTTTAACGAACAACAACATATTTGTTCAACCTTTTATTTCCATATATCTCTTGACGTTAATGGTGATAATTATGATTATTCTGAAACAGTGTTTGTTCTGTTAAGTAACAAAATAACGTGAATTTCATGGAATAACATGCTTGAACAGAATAACAAACTTGCTTGAATAGAATAACAAATATACTTGTAATATCAATTATGATAATAAACTATGACCATGCTTTGATTTCTTTGATATAATTCAACATATTAAAGACCAGGTGAAGAACAGTCACTGTCGTAGCCAAGTACTTCCAGGAACCAGACATAATTTTTAACTTTAGATGTCTTTTTTCTTTGTGAGCCGAATTTTATTATTTGAAAACATTAAACATAAAACATTGTATTATTTTACATCATTTGAAAGCTCTTTAAATTTATATTTTGAAAATATAAGCTGCAGATTTTGAATGTTTGCTTTTAAAAAAGAGAACTAAACTAATTTATACCAGTCGTTTTAGCATTTTTTCAGCATTTTTCTAGCAGCTTAGATCCACTAAGTTTAACCATTTACAAACAAGAAAGTGAACAGTTTTGAAAATTATTTTTATATATGTAAAATTTGCGTTTACAGACCTTTTAAATGATATAAAATATTGAATTTTTTTATGAAAAATGACTTTGTAACTGTAATTACAAAATTACTATGTTTTGCATTTTTATCAACCGCCATATTTTTGCCAGCCTTCAAAAAGTTACCTGTATCTCTTATCAGTTACTTGTTACTATTAGTAGATTTCAAAACAATAACATATGTTCCTACACAATATTACCAGACAGTCACGTGATTCTGTTCGTAATTCTGTCCGAGGATTTCCGGAATATCATAACTTCGCAAATTGATTCAACAGGTAGTACATCGTAAAATACGTAATGCTTCGGCAATAATCGGATCTTCTAACAGCCAATCAAAACATAGAATTACATAATATTGGATAACACTAACCCCGCTCCAGTTGTACATATAGAAAACTCCTCGCACTGGTTTCGTCACGCTTTGCTACTGTTTCTGTACTGATCAGGGGAAGTAACCGCTGCGAGGAGTTTGTATCCTGATTAGAATCGCCCGGAAGCAAGCATTTATTTTTTTCTAGAAATGCAAGTTTTGGAAAAACAAACAAACATACTCTTCTTTAGACTACATTCTCTAGTTAGAAATGAAATGTAGCCAAAAATATTGCGATTATCCTGTGTTTATCTCGCAAGAGCCTGAAGACTGGTACTGAGTTCGTAAATTGATCATAGTATTTTTCAGTTGTACGAATAAGTAACCCGACAAACATGGCGGTTGGGCGAGTCAATTTACGCATCCCTTGCTGAAGTTTTTTGACGTCCATTTTGTTATCATGTGATATGTATAATTCGCTTTGATTGGCTGAAGGCAGACGGTGTACAGGCAAAACTGTTCATATCTTGTTAATTGTATATATCGCCGTCCAGGAACGGCGATAAATATAATACTGGCAATTTTCCGTACTGAAAAGTGTTCTGCGCATTATGAACGTTTAACCATGTAATAAAGTGGATGCGAAAGTAATGGAAAACATTCTTTGTTATAACATATACCTTAATTTGTGACGGCATCTGTTTGTTTAAAGTTTTCAGAGGTAAAATGTTGGTGGATCTGGTGAGGACATACAGAGGTGATTATCCCCACATATACATTATCAGCTGTGTCCCGAAAAGGGCCACCAAGAGTTATGACAAAAAAATAAATATTTTAGATTAAAATGAGAAAAGGCAACCAAAATGTTTTGCTGCAGAAATAACATTACTTAGATGAATAGCTCTTGAGTTTACAGGATTTTGATGGATTTCTTGCCCTAACACATCAAATAATTTAAGAAAGAGCAAAACAAAGCAAAAATCAAAACAAAAGCGCCTCTGAATTGATTCAACATTTTCTCGCACCATTAACTGAAAGATATTTGCTTAAAAAACGCAGCATTTAGAGTTAAATTCTTAGACAGTTTTATTCTTAAAGTCATGCTTATAATACTTGGTTTACATAGTTCTTAATATCAAAGTTTTGATGGTAAAGCCTTTACTTTCATATAAAAAGAAGGAAAAAATCAGACTGTAGGCACATTGCATGAATGCATGGGAACATTATGTTTTAGTGGGAAAAATGACAGTACTTCTCAGGAGGTGTTATCATGTTTTTCTCCACCAGTACCACCCACATTTGTCCACCAACCAGCGTTTCTAAGGAAAAACATAAGTGAGATTTATGTTCTAATTCTTAATTAAATTTAGCAAGTAAAGTGAAAATAATTTCGAAATAAAAATAAAACACTGCAAGGTTTCCTATTCCCCCTGTAATTTATGTTAATAAAATAAATCATTGGAAACTTTCACAAATCTGAATAGAAGTAACAAAGTAGAATCACTGATAAAGAGATTTATTTCATAGCAAAGTGCTTGACTTCAGTTATAAGACTCACCAAGAAAGCATTTATAACAGACAACTAAATGAATTTCAGAAGCGTCTTTCTTTTTGTTAAGAAAATATAACATTTTAATTTATTTTCTTTTTTTAAAACAAGAATATCCAATGTTTTTGTGGTTAATGTTATTTGTTTCATAATTCCTAACCACATTAATCAACGAAAATTTTTCTTGGAAAAAAGTGTTGAAATAAAGTTTGCTCCTTTTTGGACGATAATCATTATTACATTTTTCTTCCCTGTTGATGTCATATGCTCTACAAGAGCTAATACGATTGAATAATAATCATATAAGAGGTAATGACACTGTCTGCGTAAGATGCTTGAAGACAACCTAAGTTCGTTCACGTGCTAACGCTGTTGTAGAAATTTGAGGACAGCCTAAGTTCGTAAATGTGATAAAGCTCTTGTATAGAATTAAATGCTTAGAACATCCTTAGTTCGCCCATGTGATAAAGCTCTTGTATAGAATCAGATACTTGTAGACGGCCTAAGTTCGTCCATGTGTTAAAGCTGTTGTAAAGAGTTACATGCAAGACCATAAAAGCACATCCATTTACTAAAGCTATTCTTAAGGATTACATGCTTGACGAGAACATAAGTTCGTCCACGTTCTTAAGGTTTTATAAAGAATTACATGCTAGATCACAGCAAAGGTCGTCGATGGAGGACAACCTAAATTCATCTTTAGGTAAAACTATTGTAACAGTTAAGAATTACTTTGTTACATCAGAACTGCGTCCATTTCCTTAAGCTCACAAATAACTTTAATCCTCTAGTTGACGTACATCTTCTGGAACTTGTGCATAAGTATAATTAGTAGTTATATATAATCTATAAACAATATTAGTATCAGGTCCGCTGAAAAGTTTCTAAAGAACAGAATACTTCGAAAGATTGTATTTTCCCTAAGAGTGGGTTTCACCTTCTTGATAATAAGGCAAAAATGAACAAAAAGTATCTGTTATTTTCACAGAACTTGGCCCGTGACGTCAGAATTGTTTTGACCTGATTGTGTATTCAAACGAGATAAGGCTTACATAAACTTAGTGGGAGTGTAATGAAGTACCTCCTTAATTTCATCTATTTGTGACTGGCTTTCAACCGTCCTGAGTGACAGGCATTTGACCGTTCTGAGTGGCAGGCTCTCGACCGTTTTGAGTGGCAGACTTAAATTTCGACCTTCTAAGTGGCAGGCTCTCTATCGTTTTGAGTGGCAGGCTTTCGACCTTCTGTGTAGCAGGCTTTCGACCTTCTGAGTGGCAGGCTCTCGACCGTTTTGAGTGGCAGGCTTTCGACCTTCTGAGAGGTAGGCTCTCTACCGTTTTGAGTGGCAGGCTTTCGACCTTCTGAGTGGCATACTTTCGACCTTCTGAGTAGCAGGTTTTCGACCTTCTGAGTGGCAGGTATTCGACCTTTGGAGTGTCAGGTTTTCGACCTTTGGAGTGGCAGATTTTCGACCTTCTGAATGGCAGGTTTTCGACCTTCTGAGTGGCAGGCTTTCGACCTTCTGAGTGGCAGGTTTTTGACCTTCTGAGTGGCAGGTTTTCGATCTTCTGAGTGGCAGGTTGTCTACATTCTGAGTGGCAGGTTTTCGACCTTCTGAGTGGCAGGTTTTCGACCTTTTGAGTGGCAGGCTCTCTACCGTTTTGCTTGGCAGGCTCTCGACCGTCTTGAATTGCAGACTTTCGACCCTCTGAATGGCAGGCTTTCTACCGTTTTGAGTTGCAGGCTCTCGACCGTTTTGAGTGGCAGTCTTTCGATATTTTGAGTGGCAGGTTTTCGACCTTCTGAGTGGCAGGCTCTCGACCGTTTTGAGTCGCAGGCTTTCGACCTTCTGAGTGGCAGGCTTTCTACGTTTTGAGTGGCAGGTTTTCGATCTTCTGAGTGGCAGGCTTTCGACCTTCTGAGTGGCAGGTTCTCTACCGGTTTGAGTGCATTCGACCTTCTGAGCGGCAAACTTTCGACCTTTTGACTGGCAGGCTCTCGATCGTTTTGAGTGTCAGGTTGTCTACCTTCTGAGTGGCAGGCTTTCGACCTTCTGAGTGGCAGGCTCTCTACCGTTTTGAGTGGCAGGCTTTCGACCTTCTGAGTGGCAGGCTTTCGACCTTCTGAGTGGCAGGCTTTCGACCTTCTGAGTGGCAGGCTCCCGATCTTCTGAGTAGCAGGCTCTCGACCGTTTTGAGTGGCAGGCTTTCGACCTTCTAAGTGGCAGGCTCTCTATCGTTTTGAGTGGCAGGCGTTCGACCTTCTGAGTGGCAGGCTCTCGACCGTTTTGAGTGGCAGGCTTTCGACCTTCTGAGTCGACAGGCTCTCGACCGTTTTGAGTGGCAGGCTTTCGACCTTCTGAGTGGCAGGCTCTCGACCGTTTTGAGTGGCAGGCTTTCGACCTTCTGAGTGGCAGGCTTTCTACCGTTTTGAGTGGCAGGCTTTCGACCTTCTGCTAGGCAGGCTTTCGACCTTCTGAGTGGCAGGCTTTCGACCGTTCTGAGTGGCAGGCTCTCGACCGTTTTTAGTGACAGGCTTTCGACCTTCTGAGTGGCAGGCTCTCGACCGTTTAAGTGGCAGGCACTCGACCGTTCTGCAGTCGCTCAAATAAGGTTAACTAACTATCTTTATAAATCAGCCGAAGAATGTAAAATCGTTACTGTTGTTAAGTGCAGAAACTCTTAGTTTTGTAATGGTTTTTTTATGTTTCACTGTTATTATACAAACAAAAAGCAATGTCTTGTTCACATAATTCTACAGCAGATAAATTCTCATACTTCTGATAAAGAAGATATATTAGGAACTGTTGCTAGGCAACGTGCTCACTTATGTAGGTTATGTTCTTTGACGACAAATAATAATAATTTTTATCAAAGGCAAAAGAAAATCTTCTAGTTATATTTTCAGGGAATGCTTTCCTTCTAGAATTGTTTTTCTCAAGATGTAAGTGCATATAAAAGTTAATCAGTGTGAAAATTTGACATACCTGTAATATTGAGATTATCATCTTTGAATTACTAGAACTGAACTTTAAATTCCATTTTAATCACCTGTAACAGAGTTTTTCTCTCTTGATATTGTTGTACAATGTGTGTATGAGTTTGTCTTTAGCAGTCAATTACCCTGAATTTCATTGTTTTATGTTAAGATGTAGCTTTTTTCTGCAAGGGTTGGATTCTGGACATCGAACTAGATGAGGAATTTCATTCATAAAATATATAGATCAAGAAGACAAGAACTACTTTTTCTATTGTTGATGTGGCTGGCTTCTTATGAGTTCAAAGTAATTTTACTTTAAATTTTGCAGGAATGTTGTTTATAAGAAATAAGAGAAAAGCCACGATTGAGCCACGAACGATAAATTATTTTCCTTTCTTTGCGTCGTATTTACTTTTTAAGCTTTGTATAGAATTAATAGATATTTTTGTCATGTATTCCTACATTTTGCTAAAATGCCCGTGGCTTTTTCTGGATATCTCGTTTTTTTCCCTGTCATTTTCTTTGCTGCATAATGTAGTTTTAATTTGATGAGGGAGCCTCATTAAGCTACGCATAAAATGATTGCTTTATTGATCAATTATTGATTTTCGTTAAGAACTCATAACAATGATGGTGAAAATACTGTCTTTTCATTGGTTGAAGCTATCACATGGTATACCAGGGAAAGGAATAAAAGAAAGGCAAGCCGCCATCTTCAGGAGCGGATGTGTTCCAGTGGTAACGCGCTGGACTGGTATACAAGGGTTCCCGTGTTCGATCCCCCGCTCCTTCACTAACATTACTAATAGTCTTTCGGATGAGACGTTAAACCGAGGTCCCATGTATCAGTGCTATACACTGAGCATGCAAAAGAATCAGGAGTGTCTCTGGAATGGGATGCTTTCTGTATCTTGCAGTACCCCCACAACATAAAATACCTAATCTCTTCAAGGGGCGTCGGTCATATGGGCAACCGGTATGGACGGTAAATAAGCTTAAATAGATAGATCTTCAGGAGAAGCCCGCCCGTTTAGCTCAATAGGTAGAGCACTGGATTAGTAATCCAACGGTCGGTGGTTCAACCCCTGGGCAGGGCAAAATTTCTCTGTGACAACTGATCTCAGACATTGTGTCTAATGTTTATTTGTCTCTCACCGCTGATTCAGAGTAGATCATGTGGGAACAGTAGTCAGTCACTTGCGAAGAAATTGGCAATTACTGGTTAGTTATCCAGGAAAACCGGTTAGGTGGACTGACCGCCGAGATATAATCTATATGTTGAAATTGGCGTTAAACCCCAAAACAAACAATCTTCGGGAGAGTTCGATCCCCCGCTCCTCCACTAACATTACTAATAGTCTTTCAGATGAGACGTTAAAACCGAGGTTCCATGTATCAGTGCTATACACTGAGCATGCAAAAGAACCAGGAGTGTCTCTGGAATGGGATTCTTTCTGTATCTTGCACTACCCGCACAACATAAAATAACTAATCTCTTCAGGGGGCGTCGGTCATATGGGCAACCGGTACCGACGATAAATAAGCTTAAATAGGTAGATAGATCTTCAGAAGCGGATGTGGTCAAGTGGTAACGCGCTGGACTGGTAAACCAGGGGTCCCGAGCTCAATCCCCCGCTCCTCCACTAACATTACTAATAGTCTTTCGGATGAGACGTTACACCGAGGTCCCATATATCAGTGTTGTACATTGAGCATACAAAAGAACCAGGGGTGTCTCTGGAACGGGTTGCTCTCTGTATCTTGCACTACCCCCACAACATAAAATAACTAATCTCTTCAGGGGGCGTCAGTCATATGGGCAACTGGTACCGACGATTTATTAACTCAAACCAGGTTGTGTGCTGCCAACCCGGTTGCGAGTGTACGTTTTCAGGTTATTCCCCTACGGCGGCCATCCCCCAATGAGGTCCACGAGCTACAGCAGCCAACGAAAAGACCCGGGCGTACATCTCATTACCATATGAACCTGAGGCACTGCCATCATATACTATTAGGCATTCCTCGATAGATGTGCATTGCGATGCGAGGTACCTTAGAATAATTTAAACATATTCACAAATAATAAAGTAGTAGAACTTTGATAGTATTTACCAGGTAGTTTTCTTAAGAAAATCAAACAACAATGTTGTAAGATTCAGATAAAAGTAATTTTTCTCACCATTATTATAATTATTACTACTGATTACAGTCATACTTAGGAAGCAGTACTGAGATTTTTCAAGAGAAAACCTAACATTATTTTGTTTAGGTACTTTCAGTTTTTTCCATAGCTAGAGTTAATTTCTATAATATATCTGCAAAGAAGCAAAATCAGGAGAAACCATGAGAAACCAAAGCAAAACAATTCTTCTGTAGTACTTTGTCTGTTATAACTATAAGGAATATAAGTGCAAACATGTTTTTTTGTGTTTTTTATTCTTTTTTAGTGCAAAACAAATTATTTGAAGTAATAACTGTAGATGACCTTCAACAAGCTATAACATATTTACCATGAAAATTTGAACTCTACCGGATATTCGTAAGGAAGACGCGTTTTTTATTTATTTGATTGTTTTTGTTTGGTTGGTGATTGATTGATTGATTGATTATTGATTGGTTGATTGATTGATTGATTGATTGATTGATTGATTGAAGATTACTATGTCTATGGAATATGGAAATAAATTTACTGAAATGACTCGCAGCTTGTTTTTTAATATATCTTATCCAAAAATTATACAGGCAAAGAATGAATAATTCTTTGTTTTTTTTCTTCACTGTTTTCACCCTTTAACATGTTTGTTTGCGATAAGATTTGCAAGGTATTGTATAACTGAAATATAAATACCAGGACTCAGTCTTAAAACCGAGCTAATTTCGCTAATTTCTGTCAAAGGTGAAAATTGGATTCAAATTGATAAAAAATAAGGTTTATTAAAACAAAGAAAAAAATAAAAAAGTCAGTTCTTGTTATCTCAATATATTTGTAATGTAGTTAATTTGATGTTTTTCTTATCAACAAGTATAAGCTAACTACAGATAGGCTTGTTCTTAAGGATTCATAATTAAAACACATTTTGTTTTGTATTCAAAACCCAGTGTTCACACCAGTAACAGCATTTACCTTGCACTTCTAATGCGTTTTGTAATGTTTGGTTGAAGTTTGCCCTTTAAACAGTTTAAACTGTTTTCTCAAATGCATTGAGATGAGGAATAAAGTAACTGACATGGAATTCCTGTTAGACTTTGCATATCACTCCAAGTTCCACGTATATCTGTAGATTCTGTACTGTATTAAATTTGTTTGTATGAGACGGTGTCTTTGTACACATACAGTGAGATTGAAACATCTAAAGATGTTCTGATGCAGTAAGCATTCAAACATATTTACGGTTAGAAAATGAAAAACTTTTTGCAAATTAATTTAAGATACATACAATTCCATACTTATCATGTAACAGAAGTAATGATTGATAAATTATTGTTGGCTAGGAAACTTCTATACAGGAAAGACAGATTAAAATCAGAAATTCATACAATTCCATACTTATCATGTAACAGAAGTAATGACTGATAAATTATTGTGGACTAGGAAACTTCTATACATGAAAGACAGATTAAAGTCAGAAATTTCTTTCAGTAATCTGAGTAACATACATACGCATTGAAAAGAACAACATTTAATTAGATTAATTTGACAGAACATTTCGTCTATACAAAAAAACAAAAACTAATCTAATTTACTTTGATGGAACTCGGCATACTATTACACATGCTTTTTTACCACAAATAGTTACGTACATCTTCGTAAATCGTTAAGTTCCTTAAAAAATGTTAATATTTATGCTGCATTCTATAAGACCGGGGTCAAATTTGCATAGATATTTTCCATTGAATATCTTTGACTCAAACATCTCCGTTTAATATAAGTATAACGGTGCAACATTATGACATGAAATGGTATTTCACTTTTACGATGTCAAATCACTATGACTTTATCTCTGGCAAGCATCTTTCCCGTGTAATAGGTTCGGGTTTCGTTCACAGGAAAAAAAGTGCAGGCTATGTCTTTTGACAAAGACACGTGTCACTATACGTACCCTGTGTGTACAAGAAACGCAAGATGCTATCTGTAAATGTCTTTTCTCTCTCAAATGGTAGATCCTGTCTTGGGCTTGACAAATGTTCCTTACGCAAGCTGCTAGCGGGTATATATATCATATAGGTTTAAAACTTTATTTGTAGGGATATGGTTACCTGGTAGACAACTATCAGGTCACTAGTGAATGATTATAAATACGCATCTAGAAACGGTCTTGGCAAGGAGCGGATGTGGTCCAGTGGTAACGCGCTGGACTGGTACACCAGGGGTCCCGAGTTCGATCCCCCGCTCCTCCACTAACATTACTAATAGTCTTTCAGATGAGACGTTAAACCGAGTTCCCGTGTATCAGTGCTTTACACTGAGCATGCAAAAGGACCAGGAGTGTCTCTGGAATGGGATGCTTTCTGTATCTTGCACTACCCCCACAACATAAAATAACTAATCTCTCCAGGGGGCGTCGGTCATATGCGCAACCGGATTTGATAAATAAGCTTAAATTGATTGATTGATTGTCATGGCAAGAAAGAATATAACCTTAATTTATATGACAGACATCACGAAATAATTCAATAGTGATCCCAAAAGTGATCCCTTCTGGAAAAACAAGTTAAGTAAAAGGTCACTCTTTCAAAGAAATTGATTTCCAGTCCTTCAATGGTCTTTTAATATTAATTTGCATTATGATGAATACATAAACTTAATCATGTTCATGTTTTATAGTGAAGAGAAGCATTTAGTTCATATCAATGGTATATCTTATACAAATCTTGATATTCTATAGGTAAAACGTAATTAAGTTCATCCTTTGTTCACATAAATAAGCGAATTATTATTAAAAAGACTTCCTTAAAGCTTAATCAACAAGAACATGTTGCTAGGCAACCTGACCACACTTGCAGCTAATTATATTTTAAGGGCATAAACCACCTTATATCTGCAAAATCAATATCAAGACAAAACAGCCTACTTCTAGCTTTTGCTTCATTTCATTTATTAAATGACAGTTATAGTTGATAAATAAAAGTTTTAATGCTAAATCTTTTTAGAGAGTCTTTGCAAATCAATTTGCAAAATGTGGACAAAGCAATACTGTTGATTTAACAAATGGCGGTCATCTAAGTTAATGAAAAAAAAATGGTTTTGCAATGGAAATGCTACAGAAATCATAATTACCTACTCTAAATGTTTAAAATAAATTACCTATTCTTTTATACATGAAAATATTTTTTTATGAATAACATATAGCACAGGCCTATTGCTAACCTAAAATCTTGAAACCAAAAATCTAAATAAAAGTGATCCTGAAAAAGCAATCCCAACCAAGGTCTCTTTAAAAGCTATCGACTATAATCCACGTTTGGTTACAAAAGACCAAGTAGAACTTACAACACCAAGCGGAAACCTACAAGTATATTTTCAGTGATAACTACATTGATCCCATAAGCAACCTTATGCAAGGACTTTCTATAAGCTATCAACTGACCAAGTTTGGTTACAACAGGTTAATTGTAATTAAAAAAAATGAGCTATGACCATTGAATTCCACGCTGCCCTCCGACATACCCGAACAACGACAACATCATTCTTGTTATACAGTAACTAGATCTTTTTTCGATGAAAACCTGGTTAAAAATTGAATAAATCAACTAATTTGATAAGTAAGGTGGCAGCCTCTTTTCAATTTGCAACACATTAAATAGCATCGTCTCCATTGTCAGCATTAACAATGCTCATTATAAAGGAATTAGTTCTGTTTGTACATGCCTCTGTTATTAAATATTCTATTTCCCTAGTCAATTTAGAGAATAAATTAATTCTCTATAACTTAGCCTATACAATACCCTTAATTTCTTTTGGCTTACTTTAAGTTTTGGCTTTACTAAATGATAGCGAATTTTGTCGATGTTTTTGACTGAATTGAATGTACAGTGGCTTTCTCGAGGAAATAATTGATGTTATAAGCCAATAATCTACAGACAGTTAGTGTTTGTTAACACATTTTCAATTTGCAATGACATTTTGCTTCTTCCCGAATCTTCTAATGAACCGCCTGATTTATTGTCAGGCAACCCACAACAGCCCATGTGACACAGAGATACCAAGAAAATGGATCACACAAACCATTGTAGTACAAGATCTTTGAAATTTAATGTGTATAGTTTATTTATATGTGCTTTCAGTAAGTGCCTATTGCTTTATATAATATCTCATAAGTTATATCATTACTGAAATGTCCTCATAAGAACCAGGAACAAATGATAGAAGAACAAGTTTGCCACAAATGATTAAAAAGTACAGGTTTAGAATATTGGCTTTTACTACAACATTCCTCAATCATAATTCAAGAGAGAAATTATAATGATCTCTTCTGACACCGTTGCATTATATAACATTTAAAGAAATCTTGTTGTTTTTTTAGTTGGTGGAACCCATTTTTATTCCATTTCCATGTTAATTTCCTGTGTTTTTTATTTTTACAGAATTTTCCTCTTCACAACAATTACAAGTTTTTACTATAAAATAGCCGTTTAAAAGAAAAAAATGGTATTAAATAAATAAAAAATAACTAGTGTTTGGTTCTGTCAAAATTGCTTCTCAACATAGTCCTATTAGCAGGTCATTACTGTGTACATGAATCAATATGATTTTTAAATAGATGTTTTATCAAATAAATCATCGTGAACATGAATTTCTTAGCACAGGTGTTTGGCACATACCTATGATAGTATTTAGCAGTACCTAGTCATTCCTGGACATACATTCTCCTCATTTGCAATAATACAGATTAAAAAAAATAAAAGGTAAGTAAGTCCGAAACGGGGCATTTACGAAGCCTTCACTTTTAAGTTTTCTCCCTTAATGTAATCTAAATATTTATTGATAAATCAAACGGGGATCCGTAGCAGGGTCAATTACCTTCACGAACATCCCATACACAATGTACTGCAATTAAGCATCGAGGAACAGAAGCGGGAAGTTTCAAGATTTCATTTCCGAAACGCTTACTCGGAACAGTAGACTTTAATCGAATGTCTGATATTACGCCTTTTATTGCAAAAGTCTACGATAAACAGCTTAGTTTTTTACGGAAAATGCATTGTCATTCGATAAGTTTACTTAAAACAAAGTCATGATGTATCCATTCACATTAACAATACCTTTTCACAAGTACATAATCAGTTAAATTCTTCACTCCACTACCTCATCTTTTTTCGCATCGGCCATTACATTTTACAACTGCGAAATTTGAAACGGATCATTTCATTGGACGATGGATACACACCTCCGGTTAAATTAACGTCTACTGTTCCGAGTAAGCGTTTTGGCTAAAAAACTTTGAAACTTTCGGCTGCTGTGGCTTTATGCTTGATGCCAGTGTATAATGTATGGCATATTTGTGAACGTAAATGACCCTGCTACCGATCGTCGCCAAGTTTTTCTACAAATATTGAGTATGAAGTAGGGGAGAGAACATAGAAGTGAGGGCTTCGTAAATGCCCGGTTTCAAGACTTATTTACCTTTTCTATGTTCAGTGTATATATACAATGTTTAAGGTGGAAACTTGTATAGGAATGACAAGATACTCCTTATATAATCCTAGGTATGTGCCAAACACCTGTGTTTCTTAGTACCATTAATGACAGATTTAGGTCAGTTGGGGAAAAAAAACAACATCACCAAAAAACTCATTACAGTTTTATTGTTTTAAGCTATATATCGTCTGCAATGAATTGAGCTCAGCAAGACACAACGACAATAGAACAACAGATGTAATTTTCAGTGTATCAGCTTTTCTGTGTATCTTCTTTTCTGCATACAGAAAAAAATGTTTATCACCGAGGTACGAACTGGTTGTGGTATTTCATTATTGACACCACAATCCACTACGGGCGCCCATGACATAGTGTTAAGCACGACGACATCAGTTCTAATAAAGGTAATGTTGGCAAAAGATCGCTCAGAGATAGCTGTCACCATATTAACAACAGTCTATTGAATATCGAGCTGACAAAGGTAACAGGAAACGTTTAAACTTTCCTTTCAAATGACTGGTTCCACTCTTGAAAAAAAGACGTTAAAGCTAGCGCATCTAGGTTGACAGCAGCACTTTTGTGGCAATAAAAAAGGTACTGGGTCAACAGAAAGGCATAGACGAACCATCTGTGCCTGCCAATATAACAGTTGCTATAATCTCTATTTTTATATGGATATCTTACATTTGTAGGACGCAGCGGATTCGATTTCAGGCAGGTACAATGAAGTGTTCTTAAAATGCATGTCACAGTTCAGTTATCATATTAATTTATGATAATGTATTATCAAAATTTCATTTAGAGCTATAAAAGTGGCATCATTTGTCCTGCCAGTACCAACATTAAAACAAGGTGCGAGTGTTTCTTGTCTGAATTAATCTCATTATTTTGTTAATTATCTATTTACTACATCTATATGTGATATTTATAATATCTGAAAAAAGGAAGTGTGCAGTTAATTTTCCAATTATTTATTTCATGTCTCGTTCACATGTTAAATGCGCAAGAACATTTTCAGACAAATCAGCAAAACTTAATTTACAAGAGACTGTTGCTAAGAAACCTGACCATAAATGCAGAAAATGATATTTGTAAGACATATGCAGAATCAAAATCAGAGGTCTGGCTATGAGTTTATTGCGGTCAAAAACAATGGCCTGGAATATATGCTCAATTTATCACATGTTGAACTTTGTAATATTATATAACCATTGCGTCTTTCTTAATTTTACATGTGTAACGTAACAACTAACAAAACATTACATACAACTAAAATTACTTCATTTACCGTTACTTTTTTTAACTTGCAATTATATATAATGATGTTATTTTAGATGAATGTCTACTTTGCTCAGTGTTGCCAAACATTTTAAACATAAGGAGAATATCAAGGAATGCTGTCAAGTGTCACTTCTGTATATTTTCCTCTTTCCGAATCTTTTAAAAATATTGTTTCTATTTATTTTCATCGGTTTTTTTAAAAATGTTTTTCTTTTGTAAGACTATGTTGAAATATCATTCTTCTAACTTCTTAAATAATTACCGCAGGTCTCCAAGTAAGGTAAAAAGGAATGGTTTATTAAAAGCACATGAAAATCGACAAATTCAATCAGTTTAAGGGACATCTCTACAAATTGAAATACAATATAAATGCTATATTTTCTGTTTTGACTGATAACAATGCCAGTCGTAGAAATTTAATTATACTTACATCTAGTTTTTATATATATATATATGTATATTTCTAGACTAGTGTACAGAAAAATGTACAATTCATCTAAAAAAATCGCACACGACAAATAGTTTTCACATTTACCTTCTTCTTGTGGCTTTTACTGTGGTATCTTCGAAAACTCTGGCTGTAATAAATCTGAAGACGTTCTATAGAGATTTTGGCTGAAATGAATTGTAATATGTTTAAATTAAGATAAATATTTCCTTAGCTAATTTAAAGTACGGTAGCTAAGCACAACTTCAGATCTTACTCAAATCAATTTTAAGCCTTACTCATGGGCAACTTTAAAGGTTACTCAATGATAATTTTAAACCTTATGCAAGGACAATTTTAAGCCCTACTTTCAGACAACATTAAACCTTACTCAAGGACAATTTTAAGCCCCACTTACAGACAACGTTCAATCTTACTCAAGGCCAATTTTAAGGCTTACCCAATGACAACTTTAGAGTTTATTAGCCTTATTCAATAGCAACTGTAAAGCTTACCCAAGGGCTGCTTTATACTTTATGTAAGGACAACTTTAAACCTTATTCTGGTAGGAAATAAAATGGATGTCCAAAAAAGTGTTATGCCATGATACTGGCTAACACAGCCATTGTAAAATGTAATAAAAATGCTACTATTTATAAATTCTTTGTAAGCAATATGCTAAACAGCCAAATCACTGAGGAATTCTAAAATGTTGTTTGCTTCCACACATAAATACAAACGTATTCATTTACCTGCATTGAGATGAATGAGGAGTTTGACTCAATATTTTTGGATGTACATACCTCCATTCATACGGACATAGAGAAAAGAGCAAAGCTATACGCACTCCACAAAGTAGGGTATGACATAAAATAATTATTAAGCAAGTTTGGTTTTAATAAGCTAAGTGGAGCTTAGGATGTTGAGCAAAACCAAAAATCTATTTTTAGAAATGGTGAGCGATCCCTTGATCCCCAAAGCAATTCAAAATAAGGGCTTGAAATAAACTATAAACTGACACATGTTTGGTTACAAAAGGCCAAGTAGAACTTAAGATATTTAGCAGAAATCTGAAGATCCCTTTTGGGTAGCAGTGAGTGACCCTTTGAATCCAATCATTCAAAAGGCAGTCCCCCGTAAGGCCTTGACATATGCTATCATCAGATCATGTTTGGTTACCACTGTCAAGTTAATTGTAATGAAGGAAAATGAGCAATGACAATACTCACCTCCATAATGACATACTCTTGGTTAAAGTAAAAGATTTTAAAAGGTGTCATATTTCATTTAGCTTAATGCTTTCAATACAAGGAAAGTTTTTTTTAAGTCTCTGTTTAACTTCTGTTCTCTAAGGTGAGCAAAATAATGACCCAAGGGGGCAAAGCCTGCAAAGTCTTAGTAGATTTCAGAAGCTTACAATATAAATGTTATTTTAGCTCTTGTGACCAACTTATTAACTGGATTTGACCAATCTGACAAATTTGAAACAGGGTAACCCAAAGATTATTCCTGCAAAGTTTTGTCAAATGTGATCAAATGTAGAGTAGAGTTAAAAGAAGCATGTTGCTGATGGAGAACATTTGTCACAAAACAGACAACAGGGAGCTCAGATGAGCTACACAGAAGAATACCAACATCCAGTAATTTTAATATAAATGTATTCATTATCATAATAGCATAATTATATCTGAGAGTTTTCAAACAAAGCAAGACAAAGCAGACAGCACAGTCTACAGTTTTGTGCATTATGTATGGACCTTTTTTAATCCAGAAAGTAGACTTACAGCAAAAAATGACAATACTAACACTGATAAAAATAACAATTTTTTGTTGATATAGTAAACTTTAAAGAAAGGTTTCTGACATACTGGCTTATTTTCAAATTGTGTCTCAGATAAGCTTAAAAATGAACAAAAAAGCAAGTAGTATATAGCACTTGTACATGTATTTGTTCTTTATGAGGAAAGTGTCTATGGAAGATAAACATTAAGATATAAGTAATATGAAAACTCTATAACTTTATATAAAGATGTACATACTAATACTCCTTTTCTTGTTCATGATAGAAAATACCTGCCGCATGTAAACATAAAAATCATATACCCTCAATTTTTTTTATCACATGTCTAACATCATTTTTAATGTAATATATCCATTACCTATGCTTTTATAATACACATGTATTGTAACATCAAACATTACACTGCATATTTACTTTTTGCTACAAAATTCCTTTTATTTTTACTGCAACTTACCAGATTTGTTATCATATGGCTGTTTCAAATACGCCACTCTGTCAGTTTTCTTTGATATTTTGACGAACTATAGGAACTATTTTCTTGGCGGAACTATTTTCTTGGTGGAACTATTTTCTTGGCGGAACTATTTTCTTGGAGGATGATATGTAATAACCTCTTTTAAGTAAAGTTAAATTGAATATAACTACACAAAACCTGATTCATTGTTGTTTTAGCTATGTGACAAAAACATCTGAGACTCACTTACATTTCAAATAAACTTTTGTTCAACTCATTGGTTATAAAGCTTGCCAGAGGCCCACTTAAAATTATTTTTCCTGAATATGTTGAATTAAAGTTTACAGGAAAAGTTAACTCAAATCAAATGTTCTATGTATTATGTATTATAATATTCTAAAATGTGTACAGTAATGGCTTATTCATAAGTTTAATACATACATATGGAATGATCAGAAAAAACAAAAAGGTTAAAATGAAATGTTCTCGAACAATGTTCTTATGTCATTAATGTTAATGTCACTATTACATGTATATCACAGTTCGCCCTGTTAAAAACCTATCATAAAATATACATAAATTAGGAATAATAAATCTGTATCTTTAAAATACATAAAAAAATGTTACATCTGATCGGATTTTGATTCTTATAAAATATACATATAAATCATCAAAAAATCATTTAACATTAAAGACAGAGTCAAAAAGGCAAGGAACCAATATTTTAAAATAAGAAATAAATCTTTTACATTTATTAAAACCTGTATCTTTTAAACCATTAATGCCTAGCATTCACAAAATAAGACATAGGCAAGCAGTGCAGACCTAGATCAGATGCTAAAATACGTGGCGTCTGATCAGGGTCTACAATGTTTGCACGAAGGACTTTCCTCCCTTAGCAGAATGAAACTGAAAATTTATACCAGAAACCCTTTTAAATGAAAATGGACTCATCCAACTAACAAGGATGGCATTATCCATTATCCATAAATGGTTAAACCAGCATTCATCTACTCTGAGCATTTTGAAATTGTAAAATAAATCATTCAGCAACAGAAATCTTATTTAACAGTTAACAAAATGTTTAAACAACAAAATTTTCAAATATATGCAAATCATGTATAAAAAAAAATTTCTCTCACTTCACTGGAAACAAAGCATATAATCAATAAGTTTCAACATAATATTTCATGACAATTATCACAAAATCTTTCTAAAAAAACAATTTAGATCCAAAATAAGAAAGTTTTCGCAATTTCTCAACAATTTATAGAAGATGGTTATAACTTTTAAAAAAATCACATAGAATAAATTCTTTACAAAATTCTTTTTCATCTAATGTAAGATTTTCTACAGTGATAAAAATACCCTTATAAGTTCTGAGTTTGTTGCTAAGCTTTAAATGGTATCTGAACAATTCCCCTCCCAAAGAGACTGAATATTCAAAATCGATAAAAAAAAAACAACTTAACATTTCTCACAATACTTGTTAACAACACAAGTAATATGACTGAGAAGATACAATATGGCATGACCCTTTAAGATTTCTAAATAACAAGTATTGTCATGAAACAGTAAGCATGACAATATCTAAAGTATTAAAACAAAAACTCCTAAATGGACCAGTGCAACTGACGGTGTTCTCATGTGGACCAAGAATTTTTGAGATCTGCATAAGTAGAAAATCTTTTCTATGGGGGGGGGGGGGGGGGGCATGAATGCATATGTGCTGTACAGTTAAATAAGAGGGCCATGATGGCCCTTTTATCGCTCACCTGAAAACATATGCAAGTACTTTCTTTACATAACCAAATATCTAAAATTTAAGCTTTGTGGTTTCTGACAAGAAGATTTTTTAAGTTTTGCCTATGTTGTTCCATATAAAACAAAGTGACCCATGGGTTGAGGCCAATTCTGATCTTTTAGCCTTGGTGACCTTGACCCTAGTGACCTAAAATCCAAACCAAGGGCAGATGCTTATATGATACATACATATCAAATATCTAAGAAATATGTCAGTAAATGAAGATTCAAGCAAGTGGTTTGTAAGATTATCAAAGCTATGAAACCTTCAGACATGGCAAAATAAGCCTATTCTGGCCCCCATACCTCTGAAACACATGATGGGATCAGGTTGGTTCAGGAAAAGAAAGGAGATCTATTGTTTTTAAATGTTTTGTGATTGAGATAGCTGTGAGCTTTACACTACGACATAAGGTAGAGAAATGTTTTTTTAACCTTTGTGACCTTTGCATGTTCCTTGACCCCAGTAACCTCAAACCCCACCCAGTGGTTGCGGTCCAGGCATGGTATGATATCAAAGGTATCAGACAATTAATGAAGGCTCCATAACAAAGCGTAGAAATATAGGCTTATGTAAAATATCCCAGCTCTAAGCCTTGTGGTTTTCAGACGAAAAGATTTTAGAAGCTTTCCCTATACAAACCCATGTGAAATCATGTGGCCTGGGGGGTGGGGGGGGGTCAATTTTGACCCTGGGGCCATGGTTTGAACAAACTTGGTAGAGGACCACTAGACAATGCTACAAAGCAAAAATCTAAGCTCTAGGCCTTGCTGTTTCAGAGAAGATGATCTTTTAAAATTTTCACTTTTTAAATCTATTTTTAACTCCTGTGGCCCAATCAGCAATGGACCAGAACCATTTGAACAACTTTGACAGAGCTTCATGCAAGGAACATTCCTGGCAAGTTTTATCAAATTTAGCCTGCTGGTTTCAGAGAAGATGTCCTTTGAAGTAACTGTGGATGACAGATGCTGACAGATGACAGACAATCACTGATATCCTTAAAGCTCACATGAGCACTGCCTGCTCAGGTGAGCTAAAAACTACAAACCCAAGAGTATATTTCTTAACAGCATTTCTGAACAATTATTGTTGTTGTTTTTAACACAAGACTGAGGTACCAACAACTTAGCATTAAAGATAACAGGTGACATTTCATTATCTTAATGAGTAGAAACCAAGCAAACAATTACCTCTACACTGGTACAAACAGGAAAATATTTCTTTTGAACTGTAATACATGTACTAAGAAACTGCAGACATCTTTAGAAAATTTCATTACAGTTTCAGAAGAATTTTTAAAACGTTTCGCTTTTTTTGTATCTTTTTTGAATACAGTACAATAAAAAAGGAAAAAATATGTCTTTTCATTCATTTTGTCAATATACAATTACCAGGCAAAACTAAAAAATGACTCAATAAGTGGTATAAAAAATAAATAATTTTGGTTGAAAAAATTTAATAAGTCAATTTCACTTCAGACAGACAAATGGCAAATGGCAATAAGAAACTAGCAGTACATACTGAGCCTACAATCATGTCTATACCTTATAGTTCAATGTGATACAGTTTATGTCTTCAAAAAGATGCATAATTATTACGTGCTTTTCACATGCGCATTTTCATATATCTCTAAGTCCGCCATATTTTCATAATCCTCCATGTTGTCTGAATTTTCAGTGTTCTTTTTTGTCTTTTTACTTTTCATTGGCTTTTTCTTCAAATCTTTTGTGTTTTCATAGTCCTCTAAATCAGAGTCACCTCCCTTTCCTTTGTTGGGCTGGTTCCCTGCTGTATTCTCATACACTTCCATTTCATCCTCTGGACTGGGTCTTACTTTGGCTGCCTTTCTGCCTTGTTTTATGTCTTTAAAACTGAAATTTTCATAATCCTCCAACTGAGGAGAGTTAAAATCTGTATCTCTGACATCAGCGGATGTAGGTTCGACATTGACTCTTGAACCAGAATTCTGTTGAGAAGCACCTAATTGTCCTGACATGTCAACATAGTCTTCAGGCACATATTCTGCCTTCTGCACAGCCTTTCCTGAAACAGGTTCAATAAACCTAAATTAATGTCATTTCAAACCATTTTGACTTATGCAGTCAGTACTATTGCTAGAAGTTATAAGGGCTGCCACAAATGTTTTGGGTGTCAAAAAATTTGGGCAATAAAATGACATGTTATTCTGGCAATCCTGGCATGCTATTATGAATATAAATATAGCTTCATAATTAGTTTTTCTTTCTGCTCTTTTGGTATTTCAAGCATTGCCAAACTGCAAAACTATGTATCTTTTTAAAAGACAAGAGTTATTTCAATTAAAGGAGTTTTTTTTTTTTTTTTTTTTAAATGCATCATGGTGCTGATTTACAATAGCTTTGAAGTTCCAAACTTCTAAAGCAGTGCTTGACAATCAGTTAAGCTGAAAATCAAATGTTAAAGCTGAAATCTAAATGCAAAACTGTACATCTGCTCAAAGATTCAGAAATACAGATTCAAAAACAGAAAATAGTTCAGTAGGTCAAGGCTGGTTAATGTCAGAGTTGAATTTTGCATGCAAACTTATTTAAATAGTTCAAATTTCAATGCTGTAGCTGTGAAAAAAACCAAAGTTGTTCAGCAGGTCAAGGACATTTAGATACATGAATGTGATGGGCTCTACTGAAACTATTGTGGATTTTTAGTTTTTACTTATAAGTCTTTATAAAACTTATGACCCTTTGGCCAAGGTCATTTTTACGATGGCACAGAGGTGACATTGGTGCATTTTTATTTATCTTTGTGCATGAGATACTATGTCCTGGCCACGAGATAGTTAACTGGTGCCCACGAGTTACTAAGTCGTGGGAACAAGATAATTAAGTGGTGCGCACGAGATACTATGTTGTGGCCATGAGTAACTAAGTCATGGGAACAAGATAGTTAAGTGTAGCGCACAAGATACTATGTCATTGCCACAAGTTACTAAGTTGTGCACACGAGATACTATGTCGTGGCTAAGAGTAACTAAGTCGTGCGCACGAGATGATTAAGTGGTGCGCATGAGTTACCCAGTTGAGCGCACGAGATAATTAGCCAAATTAGCCAATCAGATTGACTTATAAACTCGTGGCCACAACATAGTATCTCGTGCGCACCACTTAAGTATCTTGTTTCCATGAGTTAGTAACACGTGGCTACGACATAGTATCTCGTGCGCACCAGTTAACTATCTTGTGCGCACGACTTAGTAACTCGTGGCTACAACATAGTATCTTGTGTGCACCACTTAATTATCTGGTTCCCACAACTTAGTAACTCGTGGCCACGACATTGTATCTTGTGCGCACCAGTTAATTATCTCATGCGCACGATTGAGTTACTTGTGGCCAGGACTTAGTAACTCGTGGCCACAACATAGTACCTTGTGAGCATGAGATAAATAAAAACGCACAAATGTCACCTCTGTGCCACCATACATTTTTGTACCAGTGTTC
Organism: Cyclina sinensis; assembly: GCA_012932295.1. Lineage (NCBI taxonomy): Eukaryota > Metazoa > Mollusca > Bivalvia > Venerida > Veneridae > Cyclina > Cyclina sinensis. Next base: position 32,423,619 of record JAAONU010000008.1, read on the forward strand.
ATGATCTGAACAATTCTCGTATATACCCGCTAGACAATGCTACACACTAAACACCTAAGCCCTGGGCCTTGCAGCCATAAGAGGAGCCAGTTTGGACCCTTGGGCGATGATTTGAATAGCTTTTGTGAAGGAACACAATACAATACCACACACTGTATCTAAACTCTAGGCCTTTTGATATCTGACTTAAACAAGAGTGATCAGCGATCACATGTGTTGCCTGACAATAACCAATTAAGCAGTTGTATTGAGGGGGAATGGGACAGTTTGTTGGAAATGCAAAGTGAGGTACTGATCAATCCTGTAACATTTCATTCAAATAACATTAGTACAAATGTAGTATAAGAGAATTAGTCTGGACAAACTTTAAAAATAAAAATCATTAAAGGGCCATAACTCTGACAAAAATCACTGAACTGGAAAATGCCCATAATATGCACAACTAGGCTTGGTACTGATCATTCCTGTAAAATCTGGATGAAATTGCAAGACAAGGTTTCTGACGGCCAGACAGAACGACAGACGGACAATGGAGAAGTGATCCCTGTATGTAGCAGCTACTTTGTAGCAGGTGACACATGTGACACATTGGGAGGGGCCAATTTTGACCCAATGGTCTTCATTTGAACTATCATGGTAGAGATCTACTTAGCAATACACACCTTATAGCTATGCCCCGGGTCCTGCAGTTTCAGAGAAGATTTTTAAAGTTTTTCTACTTTAATTATGCCTAAGTAAACAACTGGTCAAGTTTATGAATTGCATGTAGCATCAATGAAAATCAACCTAAAGAATAGAACAATATTAAAGTCAACCAAGATAAACACTGAAGGCAATTAAACAGTAGTATTGAGAAGGTGATTAGACAGCTAAAACGCATTGTTTAATCCAAGGGCTATAACTCAGCCAAAAACCATTCAACCAAAAAACCTGTTAGATATGCGCAAGTAGACTTGGTACTGATCATTCCTGTAAAGTTTGGATGAAATCGCACCAGTAGTTTCTGAGGAGTAGTCAGGACAAGTTTTGTAACGGAAGGACAGAGGGACAGACAGAGGACAGAGAAGTGATCCCTATATGTGCTGCTACTTTGTAGCAGGCGACACGAAAACTGGAAAGTAGGTCTGCAGACAGGCTTCTGTAGGAAGTCAACTTGGACTTCGAATACACTTTTATCAAAGCTCTGAGCATTCTGGCCTGAAACAAGATTTTTATACATAGTATTTTTGTCATATGAAACCATCTGATCCACAAAATGGGAGATCTAAACAAACTTGGCAGAAGTCCACTGGACATTTCTACACTCCTTATATGCCATAGCATCTTCAGCTCCTAAAGTAACAATTTTATTTGAGTATAATTGGAAAAGGACTAATTGAGGATAACTCTTGTGAAATTTAGTTGAAATTGGCCAAGGGCTTAAGAAGATGTCATTTGAAGAAAAATGCTGACAATGGACAACAATAGTCAACCATTTAAATAAGTCATCCTTGTGCCCCTTGTTATCAGATGCTTAAAACAGTGCCATAACCAAGTTAGAAATTAGACAATCAAAATGACTTTGTTACCAATTAAATTTTCTGACAAAAATTGTCCACCACCTGTAAATAATTATAGAGAGCCTAGAATTAATATACTTTACCTTTTAAACATTTCATGTCACAAAAATTAACTTCTTCAATTCATTGGATTTTAAAGTTCAAGTAATTAAATAATGTTCAAAATACCACCAGAACAGAAGAATACTAAATTTCAAAGTGAAGAAGATTAAAATGATAAGCTAGCTTTAAAAAAACAAAAACAGCATTTTAAGGCTTGAATTTCTCTGCGCTCAAAGTATTTCCCACATCAGGAATTCAGTCATCGAGGAAAACTGTAATATGATGACAATAAGGCATGTGCTACTTTGTAGCACCTACAGTGTCTGGCTTTTTTTACACCTGTATCACATTCCTTACTTTTTTTAAGGTGGTTAATATGAACCTCAGGTGCAAAATGGACCTGCATATATCATTTTTAAAAATGCTGTCATATTTCAATATGGGTATCTATTATCTGCCCTCTTTTTGATATAGCAACTTGAAGCAGTATTGCAAAACTTTACTACCAGCTGTTGACTTTTAACATTTGTTGGGAAATTAGGAAATAAAGGCACCACCTGTACAAAGCTAAATTTCAAGGTTATGATATTTTACAAGAAAACCAAAATGGTTACATGTATACTGCTGGATACATAGAAAGCTTAGACAGCGTTCTGATCAGCAAAAAAAATACATCGGACATGATGCAACATTCATTCTTGTGAAGAAAAACAAACATGCAAGTTCCCTGAACATGCTGTTGTATTATTGCTACATCCTATCTAACTTGTATTAACTTGGAACAAGTCTTAAAATACCATACAATCATCATTATCTTTTCAGGAAGTAAAATTTATGCAAAGTGAAAAAGAATGTAGACTGAAATCTTGTGTTTCTTATCATGTGCCGAAACTGTTGGCAAAACCCAACAGACTTATGTGCTAGGTAAGGAAAAAACAGATACTAAGAGTACTCAAGGGGCATAACTCTAGTCTGCATATTCTTCATCAACCAAGCATGCAAAGCATCCTTTCTCCAATTAGTTTCTAAAATAATAAAATACCATTAAAATAAGAGGGCCATGATGGCCCTAGATTGCTCACCTGAGTATGCCTGCTTTTAACAAAGTTGTTATGGACTCGATTAATTGACACCAGATGACCCATAATTCGAACTTGACCTAGAAATTATCGAGACGACCTTTCTGACAAATTTCCAGGTTATTTGGACTGAAAATGTAACCTCTAGAGTGTTAACAAGATTTTCCCATATTTGGGCTCTGTGACCTAGGTTTTGACCCCAGATGACCCATATTCGTACTTGAGCTAGAAATCATTGAATTTAGCGTTCTGACAAATTTCCAGGTTATTTGGACTGAAAATTCTACCTCTATAGTGTTAACAAGGTTTTTCCATATTTGGGCTCTGTGACCTAGTTCTCGAACCTAGACGACCCATATTCAAATTAGAGCTAGAAAGCATCGAAGCAACCTTTCTGACAAATTTTCAGGATATTTGGACTGCAAATGTAACCTCTGGAGTGTTAGAAAGTGTTTTCCATATTTGGGCTGTGACCTAGTTTTTTACCCCAGATGACCCATATTCAAATTGAGCTAAAAATCATTGAAGGAACCTTTCTGACAAATTTAAAGGATATTTGGACTGAAAAAGTAGCCTCTAGAGTGTTAACAAGGTTTTTTCTATTTTTGGGCACTGTGACCTAGTTTTTTTAACACAGATGACCCATTTTCGAACAAGAGCTAGAAATCATTGAAACAACCTTCCTGGCAAATTTCCAGATTATTTAGACTGAAAATGTTACCTCTAGAGTGTTAACAAGGTTTTTCCATATTTGGGGTCTGTGACCTAGTTTTTGATCCCAGATGACCAATATAAAAACCTGAGCTTGGAATCATCTAACAACCTTTCTGACAAATTTCGAGGAATTTAGGACTGAAAATGCAGCCTCTAGAGTGTTTACAAGGCTTTTCTATTTTTGGGCTCTGTGACCTAGTTTTGCACCCTAGATAAACCATGTTTGAATTTGTGCGAGAAAATTACTACGACAAACATCCTGAAATAGTTTCATGACAATTGAGGCAAAAATGTGTTAACAAACTAAGTGTGGATGTCCGACGGACGACAGATGATTGACATTGATCGATCCTAATAGGTCACCATGAGCCTTCTGCTCAGGTGAGCTAAAAAAGAGAAAATAATGTTTTACTGCTTTATAAAATTTACCAATACATGTCACCAAGGTACCACACTTCCCAAAAAATCATATCTAATTGTAGGGCAGGCTCCATGCAGACAAAATTTTTCACCTAATTATTTTTTATACCTTTTTTTCGTAATTTGTTGCTCACTCTCTGAGACAAACTCTTCACAATACCTTTTTTACCGGTTGTTTTTGTGCGAACCGGTAATGGTGTTTTTGACTGCTTTTGAATTGGAGCTGCAGGGGCATTTCCTAACTCCTCAACATCAAGCATTTCTTTAAGTTCCTCAACTTTCTTTACTGTGGTATCTACATTCTGTGCGAGCCTGATCATTGCAGCATTGCCATAAGGGGATTCCTCTTCATCTTCTTTCTGTAAATTCTGAATAACAAAAATGATGTCAGTCTTAAATATTGCAACACCTTAAGAGGCAACTTAGCGCTGACGGTTTTTTATTATGTGCTCATTATCAACTTTGTTATCCCTTTAAAGTGACTGACTCACAGATGGGTCGATGATGCATAAAAAAGAAAATGTTCATACATATAAAAATTCTGGTTGTAGTTGTGAAGAACATACATAAACTAAGTTACTGTCTCAGTTTTTCTTATAGAAACACATCAGAACATAAAGATTTTCACACTTTTATTGGTAAAAATTTACCCCGTTAGTCACGTTATATTGTTCATTCTGACATTTGTAAAGATTATTCTATAGTGGCTGAGTGGTCTTGATTGCTATCCCCTCTTCTACTGACCTGAAGGGCATGGGTTCAAATTCTGTTCAAATCAATATTTTGTTGTTTTTTTCTTCAGTTTTCATTATGTATAGAAGCATAAAGTTACCATTATCATAGTATATTAAATTTTAAGGAAAATATTTTTAAACTAAATTCTGTGAGACTGTCACATTCATGATTCACTTCGACTTGTATATGTCAAGTATATGGTTGTAAAAACAATCTCAACTAGAGCTATCACTAAATGTGATTAATACCCCCGCAAAACAGCTTCGGAAATATGGAAGTTATTACTAACAGAATACTTTGTAAAAGAATTGAAATAGAGTTATGGTTCTGGGCAATTAAAGATAGTTGTGGTTCTTGTACACTGCCTTTCCTGTCATTGTGCTTGACCATTGTAGGAAGCTGCATTGAATTCCAACCAGTAGTTTCCAAGTTATGATACGGACAAGGAAAACCAACAAAGGGCAATAACTGTGCAAATACTGAAGATGGAGTCATAGGTCTTGAACAGTGCACTTTCTGTCATTGTGCTTGACCACTGTATTAAGTTGCACTGAATTCCAACCAGTAGTTTTTAAGTTATGCTCCGGACAAGAAAATCCAACAAAGGGCAATAACTGTGCATATAGTGAAGATGGAGCTATAGCTCTTGTACACTGCACTTCCTGTCATAGAGTTTGATTCGTGTATAAATGTGCACTGAATTCCAACCAGTAGTTTTCAAGTTATGCTCCGGACAAGGAAAACCAACAAAGGGCAATTACTCTGCAAATAGTGAAGATTGAGTTCCGGCTCTTGTACATTGCACTTTTTGTCATTGTGCTTGACCATTGTATGAAGTTGCACTGACTTCCAACCAATAGTTTTCAAGTCATGCTCCGGACAAGAAAATCCAACAAAGGGCAATAACTGTGTATATAGTGAATAATAGCTCTTGTACATTGCACTTCCTGTCATAGTGCTTGATCACTGTATAAAGCTGCACTGAATTCCAACTATAAGTTTCAAGTTATGCTCCGGACAAAGAAAACCAACAAAGGGCAATAACTGAGCATGCCCTGAAAATGGAGATATAGCTCTTGTTCAGTGCACTTTCTGGCATTGTGCTTGTCCACTGTATGAAGTTGCACTGAATTCCAACCAGTAGTTTTCAAATTATGCGCTTGACAAGAAAAAACAACAAAGGGCAATAACTCTGCAAAGAAACTTCAAAATGTAGCAAAAACCAGGTTTCCAACATAAAGCTAGGGAATACATCTATTTATGATGACAGTGACCTTGACCTTGCTCCCTGTGACTCCATATGCAATTCCAATCTTTGGCTCTATGGAAGATTGCAAAAGGTCAATACAAACCCAAGTTATTGAGCTGAAACCATTTTTCATGTTAGGTAAGACTTGACTCTTTTGACCCCAAAAGCAATCCCAACCTTTTATATCATCTATCTTTACACCAAGTTTCATCTCAATAATTATCTCCTTCAAATCTAAAAGTTTTATTCTATTTAGTCTCAATTTGTGACCTTGACCTTGAACCTACAGACTTACCTCTGAGCTCTTCTCTCCCAATGTTGGGTCTTTGACATATCTGGTAACTTTATCCCCTTGTTGTATTATTTCTTTAGCTGAAGGAAGGGTCTGGGAAGTGTTTTCATAGTTTGGCCTTCTCACTGCAGGCTTACTTGTTTCATCTTTCCCACTCTCTTCATCAGTTTGTTGGTTCTATAAATAAAATAAAAAGAATGAAGTCAAATATTTAAATAGAACTATGCAATTCTATAAATAGAATCATTTTTGTTTTTAAGTCATTTTAATTGTATGGTATTAGCTGGTGTTCATAAATCAGTCCAGGGTTTTTCCCATAAAAATTATACTTAACCTAGCTGAGCTGTTTTCATCAAGGAAGTAATGAGACTAAGTATAGGGATGTGCAATAATAATTATTCATAACCATGGTTATATAACATATACTCTTTCTCCTACTTCTGGTAGTTAGTACTGATGTATAACAGTAAATTATATCCTGGTAAATTCACCACATGCAGAAATTATCAGAATATTATCAAATTCAGTGTTGTACCATACTTCAAGTTATCGTCGGAAACCCACATCATACATTCCGTTTCACTCTATTTATCGACTGTGGGACAACTGGTTGGTAAAATTTCGTACTCATGAATAATTACCTACATTCATTGGTTTCCAAAAGAATTCCATTGCGCAATCTCAGGCAATGAAATTACTCGTTATAATCTGCCTTTCACAGCTATGTTTAAACCCTGGGAATTAAGTTAATTTTAAGTAACATGTCATTGTGCCTACTCTCCACATTGAAGCATATCTCATTGGATGAAGAGTTACTTCCCTTTGCTAATTAATATTCATTAAAACCAATAACCTGCAGTCAACTGTCCCACGGTACATAATGTAGATGCGCTGAATATGTACCGTGGGTAACCGACACTGAATATGTACCGGGGGTAACCGACAATGACTTGAAGTCTGAAAGCCTTCTTCTAAATGCATGTGAACAGTATAAAATTCAAAATGTTTCTACTTCATATAAAATTACATAATTTCTGTGACACTCATTTCATGCAAATTACTATCTTAATGATCTTTGTCCACACTAATCACAAAAGCAAAGTCTATTGCCTCCAGTAAGGTAAAGATTAAGAAAAATGTCAATATAAAAAGACAAGAACTGCTCTCTTGGCAAGAAAGAAAAAGAATAATATTAGAATTTACAATAAACATTTAACTATTCTCTTTGTCATTACTCACTTTATATGTCTTTTTTTACACAATGTGGTACAAATGTCAAGTAACATTAGATTTTCTTTATCTATATAGTTACATGCATATGTTATCAGCAATCCATTGAATAGATGTAAATCATGAAAATTTATTCATTCTGATATTTTAAAGGGATACACAGGCAAATGAATGCCCAAAAAATTAAAACTGATACTATTTGCTCAAATCACGTTCAATATGAAGAACTTTAAATTCCCAGTATATTTGTAGTGAATTGCGGGCTTGAACGTAAATATTTGAACGTTCTTTAACAGAAAGTAAAACGTGAACGAAATCACCGAGTTATTTTTAAATAAGTCACATGACAAAAACAACCAATTGTCATTTCTCTTGGGTTGCTTTTTGCAGTAGATCACGTGACAGGTACTTAACCGTCCAATCATTCACTGCGAAATTTAGCGCGAAATCTAAATTTTCTATCTAGACCCACATGGGTCAAGTTAGGAAACCACCCAGTTTTTCATTTAAAACAAGGAAATCTTTGTTACTGGGACTGATCATTGTATTTATTTCGATCACATTTATAGAATATTGATAGAAGAAATGAGAAAGAAAGCATTAAACTTTTGCTTGTATATCCCTTTAAAATAATATTTCAAGCTTTTAAACCATTAGACAAATAAAAGAAATTAAGGTAGAAAAGTTGTTTGCTAGAAAAGCTAAAAAACCCAAAAATGAATACAACAGTAGCATTGTTTATTTTTGTTTGGTCTAATGTAAGTCTTAATTGAGTGAACTGACGTAATATTTAACTATTTGTCTGCCTTTAGAAGCTATTGAGTCACAAATTAAATTAAATGTACTAAGAATATGGATAGATGGAAGATTTCATAATTTCATGATTTCATAAAGAATCAAGGGAGGTTGTAGGTTTAAGGACTAAAATTTCATAAACATTTTTTTCCCCAAAAAAATATAAACATGTTTTAAATGAACAGTTCATGTATTAATATGCAGTTTTCTGTTCATGAACTTACAGCATTATGGCTTACTATTTTTCACGATTGAAGAAAGTTCACGAACATAAAAAATGAAGAAATAAATCTTAAAACCAGTATGTTTTCACACTGAAAGTTTATGAACTGAAGCAAGATGACAGATTTATGAATTTTTTCTACAACTTTCAAGCCTTTCCCTTGATTTATTCATAAATAATGTTCATGATATTTGAATGATTGTAACTTGCGGCCATGGACTTTAAGGATTAAATTTATTTAACATGCATCAAGTAACCATGTAAAACACCATGGTCAAAAGAAACAAGCTGTTATCAAAAACTCACAGAAATGACCAAAGTCTATACTCAGAATTTACGATATATGTCGGCTAAATTGAAAGATTCACCTTTCTCCGAAATAATCGCCTCAAACTTGTCACATTGTATCTTTTCTTTGATCTCCTCAGTAAGCTTAAATACTCCATTTTAAACAGCTTAAAATATTAACTCTTTTATTCTACAAAATGCTCCCTGTCATCAGAATTTAAAATGGTGACTATAATGAAAAACGATCTTTCCGTATTAAAAACTCCACAATCAAACATGCAGACAATCTTGGATCATGATTCTGAATTTTTTGTTTCAAAATTGAAAACAGTGTACAGATAAATGCAATATGAAAATTTTAAATTTAATGACTGATCCCTGAGGGCAGTCATGTCTACATCAACACTTTCTGGACATTTAAAATGTAACTGATCATGATTTGTGTCAATCATTAATTTAATTTAACATGTAACATGTGTTCTCTGCTTTATACTTCCCCTGCAAAAAGGAAATAATGTCTTAAAATGATATTTGCAGCAGACCAAAAAAAGTTTTGATTCTTCATTTTTTTGTTTTATTTGCCAGGTAAAGCAGTGTTCCAGACTGCTGTCATTGTAACCAAACTGTGCACATCGGTAATTTCATTAAAAAGTGCATCAGTAACGCTACACTATTTTAACAAAAACAGCCATCAAATCAAATCACATGACTCAAGGACAAGACCATGTGATCATAAATTGTAAATGATTTGATTTAATTGATTTAACTGAGTTTAACACACTCTAATAGTGAGTCATATTAGGCGGGCAGTTTACCTAGGAAGGACCAAGTGCTACATTATGCTTCTCATTCTCCATTAAAACTGCCAATTTTCTAACGTGAATAGTTACATCTGGTCAGTAACAAGGCTTGAACTCATGACCATCAATCAGTGGGCGGTTATAAGTGATTTGAAGTCAGCATATTAAAACTTAATGATATTAATAAGAATTATGCCCTCATGCCAAGGTGTCTGAGTTAGAATTTCAAAGTACAAAAGATAACTTGAATACATGAATACTAGTCTTCATGTAGGGAGTGGTTTCAGTTGTAGGCTTATTGACTTATTATGTCTTACCCTCAATGTTCCCAAGGGATTTTTGATTATATATTCTTCTTATTTTCAATTATTTTTCCATTTCACAGAGAATGAACTAATAAAATGGAAAATTATACAGTATACCACATAGTACTTTTAGGGTATGTCCCTTCCAGATAACACGTGCGGACTGGCCTGTAGTTTTCAGTTCCTATTAAATTATCACGTTTATGCGATAAAATGCCTCTAGGTCAAAGTACACTTTATCACTTGTACTTCCTGGATTTATCAGTCCTATCTTTTTTTACATATATGGTAGAGCTACGCATGATTTTGATCAATTAAACAAATACTGTACATAAAATTTGAAAGCCATATTTGTATAGTGTGGCAAGATTTTTCCCCCCCCCAAGATTTATAGTCATGATAATAACTAAACAGTATACTTAAACAATCCTGAATTACAATAACACTCAACTGTTTAAATCTGCAAAAAATATAGTAAGTCTTTTTCATTTTTTAAACCTTTTTTTTCTTCAGCCTTTCCCTGAATTTTTGTTTTAGAGACCCCACCTTACAACATCACTTTTATTAGTTTTGTTAATTTAATGAGCTCAGATTCCATAGCTAACCTTTATATTGAAAGTATTCAATGTAAAGTAAACTCAAGCTGAATATAAAATTCTTTGCCTAGCATTTATGCTCAATTCAACAAATGAGACGCATGAGAAAAAAAAATGACCCTAGCTGAGCAGGCATTTGAAGTCTTTTTTTCTGTGGTTTTAAACAAGAAGTACTAAGGAGAGGCACAGAATTCTGACATTTTCTCAAATCAAGAGCTCTTACAAGTACAGAGGTGGTGAATATGTATAAAGATCACATTAAATGAGCATAAAATCAGATAATAATGCACTAATATGAATATTACAGAAACCTTAGACAAATCCTTCATAAATGATATGAAACATATAAACATTGTAAAAACAAAAAGGCCATCATGGTACTTATTGACACCACTCACTTGGGTACCAATGTCCTTCTTGAAAACAACAAGAACTGTCATTATGACAATGCCCCCAAAGTGGTGCTCTGACTTTGGGCTGAGGACCAGTCATTCAAGGGTCAAGGTCAAATAAATATAGGACAGTGGGAAAGTCTTGTCAGAAAGGGATGTTCAGTCAAAATATTAAGTAAGTCGACTTTCTAATAAGGAGGTTATGGTCAATGTTAAAGTTTTTTGACAATTGGATCTTCAAGGTGAAGGTCATTCAGGGGTCAAGGTCAAATAAATATAGGTCAGTGGGAAGGTCTTGTCCAAAGGGGTGTTGTGTCCAAGTTTGAAGTAAATCCACTTACTTATGGTCAATGTTAAAGTTTTTGGACATCTGGATCTTCAAGGTGAAGGTCAATCAAAGGTCATGGTCAAATAAATATAGGTGTGTTGGAAAGTCTTGTCCAAAGAGATGTTGTGTCCAAGTATGAAGTAAATCCACTTACTAATAAGGAAGTTATGGCCTATGTTAGTTTTTGGATGGACTGACGGATAGACGGATAGACTGACAGATGGATGTCCAGCCGAAACTGGATAGGGGGCCTTTTCTTTTGTTATAATAATAATAATCTTCAAAAACTTCATCAAAGAATATATGCTGATCAAGATTCACCATGATTTGGCCAAAACTGGGACTTATATGTTCACAAGGAATACTACTGATCTGAAATGGTAACCTAGTCTCTGAACACATGTGACCTAGTTTCAAAATATCTCCAGAGATCATCAAAACAAACATTCTGAATAAGTTTCCTGCAAATAAAGTCAAAACTGTGGCCTCCACAGTGTGAAGAAGGTTTTCTTTTGGTATATGCAGGTGACCTAGTTTTTGAATCTACATGACCGAGTTTCCATCTTGTTCTAGAAATTGTCTGGACAAACAGAGACTTAAAGCTTCATGAAAATGGACCAAAAAAAGATCTCTTAGAAGTTTTTCACTGATCTGGGCTGGCAACCTAGTTTCTGAACCAACCTCACTTAGTTATTTTAAACTGGACTGAGGACTGATTACTCAGCACAAAACTTCTGAGCAAGTTTCATGATGACTGGATAGAAAAAACATGGGCCTCTGTAGGATTCACCAAGTTTTCTTTTTATCTGGGTTGGTGACCTAATTTTAGAACCAACAAGACCCAGTTTCAAACTCTACCAAGATATCACCAGGATGAAGTTTTTGCGAATAGAAAATAAGAGAGAGTCAATGCTGACTGTATCAGTTTATTGAAGTGTTGAAAAGTCTTAATACATGCATAGCAGAGTAGTCAGTGGGGTGGTGCTTATTCAAGCTTGCTAAAAGGTAGCTGTATTAATACAATTGTATGCAACTGGCATGTAAACATGAAACATGAACATTTTAGAAAGCTTTATGAAGGCTGGCCTAAAACTTTGATCCCAAGTTAGAACATTGATTTAAAAGTTGTTTCTTCAATCTGTTTAATCTTAAAATCAGCTGATTTCATCAGATTAAGAAAAATTTTAATAACTTCTCTCGGTTTCCTTTTCTTTACAATATACAGTGTGGCCATACCATACCATGTGATTTTGGGAGTTGCAAGAGGCATCTTTTTGCCTTGATTTGGAGGAGAAAACTTCTGTAAGTATTTTATTACTACATCAGTTTAAAGGGGATATAGTGCATGTGAAGCAGAAAATTGTGCCTTACATATAGGTGCTAATGATTCTTTTGTCAGATGTACAGTTTTTCTAAACATCTGGGAAATAAAGAGTATGTAAATATATGTTTGCTACTGCAAAAGGGATTTAGTTTTCCCAAATGTTAGAAAATTCTGTACATCTGATAAAAGAATCATCAGGGCCAATTTGTAGGCCATCATTTTGCACCATGTGCTATATACCATTACAAGAGGGCCATGATGGCCCTGGATCACTCACCTGAGTACTTTGGCTGTAGGTTTGCTGTTAAGCAGTATTTCATTTTTTAATTGAAAATATATAAGTGCCTCCAAACCAAATATGTAAAATATCAGTCAATAAATAAAGGCTCTATGACAGAAAGTAGAAATATCTATTATAAGCTATGGTGACCTTGACCCAGTGACCTCAAACCCTACACATGGGTAGAGGTCCATGCAAGGAACCTATATACTGAATATCAAAGATATTGGTCTATAAATGAAGGCTTTATGAGGTACAGTAGATAAATCTATTTTTAGCCTCCGTGACCTTTAACCTAATCTAATAATGTGAACAACCAAACAAGCTTTCTGACAAACTGCCAGGATATTTGGACTGAAACAGTAGCCTCTAGAGCCTTAACAAGATATTTCTATTTCTAGTTTTTGACCCCACATGACCCATATTCAAACTTGAGCTAGAAATCATCAAAACAACCTTCCTGACATATTTCCAGGATATTTGGGCTGAAACAGTAGCCTCTAGAGCCTTAACAAGCTATTTCTATTTTTGGGCTTTGTGACCTAGTTTTTGACCGCAGATGACCCATATTCCAACATGACCTAGAAACCATCGAAATAACCTTTCTGACATATTTCCAGAATATTTGGGCTGAAAATGTTACCTGTACAGTGTAAACAAGGTGTTTCCAAATTTAAGCTCTGTGACCTAGTTTTTGACCCCAGATGACCCATATTCGAACTTGGGCTAGAAATCATGGAAACAACCTTCCTGACATACTTCCAGGATATTTGGGCTGAAAATGTTACCTCTAGAGTGATAAAAAGGTTTTTCCATATTTCGTCTCAGTGACCTAGTTTTTGACCCCAGATGACCCATATTCGAACTTGAGCTAGAAATCATCGAAACAACCTATCTGACATATTTCCAGGATATTTGGGCTGAAAATGTTACCTCTAGAGTTTTAACAAGGTTTTTCCATATACAGGCTGTGTGACCTAGTTTTGGACCCCACATGACCCATATTCCAACTTGAGCTAAAAATCATCTTAACAAGCTTTCTGACAGTTTCTCAGGAAATTTGGGTTAAAAATGTTACCTCTAGAGTGTTAACAAGGTTTTACCATATTTGGGCTGTGTGACCTAGTTTTTGACCCCACATGACCCATATTTGAACTTGAGCTAGAAATCATAGAAGCAACCTTTCTGACAAATTTCCAGATTATTTGGGCTAAAAACATTACCTCTAGAGTGTTAACAAGATTTTTCTATTTTTGGGCTCCGTGACCTAGTTTTTGATCCCATATGACCCATATTCAAACTCGTCCGAGTAATTACTGGGAAAAACATCCTGACCAAGTTTCGTGACAATTGGAGCAAAAATGTGACCAGTAGAGTGTTAACGAACTAAATGTGAACGGACGACGGACGACAGACGACGGACAATGGACGACAGACATTCATCGATCCTAATAGCTCACCCTGAGCCAGCTCAGGTGAGCTAAAAATTGATAAAGAAATAAAATATTTACAGCAGTTTTCTCCTCCGAAGTGAGGCAAAAAATGCTGCTTGCAACAGCTTAAATGACATAATTTACCGAGTGGTATATATGGACACACTGATATACATGTAGGGGATATTATCTTATGTTTCACACTCATGTGATCAAAAAACTGAAAATTAAATATCTAAATTTTAACTCAAGTGGAACTTTGCTGAGAAAAAACACAGACAGATTGTTTTTTTGAGGACATGGTCGAGCATTATAACTATACTGGGGCCTGAAATTAAACTTCCATAATGATTATGATAAGGTCAGATCCATATTATGTGCTTTTAAGAATTATTGTCTTATTCCAGGAAAGCCTGTGGTTCTTCTTGTTAAACCAAACATGTCAAACTTGTTTGTTTTTTTTCAGCATAACTGTCTAACCTAACATTCTAAGTACTTCGACTGAACTTTTTTAGGCTCCTGAAATCCTGAATGGTTATTTGTAATATGTCATTGGTAAAAAATGTTAAACACCACAAGAAAAACTTATGTGACAATTTAAATACTGTACAATTTTCACCAATGTCATTGAATATTTTTTTTTGCTGATTCTCTTCTGGTATTCCTTCTGATTATAATGCAATTACTCAGAATACAAATTTGCATGATCTGAAACAAAACTTAAATTGTACACTGCACCTTTATATGTATACTGATGCAATTATTTTATAATTTCCCTACTACACATTTCTTTTGAATATTGTGAATATTTCAGGAAAAAAAACAACTTCCATAGACCTTTTGCGTTTCAACTAAATGCATGTTTTCAAAAGCTTATTTACAAAAGAAAAAACTGAAACAACTCAAGTCAAGTACAAATATATCTGTTTGTGGTTTTATGACACATGACCCCTTGTTTATAGCAAGCATGTCTCTTAAATTACAAAATGCTGTATGTATGAAAGTGTTATATGATACAAGTTATTATACCCTTGATAAAGAAATGATACGATCAAATTATTGTTTCATAAAATGTGTATAAAATTCCTTGTACCAACCATGCAAAAGGCTCCACAGATCTAAAGAGACTGGCCGATGTATTGCCTTAAAGCTAACTACAATTTCTGGACTGCCCTTTGGAAATGCTGCGTTTACAGACTGGTTTGGAGCTTCAGGCAAATGGCTTTAGATACAGGCCTGCATGACTATCACACTGTGAAGCTGAGCTTGGGCTGAAGAATTAAGGTTCTTCAGAAAATTTATAAACTACAAAAGGTTTCGGAAAGGAAAAAAAATACATAAACAAGAAATGTTTGTAAAACATACATGCCCCCCAGCAGCACCTAAATGCTTGTGGTTGGGCCAAAGCGTTCTCTAGTTATTGATCAGAACCCATTTATAGGATCAAGGTCCCTCTGGCCTTGACCTTTGACCTAATAACCTCAAAATCAATAGGCGTCATCTACTGGTGATGACCAACAAGCACACCAAATTTGGTGAACCTATATCAAAGCATTCTCTAGTTATTGATTGGAAACCGTTTATATGATAAAGGTCTCTGTGAGTTTGACTTTTGACCTAATGACATCAAAATCAATAGGGGTCATCCACTAGTGATGACCAACCAGCATACCAAGTTTGGTGAACCTAGGTCAAAGCGTTCTCTAGTTATTTGGAAAGCGTTTTTAGGATGAAAGTCTCTGTGATCTTGACCTTTGACCTAATGACCTCAAAATCAATAGATGTCATTTAATTGTGACGATAAACCAGCATACTAAGTTCGGTGAACCTAGGTCAAAGCGTTCTCTAGTTATTGATCGACAACCGTTTTCAGGATGAAAGTCTCTGTGATCTTGACCTTTGATCTAATGACCTCAAAATCAATAGGGGTCATCTACTGGTGATGATCAACCAGCATACCAAATTTGGTGAACCTAGGTCAAAGTATCTCTAGTTATCGTTTGGAAACCATTTTTAGGATGAAAGTCTCTGTGATCTTGACCTTTGACCTAATGACCTCAAAATCAATAGATGTAATTTAATTGTGATGACCAACCAGCATACCATGTTTGGTGAACCTAGGTCAAAGTGTTCTCTAGTTATTGATCGGACACCGTTTTTTAGGATGAAGGTCCCTGTGACCTTGACCTTTGACCTAATGACCTCAAAATCAATAGGGATCATCTACTGGTGATGACCAACCAGCATACTAAGTTAGGTGAACCTAGGTCAAAGCGTTCTCTAGTTATTGATCGACAACCGTTTTAAGGATGAAAGTCTCTGTGATCTTGACCTTTGATCTAATGACCTCAAAATCAATAGGGGTCATCTACTGGTGATGACCAACCAGCACACCAAATTTGGTGAACCTAGGTCAAAGCGTTCTCTAGTTATTGTTTGGAAACTGTTTTTAGGATGAAAGTCTCTGTGATCTTGACCTTTGATCTAATGACCTTTAAATCAATAGGGGTCATCTACTGGTAATGACCAACCAGAATATCAAGTTTGGTGAACCTAGGTCAAAGCGTTCTCTAGTTATTGATCGGAAAAGATGTGTCTACCGATGGACCAACCGACATTTGCAAAACTATATGCCCCCTCATCTTCGATGGGGGGGCATAACAAATAATATATTGAATATCAGTATTTCTTTATATTTTTGGCTTTACATAACAAACAAAAGGGCCAAGATGGCCCTTTTATTACTCACCTGAAAACAATTGCAACTACTTTTTTCACATACCAAATATCTAAAATCCAGGCCTTGTAGTTTCTGACAAGATTTTTTTAAATTTTACCTATGGAATGTTATTTAGGTAAAAATTACACATTGCCTGCTTACAATTACAATTTACTCATTGACACTGCTGTTGTGCTTACTGGTATAGTCATCATGCATTCTGGCACTTTCACATCTCTTGTTGACAATGATACAATACTTACAGGAAGTGACAACTTGTATGCTGTTTAGACCATGATGTCTATATCATAATTTTGTTTGGCTGAATGACAGTGCAGTGTAGCATAATGATGTATTTCAACATGCCAGGACTGTATATCGGCATTAATATTTCAACATTGCTCTGTTACAATGCTCCCAGAACAAAATACACGATGTGACCACACAATATGAAAGATGTCACCAGCCATTAAGCAAGTTGAAAGTAAGCATTGTGTCAACTGCAAAATTGCACGTCAAATTTTGATACCACACAATCTTTGTTTGTAGTTTTCATGAAAGATAATGGAAATCTCCAGCCTATGAATATTGTTAGATCTTGACCTTGACCTTGACCCTAGTGACCTAAAATCCAACCCAAGGGCAGATGCTTATATGATACATACATACCAAATATCTAAGATATATGTCAGTAAATGAAGATTCAAGCAAGTGGTTTGTAAGATTATCAAAGCTATGAAACCTTCAGACATGGCAAAATAAGCCTATTCTGGCCCCCATACCTCTGAAACACATGATGGGATCAGGTTGGTTCAGGAAAAGAAAGGAGATCTATTGTTTATAAATGTTTTGTGAAAGTCTGGTTGAAACTGAATCAGCTGTGACCATAACACTATGATATATGTAAGGCAGAGAAATGTTTTTTTAACCTCTGTGACCTTTACCTTGACCCCAGTAACCTCAAACCCCACCTAGTGGTTGTGGTCCATGCATGGTATGGTATCAAAGGTATCAGTCAATTAATGAAGGCTCCATAACAAAAAAAAAGGAAAATCTATTTTTAGCATTAGTGACCTTGACCACTCTATGGGGAAAAGTACAAAAATCTATTTTTAGCCTCAATGACCTTGACCTTGAGCACAGTAAACGGCAGTGGTTAATGCAAGGTGCCTTAGTATACCAAATCTCTAGGATATTGGTCAATAACTAAAGGCTCTATGATGAAAAGTCAAAAAGTCTATCTTTAGCCTTGGTGACCCCATTTTGACCACAGGAACGAGATTTCAACAAACTTGGTAAAAGTTTGGTAGAGGTCTACTAGGCCAGGTTACACATCAAGCACCTTAACACTAAGCCTTGTGGTTACTGACAAGAAGATTTTTAAAGTTTTTTTGTTATATGCATGCAATTCTTTAAAAAAACCAAGACTTAGTGACTCCTGGGGAAGGGTCAATATTGACCCCACAAACATAATTTGAACAATCTTGTTAG
Organism: Cyclina sinensis; assembly: GCA_012932295.1. Taxonomy (NCBI): domain Eukaryota; kingdom Metazoa; phylum Mollusca; class Bivalvia; order Venerida; family Veneridae; genus Cyclina; species Cyclina sinensis. The sequence goes on from JAAONU010000008.1 coordinate 32,441,913, forward strand.
AGGACCTGAGACTAGATAAAGCTCCATGCAAAATATCTAAGCCTTGGCCTAAAGTGGTTTCAGATAATAAGATTTTTTAAGTTCTCCCTTAATATATAAGCCTATACAAAATCATGGGGCCCCTGTGACAAGGTCAATTTTGACCCACGGCCATGATTTGAACAAACTTGGTAAAGGGCAACTAGACAATGCTACATACCAAGTATCTTAGCTGTAAGCCATGTGGTTTCAGACAAAAAGATGTTCGAAGTTTTCCCAATATAAGCCTATGTAAAATAATATATAGCCCCTTGGGTGGAGTCAATTTCGACCCTTGGGCCATGATATGATCAAACTTGATAGAGATTTACTAGACAATACTTATTCAAACCCAATATCTTAGCTCTATAGGGCTTGTGGTTTCAGAAAAGAAGATTTTAGAAGTTTTCCCTATATGAGCTTATGTAAAATCATGTGGCCCCTGATGCAGGATCAATTTTGGCCCTTGGGCCATGACTTAAACAAACTTGGTAGAGGACCACTGGAAAATGCTGCATACCAAATACCTCAGATCTAGGCCTTGCGGTTTCAGAGAAGAAGATTTTTTTTTAATTTTCACTCTTTAAATCTATATCCAGATCTGCAAAGGACCAGAACCATTTGAACAGCTTTGATAGAGCTTCATGCAAGGAAAATTCCAGGCAAGTTTTATCAAATTTGGCCTGGTGGTTTCAGAGGAGATGTTCTTTGAAGTAATTGTTGATTACAGACACCGACGGATGACAGACAATCACTGATCTTAAAAGCTCACACGCGCACTGCCTCAGCTCAGGTAAGCTAAAAAGGAACTAAAATGACTGAAGGTCAATTTTTCTATTTCCAGTTTAATCCCAAGTTACAGGACCACATAAAAAAAATGTGTGAGAAAGTTAAAGGGCATGAGTTTCTCTTGGAGGATAATCAGAAGTCCAATACTAATGGAATGTCAGTTTTACAATGAATCAATCATGGTGTACAGGATTACAGTATGGGTGGTCTACAGCTTGGGTGAAATAAGCTTGATCCGAAGGTCATTTCTGATTTCAGTCTCGTACAAATCATACCAGCCCTATACTGGCATTATATGATATTATTCTTCCATGCTGAGAAATTTCGAAACTTACTTAGAAATACTTTGGGCATATGAATTTTCCAATTATTTGAATTACTGAAAAATTATTAAAAAGTTAAAACAGAAACTAAACAGGTTAGTTTTTTAAAAAAATATTTTCCCGATTTATTATTTACATTAACAGGACATGTACTGCCTGGTACCAATAATAGGAAATTTATGTGGAAAAACCTTTTTTGGCTGGGTTGTTTGTTTTTCTGACATGATCTTTCAGAAGAAAACAAAATGAAAGAGGAAAATATAAGATCACAATAAAACAACGCTTACCATTAGCAAATGACTGAGTCAACCTTGCCGGAGAATTTCCACTCAAAATGTAAACCACAGTCATCCTTGGTTTGTAGATTTTTTAGCCATGATGTAACATATCTAGAAATCAAATACCATGATTTTTACCATGGTCTATGTTGTTATCTGTAACTGACCATAATCATTGTAGAACATGGGTACTCCGGGGCGGGGGGCGGGGTGCTGTTATTAGCAGAACAGTTCTTGAACTGTTAGGATTTATATTATTCAAGTAAATACTTTTGTGCTCTTAATAGGAGGTTAGACTTACTCTTGTTCGAAAGTTTGTGTCACATTCAAATGAAGCCAACACTTTAACACTAAGGGTCAGGAAACTTCACAGTTGTTAAGTTTTGCAACTGGGTTTTGTTGTCTTTGTCTCCCACCTCCCAGAGAGAGTAGTGTTATGAATTTATTTATATTTTCATTAACTGTATAATTAATGTTAAAATTAAGTTTTTCAAGCTATCAACATGACATGTTTTCATATATTTTCCTGTTTCCTTTGAAACATTTTAAGTTTAAAAAAAAAACACTTATTACAAAAATTGGCACTTAATAACTTTCCACTTGATTTTAAGTCTGTATGAAACCTGATTCTTCTCTCAAAAATGTCACATCCGTCTTAGTAATTCAAACATTTAATTTTATATCAGTCAGTTTTAAATAAGTTTCAATTAATTGTAATGATTATCTTAAATTCCTTGTAGATTTATATAATTACCATTATGAAGACAAATTTAATTGTTTTCATTTAGTGTTATAAGATTTATAAAAGTTAGAAATACTACATATTTTCTGTGTAACATTATACTGAAATTTCCACAATACTTTTAATTTTGGACCCTTAACTTATCAATTTTGGAAAAATAATATATGTGTTAAATTAGGATCTATCTTTATGTTAAGAAAGTGTACATTACTTTTGTTGCGTAATAAAATGAATGACTCATGAATGAACTGTGATAACTTTAACTCAGTTTATTTATCATGAGTACCTGAGTTGCCCCATTGTTGGAAACCCATGTTCACTCTATTCATGGACCGTGGGACAACTGGTTTGTAAAATTTCATTCTCATGAACAATTCATTACCATTCCTTTAATTGGTTTCCGAAAGATTTCCACTGCGCAATCTCAGCCAATGAAATTACAAGTTACAATTTGCCTTTAGCGGCTATGTTTACATCCTGGGAAATATGTCTATTTTAAGTAACATGTCCTCATGCCTACTCTCCACACTGAAGAGTATCTATTTGTAATGCAGAATCTCAATTATGGATGAAGGGTAACTTTCCTTTGCTAATTAATATTCATGAAAACAAATTAACTGCAGTCAGTTGTCCCACTGTACATACAGGGCTTTCATTAAGCACAAAACTCAAATCTTGTATCTAAAATATTTTTAAATCATGCAAGTAGACATTGCACCAAAACAGAACTGATTCAACAAAAATGGCTGTTCACAAATCTTGTATAGATGTAACCAACTGATACTTAAGTGGCTATCCTACTGTTCTCTCTGTTAGTCTTCAATGTAAGAACATTAAACTTAAAACCTATTGTTCCCATTATAAAGTTAGTTAGATCCCAGTTTACAAATTGGGATACCATTCGAAAATCATCCCGGTCAAGATCTGAGATCCAGGTTTCAAATGGTCCCGCCATTTTCTGATAAATCCCAACCGGGATCCAGAATCCAATTGGGATCCCAGTATATCCCACCCAGAATCCCAGCCGTATTTTCACTTGGGATACTAGTATGCATGCTAAGACCCTGTTAATGGAAGTCTAAAACATTTTTATTAATCTGTTAGTTCCTTTCCATGTTTTTGTTACTAACTGTATAAAATTTCCACTAGCTGTAACATGCCAAATTTTCTAAGCAAAAACTCCTCAATAAGCAATCATAACTGTGCAATAGTAAGTCATCATCAAGAACTTAAATTTGTATTCAACAAAATATTTAGAAGAAGTTAAAACCTAACTGTAAGAAAATTAATTGCATGATAAGTCCTAAAGGTTTCATTAACTGTGTATCAGTACGTTCCCTGACAGGCTACTCCTCTCAATCTAATCTGTCAAAAAAAATTAGAAAGCACACTATCTGTAGAAACCCTTCAGAAAACAGAGCATTACATAACAGCAGAAACTATGACTGCACAAGCGCACTACAAAGCAATATATATGACACACATTCTTATTACCGTTAAGTCATCATCCCGTAGATAATGCAGATTTTGTACCCGGGTTTGCTAAAATTTATTAAGAGATATTACATTAATTTCTAGAAACAGGCACCTTCTGTCTAAGGAGTTTTAAAGGCTGCCATGGTTTAAATAATAACTTGAATAGGGCCAATTTTGACCCTAGTGGCATAAATTTGAACAACCTTGGTAGAGGACTTCTAGCTTGTGCTCAATGCAAAATACCATATGGTTTCAGACAAGATTTTTTAAGGTTTTTCCTATACAAGCCTAAGTAAAATTAACTGAACCCCTGGGGGGACCAATATTGACACCATGGGTATAATTTGAACAAAATTGGTAGAGGTTCACTATATCAAACCTTATATAAAGCTTAGTACTAGTCTTAGCCTAGTACTTTTTGGAAGTTTTTCCATCTTTTTCCCATAGCGACCAGAGTTCTGCTTGGAGTTGAATTTTTTGAATAACTTTGGTAGAGCTACAGGCAAGAAAACTCCCAGGCAAGGTTCATCAAAGTTGGCTCAGTGGTATGGGGGCGAAGTCGTTTAAATCAAATGATTGACAACGCACAACAGAAAATCAATGATCACAAAAGTTCATTCTTGAGCATTTCATGCTCAGGTGGGCTAAAATGTATGAAAAACAAATAAAACAACAACTGAAAATATGACAAATGCTCTTGAAGGTCTGGCTGAAAATGACAGGCCTTGACCTTGGTCAGAGCAAACCAAGGGCATATCTTCTGCTGTTATGTTTTTTTGTTTGGATAATTGGGTTTTTAAGCCAGTTTCAACAGCTGTGATCACATCCTGGTAGTCAGTCCATCTAACATGTTCCAGGATCCAACCAGTTTAGTCACTTCAGAGGTGAGGGATAAATGACCTATAGATGTACTGTCTGCAACTGATTCTGTTATCAGGGAGAAATTCAGCCATCTACAGTACACTCTGCCCTTTTTTCAGGGTATATTTATCATTCTTACTAAGTCATATCGAAACCCTTGTAAGTGTTCAAAAGATATGGGCTCACATCATGGGGGATGGACAGACATAATTCATACCCGTTCAGGCACTTAAAAACTACATGAACAAACATCCAATTAAGTAATAAAGAAAATATAGAAAATTAACCATTCAAGACTGCCTTAAGTTTGTTTTACATAGAAACCAGCAAAATTGGTTAATCAAAGATTTTCTTTTCTTAATAACAGCAGGTTCTTTTGAAAAATTTGCTTCACACCACAAGTTTTATCAATGCTGTATAGTTCACCACAGCATCCAATTATTTAACCCACTGATTATGCCTAGCATCCACAATATTAGACATAGGCAAACAGTGCAGACTCAGACCAGACCGCTGCAATTATATATGCCACATCTGATCAGGGTCTACACTGTTTGCATAAAGGACTTACTTCTCTATAGAAAATGAAATTGAAAATTTAGACCAGAAACCCTTTTAATTGAAAATGGACTCATCCAACCTATAAGGCTGGCATAATCCATTAGGCATAAATGGGTATGCATAATCTCCATAACATTTACACTCTCTTTATTATGCATACAATCCCCTATCAAACAGGATTGTTTGCACTGACAGATTACATAAATGAACCAGTAAAATTACATCATTTCAACAAGCCATTTAGCTGTAATTAAAACAATCGATTTACTTTGGAACATGATCACTTCTTCCTTATGTTAACGACACTTAAATTATGAATGAGTCATTTATCTTAGTTTCTCACAACTTAAAATAGATGGGAATGGTGATTATTAGATTGTTATAAAATATCCTACAATCAGTAAATTAGAAACTGATAATGGAACACAATATAGAACATTTCATTATTATTATATTTTGCACAATCCCACGTGATTATTATTAACCCTTAACCTGCTGGAACCGAAAGTGATTAGCCTTTGCCACCAGTATAGAGCCAGGCCAGCCAGCACATCCGTGCAGTCTGACCAAGCTCTATACTGTTGGTAGCTCCATTTTTGTATTTTGATATTGAAATCCCTTAAACTTTGAATGAACTGTTCCAAATTCAAAGCTGGACAAATCCATTACAACATTTCAGCATGTTCAGGGTTAATAACTGTAATCTCATTATCTATAAAATTTGAAAAATAAAACATGACTGACTCTTTCTTGCGTCTTACATATAAGATTTAAAACAAAAATGAACAGATTCTCAATGGCTTCGAACAGATGTATGGTCTGTGTTTGCCTGATACTGAAAAGGTTTCATGGTGGAAATTCCCTCCACCCCCACTCTCCTTACCGGTGGTATTTTTGGTGAGATTTTAAAGCCAAGTCTTGTGTACTGACTATATATATATAGTGTAAACAACACCTTTCTTCAGCACCTGGATCAAGTTTTCAGCAAGTTGCATCTTTCATAGTTCAACAACTTAAATTTCTCATACAATATGCTGGAGCTACTGTGAGAAATTTGTTTCTATCATACGATCACTACACCGTAATTTTACCATATGTGATTCTTTCAATCAAATTCCGCCTGTTTAAATTGGGTACCATTATGAACCAGTACATAAAGAATGCCTTCAGATTTGAATCAATGGCAGTATCTTGCAATATCCCTTTTGGAACTTATACTTGTATAATCATTTCATACAAAAAAGACTTTGTGGTACCATGCAGTGCTGTATAATGTGCATTGAACCTACAGGTAACCAGATTTAACACAAATACTATATAAATTTTTTTTAAAAATGGCGAAGAAAACTGCACCTCAAAAATGATGACTGAAAATGTACAAAATATCTATAGTAAATGTCATCTGTTGAGCTTTTCCAATCTAACCACTACTGCTATATAAACAAGACATTAAAGCCGGGCTTCAGAAAAATCACAAAATAAATTATGAACAACAGTGGTTTAAAGAAATATACTGTTTTTAGAGGGTTTTTTTTCTTTGTAACTGGATGTTAGTCTGTTAAATATGCCAGCACGAAGAAAAAGAAGATAGTGATACATATATAAAATTTTTGTTCCAAAAAAATAAAATCAACTTCACTGCAGTGGTATTTAATAATGGTTATCTAACAATATCTATGTCTTTTCAATGACATACCTATTATCCAATACCAATAAGGAAGCTTCAAATTTCATTGTAATTCTTTATCTATTTTATATTGTAATTTTTTTAATCTATTTTAAGTTTTTAAAAGAATTTAAAATTTCTCGCTTGTCTTAAATGCATGTAGGTTTACATGTACAATACCTGTTTCAAAAGTCTTCTGAAAGATCTTAGCTTAACAATCTTTCCTGAAGTCTTGAAAGTGACAGTCACTGGACTCTTAACCTTCATGAGATTTAAACAGGAGACTTCTGGAAGGAAGTCTCAGGTACTCTAACCCTTAGTCAGAACCATATTCTATGTGTGATATAAAGCTGTCAGCAATTAAATCAAAGGCTTGCATCATACAGTACAGCTCCCGGGATATGTACACATTTTGTGCTTCCTCCGCGATCGTGGTCAGCGCGAATTCTGAAAATCGCAGAGTTTCTCCTAGAAAAAAACGCTCATAATCTCCGCGATTAAAGTTCATGCACAATCTCCGTGATTCTCCGAGTGTTAGAGCGTTTCCACGGAGATTCTCCGCGAATATTCTTGTGTTTCATCACCAGAGTTTTAACAAACTATTTCCCATTTAAAGGTGAAAAAAAAAATTATTAAATTTATACACTTGAAATCCTTTCATCAAAAACAGTCAGCAATGTGTGATGAAATTACCATAATGTAACTGTACATTTTACACCTGTCAAGTATGTGACTACGGTATAATTCAGTCAAATACATTTATTCATGTGATTTTTTTAACACTTGTTATTATTTAGCAAATCGATTAATACTTTTTTTGCTAAGCGCCTAGACAATACAAATGCAGTTTAACACGTGTTGTTCGGAAATCGGTCAACTCATTTTCTGAAAATAAGATCAGCTTTTTCTGACGCAACTGCTTTGAATTGTCATTCTTTTCGTAAACAAATAGGAACGTTCGTACACAAATGCATCAGAATAAGAGCGCATTTGTTTGTATTTTCACTTTTTAAATTAGATATATTTATTTTCGCAGTTTGATTATCATTAGTAATTTATTTGCGCGGCACCGATTAAAGATTTAAAAATAAATAAATTGCAGCAATTAAAGTTGACATGATGTCAGGTAGGTGTGAAAATCTATTCATTATCGGCTGTCTTTCTTTTCTACCCTTGTTTCACGCATTCGGTATTAATGTTCGATTCTAACGAAACTAAACTTTCTGTTCAGTCAACAAAGCCATCATTGCCTAAATTTAAAAATATCCACATATCTGTTAAAGATATTAATTATCTTAATAAGAAAATGTAATCACGGGAAAAGCATGCTACATGACTGTAATTCCCGCTTTAAAGAGCACGTGGTGTCTGAAGCGTTTAAAGTGAGGTGAATATCATTTTTGGAAAATAACTGTCGCTCAATGTTAAAGGTCAAAAGTTATATTTAGGAACCAATTAGCGGTTGAGACGCATTGTATCATGCGTGTACAGAACATAGGTCATGAGATCAACACATGGTCTTGTGTCTGTCAATAAATTAATGTGTCAAAACATGTGACGAAACGAAATATTACTATTAGGCATCCTAAAACATGAAGATAGAAAGAGTAAGTAAATATAAAATTTCACTTGTATATATATACACTTCAGTCAACTGAATGCATAAACAAATCGCGGAGATCCGTGGAGGATTGATAATCTGCAATTTCACAGCAAATACCGTCACTAACCAGACAAACTTCGTCTCCGCGATGCCTCCGCGATTTTAGGCGTTTCTCAGAGATTCTCCGCGATTTTCCTCCCAAGGTCCGCGGAGTTTAAGAGAAAAATGTACATATCGCGGGAGCTGTACTGTATGTCAGATTTGAACTAAAAGCTTTGCTAAGCTCATGGTTCATACAGAAATTTCATCTAAAAATTCAAGGACTTTTCCAGGGATTTCAAGGAAAAATATTGTTTTTTCAGGGACTCATTTGATATGAATTATAAGCTCTGGAAAACATTTAAAATGCACAAATGTGTATAAATCAGTAAAAAAACACATTTTAATATTCATTTACTATAAGAAAACTTAATCTTTTACACCAAACTATTTCAATAAAACAAATTTGTTTTTGTGAAAAGTGCATTATTATTAGTGGGTCCCTTGTCGATTTTATCCAATTGTACTTCGTCAGCCAACTTTGTTGAAACGAGCATTTCTTACCCGTTTTACCCATTTTAAAGCATGCTCACAAATAATATTGATTTCTATACGAGCGCAGCCATTGTTGATGACGTCACTAAAAGTCTAATAGTCGGATACCGGTGTCCGGTCAATAAATTAATCTCGGGGTATGGAGGTCTGCCGAAAATCGCGATTGTACGAATAAAAGTAAAATACTGTCAATAACATTTTCAAAAAAATAAAACCAATGGGGCAGAGGCAATTTTGAGCTAGCAGCTTGTGAGGAGATGTCATCTGAAGCCAAATTAGTAGATATTTGAGTCCAAGAATTGGAAAAATTGCAATGAAAATTGACATTTGGACAAAATTCATACCAGGTTGGAAGTCCATGAAATTATACAGGGGCTTGAATTTTGCACATGGCAATCTGTTCTGATAATAATGAATATTTGTGCAAATCTTAATTATAATTCTTCAAAGCATGTGGACATTCATTCACTCAGTCTCACAATTGTGAACAATTGTGCCAAGTTATATTAAAATCCCTCAATGCATGATTGTAGAAGTTTTGCTCCCGAACAGCATTTTCACGTGATCTTAACCTTTGACCTGGTTCACGCGCGTGACACTATGTCTTATGATGGTGAACACTGGTATCAAAAAATACTTAGTAAAATCCCCACATGCAAGTAGAAGACATGCTCTGGACAAACCTTAACACCGCCAACCCACGTTCCCATAATAAGACCTGTTGTTTCGGGCATATAAAAACTGTTTTCAGCTATGGTGGCCATTTTGTTCAATGAAGCAGAACCTTTTAAGCAATTTAACAGAGGGCTTTGTAAGGAACATTTTTGTGAAATTTAGAGGAAAATCCCATAGCCCTTAAGAACATATCTGTTTTAATTTTTTCTAGTTCTAGCAGCCCTTATGTGCAACGGAGTGGAACAGTTTGAGCAATTTTAGAAAAGGGCAATATAGGGAAAATTTCTGTTCAGTTTAGTTTAAAATGGCCTGGTCATTCGAAGCTAATTATTGACAAAATATATTTTTAGCTCTGGAAGCCATTTTATGCAATGGACTGGAACAATCTCAGCAATTTTAAAAGAGGGCTTTGTAAGAAACATGTCTGTGAAATCTGGTAGAAAATCACTTTGCATTTTGGGAGGAAATGTTGTTTTAATTCCTTTGTATTTTTAGCTTTTACAGCCATTTGTAATGGAGTGGAACAGTTTGAGCAATTTTAGAGAAGGGCAATATATGGAACATTTTGGATTGGGGGTCCTGAGAGCGATCCCCCTCTCCTCCACTAACATTACTAATTGTCTTTCAGATGAGACATTAATCCAAGGTCCTATGTATCAGTGCTGTACACTGAGCATGCAAAAGAACCAGGGGTGTGAGACTGGAATGGAAATCTTTCTGTATCTTGCATTATCCACCACAACATTAAATAAGAAATTTCCTAGTACTGACAATAAACAGACAGATAGATAAATAGATAGATAGGAAGATTTCTATCAAGTTTGTTTAAAAATGGTCTTGTGGTTTTGGAGTAGATGTCATTTGAAGTAAAATGTTGACAATGGATGATGGACGCTGCACACAGGGTTATCACAATAGCTCACTCTGAGCATTTGCATTTTACTTTGAATTTTTATGCATGTGCGACCAGTGTAGATCCAGATCAGCCGACACATCCGTGCCGTCTGATCAGGATCTACACTGGTCACTTTAAACTAATGTATCAGAAGGCAAACAGTGTAGATCCTGATCAGAAGGCATGGATGTGCCGGCTGATCTGGATCTACACTGTTCGCCCAAGCCATAAAGGTGTATATATGGAGGAAAGGGTTAATCAAAGCAACCCTTGTCTTGTCATAACATTTTTAGTGGTGTAACACCTGTGCCCAAAATATGTCAATAGATATAAACATATTTAAGTATCAGGTCTAATATACAGAGTTCATAGTTCAACTAAATTTCATGCAGCTGTCAATCAAGTGCCAGTGCTGAAAATCCACTAGCATAGCCTGAACCTTTAGCAGTGAATGAAGACAAAAAAATGTTTTGAAATATTAACATACCTCAAGAAGAACACTCATTGCCATTCGTTGATTTTTTCCTCCTTTATGACATTATGCTGATTTCTTCTACGACAGCAACAACACAAAATCACTATGATGATAACAATAACAACAAAACCTCCAGCAGCGCCACCTATGATAAAATAAAGGATTTTGTTTCCTTCTTCTTTTTTCAATCCGTTTACATATTTTTGAACCATCCGAGTCAATTTTCTTCGAGTCCTCTGTACCATTGGGACAATCTGCAAAACACGTGTCATTAACTTTGTACATACACACGCTGCAATTGTTGCTTAAAATTGTACAATTCAAGCACTCTTTATTGCAATCGACACATTTCTGTTCGTCATGCTTGTAAAACTTGCGTATGGGACAAGACTGCATACAAACAGTGAAAATTCCAATGACTTCATTTTTGTCTGTCTCGTTGTTAGTAGTGGACTGTGTTATGGTTATAGAATTTATGCCTTCTGTAGTGACACCCAATCTCGTTGATGTCAGTTCTGTTATGTCTGTCATTGTTGGTACAGTTGTTGTTATTTCTTTCTGACAGGTACCTGAGTTAGTTGACATATTCACCTTAAAATAATTGTCTGGGCAAGTCCTGCTACAGTTTTCAATAACTTCCTGATAACAGGGGCAACAGCTTGGGGTTGTGTTATCTGCCTCTTGGCATTTTGGAAATACTTCCTGAAAAGAAGAACAAATTAAAATTTCATTTGACATCTAGTTTATACTAATCTATTTTATATCAATGGAAAAACAATTTCTAACTTGTATTAATCACAGCAAATCACTTCTTCTTAGGACTACACAATTTTTCTCATACTTGGAAGTGTGGAATGCAGAAAATCACTCAAGACATCAGTGTCAATCTATGACTCACATGACAGACATAAAAACATTAAACACTTTAAGTCCTGTTTGAAGAAGTTCTTAAATTCTTGGACTTGAAGGCCTTTCATATTGTACTGTTAGTATCCGCGATAGACTAATTATTAATAAAATGTTTTTCTTTTTTATATCTTGATTTCATTACACTAAGATAATGCAAGTTATTTTATTTTTAAAGTGCCAGGTTCTAAATTCTTACGTAATTGTAATTTTACAGCATTTATGCTTGTTGTTTGTCATTTGTAGTGTTGGTTGTGCACCTATTAATGTTTTGCTTCAGTCTCAGCGGGAGCCGCATTCATGGGACTTTTGCCGACAGGCGGGAATTTGACAGACAGAATAGTTCCAAGTCCTGGGGTATTAACTTTGGCCGGATTTTAGATCCCAGATCATTTGATGTTAAGCATCTCCCATTGTGGGGATTCTGTGGCCATTTCTCTAGGTGGGGATCCAGACTTCAAAAAGGATAAAATCTTTATAACTTTAATATTTCATCCAATGAATATCTTATGAGATTCTCAAGAGCAAAAATACAGAACATATTAGAGCAAATACTTCAATAAAATGAGAGCTGTTTGCAGTTAAATGAAGAATACAATTGAATGATAAACCTTCACCCTATTGTTAGCAATAATTTGCTACCTCTGAAACAAACATAGATCAAAATCTGTCTGTACATTCATACACTGTATTCACTTGTATACTGTTCGATTGTCAGAAAGTTTCAGCTAATATCCTTATAAATGATAAATGTCAGGTCAAAATAGAAAGATGGACAAGTGCTGTTTTTTGTTGTTGTTTTTTTTAAATCTATTTTTATAGGGGTTAAGGTCACTGATTCCAAGGCTCTGAAATGGCTCACAGATAGCGGCTTGTCACCAGGGGTCTGAGCCCTCACTTACCACATGTATTTCAGACAGCTGGTTTCTACAAAAGATTTCTCCAGGTCGGTAATGATTAACCCAAAACATGAAGATTTGCTAATATACTTGCCCCTGAGTAACTAAAAGAGTTGTTAAAAAAACTTACAAGCAACCCAAAGTAATGGAAACCCGTTCAGAGCAGACTTTGACTACCAGTAAATTACTGTATTTTTATTTTTGCCACTCATAAATTCTTGCTTTTCATTTCTAAACAAGTCACTTTTGTTATCAAATGAGGTTATGATATAACCTTGGGTGTAAAATGCTATATTAACTGAATGAATCATTTCAACATCTACCAACTGTCAGTTGGTAGATATTGAAATGATTCATTCAGATTCACATTTATCAATTCAGTTAAATTAATGTTTGTTTGTTTTATTGAAGTTTAATTGCCAGTTTCAACAGCTGTGGTCATATCCTGGAATGAAGTAATTCTACCTAACAAGTGTTCCTGGGTATCCAATTACAGTAAAGTCTCGCTATTAAGACCACTTTGGGGACCTGGGAGAAGTGGTCTTATTATCGAGTCGGTCTTAATTCCGAGACCCGTGCTAGCCTTCAATCAATTTCTCATCTGTTGTAAAGGGTTATCATTAGCTATAATAACCTTGTTGAAAAGGTAAATTGAAAAATACTAACTAATGGCATCAATTTTATTCAACAATAACATGATATTTTTTTCACATAATTTTCATGTTATTGCGACATAAAATGAATTAAAACTCGAAAGTATACAGTGCAATTTTTCTTTAAAGCTGTTTTCATAATTAGCAACACTGAAATCCTACTGTACACGATTTATTTTTGACAGTTTTTCACTCGTAGCCGAAATAACGTACCTATCCGAAATTAGGCATTATTAACACCTATTTCGTCTTTCATAACGTATTTCTTTGTTCTGCATTAATCAGTACCATTTTTATGATACAAACATTGAAGTATATAATAACTTTCCTTTAAATTACTAATAGCCTAAAGTTTATTAATATTAATTTTTATAAATTGTACCGCAAATCGTTCACACCTTGCTGACGATTGTCGTATTATGTTGTTTATTGGTGATAATTGGTGACACGTGTCATTTGAGTAAACAGTTAATGGTCGTCTTATGGGGTCCCACTTTCATTGTAAAATGGGAATTCGGACCCGAAAAAGTGGTTGTAATACGTAGTAGCGGGTCGGTCATAATATCGGACCTTACGACCATTGAATTATACAGCAAAAAAGTCGGGACCGGAAAAAAGCGGTCATAATATCGATTTGCCCGCAAAAAAGGGTCGGTCGCAAAGCGAGACTTGACTGTTACAAGTTTACTAACCAATCTACTGTCTACTTCTTCACTGGATTCAGAGTGAACGGACAAATGACTTACAGTCACACTGTCCAGGATCAACAATGACGGAAAAGTTCTGCTGACTCTTGCAGGGAATGAAACAACAACCTCTGGATTTACAATCCAATGATCTACCAACTGGCTAGAATGAATGAAGTCAAATAACTTGTGTGTATTGAAATACACTATAATATCAAGTCATCTTTTGTCAAATTAAGATCAGACCAAAGCTGACACACTTGTTGCATAAATGAAGAATTTTCATCAATGATTATTGAAAACTAAAAAATGCATCGAAACAAGCAGATCATTGTTGTTTCAAAAACCATTTTCTCATGTATGACAACAGGAAATGAATAAAAACCGATACATGAATGTAATAAAAGGCCATATGACTGAACAATCTGTATAATTGTGCCTAACTAAATTCAAACACAAAGCGATAAATTAAACTCCTTAAAAATGAACCATGTTAGATAAAAGATAACCGTCCATAAAAATTTAAGAATCCATATTACCCTGAGGAGTAGTATTTTGTAATGTTTACTTAATTCAGATTGATCAATCTCCCTGAAATGGGTCACGAAATAGGAAAAATATGTGTACAGCATTAATCTTTACCCTGCTGGAGGCAAATGACTCTAGGCCCAGTCCAGACCAAGATATTTTAGCCTATAAATCTGTGCAGTCTGATCATGGTCTGCACTTTTTGCCTTTCAGTCCAGCAATTTTCAATAAGCACCCCAATAAACAAATTATGGATATGTCCTAGTTGAAAGACGGACAAATCCATTTTAGATATTTAGTTAGGAAATGGTTAAAAATTAGTCAAATCGGGGACCCACAATATTGTTCCTCTTCTAGTTTTAGTTAGGTGAAAATAAAGGTGCTTTAGACTGCTTCCTGTATACTTATACTGCAGTAAGACAGGAATGTCTAAAGTCAATCTCAGCGGTGGTGGGATCAATCAATTGAAGGGTCCGGAAAACCGAACATTTGTCAGCTTTTACCAAATTTCTGCTTCCTGGACCGATTTTTACATCCAAAACTCTTTAAAAAATCAGTCCATATATTTTTTAAAAAATCAAATTTAAGAATAACGTCATTAAAACGGCAAAATTTCTCACCAAACCCTGATCTGTCCCAAATGCAGTCCTTCTCAACTATCACAAACCCATAAAATTGCCACTGCGTGACCAGTGACCCGAAGCAATATCACCAATTAACAGATTAACTCCTCAATAAGTGTGCTTGCTTGACAGCTAGTCAATTGTTTAACTTTCACTTAGTACAAAACATGTTTTCGTGATGTCAAGAAACCAACTAATATATGCATTATCAACTTCAATTGTCAGTAAGTTAAGTAACGATGAATTGTTTGTATTTTCAAAAGGACAAAAGCCTTGAAAGCATATACTAGCCATACTTATTTTAAACATTGTTTTCGGCCAATTAATTTATAATTTATTTTATGGGGAGGTGGGGCCAGGACGGGGGGGAGGACCAATTTGATTTTTAACTTTCTTGAGCCCTGAATCAAACCAGTGATCTCTGGATCGTAAGTCCAACTCTCCAACTCCTGGAGCACTGCTCTACCACTGGGGACTTAAACAAAACACTTTTACTTCTCCCAACTCTTATGCCAAGTGGGGGAACTTACATGTACTTATCACAGGTCTGAAGGTATGAGGCAGATGTACCCCAAAGAAAGATCTAGATTATCTCCTGTGTTCCTGTTGTAGTTAATTACCTCTTTCTATAAAGGACTGTTTTTGGTCCATTATTTTTGCCCTAGCTGAAATTGAAACTGGGCCCCAATAGGTTTTTTCCTAAACATGTTTTTTTTAACACAGTTAATAACTATTTTGAGCATTGTGCCAGTATAAGTTTTCTTATGTGTTAATAGCATACAGATCGATAACAGGTTAAAATAAATGGATGTAACCATTTGTGCTGTCAGGACAAGCTACATAAAAGCTACATACTAGACAGTATTAACACTGTCTATTATACATGATAATGCATAAAAGTAGTATAAGAACTATTGAAAAGATACATGTAACAGACGAGGCTCATGGTTAACTATTAGTACTATGTCAGAATATTGTTAATCAGCGAAAAAAAAATCTCACAGTACATTTTGTAAATTCAAAATTAATTCATTTTTATATCATGCATAGCTGCTCCAGATCAATTAATTACGTGGCAAACCTGATGGATCTTCCGACAAAAAAAATATGTATCAAGAAGACCTTAGGTTATTTTAGAACAAATCTTAAGTGATTTCTTTTAGTGGTAATTTCAGCTAATAGTCAATATCCATGATGAACCACTTATTCCATGATGATACCACTTATGATAAAGCCAACCACAATGGTACAGGAAACCAAAAACATAATGCTTTAGAAAGGAAGTGTAAAATCAACATAATGATAAATTTTCAAGTTGTTTTGAGACATAATTCAAGAACCACTTGGCAGAGACTAGGAAGTCCTTATAGCAAACTCCACACAGTTATTTCACTTTCAGTACAGCAATCACTGCAAACCGACATGTCACATCATGAAAGTTGAAATACATGTAGTTAAGCACTGGTGCCCAGGTATAGATAACAATGTCAAATGTAATCTTTGTTTTCAAACTGCTTTCATTTTTAAATTCCATAACTTTTAAACATTGTAAATCAATACAGGTCTCCAAACTCCATTAAGTCACTCTTTTAAAGGCCCTCTCCCAGGCAATTAGCTGGGAAACTGAGTTCAAATGTCATTAAAATGTGATGGCCTGATTGTGAATAGTGTGTTTTATCAAGAATTATCTATGGAAATGTTGGAAACAATCTGCTGACACTACAAATCTTTAGGTGCCAATAGTGCGGTGTGTTAACCATGTGGGAACAGTCATGTGAAAAGGGGTACAGAGTACATGTACCCTTACACTGAGAAGCACTGAACTCTCACAGATTTGTTCTTCAAAAAGAATGCTAAGCACCTTTATAGATCATGTAAAATTATTTAGAACTAGAGATGTGTCCATAGGACATGGATGCTCCCACATTCGGCTGTATTGTCACAAAAAAATCCTTTACAATTAGAGACGCATATAAAGTCTAACAAGAAATCGGTAAAACCGATGGATGCTCCCCGAATAAATGCCAATTCCAAAAGGGCTATTGTTTAATATGTATTTTTTTAAAGTATGAAAAATAACAAAGGGCAATAACTCCTAAACTATGCAAAATAGAGTTATGGTTCTTGCACGCTGCACTTCTCCGCATAGAGATCTATCTACCAATAAAGTTTCATGTTAATATCTCTTATACTTTGTGAGACATGCCCCGGACAAAAAATAAGTATGAGAAATTTTAAAGGGCAATAACTCAAAAACTAAAAAAAGCAAGAGTCATGGTTCTTGTGCAATGCACTGCTCATCAATGAGATCTATCTTCTAATTAAAATTCAAGTTGATAACTCTTATACTTAGTGAGATAATTGCCCCGGACAAAAAAGAAGTATGAGAATTTCAAAGGGCAATAACTCAAAAATTAATAAAGCAAGAGTTATGGTTCTTGTGCACTGCACTGCTCCTTAATGAGATCTAACTACCTATAAAGTTTGGTCTTGATATCTCTCATACTTTTTGTGTTATGCTCCAGACAAAATTATGACGGACGAACAAAGGGACAAACGGATAGAGACGGACATACAAAGCGGCAACTATATGCTCGCCCTACGGGGAGCATAATTATCTCCAAGGATTTTCAGGTTATGCTCTAGACAAGATTTTTCTAAAAGGGGAGATAATTCAAAAACGGGGCAAAATGCAATTATGGTTCTTCAGCACTGCACTCCGCGTCAATGCCCTCTACCATTGCGTGCAGTTTTAACAAATTATATTCTGGGGTTTTCAAGTTATGCTCTGGACGATATTATGATGGACCGACGGACGGACAAAGCTGCAACTATATGCTCGCCCTTCGGGGAGCATAAAAATGCTATTTTTAGCTTTTTCTGGGGGCATAACTAATGCCAATCTCCAATAAATTTATCCAATGAATAAATCAAAATAACAAGGTGCATAATTTCACATGCTGACAATTTCCTAGAAAGTTTCATGGCTCTAGCAGATATACGTTTGGAGTAACATGCGACACAAGTCTAAAAATGCTATTTTTTGCTTAATCAGGGGGCATAACTCTAGCAATCTCCAATAATTTGGCATCAAAATATCCTGGTGCATAAGTTCACTTGCTGTTAACTACTCTTAGAAAGATTCATGGCTCTACCAGTTATACGTTTGGAGTTACTCGTGACACAAGTCTAAAAATGCTATTTTTTGCTTAATAAGGGGGCATAACTCTGTCGATCTCCAATAAATTTGCATCACAATACCCAGGTGACAACTATTCCAAGGAAGTTTCATGGCTCTAGCAGTTACACATTTGGAATTACATGCGACAAAAAAGGTCTACATATGGACAGCGTGACAGCAAACTGGACAGACAAGGGCAAATCTATATGCACCCCCACCCTGCCCCCCTCACTCGCCCCCAAAGTGGTGGGGGCATCAAAATGTTACCCTGGCAGCACCATATACCATACGAGTTTCAAATGCATTTGATTTTAAAACTTAGATGTATTTTTATGTATTGGTTAAAGGCGATGAAGTGAACTCTTCAGCATTAAGAAACCTTGTTCAGTCGCTATGCTCCCTCCCTTCAGTTCAGTGCTTCGCAGGGGAGGATTCACTTCACAGCCTCTATTCAACAGTGTTGCCCCGCCCATTTTTATTTTTCAGTTTTTTTCGTTGGCTTCCCTATTTGGAACATACCTATCCATAAGCAAAGCACTCCCACTTTTGTGCCGACACACCTGCACAGACAACATGTTTTGGTAGATGTGCTTTGGTAAAAAAAAAAAAGTGCGCTTAATGAATGTGTGGAGAAATTGCAATTCTTCACAGATAAATTGATCAGAAATTTACATATCTTTGCTTTTTAACTGGCAAGAGAAGTAGGGCAAACATTAAACTAAAGGAAAATTTTTAACATTTAGTGATGGATACTTTCCTAAATGTATTTATTTATCATGAAATTCCCCAACTCCAAGGGTATCATGGGTCAAATTCCAAAATTATGAAGAAAAGAAAAATCTTGAAAAGGCATTGCAGTCTTCCCTCAACTGATTTGTCTTGGCAATTTTCAATAGTAAAGGATTTTTGCCTCAATACTACATAAAATCTGTATACATGTCAGACCTGGGTCCAATTACAATTATAATTTAATTAATTATAATTAATTACAACTTTTGAAATAATTGAGAATAATGAATAATTGAGAAAAAAATCTATTACTTTAATTGTAATTAATTAATTAAACTTAAAAAAAGGACAAATAATTGACAATTAAATTCAATTATTTTTCAATTACATATCCAAATTGTAGTAAGTAAGTGTCAAACATACAACAAAATCAGATTATTGTTAGCAGGTGTTATAACCTCAGGGTATGATGTTTGCTTTTTATCACCTAAAGAGAGGTAATACTGGATTAACTATAACTGGTATGGTCAAAGACATACAGGGATGCCATCCGTCGGGAATATGAAGAGTCTGTGACATGTTATGAAATAGGTCACAAAGTATCAAATATTGTCACTGACAATGCATCAAATATGATTAAAGCATTTTCTTTCTCCCTGCCTGGATTTGATAAGCCTACCACTGATTCAATGGATACTGAAGTTGACCATGACAATTATGATTATCTGACTGACAGCAATGATGATGGATGCGAGGTTTCTGGAGATTTTGAGTCTCTGCCTAAACATTCTAGTTGTTTTGCTCATTCATTACAACTTGTTGTGCGTGATGGACTTGAAGACTGTACTGGACAAATAAAACAGCTCATATCCAAAGCTTCTAAAATAGTTAATTATGTCCGCAAATCTGTGCATGCCTCTGAAATATTGTCAGATGAAAAGCGTTTACAAGCAGCAAATATGACCAGATGGAATTCCCAGTTTTACATGTTAAAGTCAATTTTAGCAGTAGATGAAGAAAAATTAAACCAGCTTGACTGCATCAAGTTAACATCTTATGAACGTAAAGTCCTTCAAGAGCTGTGCCTAATTCTTAAACCATTTGAAGAAGTCACTCTAGAGGTACAAAAGGAATCATCAGTAAGTGCAAGTTTAGCTATACCACTTACTATTGCACTGAAAAGTCACATGCATAGTATTTCTGGAACATTTAATAGCAAAATGTTGAAATCTTTGAAGATTTCTATTGAGAAAAGACTGTCAAAATATGAAAATAATGAAGATTTTATCACAGCAACAGTATTGGACCCAAGATTTAAGCTGACATGGTGTATAAATGAGGCAATTAGAGATGAACACTGTGCAAATATTCGTGCAAAAATGAATGTTTTTGATGAGCCAGAAGAATTGAATTCTCCTCCTGAGAAGAAGGCTAAAGTCTCCACCAGCAGCATTTTCAATTTCATTCCCCAGACCCCAAAACGTCAAAGGCATACGTCTGTTAAACAGTCAGAACTTGACCTTTATTTGACAGCTGACTGTGAATCATCTGATTCAAACCCTCTTCAGTACTGGTCTGCACTTGAAGAGAAGTTTCCAACGCCGGCAAAGATGGCTTGTACTTACCTTGCACTACCAGCATCTTCTGCTCCAGTTGAACGGCTGTTTTCAATAGCAGGCAAAGTTTTTAGACCTGAACGTTGTTCACTGACAGACAGTAACTTTGAGGCATTGATGTTTTTGAAATGCAATAAGGAGTTATAAAAGAAATGACTGTATCATGAGTCTTGCTGATGTCATGAAGACATTTTGGAACACTATTTACTGCTAAGATATATGATCATTACTCTAAATCATAGGGTTGATCATTTACATTCATCTTGTTATTGAAGTTTGTAAAAATAAAAAATATTAAAAAATTAGTATTTCCTTTAATGTATTTGTCTTGGAATTATAATTGTAAATTGATTTTTTGTAATTATAACTATAAAATGTATACATGTATGTTTGAATATTTTAAGTTATAATATTATATACTGGGTGCTCATAAATACAAATATAATATGTTGCTGTTTTTGACAGTTTTTATTTCGCTGATTCCTAACAGTAACAGATTTATTTCTCATTTATAACTATCCAAAATGTGTGTTGGAATTAATTATTTCAATTCAACCATGGAACAGTCTTCCCCAAGATATAAAATATTGTGCATTTTTAAGGAAATTCAGGCTATCTAAACTTGAATGCTGATAAAAATTTTGATAGGCAATGTTTTTTTCCAAGTCCAACCACAAGTTTTATTTTTATGTAAGGAAAATACCCAATAAAAAGTCATTGGGAACAATAACTAGCATACTCTTGGATAAATGATCAACATTACCTTTAAGACAAACAATTTTTATACAAGTTCTCAAAATATCACTTTTCAATGAAAAACATACTACATCAAATTTGACTTAAATTTCAATCACAATGTTAATTGTCTATACAGTGGCCATTTCTGAATAGCTGGAATGAGGTAAAAATGCATAAACATTAGCCACAGTGTAATACAGGTATCCCGATATCTGTCATTTTGTCGGGCATTTTTCATTAACTCTAAATTAAAGACATTGAAAGCTATGAACTTATTACAACAAGCAATAAAAGTAATAAAGTAATAAACAAATATTTACAAATCAAAACTATACATTAGAAAAAAGAAATTGCATGTTGTACAAGTGAACTCCATCCTAACCGGTTAGACACAGTGATTTTTCCACCAGTTTTCAAGGTATGATTATTTTACGGCGATGTCATGAAACATTTCACTGCAAAAAAAGTTTTTGAGTGTAGATGTGAACAAAATCACCAATACACTTTAGGGCAACAGGACCTAATGAAGTTCTTTTACTAGAATAGTAATTAAATATATGTTCTTTCAATGTTAGGTTGAAATCGAAGATTAAGTTTTATTCTAACAGAAAAATGCGCTCAAAACTACCGGCAGTGTTGCCGCTAAATTTTCTGCGCATAAAAATGACAGCTAAAATTTGGCGTTCTGGTCTGACAATAATTAAACATAATATCTATAAATGGGTCAAACCGTCAATGCCAAATCAATTAGGCTACCATGTAAATCAAATTACTGTTTCTTTATACACTCAACTATTAACTTTTCTTATGTTAATGTTGGTACATAGTGACCTCTCAACAGGATTCTTTCATTTGGGTACCTCTAAACTTTATCTTAATAGGTCATCTTGGCAGTGGATACGTCTTGTACATAATTTGTTTGGTAGTATCAAGTTGATATTATATTATTAGCACAGTAAAAATATAAATTTTACAACCCATTTGCAAAAAACTCTACATTAGAAAAATGTCTTTTTTTCAGTCAAGATTGGTGCATATGATCATAAAATTTCATTTGTTAACTTGACACTTACCGAAGAAACACAACGTGACAACCAAATGTTGGTAAGAAACACGACGTAGACAAAAGTCACACTCATTTTTTTCTGTTTATTTTTATTGTCAGCTGATACCGTTCACTTTACAACACTATATATCCATTTCTTATCGGTATTTCGACGCATTGTTAAGTGTTTAAACTTTTCGTGACACATTATTCTCAACAAGGAAGTTTGAAAAGTTTGTACACTTTTAATTATTCTGGCGGCCGCTTACATCAATATTGCGGGAAATGTGTAGGCCGCTTAAATCATTTTTTGTCCATGTAGCGTTACTTCCCTTTAGTTAGTTTGCGGTGTCAAACCACTAATTCAGTCAAAAATTGTACTTATGATGGCTACTTTTAGGTCTTAGTTTTCTTGGCTGATTTGAACATTTTTGTCCTTATGTATTTTTTATGTAATTTTTTGCATGAATCACGTGGCCAGACAGATTGTAACAGTGTGGTAGCAACTTAATGTTCAGACTCATGGATAGATAACGCACTTCCGACCCCCTAGTGGTTAGCGACAAGGTTAGTGTCCAGAACGTTTGCTAGTTAAGCATGATTAGTACTTGAATGTGTGTCAGAAAGCGAAGTCATCGGCCATGTTACTGTGCTCATTCAGAATATAATTCATAAGAGGAATTAGTTAAACATACCCAAATCTGAAAATTGCGTCAGAATGTTTGGTCATTTTAGGGGTATGTACACATGAGCAGAAATATCTTAATTGGTTTAAGCATGGCCTCCCCTTTTCTTTTTAAATAGATGCAAATGTAAGCTAATAATGATTTAAATGGGTCTTGTTATGTTTTACAGTCCCATGAAATAGGTGAACTTTACATAAAATAAAAAAAGAATTGTTTTCATGGTTTCACACATTAGGTAGAACACGGCTTAATTATTTCAAAGACCTAAAATATATGAGTTTTAGGTCTTTGCTTATTTACTTTAACAAGAAAACATCAAAATGGGTTTAATTACAAGGGGCGCCCTATATACCACTAAGAAGATAATGTTCGAAATTAAATGTACATATGTATACCTGTCATATTAAACACAACAAACTTTATCAGCAAGTACATGTTACCAGTTGTCTTTATGGTACTGTATTATCTTCATTTCAAATGAATTTGCTAAAAGTATTTAGTTGCGCGATTCCCTTTATAGTATAGTTCATGTTTTCTTAAGTTCTGGGTCTCAATCCCTAAAGAGACATGACGAAATAATCGCACCTAATCCCTGGCTTAGTTTAAATATATTTATTTTACATCGATTGGGCAACTATTAATCCCTCTCGATGACTGGTTTCTGGGTTCAGACCAGTACTCGCACCGAAAGTGAGGAATGTGGATTGTCAATGGAGACTCTCACCCCTATATGGATTATAACCAGGAACTTCTGTATCCGGGAGTTCGGCGCTCTTACACCTCGACCAGTCCTCCTCCCTGACCAGAATTTACCGAACTGCATATAGAGGCCTGGCAAATTTTGCGTGAGAGAATGAATAGTTTAGTTTATAGGGAATTACCAGTCAAACACTGAACTAAATAGCAGTAGAGGTGTTTCAGAGTTGTAAAAAAAAAGTGATAAAGAATACTTGCAACTTCTTTGAGGATGACTACATTTAGTAATTTCCAAAGAATGCATATTTATGAAATTTATGTTTTTATCTTTTTTCTTATTTAAAGATATATCGCCGATAACCAAGTATCTAAGCTCGTCTGTCCGGAAAGGACTGCGTTAAAAATAAATCGTGGAAGGAAATACGTTGAACTTGTAAATAATTTAACCCGCAGGGAAGAACGGTTCTTCTTGTACGCTTCATTATTTAGTGTAGAAATATCTAGAGACATCATTAATGATCATGTATATTTAACTAGTTCTCAAAGAAAAAAGACAATATAACAATATTACCCAGATCTACCGACTGGCTACCAATAAGGAGAGATAATTTGACAGACAGATGTCAATGATCGCATCTTTCCAAAGTTCACCTAAAGGACTGACTAATGAAGGTAATTTAAACTGAGACATACATAGGACAGGCAGATGTCAATAGTCGCATCTTTGCGAAGTTCATCTTAAGGACTGACAAATGAAGGTAATTTAAACTTACTTTTCATTCCATTTCAAATTTTTCATACTCTCAATGCACTGATGTGCACAAAAAAACGTTCCCGTACATCTACACTTATTGGTGAAAATGCACACCAAGTTTCAAATCGATAGTTCTAGAAATGTGGAAAGTAGTTAATCAAAAAGATTCATTCAACAATGCGACCGACCGATCGAACAACCAACCTACCCTAAGATGACTCCTGTATACACTATAAAAAAATTTGGCAGGGTATTTATCAGATTTTCGCCCCTATTACGGATCGCAATAAATTTCTAAATTTATGTAGAGGGTCACCAAAGAAACATTTATGCCAAATAATTTTCAGAGTGGAACTGCAGTTTCTAAGAACGTTTTAAAATTTCTCTACATAGATATATATGGAAAATAAGCCCCGCCGCTGACAGCCATGTTTTTTTCACAGATAGCTATAAATTTCACAAGGAGAGGATTTTAAAGTTTCCAAAATATATGGAAAATAAGCCCCGCCCCCTGGCGCCATATTTTTTCACAGACTGAAATTAGTTTCACTAGCTAGGGGATGGAGGTGGGGCGGGTAGAGGGAGGGGGGGGGGGGGGTAAAGGCTAGCAATTTGACTAGCTGGTATCATGTGTCAGATAAAAGAGAAACCAAGTTTTCCTGTAATTTGACCCCATGACATAGTTTTTGATTCCACATGACCCAGTTTCAAACTCCTACAAAAAATCATTATGGCAACCTCTCTGGCCAAGTTTCTTTAGAATCGGATGCAATGTGACCTCTAGAGTGTTAACAAGGTTTTCCAATGATTTGACCCGATGCCCGAGTGATCTCGCATGTTTTGTTGTTTTTTTATTGGATTTATTAAGATGAATATTCATACCAAGTTTCATGAAGATCGGATCAACAGTATTGTTTTTAGAGTTAATTTTTTTTCATTATTTCATCCAATGACCTAGTTTTTTACCCAACGTGACTCAGTTTCTAACTCGTTCGAGATCTTATGGAGATTAACATTCTTACCAAGTTTCATTGATTGAAAATGTGGCATCTAGAGCGTTAGCGAGCAAAATGTTGACAAACGGACAGAAAAAGGCCAGACAAAATATGACCACTATAGCTCACCCTGAGCCCTCGGCTCAGAAGAGCTAAAATATAATGACAGGATCACTGCTTTCCTTTTAGGTCTACAGGTGCTGGGAGCGTGCCTTAAACACGTGAAATGAAAATAAAAATCCTACTGGTTTCAGCTAACTGAGTTCGACGCAAATATAATTTAATTATACCGCTGCATCTGTTATAGGGTTCCTTTATTTGAATCTATTCTTTAGTTTATTTGTATATATACGTCTTACCCCAGGTCCGTTTGCTAAGAACACTCTTTCCGATAATTCGATTAGTTAGTAACTAGTCTTTTCAATTCCGTTTTTCCGCCCCGCTTACTTCAAAAATCAAAACAAAACATCGCCGGTGTTTGCTTGTGATAAAAAGCCCAAACTATATGCTTGTATATTTATACTTGCACAGAAGACTATCGTATTCACTGAGGAATAGATTATGGAATTGTTGATATTTGTCTGGTTGTCCATTATCCCTAATACCCATAACTGCTGAACACGTTAACCGACCAAACATTGACGCCCAACGTTTAGGATCCTCATCTACTTATTTAGGGAATATAAGCAAGAGCTGATACTACAGTTTTGCTGTGACAGTTCAAGATAGAGATGTAGGCATATAGTCAATTTGAAGACTCGTGATATAAGACCGATCTAAATAAACAGCTATATTAAGACATGAAATTGCGCAGTGACAGTTGATTCTACAGAGATGGAGTAAATGACTTTTGACCTCAGTGCATTTTGAAAGACATGCAGTGAAAATAATGTGTAATTTTGTGGTATAATGTATTTAACCACTAATAATATTTGATATGTTATTTTCAGCTATTAATGAATCATTGATTTAGAACAATTTTTCACAGGTGACAGTTGATGTTTTCTGGTGAGTTGTTGATTTTTTCTCACTGACCTACATTTTTTCTATATTTGGCTCTTCTGATTGTCCTGTATGTTTCATTTGACACAAATATATATTAAAACATTTATGGTTGGTTGTTAGTGGATAGAGATAAGATTATTTATAATTTTGTTTGTTTAGAAAATTAGAATCATTCTGTGTTTAGAGTTGTTAGAAATTTTCTTTAGGTATAATTTGTGTTAAGACTTAGATTTTGCTTTTATATGACGAGTAGGCGATTCATTTATTTTCACCTATGTGTTTGTTTTACCTTCAAGCTTTTTCACAGGTAAAATGATCAAATATGTTGATAAACATGTAGTTGATTACTGGCCTTTGCCGAAGACAGTTAAAGACGTCAGAAAATTTCTCGGTTTCGCTGGCTACTTCAGGTGATTTATCAAAGGATTCTCTGCAATTGCAAGACCCTTGAATATAACCTACTTATTGGCCATCATTTGAAATGTGATGCACAATCAAAGAAAAAATCAAAGAAAACACCTTTCATTTTGACTTCTAAAGAACAATACGCTTTTGATGAATTGAAGAGAAACCTCGTAAACCCTCCACTTCTGGCCTATGCAGACTATACGAAACCTTTTGAAGTAGAAACAGATTCTTCTAAAACTGGACTTGGAGCAATATTACGTCAGAAACAGGATAGAGTGAAGAAAGTTATCGCATACGCCAGCAGATCTTTGAAACCGTCTGAAATAAACTATCCGGCACACAAACTAGAATATTCGGCTTAAAATGGGCTATAACAGAAAAATTCCACGATTACCTCTATGGATCGAAATTTGAAGTAATTACTGATAACAACCCTTTAACATACGTAAACACAACTGCTAATCTAGACGCCACTGCACAACGATGGAATGTTTCACTCTCCAATTACGACTTCAAGATCAGTTACAAAAGTGGAAAAAGCAACGCAGCTGCTGACGGATTGTCACGTATCAAGCAAGATAGTGAAATTTCATCAACCACCATCAACGAAACTGTTGTTTCTGCAATGTCATTAGGAGCAAGTGCAGAACCGTCTGCTCAGCGGGTCAGTGGAGACATCTTACCGGTGGTCAGATACTTACGTGACTGGGATAACTTGGAACTCAGAGACGTTGTCGTTTATAGATCCAGTCGTTATAAAGGGTACGCGTACAAGCAACTTGTGCTTCCTGAATCTGTGCGTAGCGAAGTATTTAAGGCATTGCACGATGATTTAGGACATCACGGCCGTGACCGAATGACGTCACTTTTCAAACAACGTTTCTTTTGGCCTGGTTTGGACAAATATATCAAGGAAATGGTGGCAGAATGTGCGAGATGCAAACTGAGGAAAAGCCGATCAGATACAGATCCTCTTGTCACTATCTCGTCATCTGAACCCATGAAGATAGTCTGCATAGATTTCCAGAGCCTCGAACGTTCCAAGGGTGGGTTTGAGCACATACTGGTCATCAATGATCACTTTACAAGGTACGCTCAAGCTTTCCCTGCCAAGAACCAGACGGCGGCAACGACAGCGAAAGTCCTCTTCGAAAAATTCTTTGTTCAGCAAAGGAAACGGCAAAAGTCAATAAACGGCAATACGACAAGATAGCCAAGTCATCAGTCTTGCAACCAGGTCACTTAGTACTTGCCAAGAACGTTACTATCAGAGGAAAGAACAAGATTGCCGACAAGTGGGAATCTGAGCCGTATATCATGGTATCCAAACCAGACGAGAATCTACCAGTTTACGACATCAAGAAACAGAACGGCAGATCTAGAAAAATTCGTACCTTGCACAGGAACCTGCTAATTCCACTCAAGTCAGCACTCCGAGGTGACGAAGATAGAGTGCCCAAATACGTCATTCCAGCTAGAAGAAATCAAGCTGCAAGCACAGACAATGCCGAGAATGTCATCCCAAGAAGACCCAAGCGACAAATACGTTGTCCAGAATGGCAGCGTTCTAATCATTGGCAAATGAGTCAATTGTGTGGCGGGAAATAGTGAAGTAAAGTTATGCATGCACTTAATATGAATGTGTTGACGATTGAATTTGCTTAAGGAGGATTGAATATGTTTCAATACTTACCACTAGTTTAAAGAGATTTGGATTTAGGTGAATCATTCTAGAATACATGACTTCTCTAATTGTAAGTTGTCTTTGGGATTCTGCAGAATAAATGAATGTTTTCAGGCAATCTCTTAAGTTGAATTTGAATAGAGAGGAGAACCTTACAGTTTTGTTAAGAACTGAAAGTATAGGAAAAACTTATGTCTTGGAATTTTTTCAATAAGTTATGGAAAATGTATAGGGATTATATTGCCAGACATAAGTTTGCTTTAATATTTATATAAGCATGTTTAATCTTATTTTGTCTTGATGATGTCAAAGTCATATTGTTATACTAGGAGTTATTATCCTCGTGTACATCTTTATATTTATACACTAGATTTCAGGTGTAATATCTTCAACCTTTGTATTAATTTGATTGTGAATATTAATTTTTGCTGTAGATACAATACTAGTATGAAAATATTTTGTGAAGACCACAACTGTATCCTTCGCTTTGTATACTGTGCAAATGTATTAGTGACTCCCCGGTTCAAATGTCTGGACGCCATTTCTCGGCCGGGGGGAGTATGTTATAGGGTTCCTTTATTCGAATCTATTCTTTAGTTTATTTGTATATATACGTCTTACCTCAGGTCCGTTTGCTAAGAACACTCTTTCCGATGATTCGATTAGTTAGTAACCAGGCTTTTCAATTCCGTTTTTCCGCACCGCTGACTTCAAAAATCAAAACAAAACATCGCCATTGTTTGCTTGTGATAAAAAGCACAAACTATATGCTTGTATATTTATACTTACACAGAAGACTATCGTATTCACTGAGGAATAGATTATGAAACTGTTGATATTTGTCTGGTTGTCCAGTTACCCCTAATACCCACGTCCATAACTGCTGAACACGCTAACCGACGACACATCAATACAGAATCTATTCAAAATGATTCAACAGATTAGAGATATTATGACTGAAATACCATATCCTCAAAATCACTACTCTTTGAAAATATGAAGACCACGGTCATGTGACCTTTCCATCAGCCAATCAGAGCAGCGCTGCCACCGTTTTCTGGGATGCCAAATAAGACTACTCTCCAATGTCACAGGTTTTCTATCTAAAGCAAAATGTGACTGTTCTCAATCTCATTAAAACCTGTTTGACATAATCTTCTATAACAATTAATATCAAATTAATTATAGTGAAAAATCAGTTATCAAGAAAATATAATTGAATGGGCCATCTTCATATCCCACTGTTGGTAGACCGTACACTTTTGTCAGATTGGATTATAAATTTTTCAATAGTTTATAATATATTTTACCTGATGACTTATTTTTCTCTCGGGTATACTTTTAGCAATACGAAAAGGTAAGACAAACACTACTCGAATATCTTATATTTGTACTACTTTCATTCATATAAAAAAAACCACAACAACAATTATAAAACTGTGATTAATATACATGTTATTTGCATAGCGTAAATGCAAGAATAGCATCGGCAGCGGCAGAATAGGTAGAGGAAGAAGCCCTGACTGAATTAGAAGAAGCAATGACAATAATATTCATTATCATTCATGTTTACTTTGTTTCACATGTTTACTCTCAACAGTTATTTTTTATGTTGTCCACACCGAATAAGGGATATGGTATGTCCAAAAAGTCTAACAGATTTGTCATTGGTTGATTTTATCGCTCCTTTTAAACCAGCATATAGGAAGTGTTAAATAACAACCTATATTAAACCATTGTTACGTGATTCAAATAGTGTATTGAAATAAATAATAGTTTTTGCGAACTAAATTGTCGCATCTCTGATTTCAATTCATAGATCCACAACATGTCTTATATCTTATAACAATAGGTTTTAGCCACAAACATTTCCATGTGCTCTTTTATTATTTAGTTGTTTGTGTTGAAAATATAACTCCACTTCTTTGTTAAATCAAAGAAATGTGAGGGGTCAGGGATCCATCAATGCATATTCAAGATCAGTGTGTAGGCAAATTCTTAAACAAGGTTTAAAGCATTTATTTCTTAGCAGGGTATTTCATTTAGCAAAATGATGTTCGTCTTCAATGTCATTAGTGCTACAATGTCACCGATAATATTATGGCGATAAGCGATGGGTATAACGACGCCTTATAGCCATTTATGTTTTGTGCTATGAATCGGGTTCTCCTGAGAGCAGTTCAGCAGTAACGCCTAAGAATTAAAATCTATGCTCGCGAGATTTCCACATTCATCTGCTTACATTATCATTAAAAATTTTTGTCTTTCAGATGAGACGTCCCATATATCGGTGTTGTTCACTGAGAATGTAAATCAGATAAGGATCTGTCTTGAATGGGGTGGTTTCTGTGCCCTGCACTATTAAAAAAAACAACCTACAAAAGCAATACCATTTGGTCATATGAACAATCGGAACCGATAATAAATAAAAGAAATACATGGATTTTTTTTATTAAAGGCAAAAGTGAAGGCAAATAGTAGCGACAATAATAATAATAATAATAATAATAATAACAGTTTTGTTAATAAAGGTGATGACGGTAGTGGTGATGATGACAACGATGATGATTGTGGTGATGATGATAGCGATAAAGATAATAGCGCTGATAACACTGATGATGATGATGGTAATTACTAGACATTTCAGTGTGCATCAACTGTAACTGTATTTACAGAGCGCGTCACTTTTCACGCGTAAACAAAATCTACCTGCTATATAAAGTTGTTTATTTATGGTAAAATGAATAAATCGACAAATTTCTGATAGATGTTAAACAAGGAGTTATGAAGACATTACTGGTTTTTCTCGTATTGTTCACAGTATTTGGTAAGTTGTAGAAAATTTAATGGTTCAGTGTTCATTTGCTTTTCTTTCTCTCTTCAAAAAATGATAGCATTTTCTTCAGTACACAAGTTAAATTTCAAGGGTGTAAGAATGTTATTTCCTTTAACATTGTTTTTCTTTGCGATTAGGAAAAAATATATACCTAAACAAATTTTCAAAGATTTTTTTAATTACTCGCAATAATTATAATTCTGAGAATTTTGTACTAACAGAACAGTTTAAACTTATGTCTTAATTTGTTTTCTATTTTGTTAAAACAACATGTTATGTCATTGTACAAAGCCTTTCTCTGCCTAATTTAGATACACATTGTGTCTAAAGATAGCGTAGCAGTTCTGAGAAAATGATTTTAATAAGACTACAGACTGATTCTAAGTTTACCCGAATTCCACATTCAGGACCTGCCTTATATTTGCATAAGCTACTTGTTTACGATGTTTTATGGTTGGACTTTGCATTTAACGATGATAATCTTTTTCTAAAGTTGTAAATGTTGATGGAATTTATATATATTTCGCTTGTAGTAGACTGTATGAAATATTTCTGAAGCCTTAAAAAGTATAAAAATAAGTGTTTGTATTTTCATTTCAGCTATCAAGACAGTGGCGGGAGGGTTTGGGTGCCCCTTGTTTGAGTATATGTGCCATCAACACTGTCAGAGTATAGAGAAAATGGGCGGCTATTGTGGAGGTTCTTTAAGATTAACGTGCTACTGCTATGGTACAAGAACAACAAGGCAAACAACTCAACAGACCTTAACGCAAACAAGTTCCTTAAGCACCAGAGTAAGCGCTACAACCAAGCAAACAACTGCACATACAACAACGCCGAGTATCTTTACAACTACAAGACAAACAACTGCACATACAACAACGCCGAGTATCTTTACAACTAAAAGACAAACAACTGCACATACAACAACGCCAGGTAGTTTTTAAACTACTAGAAAAACATCTGCACATTCTGCAACGCCTTGTTGTTTTTCAACTACCAGACAAACAAGTGCACTTACAACCTCGCCGAGTACTTTTCAACTACCAGACAAACAAGTGCACTTACAACCACGTCGAGTATTTTTTCAACTACCAGACAAACAAGTGCACTTACAACAACGCCGAGTATTTTTTCAACTACTAGACAAACAAGTGCACTTACAACCACGCCGAGTATTTTTTCAACTACCAGACAAACAAGTGCACTTACAACAACGCCGAGTATTTTTTCAACTACTAGACAAACAAGTGCACTTACAACAACGCCGAGTATTTTTTCAACTACCAGACAAACAAGTGCACTTACAACCACGCCGAGTATTTTTTCAACTACCAGACAAACAAGTGCACTTACAACAACGCCGAGTATTTTTCAACTACTAGACAAACAAGTGCACTTACAACAACGCCGAGTATTTTTTCAACTACCAGACAAACAAGTGCACTTACAACAACGCCGAGTACTTTTCAACTACCAGACAAACAAGTGCACTTACAACCACGCCGAGTATTTTTTCAACTACTAGACAAACAAGTGCACTTACAACAACGCCGAGTACTTTTCAACTACCAGACAAACAAGTGCACTTACAACAACGCCGAGTATTTTTTCAACTACCAGACAAACAAGTGCACTTACAACAACGCCGAGTACTTTTCAACTACCAGACAAACAAGTGCACTTACAACCACGCCGAGTATTTTTTCAACTACCAGACAAACAAGTGCACTTACAACCACGCCGAGTATTTTTTCAACTACTAGACAAACAAGTGCACTTACAACAACGCCGAGTACTTTTCAACTACCAGACAAACAAGTGCACTTACAACAACGCCGAGTATTTTTTCAACTACCAGACAAACAAGTGCACTTACAACAACGCCGAGTACTTTTCAACTACCAGACAAACAAGTGCACTTACAACAACGCCGAGTACTTTTCAACTACCAGACAAACAAGTGCACTTACAACCACGCCGAGTATTTTTTCAACTACCAGACAAACAAGTGCACTTACAACAACGCCGAGTACTTTTCAACTACCAGACAAACAAGTGCACTTACAACCACGCCGAGTATTTTTTCAACTACCAGACAAACAAGTGCACTTACAACAACGCCGAGTATTTTTTCCAACTACCAGACAAACAACTGCACATACAACAACGCCAAGTAGTTTTTCCAACTACCAGACAAACAATTTCACATACAACCACGCCATGTATTTTTTCAACTACCAGACAAACAACTGCACATACATCTACACTGA
Source organism: Cyclina sinensis (assembly GCA_012932295.1). Classification (NCBI taxonomy): domain Eukaryota; kingdom Metazoa; phylum Mollusca; class Bivalvia; order Venerida; family Veneridae; genus Cyclina; species Cyclina sinensis. Next base: position 32,475,810 of record JAAONU010000008.1, read on the forward strand.
GTATATTTTCAGCGTCTTAGTATACAACTGTTAGTTCCACTACGCCAAGAAACCAATTTCACATAGATGGTATCCTAATTTTCGTTTCTCTACTACTAGTATCTGCGAATAAGCAAAATATGAGCGAAGATTCTAATATGATTTTGATAAAATTACCAAGAAGTTTGCGTACTGCCAGGCAAACAAAAGTGCATAGTACTACGCCGTGTAATTTTCGGACAACCAGTCAAAGACCATTACATTCCACTATCTTAAGTAGCTTGTCAGCTAGAGAGTAGGTGCTACTAGTGTAAATACCTAAACACCAGTTAAGTTTCCAACTTTCAGACAAGCAACTGAATACCTCTACTAATATTACTAATACTAAAAAGCTTTACTAGCAGGTGAACTACTGTACAAATTAAAACATTTTTTATGTCAAGATCCAAAAGAACGTTTCTACCAGGTAAACAATTATTTCCACGAACAGAAAATCATAAACCAAAAAAACACTTTCATTCTAGGTTTAAATGTCTCTATAACCAAAAACATTCCAAATGTATATATATACCAGTTGTTCGCACAACAAAGTGAGAGGCGTCGCCTTTACAACTTAGATCAATAAAATATAGCAAGTTACTCATGATCATCAACGAATTCCAACGTCAAAGAAACGAAATAAGTAAAAAGAATAACATCTCACCATGATCATTGAAAGGAAAAGATTATAACAACTGTACTGTAGGAGGATAGCTGGAAAAGTCGCAGTCAATAAGACGTTCAGTAAATATTCCCTTATACAACACGGAAAGGCTGCATTTGGTTACCACGTGGATGGCCGCGTGAGCTGATATTAGAATACAGTTTTTAAAAAAAGTCGTCAGTCTGAAGAAGTTCAACTTTGGTTTGCAGTTGATTGCACTCATCGAGGATAACATAACAAAACAAGAGGGCCATGATGGCCCTGTATCGCTCACCTGAGTATGACTGCTTTTAACAAAGTTGCTATGGACCTGGTTAATTGACCCCAGATGACCCATATTCGAACTTGACCTAGAAATTATTGAAACAATCTCTTTGACAAATTTCAAGGTTATTTGTACTGAAAATGTTACCTCTAGAGTGTTAACAAGGTTTTTCCATATTTGGGCTCTATGACCTAGTTTTTAAACCTAGATGTCCCATATTCGAACTTGAGCTACAAATCATCAAAACAACCTTTCTGACAAATTTCCAGGACATTTGGACTTAAAATGTACCCTCTAGAGTGTTTACAAAGTTTTTCGATATTTGGGCTCTGTGACCTAGATGTTTCGACCTCAGATGACCCATATTCAAAACTAAGCTAGAAATCATCGATCGAACCTTTCTGACAAATTTCCAGGTTATTTGGACTGAAAATGCTACCTTTAGAATGTTAACAAGGTTTTTCCATATTTGGACTCTGTGACCTAGTTTGTGACCCCAGATGACCCATATTCAAACTTGACCTAGAAATCTCCAAGTCAACCTTTCTGACAAATTTCCAGATTATTTGGGCTGAAAATGTAACCTCTAGAGTGTTAACAAGATTTTTCTATTTTTGGGCACTGTGACCTAGTTTTTGAACCAAGATGACCCATATTCAAACTTGAGCTAGAAATCATAGAAGCAACCTTCCTGACAAATTCCCAGATTATTTGGTGTAAAAATGTTACCTTTAGAGTGTTAACAAGGTTTTTCAATATTTGGGCTCTGTGACCTAGTTTTTGACCCCAGATGACCCATATTTAAACCTGACCTAGAAATCGTCAAAGCAACTTTTCTGACAAATTTCCAGATTATTTGGGCTGAAAATGTAACCTCTAGAGTGTTAACAAGATTTTTCTATTTTTGGGCTCCGTGACCTAGTTTTTGAACCCAGATGACCCATATTTGAACTTGAGCTAGAAACCATCGATAGAACCTTTCTGACAAATTTCCAGGATATTTGGTCTGAAAAAGTAGCCTCTAGAGTGTTAACAAGGTTTTTCTATATTTGGGCTCTGTGACCTAGTTTTCCAAGCCTGATAACCCATGTTCGAACTCGTCCGAGATATTAATGAGACAAACATCCTGACCAAGTTTCATGACAATTGAGGCAAAAATGTGACCACTAGAGTGTTAACAAACTAATTGTGGACGGACGGACGGACGGACGACGGACGACGGACAAAAGGTGATCAGAAAAGCTCACTCTGTCACTACGTGACAGGTGAGCTAAAAAGAAAACCAAAAAATATAACAAGAGAAAAAACACACCCTTTATAACTCCTAAGATGAGATAAAATGCTACAAGTTGTGTCACTGATATTTGATATTTTGCCGTGAGCAGCACAGATAAAATGATGTGAGGAAATTTAACAGACTAGTGTGTGCAATTAGTTTGCTTTTTGTCTTGTGAATTGATGTGGCCGACACATTTGTTACGTAGGCTAAATAGCCTCTTTACGAGAACTTTGATGTTTATTATGATTTCGGACACATATTAAAATACACACATTATCGAGTACTGAAGGAAAACGTATTCAAGGTATTACAGTCCAGGACTGTATTCATTACATTATATTGTATAAGCGGGGAAAAAAACATAACAGAAGACAACAACAACGAGAACAAAAACTGGCAGAAGAAAGTTATTAAATGGTCTTCTTCTGTAATTTTTGTTGTATCCTTCATATAATTATATATTTATGTTTCCAATATATTTTGGAATATGTTGATGCATTATTGTTCATAAAATTGAATAAATATGGTGGCATACTTCTGCCAGCCACTTAGCCACTTAGCTATCTAGAATATTTTAGTTATTAACTGGCAATTTTCCACTTATTATGTGGCAAGTAGAAAATTTTTGCGTTGTCACTTACGTATCTTAACTGGAAAAACTGTCAGTTACTGCCCAATACTGCCATCCACATATTCACTTACGGTAACTGGCTATCTTGCTTTTTTGCAAGTTAGTTAGTTAAGGTAACTGGATAACAAGCATTTTTGCCACATAATATCTTAACATGACAATTCTGCCTGTTACTTGAATTTTGTCAGTTATTATTCAGACATTGGTGGGGGTATGAATCGCATTCAGCGATAGTTCTAGTTAACTGACTAACTGGCAAAACAGCGAGATATCAGTTACCGTAAGTGGTTATGTAGCTGGCAATATTGGGCACTAACAGGCAGTTTTTGTCAGTTACGATACTTAAGTGGATAACACGAAAGTTTTCAACTTGCCAGATAATAACTGAAAATTGCCAGTTAGTAACTGAAACAATTCAGATATTTAAGTGGCTATGTGGCTGGCAGAAGTATGCCACCATAAATAAAAGATATTGCCTCTTTGTTAATAAAAACTAAGTGATAAAATCTTTACACTAGTTGTGTTATATAAGCTCCTACCTCTCTCAGGGACAATTACAATGTGTTTTTAGAACATAAGATAGGTTGCTGGAGTGTGTTCTTTATTGATTTTAATTTAAATTGAAAATTGATCCGTGATTTCCCCAAGAGTAATGATCACTGTGGTGTAACGAATGTTAATTTATGCATAGAAAAGTGTGTACGCAATATTTGATGACGTATTGAATATTCAAGATAAGGGGTTTTACTTCTTCAAACAGTGGTTATATTTGCTTGTATGTCTAGAATGACCAATTTTTATGCAAGACTGCCAAATTTAGTTTCAGAAATGCAAGTACTGTTCATAAAATTCAGGGTTAAGTAAAGCTCGTCATCAGTGCATAAAATACCGACATAACATTTATGGTTAACTAAAGCTCGTCATCACTGCATAAAATACCGACATAACATTCATGGTTAAGTAAAACTCGTCATCACTGCGTAAAAGACCGACATAACATTCAGGGTTAAGTAAAGCTCGTCATCACTGCATAAAATACCGACATAACATTCATGGTTAACTAAAGCTCATCATCACTGCGTTAAATACCAACATAACATTCATGGTTAAGTAAAACTCGTCATCACTGCGTAAAAGACCGACATAACATTCAGGGTTAAGTAAAGCTCGTCATCACTGCTTAAAAGACCGACATAACATTCAGGGTTAAGTAAAGCTCGTCATCACTGCGTAAGAGACCGACATAACATTCAGGGTTAAGTAAAGCTCGTCATCACTGCGTAAAAGACCGACAAAATACAGAAAATGCATGTACTGAAAGAATTTTTATCAGTTCTCAATACGCATAATATTTTCAAATAAAATCTGTCTCTGTTCATGCGACAAACAGTACTTTATTAAACTGTATCATTTTTTTTAAGTTTGTCATTGAAATAAAAGAATTATAATTATTCTGAGATGCGTGAGCTTTTTCTTTGAAAATCGATTCTCCTGCACTTTAAAAAAATAAATAAACGGAAAACAGTTACATGTTCTTTCAAATGTAGCAAAGCTTATAAAGGTTTTATTGATATAAAGTGTCCGATTTTCATACGTCATAATATAATATTTCAGAAAGCTAAACTTCACAAAGAGCTCTCTTGCTTTGATATATTTACATGTCAGAATATTATCTTGGATGCCGAGATTTCGTGATTTCTGTCGGCAGAGCGGCTCGAAACCCCGCTTACCCCGAAGGTACGAACTTGACAGAACTGTAAGAAAAAAGTGAATCTTGTGACCTTTCCATCAACCTGTCGGGGCAACGTTTAGACTGTATGCTGTGATCCCAAATAACAAAATTCTTGCATATTGGGGGTGGGGCTGGCGGGTCTACCATGAGCACAATGTGGTTGCACTCAAGTAAAATTTGTTTGCCATTATGTTGTAAGATGTTATTATTAAAATAACTGTATTGTAAACATAATTATCAAGAACATAGAAACATAGAACTGAATGAACCATCTCCAGATGTCACTGTTGGTAGATCGTGCACTTTAAGTAGATTTGATTAGAAATTGTAAAATTAGATAATATATTTTACCCGATGTCTTGTTTTTTCTCTTAGGGGAAATGTTTCTAAGTAAAAATGAAATAATAGAAAAATAAGATAAACACATCTTGAATATCTCATATTGGTATTATTTGAAACAAATCAAGTATTCCAGTGGCGAAGAAAAAAAGAAAAATCTATCTTTCGATACTGCCTAGACTCCCCTCACGGGTATTACTGGCAGGAAAAGGAAGAAAAAAAAGGATCAGTTTTTATCATTGGTTGATGTTATCTCTCCCTGTAAAACAGCATACGAAGTATTGAATAACAACTTCTATAAGATAATTGTTACATGATTCTAACAAGATGTGAAGGTAACAGGTGGAAGATAAATAATTATAGAAAAAGTACCCACTTAATACAGTTTTTGCGAACTAATTTATTGCATGTCTGTCCAAATATACATCAGTGTTCATAATTACGTCGAATAAATACATTTATGGATGAAATCTATCACGTGGCATAACATATTTATTTCTTAGAACAGGTTTACATAAGAAAAACATTTATACACATTATCAGATCGGCGCAGAAGATTCTGAAGACGTGAAATTGTCGCATACGTGTAATTTCACCCAGACATTATATTTATATTACTGCATTTGAATAGATCATCTCTGAGTGCAACTCATGCCGCCTCACTCACAAGTAGCTTGCTAAACCAACGCTGTAACAAGAAGAACAGAACAGAACATATCTTTTATTTTTCGCCCAGGTACATTTACATGATACAACATGGGGAATTTACAAAATAACAATGTTGCAAATATTTTCCGGTCATACATTGTGTGTTGCGGGGGAAAGTCATAATATATACAAAGTAACAGAATAAGCAAAGAAGGTATCCAAATGCAGTATATATCTAGCTGAGTGCGCTTAGCACGAAGCGCACGGACTTTGTGTGAACTTTATTACACGAGAATCACGAGCTTTATGTATATACAGTTATCAGGTCGTTCTAGTGACACAGATTTACATAAATTTTGACATCAATTATTTCCAAAACTTTGCAAAATACATGCAACAAATTTGCTGACATTTTTCAAAACGATATGGGACGATGATGACAAAAGGGAACTAAATGAGATGGGGTGTATTGGGATATTTATAACATCAGGTTTTCGATATTTTTCTCTATCTTCGTGGAAAAAATCACGTTCCAGAAGATAATGTTTCTCATAACCAATTTCATTTCTTCGGCACAGAGGACATATTCTCTCTTCAAAGGGGATACCGTTATGTCTACCAGATTCAACAGGTAAGAAGTGATAAGCTGTTCTGAATTTAAAAAGGTTATAGCGATCTTGCTCATTAAGTAGCGTAAAGAATTTTTCAAATGTATGTTCGTTTTTAAAACTAGAATAGATAATTCCTTTATTTGATCGTTGAAGCTGCGCGTACCAATTTTGTTTATACTGGTAAATGAGGGTTATTTTAATTAGCTTGTGTGATCTTCCCACAAGTCAGGACGGCCTACCGATGTTAAATTATCTTTTATTTTATTTGCCCATTTAAAGTTAGTGTCTGTTTGATTTAACATAAATTTATAAATTTGTAATGTAGTTTTTGATCTTTACCCGTTAAAAGGCGATTTCAAAAAAGAAATCATGCGATGTTTTACGGTAACGGAAAAAGGGTATCGACCTAGTTCTCCTAGTAAAAATGACATTGGTGTTGAGCGTCTGGCGTTCGTAATTTTTCTAAGGAAGTCATTATTAACGTTTTCTAGCATATCCATATTTTCGAATCCAAATATTTCACATCCATATGTTAACATTGACAAAATCGTTTGATCGAACAATTTTAGTGACAGATTCTGGTGAAAAGAAAATGCATGGCTTTATTGGTCTGTTGAACATGTTTCTAGTCTTAAAAAAGAACCGTTACTTGCGAAAGTAACACCTAGATAATGATATTGGTCAGTTATTTCAATCTGATGGTCGCCGAGTTTAAAATTGAAATTGTTCCTTTGCCTTGCTCCAAAAACAATTATTACTTTTGTTTTGTTCGCATTTACCTTTAAGTGCCAAGTTTGGCAGTAACTATACAAACTATTTAAGCTAGACTGGACATCAGTTTGTGAATCAGAAACAACCACTGCATCAAAGAGTCCCGACACATGTCAGAAGTTGTATCGGTGTAAGCCCAGGCGTGTACTTTATTGTAATAAACTTTTTCTTCAGGTAATTATTCAATGAATGACCACACCAAGTGTCTATAAAATAGCAAAAACACTTAAGCTTTTGGTGCTGTATATTTCTACACCTACATCCGGTAGAACATGTTCCCTACATCAAGTAGAACATGTTCCCAATTTTGACCGGATGTACCCTATCCAAAAACATATTTACTTCTCTTGGTGACAACTGTTGCAGTAGGCAGAAACTGTTGAAACTGTTTTAGGCTTGGTCTATGGTGTTTTTTGTTTTCTAGTATGCAACATGGGTACATAGTTAAGACAGGAATTTCTACAAAAACAATGAAAATGTAACCTTTACTATTTTTTTCAGAGGCGCTCTGAGACACAGTCGGTTGTTCTTGTTTATAGTTTAACCTAATGGAAAAGTAAGATGTGCATAAACAAGTCTGGAAAAACATTTGTCCAGATCTGCTTCAACGTTTCTATCTTACCTGAGCATGAGCTACACCAATTGTACAACTGGCTTTCCACCCTTCACACTTATCAAACATCTCCTCAGAAATTTACTACAAAGCCGGTTCTTCAAATATCTATGGTGCATGTGAACAATGTTTGTACAAATGGTCTTGTACATATGTCTAAGATGTCTTCCATACCCATATGAGGTAAAACCATTTTACATCATATAAAATTTTGACCTACTCATGACTAAATACCGAAAAAGTACATACACTGACAGTTCAAATAGATTTTCTTAAAACCTCTTACATTAACAAAGTAAGCCCTGCAGTTGGCACCCTTCCCCCTGTCATTGGGCTACATGTACAACCCATGACACAAAAATTGCATAAGATCACAGTTCAAGACTTTTTTAAACTTGTCAAGTCTTTATTTTATCATCATAATGTTGTTCCCAGGGGTTGCCTGTCCTTGCCTTTTGTAATATACATTTGTAGTTGTAAAAAATCTTGCCCGGAATGAATGAATAAATTATAGTTAAAACATATTTTTCAGAAACTAATGGACTAAATGAGTTCTAAGATAGTTTTGCACTTGAAATCAAATCGACAAAGTCTTCCATTCCAGCACAGTGGTTTGGAATGGTTTGCGAATGGTATTCAATAATGTTTGACGCATTTCTTAGCGTGTTATAAAAAACTGACCGTACATTATACACATTTATGCACCATCAATTATAATATAATCAACAAAAAAGAGAAAGAAACACAGGGTACAAAAATATGCAACCATGATTAAAGGCTTTGGCCTAAAATGATGAAAATCGGTCATAAAACTTCTAAGGCCACTGTGTACTTAACCTGGTATCTCAATTTGCTCACCTGCGTGATGGACCGTGCCCCACTGAGAAAGTATAAAAAAGCAAATATCGCGTGCAGTTTAATGATTACATGTTACTCAACACATTTTGTATTACCACTCAATACTCATGAGAAATACACATCACTTTCCGCTGTTTAAAAATAAAAATCTAACCGTATGCTTTCATGGTACAGCTGACCCAAGTACAGAGGGGTCGTGTTATTGCATTGCTATTGGATGGTAAACAGCAACAACAAGTTGCTAGGCAATTTGATGTGAATATTTCCACCACAGAACGACTTGTCAGGCGTCCGAGAGAAAGTGGAACTGTTGCCGACCGTGCTAGATCGGGACGTCCCCGTTTGAGGACGCCACGTCAAGACAGGACTATACGTCTTGCTCACCTTCATAATCGCCACCTTAATGCAACTGAAATGGCTGTTAATTTGTAGGCAATCATAACTATATGAAACCGACTCCGCGATCCCGGTCTGCGATCTCGTCGTCCTTACGTTTGTTTGCCCATGCTCTAAGATTGTTCCCAATGCATCGATGGCAATGAGTGTTTTTCACAGATGAGTCTCGCTTCACTCTGTTTCGTTCAGATGGTCATACGGGTTTCAATTGTGATAGATGGGAATTTAACTGCCGTAAGATATAGGGATGAAATTCTTCGCCATGTAGCAGTCTCCAATGTGCTTAAGAGATATTGAAGAGTGAGTCGATTTCATTTTATGATTTACGGGGTCACCATCAAATATGCTTCAATTACTGCGTGAAATACTGGTAAGGATCTAATGAAATTTGGATAATTTGTTGATAAATGATTAAATGTTAAACTTATATATACTTTTCTATAGAGCATTCAAATATGTATAAGTTATAGACCAGAAATTTCACCCTGCGTTTTTTGTTTTTTTGGTTGAGTATATGTACACTTTTATATAAACTTCATGCAGAAATTACTTTGACAACGGGCTGCATTGCTACCTTTTTTACAAAGCTAAGCTTATGCAATTTATCTAAAGTTTACAAATCAAAAAACAAAAATCATTTTAAATGTAACAGAACTTAAATAGGTTTGCATGACAAAAAGTGTCTGTTTTTATATATAATATACCTTAGAAAAACCATTTCAAAAAGTATAACTTAGCTTTTGTATTTTCATATGTAGAAAGCCTATCTTGGATGTCAAAAATTCGCAATTTCTGTCGGCGGAACTGCACGTAACGTCCGTATGAAACAGAATAATGTAAGTTCCAATGTCATCAAGCAAGATGGAATCAAGCAAAATGGAATCAAGCAAAATGCAGGTTCCAATGTCATCAAGCAAGGTGGAATCAAGCATAATGCAAGTTCCAATGTCATCAAGCAAGATGTAATCAAGCATAATGCAAGTTCCAATGTCATCAAGCAAGATGGAATCAAGCATAATGCAAGTTCCAATGTCATCAAACAAGATGTAATCAAGCATAATGTAAGTACCAATGTCATCAAGCAAGATGTAATCAAGCATAATGCAAGTTCCAATGTCATCAAACAAGATGTAATCAAGCATAATGTAAGTACCAATGTCATCAAGCAAGGTGTAATCAAGCATAATGTAAGTACCAATGTCATCAAACAAGATGGAATCAAGCATAATGCAAGTTCCAATGTCATCAAGCAAGATGTAATCAAGCATAATGTAAGTACCAATGTCATCAAGCAAGGTGGAATCAAGCATAATGCAAGTTCCAATGTCATCAAGCAAGATGGAATCAAGCATAATGTAAGTACCAATGTCATCAAGCAAGGTGGAATCAAGCATAATGCAAGTTCCAATGTCATCAAGCAAGATGGAATCAAGCAAGATGGAATAAATGCAGTAATTCTGTTCCATACGTCCGTGTACCTCAAAGGTTCGAATACTTGACAGCATTCAATAAGAAGTGTAAGTAAAACATTACACGACAACAAAAATAGCATTGATAAATCATTAATAAATTAATGTTCTGTTTAACTTATTTTTTTATATGTATATTTCGGAGCCGTTGCTATGACGCCATTTTATCATGTTGATTTTGCGGCAATAAATCTTTCGGTCTCCTTCTAAAAATTTAATACTGGATTTAAATTAAATATACTTTGTGATTTATATACATTTTAGCCCACGCCATTTCAGAGAAATGAGATATAGCAAATATGAATCTATGTATTGGACAAAAAATATACTGATGGAACATATTAATATTTTTTGATACCAAAATACAATCGCAAATATACTTTTTCACTTTTTTCCCTCCGTGACTGTTTCCCTCCGTGTCTCGCAAAAATAATATATACCTACATGTCTTTCACTAGCCTAAGACTGTCATTTGAAAATAAATTAAGTTTACATTAGGAAGAGAAAGAAACGCCTGACATTTTGCGGTGTACTGGATGGCAGAATCATTATGCACCATGTTATGTTTTGGTTGATTTGTTGGTGGCGATCCTCTATGCCCTAGCTACGTATAGTTATGTTTTTATCGTGGTTTGCATGTTAAGACGATCTATCTCTCTCTCTCTCTCTCTCTATCTATCTATCTATCTATCTATCTATCTATCTTTCGATCGATGATCGCTCGATCGATCGATCGTTTGTATGAGTTATTTTTAGTTGATACCGGTTGCCGACAACCCGAGAAGGGTTTAAGTTATATTAGATTGTTCCGTATAGTGTAAAATGTTTTTTCTAACTATCTGAGTACAACAAGTAACCTGTTCCATAGACACTCCCTTCTTATACGTGTTCCGATACTTGAAATTAACTTTCACGTCACATCCGATAGGCATTTAGTGTTTTTAGTGGGAGCAGAGATCAATCTCGTGACGTTTAGATTACAAGTTCTGTACGTTTCCACCTGATCACTATTCCGTCACAAGTAGACATCATGCGTCATGTTAAATAAATGGACATTTTCAATCGACACTGTTTATTTGATTGCTACTTATACAATCTAGTACAATAAAATAGCCCAACGTCTGATTTCTATGTCTTGTATTGTTGAGTATTAGAATTTCCAGTGTCACAGCGAAGTTTCAGACGTGTGACCTGTGACCCCGTGATTATGAATCTAGTGCTGTTCCACAGGACCATGGGTGACTTAGTAAACGACGTCTTTACTGGGCGTTTTGATTAAACTTCCATCCACCTGAAATATTACTCCAGTGTGTATTTAGGAACCAAAGGGTTCATTTCGCTTATATCTTCCCTGCGGCCAAATTTCAAAATGCTGTCATATTTAGGAGATGTCAGTTACAATTTTGTAGGGAAAGTGCCACTCGATTAATCGATGCACCTGTAAAACATTGTGATGTGATATGATTTTTTACAAACAAATATATGTAGTCGCTTTGTGACAACTGATACAAGCTGTTTGAAACATTATAAGTATCATATAGTACAAAGTCTAAAGCTACGCAAACAGACAAATTGGTGTTGAAAATACCGGGTCTCGTTAAAACAATGGCGTCCGAAGTATCGTCTGAATTTTATATCTCTCAAGCGGCATGTTCTGTTCCTAAAACAAAAATACAAGCCAAATTCAGTTGTACATAGCCAATCAATAGTGTCTAGTGTAACAGAATGTTGGATGCATTATTTGAAGATAATTTGAAATTATATCTGTCTGGTGCCCTTTTCCCTTTAAAATCTTACCAAATATTTTACGGTTATTCCTGTTTCCTGGTCTTTCACCAATTTGAAATCGGATGTTCGAGTTAATCGTATTCGAATAAATGAAATTCGACTGTACACAATACATTAAATAGTAATACAGTTGCAAGATTAGTTCGTAAGGTAAGAGGTCTATCAACCTCATATTTTTAAAGAAGAGTTCAAAATCTTTTTCTTAAAATCAAAAGGTACCTTAACATTACATTGTTATGCGGTAATAAGAAATGAGAAAAGTATGAAAGAGAAGAATAATGTATAAAGGAAGGCACCTAAAATTGAGCTTACAAAACCACAAGAAATGTACTAGTAAGTCTTTTTCGAAGCAAGGGGTCACTGAAAAGGCATGACCTTTTTATGAAACTTCATTCGAATAGTTTTATTGAAGAAATCATGTCGAGTCCAAAACATTGTTCAACGCCAGTCCATTTTTTAGAACCTGTCTCCGTAAATTTAATTAAAGCGTCACCGTATCGGTACGGAAAGGTTAAACTTACATAGCAACTTCTTGTTGAATAGTCGACAATATTTTTTCAAAGGTGGATCAGTGGTCCAGTGGAAATCCAGGGGTCGCAAGTTTAACCCCCCGTACCTCCTGTAACATTACTTTCGGATGAGAGATTAAACCAAGGTCTCATTTATTATAATTTAATTATGTACATATTTTTCCTACTAGGAATTTGCAGTGTAAAGGAAGTGTAAAGGAAAACAAGATTGTTGAAAATTGTTAGAGGGGGAAACCTCGCTCAAAAAACCCGATTATTTGCCCTTTGCTGGTTACAAGGGAACCAAAAACGTTCTTCGTTACGAATAATAAGCTTGGAACCAACCTGGTATTTGAAACAGGTGCTAAATGACCGTACGAACCAGGTGGAATATCGAAGGTTTAATACATCCAATATACATAAGTGAAAACGAACCAGCGAAGTCCGCGACAAATATTGATATTTTCTCATGTTTCTGTACCTGTTATAATTATATTTAACAGAATTAGAATTCGTCTGCGAGCGTCAGTATTTCACTTGTGGCAGAACTGGAAACATAAGGTTTATACTAAAAAGAGAAAAAAGGTAAATTTAATAAATAATATGTTCGCAATTTCAGACAACGGTGATTACATTCCTTTATTTTTTTCTTATATCTGTTTTTTTCTTTTCTTTTTGCTTGTTTGTTTTATTATTATTATTATTATTATTATTATTGAATGTTTATGTCAAAGTTTTGTTTAGAATTAGGTTTGAAAAATTATTGGTAAAAAGTGTTACATAAAATTTTATTCGGAGAAGCGGCGTGAACCAGCATATGTAACCTAATTGTGGAAATTTAATTAATAAATTCATTTATTTATCATTTTTGATGCTTTATTTTCTGTAGCGTTGATTTGTTAATTCATAAGTCGTCGAAATTGTTGAAATTTATCTAATTTCTAATTGTCTTTTTATATCTTATTTTCGGCATAGGCTCATAGAATATTTTTACTTCTATATATTTCTGGATCCAGATATGAAAAAAAAATGAAAAGAAAAAGATACAAAACAAAATTGAAGGCATTATATGTAAATTTATTATTTAGTTTACTTTTAGATATTTAACACAATTGTTTCATTAAACATTCTGGGTGGATTTTCTTTTTCAAAATATAGTTTTAGTAATTGTCTTTAATTTACGTGTACTTATAAATAAAACTGAGGAAAAATTACGACTCAGTATCTCATAGACAAGAGCTATAATCTCAATACTACTTTTTTTTCTTCTGTTCATCTTTGAGCAGGAAGCCGCTTCTTTAGGAATGAAAGCGGGCGCTAAGAGATCAAAAGGTAATGAAAGATTATGGTATAGTTACGGAAATACACATAATTTCCTTTCCTAAATACGTATGTCCGATAAACATAATTTGGAGACAGCTGGTTGCAAATCCGATACACTTCTGATTCTGTAACTGTTCAGTGCATAGCGCTATTACAGGACAGGACAGGACAGGACAGGGCAGGGCAGGGCAGGACAAGATACTAAGATATAATAATGTATAATTCTGCATAATATGTGTGATTTATTTTTTTGTATTAAGTTTTAACATTACGGTTTATAAAATCTTTTTTTTTCAGTTCTGCTTGTTCTGAAGTAGTTATTAAATATGTAATGGAGGCCTGAATCTTTGTTTCTCAGCTCGCGTCAACTCGATTCACTGGAGGCCTGAATCTTTGTTTCTCAGCTCGCGTCAACTTGATTCAATGGAGGCCTGAATCTTTGTTTCTCAGCTCGCGTCAACTCGATTCACTGGAGGCCCAAATCTTTGTTTCTCAGCTTGCGTCAACTTGATTCAATGGAGGCCCGAATCTTTGTTTCTCAGCTCGCGTCAACTTGATTCAATGGAGGTCCGAATCTTTGTTTCTCAGCTCGCGTCAACTTGATTCAATGGAGGCCCAAATCTTTGTTTCTCAGCTCGCGTCAAATTGATTCAATGGAGGCCCGAATCTTTGTTTCTCAGCTCGCGTCAAATTGATTCAGTGTACAGTTGCGTGCTGTTTTATTTTTCTTTCTTTTTTTCCTCCAGATTGAAGACTCTAAATCTAAAGTGAATATTACTGAAGTGATGATAAATTATACGACAGATTTATAAATCTTCATATACATTTCTGTATAAAGTTTTATTCATAATCAGTTTTTTTTCTTTTTTTAAATAGGGCAACTGGCGAGCCTGGGAGTTTATTTTAGTCTCAGATGTGTTAAAAAGGGGGAAAAATAGACGTTTCCATATATAATGATAACAAAAAATAGTTCGAATAAATTGTTTATCATTATTAATATTTAGCTATTGATTTCGACACATACAGTCCAAAATGAAAACACTACAATACCGGCATGTCACCTTCGAACACCTACTGTTAGAAATATGATAAATATATCACAACTTTTCTCAGTTTTTTCTTCGGTAAAGTGTTAATCATTAGTTGACATTTCCCAGTATGTGTGAGAACAGCCTCTGGTCTACGTTCGATTGCACCTGCCCTTAATTATTTTCAAACGAGGTAGATTTCTTTTTTTGCAAACGCATTTTAAACCAATTATTTATAACGGGAGTTACATATTTTTATCTCTTATATGATTTTATTGCGATTTATAAACAATCTTTTTCATTGTTATTCCATTCTAGATAAAGTGTTCACTTAAATTTGATTTTTTTTTTCAAATTTGTTTAAACATTTTGAGACTCTAACGGAATATGCAAGTATTAAACAAGGAATGGGTTAGTTCGGTGAGTAAGCCTTAAAAACCTTGGTACATTTTACTTTGTTATTTGCGCTAGTTTCTGAATAATACTAACTGTGATATTAAACTTTCTTTCCGATTCGACAAAATGCGGACTAGAAAATGTTGGTAACTGTAAGCATTTTCCCCTTAAATCACGTAAACTGTAACCATTTTCTCTTAAAATCAAGTAAACGTCATCACAGGAAATGTCACTCGAATTATTAATATTTATATTATGACATGTTTTGTCAAAATTTATAGTTTTTCCCCGTTTCCAAGGCAACTGAATCACATAATGCTACACAAATCAATATAAACGCCGTAAACAAAAAAAAGTGAAGTGACGCCAGAACAGGAAATTGAATTTTGACGGCAAAAATTTTAGTCATATTCAATTCAGTAAAGCAAAAAGGACATTTACAAGCCGGTTTTATCTTACTGAGTAAGACATAATTATTTCCTTGCAATTGTTTAATTATTGTTTAATTATTGTTTTATTAAATTATTTTCATTTTAAATAACGCTAATTATTTATGTTAGAATGGTGGCTTTTTATTTTAAAATTGTTTCTCAAACACTGTTAACTGTTGGAAAAATGTTAGAAAAGAATAGAGACACTCGGCATTTGACCATTTCAATTTCTTCATACTTTCATAGTTGTCATGTCAGACCTTTTCTTTAGAGTGTCGACTCTAAAACAGTCTCGATTTTTTTTCTCTCAGCTCAACGTTATTCTAATAAAGACACTTCTTTTATCTAACATTGCTGCAACAAAATTCAGATTTATTCATTTCCTCTGACTGATGACCTATGGGTTCGAGCCCCACTACCGACTATTACCATTTATGTGACAGTTAGCAGTTTTTTTACGGAGAATGGGAGTCTTGGTCTGCTACTCTCCAGTAAACTGACCACCTGATAAAACTTTCAGTGCTAGTTTGCGTTATACTCAAATAAACCAAACCTTTCCTTATTCCTCTTTTTCTTCTGACACCGCCTATATTTGAACTCAAAAGAGGATCAGTGATGAACAATTTTATGTCATCGTTACCTCTAATGAAAACTTTTTAATTTTTCACAAAGCACTTAAATAAACTTAAAAGATAGATAGACCCACGTTAAAAAAAACGTTTTCTTCTCACAGAATGGTATTTTGTCAATGTAGATAAAACCATTGCAAGCTGTGAAATCTTTAAAAACTTTTTGAATTGCAGACTGTTGTCTGTTATATAAAAAATGCTTCATGTGGTACAGTTTAGAAGACAAGTGAATGCGTAATCAGAAAAAATCGATAGACCGTTTTTTCTAATCTTTGGTTTATGTATGAGCGGCGTAACGTTGAATATGGCAATCGAACTATATTGAAGCAAATCAGCTTTGTAGCATATTTTCACAAATAATATTTCAAGGATATACTTATCCATTGGTGAAAACCTTTGCTTTCCAAGCTCCGGACAGGCAAATTCTTTCTTGGTTACTGCGCGACAATTTCTGACAATTAAAGCAGAATTCTTTTGTTATTTTTCAGATTAGATTCAAGATGACACCAGCTGAACAGAAAGAAGCTGAGGCCAATGGACCAGGTACAGATTTATTTGATCTTATATCTACTTATGCCATATATATAATCCGATATTTGTTATCGGGAGACTATACATATAAAACTTATATAATCACTTCCTTTCAAACTTACTCTGCTAAGTATGCAATGTGCAGCAGGTGTGTGCTCTCCTGCTGAAAAGATGTCTGTTAAGTAAACAGCATTTTAAAAAGGAGTTTCATATTATATTGTTTATAAATGTACAACAGTCCCTGTTATGCGTGGGCTTAACACACTGATTTCTAAACTATGTGGTTTGCAGCAAAACACTTATCATGAGTGGGCAAATTGCCTTTATCTTAGCGAAGTATTTGAGGGTATTTAAAACAAATAAGAGCCTAAAATCCATATTTCATATGATCTAATTTTTATTCTGTCTGGTGTGCTTTCATTATTCCAACTTCCGCCGCGAAAAAAGATAGAAAAAAAACTGGGAAAATATCTGTTAGGCTTTATATTGTTCTCAAGTTTTTGTGAAGACTTTCTGTTCTGCAAAGTAGGCGAATTACACTGGATAAAACATGCGCAAATAAGCTTTCTTAGAATGTCGTCTCAGTTTTATGGTCTGACAATAAAGCTACTGATTACTTGCTAACAATTTTTGCTTTTTTATGAGAAATGCAATTTCAGCTAAATTTAGGTACTTCACTAATAAGCCATATTTTGTTTACGGTACTTCACTAACAAGGCATATTTTGTTTATGGTACTTCACTAACAAGGCATATTTTGTTTATGGTACGTCACTAACAAGGCATATTTTGTTTATGGTACTTCACTAACAAGGCATATTTTGTTTACGGTACGTCACTAACAAGGCATATTTTGTTTACGGTACTTCACTAACAAGTCATATTTTGTTTATGGTACTTCACTAACAAGGCATATTTTGTTTATAGCTCGTCACTAACAAGGCATATTTTGTTTATGGTACTTCACTAACAAGGCATATTTTGTTTATGGTACTTCACTAACAAGGCATATTTTGTTTACGGTACTTCACTAACAAGACATATTTTGTTTATGGTACTTCACTAACAAGGCATATTTTGTTTATGGTACTTCACTAACAAGGCATATTTTGTTTATGGTACTTCACTAACAAGGCATATTTTGTTTATGGTACTTCACTAACAAGGCATATTTTGTTTATAGTACGTCACTAACAAGGCATATTTTGTTTATGGTACTTCACTAACAAGGCATATTTTCTTTATGGTACTTCACTAACAAGGCATATTTTGTTTATGGTACTTCACTAACAAGGCATATTTTGTTTACGGTACGTCACTAACAAGGCATATTTTGTTTACGGTACGTCACTAACAAGGCATATTTTGTTTATGGTACTTCACTAACAAGGCATATTTTGTTTACGGTACGTCACTAACAAGGCATATTTTGTTTAAAGTACGTCACTAACAGAGAATATTTTGTTTACGGTACGTCACTAACAAGGCATATTTTGTTTACGGTACGTCACTAACAAGGCATATTTTGTTTACGGTACGTCACTAACAACGCATATTTTGTTTACGGTACGTCACTAACAAGACATATTTTGTTTACGGTACGTCACTAACAAGACATATTTTGTATACGGTACTTAACTAACAAGGCATATTTTGTTTACGGTGCGTCACTAACAAGGCATATTTTGTTTACGGTACGTCACTAACAATACATTTTTTGTTTACGGTGCGTCACTAACAAGACATATTTTGTTTACGGTGCGTCACTAACAAGGCATATTTTGTTTACGGTACGTCACTAACAATACATATTTTGTTTACGGTGCGTCACTAACAAGACATATTTTGTTTACGGTACATCACTAACAAGACATATTTTGTTTTCGGTACGTCACTAACAAGACATATTTTGTTTACGGTACGTCACTAACAAGGCATATTTTGTTTACGGTACTTCACTAACAAGGCATATTTTGTTTACGGTACTTCACTAACAAGGCATATATTGTTTACAGTACGTCACTAACAAGGCATATTTTGTTTACGGTTCGTCACTAACAAGGCATATTTTGTTTACGGTACTTCACTAACAAGGCATATTTTGTTTACGGTACGTCACTAACAAGACATATTTTGTTTACGGTACGTCACTAACAAGGCATATTTTGTTTACGGTACTTCACTAACAAGGCATATTTTGTTTACGGTACGTCACTAACAAGACATATTTTGTTTACGGTACGTCACTAACAAGGCATATTTTGTTTACGGTACGTCACTAACAAGGCATATTTTGTTTACGGTACGTCATTAACAAGGCATATTTTGTTTACGGTACGTCACTAACAAGGCATATTTTGTTTACGGTACGTCACTAACAAGACATATTTTGTTTACGGTGCGTCACTAACAAGACATTTTTTGTTTACGGTACGTCACTAACAAGGCATATTTTGTTTACGGTGCGTCACTAACAAGGCATATTTTGTATACGGTGCGTCACTAACAAGGCATATTTTGTATACCGTACGTCACTAACAAGGCATATTTTGTTTACGGTACGTCACTAACAAGGCATATTTTGTTTACGGTACGTCACTAACAAGGCATATTTTGTTTTCGGTACGTCACTATCAAGGCGTATTTTAAATAAACACAATATAGTAAGATAGGTTTAGGTACAGAAAATGGAAAACAAGCAGACTTTATATATCTCAGTAACCAGATAGTTCTCGTACTTAATCAAAAGAAACGTCTAAATAACTATATCCATTATAAGTGTTTTGTCGTGGACTGAACATACATTTTGTCCAATCGAATTGCAGTATTTTGTTTTTCTAATTTCTTGACACTTTATGATGGTACATCAGTGTCAGCTGCTTGCGCAGTATAACGGTCGATTTTAGTCAGTGTACAAAATATTATTTTAGCCACTAAGCCAGTTAGTGTTTTATAGTGCGCTTTGCGAATATTAATTTTGTAAAATGAACTCTAACCCTTTACCAAAAGGAATGTTAAAATACTAGCCTGTGTTTCAAGTGCATGTTTGGTGTTTTTAGTTTTGTTTATTATATCTAGTATGTTTTAGTAATGTAATGGAGGGGTAAATAAAATCAAATGCAGCTTCTCGGCACATTTAATTTGTGTAATGCTTGCTAAACACTTGGTGGTTGAAATAATACTTTGTCTACTGACTAAACAAGCGGTTCTAACTAACCCAATTAAACTGATAGGAATTCTCAAAAATACTGCGAAGTGCTTGGACAAAATATAATTTCAACCACAAATTTTGCCTTAATAATGACGCTGTCAATTTCAATATTCATGGTATGTGAATTATGATACTTTATTTCTTCCAACTTATGGGAGAAGGCACTTGCGTTGAACTTTCGCAGATGTTTATTTACTGATAAAATAATGTGTATGATAATAGAAGTCATATAAGGGAGATCTGAATGAATATATTAATCTCACAAAAGATGGATTTGCATCGTATTTCCTTATAAAGCAAGGTGCCATTCTTGTATGATAAACCATATCATTATGATATACTTGTTAGGTATTGGCGATGATTTACTGTTGAGAAGACATTCTTGCGAAGTCGTCACTATAGCAACCATTGACGTTAGTCGGTCTGCCAATAATCTCGCTGAACGTGTGTACACTTATTTTGCTTACAAAAGAGACTGAATTAATTAGTTTCATTTTCAACTCATTTTTCCCCGAGATTGCTAGGTAAATTAATAATGAATAATTAGTCCTTTCACTATGAAGTTAACACAATGGTGGTTCAACCTTCGGTTAAAAGAAATTAATAGGGTTAAATATTCAAGAAACAAGAACTGTCACTGTAAGATGGCAATGCCCCCGAAGTGGTGCTTTGACTTTGGGCTGAGGACCAGTCATTCAAGGGTCAAGGTCAAATAAGTATGGGTAATGGTCTTGTCCAAGGGGTGTTGTGTCCAAGTATGAAGTTAATCGACTTTCTAATAAGGAGGTTATGGCTAATGTTTAAGATTTCGGACAATTGGATCTTCAAGGTAAAGGTCATTCAGGGGTCAAGGTTAAATAAATATAGGTCAGTGGGAAAGTCTTGCCCTAAAGGGTGTTGTGTCCAAGTATGAAGTAAATCCACTTACTAATAAAAAAGTTATGGTCAGAGTTAAAGTTTCTGAACAATTGAACATTCAAGGCGAAGGTCATTCAGGGTCAAGGTCAAATAAGTATAGGTCAGTGGAATGCTCTTGTCCAAAGGGATGTTGTTTTCAAGTATGAAGTAAATCCACTTACTAATAAGAAGTTATGGTCAATGTTAAAGTTTTCGGACAGGACTGACGGTTCAAAAACTATATGCCTCCCTTCTGGGGCATAAAATATGTTTACTTGCGAATATAAATCATTGAACCTGCAGATTAAAAATAATAATTCATTAAGGTAATGGCTATTTACTACAGATCAAATAAAACATTTCTTAAGTATTTCTTAAGTCTTTATAATCAGTATATTTATAACAATCGGGTGTATTGCTGGTGTATTATGGGTGTTTTCAAGTATTTTGTACGGCTGTATATATTAAAGAGAATTAATCAGACATGTAGGGCCGGAGCTTAAAACATCTCATTCGACAATTGAAATCACAACAATCTTTTTATTATTATTTTTATTTTATTTTATTTATTTATTTATGAATGTGCATTCATCTTTGCTGGTGTAAACTAAACTGAAAACAACAACAATAAATCACCGGATATGACGTATCACATATGACATCATATTGTTGATTTTCAGAGATGACTTTTTTCATTTCATTATTCCACGAAAAGTCCCGGAGAAATAAATCATTATAAATATGAAATAATTATTATTATAATAATGATAATGTTGATTGTTATTATTAAATAAGCGTTACCAAAAACTTGAGAACAAATAACTTGGCATGTTCAGGTGCAAGTTTCGTCCCTCTTCCTTCTTTAAACAGACAAGATGGAGATGTAATGGACTTTTCACACCTTAAAGGTTAATTGAAAGAAACAAACTGGCTAGTGACAAATTATAGGCAATTTTGAATTTGTTACAACTATTATCACCAATTAATAAATCAACTGGCTTCAAAATAACTAACATTTATTTGATCTCTTTCATGTTCAGAACATTTAGGCAAAGTCTAAAAGAGGCTTAAACAATCATTACTGATCTCGGATTCTGCTCTAACTGGAAATATTCAATTTCTGAATTTCACTTACTGAGCCTGTTAGGCTCTTGAAATGTCACGCTCATCATTGTAACGCCTAGACTCTTTGTAATATGATATGTATGCTGGCATAAGACCACACCTCTTAGTATTACATTACATGTGGTGATTATTTAACCCTTGCCATGCTAAATATCTGAAATGGACATGTCAGTCTTTCAATTTGGACAGGTCCATTTACTGTTAATGAGGTGCTTTGTGAATAGCGAATAGTGCAGACCATGATCAGACTGAACAGATGTGCAGGACTGGTCTTGGTCGCCACTAGTCGCAAAGGCAGAGTCAGTTGCCGCCATCAGGGTAAGGGTTAAGGATGCAGATAACTAAAAGCTACTGTAGTTGTTATGGTGTTCTGTCCGCAAACAGAACAAAGCTATTTGTTAATTAGACATGTGTTTTCTCATATAGAATTGAATTCATTTTCACCTTCAAAAATGACTTCTGACCTAATGTATTATAAAAATAGAGAGACATATATGATATAAAAATTAATACACAATCGCTACACAGGTGAGTTGTAGTTTCAAATCAATGGTGAATTTTACGAGCTCTGTTAGGCACAGTTAAGTCATTAACAGCATACTCTGAAATTTATCAGTGATATATGTATTTTATTGGCTTCATTAACAAATGAAAATGAAAGAATGACCAATAATATAAAGACGTGTTAAAAATGTTTCCTTAAAGCGATAAACAACCAGGTAAGAGTGCATTTGTAATGAACGGCTATCTACCTTAAATAATATTACTCTGACATTAAGCATCGTAACCAGGTAGGCAGAGCTTTAATGGTGGACGGGTCACGTGACTTTCGTAATGGCGGCGGTCAATTTATCAGTTATGGAACTGTCTTTACAAATTCTAATATAAGTAATATTGGTGCATTCAGTTTGCCGGTTGTACTGAGGAATTTTCAACTGTACACCTTGACATTTGGTAAAATTTCGTTAAATACCAATGACACACGATTTTAGGAAAATATAATACTCGAAATTTCAGGTTATGTCCATTTAAGTATTGAACACTTTCAGTGGTGACTTTTCAATTCAATACGTTTTCAAGTCAAAACCGCGACGATCTACTCTGATAGAGCAAAGAGTACAATAGTCTAAATTTGGGACTAACTTGTTTTTTTATCAAACGAATGAAGATAAGACAAAGAAGTAGTGATACTTTGCCGAATGCAAACTGGACTTTCCTCTGGAGATTTTAAAAACAAACATCAGTCATTGAGGCGAAGCGAACGACTGTTAATACATTACAACTTATTACGTTTTCAAGGACTCTTTACTTAACATAAATCAATTCGTTAGATATTTTACTTTAGCATCAATTTACATAGCAGGCCTGTTTTGTATCCTGCAGAACGAAAGTTAATTCAATTTAGCAAATATGTTTTGATATAAACACATCTATGTTTTCCTTTGCAGGAACAAGCCCATAGTTGAAAGGAGTTTAAGGGTAAAATCATTTAAGCCGTTTTGTTATTCTACCTTTCTCCTAGGTCTCAAGGACGTTAGAAGTGAGATATCTTCGAACAGTTCAAGTGAGGAGTTACCTCCCTTCCAGAAGAGGTCACGCCGTAAAGAATGCATCTACATTTCAATCGCAGTGGTCCTTGGAGCTGGACTTATCACCGTTTTGGTGTATTTTTCAGGTAAAGTTTATAAACTCTGACTGGCTGTTGTCTTGAGAATTGACATATAGCACAATTATATTTACAGGCTGTAATGCAGTTCCACTCTGAAAATTTCAATGTTCGTTTTACTTTTTCTTTTTCGGAAAAAAATTGAAATTTCTGATAACCTATCTTTGAAAGGCGTTATCGAGGAAGTATGAACGTAAAAAGACTAAGACGACATTAATTGAAAACCCTGAAAACGTGGTGTTAAACACGATGTTCGAGGTAACATAGACGTTTAAAAGAATATAACATGACAGTAACAAGAATTCAAGACGTTGTGTTGTTTTTTTACTAGTTGCGCAATTACAATATAAAACATTGATCACGACGTTAAAGCAAGTTAAAAGCAACATAAACGCAAACAGTGACATGACAGACGCAACATAAACGCAAACAGTGACATGACAGACGCAACATAAACGCAAACAGTGACATGACAAGAGCAACATAAACGCAAACAGTGACATGACAGAAGCAACAATTTTGAAAGTTGCATTAATGATGTTAAAATGCTGTTGTATCTGTTAAAACATTTGAACAGGAGTAAACTTGACAAGATTTTGTATAGCTCTGAAAATGCGTTTGTTTATTAATGATTCCGAGGACGATTAATTCTTGAATTTTATATACTCTTTTTACATTAGTGACCAATGCTCTGAAGAGTGACGACCCTGTCGGTAAGTTGCATTTTCACTACCATTACACCCGAAATTGATTGCGAAATAAATGCTGTTATATAACTTATAAAATCGTTTTGATAGAATGTCAGTCGTTTGAAAAAAGGCCATCTGCATTATGTGTGTGTATGTGGTCTGTGTGTGTGTGTGTGTGGGGGGGGGGGGGGGGGAGACGAAAGCAAAACACGATAAAGCATGATACAGGAAAAAAGTAACGTCCGTACACAATGATTATGAGTTTCCTCTCTGGTGAATTATTATTTGCAAAACCAGTTTACACTTAATGTAATTACATTTTTTAGGTTAAAAGAAATTCTTTCTATTCATTAAGAGAAACAATATTGATTTGCTTTTTGAAATTAATGACTATAATATTTGATTTTATATACAGAACGAAAGAACACAGGAAGCGGTGAGTTCATCATCTAAAACGATTTTTTTTTTTAAATCTATACGTTTCTCATCTTACAAAAGTATTAAGTAATTCATTTATCAAATATATTTACTGTCAAATGTAGACTGAAACATTTTCTGCTGCACAGATATATTATGTACATAAATTTATTATTATACTGTTACTATAATTATTCTGATTTGTTTTTGTTAATAACACCTGATGTTGTTGATGCTTTATATAAATAAACGTTGAAGAAAGTTATTCGCATTTATTTCGATGACAATACTCATTCAATAATGTAAGTATCTTATCCAATATTGTCTTTTATAGAAGTTATATCCACTTTAACTTCCATTTTTTTAGATTATACCACTGTTGCAAGCACAACACCAAGTAAGTGGGGTTTTTTGCTGTTGTTGATTTGTTTTGTATTTTTTTTTATACAGCCATATTTTTGCAATCACGCTGCATTTAAAACTCATATAGGTAAAAGTGCAACACTTTTGCAGTCTTATTTGTCTTTTTATGCGACTAATTTTTTTCTTTTTTTAAAAAGGACGGTATTTGTTCATCAGTGCAGAAGTTAAATAAATATCTATCCGGAAACATTGACTATTTAAATTCGGCTCGTGAATTTTACAATTAAATTATGTTTGATTGGACATTCATTTAAGATTTTTAGTTATTAAACGGTTATCAAACATTGTGTCTGGATAGCTTTTGCAATAACAAAAATAACATTTCTTTGTGATATCAAAACTTGAAAATAAAACTTTATCATACTGTATGTTTCAGTGGACTTTGGTTTCGACTACCAGTACGGAGACGATGACAATATCGAAGACGATTCGCCTAGCCGTAAGTAAAACCACAACAACACATTTTTTATTCGGCATTAATTTATACATGGCATTTAAAGAAAAACAAAATGGTTTCACATAATTCATTATACAGCGACAGACAGCTTATGCAATATGATAAACCGACTACTCAATATCAAGTTAGCATTTATATTTACATCACATCTTCCATGTTGGTTTAAGAATTCAGTCCTTTTTAAGGTATTTTAACCAACTATGAAAATTTTACCAGACGTCGGATACCAAGTGGGCTTTACTGAACATAACCATTCTTTAACTGAACAGCTGTTCAAACCTTTTCCAGCTTTGGTTTGCAACCATTAGTAGAATCTGATTCTACATGATTGGTTTGGTGAAAAAGTTAAATACAAAATGAATAAAGAAAAATAGCATAGAAAGAAAGAGAGTAAAAAAAGAGATAGGAAGAAAGAAAGAAAGAAAGAAGGATCTCGGATATTTTATAATAATTTTGATGAATGGATACTTTTCTATATTGCTACATCTTTTTATATAGAAACTAAAGATATTTAATAAAATGCAAAAGTAAGAAAGAAGAAAGAAAGAAAATAGGGAAGGTCAGATTTTTTTGAATGAATGAATGAAATGAAAAACGTAAACTGAATTTAAATGCTATTGTGAAAAGGATAAATAATGCAAAGTTTGGCTCCAAAGGCATATTGTATTAAGGCCATAAAACTGCCAGACTGTGTCGGAGTACTCGAGCGGATATATCCGAATGATCACGAACTTATTGTTTTTTCGATAGGTGAGTCTGATCAAGGGAATGGGCTCAAACATTGGGCATGAATATACACAAACGTTGTATGTCACTTATTGTGTAAATATGATTTGTCCTAAAAAACGATGTATTTTCATATGATAATGTATAATCATATAATAATGGTCGACTTTAAGTTTTCTTAATTCTTTGTTTATATATCTTTGACATGTTGTTAATCTAAAAGCAATCTTTCCACATCATTCCCTTTAACGAAACCCCAAAAAATTGGATGCAAAACGCAATTTTTGTGAAATAAGTTTTTCAAATAGTTCAAAAGTATGACTGGGCGGTTACGTCGTTAATTTGTATAAGCATGTAATAAGCTGAAATATTTCTTTAGGGCTTTTTCGCTCAAGATTTTTACCGTTTGTTACACGCACCTATAGCTTGTGAATATAACACCTAAGTACTTTAATCTATTAACTTTGCCAGTTAGAAAACCATTATGAAAGAACCAGATCTAAAAGGAATCTCTTGTTTCTTTAAACGCTTAAGCTTTTTTATGTATTAAACGTTAATTTCGAGATGGTGCAGTAGTCAGCTAAAACATCCAATGATTCCTTTAACCCACCAGATGACTTAGCAAATAAAACAACAGCATCAGCATATGAGAGTCAACATATCTTTAAAGTACCAATAACTATACACTCCATACTATAATATATCTCTAACAACGAAATCGAAAAGCTTTTGTAAAATCGACAAAGGCACACAATAAACCTTTGTTGTTATTGAGGCAGTAAGAAACCAAACCATTTATTACAAAAAAATATTATTTATCGTTCAAACTCCTGCTAAATCCTGTCTGATCTTCAATATAAACATTGTGATCTGCTCCTTTTTTAATTGTTAATTCAAACTTCTGGAGAACAGTTTACCAAGAGAGCTTAATAGTGTACTATGTGATGCCAAAATAACTGCTCATGACTTCAGTTTCTATGAATACATAAATCTAAATATTGATTAAAGCTTCTGTATTTACGAATACATATGTCTGAATATTGTTTAAAAGTTCTGTATTTAAGAATACATACAACTGATTATTGTATAAAACTTCAGTTTTTACAAATACATAAATCTAAATGTAGTTTAAATGTTCTATTTCTACGAGTACATAAATCTGAAAATGGTTTCAAGCTTCAGTTCTACAAATACATAAATATGAATATTGTGTAAAAATTCAGTTTTTATGAGTAAATAAAGCTGGATACGGTTTAAATCTTCAGGTTTTTTTTCGAATACAGAAATCTGAATATGGTTTAAAGCTTCAGTTGTTATTTTTTTCAGTTATTTTTTAGTTTCTATTTTCTTCTGCATAACTTACTGTTTTAACGACGTGTATCTTTTATCGTTGTTGTTTATGTTTTTTTGGTTAACTTCCTTAGTATGAATGCTTCTAGTGAGTAGTGTTTCTCATATGTCATGGTGAAGTCTGTTTTTAGATTTAAGAAATCAACATCAGAACTTGCAGTTCTTTGATATAATGATGAAATGAAACATTAAAACCGTATATAATTTTATTTACTCAATCATATTAAATGAAATTAATATTCTGTTCTCCTTTTTACAGAAGGAATGGATGGCCCCCTTACTAGACAAAGTATGTATGAACTTATGCTCAATAACTGTGACAAATTGTTGAACTATTTTGCGGCGTAGGATTACTATTTCTTTAAAATCTAATGTAAAATGCCCCGATTTTTCGTGAAAATTTTGGCCAGCATAGTTCTACCTTTGGAGTGCGAAAGTCTTAGCTCCTCCAAAAGAACCTTAAATGCTTGTTATACCTTTCTATCTTCCGCTCTAAGATTTTTTTAGTTGGCAACTTGCCAAGATATGTATGCTGGCAATCTTCCAATATGTGGTTT
Source organism: Cyclina sinensis (assembly GCA_012932295.1). Classification (NCBI taxonomy): domain Eukaryota; kingdom Metazoa; phylum Mollusca; class Bivalvia; order Venerida; family Veneridae; genus Cyclina; species Cyclina sinensis. Next base: position 32,504,256 of record JAAONU010000008.1, read on the forward strand.
TTAACAAGATGCTTTACATGAGCCCTGTTAATCACAGAATCACACATTCGCATTCAAGTTTTAATACTTTAATGTAACCATTTGAGCTGCTAGCTAATTTGTTTGTAAAAATTATCCCATCTCGAAACATTTTCTTGTTTGTTACCTCCGCATAAATGGCAACTCGTAAGCACTTCATAGTCCTTATTTATAATACTTCTAGCCCTACTGAAATGTTCAGCCTTCCGGGCTTACACCTCTATACTAGTAATTGAACACATTTACACCGAGATTCTTTATTCTATATACCATGCTCAAGATGGACAGGCATTTGTTGACCATTCTTTAACTAGGTTGTGGCTCACCAACCTGGTCTCGTCAGAATAAGCCCCTGACGGGACTCAAACCTTAGAGATGTTGCATTACATAGGAAAATATCTTTAAAAAATTAATACAGTCAAGTTTTAGACGAGTCTTAATGATATAAATCTATATTGATTGTGCATGTAATGTAATGCTTCGTTATTAAGATTACTGGTTTACTTTCATGTTGTTTTAATCTGGTTAATTTTATTAGTAGACATATATCTTGAATATGTATTTCTAATTAAAGACCTAAAACCAATGACCATCTATTTCACAGTCATGCATTTTAAAATGAAATAATAGCTGGGAGTTGAGGGCTCGAGAACAGAATTTGACTTTGTCATGCACAAGTCTCAATTTTGCGCGAGTACTGGTTAAAGCTAAGGGAGCAAGTATTTGAAATAATTCTGATAATTTTTTTAAAAACTTCCTATTCACATAATGTTAAATATATTAAGCTTCAACTAAAACTTAATGTACAATGTGGTTTTTTTTTTGTTTTTTTGTCAGTGCCAGCGGCTGGACCACTCACTCGTAAGTAATTCTACCTTAATATGTATGATCTTATTATTTTTACTTATACAGTCTGTAAAATATATCGGAACATTTTTAATTATACTTTCAAGTTTCAATCTCATTTTCGTTTTTTTAATCGGAAATTTTGTAAATGAAATCAACGCCTGACAGGTCATGAGCATGAAAAAACTGATATCATTATTGTCCAAGTATTTAGGCTCTTGTACTAAATACCTCTTTGTCTTTTTTTTCTTGAATTATATTCATGAGACGATAAGCATTTCCGTAACGCGATCCTTGTCTTTGTCGTCAGTTTTGGATCTCAAATCACAGTTTTAATTTCTGTTTCAGGATCTCTGCCTGCACCTGGTGAGAAAATTGTTTTTATACCTTTACATCTAATATCATGTTACATATTAGAAGCTGCTAATATCCACACATTTTTATGAAAATTATATGACTTGGGTTAGAATATCTCCCCACAAATCTAGATCAATCAACTCGAAAGAAGGACATTAACTTCAACTTACCTCGAAGTGATACCACATATATACTATTTTTCTCAAGTAATGAAGAGCATAAGATACAATTCTTCATTAAAATCCAAAATGCTGAATAAGCACCATAAAGAAATTGAAACTTCTACATGAAATTGGACAGTAATACAGCTTTGGATGTGTAGAATTTAAGATTCTGATTTTTTTTACATTATCATTATTATTATTGTTACATATATATCTGATCATATTCTTTTGCACGTCTATAAATTGTTTATTTCAGGTATGAATCCCTCATCACTTATGCGAGGTTTTCCAGGAGGTAATTTACGTTCTTAACATACAACTCCTCTTTACAAAGCAGCTGGGCTTAATCCGCAATGTTAATGCATCTCGGAAATTATTCTTTTTATATGCCCGAAAGGGGCATATTATGTTTTGGTCCTGGGCGTCCGTCCGTCCGTGAGCAATTTTGTTTCTGGGGGATAGCTTGAGTAACTCTTTGGACTACAGTCTTTTAACTTCTTATGATTATTGCCCACATTGAGTGGCTGACCTCTATTGATTTTGGATTCAGTATCTCAAAGGTCAAGGTCACTGCAATCTTAACATTGAAAACCATTTCCGCCATGTAACTTGATAATCATTTGTTATAGAGACTTCAAACCTTATATTGTGATTGCACACATTGAGTGAATGATCCCTATACATTTTGGGGTCAGTATATCAAATGTCAAGGTTACAGTAACTTAAGTGTATGGAATCATTTACACTCTGTAACTCAACAACCATTTGTCTTAGAGACTTCAAAATTCATACATTGGATGCACGCATTGAGTGATTGACCCCTATTGATTTTGGGGTCAGTAGGTTAAAGGTCAAGGTCACTGTTACTTTAGCACTGATAACTATTTCCGCTGTAAAACTTTATAATCATTTGTAATACAGTCTTCAAACTTCATATGATGATTGATTGCAATGAGAAAATGACCCCCGTACATCTTAGGATCAGGAGTTCAGATGTCAAAGGTCACAATGACCAAACACTGAAAAGCATTTCTGCTGTATAACTTAGCAACTACTTCCCATACAGACTTCAAACTTCTTAGGATGATTACCATCATTGATTGCATGACCCCTATACTGTTCGGGATAAGTACATAAAAGGTCAAGGTGACAACCAACTAAACAATCAATATATCTGCACTATAACTTGAATAACCATGCATCACAGCATGAACAACTTCTGAAAGACTGACATTTATACAAATTATAAAACTTTAAAATTCAGATATAATAATGATCTATAAAACTCTAAAATTAAAATTATAAAATGTTAAAAATCAAGATATTATAAATAAAAAAAATCAAAATTTAAAGCAAATCATTTAATTCCAAAGCCTAAGATTTCCTCCCTTTTTTCAAAAATACATCATACTTAGAAAAAACACCCTTCGGGCATATAACGCTCATTTGAATTTCACTTTGAAAATAATAATTGTTAAGGAGAATATGGATCTTTTTATAGAAGAACGCTTAAAACACAGAAAGTATTTATTGAAAAACAAAACTGACTAAAAGTGGGATTTGGATGTTGTGAAAATAAGACGGTATATACAAACTCTTTGTAGACTTAAAATCAGTGCAAAACACAAATTTATCTAAAAATTACAAGCTATTTATAAACGGGATGAAGTGTTCTATCTAGCTTAACGTGGGACACAAGAGAGTTGGTTAGTTATACCTCCTTGTCTATACGTTCTCCACGTGTAACATTGGCCAGGAGCAAAAGAGATTTAAGTGTGTCACCAGTAAGTGTCTTTCGAATTCTCAACCATAAATAATTATCAAGAAGGCCATGACAACCATACTCGCTTAACTTAAGATTATTGGACTAAACATCAAGGAACAAGTAGGTCAGTAGGTCGGTGTCTTTTTTGCCAGGTTAAATATATCGAAATCCGCGAGCAAAGTTTTCCAAAAAGTTATAATACATACGAAACAGGGTAAGGTCATTGTTTATCTGATGCTGAAGTTGAAATCTACCAGCAAAACTATTCCCGTGATTTGAATTTTAGAGGTGTAACTAATTGACAGAAAATAGGCCAGTAGGTCAAGGTGCAAGATCGGCTAATTTCAAAGTTAAAATAAACATGCAAAATTATGTAAATCGTTCAAACGTTTATGCTATAGCTTCAAAAATATGAAAGGTCATTCGGTGCAGATCGATGTAATAAAAGATCAAGGTGAAAAATATTGTCAAGAAAGCGTTTTCAAAATTAATGAGCACTATTAAGTTTTCCTATTTAGTTCTTCATAAAACAAGTAAACCTAAGGCGGAGAGGGAAATATTGACCCCTGCGTAATGCTCTGAACAACGTTTTTGGAGGACCACAACGTAAAGCCTCAAACAAACTAACCCAGCTTTAGGTTAAGTCTATCTGTTAGTGTATGTAAAATTAAGTAACACCTGAGGTGTGGCGAGTTTCGCACTAATTTTATAATTAGAATATTCTTAATAGAGGTCCACAAGCCAATGCAAATACATTACATTACATAAACCCCAGGCCGGTCAGTTTCAGAAAAGATTTAAAAAAAAAAAAATTAAAAACATTTTTTCCTGCTCATGCGGTTTTTTAACAAACAAGTGACAGCAATAATTACTGGAACATAACTTGAAAATAAAGACTGTATTGGGATTCACTACACAGTTTTATATATAGCTCTGGTCCTGGTGGCTATAGACCTTTTTAATTTTTCAGCTTCGTGATCTGTTTTTTCGCATGAATGATTATAAATGACAAAATAAGATATATTGTTGAATTGGGATTTTTATAGCATCATTTTTAAACGAAATACCCTTTATGTTCATTTGTTCGTGGTAAGTTTTTAATGATTCTGACAATAGCAGTGTAGTAAATGAAACGACTAGACTCAATTAAGGAAGTCATACTCATTGGCTATGGCAAGACAGTTATAAAAGTTGGGTTTGAAACCATTACAAAACATCTTACGAACTTACAGATATTTTTCCTTCCAGCATTTACATTTCATTACTAAAAGTGTTCGAACCTTTAAATTGAAACTGGTAGAAGTAAATAAATGTCTTACAAATGCAGTGCAAGTTATGATGTAACATTAGATATAATGTAAATGTAATATGGGCCTTATAAGCTCTGATGTTAGCACATTCATGTTCGGTACGGAGAACCCTCTTTTCGTATCATAGCCGGAGCCAAAAACTGCTTTAGCTGCACATGCCTATTTTCCACACAGGTGTAATTGTTCCTTACTTACTTATTTCTTTCTTAAGCAAAAGTTGGCCTCGAAAAGGCTGCTTGCATAAACTCCTGGCTAAATTTCGCAAGCGAATTGAGCAAATAAGTATATTACTGATTATTAAACAATAATAAAATAAACTATAATGCATTCAATTCTGGGCTTAAATTACCTTACAAAAAGTATTTGCCTCATGCAGTTATTTGTGATATGCGACAAAAAATGAGAAGAATCTAATTATAGCATCTCTTTTGTTATATGTACTGTTTTGTTATCCAATGAAGACAGGTTTCCTTTTATGCAAACATATCATGTTTTGATGTAGCATAGTTATTAAAATCATAATACTGATGTTTGACCAGTTAAAAATCACCAATTATCCAAATAATACATGATACAATTTTGTGTGTTTTCTCAAACTTTAGAACTGTTATATTCTTAGTTCTTAATTTGAAAAAGTTATATAATGAATATTTGTTTTAGGTCCTACGCTCGACGACGGAGAGTCTGGAAGCTCGGCAGGTAAACATATGATTTCAAAGCCAGTTTTGATCCGCTGAAGCCTAAAGGATCAGCATTTATCAAACATACCATTTTCTGATTCATGAACAATGGAAATTATATGATAAACATACAAAAATACCCTTTTAAGGATTGTTTTTCATTTTGCTCTTACTAACTTTGAAACTTCGGACTATTTTTGTTAATATCATTCAGTTAGCAAATATATATTAACATGTTTCAATGGTCCCGTAAACATTCAGATTTTTTATGTAATGGAATTAATTTATACTAATATCTTATTTTCTCTGTCTTTGCTGCTGTCATACATGTAGTTCTTATTTATAAGTCGTTATGTATTGAATTTCTGTTTTAGGGCTTCCGTTCATTGAAGAAGGGCCTGGAAGCTTTTCTAGTAAATATACCCTTTCTAAATCTAGCCTGCTAAACGCCTGTGGTTTGCATAGACAGAAAGGGATTAAATGAAGAGTCTGCAAAAATAACACGAACTTATAGATTAATGTTACTGACTTTGAAGCTTAATTCAATGAAAATGAATACATGCATCAGTTTTTAATATGTTGATTCTATATATTGAGAACAGAGTAATGCTTGAACCATTGTCAACATTTTTCAGAAGATACATTTTTGTCAGAATTATAGAATTATTACTTTTTTATTTTAGATACTGAGACAAGCAAAGGGCCGGAATCTGTAAGCGTTACAGGTGAACACCTTTTCTTATCCTACTCTGCTTAATAGTAGTATATAGGACATGAATGTCAGTTGGTTTGAACGGACTTGTTTTTGTTTAATAGAGGCATAAATTCTAAAAAGCGAACAATGTAGACCATGGTCAGAGTACACGGAGCGGCAGCCGAACATCTCCACTAAATCAATTGCCTCAATCCAGATAAAAGTTAATTTCAGAGATAAGGAATATCAAGTGTCTACTGCCCATATAATCTATTTTGACTTTTTGATAAAAAATTTTCTTATCTGTTATTGATATTTAGTTTGACTTTATTATTTTAGTTAAATTATTAAACTTTGTTTGTTACTGTTGGGATCTTAAACCAGCTTCATTGAATGTTTCTACGGGTAGTTGATAGTTCCATTGACTTTGTACATGTTAGGCTATCAACCAGCAACTATTTCTGTTTCTGTGAGCAGTCGATTCTTCCAACAACATTTCAAATATTCGAATATTAGGCATCTACTGATTTTTTCTGTTATAAGTTATTTTGCGAAATTTCGCTTTACCACTAACCAAAGAATATAAGCTTTTTGTAAATGGATGATTCAACCCATCACTTAGTCACTGCTCATGACAACATATTTTGTTTCGAATACTATCTTTTGAATTCGATATTAAGCGTTTTAATCTCTGTTAATTATAAGGTAATTGTTCCTAGACAAGCATACAGCAAATCGGAGAAATGAGTAAAGTACCCCTGATATATACAAATATCCCATTGGTGCTCTTGATAAAATGAGATGAAAATTCAAAAGCACTTTTAAAATCATGGGGACAATGCCTATAACTGCAACAGTTCGAATAGATAAAATGTTGTAACAATACCGGTATAAGATGATAAGTATTGCGATCATTGTGATAGATAAACGCACCAAACACGTGAATTTTAAAAAAGCTACAAATTAGATTTATATGAAAAAATGATATCAAATCAGAAGAATGAGTATAGTACTCCTGATAAAATGTTGTAACAATATAAGAGGATAAGTATTGCGATCATTGTGATAGATAAACGCACCAAACGTGAATTTTAAAAAAAGCTACAAATTAGATTTATATAAAAAATGATATCGGAGGTAACAGAAAGATTGTTAAATGTGAAATTGGTTTCAATTTTAGATCAGTGCAGAGTAAAGGCGGATGTTTATAGTACAGTGTTCGTTCTGCTTGTTTAAAAACGAAGGAAATTCAAGCAGTTCTGCTCTTTTTACAATAATGCTAGCTACTGTCGAAAATATTAACGTGCAATATATCTTGTAAGGACTTTATTTTGTAAATTTATTTATGATTCGAAATCGTTATTTTTTGTAGCTGAAACACCAGTGGAGACTCCTCTAATTTTTGGTGAGTTCTTAATCAGTTGCTGGTTCTTTTTGTTGTTGTTGTTGTTTTTATATATAGTAATGATGGTGCGATGATTCCTTATCCTATACTGACGGAACAAAGCTTAGCAACAAATGATAATAAATTTTGTTGGAATTAACAGTGTAGTGGAGTTTAATATAAAAAAAACCCTTATCAGATAACATTCCTTTGTTAAGTAGAGTAGAACTTAAAACAAATTTGAATGGAGTGCATTGCGAATTGTGAACGTAAATTGACGTCAGGTCGTGATAAAATTGGCTTCTAAGTGATTGTACCTTTAAGTTATCGACCAAATTATTATTTCAAATATTTCCAGACAGATATAGCAGAGAAATGTTAATAATATTTTATCAAAGTTCAACCTATTGGTATTTTTTTTGTTCAAGAGAAACTAGCGAAATAAAGTTGTTGACGTGTAGAATCTTTTCAAAATTCTGTAAATTCACATTTCTATATTTTTATATCTGATCTTATTGGTTTGATTTTCTATAAATTGATTATTTCAGATAAGCCTGCTTCGGTTTTGCGAACCTTTCCAGGAGGTAATTAACGTTCTTTTCATACAACTCATTTTTTACAAAGTAACTGATCTAATCCACCACTTTAATGCATCCGTGAAAATATTATTTTTCCATTCGAATTCCAAATCAAAAATAATTATCGCTCAGGAACATGTAAATAACACACATATATTTTTTGTCAATGGTTTAAACACACGCCTATTTATGGTAAAACAAAACTTACTGAAAAAGTGGCATTTAGATATAGAGAAAATAAGAATGTATATATGCAATTCTTTTTAGACTTCAGATTTGTGCAAAATAGAAATGTATTAAAAATTAGGAGCTATTACAAACAGAATGCAGTCAGTAAGTCTGATAGTCACATTATGTATGACACGAAGAGAGTTGGTTAGTTACATCTCAAAGTCTGTGCATTCTCCATGTGTTTATAGCATGTAAGCAAGGAAGTCTTGATGATTTTTAAACTGATGCGAGACATTAAGAAATTACAGAAATTTAAGGAATGATACCGCCAAGTTTCAAAATTATTTGCTCTCTAAGCACATAATATAATGATATGAAAGAACAAAACACACTCAGATTTGGTTTAGTTTAAAACAGGCTGTGTTAATGCCTAAATACTTCAGATAAAAATGTAAAAAAGATTCGTCTTTACATTTTCATTTTTTGTTCAAAAGTCGTTGGTATGAGATACAATTTCTTGTTTTAATGTGTGCCCTTGGTAAAAGTTGTTTTATGAAATCACCAAAAAAAGTAAACAAAAGTATAAAAAATTATCAACGGTTTCATTGGTGTTGCATATAGAACATATTCTAACGAGCTACATTAATCCGTGGCAGTTTTTCAAATCCTCATGAGGGCGATGTTGGCTCCATATCGCTTGTTTTAAAACCATTGTACTAAAGATCAAGGCTAAATCAGGTCAGTTGTTCAAGGTTTTTGTTTGCCAGATAAAAAAAATGAAATGCCAAAGCAATTCAAATTTAAATGTTTATGCTTAAAAAGCTAGGAAGTAAGTCAACATTCAACTTGAAATGTACATGCAAACATGTACATTCGATTCGAATTTTATAAATTAAGCTAACAAACTGAAAATAGACAAGTTGGTCACGGTTAATGTCAAAGTTGCATACAATATAACTTTCACATGAATGATTAACATTATTATGCGGTTGCTGCAAAAACAAGAAACTAAGAAGGTAAAGTTCAAGGTTCAACAAAGGTCAAGTTAAACATATGGACATGGAGGCTCCTTCCAAAATCAAACATCTTTTAGGGTCTTCATTAAACAAGTTACTCTTGGGAATGGAACAATAATGACCCATTGGCCATAATCTTAACAACTTTTTTAAGGACCACAGCATTTTGCTAGTAACTAAATAACTAATCTGTACTAGTCCTCGCGGTTACTGAAAAAAAGATTTCTAAAATTCTTATGTGTATAGTAAGTCTATGGAAAGTAAGTGACACCTGAGGTATAGCCGAGTTTTGACGCTATGTTCATCATCTGAACAATATTAATAAACGTCTACATAACACTGCTTCACATTTTGTTTCTAGACTACAGGCCATGCAGATTCAGAGAAGGACGTTTTAAAGTTTTTCCTACATATGTGTCTGTAAAATCAAGTAACCACTGGGACTGGACTTATATTGGCATAGAAATATAATTTGAACAATCTTTGTAGAGGTCTTTTCGATAATGACACACACTTAATAATTAAGTTCCATGGCTTACCATTTCAGTAAAGAAGACGTTCATTTTTTCCTATATGACAATGATAAACTAGCAGTTCTCGAGCAGGGTCATCCTTTTACCACAAGTATGATTTCTGCACTAATGTGAGAGCTCCACTATACGGTGCTATGTACCAAATACCTTCGTTCTCGGGCATACAGTTTCTGACAATAAGTTTTTCAAAGATTTCATATTTCAATCCAGCCGCGGAGGATGGGGGCAGATTTTATCCGATGTAAACAATTCTTGTTAGAAGTCTAAAAGACACTAAATTTCTAAATTCTAGGCCAAGCAGTTTCAGAAGAGAAGGTTTTCAAACTCTTTGATAAATAGCTGTAAAAACAATGACCGCTTTGATGGATCAATATTGACCCCCATTGACATAACTTGAACAGACTTAGAAGAGGTCTTCTAGGCCTTGCAGTTCAGAGATGAAGATTTTTCCCTGTATCCCTGCCCCACTGGGGCAGAGCAAAAATGGACCAGGTGCAAAGTCTTTACATTCTTGATAAAAATATACTACACAATGCTTCGTGCAAAAGTCCTAATTATGTAGGCCTCGTGATTTCCTACAAGAAGAATGTTAAAGATTTTCCTTCATATTATATTTAAAGATTGCAACCTCGGGATGAGTAGTAACTGCAGGAATATAATTTGAAACAAGAAGCGCCGCAATGCGACGAAAACCAGGTTTTCAACGATCAAGTATTGATGTGATAGGAATTAGGAAGAAATATGGCAGTGAAGTAAAAATGGTGCTGTTATTTTGGTACCAACACAGAAAGTTGGTTTCAACAGTTCAAAATCAAAATAAATCAGATACCTGAGTAGCAATGCCAGGCTGTATTTTCATGTAAGCTACACACATGCCAAGTTGAGTATCAATAGGTCAAAGTCTGCTGAAGTTATTGAGTAGAAGCTGAAAATTCTATTGTTAGCAAGTGACCTTGATCACAGACACCTGGGTAGCAATCCCAAGCTGCCTCTTAATATAAGCTACCCATATACCAAGTTTAGCATCAATAGACCAAAGCAAACTAAAGTTATTGAGCAGAAACTGAATTTCTATTTTTAGCAACAGTGACCTTGACCTTGATCACAGACACCTGGGTAGCAATCTTAAGCTGCCCCTTGATATAAGCTACCCATACACCAAGTTTGGGGTCAATAGGTCAAAGCAAACTCAAGTATTTGAGCGGAAGCTGAATTTCTATTTTTAGCAACAGTGACCTTGACCTTGACCACAGACATCTGGGAAGCAATCCCAAGCTGCCCCTTGATATAAGCTACCCATACACCAAGTTTAGGGGTCAATAGGTCAAAGCAAACTCATAGTCATTGAGCGGAAACTGAATTTCTATTTTTAGCAACAGTGACCTTGATCTTGATCACAGACATCTGGGTAGCAATCCCAAGCTGCCCCTTGATATAAGCTACCCATACACTAAGTTTGGGGTCAATAGGTCAAAGCAAACTCAAGTTATTGAGCGGAAACTGAATTTCTATTTTTAGCAACAGTGACCTTGACCTTGATCACAGACACCTGGGTAGCAATTCCAAGCTGCCCCTTGATATAGGCTTCTCATATACCAAGTTTGGGGTCAATAGGTCGAAGCAAACTGAAGTTATTGAGCGGAAACTGAACTTCTATTTTTAGCAATAGTGACCTTGACCTTGATCACAGACACCTGGGTAGCAATCCCAAGCTGCCTCTTGATATAAGCTACCCATACACCAAGTTTGGCGTCAATAGGCCAAAGTTAACTCAAGTTATTGAGCGGAAACCAAAAGTTGACGCCCGCCCGCCGACTTCAGCATTTCAATAACCAGTTTTCGTTGAAAACCTGGTTAAAAACTAAGTAGATGTTCACCAGACAATTTCAGAGCTCTGGTCTTGGTAGTTTTAAAAAAGTAGATTTTAAAATTTTCAGTTTGATGTTCTAATGCTTTACTTTTAAACTATATTTTAAATGGACCGGATCTATTTAAACAACTTGAACGAAAACTATCCGAAGACCTTTTGTGTTAATTGTTGTCTTTATCCGTCAGGCCATTTAGGAGAACAGATGTCATTTGAAAAAAAAAATGTTTTGCTTCGTACTATCTTTTCCCGAAACATCTGGCCTTGAGGTCATAATATTTTTCAAAGATTAAAAAGATTACCAAGATGTAATGATTTTCGAAAGACAAGTCTTTGTTTAACCGTGTTTTTGTGTAAGAAAAGCAAATCATTTAAAAAACTTATTCAACCTGTTGAAAATCTTTTTTGTTCAAAATGCGGTACCTGAATGATAAAAAGTAGTTACTTTACGGAAGTTTTAAAACCGTTTATCCTGTGATATAGTCAAAATCCATCACACCAATTAGGAGATGCGGTTTGAAAAAAAAAACGTTCTGCTCTATAATAGATATTATTATTAATAATAGATATATCATTATAAACAATGGTAAAACTAATAGTGCATCCAACTATGGACTTAAATTACCATACAAGTAGTATTCACCTCATGCTATTAAGTGTTATTTGCATACCCTGGGCGACACAAGAAAATGAGCAGAATGGTTGCTCTTCTGTCATATGTACTGTTTCATTATCCAGTGTAAATACAGGTTTCCTTTTTAGAGAGCTTGCAAATATAATCTGTTTAGATATGCGGCATACTTACCAAAATGATAACACTGATGCCTGGTCCATTGAAAATCACCAATTGTCCAAATCGTACATAACTTTTTTGTATGACTTTTTTCTCCGACTTTAGTGCTGTAATATACGTAGTTCTTATTTCGAAAAAGTTACGTAATGAACATTTGTTTTAGGTCCTACACTCGGCGAAGATAAGTCTGGAAGCTTTGCAGGTAAACATATGCTGAGAAAGCCAGTTTTGATGCCGTTCAAGCCTAAAACACAGGATCAGCATTTATTAAACATACCATTTTCTGATACATAAACGGTTGAAATTATGTGATCAACATACCAATATACCCTTTCAAAGATCTTTTTCATGTTTTCTTACTGACTTCGAAACTTGAAACTTCCAATTTTAAAATTTGTCAAGGTCAGACTTATTTTAATATAATCTAATTAACAAATATATTAACATGTTTCAATAGCCCCGTAAAAATTCTTTATAGGGTGTTGGTCCATTAAGACTCACCAGTACGAGCTAATAATATTAGTTTGTATCAATATTTTATTTTCTCTGTATTTGCTGCTGTTATACAGGTAGTTTTTAATTATAAGTAGTTATGTATTCAACTCCTGTTTAAGGTTTTCCGCTCATAGAAGAAGGGCCTGGAAGCTTTGGAGGTAAACTTACCCTTTCTAAACATAGCCTGCTAAACGCCTGTGGCTTGAAAAGACAGATAGGGTTAAAATGAAAAGTTTCCCAACAAAGCTTTTGTAGAAATTAATGATATTGAACTTAAAGCTTAAGTTAATAAAATGTGTTCATGCATCAGTTTTTTTAAAATTTTGACTCTATTTATAAAAAAAAAACACAGTGATAATTGAAACATTGTTGATATTTTTCAGAAGATATATTTTTGTCAAAATTATAAAATTACTTTTTTGTTTTAGATTCTGAGACCAGCAAAGGGCCGGAATCTGTAAGCGTTACAGGTTAGCACCTTTTCTTACCTTACTCTGCTAAATACCTGTATAGAACGTCACTGACTTGTTTTTATTGAACAGAGACATAAATTGAGAACTTTTACTCTGAAGAGCGAACAATGCAGACCATGGTCTGCACGGAGAACACGTAGTGGCAGGCGATTCGTCCAATAACATTTTAAATGTTAGAATATGAGCCGCCTACTGTGTTTTTCTGTTATAAGTTGTTATTGCAAAATACCGCTTTTTCACTTTCCAAAGAATATAAGCTTTTTGTAAATGGATGATTTGGTGACTCATCTGGTCCTTTGCTCATGACAACATATTTTTTATGATAAAAATGTTTTGAATTCGATATAAAACGTTTTAATCTTTGTTAATTTTAAGGTAAATTTCCTATCCAAAACGTTTTATTAGCATTCACCAACTCGTGGGAATGAGTATAATACTCCTGATATATAAAAATATTCCATTGGTGTTCCTGATTTAATGAGATTGAAATTTAAAAAAGAAAACATTTAAGGACTTTCAAACTGATGAAAACAATGCCTATAACTACAACAGTTCGAAACATTATAATGTTGAGACAATACAAGACGAATAGTATTGTGATCAATGTGATAGATAAACGAATCAAACGTGAATTTTAAAAAAGCAACAAATGAGATTTAGATGCAAACAAATTGTCAAAAGTAACAGAAAGGTTGTTAGATGTGAAATTAGTTTCAAATGCAGAGTATACGTGGATGTTAATAGTAAAGCGTTCGTTCTAGTTGTTTAAAAACGAAAGAAATTCAAGCAGTTATGATCTTTTAGAATAATACTAGTTACCGTCGAAAATATTCACGTGCAATTGATCTTGTTTTGACCTTAGTTTTGTAGATTGATTTATGATTTGACATCGTTTTGTTTTAGCTGAAACACCAGATGAGATTCCTTCAAGTTTCGGTGAGTTCTTTACCAGTTGCTATTTCTTTGTTTGTTGTTGTTGCTGTTTTATATATAATGTAGATGGTGCGATGATACTGACGTTAAGAAGCTTAGCAACAAATGATATAAAATTGTGTTGGAGTTAAGCAACTGAATGGAGTTTAATAAAGAAAAACACCTATCAGATAATAGTTCTTTGTTAACTAGTGTACAGTTCATAAAATCAATAAAATAAATTTGAATGGAGTGCATTGCGAAAAGTGAATGTAAATTCACGTTGGGTTGTGTGATAAAATTTCCTCTAAGTGATTTAATCTTTATGTTTTCAGCCACATTATTATTTCTGATAAATCCAGTCAGATACAAGAGAAAGTTTAATAATATTTTATGAAGACTCAACCTCTTTTTCGTCTTTTAAAATTTTTTTTACCAGTTTCAAGAGAACTTAGCGTAATAAAGTTGTTGTCGTGTAGAATCTGTCAAAAATCACATTTGTATATTTTTATGTATGCTTTTATTCTTTTGTATGTCTATAAATTTATTATTTCAGATAAGCCTGCTTCGGTTTTGCGAACATTTCCAGGAGGTAACTAACGTTCTTTTCATACAACTCATTTTTTACAAAGTAACTGATATGTTTTTCATTTTGAATTTCAAATCAAAAATAATAATCGTTCGGGAACATGTAAGTAACAAATATATATTTTTGCAAATACTTAAAACACACACCTGTTTATGGTAAAACAAAACTTACTGAAAAGTGGCATTTAGATATAGAGAAAGTAAGTTACAAATAGTTCACAATCTTAATGTCGATGCTAAAGAAACTAGGAAGTAAGTCAACTTTCAGCTTGAATATACATACAAAAATGTACGTAATGTTGACGGTAATAGCTCAGTGGTTAGAGCATTAGTCGTTGGTATGATAAGCCCTGCGTTCAAATCCTAGCTTGAGTTTAAAAAATCACCTTAGGTTGCACAAGCTCAAATGTTACTTGTTACTTACTCATTCTTTGCACGCTTTGATAGCTTTTGCATGCTTCTTGAGCAAATTAGTATGTAATTGATAAAAAAACTTATTTAAATTCGTCCAACGGGAAGTGTGGCGGGGACTTGAATTACTCCTATCAGAAGTGTTCACAACATTTGTTAATGTTTTTGCATAATCTGAGCGACACAATAAAACAAGTAGTATCTGACTTTAGTCACTCTCCTGTACAGTTTTGTTTTCCAATGTAAAAGTGTTCTCCGTTTACGAGAGTTTCTACACACAACCTGTTTTAATGCCACATATGCCTCAGATGTAGGACATAAAATTTTACGATTCATTGACTGTTGAAATTATACAAACAATAAATCAAAATGTCATTTTGGTTTGATTATTTTTATTCTTTAAAATGATGCTTGGTCCATTAAATCTCACCAGTTATCAAAATCATGCATAATATTATAATGTATGAATAATTTGTTTTTCTTTCTTTGTTAGTGTTACGTTCTTATGTATTGAACTCTTATTTTAGGTCCTACGTTCGGGGAAGAAGATGCTGGAAGATTTGAAGGTAAATATACCGTTTCTTTCTCGTTTTTAATGAAGCGCGTAAACCTCAAATATAGGATCAGCATTTATCAAACGTATCAGTTCATGATTCATGAACTATCGAAAGTATATGATCGACATACCAAGATGTCCTTTTAAGGATTATTTTACATTTGCTTTTATTGACTTTGAAACATCCAACCCTAAAATTAGTCACGATCAGATTATCTTTTATAAATAGCATTAATATGTATGCTTTACACGTTCAAGTTGTCCCGTCTTATTCTTAAAATTAATAAGTTTCACCAATTATCAAAGTCATACACGATATAATTATTGTATGAATTTTATTTTATTTTTGTTTCTGTTGTATTTGTTGTTCTTATTCGGTGTAGTTATGTATTGAATCCTGTTTTAGGTCTTCAACGAATTGAAGATAATCCTGAAAGTGTTGCAGGTAAACATACTCTTTCTAAGCCTAGTCTGATAAATAAAAATGGACTTGCCTGTGTTTGAATAAACCGATAGGGATTCAAATGGAAGGTTTACTCAAACAACAAAATTTTATCACATATCTGTTACTGAATTTAAACTAAGCTAATAAAACAGATACATGCATCCATTTTTTATAATTTGACTTTCCTTACATTACTGATATTTTAAAAAAGTGACATCGTTCTCCAAAATAATAAAATGAATACATTTGAATTTCAGATCCTGAGACAACAAATGTGCCGACATCTGCAGTCGTTACAGGTAAAAAACACCTCCTACCCTGCTCTGCTAAATATAACTATACAGGAGAGAACATTCATGGTGTGCGTTAAAATCCAGTTGATGTTCATAGAATTAATGAGATGAAAATCTAAATGGAAAACTTTTTAAGGACTCGTGAAATGAACAAGGTTTAAAACAATTCGAAAAGATAAGAGAAAAAAAGATAGAACACTAGCGGAAGATTAATATTGTGAGCATTTCTATATATGCACCAACGCGTGCATCTAAAAAGCAAAATAATAAATGATTTCTATAGTAACATAAAAGCTGTCAAAGAGGCAATCAACAGATGATATACTGTAAATTAAATATGTTAGCTCATTTCCTCTAAAATGAAAAATAATTGACAATATAAAGACGAATTTAAGCTTACTTTCTGTCTGGCAAGTTGACGTTTAGGAAGTGATCATTTGGAATAGATGGCTTTCTACCCAAAAATGATACTACGGCAATTTCATTTATCAAGACAAATAATAAGGCATTTAGTGTACCTGTTGTAATTAGGCAATTAGACATTCTGACTGACACTTTTTCACCGGAAAAAAATCATTCAGATCTACATTATGTTGAAGAAAATGAAAAATTACTCTAAATTTTAGGTTATGCCTCTTTAAACATGAAATAGGTTTGCATTAAAAAATCTAAGGTAAAGACTGATTCAAGTTTATAGTTAAACGTAAGTACTGTTTGTTTAAGAAAGAAACCAAACAATAAAAAATAAGCTTATTTTACTGTCCTTTTTGACCATAATATTAGTTACTGTCGTAGATATTTACATGAAATTTCTTTTGTTTTAATTTTATTATTTAAAGTTGAATAATGAATTCAAAACAAATGTTTTTGTTTCAGCTGAAACACCAGTACAGAGTCCTTTTATATTCGGTGAGTTCTTAACTTTCTTGTTCTTTTTTGTTGCATTATATATGGCAAAGATATTAATATTTCTTTTTTAATCTTTAAAAACTTCCTCTAATTCATGAAAAAAATGCAAATTGAGTATTCGAACAAAAAAATGGTACATGTCATTTTCAGACAGGACGTTTATCCAAAATGTCTTTCTTTAGGAAATATTGACTCGGTCAAGAAATACTTTATGCGTGAAATATTTTTTTTAATTTGTAGCTATCCAACCATCAAAGAGTTGACCTAATTCAAGACTGCCAGAAGTCTGTGGCTGTTCTTACAATTGCATTGATAAATTATCCTCTCCTTTTTGTCTTATACAGAGAGGCTTCGCTGCAATTTTTACCTCGATAATGTCTGTTTTAATATGTATTTGAATAAGGCAGTTGGTAAATATTTTACAGATAAGCAAACACTGCTCAGAAGAGTTGAAAAGCCACCAATTTCAGAACGTATGTATAAAGCATTTTTCACAAGATAATTTTACTTAAATTGATCACCTTAAAATCACATTGCATTTTGAAACTTTGAATATACTTCATATAAATATCCTAGTACTTATTCTATTTTTTAATTATTTAAGGATAGTATATACGATAATTGACAAGTTAATTGATTTGAAATTGGTTGTGATAAACAGAAATTTGTTACATTTGTTGTATTTGCTGATATTATAGTTCATATACATTAAATGAAATAAGATTAGTTGTTAAAGCTTTGTTAAACATTTCATTATTACACCTTTCAAAACTTTTGGTACCAAATGCAGACGGTGTGTTTTTGAGTTGAAAACGAGTGTATACATGTGGGTGAACAAGTATGGTGTTACTTTTTGCTACTTTTAGCAAGACTAGAGAAATATTATTGACAGTCATGTTCTGTATGGTATTTCAAACCATACATTCTGTAGAACAGAAAAGGGACAAACGCTGTATTTTAATGACCTATTTTTGTCAATAAAAATATTTTGTAAGTATATTTGATTAAACATGGGAGTGTTTGCATAGATATGCGTATATTTTACGCCTTGCAGGGAGTATCCCTTAGTATAAAAAATGGGACCGTCAGTACATTTAGTGTGCGTACGACTTTGACTAAAAACTAAATGAGGAGTAAAGATTTGATTTATCACTGAAGATGGAGTGTAACCGCTTACTGACTGTTATTTAATTTTGTTAATTTTTTGTCCTTTCAGCAACTAATGGAACAGAAAAGGCGTCATCCGACGACGAAGTAAGTTAACTCTATTTTTATATTGAATAACTATAAATAGATATAAACTATTCTTATAACTTCCAAGACTTTTAAAAGGAATGTTTATATATCTTATGTCTTAAATGTCAGAAGTAAGTTTCCGCAATCAATTTATAAATTCTATGTACTATTTTTGTTTTTTGTAGAGTGAGTGAAGATGGTCAAGATTTGCGATGGTCTTTGATCAGACACAAAGTATGAGTGTTTTCTCAGTTATTTGTGATCACATTTGATTGAATTTCTCCATTACAAAGATAATCTCATCATTTCATAGCAAACAGCGGACCGCACCAAAATACATGTAGTGAAAAAACCTTCTTAAAGATAGGTCAGATTATATATAACCAACAGTTATCTGAGATATTAGTTAACCTTATTATAATGATAGCGGACACTATTTTCATTGAGACACTGAAAAAATGGATTATGAATAGATTAAAATTCATAAGCATATATGCTTTCCCTCTAAAAATTAGTTTGGTTCTTATAGATAATGAAAATCTCTCCATATGTATTTAAAAGAGGCTAAGCCTAAAATTAAGCAATGATACAGGGCATATGTATCTTACTGTCTCATTTTCTGAAAATAAAAGAAAAAAAGGATGACGTAAAGACGAATGCATGCTCCATTGGGCAAACAGACACTAGGAAAGTGTTCGTCGTTTATGTATATATATATATATTATTATTATTATTATTATTATTCAGCATGTACAACAACTCTCTTTATGGTGACTAACATTTATTACATGTTATACTTGGTTCTTTAGACTGATGACCTTGACACCGAGCAATTTGTTCAATATCATTCACGTTGATTTGATTTCGGAATGCTCTCAATTTTATGGAATGCTGTCAATTTTAAGGCTCTCAATTTTATGGAATGCTTTCAATTTTATGGAATGCTCTCAAATTTAGGGCGTGCCTCTTTCACGTACCTTTTAATGAAAGCGGCTTTTATTGGGCAACTATAAAACGATTTCCTTGAGTTTTATCATCGATGTAACATTCACTTACACTTTTAAGACTAAGCACAATAAACATTCATATATATCTGTAGAGTTACTCTGTAACACGATATAGGGACACAAGTTATCGAATGGCCTACCTTTATCACACATGCGCCCTACACGAGCTGTCTTTTCAAAGTCTACTGGAATCAGACTTTTACATGTTGGGACACTCTAGTTCAGTATGGTTACAACTTTTTCAAATGTTTTAGCTGAATGGTTCAATCGTTTAACCCTTAACTTGTTGAATTTTTGTAATGGATTTGTCCAGCTTTGAAACCATCCATTCAAAGTTTAAGGGATTTCAATATCAAAATACAAAAATTGAGCTACCAAGAGTATATAGCCTGTCAGACTGTACGGAAGTGCAGGACTGGCCTGGCTCTATACTAGGCGATAAAGGCTAATCACTTTCGCAACAGGTTAAGGGTTAAAAACCTATCATTTTTGTGAGTTGTCTTTTAGAAAGTTTATTTATTATATAATAGAGTTTTGTATTTGTCTTTATGTGTTTTAATACCTTTGTGAACTTGGTGATAAATTGTGCATTTTTCGTGATCAAAATTCATTCAGTAACATTCATGGATACATTTACAAAAGGCAGAATAGCTATTGTATGATATTAACTCTGTTGGAATTTGATAGTCTGACTATCTAAGTTATTGATCGTCGATAGAGGTTGCCAATATGCAGGTGTTGTTATTAAGGTTGTGGGAATAGGGCAAAGTACAGGAATCGTTCCTGTAAAAATAGTTACATTTTTAAAACACTGTTTGTCTCTGGTGCATTCTTGAAAAAATAAGACATATATAATTTATCATTTTCTAGATCCACTTAGGGAGAAATTAATCTAGCCGATTCAGAAAAATATAATGTGTTATGAGACTCTTTTTGTCCACAAATCAGCAGGTGTGGTATACTTCATCGTTATTGCTTTAATTTGATTTAGATTTTGTCGCAGACGTTTAGATAATAACGACGAAAATAGGATATATGAGTTGTGTAAGATGTTTTGGCTAAATAGGAGCACTTTTTATTTTTCTATAGACTTGTAAGCTCATTGGCATAGTCACTGAAATAAATTCATTATCTAAGGTCGTTTTCTATCATCTATCAGAAAAATCTTCAAAACGCTTCAGTAAGAATTTAAAATTTAAGCAACTGATAAAAGGCACCTGGAATACGATGGACCGAAGATGCTCTCCAACATCTTAAACATAAATGCTTATTTATATGCCCGAAGGGGGCATATTATGTTATGGTCCTGGGCGTCCGTCCGTCCGTTAGCAATTCAGTTTCCGGAAGATAACTTGAGTAACTTTTTGGCCTTCAGTCTTTTAACTTCATATAGTTATTGCCCACATTGAGTGAATGACCCATTTGATTTTTGAGTCAGTAGCTCAAAGGTCAAGGTCACAGTGACCTTAACATTGAAAACCATTTCCGCCATGTAACTTGACAAACATTTGGGATAGAAACTTTATATCATAATTGCACAGATTGAATGGATGACCCCTACACAGTTTGGGTCAGTATGTCAAAGGTCAAGGTCACAAAGACCTAAATGTTTAGAACCATTTACACTCTGTAACTCAACAGCCATTTGCCATAGAGACTTCAAAGTGCATATACTGGTTGCACAGATTAAATGAATGACCCCTATAGATTTTGAGGTCAGTAAGTCAAAGGTCAAGGTCACAGTGATCTAAGCACTGAAAAACTATTTCTGCTGTAAAACTTTATAACCAGTTGTCATACAGTCTTTAAACTTCATAATGTGATTTATTACATTGAGAAAATGACCCCTGTACATCTTAGGATCAGTAGGTCAGATGTCAAGGTCACAATGACCTAAACGCTTGAAAGCATTTCTGCTGTATAATTTGGCAATTACTTCCCATTTCTGCACTATAACTTGATAAATATTCATCACACCATGAACGTCATAACTTCTGAAAAACTGACATTTATACAAATTATAAAACCTAAAATTCAGATATGATAAAGATCTATAAAACTCTAAAATTAAAATTATAAAATGTTAAAAATCAAAATGTTATAAATC
Source organism: Cyclina sinensis (assembly GCA_012932295.1). Classification (NCBI taxonomy): domain Eukaryota; kingdom Metazoa; phylum Mollusca; class Bivalvia; order Venerida; family Veneridae; genus Cyclina; species Cyclina sinensis. The sequence continues at coordinate 32,525,864 of JAAONU010000008.1, forward strand.
AAAAACAGAAAGTTCAAAATTTAAAGCAAATCATTTAATTCCAGAGCTTTAGGTTTCCTCCCTTATATCACAAATACATCATACTTAGAAAAGGCACCCTAAGGGCATATAAGGCTCCGCCCAGCGGTGCTCTTAAATATATATATATATACATGTATGTTCGATTTCTTTAAAAACCTATCGGATTTCATCAAAAAACCAGTTCATTCACAACATGTGTGTTTCTGTATTAATGTGTAAGAAACCAATTAGCGCCATTGAAAATTACAATGCACCTTATAATAGGAGGTTGATTCTTGGCATTTCATTGTCAAATTAAACATATGTGAGACTTTTTAGTGAAAGACATTTTCCAAGTAAGTCTGATCAACTGAATAAAATTCAGCACGACATCTTCTGAATAGTTTCTATTTGTTTATTCAGCAGATTTAGAGGCAGAGCTTGGGTAACTTGATCACATACAGAGGTGGATCTCTATAATGTAGTTACCTGTGAAACTGGTCGATATTTCTGACTGCAAAACATTCGCTGTCTCGTGCAAATAGTATTTTTACACATTTGATAGCTTTAATTCATTCCTTACGACCTGTATTTCGAATGCTGTTTTAAGATTTATTCAACCTTTGTGTGAACATTTTGTCTATTTCTGCAAGTTATCTTTTATCATGTGAGTTTTGTTATGCCATTGTTAATTTAGCTGTTGTAATAAAATGTTGTGGAAAAAACGCATCGTCTTTTTTATTTGATTGACATAAAAAGGCCACTCGGATATCTACCATACTGTTAAAATATATTGACGTTGTAGGTGGCAGATACCAGTTTCACATCAAACTTTAGTGACTGATGACCACTTAAACTGTTTGCGCCTCACTGACAATCCCAAGTACAACAACCTGAAAAGAAATGTACAGCTATTCTTATAGGATTGAAGACAATCTACAACAAAAACTCAAATTTCAGACGAAACACTTCTCTAAAAAAATCAGCTGCAAGAAAGAAACTACTCACAAGCCCCACCTTTCGACCCCTGGCTGAGGCAAATTCTATGATACAGACAAGTCGCCTGATATTCAAAGGCACACGGTACAGTCATAACACTACATGCTAATTGTTCGTCTGTTATGGCACACCTAAATCAGCTAGTGCTAGATAGTTCTCAACGCTACACTTTTTTCAGTATCCAGCTCAGACGGCATCCTATTGAACTGCTGCAGTCGAAACCACTGACATAACCGGCTTTTATCAGTTTCGAATTTCAAGCTCCTACTTCACACTGAGTGCATTTCAATACTGTTCAATAAGGAAAAATTTAAGAGAACCTCATCCTGACCACTCTGAATACCCATATCCTCATGTATTAATTAATTCAGACTTCAGCAATACACATGTTATTGCATCATACCCTCTCATTAATAATTTCTACATAGGCCAGTTCGAATGTGTGGCTAAAAAAATTGGTATGTGCTACCTGTAGTAAACATTGTATATTCTCCACCCTCTTCGAAATAACTGCAAGCTCAGTATAAAATATAAAATTCACTTTTTAGCTCGACTATACGAAGTATATTGAGAACTGTCCTACTCACCCAGCGTCGACGTCGCCGTCCACATTCTGATTACAGTTTTTATGCAATAAAATATTTTTTACTATAACTTCTTTTTTTCATTTCGGATTTACTTCAAACTTCAAATATATATTTCTTATCATTACCCACATCATATGTAGTAAGATTCATAACTGTAGAAGCCATATTTCCAGAAAAATCTCCCATTTATGCTTAGAAGTTTCCTTAATCTTACAATATTTTACCTTCACTTTTTTATTTCTTGAAGGATTACTTCAAACTTCAAATGTATGTTCTTTATCATCACCCACATCATATATTGTAAGGTTCACAACTATTTACTTACATGGGATAGAAAGGTACTTCCCCTCCTCCCCACCCTGCATGAGTCCCCCACGAATCCACCCCATCCTGCATGGGTCAACCCCGACTTCCTCCAGATCCCCATCCCCTGCCAAAAACATTTTTTCGTTTATTGTACTTTTGTTTTTTTTTTTGTTTTAAGTGTATAGTGCTCCATTCCCCTGACTCCACCAGTCCTCCATCCCCAGTTTTATTTTCTCTTTTTTTTTTCGCATAGGAATTTGCCCCCCATCCCCCACCACCTCACCACTATTTTTTCATGTTTTGTTTTGTCTTGTTCTGCATAGATCCTTTCCTACCTCTCCCCCCTATAAAAAATATTTTTTCAAGAATCTTTTTTGTTGTTGTTTTTATGCATATGTACCTTGCTTTCATTTCTTTTTTACACTTGCTGCCAACCCAACCCCTCCCTCCCTGTTCCCCATCAATTCTTTTTTTTTTAAATCTTTCTGTTTGTTTGTTCTTTTTCCTTGTTCTGGGATGAGAAGGTACATGCAAATTTCTGTTCCCCTTTTTTGGGTTTTTTGTTTTTGATACAAAACAGAGGAGCGTTGGTGACACTTCGCGGTACTCTTGTTTAATAGTTATCTTTTTCTTAATTAATCAGCACTTAAATAGTCGAACGTGCTGTCTCTACTTACAGCTCTTACTTTCATGGACATTATCTTTTTTATCAAACTTCACGAAACATACATCTACGTTTCAATAAGAACTCGCCACGTTTGTATAGCAAGTTAAGACATTAACAACATACCAGCTACTGCGAAGATTAAAATATCTACACAATAATTAAAAAATCATTAATGACATGCATCGATGCGCAGAGCCATCGGGTTGCTAATATGCACTTTTACCCTGAGAGACATGTGTTATTTTTTATTATACCAGGACCAACATTTAAATGTAATTTTTCACCGCCATTTTATCGTCAATTGTCGTTTGGTAAGTCTGTGTTATCAAGACGTTTGATCAGCTAGTCTGTATTGAAGGCGCTTTATACACTGTGGTGCACATTGCAAGCGTCTGAGGCACGCAGAGCAGAGCGGCCAGTGGAGAGAACTAGAACATTACGTTTTCTTAAGTCTATATAGATTAATCGCCCCTGGGGAATATTGCAAAAAATTATTCACCGGGTGATATTCATTTCCAGGATGATAGATCGAAAGTAACACCATGTGACGTCACATTAGGCTATATAGTAAAAAGTTTACAGTGAGGTTTAATAAATATAATAACTGCTGCTTTATAGCTCTTGTGCGCAATGGACAGCCCTGGGTATGTCTATGTGCACACTTCAGCTTGTAAATACTATAGAGACCTCAGATTTCATAAAACTTTCTCAGAGTAATTTGTTTTGGTAACCTTAAGGAGAACTGAAACTAGATAATGTGTGTTACACATTATTAGGCAGATCATATACTGTCAGTATAGGCCTTTTGTTTGCTTTAACTGTGTTAAAGTGTCGTATTCTTAAGGTTTTTTTATACTGTTTAGACAAAATATCTCATAAATTGTTTACGGTCATTCGGTCATTAATCTAATTAATTTTATATAAACTAAATACACTTTATCGACATAAAAAGCCTGCGAAAATTAGGTTGTCTTAACAGATGCCGTTCTATATACTTTAATATTAGACAGTTACAATATCCTTCAGATGTATAACAAGTATGTAGTACTCTATCCCAAACGCTCACCACATGCATTTAAAGACTGACACAAAAATACTGATGGGCATTACTCTAACTTCGACAACCATGTAAGTAAAGAAACCCTAAAAACAAGGATGAAAATCTGTGAATATTGAATTTTTTTCCAATCTCTTCTAATGTAATTTCTACAATAGATGGTATTCTACTCTCTACTAACAAATTGGGGTCCTATTAGTTTACTTAATGTTGACTATAAAATAGCAACAAAAGCTCGTAAACAATTCGCAAACTGGTTTAATACAAGGAAGATATATTGGGAAAAATGTTAGACTAATCTTTGAAGTAATTAAATACCTAAAAGAACACGAAGAACCAGGTTTATTATTGTTTTCAGATTACGAAAAGGCATTTGATAGCTTAATTTATAACTTTATAATCAAAAGCTTGAAATATTTCTATTTTGGTGAATCTTTTATAAAATGGGTTAAACTTTTCTTCCATGACATTACAAGTATTATAATAAACAACGGTTTTCTATCTGAGTCTATCCCTATCAAACGTGGCGTTTGTCAAGGACTGTCCTCTTTTGTCTTCGCTTTTCATAATTTGCTTTGAAGTTTTATCAGACTGCATTAAAAAAGACAAAGATATAAAAAGGATCTCAGTAAATAATCAAGAAATAAAGCAGACGCTTTTTGCCGATGATGCCACTTTTATGAAAAGTGGATCAAAAGAGTCCTTTGAGAAACCAGTTAGAACACTTACAAATTTTGAATATGCTTCTGGTTTAAAACTAAATACCAACAAGTCCACGGTGTTACGCATTGGATCACTTAGAATATCAAACTTAATTTTTTGTCCAGAGAAAAAGTTTGAATGGGCGTCAGATTCCGCAAACACATTAGGAATGTGTTTTACTCACAATGCAGAAGAAAATATACGACTTAACTCAGGGCCAAAATTATTAAACTTCTAAAACTGTTTAAAACAATGGGAACACAGAAAATTGACGTTATTAGGAAAAATTACAGTGATAAAAACATTCGTATTACCAAAACATATATAGTAACATATTACAGTGTTACCTAATCCCACAGACGAAACGATAAAAGAAATTACATACTTTTAAGATAGCATATACCTTCTTATGGGATAAAAAACCGAGAAGATTAAAAGAAATGTAATAACTCAAGATTTCAAACATGGAAGGCTTGAAAATGGTGGATATTCCAAAATTCATTACATCAATAAAGAGCTGTTGGGTTAAAAGAATAATTGATGAAAGTAATAATGGAGATTGGAAAATCTTTTATAGTAATCTATTGCAAAAAAGAGGTGGTAAATTAATATTTGAATGTAATTTAGAAGAACACTGATATAGACATATTATGCCAAAACAACACCTTTTTTAAAGATATACTAAAAGCGTGGAATTAAATAAAAATAAAGCCATCAACAACAGTATCTATCGTTAAAGAAATAATTTGGAATAACTCTGACATTAAAATTAATAATAAAACCTTTTATTATAAAAATTGGCATGGAAAAAGGTATAAAATATCTAAGAACATCTTTTTGACTACAGAGCCAACCAGTACTACACCTTCGCAAATTTCAAATATTTGTATGATATAGAAACAATTGACTTTCTTAAATATCAACAATTAATAAATAGCCTACCGAAAAATTATAAACAAATGTTGAGAAATTAAGGACTGGTAAATTAATCCAAAAGATACAGTGCTAAAAATAATTAGAGATTCAAAAAAACCAAATAGATTATTATACAATCTACAAATGAGTCAATACAAAAATCCCGATATAATATCGGAAATGAATTGGAAAAGATTTTTTGAAAACAAACAAATAGATTGGGAAAAAATATATGTACAGCCTTTCATTACAACAATCGACACACAATTAATAAACTTCCAATATAAGTATTTAATAGCGAATAATTCTAACCAAATTGAATGATTATCTTATCAAATGTAAAAGTGTCAGTTCTAATTTATGTGACTTTTATGAAGAAAAATTAGAATACCTATTCTGGCGATGTCATTATGTACAAATAATATGGAATAATTTACTGAAATTTCTAGCACCTAAAAACCAAGTATATCAATGGATTTTGAAATTGTTAGTTTTGGGATTATAAAAGATGGCAAAAATATAGGCAATAAATTACATTATACTAATGATAAAATATTATATTTTTCAAGTGAAAATCAGAACAACTATACCAAACATTGAAATATTCAAACATTTCTTACATCTCAGAATTAATATAGAAAAAGAAATAGCTCTCTCTAAGAATAAAATTACTCAACACAATAGGTAAATGGTCCTTTCTGAAATAATCAAAATATATTTTTCATATTCATCTTTGTAATTCTCCTGATTAGCATGAATAAGCCTCACAAAATCAAATTAAATTGTCATACATCTATTCAAAGCAAAATGCACAAATCAACACATATAAAATACATATATAACAGTATGGAAACGATCGAAAACAAAAGAAAAAGAAAAACTAAAAAGCTTCTTACATTCTTAAATATTATATAAGACTATCTTGACTTGGGACTCACTCTTGTCTTACTCTTCTTTCTCACCATTTTTCAACCTTCTCTTAAAACACTGTATTTATTTTTCTTTACCTTCATTCTAATTTCTTATCCTTACTTTTTTATAAAAAAAACCCCCCTCCCCCACTAACTTCACTGTATATATAATACATTATTGGGTCATGAAGGATGCGCTCTTTCATGTTTTGTATTGTAACACTGTCTTTTTGTTATATATATGCAGATGAAAATCGAAATAAAAGATAAAAAGGGTGGTATTCTAGCATGACTGAATGTAAGCATTACAGCAAACTTGGAGAATTACAAATGAAATACAATTTAATTGAGCAAACTTGGAGAATTACAAATGAAATACAATTTAATTGAGCAAACTTGGAGAATTACAAATGAAGCGCTATTTAGTTGAACAGGTTTATAAGAACCACTTCTGACATGCACAATTCCAGTGTCATCACTGTCCTTATTGTCCAGACTACCCTCACTGTCAACGATAAAAATACAGTCCAGCATCCCCAAACGTCACATCCCATGAACAACGTCCTCTTTACAATGACATTTCGATTTCTCCTGTTAAAATTTTATTTAGTTAATGCTGTCTGTGCTCCGCTGGGTTTAATGTATGTAATATTAATTTATACTCTGCTTTTTCCGAGATTTAAATATTTGATAATATCTGCTTGTTCGTCATCGTCATATATCACAGAAACAGGAATTTTGACAGATCAGGTTTAAAAGGCACACTGTACAAACCACATTTTTGATGAATATTTTACACATGTTAATAAAGTAAAAATTATCAAATCTTAAAAATTGAAGAAAGCAGAGTGGCTATAGTCACCCTATTTGGTTTGCTATGATAATACTTTTAACTTAGATTGGTCGAACCTCCCTAGAACAACAACTCTCAGCAAACATTTTTACTTCATCCTGATGGTGGGTGATTACTCTTGAGAGGTTTGACTATATGTTCAATCAGTGGCACCCTCCTATCAACTCTTCTGGTATCAAACGCAATATGTTTCATGATATCCCTACTATATATTTAAATGTTGTTTATTTATGAAATAAATGTTTTTCTATTAATAGAATTCTTTTCTCCATGCTTTACTACATTATACTCCTCCCTGACCAGGAATATTGCAATAAATAGTTGAAATTTGAATTTAATTCATGTTTTTGTCTACCATTGCATTTACAGCATCAACAAATGCGTCCAAAGAAAGGCAAACACTGCTATACTGGATTAAATGAAGTCACAATAACGTCGTACGACAGCACTTATGCCGTCACAGAGCTTCAGTATTTTCTAAAACGTCGCACGTTATGACAAATTTTCATAAAACAGTGCTTATCGATCTGCTATACGTCTACGATAAAAATCGTCGGCGATATATTGTAGAGCGTAAGTATAACTGCTTAAGGCATTTTGGGAAATCTGCCATAAATGTATATTTGTTTTAAAAACGTGAAATTCAACGAAAGCTGAAGAAGATAGGCCATAAATACAACTAGATCAGATTTATGATTGACTGATATGTACTTTTAGCATAACAAATGAATAAGTTCGAAATATTAACGATATGAATAAAATAGATGAATAGTATCAAGAAATTATACGCCATTGAAATTTGATTTTTTCTTGAAGAATCAACATTGACCTTTGAATTCATAAGTTATCTGAAAATATAATGAATAATTATACTTAGATTTAAATTATGTTATCATTTTTTCACTCGACTTAGTGATTTACCAATTTTGTTTTCGAATGCTCTAGCCAACTTCAAACTGCAACGAGGTGATTTCGTTTGTGAATAAGAAGGAATGATTTGGAAGATTGCAACTATTCAGGTGCCGATCGAAAATGTGATCATCGGGTTAAATTCCCTACATATTTTGAAACTGTGTTTTGTTCATTAAATGTTCCCCATTTACAGCAGAAATAGAACTAAATGGTTATGTGTTTTTATATCTAACTCGACTGAATGTTGTCTAGCACGGTGAATGTGGATCGGCAATCAGAATACATAATATATATATTATCTAATGAATATGTTATTGTAAATTTGCGAACTACTAAAGACCCGATTGTATCAAATAATAAGGTTATCGCGTCATCTTGTAAACGTCAATATAGCATGAAAACATTAATGTTCAAGGCCAATGAGATATAACACGGTGTCAAATTTTAGGTACTCCGTGATAAAAAAAAAACACAACATTTTTTGTTTGTTTGTTTTTGTTTAAATTCACTCTTTCTTTCCTTTCTTCTTTCCTTCGTTCGCTCGCTTGCTCATTTATTTATTCATTCGTTTCTGCGTTGGTTGTTCGTTTCTTGTTTCGGTATTTTTTGTTTTTGTTTACCCAAATATTATTTTGTTCAGTACCTATTTATTTGTATTTATACTTTAGATTTGGGTATGCATTAAGTGGCGTTTCTCTGATATATTCCGCAATGATCTGTAATATATCAAATGATCTATCATCTTTGATATTTAAACGATCATTTGTATCTTTAATCAATCTATAAATCTATAGCCATGCCTATACATTTTTTTCAGTCCTTTTGTGCACCTATTTGTGACATTTAGTGTATCTAACACAATCATACAAACATTTAGTCGCCTACTATAGTGTCCTTAACTTCTACCTTTAAACGTGTTAATTGATTGATATTGTTTAATCTTTTGTTTGAGCAATGTCTCGTTACATAAAACTATACAGGATTATCTTTATTCATATTTGTATGAGTTTTGATGGAAATTGCGATAAAGACAAACTTTAATCATTAAAATTGTTACGGTTTGCAATTGATACGTAATTAAAAATAAATTAGCATGCAGATTTCAATATTGCCTGCATTGCGTAAACGCTGTTTCGGATTTCCTATGCAATCAATTGTAAAATCGTTAAGGATATATTAAACGAAACAGGTACTGTTTGCCTTTTTTCATACGATTGTTAAATTATGCGTAGGTTCAATTTCATGCATGAATTTTTAAGAACGTGTTCAGAAGGGTCAAGGCTACTGTTTGTTATATAAAATATGTTCTGCTCTGATGACAAATCTAATTTTCCGCTTTTCCTATGCAGTAAAATTTTCTGACTATTATTTTATACATTTAACCAGGGGACGGTATGTCCAGCTCTACAAACACAATCTATGATTGAATTAATCACTTTTGAGAGAAAAATCTCTTTTTGTTTTAGAAATGATATACTGCATCTTTACCCACTGGCACACCTTAAATTCAGGTTAGGATTCGAACTAAGTACTACAAATGCACACGTAAGTCAGAGATAAATTGTCGATTTCATCCGTTTCAGCGATGACAACCAAGACAGGGGCAAAAGCAGAGAAACAAAAGGTGTCAAACATTTCTGCTTCTAAACCTGAATTAACAAAGGCAGAGGTAGATGGTGAGTAATCAATGCTTTTTAAAGAAGTTTATGTTGCAAAAAGTTCACACAAAAATATAAGCAATCATGAACTCATGAAATAAAAAACGAATGTATCAAGAACATTTCATTAAATTGATAAGAACAAAAATGAATTAATTGATGGATTAATAAATAACGCAAAGTTATTCAAATCGGAATAATGAACGGAAGACGTTACGCGAAGACATGGAGTATCTGAATTTAAATATTATCAATCGGCATTAAAATGGCAAAGATCAATCGCAAATATAGCAACCAAAGCATCTTCGTCTTATAATTTAGAGAAATTGTACACTGCGATAAGGAAAATGGAACAATCTCCTTATACTGTTTCGATTTGAATAAGGAACAGAAGAATAAACTATAATATCTATACAAAACTTTACAAGAAGATGCATAACCAATCGATAAAATGACCACTCTATGCTGTCGCTTTTGATATTAAAAAATGTTCATGTAAAGTAAGGTAAAGTGATTAATTCTGAAAAATACACATTCAAAAGAGAAAATGCAACTGGAATTTATTAAAGAAGCATTCCTAAAATGATCATCAGTCACCAGAAATATTATCAAAGCATTCGCTTCTCAAAGTACTAGAAAAAATGTACAAGTCTGTTAGTTCTTTATTTCTTATGCAAATCTGATTTAGAAGAACAGAACAAGTTGCGCAAGGATGAATAGCATTTATGATAAAAGTTTACTCAATTCTTATTATTCATTTCGTATTAGAATTAATAGCAAAGATCAATCAACAAAATAAAATGACCATCCAGAGCATTAGGAAAATTATACGACGACGATGTGTGGGTGGTAACTTTGGTGACTGCTCCATGTAAAGGAATTAAGAATGTGTCCCCTATTTCTTATTCGACTTATACTTTTTTTCAGAAATCTTTAATGTTTGTAAATGGTAAATTCTCTTTTGTTGGTATTGTCTGGCTGGGATTTGTGTTTACGTAGTATATAGGTTCATGCAACGAAAACTTTTACAATTGGTGCTGATGTTTTAATATTGTAATTTTTGGTGCAGAGGGTGTTTCAAAGATGGTGAAGTTTGTAGAGCCAACAGCATTACTAATACACATTAATAATGTATATATTACTAGGAAGAATATTATATATATTTCAGAAATGAGTGAATGGTTCTATTTCTTTGATAAGAACAATGATAAACGGTTAGACAAGGAAGAACTCAAGCGGGTGTTCCACGCCATGTGTTGGGACGTCACGGATGAGGAATTCAATGAAATATTCAAAAGTGCCGACAAAGATGGTAAAGTTATATTGTTGTTTTTTAACTCGCTTGAAAATGTTTCGTCATGATGAGCCTTTGTGACCATTTGATGTCCGTCTTGTGTGCGTGCGTGCGTTATGTGCGTGTGTGTTAGCGTCAACGATTTTTGTCTGCATGAAAGCAGTTTCATTTTTGTTTCGATTTTAACTAAACTTGCACAAAACTTTTATCAGCAGTTGGTTTCGGTTCCTTTCTTGAAACAGTCTAATCGTACCATGCATTATGCAGTTGTGGGCCCTGAAAGCGGCAAAACAAGCAGAGTTTGTATTTTCTGCATAATAAAAGTTTCAGCTTTGATGTGATTGTAACCAAACTTGCAAACGAAAAAAACAGAACTTGTTTCATCAATAGATCTTAGTTCCCTTTTTGAAACAGCCTGATCCTATCATGTATTATGGCATTATGGGCCCTTAAGAGTGCAAAACAGGTATGTTTTTGCATTGCCTGCATGGTAATGGTTTATTATTTTTAATTTTACTTCTACATAAGTTGTATAAAACATTGACTATCAATACACCTAGTTTCTTTCTTAAACTGGCCAGGCCCTACCCTAAAATGACCAAAGTAGGCATAATTTATATAGACTTATATAGGAAAAACTTTTTTCAAAACAATTGTCAGAAATCACGTGGTATTGAGTTTAGATATTTTGTGTGCAACGTGGACTAGTGGACTTCTACCAAATTTTATCAAACCATGGTCCTGGGATCAAATTTGCCACTTCCCAAGGGTCTCTTGTTTTTTATTTAAACGTTTTGGGAAAAAAACATGTTATTGTCATAACCGTAAGGCCGTAGTAGACCAATATCATAGACAATTGGTATGTAAGTAACTTGCAAATACCTCTACCCTTAGGTGTGTTTAAGGTCGATGGGGTCATGGTCTTGGTCACCGACAATAGTTTTTTTTCTACTTGAACTTATAGAGCCTTCATTTATTGACCAAAACAGATTTTCCTACATTTTGTCATAGAGCATTTATTTATTGACTGATATTTTAAATATATTGTAAATAGAAACATTGCATAAACATCTACCATTTACTGGGGTCAATATCACAGAGGCTAAATATATAATTATGTTTTTTCTTCTTTTCCTGAAGTCACACGTCAAGATCAAGGTCAACGAGCCTAATATTTTCTAAAACCTTTTCCTCAGAGCATTTATTTACTGACTGGTTCTTTGAATGGACCTTTACGCTATGGTCGGGTCAAAGTTCGTTGAATCAAGGTCGACGAGACTAATAATAGATTTTCCGACTTTCTATAACAGTCATTATTTTTTATTTTCGTTTATAGGCAACTTCCATGAACTTCTACAATTTACTGGAGTCTAAGTCAAGGTCACTGAGGTTAAAATAGGTTTTTCTACTTTTTGTTTCGGTTTTGAAGCCTTTACTTATTGACTGATATCTTAGATATTTTGTATGTAGGTTCCTTGAATGGACATTTGCCCTTAGGTAGGGATTAAATGTGGACTGGTGGACTTCTACCACATTTAACCTTAGGTAGGGATTAAAGTCAACGTGCCAAAGCCAAGGACAACAATGCTTAGATGAATTCTTTTACTTGCTATCATAGAGACTTTATTTATTGATCAATGTTTAAGATAACTGATTATAAACACTGTCATGAACCTCTATCTTTCACTGGGACCAAAGTCAAAGTTACTGAGGCTAAAATAGATAGTTCTATTTTTCGTTTTGGGACCTTCATTAATAGACTGATATTTTAAATATTTAGTATAATAAAGTGGGTAGAGTTTGAGTCACAGGAATTCTATCTTACGTCATAGTGTAATTCTAGCATTCGATTCAATGTTAACCAAACGTTTACAAAACATTTATAAACAATAGATCTCTTTTCTTTTCCTGGAATAACTTGATCCCATCATGGGTTCAAGAGTGATGCCCCTAAGTATTGGGATTAAGGTAACCGATTTAGAGCCATCATGACTCGTTTTATTTTGATTCGTATAGATTATCCTTTTTTGCTTCAACTGAGTTGCAGCATTAGTGTTTAAGTACTTTAAATAACCTTTTTAAATGTTCTCCGCGGTTAAGATCAATACTCACACCGTTTTGAGGAAAATGATATGAATTCACAAGCGCCGAGCTACTACTTCGACAATCTATGATTTTCTTGGTACCTTTGTGAAATGGTTGTCATCAATAAAGCGTTCGTTTCCAAAGTTCTGTTGTGGCTTTCACAATCCACGCCTTCGGCGCGAGATCTGGTTAATACCTTGAAACTAAAAAACGTTGCAAGAATTTGCTTCCGATTCGAAGTAAAAGAAGGAATGTACAAGGCCGCTCCTCCATAGTTTGTTATAAGAGTTTGAAAGATTGTTTTCAATTTTTGCTTTCATTTTTCATTAAAGCTTTGAACGTCTTAAACTAGCGCATCCAGTCAATACAACTGTTTTCAGTGAGAGTATATTTCTAGCGGCCATATTCTTCCCCTCCCACTCCACAACAGATAGTATATCGAGAGATGTATGAACTCGGCACTCATGTTGTCGTTCGTTTAACAAGACGTTATCTTACCGAAAGAGGGACATTTTGTACGGGCTTACTAGAAATAAAAAGAAGCTAATATATAAAGGTTTATCAAAACATTTTTTTTTCTACTGAATACAGGAAAATTAAATTGTATAATGTTGCGGTTTGAATCACGGTTTTTATCAAGTCATATTTGTTTTACTTAACCCTACAAGATAACAATGCTTATCCTAGATAAGCAACGTTTTATTGCAAAGTTTAGAACGGACAGTAACCTTTTCTGAAATTTCGCAAGCCTATGCAAGTACTTTTTAACTCTTCTGCAATGGCTGCAATCCTTTATATAGGAATTCTAAATTTCTAGCCGATGACAGTTAAGCAAATACGCTCTTTCCTTGAAGTTTTTTAACTCGTGATATAATCTTCATACCTGTTCATATTGAAGCCCATCTTATTACAGAAAATGGATTCATTGACTATGACGAGTATATGAGCCTTCTACAGACCTTCAGAAAAGACCCCTATACTGAAAAACTTGAACTGATAGAAGCTTTCAGGTACTTTGTTGCATTGTTGTTAGAGGAATTAACTGTTGTATACAATAACGATATCTGAAAAAAGCATTGTAATAGAAAATCATTTTAGTCTGGGCATCTATGTACTTTTTAAAGTCAAGATTTGTAAGAAGTTTAAGAGTGTAAAAACAGCCGAAAGCAAACCACATGGAAATAACAAATTTACAACATCAGTCGGTGGTTACAGGAAAATCTTCATCACACCGGAATGTTATATATACTTAGTCATCTATATACTGCTTCTGTAGCTATTGCCCTGAGTTAAAAAGAATAAGGTATTGAAACAAATTTTCAGTAAAATGTTTTTTTTTATTCAAAATGGACGAATTTACTAAGCTATCATAAAGTCCAAAAAGAAGAATTTGCTTCAAAGTGATGTGATAGCAGATGTAGTAACAGCTGGTCTCTTGAAGTTAAGTGTTTGTTTGTCTATTTATAATACAGATGTGCCTTTGTAGTAATTGGTCTTATGTTCATTTCCTACTTAGACATTTCGACCAGGACCGGAGCGGATATATAGACAGCAAAGAACTGAAGCGGTTTTTACTGACCAAAGGAATGGCTTATTCAGATCGGGATAGGAGAGAAGTGGAATATCTTTTGAATAAAGCAGATAAAAACGGAGACGGTAAAATAGATATTGAAGGTATGTTCCCATTAAAACCTTTTTTAATAATATGAAATTGGTGTTTTCCCTCTGAAATTTAACCAGTCATCACAACTGTCCATGATTACGTTGTATTATGTGCACTTGTTTCAGTTATGTTGCTTTATTTTATTCAGAAAAAAAATATTTTGAAATTCTTGTGAATGTCCGCTGTTCCTCCAAACCGCGTGGAAACACAAGTACTAGGAACACAGCTGGGATCCTGAATATATCTCGGTTGCATCAAATAATTATCTTGCACATTCATTCAAACTAGATGCATACAAGACCTCAATACCCATTTTTTTCTCTTTTTTTAAGAAATCTATAACCCGGGCCTAATCCTTTTCTAAACGGCAAGCGATTGTTTACCAAATTTCCGTCATAGTACAAAGAAGATTGATTTTCACACACATTTCTTTATGTATATCGAGTGTGGCTGTTTACTCTGAAACTGACGATACAAGGTTTGTAAGCTGACGATACAAGGTTTGTAAGCTGAGAAGTGCACAACTTTATTCTTCATTATATTTCATGTAAATATTCTGATGGTGAGTCGAGAATATGGCGTCATAACAAAGTTTCGAAACGCTGTCTGAAGGACGATCGCAATTTCTATCTTACCGAAAAGGATTCAAATAAAAAGGTGTCAATGATTATTTACAATTGTACTTTCAGGATTGTCTGTTGTATAATTTCAAACAGAAAGTTCGTTGAATTGTCGGTTTCTTAGGAAACATTCTCTGTGGACATAAGGAAAAATGTGTGACAATTATTCAGCTTTATGCAGAATGACAGAAATTTCGGTATAAATTGCTCGCTGTTTGTAATAAATGGTTTCTATCCGGGCTGTGAAATACAGTACTGTTCCATTTTTAGATGAGGGGCAAATCAACACCTAGGCCTGATATGCTTCAACTTTTATTCAATGCCTGATAACGATTTGACTAATAGAATTGGAATGGAGTCGTTGTTTCCCTTCTTTTATACATATAGTCGAAATGAATGGCAGTCAGTTAAAAATTGTGCTTTTACATTTACATGTTTGTTCGAGGTCACATTCATGTTCTTTGTACCTGTGCTTGAAAAAATGTCCCAAGTGGAAAAAAATGGCAAAGCTGTAAATAATCCATGTACCCGTTAACTAACAAATAAGCCGTACAATCGATATCAAGAAGACACTGATTCTATGGATTTTCTTTTCTTTAGAAAAAATATTCCTGTTGAAACTTACATCCTAGTTACCTCTTCAACCTTTAATATATTGATATATGTTTAACAGTCAAGATACTGATGCAATTCACATAAAGTAGTAAATTTTCGTTTACTACTTTGAAAAAGCATGATGACATTTACACACACAATGGATGTTAGGGGTCTTGTAAACACAAAGCAAAACAGATTTTCTAATGCCTATTACAAAAAACACACTTAACCAATATAAAAAGCCAAACTTGGTAGTTAGAGTGGGATGGAGAGTTATTTTTAATGGCAACAGCTCCAACAGTGAGAGAGTGGCAACACTACTCAACATTGGATGTCAACATGATATAACTGAGTCTAGAAAACTTGTTCCTGGTAGACTGACTACCTCAGAGCCAAGTTCAACATATAGAACTAATTAATATTTACATTCCGAATAAAGATGACGCTATTTTCTAAACGAGAAGAAGACTGTGTACTTGAAAAAATGATAAAAAATTTATACTCGATGACGATTTTAACCGAGTGCTGGATGTAAATCAGGATAAAAAGAACGGTCGGCTTGACTCCAAATTAAAATCTCCTACCAAGTAAATAGCAATAAAAAAATTACATTTACTTGACGTAAGAGTTTTAACAAATCAAATAATCAATATATATGTCACTCGAACTCAACTTCACAAATATCTACTAGGTTGATTATTTTCTAATTTCAGAATACTTATGTAATAACGTTGAATGTTGTAAAATAAGGCCAAAATTTAAAACTGATCATTCAAGTGTATGCTTAAATATAAGATTTTTGTACCGTTCAAAGAGACCCAGATTTTTTATTTAAATAATAACAGTATTTTATTTGATTTATTTAAACGAACAATAAAGCATATTATAAACCAAACTGCAAATCAGAATAAAGAAGCTAAAGGCAATTCATCAGTATGAATATTCGAAATGCCGTAATTAGATACTCAACGTACAAAAAGAAACAAAACAAAAGAAAAGGAAAATGAACCCTACCTAAAAATTTGACCTAGGACTTCAAGATAATAAATCAAACAGATAAGAGCAATGAAAATATTATGAACGAGCTATAGAATAAACACGCTGATTTTAACACTTTATTTGAGAAAAAAAGTCAAAGGGTTACTATATAAAGCAAAGACAATGAAAATTGAGGGAACTGAAAAGAATACAAGGTAAACAATTTTAGAAAAACGACATGCAGGAAAAAAACACATAAAAACTAGTAATTAATGGTCGCAAAATAACAGATAACAATAAAATTCTAGACGCAGAAGTAACTTTTTCAAAACACTATACAGCAAAAATGGAAAAAAACTTTTTTGACAAAGCAATAAAACAATAAACAAATAACCAAAGAAATGTATTTGAAAGTCTCCTTACGGAAAAGGAGTGCTCTACAGCTCATTTTGAATTGAAAATTAGCAAAAAACAAGGATCTGATGGCTTAACAATGGAATTTTATAAACTATATTGGAATGATATAAAGCAATATTTTATTGACCCGATTAAATAGTCTTACGAAAAAAGGTGAAGGATCAGACCTTCAAAAACTAGAAACAAATAAACAACCAGGTCTGTCATTCTTGTTCGATTATGGAAAGGCAAAGGTTAAAAATGTATTGTTATTTTTTTCAGACTTAAACACATAATTATATGAATATAAAGTCGTGAAAAAATCAGTACATATAGATAAGACATTCATTTACCCATGCAGACTCCATGTCATTTCAAATAAGATTTGCATAAAAAATATCAGAAGTCAAAAATTCAAACCGTTCACCTACAAACTCAACATTAAATCGTGAACAAAAGATACACGTGTTAGTAAATATTACTCTGAGATTAGACACTGTCTCGATCTATATCATACAAAGTCACGAAAAAAGATGTCACACAAACGTAATATAGTAACCCACTAAAGAGACATCTATCAGTCATTAGGATGACACCCGTACAGATTATACATAAAAACATCTGGATATATAAAAGAAGTCACTGACTTATCATATCTCATCCATATCTATTGGATGACATGTTACAGATGAATGATGAAAAACTTTAATTATCTTTTACTTACCTTATCTTTTACTTACATTATCTTTTACTTACCTTATCTTTTACTTACATTATCTTTTACTTACCTTATCTTTAACTTACATTATCTTTTACTTACATTATCTTTTACTTACCTTATCTTTTACTTACCTTATCTTTTACTTACATTATCTTTTACTTACCTTATCTTTTACTTACCTTATCTTTTACTTACAATTGCTTTTTCTGCGTTTCAGAATTTGTAGAGCTGATGATGGAAAAGCCATAACCATCTGCAACAAAGTTTCTAGAGCAAGGACAAGATTGTTTATTTTCTCATGTGTTTGTTTCTGACTATCTTGTGGAAAACCTCACGTAACATATGCGTTTTGTTGTCATTGTTTGCTTATTCTGTCATATACAGACTTTAGGGACAAAACGTTGTATCAACTTCAGCATTTACTAAGGATTGCTTGACCCTAATTTTGCATTTTTCATTTCGGAGAATTGGAGTTTGCCATACGTAAATGGCAATTCATGTGGATTAAGTTTATCGAAACAACATCCAATATACTTGATCATGAATCTGTGAAATCGAAAGAAATATAGTTCTGTGTATGAACGAAATCATTTCCTAATAAAGACTATAAAAATGAAAACCGGAATGAAGAAAACAAAAAGCTTTTTTTTTCACTTACTATAGATAAATGCTTTAAAACTTTAAAGTCTATTACCATTCTATTATACATGTATGTTATAAGGGACACAATTATGTGCACTACTTATCATGTCATTTTTACGGTTATTGTCCCGTCATGCTAATCCGCTTACCCCGCTATTCATTCCCCACGTGAAAATGAAACAACAAGTCATTTCTGTTTATCTGTCTCTACATTAGTATTATATTCGTCTTTCTTTTACACCTTTACTGTATGTTAGTATATTCTTATATGTATATATAATTGCCGTGCATAGAGGTTAAAACTTGCAAATTTAGAATACTAAACAATATACACTTACATGCCTGCCTTTGGGACATACACCCCGATACAGTACCTTTTTCGATATGATGGTTATATGTAGATTAGATGTAAAACATATGCATGCAAATGTTTACTAGGGAGAACAAGATATCTGTCCATCGAGGACTCATCTTCAAGTTTTACTAATTCATATATACAACACAAACAGACCGTGAACCGAACACGCGTTCAGAATGAAACAATTGCATGATCTCAAAATAGCATCTAAAATAAAACCTCCAGAAAATAATATTTCTAACCCTGTTTCTGGTCAATTAAAACCAATAAGAAATTTAATAACCCTAAGAACTTTCAACAAAGGACAACATTTCTGAACAGCGACTTATACTATTAAACATATTTTAACATATCATAAAGGCGAAATAGGAACACTTTTATAAAGGCTATAGAATAGAGAGAATTTGTTAACATTATAAATTAAAGAAGTTTGTTATTGAAGAAGAGGCCACGCATCTTTCCGAATACAAATTTGTACTTTATTAATCTGTTACCGTTTGCCTTTACGTAATATTTTTTATTTATTTAAGTACTAAATATAATTTGTAGTTTTTTTAAATATATGACCACTTATCAATACGCCTTTTCTTAACATTTTATTTATTTTAGTCCTATCTTACCTTTTTAAAGTAGGACTATTTCAACGATATGCATATACAATGCATTCATTTTTGAATGTCGTCTGCCTATTGACTAAGTGTAATTAATCTGTCTCACTGATGGATCCCGGTTTGATCATATCTATTTGATCCGTACTAACTTGGATAAAATAGCATTAGCCTTAATAGTTCATTTCCATATTTTCTACTCCATTCTTTTACATATTTAGGTTCTTGAGTGCAAATATTATTGAACTATTGTTTTATATCAGTACATAATTTCCTTCCAAGTCACGAAAGAAACCCATTTCAAAGCAAATAGTATAAATGATATCTTATTATAAAAGAATTTTTAAAGCATGCAAGTAAATAACACCATATGTGCCTGCTGAAATTATCTATTATAGTATTATATTATACAACTATATACATTTCTTATGCATTGATCGAGAAATAGATAAAATGCAGAAGTCTTCACCCTTGTTTATCGTTTCTATCAATTGAAATATAACGATTTTTTTAAACATTGGATATAACAGGAAAGAGTGTGATCATTTAATATTCTACTTCACTAGACGTTGACCCAAATCTTTTAAGGTTTAGAGCGAACTGTTTAAGTACTGGGAAAAACAAAAAAAAATCTTCTTCTGAGAAAAACTACTGAAGAAAAATTGCTGAAAATTTGAAGTGGATTCATGAAAGATAATCACTAAACAGCTTTTGATTTCGAGAAATATACCTTCGTTACGTATGGATAGAAGTGAAACGAAATCTGGTTGTATTGCTGAAGACACTAAAGCGAGTAATGTACGAGAAGAAGAGGCTATAAGAAAACTTGAGGATGTTGTGACCACGGTTTGTATCTTCTTTTTTTGCATTATACATCACAATAAAACAATAAGCTATAAACTGTTTGACTGTTTGATAGATAATTCATTTTCTTGTTATCTTAAAGTATACAAATTTAACTGCAATAGTCAAGTGTAAAAGGCCTTTGTCTCCGTTTGGAAATGGTAAAAGATCGAGGACATGATGATGCTCGATGGAAAATTTTGGCAAATCAAACGTTTGCCACATGCATGTGCCTCATTGTATTGGAACCTGAACTATACTCAAACGCAAAAGAAACTGTGCACGTTTCATTTTAGGATAACTATAGTTTTATTGGTCATGGACCATTCATGTGTTTACTATGTGCAGCACGTCTGTCGGTCTATCTAACAATGTATACATCACGTCAGTATTGGATTAAATATTACGTAACGCCCTAAAACAAGTTTTATGCACGATTTATATGCAGTCTTGACAAATGTGAAATCGGTCAAATAATCTCTCACTACCTTCTTTGCAACTCCAAGGAGTAAGAAAAACACAAAACAATTCGAAAATTTTAAAAACTCGCAATGCCAAGACTTTCTCAACGTCAGTGTATTGAAGCTTTGCTGATGCTTAATAGGGGTGACTTCGTAGATCGTGTTTTGCAGGCATTATTTGGCCAGTTTCATTACCGGTTGATTAACCTTGAGTTAATCCAGGATTTGCTAACTCGCGAATTATTCGAGGGTTATGTTTAATCACAGGTTATGTTCATTGCGTTTTTTTCTAAAAGATTTGCAAATCCTAGAATTACACTGGACATTTTTGTACTTGAGCGATAACAATAAAAACATTTTATTTCACAAGAAAAAAAATGGATGTCTCTAAACGGTTTACACGTACAAACAAGCGTTCCTATATAAGTAATTGTTCTAATAATCTTTCTTTATTTTTTATTCGACGAACACTTGCATTTAACAATACATTGTTAAGCAAAACCATCAATAAGGACATCATTCACAGCGCTCCCTGCCCCTCCCCCACACACACGTTTTCCCTATTCAGTGCCTTTACTGGAACATCCGGTTGGAAATAGTCACGAACGGGGTCTGGTTCAGGCAATGGCAGATTTTATCTGTCTTGAAAAATTGTGCAGAACTGCACAGGCTGTGATAACCAGTGTCGATGTCTACATTTTAAGTCTTAGATCAAGACTTAAACATGGAAATCCACTTTTCATTACTTAAAAAGTATTTTCAATGGTAACTCGCCCGTAAGTCGGAACTGAAAAAAAAATCTACGTCATCAAATTGTTGCATAAGGTACGTTCGACCCCTTACAACCAGTGAAAAATCATAATGGAGGGAGGTGGCGAGGGATTTTGGTGGAGAGGGGAACAATTAGCTGACACCTGTGCTGTAGAGATAAACAGGTTTGGTGTGGGCAGTGTTATAGTTTGGATCATGGGAAACAGGAAAACTGATATTGTCATTGTGAATGGCAATCTAAGTACAGCCGAGTACACTAATCAGGTGTTGAGACTAGTAGCTGTTCTATCCATTAAGCAGCATGATTCTGTCACGTTGATGAATTACAATTCACCTCCGCATACGCCACGGCCTACACAGCTATATCTGAATGCAAATGACATTGACGTCTTGCCTGGGCCTACCGTTTCTCCTTACCTCATCCCAATGTAGCATATCACAGTAACACCAAAACCACATTCTGCGTATATTTCATCTTGACCTTTACCACGCGTAACCGATAAACATGTACCTCCGCATACGCCACGGCTTACACAGCTATATCTGAATGCAAATGGCATTGACGTCTTGCCTGGGCCTACCGTTTCTCGTTACCTCATCCCAATTTAGCATATCACAGTAACTCCAAAACCACATTCTGCGTATATTTCATCTTGACCTTTACCACGCGTAACCGATTAACATGCATCTATAGAAACTACTGTTTCAAAAGAATTTATAACATTTTATATGCATTATAATTTCAAATGTAGGTATCAGACAAGTTGACCAAACCCATATGCACAGTTTCTTTGCCTTTGAGTATAGTTATACTACAATTGAATACTCATCTTAATAATTGATTGATTTCATGACACTTTTATGAGACCAACTCGAATATATTAGTCGAAACAAGAAGGCCATAATGACCCTTAATCGTCAGTCCGAGTATCAATTGGGTGCAATATAATGGGTTTAATATTTTAGACTTAAGTAACAACATACAAACTATGAAATCTTTAAAGTATTTTGCACTATGAAAAGAAGATTCTTAATGGTTTATGTTTACTTTTTTAGAACCCTTGACACCTCAGAGGAGAAGCTAAACATAATCTTAAAACAAAAAGTTTAGACTTTTATAGGTTCACAAGACACTGCTATAAACCAAATTTAAAAAAATCAACCTGAGAATTGCATTAATCTTGTCAAGTCAATGTAAAAACAGCCTTTGGGTAGAGTCAGTAAGGACACCATTTGCAAAATTTGAACAATCTTGGTAAAGTTCCACTCGAAATTTTACATGCCTTGTGTTATTGCTCCTGGATAGTTCCTTCACATTTGTATGTTGAAAATGTGGCCTAAATGGGATGCTATTATGAAACTATGAACATAATTTGAAAAGGTCTAGTGGACAAAGCTTACACTAAACTCTAGAAGTATCTGGCCAATGGTTATAGACAAATAAAGACTGTCTACGAAAGTCCAGAGAGATAAAACATATAACCGCCCAGATGGTGGAACTAGTACTAAAATTTCATGAAAATCGTATCATGGAAGTCATTTGATGCCATTCAATTTTCAGACATATGATTAAAACATACAAATAATGCCCGAGTAACAGCTGTATATTGAACGGGCGATTTAATTACGATAGGCTTGGTAATTTATAAGATTTTGTCGGCTCTAACAAAGCTTAGCGAAAACAAAACCTATTTGCAGGGATTGAGAGGCTATAGAAAGTGTAGAAATTATTTGAAACAGAACTTTGTATTAAATATGTTGTACAACTGTATTGTAAATATGTATTTCAACATTCTTTTTATTGTACACGTTCAGTTACAGTATTTTTATTGACATAAAGTTCTTCTTCCAAACCATTAAAATAAAGTCCATGACTGTTAGTGGTAGAGAAAGTCTTTAAAGATACCCATGCAATTATTTCATGTATTATATTTGTAAACTTAAAAAGGCGTTGAACATTCTATATCCTTTGAAAGTAGTTGCTTTTGACATACATGATACAATTTCAGTTTATCCATCTGCATAGCATCTGACCGTCATATTAAGAGTAGTATAAGCTTTATCTTTATTTTTCTATTTTGGTAAATTTTTCAAAATTGGCAATCTGAAGCACTTTCAGTTATCCTGGCTTCTTATGTTTTCGACGGTATAGGAGTTTACGGTCAAATGCTTATCCAAAACGAAAGACATATGTCATTTGATTAAAGCAGGTCAAAAAACTTTTATTTCTTAAGAAAAAAACATATTTTCGTGATAAACAATCACAAACTTACCTTTTTACAACAGTTTAACTGAGGCGGCCATTTTTGTTTACCTCCAAAGTTACTTCCGCTATTTTCGACGATGTCATTGGTCAGTTAAATTTAGGTACAGGGTGGTCCAAAAAATATCAGTATGCAGTTTGTTTCAACACATAAATGTCATCCAGTGTAAAAATAAGTATCAGTATCTATAGAACACCTCTAACTAACATATTTAGTGTCTGTTTATTTAAACTGTCAACTTTTAACTAATCAAAAAATTTTTTATCCATTTCTAAGAATTTTTTTTATATAAATACTAACAATTTTACTGTTAAATTCTCTACTGTTCACTTTTGCAAGAAGGGCACAGGAAAGTGTCATTCCTTCTTAACACTCTAACTGGACTATAAAATTTTAAGTGTACCCAACCGTCACATCTATCACAACATCCCCAGTTCACAATGTTCAAGTTAGGCAGATTGTCAAGATCTTTCACATTATGACGCTTACACACAATGCATTTTTCAGAGTCTGGAATATTACTTTCATCTGTATCTGATTCAGAATCAATAATAACATGACTTTTAGATTTTTTTGCAGTTGAAATATCAGATGTACCTGCTACTGGGTTGAAAGAACGCTTCGTTTTTGACTGCTTTTGGCCAGAAATATGATTCTTTACCTGATCATAAATGAAATCTTCAGTGATAGGCCTGCCACCTACAACTTTACTGAGGGTTTTTCTTACTTTGGCAACTGGTACATTTTGTAGCAAAGCACTACCTTTTTTTACTAGAAATTCTCTTGCATCAGTGGTTGTTTGTGATTCTTTAATAGTGTCATCACTGTTAACTTCTGCAGCAATATCTGAAGGAGCTGTAGTTTCACTATTTGTCTGGAAACAAAATGATGGTGCAATGGAAGTGTCACTGACAACATCAGGATTAAAAGGGTATATACCACAGCGTCTAAATGCAGACTGTATATTTACGGGTGATAGTATTGCTGTGTATACCTTGCTTGCAATTTTGCTTACTTCATAGCGAGTAACCACTCTACCACCAGATTCTCTGAGGTACTGATGACAAGCAGCATTCCAACCCACCTCAAATGGAGCATAGCAAGATACATCCATAGGCTGCAATAAATGGGAGCAATGGGGAGGAAGAACAAACAGAATTATATGTTGTGATCTGGCCCATTCAATGAGACCTAAAGATACATGACTTCTGTGACCATCATATAAAACAAGAACTGGGTTGTTACTGGAACGAGATGGAAGCAGTGGTGCGAGATGTTCAGTCATGTATGAAGTAAATATTTCAGTATTTGACCACCCTGACTCTGATACTGTTCCAACTGACCCTGGGGTAGCACCTTCTATTAAAGATGGCAACATTCTGGTACCAGGAAATATAAAGTAAGGCGGGATCTGTTGACCTAGGGCATTACCTTCACCAATAGATAGATAGATTTATTTCGGCAAAGGATGCATGTACATAGTTAACATATTACATAAGAAAGGATAAAATAATGACGATTATTTAATGCTATATCATGCATAAGAGAACCATGACGTGCTCACCTACACCAAGGATAACACAAAAAAGAGCAACACTGAAAGTGAATGCCCTTATTTCCATTGTGGTCCTTAGAAATGGTGGCATGACACTGAGAGGCAAACCTTAATAAAGACAATTGTGGTAAAAAATAAATAAATAAATAAATAATTAAATTCATATAGATAAATAACATTCATAGAGGATAATCTATCACAAAATAATCACCTGAGTATCAAGCATGTAACACAGTGACTTGTCATTGGAAGAAACAATGATTTATCAATTATATAACAAATGTTTGACTAGATACTGAGCATATAAGCACTTAGTATTAATTATTTAAAAACTCATAATATTAAATATGAGGCTAAAAAAATGTAACAAGTAAAAACCTAAGCCGAAAAGAAACAATTAAGTAAAACACTTAGATCTGTTAAAAAACTGTTCATCAGATGCCTCTTGATGGCTACCTTAAAACCTTGAAGTCTAGAAATCTCAGATATTTCCAAAGGTAAACTGTTCCATAGTTTACAACCAATAAATGAAAAGGATTTGGAACCATGACTTTTAACCTTAGGGAGACTGTAACCACCCTTTGTACTCAGTCTGGTACTATAACTATGTACAGAGTCCTGAGAAACAAAATATTCACTCATGTATTGTGGGGCCAGACCATGTTTAACATTGTAAACATGACACAACATGATTTGCTCAACTATCTTATGCACTGGTAACCATTTAAGGGACTTGGCTTAGACTTTGACTTAAAGTGATTTGGCCCAATATGGGCTCTGGAGTCAAGGTTAAGTACAAACCTAATTATCTTATTTTGACAAGTTTGTAATTTATGTTTTAAAGCCTGGGTTAAACCACTATACCACACAGAACATGCATAGTCATAGTGACACTGAATCAATGACATAACCAGAAGTTTCTTGGTATGCTGAGTAAGAAACTCTTTCTTACGGTAGAGAAATTTTAACTGTGAATTGGCCTTTTTAAGAACAGACTCAGCCATGGAACAAAAGGACAGATTTTGATCAATAGTAACCCCAAGATACTTGATAGATGTAGCGGATTCAATGGCCGTACCATTGCAAGTTATTTGCAGGTTAGAAAGTGACCTCAGTTTTTGCCTGGATCCAAATACAATTGACTCAGTTTTCCCCAAGTGCAATGACAACTTATTGTCAACTAACCATTGACTAACCAATTCCATATCATCAGGCAAGGCCTGTTCAACAACTGATAGACTTTTACCAGATACAAGAATACCAGAATCGTCAGCATATAATAACAATTTATTTTTAACCACAGCTGACATATCATTAACATAAATTAAAAAAAGAAGAGGTCCAAGTATTGACCCCTGGGGAACACCACATGTTATAGTTGCCGTACAAGAATGAGTGCCAGAGACATCTACAAGCTGTTGTCTGTCAGACAAATATGACTTAAACCAATTTAAAACATCACAACTAAGACCAGAAGCTTGTAGCTTCATTAAAAGAATGGAATGGTCCACCGTGTCGAAAGCTTTCTGTAGATCCAGCAAAACCATACCGACAACGTTACCTTTATCATTTTCATGTCTGATAAAGTCTGTGAGGTGAATCAGACAAGTATCAGTGGAGAAACCACTCCTAAAACCTGACTGAAATTTGTATAATAAATTTTTGTCTTTAAGATACAATTCAACCTGGTCATAAACCACTTTTTCAAGGATTTTTGAAACAACGTTTAAAATTGACACCGGGCGGTAATTACCCACAGACAGTTTGTCATTCTTTTTAAAAAGGGGAACAACTCTAGCCACCTTAAGATCATCCGGAACATGACCTTGGATGAGGGACAAGTTAATGATATGTGTTAAGGGACTAGCAATGACTGGACATCCATCTCTGATAAAACGTGAAGGAATACCATCTAGGCCAGTAGCTTTCTTTGCACCTAGTGAAACTAAATACTTAAGAACCTTACTTTTAGTAAAAATAGAAAAAGAGTAACTATTTGCAAATGCACCCTTATTTGCATAAAATGTGTTAACAAAACTTTTACCAAACTTACATAAACTTTTTGGCAATTGTTCTACAAGTTTACATGCCACTGTTGTATAAAATTTGTTAAAAGCTTCAGCAATCAATTTCTTCTCAAAACAAATATTACCATCAATGTTTAGACAAATATTTGAACTAGATGATTAAGAACTTTTCTTGGAGGGCAAACCAAGGTTTTTAACAGATTTCCATAAGGATGTTGAATCATTTTTATTTTGTTCACGAGTACTGGTAAAATAATCTTTTTTTGCCTTGTCAACCAGATACTGAGCTCTGTTTCTTAGAGTTTTGAAAGAATCATAATTTTCTGGGCTTCTGTCACATTTATATTTATTAAAAGCCTTGTTCCTATCATTTATAACACTAAGAATGTTTGAATCTATCCATGGTTCTGTTCTCTGTTTAATTCTAATTTGCTTCACAGGAGCAACATTGTCTATAACAGATAAAAATAACCTTTTAAAAATGTCCCAAGCTTCATGTACACTGTCACTTAGCAAAACAGGGCTCCAGTCAGTGGCTAAAAGACTAGCTTGAAAGTCATCTTTATTATAATTTTTTAACGATCTTAAAGTGACATTATTGTGGTTACAGTGTTAGATTTACCAGCTGTGATAGCTTGAGCTTTGTAGTTTGCACCTGTTATGATTTTAGGAGGTTTATGTTCAAGATTTAAACCTTTTTCATCAATGTTGTATATTCCTGAGGGCTGATCTTTCAGGTTGTATTTACATAGAATTTCATTCAATTCCTGAAAATATCTAGTAATCACTGGACGCGTGGCTGACTTAGCACGAGCAATCTCTAAACTACGAGGCTTTTTTACTTTGAGAGAAGACCATCTGTCAAGAAAGCTGTATAACCAAGTGATACTTAATGGTTTATTTTTATTTTTCAGCCCTAAGTGTACAGCATAGTCTGATGCTAAATTTGTTGTCTCTTGACGAGAATATTCATAGCCTATCTCTGCCATTGTGGTTAAATGTTGGGCTAAGAAAGCTTCCTCTTCTTGGCTAAACATAGTCTGAGGACCTGACTTAACAGTATCTATGTTAATGCGACCCTTAACCCTGTCTTTGAGAGTTGTAATAGGCACTCCATATATTTTAGCAGCTCTTTCTACAGGTACACCTTGCTCTTTGACAGTGTTGTATGCATCAGTGAGGTCATCTGCTGAGTATGGCCTGTACTTGCCCCTCTCAACACTTTTAGACTGAAAGATGTAAATGAAAAATGATAAGTGTAGATGTGATCATGTTCCAAATAAAGGATAGGATATTAAATTTACATTTTTCACTATTGTTGTTTGTAGAAATATTACAATTTCATAGTGCTACAAACATGACAATGAATACTTTCTTGTATTGAAAATATTTTAAATGATTTTTTGTTAACAATTTTTAAGTATTTACAGCTACTATTTGCATGAATTTGCAGTGCAAGTTCAAAATTTAGCAGTCTGAACCTAAGCATAGTGTACTGTAACAATGAACTTTAGAAGACACCCTGTATTAAAATTTCGGCTGGTCACGTGATATTTGGGAGAATAATGTATGACGCAGACGTACATTACTTTCTTTTAAACAATATATGGAAAATTTGTATTGTATCGTGTTTCTTAGTAACAGATATTTTGGGAATAACAAAACACAATAAAATATCATAAATTGATCTTTAAACTTAAATTTTACCTTTCTAATTTCCATTTTAAATCTCCGTGACATTTATGTGTCATCCACCATTGTTTACTTTGGTTGGAGAGGGCGTGGTTTCGCAAAATCTCAAAAGATATAGGTTTTATTAAGGGGAAACAACTACCGTCGAAAACATAAAAACGTCGAAAACATAAGAAGCCACGATATAAAAAAAAGAGCTGTCAGAATTTTAATTTACATTTTCAGTCAAAGAGGTGAAAGTTATATAAAAAAGGCCCTTACCAATGGTGTATACTCAATATACATTTTCTTTTCTAAAGTGATATGTGTTTATCGCATTCATTTCATTGATACAATGTGCATATAAAACTTAAAGACATATGTTGTACAACAAGTATACAAGTATTATAGTCAAAAGGATTTTGGTCAAACTACAGACTTGTTAATTGAGATGGAAATGTTGTCTGGTTATTTTCTGTGAATGTGAAGTTAAGAGAATATGAAATAATATGAAAAAAAAAATCATATTGTTTAGGGTGGAGTGAATCCTTTAGTTTTTTTTTTGTCGAGCTCGCTTCCGGTGAGCTCGACTTAGTCGCCACTTTTGGCGTATAGTTCGGTGTATGTGCGTCCGTGCGTTCGTCCGGATTTGTCCTGTCTATATCTTGCTCATTCTTTGAAGGATTTCCAAATAGTTTGGTATAAATGTTTACCATGATGGAATGTTGTGTCGCACACAAAACCCAGGTCCGCTGCTCAAAGGTCAAGGTCACACTTGGGGGTCACCGCAAAACCCGTGTCTGGAGCGTAACTTCTACAATGTCAATGCAATGACAAGATTTTGCCTTGGGTATAAAGAGGATGTGTTGCGCACATCTCACCTATGTATACATCTTTCTCCTTGATCTGAAGCTTATAGGTTCAGGTTTGAATTAAAACGAGCGGGCTCGACATTCTGCCCGTGGGCATTTCTAGTTTAGTTATCTTCCTCAATAAAACTAGTTTGTTTTGTTGTTGAGGCTTCAGGTAAGCATAGCTTTTTTACAAGTTCTACATATTTATTGTAGAAAAGTAATTTATTGTTAATAAATTGTACTCATTTAAAATCAAAAATTAAAATCAATCATGCAGCTAAGTTACTAAAACATGCTATGTTTTACTGTTTGTGAACCTTTCGTGCTTTAAAAAAATAATAGCCTGATAAATAAGGATAAATATCGGACAATTTAACGCTAAACAACTCTTTTATGTGTTCTCAGTGAAATAAAACTGATAATCCACTGTTTTAAAACTATGGAGTACCATTTTTATTTCCACTGTTTTTTGCCGAACTACTTTTTCAAAACTTATACCTCCCTTTGTAATATTTGTAACAAGTTCTACTTAACAGTCCCATAGTTCCATATCCAGGATCTCTAGCTCGTCCTCGATACAAGAGAATCAGGCACATATAATTGATGGTTACAGTGATTTAGTAATTTAGTAATTTGAAATGCACAAATAAATCCAATTATACAAGTTCTATTTCCATAGTTTTACAAGATGGCGGACTTTTGAATCGAATGACAGCTGATTTGTGTGTGTATAACTCCGCCATTCATGGCGAGACGAAGATCAGATTTGGATTTATATATACTTTTTATTTCCCAAGACGATTTTGGATTATATAAACAGTACAAGGAAAAAGAATACAGTTATGAAAACGAGTAGCATAAATAATAACAACAGACCACATGTAAACACTTAAATGGATATGAAAATGACAATGAAGAGTAGTATACAACATAAAGAAAGCATTATTTATACAACATAAAGATAAACATTATTGAATACTGTAAAGTTTGTTCTATTTAAAAATCTATCCGTACTGACAAGACAAATAAACTTGTGTAAAACATTATGACTAAAGCCAGAAAGATGGCTTCTTAAAGAAGGTGGTCGCTTATTATAGGTGTACATAGAAACAATAAAATACTGGCATTAGGTTAACTTTCTTGGCATTAAGCAGGGACACGACTTTGTACAGGTAACCACTGACTTCGGTTTGACTGCAAAGTGTAAGGCTATTTTCCTCGATAATTTACATATTTGACCAGATCTTGAACGAAACGAAAAATCAAGATAAGGTACTATGTATATCTAGCTGTGCAGTTTAAAATAACTTTGGAACTCGAACATAAGAATAATTAACAAAGGGTAAGGGTGTTTTTCTGCCATGAGTAGACATTTTGAAACAAAAGAAATGGCTATGCGTAAAAATGCTTATGAATCTTTTTGTCGGTTATAGAAAAGGTTCTTCTGCCTATCAGAATATGCAATTTTTCCTCTGTTGTGTAACAGTTAACTAGCTCATGTAACGAATCAGAGCTGAAATACCTCTCAATTTTATAAAAGAATGTTTTCCGTATATTTTCTGTTAGACAACATTCGAGAACAGCATGTTTGTAAGGATCATAATACATTATTCCACAAATACAGCATAAGTACAGAATTTGAGAACATTGAAACTAGCATTAGCAATCCAAAGTTTACTATCAATATAAGCATGACATAAACTATTGGGGTCAGTGGCACATTCCCATATGATTCCTCTTTCTATATTAGAATGTAACAATCTAAATCTGCTAAAACTGTCATCAACTTGTAGATGAGTTCGCCAGGCACAAGTTTCAAAATTGTGAATTTGAATTTTACAGATTTGCTTCCACGCATGTTTGTTTGGAAAATTACCTGTCTGTATATAGTTAATTAGGTGATGGGCTAACTAAAATTTTTGCAGAATTTTTATAACATCAGGTATAAAACTTTTCTGTTTTTCAGTTGTACTACATGTATACATAGCTAGGCGGAAATTAAAGACCTGCTTATATAATAAACTAGGTGGCATTCTACATAGACTTCCAAGAAAGCTTAATTTGCGTTCATCAACTTCTGATAGCATTGAATGCCATCCAAGCATACTTAAAGATATATCTGTTCTCGCAGAGATAGGAAAATGCTGACATTTTTTTGCGGCCAGCCTTGAAAAACGCTCAATTGATAAGATATCTGAGTGGTTCAAATTATTCCAGAGTTCTGCACCAAACAATAATCGTGGAATACTATTTTTTTAAACAATAGATGCTGATACGATAGGATTCGTGTACTTTGAACTAATAACAGAAAATAAAGAAAAGAAAGCGGACTAAGCTTTGTTTAAACCATTTTGAACTTTTTCAGTGTCTTTTAATTTATCGTTAAGGTAGACCCCTACATGCCTTACTGAATTACAAAGTTTCATGCATTTATTTCCTAGAGAAAATGACAATTTGTTTGTCGTGCGACTGTGGGGAAATACGATTACATTACTTTTTTCTGCATTCATTATAAATCTGTGTTTACATGTGTATATGTAGGTAATATCTAACATTGTCTGTAGGTTGGACGGACTTGTTGCTGCGAGAGCAATATCGTCTGCTAAGGTTATATTTCCGGTTTGATATTAACTTATACGCGTATCAAGCTTACTAATTTCAAGCGAAATAATGAAGAGGTTATATATATCCAAATGGATAATACCCCACCTTGTCGAATACCTTGGAATACACAGAAGAAATCTGACTGAATACTATTTACAAAAATACAGCTTGACATGTTAGTGTGCGCGTCAACTAAGAGTGACAACATTTTCCCTTTTATACCTAATTGGTTTAGTTTATGGAAAACTCCGTTCAACCAGACCGTATCAAAAGCCTGTCTTGTGTCAAGCATAGCTACATAAACTTTACTATGAAGCTCTATATTGTGAAAATTTGATTCTTGTAGCAAGAATGAAGCAGTAACTGCCCCTAAATTACTTTGATATCCATTTTGCTGCGGGTTTGGAAATTGAAAATTTAATTTTAATGACCACGTGTTTAATATATCGTGTAGAATTTTTCAAAGAGTTTGTATATGACTGGAAGAAGTGTTATTGGTCTGTAATTTTTCGGGTCAGACCTTGACTTTCCATTATCTTTGTAAACAGGTATAATCATGCCCTTCTTACATGCATCGGGATATTTTCCCTCTTCAATTATTCTATTAAATAGTTCTGTTAATATAGCCCAGAGGACAATTGCGTAAATTTAAAAAGTTGTTTTTCAGTTTCTTTAAATGATATAGATAGATAAGATGTTTGAGATACTTGTATCTGAAATAAATGTCAGAACTAAAAGTTAACAGAATAAAGACTTGAAATAAAGCGGCTATTATTTGGGGCCCTACACAGGGAACAAGAAATTCTAGTTTAAGTTTGAACATAAAATTTCTGCGAATTTTTTTTATTTTATTTTTTTTAAATATTTTTTTGGTCTTCTACGGTGGCACAGAGGTGACATGCACAACTTTTTTTTAATTGCATTGCCTTGTTTTTATCTCGTTCCAACGAGATACTAACTCGAGGAAACGACATAGTATCTCGTGGGAACGATTTCAGATTTGCACTTCTCTTTTTTTATCTCGTTCCCACGACTTAGTTACTCGTGGGAACGAGAAACTAAGTCGTTCCCTCGAGATACTATCTCGAGGGAACGAGATAAAAAAGAGAAGTGCAATTAAAAAAATAAGTTGTGCATGTCACCTCTGTGCCACCGTAGTCTTCTCTTGTGAAAGAAAATAAATATTTCACTGAAACAAACAAATATCCTCTATATTCTCATTTATTAACAAACTTCATCAATTCAAAGTGAATTATCGATAGATTTAAATGAAGTAACTATTCAGAATTTTTTTAAAAATGCCAAGGTTTAGTTTTGGTGGCAATTAAAAGGAAAATGGAATTAGATAATCGCAAAATTAACATCCGTATAATAGAAAACAATATACTTCACTTCAGAAGACATATATGAATACACATGTATCAGTATACTTCACTTCAGAAGACATATATGAATACACATGTATTAGTATACTTCACTTCAGAAGACATATATGAATACACATGTATCAGTATACTTCACTTCAGAAGACATATATGAATACACATGTATCAGTATACTTCACTTCAGAAGGCATATATGAATACACATGTATCAGTATATTTCACTTCAGAAGACATATATGAATACACATGTATCAGTATACTTGTGAATGATCGCAATAGATTGCATTTCAGAATGTATATACTGTATATCAGTAACTGTGGTCAGTTGTAACACTTCACATACGAATAATCACAATATTGTTCAGACCAGAGAGCATACAAAAAATAAGTAGTTGGTGTGAGTTATAGAGAGTATTTTGTATATTATTTAGTCTATCACATTCACAATTACGTGGACTTGTGTATATGTATAGCAAAGTTGATAATTTATAAGCGTAGAGATCTTGTTGCTATGTCTATTGAAAATAATCAAATCTCACCATACAAGAAATATGGATGAAAGCGAATCTGACATCTCTGTTTTCCTATTTTCCTCCCTTGATTTTCCTATTTTCCTCCCTTGTGTTTCCTATTTTCCAGCCTTCATATTGTTGTCCGATTTCGATTTGTATCATTTGGTTCCCAATCTTACCAGAAGTTATTAAGATATATGTCCATTGTTTCAAAGTAATTGTTGTGATTTCACTAACTTAAAAGTGTCAAAGTGTACGTTTCAAGGTTTATCAACCACTTTATTAAGCTAAGGGATCCATTTTTTTCAATTCAGACCACGCGGTTTCCACATGTCACAGCAATACCTGACCAAATTTTTCAGGAACTGTCTTATCCAATATTTTTGGTTCCTTTGAATCAGTTTTAAAAGGCGGGTTTCTATAGTGATGAAGGAAACCGATTTTAGTAGGTACAGTGAGTTGAGACGTACCAGGTACGGAGTGAATCTTTATACTAGAAACGTCTGCAGGTCGTGTGATGAATTTGCTCCTTATTCCAGATGGATATGTTTTGTTTTCGTGTAGCAATTTCTCAAGGGTGACACACTGATACTTATCAACTTTAGACTCGTTTACTATTCCGATATGTACATTGTCCCAATTCTTTTTAAAGAATGTGTTTCTAAAAATGTAGGTTACAAAGTTCTTTTTCAGCTGCTGTAACATGTCAGACCATGATGTAACATCTTTGGTATGGGGAATAATGAACTCATCAAGGTCAAGATTAACGAGGAACTCAGACTGATATCTAATTCTATATAGACAGTCATTAAGTGCAGCTACTTGTCCAAAGTAATGTACTTTTATTGTTTCATTGTCCGCGTCTCTTGGTAACCGCCATTGTACAACTTTCGTTAAGCCTCGTTTTGAATAAAAGTCAAGGATGAGAGTCACTGAACTTGATGATTTATAGTTATATACGATGAATTTTTCTGCTCCAAGTAATCTATTAAGTTCTACCCATTCTACAAGTTTGTGGTCATCTCGGAAGTTGCCGTGTAGGGGTGAAAGGCACACTGTAAATTTCCTTTTCTCTGTCTTTGAATGGATAGTATTCTGTACCATAAGTAGGTTTAGTGACGTATTACTTCGTTTCGAAAGAAGAGAGACGTATGAGGGAACTTTTGAAGACCTTGAACGACATGTAAATAGCACGAACCCATACCTGAAAATATAGGGGAAAAGGTCACGTTTCAATTACAAAGTTTTGTTATTTCTTTTGACAACAGACTAAAATCTATACGCATAACAGATACAAGACAGTTCAATTTATAGCATACATTTTCCCGTTTTTTAAACTAAATGTAAAATTAACTCTTTGTCTAGATAGAATAAAACGATTTTCAAATGCAAGGATGATAGAAAATATTGAGCTAAAATGACAAAAGGTATAAAATAAATCTTTTCAAAGTAATATGCTCTTGTATTAGCTTAACGTCAAATCATTAAATTTTTATATGTGCCTCTGTCACTGGTGTGGACACGAAGCCAATATACTGTAGATATCTTTGCAACTGAATTGAAATGTTCTCACATAGGCACCTAGCATGACATATGACTGCCAAATGATTTGGCATGTATGAAATGGTTCTGAACCCCCAAAAGTCTGTGGTTGTATTTATGACTGATTACTTCAAATGTGAAGCCTTGGGTGCACCAGTAAAATACACATTCAAGTGCATAGTATAAGTAATTATAGGATCTTCTATGTGTTCAATGACAGTAATCACGTAACTTTTTCCACTGAGAATGACTTTCTAAGTGATGGTGTATTTCAATAATGATAATATTTATACAACCCCGCCCAGATGGAAGATATGTGCGTCTTCGAATCAATTATTGACGTTTCAATGCATCCAGTAACGTTACCGTGTTTTACCAGAGGTGATCCTTTGTGACACATTAAGGGGAGATGCAACCGTTCTACATTTTCGAGACACATTTTCAGTTCACACCATGATAGGTTTTCGGGACATTGTGATAAAAAATGACAGGTGATTTAAACATGTTTGAACTTAAAGAAATGAAAACATTTTGGCACATCCATAGATGAAAATATGGTCTAGGGATCCGTATTACATATTGAGGTATGAATTTAGCTGACAAAAAACAGGGATTTAAGTTTTGTCTTAAAGGTTTGAGTAAAAATACATCAGTGCCAAGTAAGGTGTAAGGTGTTAACCAAAACAAGAACAGACAAAATTGTGGTAGGTTTATTAAGATAAAATATTGTTTGCAAATTACCTGACGTACTTCTCAGGTAGCTCCGTTACTTGTGTGGGAATTTCGGTTGTTACGCATGATGCATTTTCTTTCATCTCGTACCAAATCCGACAGAAATATGTATCATTTTGTGTAGATGTAACGCCAATTATAACCACTGCGCCACCATTGCTTTTATCCAAATAAGCCGAAAAAACAAAGGTACTCCTTTCCTTGTTTACCGGAAGCCAAGTGTCTTTTTGTGAAGCTGCCATCGGCAAATGAGAATTTGAGCAAGGCCTTTTGTTTATTTCCTTTTTGTTTTCATTTACAGTTGGCATATTGTTGGTGAGAGCCAACAAAAAGTTTAAAATATCTCCTTTGGAAATTCTGACGTTATGGGAAATTTCCAAATCTTTGACTAATATTGTTTTGTAGTCCAATAAACGTTATCACAGATAAGATAGTCACTAACAATGTAAGCAACAAGCCTCTGTTCACGGCCATACCAAGTTCGAATAGACAGTCAATACAGCCTTAAGAAAGGTTTGTGTCCTTCCACAGCTTAAACTGAAAAATCTACAGCCCTTGGACTGAAACACGTTTTCGTCAGGCGGGGCGAAAATGCGAAAGGTCAAAACACAACAAAGTCACAGTTCGTGTTTTCGACCATTCGCCCTGCCAGAGCGAAATTGCAAAATCAAGACTAATAGAAAGCGAAAACACGACAACTTACATGTTTTCGCTATAAATCTGTCGTGTCCGTGTTTTCATGTTGGCGAGGCCAAAGGTCGTGTTTTTGACGGTTTTTGGCTACCAAGGTAAAAAGGAAAACAGAATTGGTATTTTTTACAAATTCTGGTATTTAAAAGACGTTTCTACCCTTACTTTAAACAACACCGCTGTGGCGAGAGCTCTAAATCAGAGGTAAAATTAGTATTGTGTATACAGGGCTAGCTAAAACTGAAAAAAAGAGCCAGATATCTAATATTCTGGTTACTTGATGCATTAATTCGGTAGCCACAAATTAGTAACTAATAGCCGAATGCATAATAGGGTCGCAAGCACGTCTGAATCACAAGAATCCGTGCATGAACGAAACGTGTCACGCCAAGTGTCATTTACTACTGCTACAGGGTAAACGTAACTATGGTGTAACTATTTAACGATAGAGCGGGCTAGACCATACATTCCAAAGACGCTACCAACGGCGGCAAACAGTTGTTCGACTAATAAGCGAAAATGGCTTTTTCTATACGAATTAATTATTGACTGATGTTGAAATCAACTTATGTTTATTTCATGAAATACCTTTGGCATATTTAAACGCGAAAATATTGTGCAACAATTATAATAAAAGATGCACATTAGCAAATTATGAAAAATTAGATAAACGTTTAAGCAATTTTCCAATTTTTGTAAATCCTTGAAATAACGTTTTCCAGAAGACAATCAAAAGCATAAGACGAAGTACTTCCACTTATAAATTTATTTTATCTTTACTTCAATAACGTTTTAATCGCTATTTTCTTCCTTTGAAATATTTGTTTGTAATATAAAGCATATGTGTAAATCAGAAGAAGAAATCACCAGTATTTAGATAACGCACAAGAAATTCTTAGTTAGAAAGTTATCAAACCGTAATCTCTCGCAGACTGGCCAGCACAACAGAGCACGAGGAGCAGTTTATCTTTATATAATAATGACACCTGAAACTCTGCCTATAAATCGATTGGCGTAATTATTTATGTTCTCATGCAACAGCTGACTGTATAACATGAGGCTTATATCAGTTTTATAGTGAATCTCACAGTAATAGTGTGTCAATAAAGCATTGGACAAATGTCTTTACATCATATGAAAAATATGCGTTTTAACTGATATTTCCAGTATAGTCTAGATATAGGCAGAAACACCTCAGTGCTATATTTCAAGTATCTGGTACAGTGTTTTGAAGCGAAAGATTCTAAAGCTGCACACAGATTTTCCAGTTGTAATTACATGCCCGCCTCTTATCCATACATTCACGATGGAAAATAGGCTCACAGGTTGTATGAGTTTTCACTGCAGTTTTGATAAAATGCTTTGATATTGAAGAATTCTGTTGATTTTGAAAGCATGAGGTATAATTTCAATTTTTTTTGCAAATCAAACTGTAAAACTAACAAGTTATTAATTTAGTATTCATCCGCAAAAGTTTCATTCTTACGCATTGAAACAATCGCAACTTCTCGGCCTTTTGATAAATGGCGAGGTATTCCGAATGTGTGTAATAAGATAACGAAAACGTACACGAACAGCCAATCACGCTTTTGACTCTGTTGATAATAGACCGTTCTAGAAATTAGTACCTCCCTGATTACCTCCCTTGCGTCCGCCATTAAGGGACTGCGCAGACTGAATCAGTTATATTATGCGGAGCTTAGAAAAAGTCCCATTTTTATAGCTGTATTGTGAATGTGACGTCGTATATTAGAGAAGAAGATTCATATAAACCACATGAAGCAAGTATATTATCAGAAAAGGTCTATCCCATGGTCTTCTAACTGAAAAAGTATATTTGTAAACGATTTTTTTTCTGACATCTCAATCTATTGAACTGTTAGATAAAGAACTTGTGGTATTCTCCGGTAGATTAATGCTTTCTTTTTTATCAAAATTTCACGAAAACTGCTTTTAAAAAAAGTACATGTATATATCTTTAAAAATCAGATTATTACTAATAATTTTGTTTTCCGCATTACAATAAATATTAACAACAACAATGTTAAGAATAAGAAGAAGTTTAAGAAAGCAAACGTATTAATTGTAAGACCAATATCTTACAAACGTGTTGCTTGCATCTATTACTTTCTTTTTGCATACAAAAACTCACATGTTGTACATATCAATACTGATTTCAAAAGGCAAGAAATAAAGAATAGAAAAAAAGTCCATTTGGCAACAGAAGGTAAATTTCATACGGCCTTGAAAATCTTGCTTGTAAGGAAGAATGTATATTGTTAAATTTGATATAACAATCTATCTATCTATTTAAGATTATTTAACGTCGGTACCGGTAGCCCATATGACCGACGCCCCCTGAAGAGATTAGTTATTTTATGTTGTGGGGGTAGTGCAAGATACAGAAAGCATCCCATTCCAGAGACACCCCTGGTTCTTTTCCATGCTCAGTGTATAGCACTGATACATGAGACATCGGTTTTTTTAAAGTCTCATCCGAAAGACTATTAGTATTGTTAGTGGAGGAGTGGGGGATCGAACTCGGGACCCCTGGTATACCGGTCCAGCGCGTTACCACTGGACCACATCCGCTCCCTAGTGTCACGTCACAACTCAGAAAATACTTTATACTGTATACAATGGTCACACTTAGTGACAAAGAAGTCCGAACAATGACTCTACCTTGGCTTATTTTTGGATTATCTCCATTACTTTTATGATGAAATTATGCTTTTCTAGAGCATATCTAAAAAAGCAATTGAAGGAATTGATATGATTCTTATCACATGGGTGCAGTGATAAAGAATAATCTTCACACATCTGACAGTACTCTCTGTGCTTTGACTAATATGTTAGTTATGGTTATTATTTCCGAAACTATATAAATACTATGCACTCGTACGTGAATATTTGGTTTTTTAACTCGAAATATTCTAGATATATGAACGTAGATATCAGGTTTTACGCATAAGTGATCAATAGGTACCATGCCAAAGATAGTATTGAAACATATCACACTTCATAACAATTACAAGTCAATCATCAAAGAAGGTCAATTTATTGATTCGTCATTTTCGACGTAGTTAGATATTTTCATTGATAAGTTAGTCAGCGTATAACTACCTTGATTTAGCTTAAAAAGCTGTTCGTGCAACCCCCTCGCAGAGATCGCCCTATAATCTTTGGAAGCATGGGTAAATTCATTTTCAGCTACATAAAAATGTATAAACTTTTTCTAAAGAATTTTTTCTCTTACTTTGTTTATATTATAATTGGAATTACATCGAATTACATTGTTATCTAAGCAAACGTATTCAAAGATCGTAGCATAAATGTACAATTCCACCGATGTTGTTCCTTCTTCGTTGTCTGTTAATTTTGAATCCTTTGGTCACGTCTAGACAGAAACAAGTCATTTTCTTTCAGACATTAGTGTTTATACGCGAACATTTTAGTTATTTTCGAAATCTAGATTTGACGATAAACATTATCTTAACGTTACGTAGCTTGTGGCAATATGGTAGGGAGACAAAGTGCTTATATATTAATGTCTTAATAAACTTTAGCATGCTTAATTTGTTCTTTTTGTTACTGTTATTTTAATGATCAGTGAGCCATTTAAACTATATTGTTATTTCCAATTATCTCACTCCATCTTAAAATCCACAGGTAGTTTTTAAAGCCTTTCAATACAATGGGTGATCTCCTGACTTCACATGTGGTACCCTTTGTTTTGAATAGTTTATATTTACGTGATTTAAAGTGACGAGTGCTAGATATATTAGTGTGTGAAGGCATATATCCGTTATTATCTAGACATTATTTATTGAGGTATCATTTTATAATTTAATGACCAACAGAGCATTGATACCACTGCTACAACGTTTAAAACTATAGATGTGAATCTTTTTAGAAAAAAAAAATTGAGGAAACTATTTACAAAAACTAACATGAAAGAGTATGAAAGACATAATATGCCACGATGTAATCAGGCAAGACGTATGGTCACTCTTAAAAGAGCATTGGAGTAGTCAGATGTGAAATAAATATTATTAAAGGAATTTATTATCTGCAAACTTTTGTCCGTCTTCTAGCAACAACATTTTTATATTTCTAAATAAAAATTTCAGTATCGTCGACATATGGGATTACAGTGTAGGAAAAAAAAATACAATACTGAAATATTGACTTTCGAGGAGTACTTTAAAAAAAATGTTTATTTTGCAAAATATATATATATAAAGCAGAGAGGTTTTTTTGCTCTTATGTGTAAAAGAACTGTGATGCATTGAATTTTAAGAGAAACCTTAAAAGTGTATATTCGAAATACAAGTTGTTCTGTTCTCTGTTCTGTTTTGTTCTGAAAAAAACATGGATAAGGAAAACAGACACGTGCCTGAAATAAAGATTGAAAATGTCAGTAAAAGAGAACTTGAGGAAGAAGATGCCGTGCGGCGTTTGGAAGATGCTGTGGATATTGTACGTAAAAAACGTGAAAAAACATGTCGGATTAAATTGTTGTTTTTTGTCGTTATCGTACATATCACCGTCGTTCACGTTGTTGTCATTGTAGGTGATGGTGGTGGTTGCTACTAACACTATTAAAAGTTCAATTTTGTTTATTTTGTGAAAGCTTGAAATTATTAAAACTCTGTATATTATGAAGTGGAGGTTGTAGTGTAAATGTAGTGTAGCTCATGGTACTACCTTACGATTGTCTGTTAACTGGAGGTGTAGTTTACGTTAAAAAAATTGCTATCAAACGTACTAATTGTTTCAAAATGTTGTTGTTGTTGTTGTTGCTGTCGTCGACTATAATGTAGAATGTTGTTGCTACAGTATTTAGTATTGTTTTTTTTTTGTTTTTTTTTTTGTTATCGTCTTGTTGTGTAAAGCGACTGGCTCACAGGTGGGCGAACGATGAAAAAAAGAAAATATTAAATTTTATACATCTCGAATTTCTTGAGTTCAATATTTTACAGACCAAAAGGTCATTGGTTCGAATCCTGGTTAAGTCCAAACACTTTTTTCAGTTTTCATGGTGTATAGAAGAATAATATTATGTTTTCCTTATAGTATATTAACTTTTCTTAAACTTTAAAGAAAAAACAAACAGCTAAATTCTGAGTCAGTCACGTTAAGTCACATTTGCAAATGCATTGGTTTATTATAAGGAAGCATGAAAACATTTTATTTTATGCCTACCAATGAAATATAGGGAAATATCAGTGAGATAAAAGTGATAATACACTGTTTTGAATCAGTTAATTACCATTTTGATAATACATGTTTGTGCCCGAACTATTGAATATTGAGTATTAATCCGCTTTTATAATTAAAGTATGTATGGCAAAATTCAATAAATATTGATAAACTGTGTAGACAAAAATAAATATTATTTGATGAAAGTGTATTCAGTTTATTTCAGCAGAAGTAAAGTTATCATATGTATTGGAGATTGTCTGCACTTTTTTTGTGCGGAGTAACCAAAGTACGCATTAACTGATTTGGGGCTCACCATGGGGAATTTATTGAAGGCCCTGATTAAAAATGTCATAAAAAAAACCCATTTTTGACGTGTTGGCATAAAATAAAAAGAAAATTTGTTTGTTTTTTAGTGGAAGATGGGAATTTATTTCATCTCGTGAACACCATATGTTGATATTTTCACTCGTGGCTGCGCCACTCGTG
This sequence comes from Cyclina sinensis, assembly GCA_012932295.1. Classification (NCBI taxonomy): domain Eukaryota; kingdom Metazoa; phylum Mollusca; class Bivalvia; order Venerida; family Veneridae; genus Cyclina; species Cyclina sinensis. The sequence goes on from JAAONU010000008.1 coordinate 32,568,995, forward strand.
AAAATATCACATATGGTGTTCACTCGATGAAATAAATTCTCATCTTCCACAAAAACAAACAAATATCCTCTATGTATTTCAAACTTTGTATTTTATTTTCTATGTCATGTCGCTGGTACTGCTTTTATGCCTGCTGTTGCTGCAGTTGCAAAAACATCTGTATTATGGCTTTTGACATTAGATGCCGTTCTCTGTTTGGAAGATGAAGTGTTTATCGAACTAAGAAATTATTTCCAAAACGACTATTTGAATGCTTTTGTTGTTGTTGTTACTGCTGCTGTTGTTGTTGTTGTTTCTGCTGTTGCTGTTGTTACTGCTGCTGTTGTTGTTGTTACTGTTGTTGTTGTTACTGTTGTTGCTACTGCTGCTGTTGTTGTTACTGCTGCTGTTGTTGTTGTTACTACTGTTGTTGTTGTTGTTACTGTTGTTGTTGTTGTTACTGCTGTTGTTGTTTCTGCTGTTGCTGCTGCTGTTGTTGTTACTGCTGCTGTTGTTGTTGTTACTGCTGTTGTTGTTGTTACTGTTGTTGTTACTGCTGATGTTGTTGTTACTGCTGATGTTGTTGTTGTTACTACTGTTGTTGTTGTTGTTGTTACTGTTGTTGTTGTTACTACTACTGTTGTTGTTGTTGTTACTGCTGTTGTTGTTGTTGTTGTCACTGCTGTTGTTGTTGTTACTGCAGCTGCTGTTGTTGTTGTTGACGATGGTTGTGTTGATGTGGTTCTTTATATTACAGCTGATTTTGTTGGATAAGAAGTCATTTCTTTTCATTTGCATGTCATGTTAATACTTTCTTTAGTTTAAGTGCGCTATACAAATTTGGAACATAATTATATCATTGCTCCTTTCGCTTAGATTCTTACTACATGAACAATAACCTTTTCTTCAGTCAAGACGTGAAACGTCGTATTGTATAAGTTGACAAATAGTAAGAAGATGTTAATATACTAACGACGTGGCTACTTAATCTTTAGATGAAATACTCGATGGCACTTTAACCCATTTTATTAATAAATTGTTTATATCTTGTTTTCAATGCATTCCAGATGACGGACATGGCGCATATTCGCAGAAATACAAGAACGGTGAGTACTGCATTTTATATCACTTATTCGTTCTAAAACTGACTTTCCGCATAGCACATATTCGGCCTATGTACTGAAAAAGAAGTTAGAGTATAAAAATGTTTTTTTTTCAAAATGAACTTTCTTGTAAATTTCTCCAACGAAGTTTTTTGCACGAAATTTTGTACTTGCATAACACGCACGTATAAAGATTTTGATTTTTTTATCATGTTATTTTAAACTTAATTAAGTTTCTAATATATCCAGAATAAAAGATTATTTCTTTTTTTTTTTAAATAAAACATGTAATTATTCATCTGTAGTAATCCAATACGCGAAAAACTAACGTAGACATTGGTAAATGGTCATTTTGCTTTCCATATGTATATTAAACCCTGTTTTAGTTGCAATGTTTAAATTTAAATCTTAACTTCAGAAAGATGAGCATCACATGGAAATTAGCCCAACTCTAGTAAAAGGTGAGAGTCATGACACTTCCACATACTACACATATGCCTATAAAAAGGTATCTCGCCGGAAGAATTTAGTTCTGCATTATATGTTATTGGTCATTTGGCGCATTGTCTCTGTCATTCGGCATATGGTGTTTGAAACTTGGCATATGGTCTTTGTCCTTTGGACTACAGTCTATGTCCCTCGGATAATATTATTTGTCCTTGGAAAAAAGCCTTTGTCCTTTGGTAAACAGCTTTTGTCCTTTGGCAAATAGAATTTGTCCTTTGGTATGTAGCGTTTGTCCTTTGGGTTATGGACGTTGTCCGATTGCATCTGTTGTTTGTCTTTTTGCGAATGACTTTGGTCTTTGAGTGAATGGTCTTGGTCTTTGAGCGAATGATCTTGGTCTTTGAGCGAATGATCTTGGTCTTTGAGCGAATGATTTTGGTCTTTGAGTGAATGGTCTTGGTCCTGTACAGAATGTTCTTAAGTGTTATATTGTAATTTGTTTCGGTCCTTGGCACATAAACTTGATCTCGTAAAGCCAAGTAATATTTCACATGATTAAAAAAATCTAATAAGAATCCTGTAAATGCATGCACTCTGTTTATCTTGTAAAACGCAGTGTGTTTTGAATACATCTAACAGCAGCTTTTGTAGTTGTGGAAGCATCATCACTAAAATTATAATAATTATTATTGTTTTGTTTTGGCAGTTATAGAGTGCAGTATAAAACGCTTACATGTACATATTTGAGTTCTAACATGACTAGAGAGAATAGAACAGATAGAAGATTTATTTTTAAAAAGTTTCTTTCTGATTACAGAGGCCATAGAGGCTTTTAATCTGTTCGACAGAGATGACAATAATGGTTTAGACATTGATGAATTAGCACGAGTTTTTCGTGCTGTTGGCCAGAATCCGTCAGACGCTGAATTACGAGAAATCATGAAGAAGCATGACCTACATGGTAAGAACTTTTTTTAAAGTTATTATCTTTTTACCTTTTTAAAAATTATGGTACTGATATGGACAAGTTTATTTATCTTAAGAATAAAATATATCTTTTGAAAGTTGAAAGCATTTTAAAAAAGAAATAAGGTAAACAAAGAGCCTTGTTTGGTTACAATGTTTTCAGTTCGATTATCTGGTTCTACAAATATAGTGCAATCAATGGTAGCTCAAAACACAATACGCCGTACATAATTATGTTTAACAATATTTATGTTTATTATCATTGACATTATAGCAGATTGTTTAATACAATATTTTAAGCAACTTTAAATATATATCGTTAATTAATTGGTGTCTCAAATGTCTTGTCTACTTTAAAACAGCAGTTAATAAAAAACATACCCGATATGATAACTTCAATATATCGAAATTTCGGGTTGCATAGAAAAAAATTCGAGACGCAATTTCCAATTTGCAAAATATATTTTAGATACAGGTATGCTCAATAAAGAAGAATTTGAGAACATGATTTTGTCTTACATGAAGCCAATGTTTCAAGTAAAAGAAGAACTGAAAGATGCATTCAGGATATTTGATAAGGACGGAAAAGGGAAAATAGATAAATCAGGTATTCGTTATTGTTCTCTATATTAAAATGTAAAGCATAAACGGCAGTGCGAGAATTGATAAATCAAGAATTCGTTATTGTTGTCTATATTGAACTGTAAAACATAACTCGTTAATATTCGTTTTTTGTCTATATCGACTGTAACATGACGTTAGTGCGAGACATAAATCAGAATTCTTATGTTGTCTATCGGTAACATGAAACAGTGAGGGAACAGATAAATCAGATTTTTTTGTGTATATATCGACTTAACGCAGTGGGGAACAGATAAATCAAGAATTCGTTTTAATTTGTTGTATATATCGAACTGTAAAACATGAACGGCAGTGAGGGACCAGCTAAATCAAGAATTCGTTATTGTTGTCTATATCGAACCGTAAAACACGAACGGGAGTGCGAGAACAGCTAAATCAAGAATTCGTTATTGTTGTCTGTATCGAACTGTAAAACATGAACGTTAGTGCGAGAACAGATAAATCAAGAATTCGTTATTGTTGTCTATATTGAACTGTAAAACATGAATGGCAGTGAATGAACAGATAAAGCTAGAATTGCTGACAAATGTTCGTATCGAACTTTTAAAGTTTTAAACCCATGAATAATGTCTTATAATTTATCATATTTTTGCGAAACAATAGTGTTAAGGAAACAGAAAAGGGTCTTTCCAAATTAGAGCAGGTCATTTATTTTCACAATGTTTAAGCAGGACTTACAGCCCTTTGATTTTCTCTGTCTACTGTTTCAGGGCTGGAGTATGTGCTGAAGAAATATGGAGAGCCTTTAACCCATCGTCAATCAAAGGAACTCATAGCACTGATGGATAAAAACGGTGACGGTCAAGTAGACATGGACGGTAAAGTGTCTTTTTCCTCTGCTATATTTCTTCTTCTTTCTTCCATTTTTTTTCTCTGTGAGTCTTCAAAACGTCCTTTCGCAGGAGTTTTGCTCTATGAACATTTAACAAGATATTTTCTTTCAACGTATTTATACAAACTTTGCTTAATAAATATAAATCTTTTACAACTAATTCAGAAGTAAAAGGTTTTAGATTTGATACCATTGGTTTGTCCAGGAAGAGATTAAAAGAACTACCATCAGTGAACGATTGCTTGAAATTTAATTTTTTATTATTATTCATTATTCCCACAGAGACAAATAAAAATAACATTTTTATCAAAGCCACAAAACGTTTCCATAAACGCAAAAAGTAAATGTAAGAAAATGTAAAGTGGTATACAGTAAACACATAATCTGGCCGTAGCTTTCACACTCTTGATGGCTAAACAGTGCTTGCAATAATTCAAGAGAGCCGTCTTTGAACAGTAAGGGGCGTAGCTAAAAGGTGACGAACCGTGCCTTATGTAAGCTACTGTAGTTATGGTAAAGTGCAAAATCAGGGCCCTTTATAGTACCAAAAAGATTATAAAGATGTTGTTTCAATTAATTTTTATTTTTTCAGACTTTGTCGAATTTCTCTGCGAGGTTGACCAGCCGCATTTCTACGAGACTCACTATCCAAACAATACTAGAAGAAGAAGCCAAGCGGGTATCAAGTCACAAGATCGAGTTGGTACCAATTCACCAGCCCGTGCTGGGAGCACTTCGCCACATAAATCCCTAAACACTAAGTGACAACCAAAGTTTTACAAGCAATGTTTTCATCATTTTAACTAGTCATATTCAAGAACTGGACACCGTACATTGTCATGGCTTTTTCGGGATATGACAGAGTAGTGACTCCCGAAGGCATTTTGTCTTATTCAGTGGCACTCCGTTTGTATTTAACGTCGAGCCTTTTCAAGTGCTTTTATAGTTTAGTGTGCATGTGGTTTTTAAACGTTGAAAGATAGTTACTTCTACTAGAATATTGTATAGATAAGTAGCAGTAATGTCTTTATTTTCTCTCTTAAGTGTATTTTTTCAATAACGTCTTTTTTATCATTGCGTCACTACGACATATTATCATTTCCCCTTATCTGTCAAAAAAGATTTTTCCATCCATATTGTAGATGTTTTCAGGTTACAGTAAAACACAACATTTTATCAACATCACAACTTGGCCGTTTATAGTGATAATTTATCTTTTATTTTCTTGACATGCACACGATAAAACCAATTTAAAAGCAAAGATACAAAAATGGTGTCAGTGGATTTTGCAAGTTCTCTAAATGGTGTTTTTCTTCATTACTCTTCTTGACATTAAAAGCTTCCAGAATAGCTTACTATTCTATTAAACATTCATTTTTTCTTTTGGAAAAATATAACACCCAAACATGTCAAACCCAAACTTCAATGCAAACAACATTAAACTTTTTAGATAGATATTTAGCACTGAAACGTAAAAGTGAAATACTTACCACAGTTTTCTCCTCCGAATCCAGTCAAAAATAATGCTGCTCGCGACAGCCTAAATGACATCATATACCACCATAAAGTTAATGAGAAGATAATGTGTTTCTTCCAATTTAGTACCCACTTCATTATATCAAATGACCCGTCTAAGTTTTAGACCACACGGCCTCCGAATTCCTATGCAATGCTTGACCTAATAGGTCAGGAACTGTCTTCTCCTTTGGATCACTTTTATCATGCAGGTTTCGATATCAATGACGGTGTCCCACTTTGGATACAGTGGAATGAGATGCAACAGTTTAGCTGTGAATCATTATACCTGAAAGGTCTTGTGAAGAACGCGCTCCTCAATCCATATCCCTAGGTTCTCTTTCGCCATATCAATTTCATAAAAGTGACAAGCTGTTACTCAGCATTAGTAAAATGTAATTTGCAGGCTAGGTGTTATGCAGGCTAGGTGTGTTTGTCCAATGTCATTAACGGCTGTAACAAATATTTCCACCAATATAACCGTCTGGTTAGGAACCATATAACTTGTCGGATATTATGAATATATAATACAGTGGATGTAGAATTTAACTAAAATGTCCAATTTTACATTAATAACTTAAAATAGGTGTCTTGCCGTAGGACATCTGCTTTTGGGAAGAGATTTTGAGCTTTTAATAACATGAACATACTAACGGAGATGTCGGGGTTTACGTCTAAATGATCGATCAGTACCGTACCAAAGGTTGTATTTAATGAAATCATGCTTTATAAAAACTGTCAGTCAATCACCAAAGCAGATAAACTTCTTTTCATTTTAAAGAACAGAACAATTACGTTAATCAGTAAAATAAGACAAGAATAACTTATGCGCAATTATCTGCCTAACCACAATTACACAGACAAAGACAGCAAATGCCCTTCCCATGCTGAAATAAGATAAGAAAAACTTATGCACAATTATCTGCCTAACCACAATTACACAGACAAAGACAGCAAATGCCCTTCCCATGCTGAAAAAAGACAAGAATAACTTATGCACAATTATCTGCCTAACCACAATTACACAGACAAAGACAGCAAATGCCCTTCCCATGCTGAAATAAGACAAGAATAACTTATGCACAATTATCTGCCTTACCATAATTACACAGACAAAGACAGCAAATGCACTTCCCATGCTAAAATAAGACAAGAATAACTTTTTATTATTGGAAGTGTATTTGCCTTTTTTGTCTGTGTGATTATAGTAGGGTAAATAAGTGTGCAAATGTGCTCTGTTACAACGCACTTTGGGGTCAAACGCACTTTGGGGTCATAAAATTTAAATCAATAAAAATAAATTTTAGTGATATTTTAAAGTAATATCTTGTAGATAATGCCAATGGTAAACTAAAAATATGGAATGAAGTAGGCGAAATGTATTAAGTCGGATAACAATAGCAGACGAAGGTTTATTTGATTTTTTGTTAAATCTAAGGGATGCAATTTGCAATTAATTGTATTTTTTTATATATTGTCTCAAAGAATAGAGACTTTAAAATAAGATTTATAAATATGTGTATTGAGTGTAATGATACATTAGATAACATTGTATTTGAGCATTGCCCATGAACTAGCGTTGTGTGCCGATAATTGTAGCGGTTGCGTGACACACATATTTCAATCTGATTATAATCCAGATCCTTACACCATAGGATCTGAAGACGACACATTAAAACATCTGGATTTTTCATATTTATTTAATTATTTTTAATACCTTAACATGTTCACTGATACATGCACATAAGTGTTTGCACACATATTAATTAAATTCATGTACATTAAACACGATTCATAAAAAATATAATGATTTTATTCTATATTAAACTGAAATTTACTTGGTCTTCCAGGTCTATATTAAGCCCCGCCTTTAAATTCTTAAAAGTAAGGATTTGGTCCTCCTTAGATCCTATTGTATTTTGGATCTGCATTTTAGTCAGATTGCACATATTTAAAAACAAGAAAATCCAGTTGCAGCATACCTTTAATGTACCTGTGCTGTTTGTGCATGTATAATAAGGGCAAGTAGGCACAGTACTGTCCAGCGGTTGGCCAATGCAAAAGACACTCACAGCCTTGGCAAAATACGATAGTCAGCAACGGCCCGATGTAGGTTACCGGCAATGGTCTAGCAACAGACTGGTCAAGTATCGATACACGAGAAAAATCTCTTGGGGTAGAGTCAGTACTTTAAGAATGTAAGTTTTAACAGCAGCATGTTCCAGTCCAGGGCCTCAGGATTATCAGTGAGATACTGGATTAGAAGATCTTAAAGCCAGACACTTGAACACTTACCCATTCTTGTACGTAGCGATTAATTGCAACTAGCTACCAGTACGTGCTGAAGAGCTACGTTTTTTCTTCGAAGGGAGGGAATGCACATTTGGTTTGCATAGCTTGACATTCTGAATACCGAGCCTGACACTCGATATGTATAGCTCGATATTCGAGATGCATAATTCGACATTCGAAATGCCGATATCGACATTCGGTATGCATAACTGCACATTCGTGTGCATAAATCGGCATTCTGAATGTAAAGCTTGAATACGGTTTGCCGAGCTCGACAGTCGGTATGCATAGCAGGACATTTGGTATAAATAGCTCGACATTCTGTTTGCATTGGTCGGCTTTAAAATGCATAACTCGACATTCGGAATTTTAAGCTTGACATTCGGTTTCCAGACCCGAATGTCGATAAATGCATACCGAATTTAGCGATGTGTATATCGAATGTCGAGTTATGCATTCTAATGTCGATATATGCATACCGAATGTCGAGCTTGGCATTCAAAACTAGAGGTGTGAGAGTCGAATGTCAAGCGTGACATTTCGAATGTCGAGCTATGCATACTGAATGTCGATCTATGCATACCTAATGTCGAGCTGTACATACCGAATGTCGTGATATGTATACCTAATGTCGAGCTGTACATACCGAACGTCGAGATATACATACCTAATGTCGAGATATGCATACCTAATGTCGAGTTGTACATACCGAATGTCGAGATATGCATACCTAATGTCGAGCTGTACATACCGAATGTCGAGATGTACATACCTAATGTCGAGCTATGCATACCTAATGTCGAGATATGCATACCGAATGTCGAGATATACATACCTTATGTCGAGCTGTACATACCTAATGTCGAGATATGCATACCGAATGTCGAGATATACATACCTTATGTCGAGCTGTACATACCTAATGTCGAGCTGTACATACCGAATATCGAGATAAACAGACCGAAAGTCAAGCTATGCATACCTAATGTCGAGATATGCATACCTAATGTCGAGCTGTACAAACCGAATGTCGTGATATGTATACCTAATGTCGAGCTGTACATACCGAACGTCGAGATATACATACCTAATGTCGAGATATGCATACCTAATGTCGAGTTGTACATACCGAATGTCGAGATATGCATACCTAATGTCGAGCTGTACATACCGAATGTCGAGATGTACATACCTAATGTCGAGCTATGCATACCTAATGTCGAGATATGCATACCGAATGTCGAGATATACATACCTTATGTCGAGCTGTACATACCTAATGTCGAGATATGCATACCGAATGTCGAGATATACATACCTTATGTCGAGCTGTACATACCTAATGTCGAGCTGTACATACCGAATATCGAGATAAACAGACCGAAAGTCAAGCTATGCATACCTAATGTCGAGATATGCATACCGAATGTCGAGATATACATACCTTATGTCGAGCTGTACATATCTAATGTCGAGATATGCATACCGAATGTCGAGATATACATACCTTATGTCGAGCTGTACATACCTAATGTCGAGCTGTACATACCGAATATCGAGATAAACAGACCGAAAGTCAAGCTATGCATACCGAATGTCAAGATGTGCATACCTAATGTCGAGATATACATACCGAATGTCGTGCTATGCATACCTAATGTCGAGCTATCCACACCGAACCTAATGTCGAGATATGTCTATCTAATGTCGAGTAATGTATTCGGAATTTCGAGCTTTGCATACCGAATGTCGAGCTATGCATACCTAATGTCGAGCTATGGATAGCTAATGTCGAGCTATGCATACCGAATGACGAGATATGCATACCGAATGTCGTGCTGGGCAAAAAGAATGCACATCAGTTGCAGATCTAAGGTTAAATGACTGAAGATCTAAATCACGCTCTACGCTATAACTGCGATGAGAAGTCGGAATAACTATTAACTAGCCTACTTCACAGACCTATTGTCAACAAACATGTAACCGATGTATTTGATGCTTGGACCTTAATTACCGGTTCAAATTAAGGTACAATTCCAAATGACTCGAAACTTACTATTGAAACAAAATGACCAATACATATCTCATTTTCTAAGCAATGAATCTGGAACGGTAAAATTATCACCGTAAACTACGCGGAATTAAGTATGTTTCAAAACGGATACCAACATATAGATCGGTTCCATTTTCAAGGAACAGCAGCATCAAAAAGTGGTGTTTTAGGCGAATTTGCACGATTACATAATGATCTGTTTTCATATTCATGTATGAGTGAGATAATATACTGAAAAATGAACCATCCCCGGGTACTGGAAACCAATATTTTCCAGTATACCGTCTCACTTAGGCATGAACTTGCAAAGTCTTTCCGAGTTTAACTATAGATGAATTTGATTAATCTTTTGTTGAGTATTCATGTTTTACAAGACATTTTATTTAAATTGTAATAGTGCAAATCCGACTAAAACACCACTTGTTGGTGTTGATATGTATCATCAAATCAACCACTACAGGCCTTGGTACTTCTCCTGTAAATTCATAGTAAGTTCATCATTCAATTGGTTGGTCTTTTTGCGTAGAAAGTGGGATATTTGGTCATTCTATTTCGATACTACTAGTTTTGAGACAACTTTGCTTGAAGCTTAATTTGTTGAATTGAATTTCATCATCATCATCATCATCATCATCATCATCATTTCATTATCATCATCAACAACAACATCAACCTTCTGATGATAATATGATAATTATAATAATGGTGATAAGAATATTAATAAAAATTACTATTACAATTATTAACATTATTATTATCATTAACATTATAATGTAAGATAAATTTCCACAATATCATCATTATACAACGGCATCGTCATAATAAATAACAGCCCCAGCCACAGTGCACATCAGCTAACAACAAGGTGCGCCATATCCGCGGTGTTATAAGCAGTACTCAGTACCTAAACCTCTAGTACGCTGTACTCAAAAATATCAATTAGTATTAAGTAGTCACACAATTACCAGCGGAACCAATAACAAAAGTTTAAATTTAGTAGCAGAGATGTTTTACTGTTTTACTGCTGTTGCTGCTCCAGTAACAACTACTACCACAGCTGTTTTATTATTGTTTCTTAGTCCTCGTAATTTGACTTAATATGATATTGCCATGATTTGTTTTCCTAGAGATATTTAGTGTTATGCGCGATCATTTTAGATGTTTTAGGTCAGAAAGCTAAATACGCAGATACACAATATTACTTTATATTCACTTGTGGCAATATGTTATACAGAAAAATAAAATATGTATTCTACTTCTTTATTGACCTTTAATAGATATCAAAATGCATAATATGTTATATTAGCGATTGTTATATTTCATGATCAGCATGGCTTTTAAACTTTAATAACATTTTCTCAGAACCACAATAGGTGTCCATAAATGCAAAAATACAATAGCGTAACTATTCAACAATATATATACTTAATAGATATATTTCTACTGGATGAATGTAAGACTATAGAAAAGGTTGCGAAAAGGTAAATATCGATGTCAGAGGAGAGATTAAAAATGGAAAAAGTTTACTTCGCAAAATATTTCTTAAAAAGGATTTTATTCTTATGTGTTAAGAAACTTTAAAGATTGCTCTGTTCACATGGCTAAGGAAAAGAAACAAGTGCCTGAAATAAAGACTGAAAATGTCAAAAACAGAAAACTTGAGGAAGAAGATGCCGTGCGGCGGCGTTTTGAAGATGCTGTGGATATTTTACGTAAGAAAAACGTGAAAAACATCTCGAATCTAATTGTTGTTGTCGTTATCGTGCGTATCATCGTCGTATTTGTTGTTGTTGTTTTGTTTTTGTTTTGTTTTACAAATGCCTTTAAAAGTTCCATTTTGTTCATTCTAACTTTGTATAGTATGAAATAGATGCTGTAGCGGTTGTGGTTCATGCTACTGCTTTATGTTGTCTGTAGACTGGAGGTATCGTTCACGCTTGGGAAGATGCTATATAAACTTTAAAAAGAAAACAACAGTTGTCATTGGAAATTGACCTATGCCCCCGAAATGTAGCTTTGAAATGAAGCTGGTGTAAATATATAATTGAATATGCCTGTGGAAAAGAGATCAGGCAAAAAAAGAGCATGAACTGAAGGTAAATGGTAAAGTAATGTTTTTCTACTTTAGATTCTTATATGAAGGTTGAAGACATAATTATTCAATGAAATAGAAAGCTGTGAGTTTGGCCTTGAATACGCAAGCATTGTTTTATTCTGTTTATCTATCTATCTATCTTCTTTTCATTAAAAGGAAACCCGTAACTACCAACAGATGATTCTGATGGATGCACTTTTTGACATTTTAAGAGAGGTTAGTTCTTTTAAATAAGATGGTGCGTTTCCTACTGAACAGTTGTACATATATGTGAGAATCTGGAAACTAATTCGCGCTTTGATGGGAAGACAGTGAAGATCGAACAACGTCTATCTTAAGCTATCAAACTTGTAACGATTTAGTATAAGTCTAGCACACATGTTTTAATATGCTGAAGTTTAAGTAATTCTTTTTGAGAAATGCCATACAGAATGATGTTGCAATATTCCAAATGAGATAGTACCAAGGATAAAACAAGTGTTTCAGTGGCTTCTGTAAACAAATATTTACGGATGCTCTTAATCTTAAAATAATTTATCATAGCAGTTCTACATTTGCGTTTGATATGCTCTTTAAAATCTAAAGAATCGTCCAAAAAAACTCCAAGATACTTTATACAATTTTGTTGCTCAATTACTTCACCACATAATTATTATGTTTATTTCTTTTTTGTTACACTGCAAGCGACTTCCAAAAAGAATAAACTCGGTTTTTGAATTGTCCACTTTTAACTTGCTACTCTTCATCCTGACATTAAGGCCAGGGCAGTCCCAGAGGTCTTGAATTGCGATTTCTTCTTAAGTTAGTGATGGCTTAAAGAGGCTGTACTCCAGATTTGACATAAAAAAAAATTTCATAAATTATATATTTAGATGCCGTGAGATTATAACAACATAATATTTTACTTCAAAACTGATTATAAAAGTCAAAATAGAATAAAAAAAAATATTTTCGCTCCAGCCTGATCTGAACTCTGGACCCTCGCCGTATGTGATATTACAGATATTTACTTTAAATCTTATACGATATAGTTATACCGTCGCGTTACGGTATAGCACTTTGAAAGGGAAAAAAATCAATTTATAATGTAATTATTTGACCTATTTTTTGTCAGTAAGTTATTTTTTAAGCATTAGTCATAAATATTACAAAAAAATTTATAATACAAGAAAACTTTCTTTTTTTGTCATCTGGAGCACAGCCCCTTTAAATCTTTTATTCGCCGTGTGGTCGTCAGCAAATCCAAAGACGGAAATAGATAGAGGCACGATGTCAAAGATGGTTCCAGCATAAGTCAAATAAAGCCAAGGGCCTAAACAGCTCCCCAAGTGAACACTAAAATCAAGTTTTCGCGCCGAAGACACATTTGAGAAAACACTCACTCTACAGCTGCGTGGTCTCGAGAACGAATCCAACCATTTAAGTGCCGATTCACAAACACCAAACACCATGCTATGGTCGACAGTGTCAAATGCAACACTTAAATCTAGAGTTATCAGTGCAGTGACTTCCTGATGCTCCATTCCATCAAGAATGTCATGTACAAGCTTGAGAAGAGCTGGCTCGCAAGAGTGAAACTGACAATATGCCGAATGATTTTTTGGAAGGAGTTTGTTTTCATTTACGTGTTCGTTTAGTTAATAGAGGGCGGCTTTTTCAATCACTTTGGACAGAAACAACAAATTGCTAACTGGTTGATAGTTGGCAAACTTTTCAACAGAGGCCTGACAATTGCCTGTTTCCATTTGGCGGGAAAACACCTTGCGTCAGAGAAAGATTAACAAGCTAGGTGATGGTTGGCAAAAGCTCATTAAGAAAGGATTTCAATACCTTGGTTGGCAATATGTCAAGATTTCACAAGATTTGGTTTGTTATTGGCTTATAAGTACTATGATCTCATCCTCTGTGAGATTTTCAAAAGACCTAAAAAGTGGTACGTCTTTGCAAGAAGGTTTAAAGTTTTCAAAATCTTTCAGATCATCACGTATCTTGATGATCTTGCCCATGAAATAATATGCGAATTTATCCGCCAGTGTTTTCATCTTCCATTAGTGGCAATGGTTGAAAAAAGTCCTACGGCCTTTATTTCACTTAACCATTCTGTTTCATGCACAGTAAAATAGTAATCAGTATAAAGATTTTTATCATCGAAATGAATTTATTATGCCAACGATCACAAGTTATTGTTTGAATCATAACATGTATTTGTATGATACATCAGGATTTGATTTTGATTTTTTACCCTGTTATTCAAAACGTATTTCACTTACTGTTGCATCAAAATAAAATGATACGTGAAAAAAAAAGATTAAGATCTGTGATTTGAAAGAAATGTTAAATCTTGTTTTAGTTGCAATGTTTGTAGTTCTTCTCTATTTCAGAAGGATGAACATAATACGGAAATTAAGCCAGTTCTTGAGAAATGTAAGATTTGTGACTCATGTAAAAGGACTCTGCGAAAAGTAAGATTTGTGACTCTTGCACAAAGAAAATTCGAATATGAGCTCTGGCACGACAAAACCAACATAATGGTCAAATGAAGTAACCAAGACATATGTGAAGCAAAATGACGTCAAAATAGTCAGGCACTAAGTCAGATGGCTACAAAACGCAAACTCTTCCTAGCATTTAGCATTAAATATCAGAATGGTTGTCTAAAATCAGCGAAGAATTAAGGATAAAACGGCATGCTGTTATGGAAGTATTATATAAAGTCTGTGCAACGCCGAAGTTTGTCAAAGTCTGCTAAATGACGTCATAAAAATAATTTAAGTCAGTCGTTTCTTATAAATATAAGTGGCTGACTAAATGAATATCCATATCTGCCTCCCGTTACATCTGTAACTGTTTTGTTTGTTTGTTTTTGTTTTGTTTTGTTTTTCGTTTTCTTTTTGGGGAGGGGGAAGAATTATTATAAGAATCCGGTGAATGTATAAAAATGCACAAACACTTCCTTGCCAATAGGATTGTGTATTTTAGAGCACATTGGTTAGAGTACAGTCCTAGCAGAAGTTCAGCAGTTGTTAAGTCGGCAGTTCAAAACTCCTGCATTTACATATCTTGACCAAACATGACCATAGAGAATAGGAAAAATAAATGATTTAAAAATAGCTTATCTCTTTTATTTCAGAGGCCATAGACACTTTCAGTCTGTTCGACAGAGGTGACAATAATGGTATAGACATCGATAAATTAGCACGAGTTTTTCGTGCTCTTGGACAGAATCCGTCAGACGCTGTGTTACGAGAAATCATGAAGAAGCATGACCTACATCGTAAGTAATATCTTAATATCTAACACGAAAATTATGATACTGGCATAGAAAAATAATTTTTTCTCCAGTATAAAAGATTAAACAACGCACCTTCAATAGAATGAACATTTGGTAGGGTTAAGTTATTTTTGAATGGGGAAATGAAGTGTAGGAAACGCCTTTTTTATTACAATGTCTTTACTTTTTCTATTGATTGTCTAGTGAACATAGACTTCTCTAATTCTATAGATTAGTCCTCTTCCACATTTTAAAAGACAAAGAATTTTTACATCAAAACAGAACCGCCATGAAAATTTTAATCTGTCCAACTTTCGAGTCGCAAAGATAAAATTTTAAATTGTAAAGTATATTTCAGATCGTGGTATGCTTAATAAGGAAGAGTTCGAGAAAATGCTTTTGTCTTACATGAAGCCAATGTTTCAAGTACAAGAAGAACTAAAGGATGCATTTAGATTATATGACAAGGATAGAAATGGGAAAATAGGTAATTCAGGTATTCGAAATTGATGTCTATGTCGAACTATTAAAGCATTAACGGCAGTGGGAGAACAAGCAATTCAAATATTGGAAAAGAATGTCAAAATGGAACCTTTCAAAGAGGACGAGGTATAAATTGAAATTTCTTGATAAGCACATATTACGTAAACACTTGATTGCGAAGAATTGAAAAAACGGTCTCTCCATATTAGAGCATGTTCCTTATTTCCTCAATGTTCATGCAAGACTTTCAGCGCTTTGATATTCTCTTGTTTTAATATTTCAGAGCTGAAATATGTGCTTAAGAAATATGGAGAGCCTTTGACTGATCGTCAGTCAAAGGAGCTTATAGCACTAATGGATAAAAATGGCGACGGTCAGGTAGACATGGATAGTAAAGTGTCTTCGTCTTCTGTTATTCTTTTTTTCCTCCTGTTTTCCCTGTGAACCTTTTTAATGTATTTACGCAGTATTCTTGCTATAATGGGACATTTATGAACATATATCACGATATGTTTTTAAGAAGTGCGTGTTCATTTACAAAAACCCACAGGGAGGAAGAGAGTTTTACAGCAAACATAGGACATGACTTTCGCAATCCGAGGTTCTTTAATTCTCAGACAATATTGACCATAATTCAAAAAAACAGTCAACGTTAGTCAGTCACGTTATGAAATTGTTAACCTATTTGATTGACGTGTTGTTGTTGGGTATGTTCTCCAAGAATATTTTAATTTCTCAATATATTGTTGTGTTTTGACAGATATATACGCCCTTCACTTTTTTCCTGATTGCCTATTTTTAATTTTACCATATAAATCTCTACACACTTAGTGGATCTTTTCATCATTTCAACGAATCATATTCAAAGACACAGTACTGTGTTATGATTTTATGAAGATATGTGGCAAGAAACCCTTATCAAAGTTATCTAAGCAATGAAGAAGGTATATTGCAAACAGTCTTTTTTGTACATCATACAGATACTCCCATAAGGATATTTAGGATATTTAAATATTAACTGTTTGGCTGGCTTTATCAGATTTATCCTACAAAAAATATATTGGTCTATAAAACTTTCCAAATGTAGATTTGTTTCACTCGATGGAACAACATATGGCATTGAACATTGGATCTTTACTGGTGGCCTAATATTTTTAATGCTCATGGGGCTACCTAAAATACTGAGGGGTAGTAACTCCTACTTCAGTATTGTACTGATGAGTAATATTGATGCCTATATCTCTTCACTTCGGTATTGTATTGATGAGTGATATTGATGCCTATATCTCTTCACTTCGGTACTGTATTGATGCGTGATATTCATGCCTATATCTCTTCACTTCGGTACTGTACCGATGAGTGATATTGATGCCTATAACTCTTCACTTCGGTACTGTACCGATGAGTGATATCGATGCCTATTTCTCTTTATTTCAGAATTGTATTGATTAGTGATATCGATGCCTATTTCTCTTTACTTCAGTACTGTACTGATGAGTGATATCGATGCCTATTTCTCTTTACTTCAGTACTGTACCGATGAGTGATATCGATGCCTATTTCTCTTCACTTCGGTATTGTACTGATGAGTGATATCGATGCCTATTTCTCTTTACTTCGGTATTGTATTGATGAGTGATATCGATGCCTGTTTCTTTTTACTTCGGTATTGTACTGATGAGTGATATCGATGCCTATTTCTCTTTACTTCAGTATTGTATTGATGAGTGATATCGATGCCTATTTCTCTTTACTTCAGAATTGTATTGATGAGTGATATCGATGCCTATTTCTCTTTACTTCAGTATTGTATTGATGAGTGATATCGATGCCTATTTCTCTTTACTTCAGTATTGTACTGATGAGTGATATCGATGCCTATTTCTCTTTACTTCAGAATTGTATTGATGAGTGATATCGATGCCTATTTCTCTTTACTTCAGTATTGTATTGATGAGTGATATCGATGCCTATTTCTCTTTACTTCAGTATTGTACTGATGAGTGATATCGATGCCTATTTCTCTTTACTTCAGTATTGTATTGATGAGTGATATCGATGCCTATTTCTCTTTACTTCAGTATTGTACTGATGAGTGATATCGATGCCTATTTCTCTTTACTTCAGAATTGTATTGATGAGTGATATCGATGCCTATTTCTCTTTACTTCAGTACTGTACCGATGAGTGATATCGATGCCTATTTCTTTTTACTTCAGAATTGTATTGATGAGTGATATCGATGCCTGTTTCTTTTTACTTCGGTATTGTATTGATGAGTGATATCGATGCCTATTTCTCTTTACTTCAGAATTGTATTGATGAGTGATATCGATGCCTATTTCTTTTTACTTCAGAATTGTATTGATGAGTGATATCGATGCCTGTTTCTTTTTACTTCGGTATTGTATTGATGAGTGATATCGATGCCTATTTCTTTTTACTTCAGAATTGTATTGATGAGTGATATCGATGCCTGTTTCTTTTTACTTCGGTATTGTATTGATGAGTGATATCGATGCCTATTTCTCTTTACTTCAGTACTGTACCGATGAGTGATATCGATGCCTATTTCTTTTTACTTCGGTATTGTATTGATGAGTGATATCGATGCCTGTTTCTTTTTACTTCGGTATTGTATTGATGAGTGATATCGATGCCTATTTCTCTTTACTTTAGTATTGTATCGATTTTATTATTATTTCGTCACACTCAAGCGCAATGTTATTTCCCCTTTGTCTGCAAACTTCATTTACCCATTCAGAAGTGAAAAACTTATATACGAGCCTATTTTGTTCAGAGAAGCTGGGCACGTGCACATGTAATTTCTATTAAATACGTTCCAAGGTAAACAAAAATAGTTTCATGACTAGTTTCTTTCCTCTAGTTTGGAACCTGGTATAAAACTAAGTTTTAAAAGCTTAATTTCAAGTCTGGATTGAATCGAAATCAATGGCGGATTTCTCTTCTGTAGTTTCTTTCACAAAAGTTTCAAACCTAGATTGACTCCTATTTCATGAAATCCCCATGACAGTTGTAATTTACCGTATTTTGCGCGAACGTAACGAACTGCAGGGACAAAACAATCTTTCTCTAAAATGTATGTTTACACAAATGATTGATTTACTCATATAACTTTCTCTAAAACGTATGTTTACACAAATGATTGGTTTACTCATATAAAACTGATTGAAACAGCCGTTCAAAAGATCTCAACAAGTGAATAAAAAGATTGCATTTCCAAAATGAAATTACAATCTTATCTAGATTTACATAAGCCATACTATTATATTAAAACTAGAATACCATTAAATATGGAATGGAAGGTACAATTTCCTCTTGAGTTCATCTTTATTAACTTTTCTATAATATAGCCTTTTACATTGAATGACCTATTCTAGATTTAGACAATAATTTGTTATAATAGTATATGCTTTATTCACTTCTTTTGATTCAAAGACAATTCAAATAAACAAACAATTTGCAGTATCTTGTTCTTAACTGATTGTGTAGCTTTCAGTTATATCTGTAAACTATCGTCCAAAACTACCCCACGATGTTGCTCGAAAATACAATATCCTATCCCGGGAAAAGGGCGAAAAATGTCGAACTTGGACGCCATCCAACGCTCAAGAACGAATTGAGATTTTAGCAGAGAAATCTGTGAGTGTCAAGCTAGGGAAAAGAAACCGGCCGTTAGTGTCAATATTTTCTATGTACTATGCAAACGGAAAAAATACATAGATATAAATTTTCTTTTTCTTCTGTAAAGCTTATACTCGTTTCACCAAAGTAGAAAAATATTGAGGTGAAAGATAAACAAACATTGTGTATTTGTTATTTCAAATATTCGATATATTTCTTTTATAACATTTAATATCATGATATGTTGTATCAATATTGAATTAAACTACAGGGCAAAGAAAATATCGTTACATAAAGTTTGTGTTAACTGATTAATCGATGCTATGCTGAGGAGACGATATGTGCTCCGTGAACTGTAATTTATTCTTGTAAAACTGTAAAGTATTTTACCAATTAAAATCACTGAAACCTATTACCCTAATTACCCTAGGCATCCGTAGCTGTGTGTTGGATGAGACAAGTTACTCTGACAGGACAAATTTCAGTGATATAACTCCGACAGTCCTAACAACAGACCACTTGGTAGAGCACCTTGTAAGCAGAGAGTCGTTGGTATGAGTCGCGCCCTAGGTAAATGATATTTCTGAACCTACAGCATTGGTGCATAATGTAGAACGTTGTTTTTTTTTTAATTTTAAGTTACTATGCATTTGCATAAGTATCTATGTCTGTGAATTCGAGGACGAATTCTTACAGAGCAGGGCAGAATATCACAGGACCAATATATCAGTGACAGTGTTACGACAATTCTGCCAGTTTCTGATGTCAAATAAAAACATTTTGCTACTTATTTACTCACTGTGAAAAAAAGATCTAAAAGGGCCGATTTTAAAACTTCCGTTTTGTATATATCACCTATTTTCGTGATATCAAGAGTGTGATTTGAAATATCAACCTATAAATGTTATGGATTGTCTATAAATCATCTGGATTACCAACATATATCTCGTAACAATCGTAATACTAGTGTAGTTAAAACAGTTTTAAAGGTGCCTATTTGCGTATAGAATATCATTTTTTATAGAAATGTACAACTTCATATTTTACCTGCGTTTAAAACTGTCATTTATCTTTGTAATGATAATAAAAAGGAACGTAATTTTAGATAATTATAATATGTGTAGGATAAAGCTTATATGTTAGTATTCTAAAAACAAAGTGCAAGGGGCGCTGACGATGAAACATCAAATTTCGTATAATACTTGATACTTTGCAATAATGTGATAAATAAAGACTTAAATCTAACAGTTTTATTGACAAAAACTACGGATGTTTTCAGATAACAGTTATTCAAATACACAAACCACTTATCGCCTGAATACCAAATACGAAACAAACAGAACATGAACAAAAGCAGACAAAAAGTATTGAATAACTCTTAAGAAACTCTACATTTTATCGACATAACAAATCAGTCATTTAATGTGATAATAAATTGAACTTTGATAGCACGAGTTCAGATGTTGTTTATGTGGTAAGGCAGAGTTAAGATATGTCTTGGGAAAATTCGAAACAGCAGATTTTTTGGTTAAATTTCAAATGTGAGTAGAAAATGTGAAAAGAAAATTTTTAATAGATATATATTGGGTAAATGTTCTATCTGGCGTGAGAGGCGAGATTACGAGAAAATAATATGTCACTACAGAATGAATATTGTCGTTAATTACCACAGCAGTCCATGTAGCTAGTAGAAGACATTTGGTATGATTTTTAAGATCTTGGTTATTGATTTTTAAGATCTAATGAACACTATTGTTAACTATATTGTGGAATAAGTAATGACTGACAGCTAAATGTGAGACTAATCATACATATTGTCGTACATGTATTGTCGTAAAGCAGTGCCAAAATCATGGCGGAATGACATAACAGGTTTTCTGATCATGTATGTGTCCAAAGTGCATAAATATTTGAAGAGAAGTTAATGTTTTGGCTACAAATAAATGTGTAAACACTGGAGCTAGAACAGTTCAGAAAGGAAAGAAACGGGTTTGTAAATATTTGCTATGAACTAAAAACAATTGCCAATGGTTTTCTGGTTACGAATTTTACATACACACTGGCGAGATAGATTTTTGAAAAAGCAATTTTATTTTAAAGTTTATATCACGAACACAATTTTTACCTAGCTTTACTTCGAGTGTCCATGATAGCATGTAGTGCTTACAATTTGTCTATATCAAGATTAAACTAAATCATCTTGCAATAACTTTATATGCTATATGGGATAGCTGGCAGTTAGGACAAAACTTACTGATCTTACATCATTCGAGGAATTAAGTGTTAGCAACTTGATTTAAACCAGTACTTTCGCCTATAGTATGCATTTCAAAAAGTCACGAGGTTAGCTGTGCTGTGGTGGAAAGTTTTCTTCTTTGTTTCAGTCGATTTTTTTCTTTTTTGCATTTTACTCTAGCTGTTTTTACACAAATAAATTTGAGACAATCTAATCAAGAATGAACAGGGATTATCTTACTCTGACAAGGACTCGAACTCATGATAACTTAACCATTGGCGGCACCCTTTAACTGTTTTTACATATATTATTGATTGAACATCAACTATCTGTCTTTTATAAATCTGTCATACCTTCGGTGGCATATTTACAAACTTGAGATAAGCACATTATTCGTATTTGATTAATGCAATTAAATTTGTATTTAAAAGCCTTAAATACATATTCAAGTGTATGCCTTGAGAAGAGCTGTATTGATCTTTGAACGTTTATTTTTACTGTACTGCAAACATTGATATATCATATAGGCCTTATAGGCTGGGTTGTAAAATTAAGTTATTCAATCATTTTTACTATCGATAAAGGAAAGTGAATTTGGTAAAGTTCCAAATCTTTAAAACACTCTTTAACGTTAATACATTTTTCCCATATTGTTGGGCTGTAAAGAGCGATATACAATGCTTAGATATTGCGTGTTTTTAGTTAAGGGCGAAATGCTTATTAATGTGCATGGATAAATTGGAATATTATGTAAATTCAATTAAAGTCGTAAGTGAAGTATTGTGTAGGATAACTCCAGAGGTACGTAAAATTCAAATAAAGTTTTAACACTGTGTTTAGCAATTATATCGTTATCGACTATTGGTACAAAATCAATAAGTAAGTTCAGATATAACAAAGCTTTCTTTTTTATCAGTACATTCTTTTTGAGTACACTTTCGTTTTTGTGTGAAATACCTCTAAAACAGTCGAAAAAAGGAGTCACAGTTCAACTTATTATCTTTTTTAGAAATAGCAGTATACCCTACAAAAGACTTGAGAAATAACAAATAGAAACAAGGAATTGAAAATGGCTTCCTCATATTTGGGACCAGAATCGCCGCGGCCGTATTCGGTAATATCCGAGAACTTCCAAAACCGTTACCGCATTCCCAAATATCCGGCATGGGAGAATTTCACATTTGGAGATCAGTATGATGAACAGTTGTTCGGACTCATCAACAAATACCTTGACTTAGAGACTACTGACAGACTCTGCTATATAGGAGACACAAAAGGGAGTTTAGCTGAAGCTCTTGTAAACAGGTAGGTACGGTATGTTTCGACTGCAGTCGATTCTGTGAGATTTTGATGGCGAACCTGAACGCACAAATATCTTTTAAAGCGACTGACTCACAGAATTAATTGGATTTTTATTTTCTTCAGTTCAGAATTTAAGAGAAGTTAATATACTATGGAAAAAAAACATAATATTATGCTTCTATACACCATGAAAAATTTAAAAAAAAACTTGTTTTCTAGCTCTTTTCACATAATTATTATATCAATGTCTCATTTTCTTCGAACAATTTGCTTGTATTTACACTTCCCTTTTTCAGGTTCTGCGTTCTTGAACCCATGCTGACGGTTATTCCTGGTCATTATAGCTATGTTGAGACGGAATCCAGCAAGATACTCTCACTTCGCGTGGCTCATGTTGGTTCTGAGGAATTTTTTCGACTTCAAGCGCGCGAGAAGCCGGAAAACAGGCAAATATTTGATAAAATAATAATCAAAGACGCCTTAAGATACTTTGAAAATCCAATTGAGATGTATAACAATATCATGAAATGCTTGAGTAAAACGGGAAAACTCCTAATCGTTCACAGACCTAGTTCTATAAATACACTTCCGGTGTTTCGAAATGCTAAGCAACGATTAGAAGACAATGAGATACCCTATGATGACATCATCAAAGACTTGAAGTCATGTGACTTTGATGTCCAATGGGAAATCGAATGCTTGCCCATACTTATGTCGAAGAAAAGATGGTATTCATTGCTGAAATCAAAATTTCCTCCACAAATGGAAATACTTAGTGATTTTGAGGTACAGTCTGGAATTCGGGAACTGTCTGAAGGAATTATGAAATATGAAGGCGATATTGTCGAGTTCAAAGATCGGTTACTATTTATAGTAGTGTCTAACCCCGCAGAAAAGAGATATGGCTACCCGAGTATTAAACGATACAATGCGAATGACTTTGCGCCGTTCCCAACGATGAAAGATTTGCATTATTCCATGGAAATGTCGGATGGTTTGAAAAAATATGTTCACAGTAAGCCGAAAACAACTATACATGAAAAAGTGGACGGCAACGTCTTTTTCTGCTGAGTGATGTGTGTAAAAGAGAAGAAAGATCAAGTAACTGGTAGTTTGTATTTAAAGTCGTTCACATGTGCAAGTTAACATCCTTATGGGAAATTTCCAAAAGTATGAAATGATATCGTCTGCTGAATCATGTCAGTTTTCGTTTGTGCGGTGGGGCTCACCAGACAACTCTTGTTTAAATGTTGTTTTAGTGTATTTGCGTTTTGGTAAACTTTTGCCTTCTTTGTCGTGGAATCTAGTTGACTGTAATGATTAATAAGGCTACTTGAATCCAATATGACTACAGATATATAGAGATAATCTATATGAAAACAATCGTGATCTTTTGTTCTGAATGTAGATCAACATGTCTATTGATGACTACTTTTTCAGCTGTCCGACTCTTTTTCTTACGTTCTGTGTAGATGAAATTGGTATTTAAATGATTTGATTTCAGATATATTTATGTGTGACATATGAAATAGTCGGAACTCGAGGTTCGAAGAGTAAACTGTTAATATATGTATATTCAAGTTTTCCTTGTTATTTGTTTATGAAGGATCTAAATGTATCACAAACATATCGGATGCTTAATGTCTATTAAAAATTTGCCGGATGCTTGTAAGGGGAATAGTTTTAGCACATTTGTGAAATCCTGTTATTTTATATTTGTAACTGACCTTTGGGCATTTAACACATGCACTTAACTCAAAGTCAATTTTCGTGTCCTCATGTTTACTAAATCTTCATATAGAAAAACGACTGCCTTGCGAGAAACTGATGATAATGTTGGCAATTCTGTGCAATTGATTCAAAAGAGAAATCTTATTTTGGAGTTAGAGAAGGGTGAATAAACGGGTGGAGTACGGATGACAAATTTTAATGTTGGCTAGTTTTTGACACTTTATTGCAAAGGAGAGATCTTTTTAGAATAGGTGAAGGACGACTCAATGGTGTGGAGATTTCAAGTTTTGTTCATGGTCAACGAAAGAGATACACCGCACCATGGAAAATTTAGAAGTTCAAAATAAACATTTTCAACATGACCACAAATATTGATTTGTTTGATAAAATGGTCATACAAATCGTTACCTTGTTTGGTCAATATTTAATAAGAATGTACACAATACATTTAATAGGTTCAAATATAAAATAGGAATGTCCATGTTGACAAACCATAGAATTTCTCTTTTGTTCACATTTTGGTATGGAAAGTCGGGCGTTCCATGAATTGCTACTAGTCAATATAAGGATATATTTCTCTCTCCAATTTTATTAATATTTACCTTGACATATTGCTCATTGCTATGATGATACCTTTGCTATAAATTTCTATCAAAACGGTATTCAGTGACAATACCACGTGACTGTGATGTCACTAAAGGCATCAAAAACAAGACACAACTGTCAACATTGGCTCCGCTTGAAAATAGAAAATTACCCGTAAGAATTTCATTTCTACATCCATTTCTATGGGACATTTGTCAGTCTAAGGAGAAAATTAAAAGTTTTAAACTGAATATAAGCCGAGTCGTTTTTTCAAACACTACGTGAAACCTCACATACAAACAAATTCCAATGTTTCACGTAGTGCTTGAAGAAACGGCTCAGCTGCATGTGCATATTCAAACATGACCTAGAAATCATCTACACAACATTGCAACTGCAAATCATGCTGACTAACTTCAAAATTGTGGCCTTTGGAACGTTCACAAGATTGACCTTGGATTTAAGCCAGTGACCAAATCTTTGACCCCCAGATGACTCATATTCAAATTCCTTCTAGAAGCCACCAAGACAAATATTATAACTAAAACTAATGATATATAAATTCAAAATGTAATCTGTATAGTTTTAACAAAGTTTTCCTTTGATTTGACTCAGTTTTTAGTTTCTGATC
Source organism: Cyclina sinensis (assembly GCA_012932295.1). Lineage (NCBI taxonomy): Eukaryota > Metazoa > Mollusca > Bivalvia > Venerida > Veneridae > Cyclina > Cyclina sinensis. Next base: position 32,594,803 of record JAAONU010000008.1, read on the forward strand.
CATCTTGTCCCAGTTTCCAACTCGTCTGAGATATCAAGGCAAACATTCTTAACAAGGTACATTGAGACTTGATAAAAATGTGGTCTCTGGGTGTCTACAATGTTTTCCCTTCATTCGGCTTTGTTATCTAGTTTCTGATCCTTCTTGGCCAAGTTTTGATATATCAAGATAAGATCCTGACCACTTTTCAATATGGGTGTTATGTGACCTGTAGAATGATAACAATGTAAATATGGATAGACAACAGATATTCAGCGATCACAAAAGCTTATCCTGAGCATACACTGGTGATGAAAAAACGACACGGTTTAAATACACAAGATGTCCACCCAACCTATCAAATCTAAAGTCTGTCTTTGTTCTTAGGTCTACCGACTGAAATAAGTAAAATATTACCCACTTTTTCAAAAGCAACATTATAAAACCCGATACAAGAGCAACAAGAACGGGGTGTGGATGGAAGTTATTTCAGATTGACAACACCAACACTACCATACTCAAGTTGCAATGAGCAATTAACAAGTCCTTTCTTAGTGCCCGACAGCTGTTTCTGACAAAATAGCAGTTTGTATCTTAAGCAGTTTCTTTTCAACACTTCATTATATGACCTTGACCTTTCTGTTAGATCACACAGTTGTTCATTTATTGCATTTATGTTTATCTCTAATGGGATGTCTTTAAAAGTACTAAACAAATGCACTTCCACACATACAAACCCTTTTATGTTTAACCTAATTGAGCATATGGCTTGAGACAGTGTGTACACAAATAATTCCATAGATGGCCATGGGAAAATTAAGTAATAGTGTGTCTTCATTTTAGTTACTTATTCCATCAGTTCTTCGGTTGCTATTTTAAGGTCTTTACATTGTTAAAGAACAACAGGGAGAACAAATGGTTGCCACATAATCATCAATCTGTTATCACATTATGTTTACACAACCAGAATATCCAAAATTCAGGACAAAACATAACAAAATCTGATTTTTCCATAATATTTCTTTATTCATTAAAAATCCACAGCAGTTAATTTCAGACCATTTCCAGACAGAGATCACTGCAAATATGTGTAGATTGTTATAACACTGTGTAATTGTTATAACAGTCTATTTTTAACACTGCATTAATGCATATTAAATGTGTAGTTTGTGAAACCCCAAGAAATGTGTCTTCACACGGTGTACCATATCCTGTAATAGTGAAATTCTAAAAACACCAGGTAAATGAGTTTTCACACAGAATTACTAGATTTTAAGGTTATGTGGCAAAACTTCTACATTGCGATTTCTTAAAAAAAAATATGTCTACATTCCTAATCTATAAATCATATTCTTTTAACAAAACTTATGTTTTTGTTCTTTATTGTTATACACAAAGTTTACTTATTTCTTAATGCCTTATCAGTAATGAAATGTTCAATTCTACGTCTGATGTCAGAGCTGTGACATCACAAAGTGATGACAAACAACAGAGCCTGGTTTGTTTCTCACCTGAAATATAGCATCACTGTTTCTGCATGTCAATTAAAAATGTTACATTTAATTTGTAATGTGACCTCTGTAAGACTGTGTTTGAAATAACATAGAAGATTATTTACAATAGACACTGCTGTTGCTATAACACAGATTAAAGAAAAAATGCAAATACATTTGAATTAAATACATTACTGTATACAGAGTGACACATCAACATCACTTTTGAAGGATATACATCTGATAAAGAAAAATGTAATGCAAAATAAGTGCTAAAGTTGATGAAAATGTTTCAGGAATGCTTTTTAGAATAATACCAAATGTGAATGGCAACATTATCTCACTGAAAAACACTGTAAGATATCCCTTGATGAAATAATTAAGAAAAATACATTTCAGGGTAATTTTCTTATCAAAAAGTAAAATTTGTTGAAATGTGACACAACTGGACAGTGTCCAAATGACAACAGAACAGACTTAGCTTCTTAAATCACTTGAATAACATATGACCTACTTTTCAGCTTCTTTTGACTGACAACTGAATGAGGTGTAACAGAGAAATGTGACATCACTGTATGAGGTGTAACAGAGAAATGTGACATCACTGTATGAGGTGTAACAGAGAAAAGTGACATCACTGTATGAGGTGTAACAGAGAAATGTGACATCACTGTATGAGGTGTAACAGAAATGTGACATCACTTAATGAGGTGTAATGAGAACAGTGACATCATTGTATGAGGTGTAACAGAGAAATGTGACATCACTGTATGAGGTGTGACATCACTGTATGAGGTGTAACAGAGAAATGTGACATCACGGTATGAGGTGTACCAGAGAAATGTGACATCACTGTATGAGGTGTAACAGAGAAATGTGACATCACTGTATGAGGTGTAACAGAGAAATGTGACATCACTTTTTTAGGTGCCATTACTGAAGTAATCATATTTAACTTTAGAAATTTTCTGACAGCATTCCTTGTTGAATAATGTTTAATTATTTCTCATAATCTTGACAGATTTTCTGCATTATAACATCAAAAGCATGAAATGAAAATGTTTTTTTATAAATGAATCTCTTTCAGAGAAAGTTAATATGATGTAATGAGAAGTGATGAAAAGCAAAGCATTTAAGTATTTTATACCTTTTCAGAGGTTATAGTAATATTAAAATCCTGTACATACATAGTGGCAGTAAATTTATGATGCTTTTGTATAAAAAATTTTTTTGTCATTTTTGTTTCTTTGTGAAATTATAAATTCATTGAGAATTCATGTTTCATTTCTGGTGGACAAGTATACAAAAATTTAACGGGTCCTTACAAAAATTAACCTGTAAAAACAATCCTATGCAATCGTGCCCTAAATTCTGATCTACTTTCTCCGTGCATAAATATCTCTTCTCAAGCAAAAATGATAAGATTTATACTGAAATATTACTTCTTTAACAAGTCACTATTCATCACTAAACACGTATACACTTTTGTTCGTATGTATTATATTCAACTTGAACACATATGTGGTATTATAATGTGTATAAATATATATCTTATAACTCATGAACACATTGGGTATATATACTGCATAAAATGTTTATGAACACATTTGGGTATCTTTATGGAACACATTCATTATGGAACACATTCATTCAGTTTTAATATGAACACATGTACATAGTTCTGTCTGAACACATCTGTGGTAAATAAAGTCCTATGCTTAGATATCAACTCTTGTACACTGGAATTAACTTGAACACATCTGTGGTTAATAAAGTCCTATGCTTAGGTATCAACTCTTGTACACTGGAATTAACTTTAACACATCTGTGGTTAATAAAAACCTCAGTTTAGATATCAACTCTTGTACACTGGAACTAACTTGAACACATCTGTGGTTAATAAAAATCTAAGCTTAGATATCAACTCTTGTACACTGGAACTAACTTGAACACATTTGCAGCATATATTAACCTATGAAACCATTACTATGAACACATTTGTGTTAATTTGAACACATTCAAGGTGATTGAAAAGCAATATAAAACCTGTATATACCAAATAACCTGAACACACTTATAACCTTGAGGACACAATGAATTCTATTTAACACATATTAACTTGAACACATTCACTGTAAAATGAACACAATTTAATATAATTTTATACTACTGAAAACCATTAACTTTAACACATCAAATCAAATGAAAGCCTTCTTTTACTTTGAACTATTTTAGTACAGTTAATCACTGAAAACACAAAGAGAGCGTTCAACTTGAAAAAATATCTGGTAATTTTTACACACTTCAGAACAAAATCCTAACCAAATAATCTTAATGAAGGGCTGGTAACACTTTTAAATACAATTGGACCCTTTAAAGTTAAAACATCTGAGGCAATCTGAACAATTTTGTTATACTGAGGTAATTACTTAATCATAAGTTTCTTATTTAATTTTCATACAGTAAGACTGGAACACATTAGGTAACCATTGAAAAAAAAATGTAACACATCCAGGCACTAGAATTACACTGAAAACACATTTGTACAATAATTATACAGTACAGATAATTACTGAAATAAATACAGAATTATAACATTCAAGCCACCATTACTCATTTTCTCAATTTCACTAGAATTTCAAATTAATTTCAGCACAATTCTCAATTACATTCCAAAGTGTGAAAAAAAAATACACAGCAGCTTCTATGGAGGTAAGTATAGCAAAATTATACATATAACAAAGAATTTCAAATGCATTCTACCAAAATATTCTATATAAGTTACTAAGTGGACTTTTATTTTTTATCTATCTATCAAGGTTAGTTCTTAACTTTTTCCTAGATCTTATTTGGTAAATTTTTTAAAACATTTATAATCAAGAACAGATTATAATGGTATTCCTTAAGTAAATGTATAATGTTTCTGAAGCACCTTTTAAAAGAAAGATGTAAAATCCAGAATTTATTTTTATTCTTCGGAAAACTGATTTTTATACCAAGTTTTATATTTTCAAACAATACCATATGCCCGAATTTCAAACAGCTTACCATCTCAATAACTGACATAGTGATTGACTGGTCAACTGACTCACTGGACAACCAATTGACTGGACAACTGACTGACTGGACAACTGATTGACTGGACAACTGACTGACTAGTTTTATGCCATTCTTTTTTTTTAACGAATCCTTGTATTTAAACACTGTTACCCTTCACCTGACACTGTTAAAGCAATCTTCAGACTTGTCAGCAGAATGCTGGCAAAAATAATAAATTGAATTGTAATATTTTTTCTCTGTTACACAACTGCTGCATTTTTTCATTTTTTTTTTCAAGTGTTCCGTATTTTTTTTTATATAGCAAAGCAAATTGAACAACAGTCATCAAAATAAATAAAATCTTTGTCTACTCTACACCTCTAACGGCAAAAACAAATACTAGAAGAAAAAAACAGTAACTGAAGAAAATGTCACAATGAAAATATTTAACAACATTAACAGTTATACACTTCGGGGGCAAATGAATTTTCAGTGGGCAAATGTTATAAATGTTTTTGTAATAGGATTCATAACTTTAAAGTCTGTTTATAACTCAAAAATCAGATCGTTAGTTATAAAAACATGATTACGCTGATAAAAAATTTATAAAAAATAGAAACGTGTTATCTCACATAGGGAACTTTGATTTTGAGCAGATGGTATAAAATTCTTCAAGTTTAACAGCTTTTTTGAAAGAAGCAAACCTAACATTTCAATATATAAAAAGGTTATGAAATGACAGAAATAGCATTTTTCAAAGTCTTCTCTTTCAAACTGTCATTCTTCGAACACAGAAATTTATAAACATAAAAACACATAAAAGCACCGCAAACAAATTAACCTGAAACTCAATATATTATTCTTTTTAATAAGCGCAGAACAACATTGAAGTAAAATGAACATTTTATCTATTTTTTATTATATCTGCTTTGTACAAATAAAGAAAAAGCTGAATACATATCTGGATTTTAACATCCCTGAAAGCTTTACCCTTATTTCTCTCCCCACTCCCATCCCACCCCATCTCCTGGCCTCAAAATGAATCACCAGATAGCCTTAATATAAATGGATTAAAACAAGCCAGATAATATTTAAATTTCCTGAACTTTGAAATGACAGATTTAATTCAATTCCCTTAATTCTGATTGGTCAGACTGGAACTGACTTGTTAATTGACTGGTTCACATTTAATTCTAAAAATAGTTTCATGAGAATAATGCACTGGTACTCCAGTTGTATGACAAATCAATCATTTCAGCATTGTTTCAATTAATAAAAGAAATAACATTCTTCTTTTGAAATTATTTTTCTAACTATAAGGAGAAAATAACCTCATTAACAACAAATGTGCAACTAGCATGTTTTAAGTAAAATAAATCATTAAGTTTTTCTCAAATTCAGCCATCTTCTTCCATGTACAGGTGAAACGAATGAAATCAGAATCAACAAATTTGATTCATGCATTTGGTCAATGATGTTTTACAAATATAATCAGTTAATTCACAAGATCTGGTCTATCTTTGTAGTAAGAAATTCAAAAAATATAACAAGTAACATGAAGGTAAAAAGTACAACATTTAACAACATTTATTTGCATATTTAGACATAAGAACTTTAACTTCAAACCTTTAACTGCCAAAGTCAATACTGACTATACTAGGCAGTTTTTGCATTCTTTAATATTCTTTCAAAATTCCTGACAAATTCAGTGTGTAATCTGACAAGCTTACTTACAACTATTTTTTTGCCTTTGTTTTACAAAATCACCAGTAACTCCTTTTAGACATTTCCAATCATGTATAAACCTTCATTTAACAGTTTATGTATTGAGCATATAAAGCGACTCTTAACCCCTTTCTAACTGAATGCCTTCTTTAGCCCTTACTTCAATATACATGTACATGTCAATAAAACCCCTTGTTTTCTAGTTACCCTGATTTAAATGTATATTTCTCTGCAACTTGTTAACATACCCGTATATTTCCTGATGTTACTTCACCCCTACAATAATTATCAGTCTATTCATTTCACTTACTCTTTGACAACTGCAAAAAGTTCTGAGCAAAAAGGAAATAACCTCCCTTTTAACATAGCTTTCTAAAACAGCCAACATCTTGAGGCAATATCTACACAAAAATCTTGCTTCCAATTTTTACTTAAACAAAAACATTCAAAAACTTCTCTTTGGTTTTCCCTGAAACAACAGTCTGAGATATAACTTTTTTTCTAAAATATCAACCACAGGTCAAAATCTAATTTAAGCCCCAAACAACTGAAGTTCAATTTTTTATAGGTCCATTTGGTCTATGGTCTGCAATAGGCCAGACCAGGATTTTACTAGTCAGTCATTGGCCTCTTGCTTAGCTGTGGCTTACAGACTGGACACAAGCCTGCCAGTAGAAAGAAAGTCAACAAACATCTACCATTGTTTAAGCACACTTTTTTTTTTTCTTTACCACCATCTTATTCAGGATAACTTTTTTCGGGACTGTTACTTTACACTAAGATTGTAACACTTGCTATTTCTGTAAGCGACCTTAGTACAGCACATTTTTTTTTTAGACATAATAATCTCGTTGAGGCTTCTCCGTGAAAAGCCTTTTCTCAAAACTACCAATTCAATAACACAGAGCTTACTTGGAATCATGGTCATTTAAGGCACAGTAACTTTTACATATACATATGTGAATGTAAACAATTATACATGGCTTTTCTAAGTCTCAATAAAATTAAGAATCTAACAACAGTTTGTCCCAACACAACGAAAAATTATAACAGTGTCTTCATCTCTGCACCCAACTAACTCCTGGCTGTCAATTCTCCCACAGACAAGTCAGTTTAAACAAGTCCATTGCTTTTTTCTTCTAAACATTTTTTCCTAGTTCTTTCATAAGCAAAACTTTTCTTAACAGGTCCTCTACTGTTGAACCTTTAAGTGCAGGCTTAAGTGCAGGCTTAAATTGTACACTGATGACCTTTTTTCCTACTCGCACAGAAAACATATTTATACTAATATAAAAACCTCCTCATATTGGTCATTCAGGTTGTTGGAGACAGGACAACTAAAACCTAACACTAATCCATGACAATAAAAGAAGTATGCAAAAATTCTTGACATTCAGGAAACACTTGATCTATATAACCCTCAATTTTAGTTCTTTAAATCTGATGAAAATGTAAGAAATGAAGTGCTATGTTTGAATGAATGCTAAGCCCTGAGCGGGGCCTCAAAAAGGTTAAAGTTTTGTGACAGAGAAACAGAGACAGACTAGAAACAGTAGGCTGCCTCTGGGGCATAAAAACTATGCTGACAACTGACGTACATTTAACTTGGGTGGGTTGGTTTCTGTAATAAAGGACAGCAACCTGTAACCAAGACACTGCTATAGTTTTCCTTTTTTTGAAACAAAGATAAAATTAATCAACAAGATACATATAAATATGCTAAACTACTAATTCAGTAAGTGACACAGTAAGTTTATGAGTTACATACTATCATACCCGAGTAAAACATTACGCCCTGTTATAAACTCTCTATGTCATTGATCTGACTAGTTAACTGTTATAGAGAAATACTAAAAAGACAATTTTACCCAATCTTTATAATAATAAGTTTCTTTTGCCCATGCAATTTTTGAAATTAAGGTAAGTTCATTGTTATACATGTATAACAGCACTTATTTTGTGCAAAATTTCTTCCGACTTGTTCGTCTTTGAAACTCATTTTCATATATCTAATTAACAGAACAGCAAAATTCAGTATTATTATATCTTCCACTATCTTAAATTCTTCTCATAATAAGGTGAATGTTTTATACATAGGAATTCTAAATAAGCATTTGATGTTTTTGTAAAACTTACAGATGGAAACATCAGTTTTCTGAAAAAAAATCAACTGAATCAAAACTTCCTTATGGAAATTTCATTCTTAACCTGAACCAGTTCTGAAACTGAAACTGAAACAACACCAAACTTTTATCAAGTAAACTAACAATTTAACCTAAACTTACAGATAATAAGTACCTGAAATGAATATTTCAAGTTAAATTACAATAACAACACCTCTGTTACTAATATGTAATTCTAAAATAAATAATTTACATATAATTATGGTTATTGTACTCTCCTTAAAATATAAATATTTCTTGGGATGTAATTTCACCAGCCACTCCTTAGTTAAAATTTGGTTTTCTCTATATTGGTGCAGTATTTCCTCAAATTCCAAGCCCCCTCCAAATCCAATTCAAAGAAAGACAACTCCTGCTACAAGTCAAATGGGTATGAATCAAACAAGTCACTGATTCCCTCCCCTTCTTCAAGACTGAACATATAATCCTCCAAATGTCCTAGAACTGGTTCTATTTGTACAAAGTTTTCATCAATATTCTGGTCCTCTGTTTGTAACAGTAGACTTTGTCCTAAATCTGGAGAAATATCCTGGTCCTCAAGCAGGGCATTTTTCAGGGCTGGGTTACCTGAAAGGAAGACATAATGAGAAAAGATACAAACTTGAAGAAAACATTTTTTGAGCTGTTCATGAAAATACCTCCCCCACCACACACACACCTTGTTTTTTGGAGGTTTTTTTTTGTTTGTTTTTTTTAAGAACTTGCATCATATCCAACAGCTTGGATTGTAGAAAGCTTCATTTCTATTTGTTAAATGGGCTTTTAACTACATTTGTTTCCTTTTAAAAAAACCAGAACACCGAAATTAACAAAAGAAACAACCTGTTAACAACAGAAAAACTCTGTAAACAGTAGTTTTTCTCACTAAGAATGTTGAAAAAAGATAAATCTAAATACATGTGCCAACACCTTATGACATTACAATTTGGATACACTTCATTATCATCTATACCTTTAACTATATTTTACTTAAATATGCTATAATTTACTAATCAACTCGCTTTGAGTAAAAAAAGGCTGACACATGCAAGTAATTTTCTTTTGGTTCATCACTTACACAGTTAGTGTTTAAATTCTGATAAAAGGGGCATCTTGTCAGCCATAACTGTACCTCTAAAACTATCACAGGAGGTTGAATCTTCCGAAAAGAATGAGTCTTCACCACTACTACTTGTGTTACTTGTACTACAAGCACTATCGGTGTTCGAGCATGTGGTGGTGTTCTGGTCCGGCTGATTGTTTACTTCTTCCGGACATAAATAAACTTCTATAGGACCTTTTGAACTCTGGAAACAGAAAGCAAGCCATGCATATTTAACTTAGTTCAACAATGGTACTTTTTTAAAAGAATATTTATAAAGATTTTTAACCATTCAATAAACAGAGTTGTAAGAAGTGCATGGGTGAAAGATGGAAATTTGAAAAATCCTGAAAATCCTAAATTAAGCATTATTTTGCATAGTTTATTTAGAAAAAAGAGAGCTTTAGGGAGTCTGAAAATCCTGAAAACTTTCACCTATGGAAGTGTAATATCACAGTTTCTAATTGCTAATAATATGTATCAATTAAAAGTAGTAAACATTTTTATCTGATCATCACAAGCTGAAGAAAAAAACTTTCTAAGAATTGTGAGGTTGTAATTTTCTCTTTGTCTCCATTTTATCATGCTGACACAAAAAAGCACTATGTGTCACTTGAATGACAAAAGAGGATGAATTTCACTTTTCATTAAATGCCATTTTTTTCCAGTCTCACACCAGGTTATTCAAATTCTATCTAAAAGTTGCACCACCAAAATGTTTGAATGAAACACAACTTTGTCTCAATCTGATGTACTGAAAGCTACAAAATATACATAAACAATGAATAAGGAGTTGCCTTATACACTTACAGTGTATTACTCTCAACTTTCAAGTTTAGCCCAACAGAATACCAAATATATAACTTCAAAAAACAATTATACCTTTAACCAAATTTGTATATTTTCCCCAGGATCGGGGACTTCTAACCGTGTCTCTGGTGGCGCTTTTATTGCTATCACCGTCTGCTCATCCAGAGATCGTATACTTCGGATATCTTGGTAAGTGACATATGCTAATGTACCAAAGTTAAGGCATACAATCTACATCATGTAAAACCTGGTTATTACAGACGCAATTTAAAAAGTGAGAAGATTTTCTCAAAATTGTCCCAATTTCATCCAGAAACCAACTTCTCATCCATTTTCAAAATTTGTGTTAGGACATGGACACTAAAAAGTGATATAATTTGATTAATAAACACAACTAAAGTGATGCAACCTTACCTTTTACTAGCAACTGACAATATAAAAAAAAACATTCATGACTTTTCGACAATATTAAAACCCAAACATTTTGTCAATAGCCAGAATCAAATAACAATGCTGAGAGGCAATTTGATTTGAATTACTTCATAAGCCAGACATATTGGCCAAAACTTCTCATTGATGAAATAGCCCTTCTGTGTCCGACAACTGACCATTTGACCAAGGTCAAAGTTACGACTTCAATGCCTGCAATGCAGACCAGGTATTAACAGGAAGTCTGAAAGACAATAGTTACTATCAATCATTTTTGCAAAATAAAAGTAAATACAAAAATTCTAATAGAGTTGTAAAAGGATATCTAGAGTTGTCGGGGTTTTCGGTGAGTTCTTTCAGTGACCTAGTACAACTGGTGATCATCTGATCTAAAATATTCTCCTTTGCTTCCAAGTCAGCTATATCTGCAAGCAAAATGCATAGAAATCCATAAAAAAATCAGCTCCTCCCAAAGAAACCGGATTATCCGTTTCTTACCCTTAAACAAGACGGTAATGGTCAGTAGCTTGGACACATAACCATCTATCACTGAAAGGTTTATGAGTTAACCACTCAACAACAGAGAGAAGTTCCCAAGTAATTTATTCTTAATTTCCTATACAAATAGTTAAAAACTAGAACTGTGTCCATAGGACACGGATGCCCCCACTATGCATAAGTGCTCATAAACAAGAGCATGTATATCCTGTATGTAAGATTTTTTCTGTACATATACCTAAAATGATCTACAGGTAACCTTATGTACATGTTAAATTAAATTACAAATGTAAAATTAATATGTTCAATTATTTATATGGTATATAGTGAAAAAATCAACAAAGGGCCATAATTCTGTTAAATATGGTCACAGCAAAAATTCTTTCCTTTACTACCATCTACACATTAAAGCTGTTCATCCCTGGAAGTTTAAGCAAAATCTGCCATCCAGTTTAAGAGGAGTTGCGTTCACAAAATTTCTATATGGTATATAGTGAAAAAATCAACAAAGGGCCATAATTCTGTTAAATTTGGTCGCAGCAAAAATTCCTTCCTTTACTACCATCTACACATTAAGGTTGTTCATCCCCGGAAGTTTAAGCAAAATCTGCCATCCGGTTTAAGAGGAGTTGCGTTCACAAAATTTCTATATGGTATATAGTGAAAAAATCAACAAAGGGCCATAATTCTGTTAAATTTGGTCGCAGCAAAACTTCCTTCCTTTACTACCATCTACACATTAAGGTTGTTCATCCCCGGAAGTTTAAGCAAAATCTGCCATCCGGTTTAAGAGGAGTTGCGTTCACAAAATTTCTATATGGTATATAGTGAAATAAATCAACAAAGGGCCATAATTCTGTTAAATTTGGTCGCAGCAAAAATTCCTTCCTTTTCTACCATCTACACATTAAGGTTGTTCATCCCTGGAAGTTTAAGCAAAATCTGCCATCCGGAAGATTAATTCAAGAGGTAAATATGTGTTAAAAGAAAATATTCATACTAAAATGACTACATATTGGGGTGCAGGTCACAGATTTGTCTCTTTATTGATTCTATGACCTTCTGTTGATCTTTGAAAAAAACCAGTACAAGTTAATGCAAATGGACTCAGTTTGTCACTTACCTGAATGTAAGTCCACAGTAGCGGAGCTCAATCTGTCGTTAGCATCAGGATTGGCTGCTATTGAGTTAGTACAACCCCTGTAAATACATGGAATCTTGCAATTTCTTTATGATCCAAAGAATGATACTGTCAGAGATTGTCTGTATAAATTATATTAGGTGTTTGTCTCCAAGGTCAAGCTGGCTTTATGTCAGTATGTATTAGCTTCATAAAGAGCTTATCATCACTTAGTTTTTACTACACTAGCATCTCAGTGTTAACTTGGCCTTTCAGTGAACCATCATGCTAGGTTACAATCCCTACAAAACTAGGCTGACAAGACACATTCACACACAAACACTAACACACTTATACTGAACCATTATTGCAGCAAACTGCAAGTAGGTTCAACAAAAATAGCAATGTTATCTCAGCCTTCCAAGCTAACAGACATGACAGCTAGTACATATCAGCAGGGCCCTCCCTGCCCTTTCCTTCAGCACCCTATTGCGCTCTTAATGACCCGTACTCTTTAATTCTTTCACTTTTTTTATTATTCTACATCCAGCCAACAGGTTTTCCCTAAAGAAAACATTTTAAGCATAAAGAGATTTGTTTTGGTCAGACGGAAAGTCCTAAGGACCATGCAGACTTCAGACAGTATTAGTATTATGAATGTTTCACAGAATTTTGACAATATGAAGCAGAATGTATGTTTCTCACTCACTTCCACTGGATATTGTTCTTGGATTTCTTCTGTATAAGGTTGATACCCTCTAACACATTGGTTATATCATATATTCTTCTCTTCTGTACCTCTAAATATTCTGATGCTCGATTCAAATCTAAAACCTGTAAACCAAAATTTATATTCAAAACTACTTCAAAACATAATTGATTCTTACTTCATTTAGCCGTTTAAGTGTTCCAGCATACTGTAAAATGTTTCTTACTTTTATATTTCAATTTTTCAACTCTAAATTTAAACATTTTCTTTAGATTAAGCAATAACTCTACACCAAATTCAGCCTATACAAAAATTCAAACTTACAAGTTCAAAAGATTTTTCGAGCAGTTACATTATCACTTTGAAAAAAGACTTATCTAGAATTCACGACAGTAGTACCTTCAACAATTTGTTAGCACTAAAAACATCTTTAAATGCATCACGTAATAAATTTCATTTTGTGCATTGTCTTTTCTTACCCCATCTGGTGCATTCTTGATAAGCCCTACAAACTTCTTCGTTAACAAACCAAGGGATGTATCATACCTCGTCTTTTCCAGAGGTGACCGCACTGCAGATAACATATTTTTCATGTCAATTCGACTCCTACCAGTAGTTACTGTTACTTTTCAACATAAAATACAGCCATTACTGACTTCTATGCAGATCTAAATTACTTTTTCCGATTACTTGATATTCACAACACCCTTTTGTCTAGAGTTATTAACTCCTTTTTACTGGAGTATTACTAAAAATACCCCTATAGATATTATCTTTTTAATTTTAAAATACAGCTGATGAAGAATTGACCTCCTCTGAAAGAACATACCTTTTGGACTCTGCTCGGACCTTGTTCTCTGTCTTTTGTATTTAGCGGGAGTCTTGAACCCTTCATTTTGACTCTGTACATCTAGCTCTAGTTTTCTCTTTGCCTTAAAAAAAAGAAAAATGGAAGTGTTATGCTGTCTTATATCATTAAGCTATTTTCTTTTCTACTCTTCTTCAGAAGCTGTGAAATACCATGTTTTTCCTACACAGACTAACAATTCTAGAATACTGTTTCAAAAATATTTCCAGTTTCAATAATACAGCCGAAAGAAGTAATGAGTATACCTTTGGTTAAACATATATCTTTGTTACTGGAAGTTCTTCGTTTTTATGGTCTAAATCTTAGTTCTGTTACTTACATACTTTCTCTGACACATTTCTGTGAAAAGGGATTGCTCCCTCAGTCCCCTGTTCCAACACTGCACAACATACATTATTTCTCTCTTTAAAATTTATGCTCCGTAACAATTCAAGTATCTCATCTATATAGAAACTTAAAACATGGAAACTGTAACTTCAGAAGTAGCACTATTAACTGTCAGTCTTAGCTAAAATACTATATACTAATGACAAATATCTCACAAAAAGAACACAAGCACATGTTATTTCCAAAGTCACAAGCACTATTTTGACAGTGTGAGAACTTCTACAAGAAAATCCTAATATTACTAAACCCCTGTGGTGTTAATTCTGTAATTGACACTCGGTGTGAAATATACATGACTGAACTGTCACAAAATATATGTAAACAAACAATTATTTATCAACAAAGGCAAATTTCAATTAAGGCTACATTTGCCCCTATTAGCACCTAATTAAGGGGTCTGCTTTTTAAAAGATAACTAGCTGTTGATTATGTGAATGGATACTAATTGTTAATAATCACCTCTTGCCAAGGGCCATTTTAATGTAACACCTTTACCTTTTCTTTGATTTTTTTCTAACATTTTCAAAAGAGCTAGACTCTCATTGATTGAGTTGATAAGAAAACTTCATAGATAGGAAAAGAAATGGTACATGTTAATAATTAGTAACTATCAACAGTTCAAAAGAAAGGAAATGTTTCATGTCCTACTTAATAAAAATAAACTTCAAATCTCTCTTTGTTAATGAAAAATTTCCTGCTCTTTCTCTATTTTCTTAATTTAAAAAAAAAAATCAGGATATGAAATGGAGTATCTATAGGAATGAGTGTGCAGAAGACCAGGCAGGTAACTGATCACTTAATTTCCTACTGCATTATGTAAGAAAATGTGTTTGTTTAAGTTCGTCTTTACTGAAAGGGCTACATCCAAGACTTAACAAAACTCAACTGAAAAAGGAGACAAAGGCACCAGGAATAATGGGTCATAAAAAATTTAAATGTTTTACTCAGAATAAGCCATTATTTTATTTTTTGGCCTAAATCTTATGGAATTCAATAAATTTATCATTCATGCCTCTTCTCAACTCATTTCGATGAAACAGAGTTTACTCTGAGCACTTAAAACTTCAGCAAATTCATGTCACATTTCTAACTGTTCATTCTTTTATTCTAACCAGACACACAAAAACATTCAACAGTGGGAAAGTATCAATTTTCCCTTCCCATACTTTTTTCGGTCAATACACAACCAGTTACTACAGTGTGACCCCTAGAACCCCATTTAACGGTCAAGACTGAATGCACATCAAGTATTTATTCATTCAAAACATGCCATTTTTCGGGTCAGTGTCCAGAGTGGCCCTTTATGCCTGCTGTAAAACTTTTCAAAACAACCTAAGAGAAACTACTGAAAACTGACCCCTTTTATACCTAGTTTTCTTTTGACTTATATCTCAACCAAAATGACTGTCATTTAAAAATGATAAATTTATACCAAAAATTTACCTGTAAAGGTATTATATTGACATAACACATTTCTCAAAAGTCCCTATCAGTTTTTCTTAAGCCATGTACAGTAATATTATGCAAGCAATGTTAATAACTGATAGGGTCTATTGAGGGGCCAAACAGCCTTGAACAAAAGAATTTTCAATGTGAAATCTAGTTGACAAACCATAAAGCTTTACCATTAATGGACAGCTTAGGGCATTCTAAGCATGAGAACTTTAAATCCACCTCATAACAGGAGAGTCATATAGCTGTTAATACCACTGCAAAATCACTGCTTTTTCATTGAATGTTGTGGCTTATTAGCAAATTAGCTTCATTATGGACGGAAGAACTTGATATCTTAATGCATTTTGGATAAAAAAGCTCTAAAAATAGAATTTGTCTCCATGATCTGATATAGCTCTATTAAATAAAAAGGCCACCGTCTCGGGGAACTTTCATCTGTATTAATGATGCAACGCATCAGATAAAATCCTGGGTCCTGCAGGATTTGAACTTTGAAGCACATCTGGGGGCAAACCAGCTCTTAAAAAAAAAAAAAAACACTCAATGCTACTGAGCCAAAAGATAAATATTTGAGTTTGTGACTACCACTTTCCCCATCTGAAGGCAGTCCCAAGAAAGTTTCTTTATTTACGGCTGTCATGAGTATCATGGAAGAAACAGAGAGAACCCCATTTCACTTCAGAGGTCTTGTGTGAAAAGTATGGTTTTCAGGAATTACTGTGCTTATCTGAACAACTGTGGGTATGAAAGAACATCTTGGGACTGAAACACATCCATACAGTACGTGCCAGGAGGAACTCTCGTTTTCCTCGAGGTCGTCGCGGATTACCCATTCCTTAAAACGCAACTAAATCCGCCGCATTTCGAGGACGACCGCCGCGGACATGGTCACCAATTCCGCTAAATGGTTCCGCGAACTTTTTCACAGGTAAGAGTTGACGTATCGAGGCTCACAAAGTTCCTGATAATGATTACACGCATTTCAGCGAATTTTACACTTTAAAATATCATTTAAATGTATAAAACTCTCATTCTGATGCATTTGTTTATTACGAATGCTCGTATTTGTTAACGGAAGGAATGACAATTCAAAACCGAAAGTAATTGCTTCTCGGAACAGCTGACCCTATTTTCAGAAAATAAATTGACTGGTTTTCGATTTACACGTGTTAAAACTGCTTTCCTATATTTAAAGAAAACATACAATATGTAAACCCTACTGCGACATCTGTATCGTCTATGCGCTTGACAAAATTATTGATCGATTTGCTATACAATAACGAGCGTTTTCAACGACGGAAGTACACATAAACCTACACATCAAATGTATGAGAATTTTGGTTTTAATTTTACCAAATGTCACATAATTGGCAGACGTAAAATGCACAATTTCATTACGATCATTTCATTAAATGTTCAGCTTATCCAGGTGAGTTATGACTCTAATTATTTTCGCGCTGGTCGTCAAATATCGCCGAGTCCGTTTTTTTCCTCGATGTCGCGACGGATATTTTTTTCCGCATCCGCGAAATACAGCGGAAAATGTGAGTTCCTCCTGGCGCGTACTGTACTTGGACTTCTGGCAACACGACTTTTTGTCATTCATAATACTTAACAGCATTTTCACAACATAAAAGTCCTATGAACAAGTGCTTCATACTGAGCATGAGCAGAACTAGAACCAACTCTGACATTGGGACACCTGTGATTTGGACTGATAACTCTTCTGGGGACAATTGTCACACTGGAAACTCCACCAATGCCACACTGATTACATATTCAACAAATACTGCAGGGGTCTAACCACCAGATACATTGAAGGGATGAAAATGCATTACCTCCATTACATGATGCTGTCAAAACTCAAAACCATCAAATTCTGGTTGATGCTGGCAACGGTGACAGACGTTATTATATAACATTCTGACAGGATTGAACAAATCCCCTGAAAGGAGGAACTAGCAAACAGGTTTCTTTCAGACAACTACAGAGAACACACACCATGGGCTCCCCAAAAGAACAATCCATACATTATGATTATCTGCAGTGGCTTTCAAAAAACAATGGGAGAAAATCGCCATCAGGACTCTTAAAAGACAAGAATAAATTAATAAAATTCTGCCTGGCTTATAGGAAATGAACAATCTGTTCCTAGATCCTTAATCACTGATCTTTCAATATGCAACTGTGACATGTGAATTTAACTGCAATAAATTTCAGCTATACATGACTGATGATGGGGATACAAAGACTGTCTATGTCCCTAGCTAACATGCTGACCCTAAATAGCCCTCATTTCCTGGCCAGAGTGACCCTTAACTGACCACATGACCGGTCATAACAGATAACATAATACTTGAGAATTGAATCAAATGGTCATGCAACCATTAGGATGTGAAGATTTTGTAAATCTGACAAGTGAAAGTGACATTTTCAATAAAAACCCAGACAAGTACAGTGAAGGGCCAATGGGTTAATAGAATGGGAGCTCGGGTCCTACACATCTTTTTTTGGGCAAGGTTGTAAAGCTTTTTTGTAATTATACATATTTAAATTCTTCCAAACAATGTCTTTTAACCAAAAGCAATTCTCAAGACCAAACCTGGAAATTTCAGATAATATAAGTGTTGGGTAAGAGAATCTGTTGTAGAATCCACAGTTCTGAAGTGTGTTCAGAGCTTAGATAAGGGGCTCTGTCAGGATCTGACAATTTTTTTTTTGATCAAAACTGTTGAATCAATTTCTTATTTCCAATTCTTTGGATCAGGTAACTCTAATTTGTTATCAGATTGCATGACTGTACTCCAGGTACAACAATTGGACTCTATAGTTTGTGGATCATAAACTGATCAGAACATTCAAAGATGTAACTACAGCATGCAAAGAACAAGCTACCCCACAGCTATACAATCCTTTGATCTTCTGATGAACAAATAATCATATTTGCTCAAAGCAATTTGCCCAATTAGCATGATCATAAATTTTGCATACATGCAGACATCGCATATAGCTGTAAAAATCCCATGTTGTGATTATGGCTGTTTCAAAGATAAGAAATTCACAATCCTGATAACATGAGCATTATTTCAAAAAGTCTCTTTAACAACTCTTACTTTGTTATCTAAGTTACACTTTCTGCAACTTTCATCAATCCTGCATAATAACTTTATCCTGGATTCTAACCAGTAGATGCATAAAGCAAAAGGTAAGAAAATCACTTGAGACAAAATATATCAAAATTACCTCTGAATCAGAGACAGGTGCCTTACTGTTGACCACTGACCCCATCGAATGAATCCATATTTGTTTTCTACATTGTCAAGATTAAGCAGCAAACTATACAGTATATTTCATTTTATTTCAACTAGTCCAGATGTCTGCTTTCAGTTTTGTTATTTAACGCTGTGAGGCAGTGCAGATACTAGATAAAGTTAGAGAGTAAACCAGACACAGTTCAAGTTCACCTTATTACTGCCAACAGTCAATACTGACTATAGCAGACAGGCAAGTTCTTGTAACTTAAATGATGACTGCTTCCTGGGTTCATACTTGTACTCATGCTGAAAGTGAGGACCGTTGAATGTAACTGGAGACTCTCACTTCTGGTAGGATTCAAACCAGCACGTCCAGATCATGAGTCTGGCGCTCTAACCCCTCCTCTAGGATTGGAACCAGTGCTTATTTCCTGGCAAATCTGAGGCCTAAATGGGGCCCAAAGCCCAGACAAAAAATGTTAACCTATCCAAACAGTAAGCTATACAGTTTGTGAAACAAGAGTCAAGAGGGTGACCTGATCCTGAACTGTAAAGCAAAGAAAATATCTTTTTTGTATGTTTTAAAGTGACCGACTCACTGAATTAGCTTAAAAATGTTTTTCTTTAAAATTAAAAAGAAGTTAATAATACTATAAAAACATAATTTTATGCTTCTATATATTATGAAAACTGAAGAAAAAAATCTAAATTCAGCAGGATTCAAACCAGTGCCCTTCAATTTATCAAAACTTAAGGGCAGCAACCTAGACCACTAAGCAAGTGTTGAATTGTAACCCGTTAAAATTCACTTGCCCTGAGTTGGGTTTGAACTCAGGTACCTTCGCTTACTAAGCGGACACTCTACCACATCGCCATAAAAGCTAGCTGATAGGCAAGGAGTGCAAGTGCCGTATAATACCTCTGCTAAATACACCCTTCCTTCTTAGAATTTATCCTCGAATTCTAGAGTACTAAATGTCTGTGGGTCTTTTTGAGGGTGCCATTACATCCAATCTTGTGAGTTATTTACGTTGGGCACCAAATGTACCCGGAAAAATTTACTTGCCTTGAGCTGGGTTTGAACTCGGGTACTTTCGATTACCAAGCGGACACTCTACCACGTCGCCATAAAAGCTACTGTAGCTGACAGGCAAGGGAGTACAAATGCTGTATTATACCTCTGCTACAGAAAGTTCTTTACAGAACTCAAAATTAACAATATAAACAAAGTATTAACTGTGACTAATGGGGTACATTTTTTTCCAATAAAGGTGTGAAAAACTTTATATTATGCTGTGTTTTTTTGTAACTAAAAACTGAGACAGTAACTTAAGTTTAGATACATTCTTCACAACTACAACCAGAAATTTTATATGTATTAAAGTTTTCTTTTACGAATTGTCGACCATCTTTGTGTCAATCGTTTTAAATTAAGCTTACTGACACAAAGTACTGTTTTAACTGAAATTAGATCAACTATTTACTATCTCTCCTGTATACCTTAATTTCAAAGCCAAATGTCAGATCCCAATCTTACTGAAAAAAAGCTTATTTTCAGAAAGGCCTTGACCTCTTTCCTATGACAGTGAAAGAAAACACAGGGAGAATAACCTGAAGCTCCACTCTGCAGGCCTGGCATCTGCCATAGACCATAGTATTACTTAACATCACATCCCTCATTTCTCACACTTAGCAAAGAAAGCAAAATGCACCAGACATCAAACTCAACACTGTTTGCTAGTGCAAGATGCAGAAAGCATACCATTCCAAAAACTACTGGTTCTTTGACATGCTCAGTGTTTAGCTGTAATTTAATATTTCATTCAACTAGTTGTGTAGGATAAAGACCCCTGTATTGCAAGTCCTGTGTCTCACCAGTGGACCACAGATCCACACATCATACCCTGTTTCAAATTTATTTACAGAACGCAAACAGAACTTTGATGTCCAGCTGACACTTTTACAACATATATTTAGAATGTCATTCGAAAACTTTCTAATCATATTATCACATAAGTGTTCTTGTCAAATCTGATAGCCTGCAGCTTAATTCATATAATGAACCAAATATCTGCCCATTATCTTTGTGTAAACAAACAAGTGATTTCACCTGGAGCAATAAAATAAGTAACATGGAAGCTACATAAATTTAACTAATAATCAAGGGAAATATCGATACACAACGAAAAAAAATACATAAAATATACTCTAAGACTGTTCAACAAAAATAAGCCACAAAAGATCATGACCTCGAAATCCTTCTGGTCAATGAACCATGCAAAAAATGAGAAACAGACATTTTATTCTTACCTGGGGTCGGCCAGTAATCGATTTTTCTGCAAGGGGCCTGTATGAATGTCCACTTGGGGTCAGTCCCTGGGCCTGTGTTACGTATGACCACTGGACCGGCTCCTCTTTGATCTTGGTAAGGGTGTGTGACGAATGGTAAGGGGGCGAGCTGAAGATACTTGTCAAGTTCATAATTTGTGCAGAATCTGTTGCATCAATGGAATCTTGCTTTAGCACTGGAAGTGAATAACGTCTGTTTGTTACTGTCCCGCCTCGTGGCATTGTCATACACGATCCCTTATATTTTTCCAAGAATTTTCTTACTGTTTTCGGAGCCACGTAACAAAGGAAGTGAAATATCCGAATGAATAGTCACCTCGAAAAAAGTAAAAATTAACAAAAGTAATCTAACATGCAACGAAAATAAACAATTGATAGCACTAATAAATAATCCTTCTATCGATAAGTAAACAAAGATTGATGCATCGGCAGCTCTTTAGATGCAGATGGCACCGATTTTTCACACACAAGCCATCTTCCTGTTCTTGTAATCTTTCATTCAATCACATAGACGATTGCAAAACAAAGCAAAGCGCGCGGAAATTGTATTTCCCGCGGTAAACGTCATCCAATAAAGCCCTTCTCGCGCGTTACAAAACATTTTACGAATACAGTTAACAATCCATGACTTATTGAGAATTTCTTGCAAAAGAAAAGAAACCGACGATATAAAATAATTTTATTTCAACCTTTTAATTGATGTTTAATCAAAATCCAATTTCAAACCGATTTGATTTAACTTTCTTTCCCCTTCGATTTTGAATATGCATGTTGTGGAGCATTTTCATTCAAACAAAATGTAAACAAACACACACCGGTCAGCGCGTAGCAGCGTAATTTTGTTTCAAGCAACATAGTTCGTGCAACTTTCAACCAATATGTTAAATACATTCATAGGACAATTTAAATGCAAAAAAAATGTATAAATTCAATTTTAAAGTTGATCGTCTGTATATTTTAACATAAAGGCAATTAATGCGCTGTAAGAATGATACTTGATCAAAGGACTCAAAATTCTATACATAGAAATATAGAAATATAAATTATTCTTTGCAAAGTTTTGGTTCTTTAATTTCCCCCAATAGATGCAAACTTGCCAAATCATCTTTTTAAAGGAAACATTGAATTTTGACTTAATTAGTGAAAGATTACAGGCCATTGGCCATATGATATAAATCAAGATCGCACCCATTTAGATCTTATTCGAACAGTTTTTATTTATTTATTTATTTATTTATTTATTTATTTATTTATTTATTTATTTATTTATTTATAATTTTAGGGACATAGCACATATTATAAAATGATAATATCACAAATGGGGTCCATCAGTCTTCAGAGGTCTGGGCCAGATCTATCCGTACTGAGTATTTTTACGCAACTTTTAAATAGATCTAAGCAGTAGTAAACCCAGTAGAACAAAAAAGTCTACGTACCAATAAGTCTTTACTGATTCATGTGTCAGTCCGACCTTTATTTCTTTAAAAAATCTCTGATACAGTTATCAATCTCAATTTAGTAAAATTTGAAATCACGGACGAAAAATCGCGCTTGATTCTGAGCAGCCAGAATTCTTTGGCCAAAGCCTGTCTGATTTCCGAACACCAAACATAAGAAACACTAAATGATCACAAATTCAAGGAAATCAACAGGTAGACTTTTTTAGTAGTCCACTGTTGCCTTGCACCTTGAATGTTTTTATTTAACTCGTAAATGAATTGAGTTTTATCCTTGTATGAAAAGAACTAACACATGCCTAAACTGTACGTCTGACTAAAAACCACTGCAACCAACGCAAAATTGTCTTTAGGCCATAGCAATTAGAAAATGACACGATTTTAAAGGTATTTCATGGATATTATTCGTAGTAACAGTACCCACAAGAAGCAGAATTTTTTATTATATACCATTATAAGGTATTACTGTCGTGAGAATTTTCCAAACGTTGTATAGTTACGAGGGTTGAAGGTTTAAACAGATTCATACAAATGTCCGTATCATAAAGCAACGCATGTCGTCCAGAAGGCAACGCAAACTGAAAACATATAAACTATATATATTATTCATTGTGCAGACATGTATTTACAGTAAAACTGAATTAAAATAGTTTCATTCACTTTGATTTTAAACATTTTTCTTCTTTACTACGGAAAATTGTGCGAGTGGGCGGAGTACTACTTCCGGTTGAAATGGCGTTGTTATTCAAAGATCTTCTTCTAAGGTTGATTTCTCACTGCATTTATGATACATTAACGAACCTGTCAGCACCCTAACATCTACCTTTAAAGAAAGTCACTGTAATGAAATATCCGAAATACATCTCAATAGAACCTATATTTTAGAACTTTGGCTAGGAGAACTCCTAGTAAAACTTCTCATGCGTGAAAAGGCAACTGTTTCTTTACGAAACTGGAATAACTCATTTTGTTAAAATCTTCATTTGATTCCATTTATGTTTAAATAACCCGTGACACATGTTGAGCCCTAGTAACAGCTGATTTGAAAATGCTCATCTTTTGTGAATCGACAGGTGCAGCGCACGCGACTAAACATCCTTGATAGGACGTTACCAGGGCAACCACGCGCGTGTGATGCTGTTGCGGGTCCAAGATTCCCGCAGAGCCCTTTGAAGTGGGTTTAATTATTATTTTTATTTTCAACAGATGTGCGTAATTATGAAAATTAGCTAGAGCGGATATCGGAATTTTCAAAGGAGTTTAGTTCCGATACACAGACGACCCTTTGTATTTAGGGAACGCTGTCGTGACGCTACTAGCTGAAAATAAGGTCCCTCCGTTAACACTAAAATGGAAGCCAGAAAAATCGATGATTAGTTTATAACTGAAATATCAGTTGTCTAATTCACCAATATTCAAGTTGTGAAAATGAAACTGGTTATTACTGAATGAGATAAAATTCGGGCGTTCGTTGAATGAACTCAGCAATTAATTGCCACCAGGGGCTTTTAAAACTAGAATGATATTTAGTTTAGATTTCTCAAAATCCTATGAAGGCTCACTTCAACGAGTGTTATTTATAGATGGTAAAAATGCAAAAAAAGAGAAAGAAACCTATTAGTCTACAACAGGTAGCTGAAGCGTCAGACCCTGCTATTCCCCAGGTCGAATGTTCGAATCTCGCCAAAGGGCCTTGTCTTCCACCATCTCTTCTGTCGGCACGAATATGCAGACGATCCGCCTCGGGAAACATTCTTTGACTACAGTTTCTAGAAGAACTTAACAAACGAACCTTTGGCTTTCACGTGTTCACTGTTGCACTAATCCCCTCCCATCGTCTTTGAACCTACTAGGACTCCACCACGCGTGCATTGGAATGCGATAAAACCTTTTGGACAAGCGTTAATGTATAGAATTTTTTAATAGTCATAACTGATTATCAGCAACGATTCTATTGAACAAGATTGTTAGAAATTCGATACCATCGATTTTATCGTTCATTGTTATTTTCCCGCCAGAAGTCTCTGACTCATATGGAATTGCATAAATGACAAAAAGACATTGTGTTCGGCGTGGTTACACTGGAACAAATTTTAATAAAAACAAAATAACTTTGACAAGGTCATTTCAATAAATTTTGGCAAAAATGAGGTATCGAATAATATACATTTTTTAAAGAGAATGAAGTGTTCTTTATTATTCAAATTATCATAACTTTTTTCACTGTTTTCTTGTACGTGTGAAACATTTCCTTTTTTCAGTCTATTAAAATACCAGGTACATAACTTTAATTGTACCATAGACCAGAAAGCTATTTATAATTTCCTTTTCATAAATGAAAGACAGTTTTCAGTACCAGTAGTTGATATGTTAGTGTAACATTCTACTTTGCGACATAAATGTGGACGCGCCCCTTACACAGAAAACTGCAGAATGACTTTAAAAATGAGAAATTTTACACTTTGTCGAAAACGTCTACAAAATACAAAATGATTATCGAAGTTTCCTAAAGAGTTATCATTCTATGTGTTTTGCACAAAGTATTTCTCTGTCAAAGTAAAATTTTTCTACCTCATTTATTTCCTCAGTACTAAAATATTTTTACGAGGAAGAATTAGGGTCTATTGTTTGAAAGCGACATCTGGAAAAACCAAAATATGCAACACGCTTTCTGATCGTAAAATTTGATTATCAGATTAACAAATGTTTCAAACTTAAACAGAAAGGTAAATTATCATGACTATTATCTTTCATATTAAGTCAACAGCGCACAGGATGTTTTTCAAGGATCATTGATTATCTTTTACAATGTAAGGATTAGATTTTCACCACAAAAATGTGGTTTATGGGCTTAAGGAAATATAGCTGATTCGACAAAATATGCTAAACGGACGGCCGTTATTTTGAAAAAGATACCATAGCGACAGGTTTAAGTTTAGAAAACTCCTACGTGAATAAGAAAAAGTACAGTAGGCAACTTATCAAACCCAAGAGTTGAACATTAAGACTAGTTGAAATAATTTCTTTATCGGTTGCTTTTATCCACAGCTTGAAATTCAGTAACATCTGTAAGTTGCAGTGGACCTAGATTTTGTTTTCAAATTTCACTAACAAGTTCCGAACAAGAAAGAAAGAAACACAGACAGAAAGAAAGAAAGAACGAAAGAAAGAAAATTAACTGTTATTACAAACATATAAATGTTTGTCAAGAAATCGCTCAAATAATATGATAATTTACTGTTTATGGCTATTTTTGTAGAAAAGAAAGAATTGAAAATTAAATGAATATTCCGGAAAAAGTGCTCCCTTGCCCACTCCGGCCTGTTTGTCCGCTCCGGACTCGTACTTTCAAAACGTATCTTGTCTTTCGGACGAGACGTTAAAACGATTCCTATAAGCATGTGAAAGAACACCGTTCGATCCATTCTGTTCATAAACCATGTGTGACCGATAATGAAAACAGAAAAAAAGATATTTGCTTTTGACAAAATCTTTTTGAAGCGTCGGTCATATGGGCAAACTTAGATGGACAGAAAATACATTTCTATCCACACACTCTCGGAAATATTGCCACAGTCTAACGGGTCTGAAGAAAAATGGGAAACAAAATTTTGCAGGCCCGTCCTCCCACACATAATAATAATAATAATAATAATAATAATAATAATAATAATAATAATAAAACAATGATGATGATAATAATAACAGTTCTTCTACTACTAATAGGGAGAAGAAAAGAAGAAGAAGAAGAGTAGAAACAACAATGATAATAGTTGCAATGACAACAGTTTAACAATGATAATTACAAAAAGAAGACATACTGTAGAAGAAATTCTACCGGGTCTCCTAAAAAAAGAAAGATTCTACTGGCTATTTAGTTCAACCGCACTTTAACAGTGTCATTTTTTGGTGATACGAGCCCTCTTTCTATGATAATTACAAAAAGAAGACAGAGAAGAAATTCTACGGGGTCTCCTAAAAAAGAAAGATTCTAATGGCTACTGTACTGTATTTAGTTCAACCGCACTTTAACAGTGTCATTTTTTGGTGATACGAGCCCTCTTTCTACCCTCCTATTTTCTGTTTGTCTGTGTGTTTTTCTTTATTTCTTTTACTTTCTCTATTTTTTTTTACGTTGTCTTTGTCTTTCTGTAATAACATAACATTTTTTCTCCCACTGCCATAATTTAATTTTCGCGCATGTAACAAGGGAGGTAATTCTGGACAGTGAAAGTTTGACAGGCGTCCATAGCGACACTTGACTACGCGAGCTCGCGCTAAAAATGGCTACCGCCACAGAAGGTAAAAGTGTTGATATGGATAAATTTGAAATGTCTGCAGAGGTTTGTGGCATGGCTTTAACTCTATCTTTCTTTAATTGTTTCAGGAGAACCTTCTAGTCGAATTGAAGTCCTGGCAAAGCCAAAGCGGGTCCCGCCAGAATTCTTGGAGGATCGGTAAGTAAAATGAAAGTAGAGAACCGTGCGTTTCATGGTGGGTGGGGTTAACATTAAATTTACTAATTAGTCTACTTATTGTGCTTGCATGATGTCGCAGTTTTCAGACTAGGTTTTTAGTTGATAAATTATGGACTTCAGAAAATTTAGCGGATGTTTGAAAGGTTATATTATTAGAAAATTTTGTCTTGGTGAAATTATGATATCGTCAGAGATTGTTTGTCATAACGTAACTTCGTACGCTAACGAAAAAGCACCATAATGATTCATGGCTTAAAAGGATCGTATAGGATAATTTTTATATTTGAATTCATTTGTTCATTCAATCGTTTAATCATAACTTCATTCTTCATTCCTTCATTGTTTCATTCATTGTTTTGTAAGTGAAAGATTCTTTTTTTTGGTTCAAATATGGAGAGCGAGGGTATATATTACTTATACATTTATTTATTTCCCCATTTTATTATGAAAGCAACAATAGCTACCAACAGTTCCTGAATAAAAGGTAGTAAATGGAACTATTAGTTACTGTCATTTTGTCTATTTATTGTTTTTGTTTGACTGCTATTGATAGTTGAAATTTGATATAACCCTTTCATTTGACTTTTAATGGTTTGCTATTGTTGTACTCAAATTGAACGTTAAATTGATTTTTGAAGACCTCCAGATATTAGTATTGAAAAGGTAGTTTAATACTTGTTTATGAAAAGAAGCCTTTAAAACATTTTAAATAATATGTTGGATTTGTATTAAAACTGAAAAAAAGGTTAAAACCTTTTTCAAAGAACCTAATTTATAAAAAATTTAGCTACATGGTTGAAAGAAAATTAAAAAATTCTAAAATTGGAAACCATGGAATTTAAAGATAGCTTTTTCAACATAGGTCCTGGTCCTAAAACTTAATTAATCTTAATAAATTGTTTTGGTATATATATTAACAGAAATACTTATTCCGCCAATCTGTAGTTACTAGTTAAATGACAATCGATTTCAAGCAACCTACATTCCTGAAGAATGCTTAAATCATTCTATTTATCTTTTGATGGTAAATTTGTCTTTCCTTCTGAAAGAAAATCCTGTTTAAATGATCTTTTTATCTATATTTACAAAAAAATGACATTGGAAAAAGATTTATATTGTAAAGGTAATATTCAGATTCAAAGAAATATGTTTGCTGTCAAAATTTCACCTAATGGACCTTAATCCCACAGGTGAAAAATTAACCTAGCTTTGTTAAGCAAGGATGTATAATATTGTAACAAAATTTATTGAATCTTAAACAAAGATGAATTATGTAAAAAAAGAACGATGGACAGTAGCCAATCTAAAATCTTATCATAATCTTTCATTGAAAAATCACATTATAGTACGGTGCAGTAAACAAGTTAATGTCTTGTTACACAATCTCCGATTTTAAAGATTATCTAGATAGAAATAGATTTTTCCAAAAAGCTTTATTAGGGATTAAAGTTTGTAATGCAGAAATTACAAACAGTTGAAATAAGGCCACAGGGAACTACAGAGCAGGGCCACAACTTTTTTATTTTGGGGTTTACAGGAAGGTTTTATAAAAGTGTCCATTGGAAGGTCAAAAAAAAAATGCTTGTGTCAAATGAAAACTGAAAAATGTTCATCATATTCATCACTTTCATCATTTGATTTTCATAATTCAGCAAGAGTACCACAAGGTTTATATGATTATCCTGATTTTCTTAAGGGCAAATACAATCAAAGTAGTAGGTCAAAATAAAATCAAAAGATAAATTCTTGAATAAAACAAATGGTTATAAATGAAAATGAATTAATTGTGCATATCTACCAGTTTTTGATCATCTTTCCTTTTTCGCTCAATACAGTAATAATTGGATCTGGTGTAATAATTATTATTATCTTATGTGTAATTTTGTCAATAAAGTTATGATACCACCTTTTACAAAGCATGGTCATAACTAAATAAACTTAAATCCAAAGCTTATGTAGAGTTCATACAGTTAAGAAATGTAAGTGATTGTATTAAAAACATTATTATGATAATAAGTGCATAAAGATGACAGAAGGTATCGTGTCATTGCAAATGTCTTTACTTATTGGCGTCCGTGTCGAAGCGCGACGCCCTTTATGGAATGAGTTCAGATTTTGTGAAAGGGTAGTTGTTGTTGTGTCCTTCTTGAATATGATTAAAATTTCTTGTATGTTTGTGATAACTGAAAAGAATTGATACATTTTCTTGTAGGTCAAAACTGCAAGTGTATGGTATCTACAATTTTGAAATTGTTTAAATGCAGTAAGATTCTGTATTTTAGCACTTTTGAAAATTTTTAAGACTTGATATATGGATATTTGAAGAACATTTAAAAACATTAACAATTTAAGTATCTTTTTGTAAGTCATACATAAGACTTCTCTTGATATTATGAAAGTGTTTAATGCTTTAGAAGCATTGATAGTGAC